>JAWHQI010000011.1:22555000-23857108 GCA_033032865.1 Dactylorhiza incarnata | reverse complement strand
GCGAGACCGCTTCTACTAAGGCCATTAAAGCTAAGATGCAGAAGCAGAAGACCTCAGCTGAAAAGCTCAGGAAACAGATCGCAGATCGACAGGGACAAACAAAAGGGACAAAAAAAGGGGTCAGATTCTTCTGTTCAGACCGCCAAAAGATAGAAAAGTGATGAAAATAAAGAATTGACCGCCAAGAATTCTTTGGTCAAGGCGGCCACACTTCCTACAGTAGGCAGTCTCGGACATCCTACTGAGGATCTATCTAAGAAGGTAAGTGAGCAAACCGATCTCTCCTTTCCTCTTGTGATCTCAATTTCTTCAAGGGGAGTGGACTCGGAGTTGATAGTTTATCTTGATCACGATTCCTCTAATGATCTTGTATGTTCGGTCTCTCAGGTACTCGATGCCTTCGAATCTGAACGACTTTGAGAGGCCGTCGAAGAGAGAGAGATTGCTGAGAAGAAGAAGACCGCAGAGGAAGTGGTAAGGCAAAAAGCAAAGGCGGAGAAGAAGGATGATGAAAGAGATGAGATGGAAAAGGAAGAGGAGAGGATGAAGAAATTATTTAGAGGAGGAGAAGGCAGCGCAGATCGCTGCAGAGAAGGAGAGGAAAGAGAAGGAGAGGAAGAGAAGGAGGACAAGGTAGCATTGATCGCTGCATATAAAGAGAGAAAAGAGAAGGAGTTAGAGTTGGAAAAGGAGGAGAGAGTTGAGGAGGAGAAGAAAAATAAGAACAAGGAGAAAAGAAGACCGCTTAGAAGATGATGAAGAAGAAAGAAGAGGAGGAAGAAGAAGGGACCCAGCAGCTTAAGAAGGAGAAGACCGCACTATCTATCGGTCTGAAGGATCTTTCTTCCGATCAGGATGCCAAGCTAGACAAGGCAGCGACAGATCGCATGACAATGATCTCTGCCCTACGGACTGGTAAGGCGAAACTGATTACGAGGCAGCCAGACTTTCTTCCTCTGCCTGCTTTTTGACGTAGATCTCCAAAAGAGCGGCGTGGGATCTCATCATCAAAACAGATGACATTCTTGTTAGCAATGCAGATCGAAAAAGGAGAAGAAAGGAATGGGAGATTCTAAAAAAGGGAGTTGGAAAGAATGAACCTAGAGCGCTTTAGAGGTTTAGACCGCCTTTTGCTCACTACAGACCCTGCGATCTCAAAAGATGTTGAAAATGCTCTACATGACTGCGGTCTTGATTTCTTTCCAAGTACACTCTTTGGGCGATCTCTTTCATTTTCTGAGTCATTGTAATTGAGCTAACAGTTCTCCCATTTTAATTGCAGATGTTGATGAGGTCGAGGCGACCCCTAAAGAAGGAGAGATCCAGCAAAAACTGATAATACCTCCACAGCTTGCGGACATCCTCAAACCCATCTTTGAGGATGTCCGCACTATGCGGTCTCGAGAGCGGTCACAAGACGATCAACTCCAGGCTCGAGATGATCAACTCCGGATTCAGACCGCTGATTTCGTAGAGAGGCTGCGTGCCAACAAAAACCAAATCTGTAAGGAGTGCGATCTGAAGAATGCCGAACTCACCAGGTTTCTTCGACGAGCTGAGATGGATGCTGAATATTATAAAGGGAAGGCCGCCGATTTGGCCGCTAAGGTCGCGATACTCAGAGTTGGTCCCGCCCAAATGTCCATGAGAGCGGGAACTTCTGGCGGTCTCCCAGAAGAGAGATTGACTTTTGAGATTGTCATGGTTCCTTTGGACCAGGTAGACAAGGACATCGTGAAGATCCACCGCGATGAGCTATCAGCAAACTATAGTTTGGTGACCGCTCTGGCCACCGTCAATGATATGCAGGCCGTCGCGACCTTCATTGGAAGATTGTGTCAGCCCAGGAGATAGATTTTAATAGTTGATTTCATGCGGTCTTGAGACATTAATTCTGAACAATTTGAACTTGTTGTAATATATTGTGACAAATTGATTTTTCATTCTATGCGATCTCTGTGATTGTTTGTGATGCTGATCTCTTTTCCTTAGAATATTTTTTTCTTGTTGCTTGAGATGCTGCAGTCTCACTTTATTATGATTGACAAAACTGCTTGCCATTTCTTTTAATTTATTCTGGTTTAGCAGTCTACACAGCTTACTGGGCGGTCTCAGAAAAAGTAATCATTACGAAATTATCCCTCAGCTTCTAAATATAGCTGGCTTTAGAATCTTCATTTCACAATTTCTGAATGCGCCCAAAGCACTGATCTCAGCGATCTCCAATAATGGTGTCAGCTCGAGCTACCGCTGCTGAAATCTTCCTTAAAGCCGATCAAAAGCCCTGCATGCTTACAAAGATGACTATGTGAACACTCTGGAGAAGCACATGATACAGAGCCAGATCATCGTCAAGCTGCCTTTAGAGGATGAAGGCTTGAACTTTGGAGAGGAGAACAGGTTCGTCATCCCAATCAATCACTTTGATTGCGGTCTGACATTCCCTCTATACACCCAGGCTTCGCTCAGCCTACTTCTCGAGAAACACGAGAAACAGCTATTTCTCAAAAAGCGCAGGCTCAAGCCACTTCTCGAGAAACAACTATAGATCGAGAAGTGAAGGCTCTAGCTACTTCTTGAGGAACAACTATTTCTCTAGAAGTGAGGGTAGTGAGTTCGTCGAACTTAGTTCGACGAACAGGAAGGCGCTAGAGTTCTCGGGAAGTGAAGGCGCTAGAGTTCGTCGAACGGAGTTCGACGAACCGCTGGCGCAGGAGTTCGCCGAAGCGAGTTTGTCGGACTGAGTTCGACGAACCGCTGGCGCTGGAGTTTGCCGAAGCGAGTTCGTCGAACTGAGTTCGACGAACCACTGGCGCTAGAGTTCGTTCGACGAACAGGTCATGTTGAGTTAGACGAAGCGCGGGCATGGGTGTAAGCAGCATTCCTGGACGTCCGTTATGATTGAATCTTGATCCTACGGTCTAGATGTGTGCGTCCTAAGGTCTTATTTAGGGCAGAGAGTCCTTTTTCTGGGCTTGGGAAATCCTTTGTGTCGTTGGGGGCGTAGAAGAGAGGAAGGGTTTGGAGGAAGAAGAGGGCTAGATATGCCATTGCTGGAGCACCGGAGCTCCGTTCGCCAATCCGAGACCAGATCCGTGGAGAGCACTAGAAGGCGCTT
Source organism: Dactylorhiza incarnata (assembly GCA_033032865.1). Lineage (NCBI taxonomy): Eukaryota > Viridiplantae > Streptophyta > Magnoliopsida > Asparagales > Orchidaceae > Dactylorhiza > Dactylorhiza incarnata. The sequence continues at coordinate 23,853,990 of JAWHQI010000011.1, read as the reverse complement.
CTTTCTATCCGTGCCTTTCAACCGATCCATGGCGAGGAAGAGAACTCTTAGGGAAACGACATCTCTCCTCCTGGTTTAGGATGCGCGCATGGCATCTATGCTTTTACTTTCCTTTTTCTGAAATTTATGGCACCAGATCTCTCAAATGAGAGGGGTTTGGGTCGCCTTGGTTCAAGAAGAACCATCGGGTTGATTGAGTCCATCCCCGACATGATTTGCACTAGAGATCCACTCCATTAGTGGATTAGGCATTCTGTGCGAAGCCGAAATCGTGACCGGTGGTCCGTTTTGGTGATGTTGCTTAACGTGCATTTTAGGGATTTTGCTAGAAATTCGATGACGGCGAAAACGTCATTTGTGTTGCCCTTATGTTCGTGTGAGAATGAACGTTGGTTTGGAAAGGGTAATGGTGAGGTGTATGTGAAGGCCTGGTTTGTCTTTGTGGTTGACTGGCTAGCCCGTGAATGCTTGGATTCATGTAGGGAGAGTGTCCCGACAAGACAAGTCCCCTTCTGGGCCGTGGCGAGAAAAAAGTATGCTGGTGCGCCTGTTGGCAGGATGAGCCATGTAAGTGGTGAGGTCCCAGTGCAGTTCTTGGCTTTTGGATTTGTGTTTATGGCAAGAATAAGTATGCTAGTGCGCCCGTTGGCAAGATGAGCCATGTAAGTGGTGAGGTCCCAGTGGAGTTCTTGGCCTTGGGCTTGTACGCCCGTGGGGGTATTGATGAGTACCCTTTGTTTGTTATGAAATGTTGATGTGTGTTGTTATGTTAGAAGCATACACGCCATAGGGTGCCTTGGGTGAAACCCAGGTTTGCATACATGTTGCATTGCTAGATCCCCTTACTTTTATTGCTCAACATAGAAACATGGATGATGCTTGTGACACTCATGCCTGTCATGTTTATGTTAATTCTGTTTATTACATTTGCATACGAAGTGCTGACTTGAAGGGTGATGTAGTTCCCCGGGGTCCGCTAGGACGGCCGGGAGGAGGGGTGTTTTTACACCGTTGTTGGTCAGCCAAAGCTGACCCTCATTATACCGCTCTTTGTGATTTGGATGTAGGGCAAGGATCGCAGGCTGGATCTAGCTTGCCGGCCAGAAAGGCCTAAGCTTCATGAAGTGCTCTTTTCATGCTTTCTTGTTTGATTTGATGTCTTTACCTGTTCCAGCTTGCATGTCGAGGTAGCTTAGGTTTGTGATGATCTGTTGGACATTTATGTGCCCTGTTTGACTTGAGTTGGAGTTTTATAAGGCCTTAAGGCCGTAGTACTCTTATGTAGATGTGGACAATTTCTGTGGTTTGATTTATTGTTTCTACTGTGTTAGTTCTGAGTTTTGAGATGGTTAGATCTATATCACTTCTTAATGGTAAAGTTGTGGCGATTATATGTTGTGGGGTCCCGGCCGGACCTATATTATATAGTCATTGCAGGGGAGGTGTTACAATTTGGTATCAGAGCCAGGTTTGCATTCTTGTTGAGATTTAGCATGTTCGGATCGCGTTAAGAGGTTGTCCACATAGGAGTACTTTGCGGGACCATGAGTGTCCTTGCGTTCGAGTCTTGCGAATAGAGTTTTATTTGTTCTTCCTTGCTTATGCTAGGATGGTGGCGACGATGCGGGGACATCAAGGCATCAAGAGGAGCCATCGGCAAGAAGTGCAATGACCCCAGCCCTTGTGAATATGGGTGTGTCCCCGACAGACTTTTGTCGTATGCTAGCAGAGGCGATGGTGGCGGCTCAAGCTGCGGCAATGCCACAGGTTGCGATGCCTATTGTGCAGGCCGCGACTCCTGTTTCCCCGGTCACTATGACGCCGGAAGTGGGTGTAAGGCAGGTAGAGCCGTTAGCCGAGAGAACAGTTGGGCAAGGCGATCGTTAGATGAAGTACTATCTGAGATCTAGAGTTAGATAGATTCAAAGGAGTTGGCACTCCGATAGACGCCGACGATTGGTTGGCGAGAATTTAGGAACTCCTGAAAGCGGCAGAGACCCCAGCGGACAAGCAGTCCCAATTCACAGCGTTTATGTTAGAAGGCGACGCCAAGCTGTGGTGGGTGAATAATAGCGGTCGTCATTTCCCTGGACGTGCCCCATACATGGAAGAGTTCGAGAATGCCTTCCTGAAGCGTTATATCCCCTCTTCGACGAGGTTAGCCCTTCAGCGGCAGTTCTTGCACTTAGTGCAGCATGAGAAGATGGTAGATGAGTACTTGCAGGAGTTTACTCAGTTGGGTTGTTACGCAGGAACGACCATGGCAGACGATGAGGAGAGGGATAATCTCTTCTATCATGGTCTGAAAGAGAACTTAAGGCAACCTCTGATAGCCTTAAAGAATGCGGGGTTCAATGAGTTAGTTGAAGTGGCTCGAACTTTGGAGAGCGATATGGAGTGAACCCAGCGCCGCAAGGGCTTGGAGGCAAAGCAGGGAGAAAGTAAGCCATCTTAGTCTCAAGGGAAGTCTGAGAAAAGTTGGTGGAGAAAAAGCCCCGTCCTTTTAGGACTGGCGAGTGGAGCGGTGCGGCTTCGGGAGAGTTCCGTTCCAAGGGCCTTTGACATGCTACAAGTGTGGCAAAGTGGGCCACATAGCTCGGGTTTGTTTTGAGAATGGAGTTGAGCCAGAGTAGAGGCAGGAGCAGTCGGTGCTTTCCGGTCCTAGTGTTGGGGAGAAAGGGAAGACGGCGGAGTCCAGTGCTTCCCGTTTCCCTCCTGTGCAGCCTAGAGCATACAACCTCGGGCAGCATGAAGCGATTCGTCAACCTGATGTGGTGACAGGTACGAAAGTTCTAAGTTTCGTTGAATAGTTTTGACCTGTTTGCGACCCTTCATATTCGTTATATGCGTGATAGGCTTCGTGCTAGTGTCTGGTTTCCCCTCTAGAGTGTTGTTCAACACGGGAGCGTCACACTCTTTCCTCGCGGAAATCTTTATCCGGAGGATCAGTGTTGAGACTGTTGAGGTAGAGGCGGAGCTTAGTGTGTGCATGCCGAATGGGTCTTTCATGACCACTGGAAGGAAAGGACGCATTGTGCTGAGGATTTGCGAGTGTGATTTCGAGTTGGTAGCAGCAATTCTACCACTAGCTGAATTTGAAATCATCCGGGGATGGACTGGCTTGTAGAGCAGCGAGCTAGTATTGACTGCCTGTTGAAGGTGGTGACCTTGCGGAGGGAAGGAAGAGCGGAAGTCAAGTTCGAGGGCTTATGCGGAGTGGCCTGCTCCCTGATTTCTGCCGTGCAAATGGTGCGTGTGGTGAATCAAGGAGGTGAGGAATTTGTCGCTTTGTTGGAGACTCACTCCACAAAGTTGGCGATCAGAGATGTGCCAGTGGTGGAGGAATTTGAGGATATGTTCCCTGAGGAGCTTCCGGGAGCGCCTCCTCAGCGTGAAATTGACTTTTTGATTGAGTTGGTGTCAGATGCGAGGTCGATGTCGCGTCCTTCGTTTAGGATGGCACCGAAGGAGCTGGCTGAGTTAAAGGTACAGTTGCAAGAGTTGCTCGAGCAGGGGTACATTAGGCCCAGCTCCTCACCTTGGGGTGCACCGGTGTTGTTGGTTAAGACGAAGGATGGTCGTATGTGGTTGTGCATAGACTATCGCGAGTTGAATAAGTTGACCATCAAGAATAAGTATCCGATTCCGCGAATCGATGATTTATTCGATCAGCTGGTGGGGTCGACGGTGTTCTCCAAGTTGGACTTGAAGTCGGGTTACTATTAGTTAAGGATCCGAGAAGAGGACATTCCCAAGACGGCGTTTGGGACAAAATACGGTCACTTTGAGTTTTCGGTGATGCTGTTCGGTTTGATGAATGCGCCATCAGTGTTCATGGATTTAATGAACCGAGTGTTTCGACAATACCTAGATTCATTCGTGGTGGTGTTCATTAACGACATCTTAGTGTATTCAAAGTCGAAGGCGGAGCACGAGTCTCATATGAGATTAGTGTTGCAGACGTTGAGGGAGAACCAACTTTATGCAAAGTTCTCAAAGTGCGAGTTCTGGATCGGGAAAGTGGCATTCTTGGGCCACGTGATTAGTGGAGATGGGGTGGCGGTGGATCCTGCGAAGATTGAAGCCATTAGAGATTGGCCTGTACTGAGAACCGTGGCGGAAGTCCGGAGTTTCCTTAGACTAGCCGGTTATTATAGAAGGTTCGTTGAGAACTTTTCGCGGGTGTCTTTGCCCCTCACCACTCTTACACATAAGGACCAGAAGTTGTGTGGACACCGAAGTGTGCCCGTGCATTTGATACCTTGAAGGAAAGATTGATGTCTGCTCCAATCCTAAGTCTTCCTAGTGGGACTGAGGGATTCCAAATTTTCATCGACGTGTCAGGGTGCGGTTTGGGTTGCGTGCTTGTGCAGCATGGCAACGTGATAGCTTATGGGTCAAGGCAGCTAAAGACTCGTGAGAGAAATTACCCCATCCATGACTTGGATTTGGCGGCGGTAATTTTTGCGTTGAAGATGTGGCGGCACTACATGTGTGGTGCGAAGGTTGAAATCTTCACGGACCACAAGAGCTTGAGGTATCTGTTAGATCAGAAGGATCTTAATATGAGGCAGCGTAGGTGGGTCGAGTTCCTTGGGGACTACGACGTAGCGATTCAGTATACACCAGGCAAGGCCAATGTGGTGGATGACTGTTGGATCTTACGGCGCCCTTAGAGGGGGGTGAATAAGGGAATAAAAATTCTTTTTATAATTTTTAAGATAATTACTAAGTTGTTTTTGATTAATAGGAAATATGATGACAAATTAATAATAACAATTTTGCAATAATGAAATTTTACGCCAATTGAGAGAAATCAAATAAACACAAATATAATCATGATTGCATTATATAAAAATGGTGTTTACAAAATTTGATTTCAATATCTCTAGAAATCGGAGGCGTACAAAAATGATTTTCTTTTCTTTTTCTATACCGACTCGTATTCCTACGAACCGGTTGGCTTTAGCCAATCCTTCCCCGGATATGGCCTCAAGCCGCTCTAGCCAATCCTTCCCCGGATATGGCCACGAGCACCCCCTAGATCTAATCCCCAAGACCTAGTCGCCAACTCACGCGACGAATTCCCCCTAAGCCGCGCAAGGACCTAGTCGCCAAAAACAAGGCGATTTCACTACAACGGTTACAAAAAAAGTATGGAATGGAAATAATAAATAACAAGCAAAACTCCCTCTTGAGATTTCTGGAGATGAGGATGAAGGATCGCTGAAGCACAAGCGAGGTCGAAGCGATCGTTCTTCGGATGCAGCGTGATGGCTTCCTTCTCTAGAATTTCTTCTTTGTCTTTGAGTGGGAGATGATGATTTGGCAGAGTAGCAGCACGAGAGTTTGGGCACAAGTAATGTCTCTGGAAGATCTAGCCAAAACGAGAGAGAGCCCAGCCTTTTATAGAACTTGGAGCTAGCGCCTGCGGTAGTAGCTAGCGCCTGCGGTAGCGTTCGTGTGGAGCGGTTGCCAAACCGTCGGCGGCGTGGCGTTGTGCACGAACTGGAGATAGCGCCTGGCGGTAGCGATAGCGCCGGCGGTAGCGGGAGGTAGCGATGGCGGTAGCGGTAGCGGTTGCGAAACCGTCACGTGCACGAACTCGAGATAGCGCCTGGCAGTAGCGATAGCGCTGGCGGTAGTGCTGGCGGTAGCGGTAGCGCTGGCGGTAGCGCTGCTCCTTTCAAAAGTTTATTCCAAACTGCTTTCTACCTGTGGAGTATTGCACCTATAGTTCCTGCACACTATAAACACACTACAAGCAATATCAAATACAATATGGGATTTGTTATTCTCAAACAAAGGGATGTGACACACATGTCCAACAATCTCCCCCTTTTGATAATAACAAATCCACTTAGCAAGAAATCAGCAAAAGTGTTAATAGTATATGATAATGCAACTATAGTATATGATAAGCATGATAATGTGCATACTCCCCCTATCTTAATGCTCCCCCTACATAAATGCAATTTATGTGTTACTCCCCCTAAATGATAGATTTCATGAAGTATTCTCCCCTTAATCTTCTATATTTCTCCTATATAGATTTCTTCAACTAATCTCCCCCTTTTGGTATGATCAAAAGAAGGTGGGGTGAGGGTTAGTAAGGAGGCATTTCTTAGAAATGATAAAGCATGATCGAGCTTTTGTAATATATGAAATGATAAAGAGTTTAAGCATAACATATATAAGAGATTTCAAATAAAAAGATAAGAGTTGTAAGCAAGAAAAAAAATTATAATAAACATCTTTTTGTAAGTATGAAAAACATAAGTAAGAATATGAGTTTTAGGTCAAAATTGAAAGATGTTTAAACCTTGTTGATATCTCAAAGTTTTTCATAAAAATACCAAGCATGAAATGAACATATCAAAGAGAGATTATACTACAATGTTACTTAATTGTAAATTCAAGACATGCCAAAACATTGTAGAGATCATGCTAGGTTATCTAGTGCATTTTTTATATAAAGAATAGTATAAATAAAGCATTAGAATCCAATACTCATGAGAAGAAGTGTTATGAAAGATAATGATGTGCACATAAGTGTATTTTGGGCAATGTTAACAGTTGATTTAAATCATCAAAATACAAGACATATGTAAAGTAAAGTGCACAATAAAATATAAGTAAATTACTTTCACACACTTTTAATGCACATAGTTTTTAACAAAGTGGTGTAATAACCAAGGTTTGCACAAGACACTTTATTATTCTTTCCAAGGTGCTCAACCTCACAATGCTTATGAAGACTTATCAGGAGGTTCAAGTAGTGCTTGGTGGAGTTATATTTGTCTACATATATAATTTTTTGTTCACATTTGTTAGACAACATTCTCCGAATACACTTGTTTTGCAAAACCAATTTTTTAACTTTAACCACTTTTCTAAATTTCATAAGTGTAATTCAAATGTAGTGTAGGCAATGAACTTATGCAAGTTTTGATTCATTGTACAAATATAATACACAAGCAATCATTTTTAGATTTAGACACACATGATGATTACTAAAATAAGTGAGTGAAATGTATCATTATCAATCATAAAACATTTACTCATACTTAGAGGCATGCTAAGCTTGGTTATACACCTTTTGCAATACAATTGATGCACTTTAAATAGATATATCAAAGCATGATAAGCAAAACAATGTTCATAGTAATTTGAAGGAATAGGTTTTAACATTGTAAATAATTCTAAATAATAGAATTCATACATGCTTGATATTGGCAATAAAGATCATACAGTTTTTTTGTTTTTTTGTTTTTAAATCGAATAAAAACGGAGAAAATTACAAAAACATATTTTTATAATTTTGAATTTTTGTAGTTGATTTTTCATAATATGAATAAAACAAAAATAACAAATGTCAGAAATACAAAAACAAATTAGTACATATAGACTGAAATAATTTTAGTGATTTTTAGAAATTTGAAAATCAGAAAATTCCAACACTCACGCTAGCGCCGGCGTTATCGCTAGCGCTGGAAACAGTACACGATTTTTCAAGAATTTTAAATTTTAAATTTTTGATATTGGTTAGGGGTCTTAAGAGTAGTCTTATGCAGAAGTTTTGTAATTATTAGAGATGTCTTGATTGCTCAAATTGCATAAAACATTAGCGTTTTATATGTTTTTCATCCTAAGATGTCTAAGACTCCTAATTCCAACCTTAATATTTGAAACCTTGCATGGGAAGAGGTTTAGTGAATATATCAGCAAGTTGAGAGTCCGTGCCAATGAAACTAATCCTTACATTTTCCTTTTTAATGTGATCCCTTATGAAATGATGACGCACATCTATATGTCTGGATCTAGAGTGGTGTACCGGATTATTTGTAAGATCAATGGCACTCTTGTTGTCACATTTTAATTCAATAAGTTTTAGATGAAAACCAAAGTCCTCTAAAGTTTGGCTCGTCCATAAAGCTTGTGCTCAATAACTCCCTAATGCAATGTATTCGGCCTCCGTGGTGGAGAGTGCAACCGAATTTTGTTTCCTACTAGACCATGCAACTAATGAAGGTCCTAGAAAATGACAAGTACCACTAGTGCTTTTTCTATCAAGTGAACAGCCGGCATAATCCGAATCGGAATAGCCATGCAATGTAAATGAATCATTATGCGGGTACTATAATCCTAATCTAGATGAACCAATGAGATATCTAAAAATTCATTTTACCGCTTTTAATGAGATTCTTTTGGATTGGCTTGAAATCGAGCACATAAGCATACGACAAACATAATATCGGGTCTAGTTGCACTAAGATAGAGTAGGGATCCTATCATACCTCCATATAAGGTTTGATCAATTGAAATTCACGATTCATCTTTTCCTAATTTAATTGACGCACTCATTAGTGTAGAAGCATGTTTGAGGTTTCAAATCCAAAACGTTTTAAGCATATCATGGACATATTTAGTTTGACATACAAAGATACCAACAAATCTTTGTGATATTTGAAAACCAAGGAAATAAGAAAGTTCTCCTATAAGACTCATTTCAAATTCATTTTTCATCACTAAATAACTTCTTTACACATCTCTTCATTAGTAGATCCAAAAATAATATCATCAACATATATTTGTAAAATAATTATATCATCATTATTGTGCTTAATGAAGAGAGTATTATCCGCACTTCCCATAATATATCCGTGCTTCAATAAAATGATGTAAGTCTATCATACCATGCACGGGGCGCTTGTTTTAAACCATAGAGTGCTTTTTCTAGTTTATAAACATGCATGATTTGGAAATTTTTCATTAATAAAACCGGGGGGTTGTTCAACATAAACCTCTTCTTGTACAAACCTGTAAGAAAAGCACTTTTCACATCCATTTGAAATAGTTTTGTTCTTTTAAAGCTTGCAAATGCTAGAAAAATTCTTATAGACTCCAATCTAGCAACGGGTGCAAAAGATTCATCAAAATCTATCCCCTCGATTTGAGAATATCCTTGTGCTACTAAGCGTGCTTTATTTCTAGATATTCTAGACTCACCATCTAATTTATTTTTGAAAATCACTTTACACCTACAACCGGGTGATTAGATGGTCTTTTCTACTAATTTCAAACATTATGTCGCTCAAATTGTTCTAACTCTTCATTCAAAGCCAAAAACCAAAATTCATCATTTTAAAGCAGTGCAACATTTTTTGGTTCAATTTCGGAATCAAAGCAAATATTTGAAAAATATTCATGAAGAGAAGAGCGAGTTCTTACCCCGATGGATGGTTCACCAATTATAAGTTCCCGTGGATGATCCCTTGTGTATTTTAAGATGCTTGGAGGTACATATTCATCTTTCTTGGCCTCCTCTTCTTCTTCTTTGGAAGGTGCTTCATCACCATGCTCCAAAGGAGGTAATGGATCATCCTCTTTTCCTGCGGAAAGTCTTTCTAAACAAGGAACAAACTCATCAAATTTCACATTAATTGACTCGTCAACTTTTCTAGTTCTTTTATTAAAAACTCTATAGCTTTACTAGTTGAAGAGTATCCAAGAAATGTTCCTTCCATCACATTTTTCATCAAACTTTCCCAAGCTATCTTTTGTATTTAAAATAAAGCATTTACAACCAAAATTTTGAAGTAAGATATATTAGGCTTCTTTTGAAATAAAGTTTCATATGGTGTGAGATTTAAAGATGGGCGAAGCATGATTCTATTTATAACATAACATGATGTGTTTACAGCTTCGGCCCAAAAGGACTTAGGCAATTTATATTCACATAACATAGTGCGTGTTAGCTCTTGAAGTGTCCTATTCTTTCTTTCTACAACACCATTTTGTTGTGGTGTGCGTGGTGTGGAGAACTCATGTTTTATGCCTAACATATCACAATAAGAAGTAAATTTTTCATTTTCAATTCTCCTCCATGATCCGAGCGAATGCATTTAATTTTTATATCACTTTCATTTTGAATACGAGTACATAATTTTGAAAATTCACAAAATGCTTCGGATTTGGATGAGAGAAATATTGTCCAACAATATCTAGAAAAATCATCTATTAATACATATGTATACAATCTACCACCAAGACTTGCGGTGCTAACGGGACCAAAGAGATCCATATGAATTAATTGCCAAAGGTCTTGTAGTAGAAATAACATTTATACTTTTGAAAGAGGATCTAGTAATTTTACCTTTTTGACATGGTGAACAAAGTGAAGGTAAGTTTCCATTTAATCTAGGCAATCCTCTAATTAAATTTCTTTTGGCAAATTTTACAATAAGCTTTGTGCTAGCATGTCCTAGCCTTCTATGCCAAAGATCAAGTTCATCATTTTTGGTAATAAAACATTTTAAAGATGATTTTGAAAGATCATGAAATGAAACAATATAAGCATTGTGTATTCTTGGTGCAGTTAGTAAAATATTGTTTGTAGTAGGATTAGATATTTTGCATAGATTAGTAGAAGATTCAAATAAAACATCTAATCCTTTATCACATAATTGGCTAATTGAAATAAGATTATGTTTTAGCCCTTTTAAATAAAGAACATTTGATATAGTGAAGGATTCGTTACCAACTGTACCAATTCCCATGATTCTTCCTTTTCCGTTGTCGCCAAATGTCACGATCCCTCCCTTCTTCTTTTCTAGGCTAAGGAACTTAGCTTTATTGCCCGTCATGTGCTTGGAGCATCCTGAATCCAAGTACCACACGTCTTCATTGTCCTTAGCCTGCCTGCACATCTAGAAAGAAGATGAGAGTAAAGATCCGGATACCCAAGAGGAACCTCCCATAGAATAAGTGGAAGCCTTAGGTACCCAGATTTGCCTTAAAGTATTTTGTTTTATTTTCCTGCAAGAACTAGTTGTGTGACCCAACCTATAATAGTTTGCACACGAAATAAAGGGGGTTGAGACCCTTTTCTGGAAAATTTTCTTGCTGGAATAAGTTTGATTTACAGTAGGAAAGCATTTTGAAAAAGAAATTTCAGGTTTCTGGTATGAGGTGCTAGCGTCAGCGTTAGTGACTAGCGTCGGGCGGTAGCCCTCTCCTCGATGTCTGTGCCCAAACTTTCCAGAACCATGGCACTGGTTCCCTAGAATCATTTCCAGTGATTTTTGGCCTATTCCAAATTTTTTAATGGCCATGGTGAGATCATGAACATGTGCTTTAAGTGAAGAATTCTCTTTCACAAGCATGACACACCTATTTTCAAAACCTTTTTTTATTATTTTTTATTTGCAAAAGAGAGGCTTCTAATTTCCTTTCTAATTCCCCCTTCTCTTTTGTAAGAGTTTTGGCATGAGAGAGGGCTTTAGAAAGTGACTCTCCAATGTCTTTTGCCAATTTTGTAGAGTGATCACATTCTTGGCAAGAAACCTTTCTCTTTTCTAAAATAATTACCTTTTGGAAAGCTTTTGATTTTCTTTAATAAGAGATTCATTTTCACGATTTAATAAAATACTATCTTTCATATTTTTATCAAAAGCTTTGCAAGTTTTAAGGAATTCATTATATAATTCATCATAAGTGGGAGGAGTTACCTCAGTGTCACTAGGAACACTGGTGTCGTCGCCGTCGTTTCCATGTCCCATGAGGCACATGTTTGCTTCCTCATCTTCGCTTGATGAAGATCCACTTGATTCTTCGGAGGAGGAGGAGGAGTCATCCCATGTTCTAGCTTTTAGTACTTTCTTCTTCTCCTTCCCTTTGTGCTGTTTTTTTTTCTCCTTCAAGAACTTTGGGCACTGGATCCGAATGTGTCCCATCTTCCTACAATGATAGTTTTCCGGTGGAGGTCTCTCTTCTTCATTGTCGCTCTCTTTTTCTTTCTTTGAAGATGACCCTTTCCATCTTTCACCCTTTTGGAAATATTTTCGAAAGGTGTTTCTCCTTTCCGGATTGCGCATGAACTTTCAGAAGTTCTTCACCAAAAGACTTTCTTCATCTTCATCCTCATCCTCTTGGCACTCCTTCTTTGATTTTAATGCCAACGCCTTCTTCTTTGGCTCCTTGTTGTATTCATCAAATTGGATTTTGAGTTCTACCTCATGGGTTTTAAGATTCCTAATGAGGCTCTCAACTTGGAGCGTTCTTAAGTTGTGCGACTCCGAAATAGCCGTCACCTTCGGGTTGAATTTTGGAGGAAGAGAACGAAGGATCTTACGGACCAAGTCGCCATTCGAGAAGGTCTTTCCAAGAGCTTTTGAGGCATTGATGATCTTGGTGAAGCGCGTGTACATACCATCAACATCTTCGCTTTCATCCATTCGGAATTTTTCATATTCCGACTCCAGTTGGAAAAGCTTGGAATCTTTAACCTGCGATGTACCTTCATGATTAACTTCCAAATGATTCCAAATTTCATATGCAGAAGTACATGCAGAAATTCTATTAAATTCATTTCTATCTAACGCACAAAATAGAGCATTCATGGCTTTTGCGTTATTTTTACATTTGAGTTTATCCCGATCATCCCATTTATCTTTAGGTTTGTCTAAAGTTATCTCTCCAACTACAAATGTAGGAGGAGTTGTATTCTTCTTCTACCTGTTCCAAACCTCAATATCTAGGGTCATTAGAAAACAACGCATCCTATTTTTCCAATAATTATAATCTGACCCAGTAAATAGAGGTGGTCTACTAATTCCCTGACCCTCGAAAAAAGCAAGATCATAAGACGCCATTATTCCTGGTTTTTAAACCGTTCGGAATAACCTGGCTCTGATACCACTTGTTGGATCTTAGGGCGCCCTTAGAGGGGGGTTGAATAAGGGAATAAAAATTCTTTTTATAATTTTTAAGATAATTACTAAGTTGTTTTTTATTAATAGGAAATATGATGACAAATTAATAATAACAATTTTGCAATAATGAAATTTTACGCCAATTGAGAGAAATCAAATAAACACAAATATTATCATGATTGCATTATATAAAAATGGTGTTTACAAAATTTGATTTCAATATCGTTAGAAATCGGAGGCGTACAAAAATGATTTTCTTTCCTTTTCTATACCGACTCGTATTCCCACGAACCGGTTGGCTTTAGCCAATCCTTCCCCGGATATGGCCTCAAGCCGCTCTAGCCAATCCTTCCCCGGATATGGCCTCGAGCACCCCCTAGATCTAATCCCCAAGACCTAGTCGCCAACTCACGCGGCGAATTCCCCCTAAGCCGCGCAAGGACCTAGTCGCCAAAAACAAGGCGATTTCACTACAACGGTTACAAAAAAGTATGGAATGGAAATAATAAATAACAAGCAAAAATCCCTCTTGAGATTTCTGGAGATGAGGATGAAGGATCGCTAAAGCACAAGCGAGGTCGAAGCGATCGTTCTTTGGATGCAGCGTGATGGCTTCCTTCTCCAGAATGTCTTCTTTGGCTTTGAGTAGGAGATGATGATTTGGCAGAGTAGCAGCACGAGAGTTTGGGCACAAGTAATGTCTCTGGAAGATCTAACCAAAACGAGAGAGAGCCCAGCCTTTTATAGAACTTGGAGCTAGCGCCTGCGGTAGTAGCTAGCGCCTGCGGTAGCGTTCGTGTGGAGCGGTAGCCAAACCCTCGGCGGTGTGGCGCTATGCACGAATTGGAGATAGCGCCTGGCGGTAGCGATAGCGCTGGCGGTAGCGAGAGATAGCGCTAGCAGTAGCGGTTGTGAAACCGTTGCGTGCACGAACTCGAGATAGCGCCTGGTGGTAGCGATAGCGCTGGCGGTAGTGCTCGCAGTAGCAGTTGCGCTAGCGGTAGCGCTGGTGGTAGCGCTGCTCCTTTCAAAAGTTTGTTCCAAGCTGCTTTCTACCTATGGAGTATTGCACTTATAGTTCCTGCACACTATAAACACACTACAAGCAATATCAAATACAATATGGGATTTGTTATTCTCAAACAAAGGGATGTGACACACATGTCCAACACTGACGCCTTGAGTAGGAAGTACTCTGGGCAAGGGAATTGGATAAAAGCGCATGACAAGCGGTTGGTGCGAGAGTTTGACTCCCTTGGCATTGTGTGTGTGGCTAAGTGTGAGTCCAGCGCAGCTCGGTTGAACTGGATCGAGATGCAGTGTGATCTAGTAGATCGAATCCGAGAGGCAACCAGTGCTGACGAAGAGTGTCAGCAATTGGCATTGGATGCTCAGCAAAGCGAAGGCAGTGCATTGGAGATGGTCAGTGAACTTTTAAAGAGAAATTGAAGGGTGGTTGTCCCTCATTTTGGCAAGCTCCGTGAGGAGTTGAAGTTCGAGGCTCACTTCACGAACTACTCCATTCATCCAGGAAGTACGAAGATGTACTTATATTTGAAGAAATCCTTTTGGTGGCCTGGGATGAAGTGGGATGTAGCTTTGTATGTAAGCCAGTGTCAGACGTGCGCCTTGGTGAAGGCAGAATGCCAAAGGCCGGGTGGATTCTTGAAACCTCTTCCTATCCCCGAGTGGAAATTAGACGACATCTCCATGGATTTTGTGCATGGTTTACCTCGATCGCGGCAAGGTAACGATGCGATTTGGGTGATAGTGGATCGCCTAACAAAGGTAGCCCACTTCATTCCAAATCGGAAGGACGATAGCGTGGAGAAGCTCGTGGAGCTTGTGTGCGGTTTCACGGAATTCCAAAGAGCATCATTAGTGATCGCGTATGGACGTTTTACGTCCAAAGACTGGAGGTTAGTGCAGCGAAGTTTGGGCACAAAACTGAAGTTTAATACCACGTTCCATCCGCAGACCGATGGCCAATCGGCGAGAACGAATCGTACGATGGAGGACATGTTGAGAATGTGTGCTCTCGATTTCGGTAAAAGTTGGGAAGAGCACCTCTTCATGGTGGAGTTTGCCTACAACAATAGTTTTCAGGCGAGTATCAAAATGGCACCATACGAGGCTTTGTATGGAAGGAGGTGTAGAACGCCGATGTCTTGGATAGAGGCGGGAGACACCCAGTTGTTAGGAAAAGAAGTGGTGGAAGAGGCTTGTGAGTTGGTGCAAACGATCCAGGAGCGCATGAAGGTTGCTCAGGATCAGCAAGCAAAGTATTTTAATGCACGCCACAGAAATGTGGAGTTTGCGGTGGGCGACATGGTCTACTTGAAGATCAAGCCGTTCAAAGGCGTTTCGCGAATTTGACAACTCAAGAAATTGAGTCCATGATATCTGGGTCCGTTTAAGGTTACAGAGCGGATAGGCGAAGCAGCCTATCGATTGACGTTGTCCGTAGAGCTAAGCGGATTACATGATGTGTTTAATGTTTCGGTTCTGAGGAAAGCTTTGGTGGAGCCGGAGGATGTGGTTGAGTCTTCGATAGTTCCCGTAACCAAAGATCTGAGGACGATAGTTCGTCCGATTTGTGTCGAGGATTCTGAAGTCCGGCGGTTGCGGAACAAAGAGGTCAAGCTGGTAAAAGTGCGTTGGGATAATTGCGGACGAGAAGAGTTCTCGTGGGAGCAAGAGCAAATAATGCGGGATAACTTTCTGGAGCTATTCGTTTCAGGTATGTGTGTTAGTTGTGCTTTTGATAGCATTTCAAATTTCAAGGACGAAATTCTTTTAGGGGGGTGGATTTGTAACACCCCAGGCTTCGCTCAGCCTACTTCTCGAGAAACACGAGAAACAGATATTTCTCGAAAAAGGCAGGCTCAAGACACTTCTCGAGAAACAGCTACTTCTCGAGAAGTGAAGGCTCTAGCTACTTCTCGAGAAACAACTGTTTCTCGAGAAGTGAGGGCAGTGAGTTCGTTGAACGTAGTTCGAAGAACAGGCAGGCGCTAGAGTTCTCGGGAAGTGAAGGCGCTAGAGTTCGTCGAACGGAGTTCGACGAACCGCTGGCGCTGGAGTTCGCCGAAGCGAGTTCATCGGACTGAGTTCGACAAACCACTGGCGCTGGAGTTCGCCGAAGCAAGTTCGTCGAACAGAGTTCAACGAACCGCTGTCGCTGGATTCCGTTCGACGAACAGGTCATGCTGAGTTCCATGAAGCGTGGGCACGGGCGTAAGCAGCGTTCCTGGATGTCCGTTATGATTGAATCTTGATCCTACGGTCTAGATGTATGCGTCCTAAGGTCTTATTTAGGGCAGAGAATCCTTTTCTGTCCTTTTTTGAGCTCGGGAAATCCTTTGTGTTGTTGGAGGCGTAGAAGATAGGAAGGGTTTGGAGGAAGAAGAGGGCTAGATGCGCCATTGCTGGAGCACCGGAGCTCCGTTCGCCAATCCGAGACCAGATCTGTGGAGAGGACTAGAAGGCGCTTCTTTCTATCCGTGCCTTTCAACCGATCCATGACGAGGAAGAGAACTCTTAGGGTAACGACATCTCTCCTCCCGATTTAGGATGCGTGCATGGCATATATGATTTTACTTTCTTTTTTCTGAAATTTATGGCACCAGATCTCTCAAATGAGAGGGGTTTGGGTCGCCTTGGTTCAAGAAGAACCATCAGGTTGATTGAGTCTGTCCTTGACATGATTTGCACTAGATATCCGCTCCGTTAGTGGATTAGGCATTCTGTGTGAAGCCGAAATCGTGACTGGTGGTCCGTTTCGGTGATGTTGCGTAACGTGCATTTTAGGGATTTTGCTAGAAATCCGATGACGGCGAAAACGTCATTTGTGTTGCCCCTATGTTCGTGTGAGAATGATTGTTGGTTTGGAAAGGGTAATGGTGATGTGTATGCGAAGGCGTGGTTTGTCTTTGTGGTCGGCTGGCTAGCCTGTGAATGCTTGGATTCATGTGGGGAGAGTGTCCTGGCAAGACAAGTCCCCTTCTGGGTCGTGGCGAGAACAAAGTATGTTGGTGCGCCCGTTGGCAGGATGAGCCATGTAAGTGGTGAGGTCCCAGTGGAGTTCTTGGCTTTTGGCTTTGTGTTTGTGGCGAGAACAAGTATGCTGGTGCGCCCATTGGCAAGATGAGCCATGTAAGTGGTGAGGTCCCAGTGGAGTTCTTTGCCTTGGTCCTGTACGCCCGTGGGGGAATTGATGAGAACCCTTTGTTTGTTATGAAATGTTGATGTGTGTTGTTATGTTAGAAGCATACACGCCATAGGGTGCCTTGGGTGAAACCCAAGTTTGCATACATGTTGCATTGCTAGATCCCCTTACTTTTATTGCTCAACATAGAAACATGGATGATGCTTGTGACACTCATTTTTGTCATGTTTATGTTAATTCTGTTTATTACATTTGCATAAGAAGTGCTGACTTGCAGGGTGATGTAGTTCCCGGGGGGTCCGCTAGGACGGCCGGGAGGAGGGGTGTTGTTACACCGTTGTTGGTCAGCCAAAGCTGACTCTCGTTATACCGCTCTTTGTGATTTGGATGCAGGGCAAGGATCGCAGGCTGGACCTAGCTCGCCGTCTAGAAAGGCCTAAGCTTCATGAAGTGCTCTTTTCACGCTTTCTAGTTTGATTTGATGTCTTTACCTGTTCCGGCTTGCATGCCGATGTAGCTTAGGTTTGTGATGATCTGTTGGCATTTATGTGCCCTGTTTGACTTGAGTTGGAGTTTTGTAAGGCCTTAAGGCCGTAGTACTCTTATGTAGATGTGGACAACTTCTGTGGTTTGTTTTATTATTTCCGCTGTGTTAGTTCTGAGTTTTGAGATGGTTAGATTTATATCACTTTTTGATGCTAAAGCTGTGGCGATTATATGTTGTGGGGTCCCGGCCGGACCTATATTATATAGTCATTGCAGGGGAGGTATTACACCCTCTCCCCTGGGAGGTTATGTAGGTGATGGAGTACTATGGGATTGTGTCCGCCCGGCTGCCATTGAAATCAATCGGTCTCATGATGGTCTTCATCAACTACCAGAGATCGGCAAGAATAAAGTTCACAATGACCCTCTTTTGCGCGACCTTCATGGTGAAGTCGCTGAAGGAGGGGAAGAAGAAGGAGTTTAAGGGGCTCCTTTACTTTTCTTGCAACAACATCAGGGTACTCAACCTCCCCAATAAGATCCCTTTCTGGATGGAGAGGTTCTTGGCCTTTGAAGGTGGCCTCGGCGGCCTCGGCGGTCTCAAATCCACACCGGCACGCCGAGAAGAAGGGGTCTTCGGCAGACCCAAAAACATCTTGGGAGAGGAGGTCAAGCTCCTGGCCTTCTTGGCGAGCAAGCGCTTCGATCTCCTTCAATACTCGGCGATCTGGCCTGAAATCGCCGAGATCTTCGGTCTCCCGCGATCTCAGTATCATTTTCCTTTGTATTTTTTTCTAACTCTTTTCTTTTTTTTAGCGACCTTTGCGGTCCCTTCAGTTGATCCAATGGCGCCAGATGAAGTGGTGCTCACCCAAAGAGATATGCGGAAGAAGATAGACTGTGAGAGGGAGGCCGATGAGCCCACCAAAGAGTTAGAGGCCGCTCGCAAGCCTTTCCCTCTGACCGACTTTAGGAGGAAGCTGAATGATGCCAAGGGGTAGCCTCTTCTCAAGTGGAATCCAAAGGGCAAGAGCGTGAGGGTATCTACTGCCCTTACTCTCTGGAGTGGAAACTTAACGCATCACGACCACACGGTCACCTCCGCGCTATGGAGAGAGCAACGCTAATGAGGAGTATAAAATGGAGACCAAAATACTTCCTGACCTCGTTGCAAAAGCGAACGCCAGGAGCATGGTATTGAACCACCATATAGGGCGGTCTCTCTGTATGGCCCCGAAAGACATTGACACCCTGCAAGATGAATTACATGTAAGAATACTTTACCTGCAGTCTGCTGCTTTCTTTTCTATGACCATGAGATCTAATCAAATTTTCTTTTTCAGAACTCAAAGAGAGAGTTCTATGACGTTTAGAATCCTGATTTCCAGAAGGCCATGATGAAGCATATAAAAATATGTCAGACACGACGATCACTGAGCTTTCTAAGCGCGGCGGTCTCACCTCCGAGTTCTAAGAAGTTCAATTTACCGATCTCTTTCCTGAGATGGCTAAAATGATAGAGGAGTAATTGGTCATGGTTTCCGAGATCGCTGAAGAGGACAAGGAAGCCGAGATTGATGAGGATGCAGATGATGGAAGCGATCACACTGCCATGAGCGGGATCCAATATGTCGTTGGCGATGACACGAGCTATGCTGAGGTCTCAAGCTCTGGATCAAGGATTCCACGAAGAATCTCTGATGAATCTTTAGAAAAGACCGATTCTTCATCATCAGAAGAGCGATCTCCGAAGAGACTGAAGAGCGATTAGGAGACCGGGAATTTTGTACTTAAAAAACGAATGAAATGAAAATTTTTTGCATACCTTTATCTCTAGTGAATGAACATTCTTCTTATTATTAAATAAGCTTGTGTCGATCTTTTTATTTGTGATCTCATCATAGTCCTTAATGAAGAGAAATCGATCATAATAGATTGTAATCGGTCTCTGGACTTATACCAGGAGAATGATCATCTTTATTATGTGCGACCTTATTTTTTAGAGTAAAGACTGGAATTCGATCTCAATGCCTTAATTTTTGCTGATCTTGGAAAGTCGGTTGTATAAGAGAAAATACCATGTAATGACTTATATTCAGAGTGTATGATAACTGATAATGGCAGTCCCTTGTTCATCAGACCGCTTTATAATAAAATGAGAAGCATTAGCTTTAATCATGAGTGCCAAATTATGAGATCGCTATATTAAGATGAGCTCGCTTTGTAAATTGCGATCTACCACAATTGAAAGCTTCCGCTGAGATATCAATTCATAATAATTCGTAAACGATGATCCTGAACATTGCAATTCACTTAGAACAATTTTTAAGTAAGTGATGAGTGGCGGTCTCAAATAATCCAGACCGTTCCTTCTGTCAATGATAAACTAGACCTTGAAAAACCTTGAACTTTTATTATAGATAGATAGTCAGCCGTCTCAACTTTCCCAGACCGCTCCTTAGAAGAAAGAATAGAAGAGAGACCTCAAGAGTAATCTCATATACTCCAGAAAAAAGATAAGAGAAAGCATTCAAACTGCGGTCTCGGTTTTGTTGGATCTTGCAGCGCCCTTAGAGGGGGGGGGGGGGGGTGAATAAGGGCTAATATTTAATTTGATAATTTTCTAAAATATTAAGATAATTTTGCAATGATAAATAAGTAGATTTTTTACACAACCAAAATAATCACTTAGAAAATTATGAGGAAATTGGAAATCAAATTTTATTTTCACAAGTGATGAATACAAAGAACTATTGATCTTAATAAAGCTTAAAACCAAGGCTATGTTAAAAATAAAGTTCTTTTCAATTCATCGGTCCTTCAACCAAGGACCGGCCGACAATAGTATATCTCTTCCTAGATCTTACTACTAGCCTCCCCCTAGATCTCTCCACGATCTAGACGATGCACATAAGGCGGCGATTTAATCCTAAGCCTCACAAGGGCCTAGACGCCACGCGCAAGGCAGCGATTTCCCCCTAAGCCACACACGGACTTAGATGGCACGCACAAGGCGACGATTTCCTCTACGGATTACAAGATGATAAAAAAAATTACAAAATAGAGATTAAGATATGAGAACTCCCTAAATCTACGGCTCTGAAAACGATGTTGAATGCTTGCAAATGTTGCCTGAGATTCTGCGCATGAACCATCGCTCCTTCAATCTAGAACGTTCTTGCCAAAAAGGGAGTTTTCGAATTTCTGGCGCTCTCTAATGAAAAGCACTCGGGAATTGGTACTCCAGAATAGTGTGTAACTTCTTCTCCACGAAAATTGAGTCAATATGTAGTTTGTTGATGTCGTCGACTACATCTAACAGTCGTCCGCCGATGTTATCTCCTCTAGCTGCCATGTGTCCCATGCGAACAAAGTGTGCGCGCGACGTGACGGTTTTGGCTGATACGTGGGCTGTCGGATTCCGATATCACTGTCGGAATTCCGACAGTGGACGGAACTTGCAGATCGTGTGGAAACTGCTGAAATGTCGGTGACGACACCTAGCTGTCGAAGACGACAATGATTTTTCTAGACTATGCATTCTGAGATCCAAACAATAATTAGCATAGTTGCATACCTATTATACCTGCACACCATAGAGAAAATTGGATCAAACACACCCGGGATTTGTTATTAGCAAACCAAAGAGTTCGGAAAACATGTTCCAACAATCTCCCCCTTTTGATAATAACAAATCCACTTTGAAAGAAATCAGAGTGTCCTATTAAGTGATATAAGATAAGCAAGACTAAAGAATTGGTTGTGCGATAACGTTATTCAGATGAAGTTTCTATATGTATTCTCCCCCTAAGTGTGTACTCCCCCTAAATATAATAAGAAATTAATGTGGTTAGGAATGATTTCTTTCTTTCTGACATGAATAATTCTCCATATTTTGGTATTATTAAAAGATAATAAAGAAATAAGAGTTTAGAAGAGATTAAACATAGTATAGAAGAGATTTCTCAATAAAGAAATAAGAGTTTTAGGCAAGCGGAAGATTAGAAGAACCATTGGATTGTAAGCATGAAAATTATAAGTATAAATATGAGTTTGAGTTCAAATTGTAAAGATGTTGTAACATTTGTCAAATCTCATAAGTGTTCATAAATTTATCAAGCATGATATGAATATATCAGAAAGAGAATATACTACAATTATACTGAATTTGAAGTGTAAGAGATACCAAAAACATTGTAGAGATCATGCTAGGTTATCTAGTGCATTTCTTATATAAAGAGTAGTATAGAGATAGCATAAGAATCCAATACTCATGAGAAGAAGTGTTATGAAAGATAATGATGTGCACATAAGTGTATTTTGAGCAATGTTAACAATTGATTTAAATCACAAAATACAAGACATATGTAGAGTAAAGTGCACAATAAAACACAAGTATATTTACGTTCACACTCTTTAATGCACATATTGTTAGAAAAAAATGGTGTAAAAACCAAGGTTTGCACAAGACACTTTACTATTCTTTCCAAGGTGCTCAACCTCACAATGCTTATGAAGACTTATCAGGAGGTTCAAGTAGTGCTTGGTGGAGTTATATTTGTCTATTTTTATTTTTGATCACATTTGTGAGACAATATTTTCGGAATACACTTGTGTTGCAATCCCAACACAGTTTTTAAAGTCAACCATTTTTCTTAAATTTTTAAGTGCAATTCAAATGTTGGGTAGGTAATAGTCTTATGCAAGGTTTAATTCATTGTACAATTACAAGACACAAGCAAGCATTTGTAGAGTTAAACACACATGTAGATTAGCAAAATAAGTGAGTGAAAAAGTATCATTATCAATCACAAAATATTTACTCATACTTAGAGGTATGCTAAGCTTGTTTCTACACATAGTTTACAATACACTTGATGCACTTAATTAGATATGGCAAAGCATGATAAACAAAACAATGTTCATAGTAATTTGAAGAAATGAGTTTTAACATTGTAAATATTTCTAAATAATAGAATTCAGAAATGCCTGATATAAGCAATAAAGATCATATTTTTTTTGTATGTTTTTTTTTATCTTTTAATAGAGAAAGAAAATTAAAAAAAAATTGGATGTGTGAACTTTTAAATTGATGCTTCATAATAAAAATAAAACAAAAAATACAAAAATAGCCAGAAATACAAAACAAAATAGTGCATATAAAAGAAAATATTTTTGAGTAATTTTCGAAAACAAAAAATTTTTAAAAGAAATTTGACCTTTTTAGTATGTCGGAAAACGACATCTAGGTTTCGTCGGCGACAGCGGAAAAACTATAAAAGATCGCAAATCCGAGAAAAGCAGATCTGGGAGGCATTTCCTGTAGGGTTTGCACGAGTGCTGCTGTCGGAAGTCGCCGAAAATCCAAGTTTTGAGGTAAGTTTATGGTTTTTTTTGTTAATTTTTGGTGAAATTTTTGAAATTAAAACTTGATTTAAAGATTCCTTTTGTTTTTGTGAAGTTTTAGAAAGGAAATCCTAGATCTAAGTGTATATTGAAAAAAAAATTGTTGAAAGGAAATCTTAAAAAAATTTAGATCTAAGTGTAGATCCTACATCTAAATGCTGATGAAAGGAAATCCTAGATCTAAATGTTGAAATTTTTTTATTTATGTGAAGGTTGTTCGAGTAATGAGATGGCTTCAACTTCTAGAGCACGTAGAAGTACTTCTGGTGACTCTCATTCGTCATACCAAAGTTATTCGGGCATTGAAAGGTCACTTACTGGAGTAACTAAGGTGGTGTAGTTTGACCTTCCACGACACGAACACATATATGATCTACTCGCCGAGGAAGGTATCATTTCCGTTATAATTCCAGACATGTTCTCATCAGTGTTAATTCAAGAGTTTTATAATCATTTGGAAGATCCAAATTATACGGATTTGAATGGTGGTGTAAGATCAAAAATCTAAGGACAATATGTGGAAATTACCCACATAGATTTGAGAAACGAATTTGGACTGATTGAGAGTGAGCATGTGATTGACATAGTAGAAAATTATAGAAAAGAACGAGATTGGACGCTCCTCAATATGATATTGCATGGAAAATCTATGAAGAATTTAATTACAACTACGACAACGCTCACACCGAATGCACAAGTGCTGCAAGAAATCCTAAGGAATACGGTCATGTACAAAGCCGGTGACTCAAGAAGTATTACGGCACAACTTAGTCTTGTGGCGTATTTTATATTAGAAAGAGAGTCTTTTGACGTTGCAGATCTACTGTTATCCATTATGCGTTATACGTTTAGATTGAAGAGTCCGACTTGGAAGAAGGTTCATAGCTTACCGATGGGAGCAATCATCCAACGTATATTATATAAGAAATATTCTTGGATAAACCAAGAGTTTTATTTGAGTGATTGTATTCCCAGTATTTTTACTACGGATACTAAGCGACCTAGTCGATCTCAGCGTGAGCCATCGGTAGAGATGAGAAATCCACTAATCTCACGTGGAGGATCTGTACGCGAAGCTGTGGATGAGTTACGTGACTCACTTGAGGAGCATAGGAAGTCGTTTGAGGAGCACAAGAAGGATGTGAAGAAGAAGATTGGCAAGATGCAGAAATTTATGAAATTTTTGGTGAAAGGTTTAAAGCTAAAACCTACTACTACTGAGGCCGCTGAATGGGAAGATTCGGAAGTGGAGCCGCCGCATCAGTCAACTAGACGAACACGACATGGAAGAGATGATGGTCAGAACTCCAGAGGGGATCATCCAGAGAGTAGTGGTTCTGAGAGCAGAGATTTTTGAGTGGTTTTTTGCAGGTTTTGATGTTTTGGTAGATGTCGTCGGCGACAGGTAGCTGTCGTGGACGACAATGAAGTTTTAATTTTTTTTGTTAGTTTGCTGTATTTGAAACCTTAGTTATAAGTTATATGCAGTTAATGTTTGTATTACACTTTTAGGTAGTGGAAAGTTGATGATGTTAAAATTTGGATTAATTCTCTGTGTGGATTTGGCAATTTTCATTTGATTTTAATTTTAATTTTTTTTTAAATTTAAATTAATATGATCAATTTGATATGTCTAGGATTCCTAATTCTAGTCGTAGCATTGAAAAGCGGGAATCCGGAAGTGGTTTTGTGAATATATCGGCAAGTTGTGAATCTGTGCCTATAAATGAAATTTTAATGTGATTTTGCTTTATGTGGTCTCGTATAAAATGATGTCGAACATCGATGTGTTTAGACCTAGAATGATGTACTGGGTTGTTTGTTAAGTCAATTGCACTTTTGTTGTCACGCCATAATTCTATAGTTTGATGATTTATGTTATAGTCTTCTAATGTTTGCTTCATCCAAAGGGCTTATGCATAACAACTACCTAGTGCAATGTACTCAGCCTCGGTGGTTGAGAGGGCAACATAATTTTGTTTCCTACTCGACTAAGAAATGAGTGAAGGGCCGAGAAAGTGACAAGTGCCACTAGTGCTTTTGCGATCTAATGAACACCCAGCATAATCAGAATCGGAATAACCATGCAAAATAAAATTTTCACTATGTGGATACCATAAACCTAGTTTAGAAGTTCCAATTAGATAACAAAAAATACGTTTAACCGCTTTTAAATGTGATTCTTTTTTATTAGCTTGAAATCTAGCACATAAACACACAGCAAACATAATGTCAGGTCTTGAAGCGGTAAAATATAATAATGATCCAATCATTCCTCTATATAAAGTTTGATCTATGGAAATTCCACTTTCATCCTTTCCTAACTTTAAAGAAACACTCATAGGGGTATTAGCTTGTTTAAGATTGTCAAACCCAAATCTCTTTAAAACATCATGAATGTACTTAGATTGATTAATAAAAATGCCATCATGTTTTTGTGTAATTTGAAAACCTAGAAAATATGTAAGTTCTCCTACCATGCTCATTTCAAATTCATTTTTCATCACTTTAACAACATCATTACATAACTCTTCATTAGTGGATCCAAAGATAATGTCATCAACATAGATTTGCAAAACAATTATATTATCATTTACATACTTAATGAAGAGTGTACTATCAGCACTACCCATTTTTAAATCATTCTTTAATAAATAAAGCATCAATCTTTCATACCATGCTCGGGGTGCTTGTTTCAAATCATAAAGAGCTTTATATAACTTATTAACATGATTCGGATATTTATCATTAACAAAGCCAGGAGGTTGTTCTACATAAACCTCTTCCTTAATGTAGCTGTTTAAAAATGCAGTTTTAACATCCATTTGTAATAATTTAAATCATTTATAACTAGCAAATGCAATGAAAATCCTAACTTCTTCAAGACGTGCTACGGGTGCAAAGGTTTCATCAAAATCTATTCCTTCAATTTGAGAATAACCTTTTGCTACAAGCCTAGCTTTGTTTCTAGTTATCCTAGATTCACTATCTAATTTATTTTTGAAAATCCATTTTACTCCTACAACAGGATGATCACTAGGTCTTTCTACAAGCTTTCAAACCTTATTTTGCTCAAATTGATTAAGTTCTTCCGTCATAGCTAAAAACCAAGATTCATCATTTAAAGCGGTTGAAACATCTTTTGGTTCTATGTTGGAAATAAAACAAAGGTTTGAAAATAAATCATGTAGAGAAGCACGTGTACTTACCCCTCTTGTAGGTTCTCCAATGACCAAGTTTTGCGGATGATTAGTAGTGAATCTAAGTTCGCTTGGTTGCACAAATTCCTCAACTTCTTCTTGTACTTCTTCCTCTTTTTCTTCTTTTTCATTTTCAAGTATGTCTTCTTCATCATCATTTCTTTTCAACGGAAGTTCTTCACCATCGCATGCTGATTTATTCTCCACTACACATGGAACAAGTTCATCAAATTTAACATGAATTGTTTCTTCAACTACTTTAGTCCGTTTATTATAAACTCTATAAGCCTTACTAGTTGAAGAATAACCAATGAAAATACCTTCGTCACATTTTTCATCAAATTTACCTAAAGTATCTTTTGTATTTAAAATAAAACATTTACACCCAAATACTTTGAAATAAGATACATTAGGTTTCTTTTGAAAATATAATTCATATGGAGTAAGTTTCAACATAGGATGTAGCATGAAATGATTTATAACATAACATGCAGTACTAACAGCTTCGGCCCAAAAATATTTTGATAGTTTAAATTTAGATAACATAGTGCGTGCTAGTTCTTGAAGTGTTCTATTTTTCCTTTCCACTAACCATTTTGATGTGGTGTACGAGGAGCGAAAAATTCATGCTTTATCCCAAATTTAGTACAATATGAAATAAATTTTTCATTATCAAATTCACCACCATGATCTGATCGTATACATTTAGTTTGTAAATCTAATTCATTTTGAATGAGAGTGCATAGCTTAGTGAATTCAATATACGCATCAAATTTGGATACTAGAAAAATATTCCAACAAAAATGAGAATAGTCATCAATTAAGACAAAAGTATATTTTCTACCTCCTAGACTTCGAGTTGAAATTGGACCAAACAAATCCATGTGAATTAATTGCAAAGGCCTAGAAGTAGACATAATATTTTTGCTTTTAAAAGATGATTTTGTAAATTTTCCTTTTTGACATGGCGAGCACAATGAAGAAATCTTTCCATCTAATAGTGGTAAACCCTTAATCAATTTGTTTTTGGAAATTTTCACTACAAGTTTAGTACTAGAATGTCCTAGTCGCCTATGCCACAATTCTAACTCATCATTCTTTGAAATAAAACATTTAAGTGATGAATGAGAAAGTTCATGGAAGGTAATCATATAAATGTTATGAATTCTTGGTGCGGTAAAAATAACTTCATGAGTTTTTGAATCTATTATTTTGCAAAGGTTTGACGATGACTCAAATAAAACATTCAAGACTCTATCACATAATTGACTAATAGATATTAAATTGTGTTTCAAACCTTTAACAAATAAAACATTAGAGATTTTGAAAGAATCGTTACCAACTTCACCAATTCCCATGATCCTTCCTTTTCCATTGTCGCCAACGTTACAACTCCTCCTTTCTTCATCTCCTGGCTAAGGAACTTTGATTTATTGCCCGTCATGTGCTTTGAACAACTAGAGTCCAAATACCACACATCTTCTTTATCCTTAGCCTGCCTGCATACCTAACAAGATGATGAGAGTAAAGATCTAGTTACCCAAGTAGTTCCTCCTATAGTATAGGTGGACGCCTTAGGTACCCAGACTTGCTTAATATTACATGATCCCTTCTTCCTGCAAGAGTCCGTGATGTGACCAAATCTATTGCATTTGGCACACATCACAAAGAGAGATGACACTCTTTTCAAAGTTTTCTGTGGACTATTACTGGAAGAGGATGTTGCAGCAGTAGTATTATACTTATTTTTATTATTAACTTTCCATTTATTAGAATTTTCACTATCGTCGGCGATAGTGGCTGTCGTTTTCCGACAGCCTCCAGCAACGTATCCAAGTCCAAACTTAGCAGTTCCATGGCATTGGTTGGCTAATATCATATTCAGTGATTTCTGGCCAACTCCAAACTTATTTATAGCCAAGTTTAAATCATGGACTTGAGTTTGCAAAGCGGTGTTTTCTTTGAGTATCATAACACACTGATTTGAAAATCCTTTCTTGCTATTATCCAATTGTGAATAAGAAGATTTCAAAGATCTTACTAAATCCCTCTTTTCTTTGATAAGAAAATCTACTTTAGATTTGGATTTAGAAAGTTCTAGTTCTAATTCTTTAATTCTTAACAAAGAGCGATCACACTCTTGACAAGCAATCTTCTCCTTCTTAATAACTTTCAATTCATTTGTTAGTTTTCTTTTTTCTTTTGAAAGAATTTTATTTTCAGATTTTAGACTATCAACAACTTTAAGACTTTTTTGAAAAAATTTACAAGTACGGAGAAATTCATCATAAAGCTCATCATAAGTTGGGGGAGTTACCTCAGTGTCGCTCTGAACACTACAATCATTCTCAGATGATGCGTCGCTTTTTCCCATTAAGCACATATTTGCTTCTTCATGACCTTCGGAACTTGAATCATTTTCTCCTTCCGATGATGTGTCGTCCCATGTTTCCGCCTTTAGAACTTTCTTTTTGTATCTCTTATTTTGCCCTTTTCTCTTTTTGCTCTTTCAGAAACTTTGGGCACTTGCTCCTTATATGTCCAATTTTCTTACAATAATAACATTCCGGTGGTGGACGCTCATCATCTTCCTCAGTTTCACTCTTTTCTTTTCCCTTCTTATATAAAAAATCCTTCTTGTTAAAGTACTTCTTAAAAGTGTTCCTCCCTTGTGGATTTCTCATAAACTTCTTAAATTTTCTCACAAACAAACTTTCTTCATCTTATTCCTCATCTTCATCAGTCTCACTCTCAACTTCTTTCTTAGACTTTAGTGCCAATGCCTTCTTTCTTGGCTCCACACTGTATTCTTCCTGTTGGATTTTCAGTTCCACTTCATGTGTCTTCAGGTTTCCAATTAAACTCTCTAGTTGAAGAGTCTTCAGATCATGAGATTCCGAGATGGCGGTAACCTTCGGATTGACCTTCGGGGGAAGTGATCTTAAGATTTTTCTAACTAAATCTCCATCTGAAAAATTCTTTCCAAGGACTTTGGAATTGTTGACGATCTTGGTAAATCTGGTGTACATCGTATCGACGTCTTCATCAACCTCCATTCTGAATTTTTCAAATTCCGACTCGAGTTGGAACAGTTTGAAGTCCTTCACCTGCGAAGTACCTTCATGAGTAACTTCTAATAATTTCCAAATTTCAAACGCAGTTTCACATGCACATACTCTATTAAACTCAGTTCAATCTAACGCACAAAATAGAGCGTTCATTGCTTTTGCGTTATTCTTACATTGTAACTTATCATGATCATCCCATTTATCCTTAGGCTTATCCATTGTTACACTACCAAGGACTAATGTCGGTGGAGTATAACTCGTTTCTACCATGTTCCAGACTTCGATATCTAGTGCAATTAGAAAACAACGCATACGAGTTTTCCAATAGTTATAGTCCATGCCCGTGAATAAAGGTGGTCGACTAATCCCTTGACCCTCTACAAATGCGTGATCGTTATGAGCCATTACTCCCGGTGGTAAAACCGTTTTGGAGTAACCTCGCTCTGATACCAAGTGTTGGTTCTTGCGGCGCCCATAGAGGGGGAGTGAATAAGGGCTAATATTTAATTTGATAATTTTCTAAATTATTAAGATAATTTTGCAATGATAAACAAGTAGATTTTTTACACAACCAAAATAATCACTTAGAAAATTATGAGGAAATTGGAAATCAAATTTTATTTTCACAAGTGATGAATACAAAGAACTATTGATCTTAATAAAGCTTAAGACCAAGGCTATGATAAAAATAAAGTTCTTTTCAATTCACCGGCCCTTCAACCAAGGACCGGCCGACAATAGTATATCTCTTCCTAGATCTTACTACTAGACTCCCCCTAGATCTCTCCACGATCAAGACGCTGCACACAAGGCGGCAATTTTATCCTAAGCCTCACAAGGACCTAGACGCCACGCGCAAGGCGGTGATTTTCCCCTAAGCCACACACGGACTTAGACGCCACGCACAAGGCGGCAATTTCCTCTACGGTTTACAAGATGATAAAATAAATTACAAAATAGAGATTAAGATATGAGAACTCCCTAAATCCACGGCTCTGAAAACTGCGTTGAATGATTGCAAAGGTTGCCTGAGATTCCGCGCATGAACCGTCGCTCCTTCGATCTTGAACGTTCTTGACGAAACGGGAGTTTTCGAATTTCTGGAGCTCTCTGATGAAAAGCACGCAGGAATTGGTACTCCAGAATAGTGTGTAACTTCTTCTCCATGAAAATTGAGTCAATATGTAGTTTGTTGATGTCGTCGACTACATCTAAATGTCGTCCGTCGACGTTATCTCCTCCAGCTGCCACGTGTCCCATGCGAATAAAGTGTGCACGCGATGTGATGGTTTCGGCTGAGACATGGGCTGTCGGATTCCGATATCACTGTCGGAATTCCCACAGTGGACGGAACTTGCAGATTGTGTGGAAACCGCTGAGCTGTCGGTGACGAAACCTAGCTGTCGCAGATGACAGTGATTTTTCTGGACTATGCATTCTGAGCTCCAAACAATAATTAGCATAGTTGCATACCTATTATACCTGCACACCATAGAGAAAATAGGATCAAACACACACGGGATTTGTTATTAACAAACCAAGGAGTTTGGAAAAAATGTTCCAACAGGTTTCTCCAGACCGCCCATTATAAAAATAAACATTAGACAAGTCTTGTAGTTGATGATCCTAGATATCTCAAACCAACTCTTAACTGAATAATGTATAGGGAAGACCTAGGTGGCGGTCTTAAATTCTCCAGACTGCCCCATTAATTGTACAACTAAAAGCCATATACAACGGTCTTGGATGTTTCAGATAGCCTTTTAACATATTAGATAATCAAGGAGTATAGGTGGCAGTCTCAGATGCTCCAGACCGCACTTTAATAACATAACCCAAATCCTCGAAAATTGGCGGTCTCAAAAACTCCAGACCGCCCATTCACAATAAAAATAGAGGCTTGAAGCCTGAGATAGAGAAGAAGAGGTGTACAATCCGAAATGATCAAAAGGGCAGGCGCGGTCATGCTGTAGAAGCTACACCGATATTGCTTTCCTCGAGAGATCATTAAGATTATAACACCCTAATAAGAAGACGAAGAGAGATGCACAACTCAAAATGAGCAATAGGGCAGGTGCGGTCATGCTGTAGAAGCTACTCCGACATTGCTTTCCTCAAAAGATCATTATAGTTGTAGAACACTTAAGAAGAAGAAGAGACCTTGACGGTCAGAGGCATAAAAACTAGAATGATCAAAAGAGTAGGTGCAGTCATGCTGTAGGAGCTACACCGACATTTCTTTCCTGAAGAGATCATTATAGTTGTAATACCCTAAGAAGAGGGGGAAGAAGAGAGGTGAACAACTCCAAGTGATCAAAAGGGCAGGTGTGGCCATACTGTAGAAGCTTCACCGACATTGCTTTCCTCAATGGATCATTAAGGTTGTAATGCCCTAACCACTCGAGGGATCAGGCGACGGTCATAGATGCTCCTGACCACCCCTCAGCTAACCTTGTACCAACGAGTATTCGAGGGTCATAGAGAAAAATGATCACTAGGGCATATACAGTCATACTACAGAGTTTCACCGGCATTGCTTTCCACTCGGGATCATCAAGACTATAACGATGCCCTGTAATGCATGACGAAGTTGGAAATTCATCTAGACCTCACTTGATGCAGAGGTGTGTCAGATGTCAGCAAGGACCAAGTATCCTAAAGTTCCTCCGCATGAGCTTGGTGAGCTACTACTACACAGATGCAAAATCTCCCCACTACCTGTGGTCATGGTAGATTTACATCTCAATCTTCAAGTCAATGGGGCATTAAGTAGGACCCTTCGATGTCTCGCTTGGTAGGATTTTAGCCTTTGATAACAATCTTTCTCGATGCTTTCCTTTCAATATATGGAGTACACAAGGTTACAACCACATCATTAGAATGCTTGCAAGAAGAAGAAATGAAATTAGTGAAAAATACAAGCTTTTAAGAAAAGAAGCGCTTGAGATCATCTCCGCTCCAAATATGTGATAGCTCTTCTCCTTCATAAGTTTGGAGACGCTAAGCACCATTCTTGAGCACTTTTTTGATGATGAATGGCCCTGCCCAATTTGGATTGAGCTTTCCAACTGAGCCAAATCTTGCTGCTGCATCCACCTTCTTGAGGACAAGATCATCATCAACAAATTCTTTGACTCTGACATTTTTATCAAAATACTTGGTCATTCTTCTCTTCATTTCCTTTTGCCTAATTGTTGTGGCATCTCTCAGCTCTTCAATGAGGTCTAGACTATATCTCAACTCTTCATCATTTCCTTGTATCCAGCTATCTTGATTTTGTTGAGATAATAACACCCCCAGACTTCTTACTTCAAACTCCACCAAAATGAGAGCTTCGGAGCCGTGATATAATTTAAAAGGAGTCTCTCCAGTAGCTGAGGTTGGAGTTATCCTCAAAGCCCATAACACTGAAGGTAACTATTCTGCTGAATTGCCTCTGAGATTTTCCACTTTCTTCTTCAAGAGATTTATTATCAACTTGTTAGCAGTCTCCACTTGCCCGTTACTTCTCGGATGATGCACATAAGTGAACCGCGGCTCGGTGCCGATTTGATCACAGAAATTCCTCAAATTTTAGTTGTTGAATTGAGGACCATTATCTGTGATAATTTCCATAGGAATTCCATGCCTGCATACTATCTCCCCCCAGATAAAATTCCTTACAACTTGAGTAGTGGTTTTAGCCAACGCTTTTGCTTCGATCCACTTGCTGAAGTAGTCGATCATTACCAAAATAAATTTGCATTGTCCACTAGCCAAGGGGAAAGTTCCAATCAATTCCATTACCCAAACTACAAATGTCCATGGAGTTGCTATCGACCTGAGCTACTGAGCTGGTTGATGCTGAAAAGGAGCAAATTTCTGACATTGAATACACCTCTTTGCAAACTTCTCTGCATCTTTTTTCATTTGGGGCCAAGAGTAATCTTGCCTCCAAATCCTTTTTTCTAAAGTTCTAGCTCCCGAATGGCTGTCACATTCTCCTGAATGAACCTATCAAAGAACAACTGGGATCTCTTCTTCAGAGACACACCTTGCCAACGACGAGAGAAAAGTGTTCATGTAGAGCACTCCTGCAACAAGATAATAGTAGGCTGGTTTCAGTTTAAACCTTTTCCAATCTTTTACCGTCGAGTGGAACTCCCCAGTTGAGAGTTAGAGGACGAAGGGATCCATCCAAGATGGATGTTGATTTATCTGCATAACATATCCCTCTTCAATAGCTGGATGAAACAATTCTTAGGTGGTTCCACCTGAAAGGAGACCAAACTTTTCAAATTCATCAGCTTCTGCATTCTCTTCCCTTGGAATGTGTTGAATAGTGAAGCTCTTGAATTTTCCTATCTCAATCTTCACTAGATCTTGGTATTGCTTCAAAACACGATCTCTAGTCTCAAAAGTTCCATTTACTTGAGACGCTATTACCAGAGAATTTGCTTTGACTTGGACATCTTCAAATCCTAGCTCTCTTGCAAATCTGAGACCGGAGAGCAAGGCCTCATACTTGGCATGGTTGTTCGGTGTTGGAAAATAGAACTTCAAAGCTTGTTCTAATCTAACCCCATTTGGGTTAATCAAAACAACTCCAGCTCCGGATGAGGTCCTCCCCGTAGCTCCATCGATGAAGATCGTCCAAGCTACAGGTGTTCCAACTTCTTTCTCTGAGTTAGCTTTCTTTGCATCAATCATGAAATCTGCTAACACCTGAGATGCAACACGCTTGGGGTCGCCACTCCCTGGTGGCACCACACCAGCCAGCAGACCACGAACCAGCATGACTGCTGAGCTACAACTCAAGCACCCCAACCCATCTCCGCACATGTTCTCAGCACGGCGGGTTGTTGAGGTTGGGGAAGGGGACCACGAACCCATCTCGGCACCCGTCACTGCACTTTTTTGATACAGGACAGACGTCACACCTGCCTACCACCCTGGAGTCCCACCAGGGGGCCCACCTTGGAGTCCACCAAGGAGGCTTTTATCAGGTCCACGGATCGTACACCCCAACTAGCTCTCTGCTATGGAGTCATCGCCATGCGGTCGATTGTTGAGGCTCGGGATCGAACACCCGACCTCCTAGATATGAGTGTTTTAGCAGAGCTCTCATCACCAACTGCGTCGCGGATCAGTTGGTGATGAGAGCTCTGCTGAAAGACACATATCTAGGAGGTCGGGTGTTTGATCCCGGGCCTCAACAACCTGTCGCATGGTGATGAATCTATAACAGAGAGCTGGTTGGGGTGCACGGTACATGGACCTGATGAAAGCCTCCTTGATGGACTCAAGGTGGGCCCCTGGTGGGAATCTAGCGTGGAAGGCATGTGTGATGTCTGTCCAACATCAACCTGGGCTTTGATTGCTACTCTGGGAATGTAGGAGATGTCGAATTCACTAAGCTCTATTGCCAACTTCGCCAATCTAACTGAATGTTCTGGCTTTTCCAACACATTTTCAATGGAAGATCGGTGACAACTTGAATTGAATGAGCTTGGAAGTAAGGTCTTAGTCACCGTGCTGAAGTCACGAGCATTAAGGCCAACTTCTCAAGGATCGAATACCGTGTTTCTGTATCCTTCAAAATCTTGCTCACATAATAAACTGGAAACTTCCTCTTCTTCTCTTCCCTTATTAGCACAGGACTGATAACAACAGAGCCAACTCCAAGATATAAGAAGAGATCTTCTCCCTCTCGTGGGCTTTGGAGCAAAGGAGTTGATAGAGGCTACGCTCTCCGACGCGATTGCTACGAACAAGCACACGTTCCCTCTCAACGTTCCAATTTATATGTTCGCACAAAAATTAATCGCAGCATACACGCAACGCAATATTTATCAATTAGATGCTAACGAACGGGTAACCACACCGCTAGAGGTTGAAAAAATGGCTATAGACCAAAATTCTCCCCGACTAAAAGGACACACCCGGCCCGATCAAGCTAGAGTTGTACCAAAAGAGATCCACCAAAATTATGATTCGGAAAAGGGTAGATCTCTCCCAACAAAAAGCCGAGGTTAGCCAATCCTCTTCAAATATTAAAAGAAATTAAGATAAACACAAAAATCGATCGAAGAAACCACGAATATTCAAGTCGAGGCGACCCATTTAGCATGTCGGGGGCAAATCTCAATGCCTCGTGATCGGATTGGATAACGAACTCCATAGGGAGTAGATAATGCCGCCAATGTTGTAGGCAGCGAATAATGGCGTAAAACTCGCAGTCGTAATTAGAATAGTTCAGTTTTGGACCCGCGAGCTTCTCACTAAAATACCCAACAGGATGCCCCTCCTGACTCAAAACACCGCCAATACCAATCCCAGATGCATCACATGACAACTCAAAAACCTTACTAAAATCTGGCAACCCCAAAAGGGGAGCTTCCGACATCCGAGCCTTAATCGTTTGGAACGCTTTAGTGGCAGATTTTGTCCAAGTGAAATCACCTTTTTTCATGCACTCCGTGATCGGTGCCATGATACTGCTAAAGTCATGAATAAATCGACGATAGAACGTAGCTAACCCATGAAAACTCCTAACATCTCGAATGTTGGTGGGTTCCGGCCAATCCTTGATGGCTTGGACCATCTTGGGATCCACATGTATGCCCTCCGAACTCACAATATAGCCAAGAAATTCTACGGACGTCACATAGAAAGTACTTTTTTTTATATTGACAAATAATTTTTTTGCTCGCAACGTCGCTAGGATAGTCCTCAAGTGAGACTCATGATCGGTAGTAGATGTACTAAAAATGGGAATGTCATCAAAATATACCACGATAAATTTTCCCATATATGGTTGGAAGACATGTGTCATCATCCTAGAAAAAGTATTTGTGGCATTGGAAAGCCCAAATGACATCACTAATCATTCGTAAAGCCCTTCCTTAGACTCATTCGTAAAGCCCTTCCTTAGAGTTAAAGGCTGTCTTCCACTCGTCACCCTCCCTAATTCGAATCTGGCGGTAGCCACTCCTAAGATCCAATTTAGAAAAGATCGTGGCTCCGGCTAGCATATCCAACAAGTCATCCAAGCGAGGGATGAGGAATCGATATTTAATCGTAAATTTATTTATGGCCCGATTATCCACACACATCCTCCAAGATTCGTCTTTCTTAGGAGCTAGTAATGCTGGAATGGCACACAGACTCTTACTATGACGGATGAACCTCTTTTGTAATAATTCTGAAATTTGCGTTTGTAACTCCAAGTGTGCGGAATAGTTTAACCGATAGTGAGGTAGGTTGGGTAACGAGGAACCCGAAATGAAATCTATCCAATGCTGGATGTCTCGTAAGGAGGGTAACGTCAACGGTAACTCATCCGAATACACATCCTTAAATTCCTCTAAAATGTTCCGCAGCGCTGACGGTAAGCTCTCAAACAAAGACATGTCCTCCTTGACTTGTAAGCAAACAAACGCATATAGGTCACCATCCAAAAATGAATGGCGCGTGAACTCCTTCTTACCTATCAAGCTTAAGGTTTTCTTCTCTACAGGCACAATTGGGTCTTTAGAGGCGACCGAAGGATCCTTTGGTGGAGTGGGTTTCAAGATAACGGTCTTGCCACTAAACATGAACTCATAAGTGTTGGCTCGCTCGAAATGAGTAACATCATGGTCATAAATCCATGGGCGTCCTAATAAGGCATCGATGGGGATGATGTCACACCAAACCTTTTCAGAATAAGCCTTGATGGTAAGGTGTACCAAACAACGCCTCACTACCGGAAGGGATGTCTTGTTAACCCACGCAAATTTATAGGGGTGAGGGTACAGTTCAGTGCCTAACATCATCCTGGTCACCGCATTCTCTGAAATCACATTCATACAACTTCCGCTATTGATAATCAATTTGCACCACTTCTCTCCACTCTTAAAATTTAATGAAAATATATTTGTCATATTCCAATCATCTGAAGCACGCGGAGTAGCCAAAATAAATCTCATCACCATCATATTGATGTCATCATCCAAGTCACTCGGTACTCCTTCCGAATCAGAGTCTTCATCGTCCTCATACATGAGCTCGGCGGGTTCAGTCAAGGTATCTAACAGGGCTAGGGGTTTGGGCTTAGTGGGACATTCACTAGCGTAATGTCCTTGAACCCCAAAAGTAAAACACGTAGCATTTGTTTTGTTAATCATACCCACTAACACTCTCTCACCAGTCGGGTTTCGTATATTCCTAGTCGTGATGACAACAGATTTCGAGTCAGCGGACCGGAACTTACCCTTATCCTTCAGGGATAATGGGGGGGGGGGGAGGTCCTAAGAGGGACTTTCCTTTCGGAAATGAACGTGTCTTGGATTTATGAGCCAGGTGCTTCTCAATATCCAATGCGTCATTATAGGTGGTGCTCAAATCTGTGTGCCCATAACGAAGGAGTTTACCTTGAATATCGGGATTAAGTCCCTTACGAAACCGTGAAAGGGTGACCTCAGGCATCTCCCTAACATCGCACCTAACCACCATGTTTTTCAGGAGGCCCATGTACTCCGCGACCGATCGATTCCCTTGTCTTAGGGAAGCTAACTAATCAAACATTTGTGCTTGATGGTATGTAGGAATGTATTGATCAATCAACATGGCTTTCATGCCTGCCCAACCGACGGGGGGCACACCTTCCACCGCACCTAGATGTTGTTCCTCATTCAACCAGAATGTCTTAGCCCTACCCATCAATTTCATACGCGCTACATGCACCTTGTCCACGTCAGTCAGATTTGCCATTGAAAGTAGCACTCTATCTCCATAACCCAATCCAAGAAAACTTGGGGGTCACCCAACCCATCATATGAGGGTGGTTTGATCCGTACGACCCGAGTGATATCAAATTTGTACAATGCTCGCGGGGCATGTTTGGGATTAATATTATGATTAATATTCCCTTCATCACGTTGGCGGGATGCAGGATTTGGTGGGGCAGTTTCGAGAATGTTATTATTGTTAACATTCCCTCCTACGTGTTGGCGGGGTGCATGATTTTGAGGTGCCCTTTGGGCTAACCTTATCTCATGAACCATCTCCCGAAAGTC
The DNA here is from genome assembly GCA_033032865.1 of Dactylorhiza incarnata. Taxonomy (NCBI): domain Eukaryota; kingdom Viridiplantae; phylum Streptophyta; class Magnoliopsida; order Asparagales; family Orchidaceae; genus Dactylorhiza; species Dactylorhiza incarnata. The sequence goes on along the minus strand of JAWHQI010000011.1, from coordinate 23,815,911 downwards.
CGTTAACTGGTCGTTAAACTCCTGACGGAGTTCATCAACAGTTGTTGGACCGTGACCCGTGTCCCGCTCGTCCGTATCTGGGAAGAGGACGTGGGATACTCCGAGCCTAGCCTCGTACGCATACACTTTTAGAACAACAACGATTCTGACCAGAAAATTTTATAAAATATTAATTTGTTCCCGCCTAATAACTAGGGTAAGTAAAATATTTTTTTGATTTTCTTGTAAAAAATAATACGCAGATTTGAATTTTTTTTCCGCTGAAAATAAAAATTTTAGGCCGCTATTCGCAGACCAGCAATTAAAATTTTGAAAATTTGAACACGAAATGGTGTGACGATTGTGTGTGTCGGCGTTCTAAGAAGCTTTTTGGATTGCATCAATTAAGAAATAGACATGAACCTATATCTGATACCAAATTGATGCAGGCTACGCTCTATGACACGATCGGTACAAACAAACACGCGTTCCCTCTCAACGTTCCAATTTATACGTTCGAACAAAAATTAAGCACAGCGTACACGCAACGCAATATTTATCAATTAGATGCAAACGTACGGGTATCCACACCGCTAGAGGTTGAATAAATGGCTATAGGCCAAAATTCTCCTCGACTAAAAGGACTCACCCGGTCCAATCAAATTAGAGTTGTACCAAAAGAGATCCACCAAAATTACGATTCGGAAAAGGGTAGATCTCTCCAACAATAAGTCGAGGTTCGTCAATCCTCTTCGAAAATTAAAAGAAATTAAGATAAACGCAAAAATCGATCGAAGAAATCACGATTATTCAAGTGATTCGAAGATCACGCCAAAAATTCCACCACAAGAAATTAACAAGAGGGAAATCTCACAAGTAGAAATTTCGTTACCCCGCTTGAGATGGGAATATACTCAAGCATGCACTCGCCCAAATCGTTCTTCAACGAATCCACTGGAGTCGCATCGAATGGAGAGAACCTCGTTCGTATTCTTCGCATCACGCCGAGTCTTGGTTCCACGAGATCAACACCTTGAGTTCTCCTTTGCCAAAATTCCCAAGGAGGTTACGAAATGAAGAGAAGACGGCTAAGGCGGTGGCCGATCTAATAGACTGAAAGAAAGGGGAGAGGTGGAGTAATGGCCGGCGGCCAAGAAGAAGAGAGGCAAGAGGGAGAGGGGCGACCAAGAGAGATGGGGGGGGCCGAATTTCTAAGAGGGAAAGAGAGAGGGGCGGCTAGGAGGAGGAGATTCCAAGGGAGGGATTTTAGGGTTCAGATTTTTAACAATTCCAATAATACCAAATTCAATTATATTATAGCCTTTTATAAGCTTGCCAACAAACATGGCTATACGCAGTCCAAATTAAAATAAAACAAGAAAATAAACATAGTCCCAAATAAAAGACAAAGCATGATAAAAATTTAATTAATAATTATAATAAAATAATTATAATTATTAATTATTAATCTTGCGCCGCGGGCGGAGGTTGTAATAGCGATGGCGTTCCTCTTGACGTTGGTATTTGGTTGGAGAGGCGCCATCATCCGTAAGCACGCATGTTGGTGCCAAAAATGGTACCTCCAAAATTCACACTAAAAGGGGGATGGGAGAAAACTGCGAAGTGCAGGCTACTAAGACAAAAGATGCTGGAACAAAAGGAAAACGATCACGAAATGGCGATCACGAAGAAATGAGACCGCTTACACAGGTTGCAAGCTGGAGCCTCGGAGCAAAAAGTCCTTTTTCTGGTACCCATACCCCTCTATTTATAGACGAGGGGGCTGCCCAAACGGGCAGAACTAAAAACTACGGGTTGCCCGGGATACAGGAGAGCCAGGGCAGGGAGAAGGGGTGCAAATAGCAAAAATAAGAAAATCGATCAGACCGCTTAAGATGGCGGTCTCGCACTGTCCTGACCACTTGGCACTTAGAAAATTTCGGTCGAGGAGGCAGCTGGCGATCTGGGCGGTCACCAAACCTGAGACCGCTGAGACCGAAAAATTTGACCAGCAAGAGGAGGTCGCGGGCTTTCCGGACAAACATAATCCCCGCACATTTTTAAGTTGCACCTGGAACTTCGAAAATGTAAGCTTTGATCGCAGAGACCGCGATCGCCATCAATGCTCCCCGGGCTATAAATACCCCTCTGATGGTTTGTGAAATCATAATTTCATGAAAAAGTAAACGAGCTTACCTTGCAAGCGGTCTTAAAAAAGTAGATAAGTCGAGCTCTATAATGTCAACGTTGCTGTCTGCGTTCGACTCTCCGGGAAAGGACTCCTCTGAAAAGAAGAAGAAGAGGAAGACCGCTACTTCAAAAAAGGTTGTGAAAGTTGTTAAGACTCCACCGGAGGCGGGCACGTCCAAGGAGACCGCGCGACCTTCTCCGGAGAAATCACCGTTCTTTCCAAAAATGAGGTTTCACTACATTGCGTTGCCGCCGTTTTATCATCTAGTTCTTCAGGGCCTGAACTGATCCTTCCTGATTTTTCCATTTCTTTTAATTACCAGAAAACCGTGGAGGCGCTCGGTCTGACCACCGTTCAGCATAATGAGACCGCTTCCACAGAGGTTATCCTGGCTGGGTTGCGGGAGAAAAAGGCTGAAGCTGAAAAAATCATGCAACAGTTAGGCAATTCTCTGGATTCTTCCAAAGCGAGTAAAAGAAAAAATTCAAATCCTTCTACTCAAAGTGCTAAGAAACCAAAAAATGACGATGTCAAAGGGGTGACCGCCTCTAAGGCGATCGCTCAATCCGAGGGTGGCGACCTCAAGGATCCTGAGAATGCTCCTTTGGAGGTAAATGACGCGGCCGATCTCCTTTCTTTTTCAGCGATCTCAGCTTTTTCAAGGGAGGCCGACCCTGAACTGATCGCCTACCTTGAAGGAGATTCTTCTAATGATTTTCTTGTTCTTCCTTACAGGTGCTTGACCCTTTTGAGGCGGAAAGTCTTAGAGCAGCCGCTGCTGAAAAAGAGATCTTGGAAAAAGAAAAGGAGATCGTCGCTGCAAAGGCGAAGTTGCGAGAAGATAGGGAAAGGAGGGATCGAGAAGAGAGGGAAAGAAAAGAGGCGGAAACAGGTAGGATCGCCGCCGAACAGGAGGAAAAGAAGAAGATGGAAGAAGAGAAGGCGACTCAGATCGCAGTGAAGAAAAAGGAAGAAGAGAGGAAGGCAGCCCAGACCACTGCAAAGAAAGAAGAAGAAGAAAAGGAGGCAGCTCAAGCCACTGCAAAGAAAAAGAAAGAAGACGAAGAGAGGAAGGCAGCCCAGGCCGCTGCAAAGAAAAAGAAAGAGGAGAAAAAGGCGGCCCTATCGGCCGTCGAGGAACAAAAGAGAATGGCTTCCGAACTGGAGGCAGAAGAAAAGAGCCGGCAGATTGCCAAGGAAAAGGCTGCACTATCAAGTGGTCTTCCAACCCTTTCTCCTGCTCAAGAGGCGGAACTAAACCGAGCAGCAGAAGACCGCTCAAATGGGGTTTCCGCTCTGTGAACTGGTAAGGCGTTGATCATGGCCAGATCGTTAGAAAATCTCCCTCTTCCAACGGTTCGACCTGATTCTCTGGAAAGAAAACGTGAGGTCATTATCATTGAAACTGATGATATCCTCGTTAGTAATGCGGAGTTAAAGAGGAGAAGAAAAGAAGGAGAGAGGTCGCAAAAGAGAGAATTGGAAAGAATGAACCTCGAACGCTTGAGGGGATCAGACCTCCTCGTACTGACCGCAGAACCAACGGTCACAATTGATATTGAAAATATGCTGCATGACTGCGGTCTTGATTCCTTTCCAAATATCCTTTCTTTGCGAACCTTGTTATTCTGAGTTTCTGAAAACTGAACTAACCTTTGCTCTTTTGTTCGCAGATGAAAATATTCTTGAGATGGAAGAGGAGGAACTTCCGGCGCGGAGGGTTGCGATCTCCGATCAACTTGCCAATATCCTCAATCCTATGTTTGAGGATGTTCGGTCTATGTTGGTTCGGGAACGAGCCTATCATGATCAGATCCGCGGTCTTGAAGAGAAACTCCGTTCAGCTTATGACCCAGCCGGCGAGCTCATCCAGTCACACCGAAAAGAGGAAGAGGCGAGCGGTCTCAAGATCAGCGAGCTTACTCAAGCACTCCGTCGATCTGAGAAAGACGTTGAATATTATAAGGGAAAATCTGCCGCTTCGTCTGCCGAGGTTGCTGCGCTAAGGGGCGGCACTTCGAAAATGTCGACGAGACCGGGACCATCTGGCGATCACCAGGATATGAGGCCGAGCTCCGAGATCATGGTTGTCCCCATGGAAATAGTTGACAAAGAGATGTCAAGGATTCACCGGGCTGCGATGAACGCGAACCAGGGTCTTGCTTCGGCCTTCAGCTCTATTAATGAGATGCAAGACATCGCGGCCTTTGTAGGAAGAAAGAGGCCTCATTCGAAATAAACATTTGACGTTCCACTTTCATATGATTCTGTAATATGATGAACAATTGTTGTATAATATGTTTTTTAAATTCCTTTTGCTTGCGATCTCCTATTCTGCTGTGATGTTTTTTGCTATTTTGTATTGCTTGTTTGTACTGTGATCTGAAATGTTGCGGTCTCTCTCTTTTGAGGTCGAAAAGATGCCAGTACTTTATTGGCTTCCTTGCAGGTTTTGGCGATCCGAGAGATTTCACTGGGCGGTCTTTGAGAAAAAGTAATGATGACGAAATCATCCTTCGCTCACTATAAATAGCTGCCCTTTTGGATTTTATTTTATATTTTTTGTATGCGCCTTAAGCACCGGTCACAGCGATCTCCAAGAATGGTGTCCGCTCGAGCTACTGCTTCCTTAATTTTCCTCAAAGCCGATCACAAATCCCGTCATCTTTCAAAGGAGGAGTATGTCGAGTTCTTGAAGAAGCATATGATTCAGACTCAGATCGTTGTGAGACCGCCTTCTGAAGTTGAAGGGCTCAATTTTGGAGAAGATAAAAAGTTCATCATTCCTATTGATCATTTCGAGTGTGGGTTGAGAATTCCTCTTCCATGGAAGTTGTTAGAGATCATGGATTATTACGGGCTGGTACTTGCCCAGCTGCCGCCGAACTCGATCGGTCTCATTAGTGTTTTTATAAACTACTTGAGTTCGGAGAATATAAAGTTCACGATGGCGCTCTTCCGTGCATCCTTCACAGACAAGGTCCTGAAAGAAGGTCAAAAGAAAGAGGAATGTAAAGGGTTAATATACTTTTCGATTGAAGGGTTCAAAGTTCTCAATCTTCCAAACAAGGTTCCCTTCTGGACAGAGAGGTTCCTTGTGTTCGAAGGCGATCTTGGCGGTCTCAAGAGTCTCCCTTCTCCGCGACCTGACAAGATTTTTCAGAAGAGCAAATCGATCTCAGAGGAAGAGTTAAAGATTCTGAAATTTCTGGCTGGAAAGCGCCTGGATCTCACTCATTATCTGGCGATCTGGCCTGAGATCGCTGAAATCGCTCCTGAAGAAAGTGAGTTGTTTCCAACGATCCCCCAGTATTGCTTATACATTTTTCTCTATTTCTCTAACTTTCTATTTTCAGCATCCTTTGCGATCCCGACGAAGGATCCGGTAGCACCTGCTGAAGAAGTGCTCACCCAAAGGGAAAGAAGACTGAAGAGAGAAGAAAAATTTCAGACCGCTGAGACCGGTAATTCTTCTAAGACCGCTGCGGAGCCATTTCCTCTGCATGGCTATATGCGTCATCAGAAAGACTTAAAAGGCAAACCTTTACTCAAATGGGGTGCCAAAGGAAAGACCGTGAGAGTTTCTACCGATCTCCCCCTCTGGAGCGGAAAACTGGCCCACCATGCTACTGCTGTGACCGCGGCCCAATACGGAAAGAAAAATACGGCTGAAATTTTTGATATTGAGACCGACCTGCTTCCAGATATCTGTGCTCAAACAGACCTTCGGAATGCCACTCTTCAGCATCATATGGGGCGAACTCTCCGAAGCGTCTTGAAGGAAAATGAAGATCTGCTGGTATTATATCTCTTACTAAATGTTTTTCCTGAACTCGTTTAGACCGCGCGATCTGATCATCTCTTTTCTTCAGCGGGCGAAGGAAATGGCCTACGAAATTCATAATCCTGATTTTAAGAGAGCAATGGCGCACCACGTAAGGGAGACCGCCGAGCAAGTAATCACGGAGCTCCGAAATCGAGGCGGTCTTTCTGAGGAGTACAAAGATACAACCTTTGCTGCTCTTTTCCCTCAGGCGGCAAGAAGAATTGCTGAACAATCTTTAACTACTGAAGAGACCGCTGATGACGAGGAAGAAGTCGTGATCGAAGATGAAGAACAGCTGAGCTGTTGGAGTTACCATTGTGATCTAGAAGTGGTCAAACATGTAATCTCACTGCCAACGCGATATGAGCCTACAGGGTCGCACATAAGAGCATGTGGAGAAGTTGGTAGATTGACTGTGTTGGTAAATGTTACCAATCACCATATATAGAATGGGGAAATCCAGCAGGTTGTTGCTGTCTGAATTCGTCGGGTTTACACGGATAGAATTCGTCGGGATTCGTCGGATTGTCCCGTGAACACTCGACGAATTATTACAGAAACCCTTCAGTCGGCAAAATGTTGTCGTCTGTCTGGATTCGTCGGGATTCGTCGGGATTCGTCGGGTTGTCCCGTGAAGACTCGACGAATTGTTACAGAGATCATTTTCTCGGCAAATGTTGCCGTCTGATCTGATTCGTCGGATTCGTCGGATTGTCCCGTGAAATCTCGACGAATGATCTTCCGTGGAATTCCGACGAATCGTAACAGAAACCCCAATTCTGATGTGTGGTCTGCGGATAGCGATTCTTCTAGAAGCTGTTTATCCTTTGGGTATCAATAGGACTTCGTTTTAGGGTTCTCAGAACTAACGAAAAGAAAAGGCCGACGGAAGGAGTTCCGCTCTCGCCTCACGAACCCTAGCCGACGGAAGTGTTCCGCCGTCTCTGAATCGCGTCCGCTGACCTCCTCTCCGGCGATCGTCGCCGTGTGTGTTCTTCCTGGAGCGAACCTAGCAGTTCGTGGAAGTTCAAGGTGCAGTCATTCTTCTCCCGGCTCGTGTGGATCACTGTAGAGACGTAGACATTATTCTACGTGAAGACTCGCATAGCCGACGACAGGAATCAACTCGTGGAGCATCTAGGTTGGATTTGATCCAATCCCGCAAAGGTAATTTCATACCTAGCATTTTCTTAACTTCTTGATTCAACATTCATGGCCGATCCAAAGTCTTTTTGGGTTGTTTCTCTTCATTTCCGCTGCGCCTACATTTGATGTATGGTTCTAGAAAAACCCAACATGAGCGGCAGCCAATATGTGGAAGGCCAGGATACGAGCTCAGGAGCGGCCTCGAGCTCTGGGTCAAAAGTTCCAGGAGAGGGCTCGGAAGAATCTTCTGGTGAGACCGGCTCGTCCTCCTCTTCAGATGAGCGGTCTCCCAAGAGATCGAAGAAATGAGTAGATAATATGTAATTCTTATTTTTTGCACATTGATCAAATGTTGATCATGGTTAAGTGTTAACCTATTATTAAAAATTAAAATCCCTTCATCAAATATTAAGTGTTCGGATGCCTTCCGATGGATGACACTCTTCCTGCCTCGATCGATGAAGTGTGTGCTTGCCAAAGCAAGGTGCATTAATCTATCTTGGTAAGGGTGCGAGCGGATAATTGTGATATCCCACTGTCGACATCGGGTCTAACTTAACTAGGTGACCTCAAAGGTTGAGTGCCTAGAGGCATAGGGTTGGCATGCACCATATGATGGATGCGAATAAGGAGTTATTCACCAGCCATACAAGAATTGCATGAGGATGCAATTGGCAAGCGTTGCCTACCTAAATAACCGCATTATGAGAGGAACGCCAAAGCGGACTCGTGGTGTTGGTGAAATACGGATCTTGTCCACTAAGAGAGTAGCTCGCATGGACTCTCCGAATTGATAGTGAGGGCTATCAATTTGAATAAAATAGTGGGAGTATTTAATTGAAGTCCAAATTAAAATAAATTGTATTTTGAAATTAGGGTACTAATTAAATTCTGCATGAATTCTTGTAGAATTCCATGGCAAGTGGTTCACATTCCACCTTGTCCCTGAGAGCTATCCTTGAGAAGGACAAGCTAAGTGGGACAAATTACATGGACTGGTATAGGAACCTGAGAATTGTTCTCAGGCAAGAGCGAAAGCTCTACGTCTTGGAAGAAGAAGCCCCGAGGTGCCGACCGGGAACTCGTCCCGTGTTGATAAGGATGCTTATAAGAAGTATACCGATGACGCCTTAGACGTCGAGTGCCTTATGCTTGCCACCATGAACTCTGAGCTTCAGAAGCAACACGAGAACATGGGGTGCAAGGAGATTGACGAGCACCTAAAGAAAATGTTTCAAGGGCAAGCTCGTCAAGAGAGGTTCGATGTCACGAAGGCCTTATTTCAGTGCAAAATGGGAGCTCGAGACTCAGTTGGTACTCACGTACTCAAGATGATTGGGTATATAGAGAACCTGGAGAGACTGGGTTTTCCTCTGGGTCAAGAGTTGGCCACAGATCTTATCCTGCAATCGTTGCCGGATAATTATGAGCAGTTCGTCTTGAACTACAACATGAATGAAATAGACAAGACACTGCCCGAGCTCCTAGGCATGTTGCGAACTGCCGAAATAAACATGAAGAAGGCCAAGCCTGCTAGTCCCATATTGATGGTACATAAAGGCAAGGGTAAGGCCAAGGGCTTCAAGAAGACGAAGGTGGGACCTAAGTCACATCTTGAGCCCAAATCTTCTGCGCTGAAAAAGAAGAGCACCGTGAAGGAAGGGAAATGCCACCACTGTGGCAAGGCTGGTCATTGGAGGAGGAATTGTCCTTCATATATTGACGGTCTGCAGAAAATGAAGGGAGGTATGACTTCCGCTTCGGATATTTACGTTATAGAGATAAACCTTTCTGCTCCTTCATCTTGGGTATTGGATACCGGATGTGGTTCTCACATTTGTACAAATGTGCAGGAACTGGGAAGGAGGAGATTGCTGAGTAACGGAGAGGTGGACCTACGCGTCGGCAATGGAGCAAGAGTTGCTGCTGTAGCCGTAGGGGTTTACCGTCTTTCTTTGCCCAGTGGGCTTGTAATAGAACTTAATAATTGTTATTTTGTTCCGGCCATAACTAGAAACATTATATCCATTTCATGCTTAGACATGATTGGATTTTCTTTTATAATTAAGAACAATTGTTGTTCTATATTTAAGAATGATGTTTGTTATGCTGTAGCTCAATTGTTTAATGGTCTTTATGTTTTGAACCTGGACCATCCGATCTATAATGTAGATAATAATAAAAGACTAAGAACAAATGACTCAAATCCTACATATCCCTGGCATTGTCGTTTGGGCCATATAAACGAGAAGCGCATATCCAAGCTCCATAAAGATGGACTATTGGACTCATTTGATTATGAATCATTTGAGCGATGCGAGTCTTGTTTATTAGGCAAGATGACTAAAGCCCCTTTCACTGGTTATACTGAGAGGGTTGAGGATCTCTTGGGTGTTGTACATAGTGATGTATGCGGACCCATGAGTTCTATGGCTAGAGGTGGGTATTTCTACTTCGTTACATTTACTGATGATTTCAGTAGATACGGATACGTGTATCTTATGAAGTGCAAATCTGAAACCTTTGAAAAGTTCAAAGAGTTTAAGAATGAAGTGGAGAACCAATTGGGTAAAAAGGTTAAAGCACTCCGATCTGATCGAGGTGGCGAATACCTGAGTCATGAGTTCCGTGATCATCTGAAAGAGTGTGGTATTGTATCACAGCTCACTCCACCTAGGACACCGCAACATAATGGTGTATCTGAGAGGAGAAATCGTACTCTGTTAGACATGGTACGGTCGATGATGAGTCATGCAGACTTGCCTGTTTCCTTTTGGAGTTTTGCTTTAGAGACTACTGCAATGACACTGAATCGCGCTCCGACGAAAACGGTTCTAAAGACACCATATGAGATATGGACTGGGAAGCGTCCTAGTATGTCGTTCATTAAAATTTGGGGCTGTGAGGCATACGTACGACGTCAAATGCCTGACAAGCTGGAACCCAAATCAGATAAGTGTTATCTGGTGGGATATCCTAAGGAAACGAAAGGATATTATTTTTACCTACCGTCTGAGGGCAAAGTGTTTGTCGCAAGGACGGGTGTCTTCTTGGAGAAAGAGTTCTTATCAAGAAAGACGCAAAAGGTAGAACTTGAAGAAGTTCAAGAACCACAAATAGTGAATGAACCAGAGTTGGATTCTGAGCCAGGACTACAAGATGTTGTAGCTAGAGAACCTGCTCACGAAACACAAGTCCTACGTAGATCTGGTAGACCAAGATTTGAGCCTGAGAGATATGGATTTCTCGTGTCTCAAATAGGTAATGTGTTGCTTATGGATCATGATGATGAACCAGCGACCTACCAAGAAGCTATGAATGGACCGGACTCTGACAAATGGCTAGAGGCTATGAAATCCGAAATGGACTCCATGTATACAAACCAAGTTTGGAACTTGGTGGAACCACCTGAAGGGGTACGACCCATAGGGTGCAAGTGGGTCTTCAAGAAAAAGACCGACATGGATGGGAATGTACAGACATTCAAAGGGCGACTGGTGGCTAAGGGTTTCAAGCAAATTCATGGTGTTGACTATGATGAGACCTTTTCCCCTGTTGCCATGGTAAAGTCCATTAGGATATTGCTTGCTATTGCTGCGTATTATGACTACGAGATCTGGCAGATGGATGTCAAAACGGCTTTCCTAAATGGAAACCTCCTTGAGGAAGTGTACATGACACAACCCGAGGGTTTTGTATCCCCAAATGAAGCCACTAAAATATGCAAGCTGAATAAGTCCATCTATGGATTGAAACAAGCCTCTAGAAGTTGGAATCTTCGTTTTGATGAGAAGATCAAAGAGTTTGGTTTTGTCAAGAATGAAGATGAACCGTGTGTTTATAAGCGAATCAGTGGGAGCATTGTTGTCTTCCTGATATTGTATGTAGATGACATACTGCTGATCGGGAATGACATACCTACCCTGAAAGTTGTTAAGAACAACCTAGGGAACTGCTTTTCTATGAAGGACTTGGGTGAAGCGACTTACATACTCGGTATTAAGATCTATAGAGATAGATCGAAGAAGTTGCTGGGTCTGACCCAGAGTACGTACATTGACAAGGTGTTGAAGCGGTTCAACATGCTTGAGTCCAAGAAAGGATTTTTGCCCATGTCTCATGGTGTGAATCTCTCTAAGGACTAGTGTCCAAAATCTTGCGAAGATAAGGACCGCATGAAGTCGATTCCATATGCTTCGGCTATTGGGTCAATCATGTATGCAATGTTATGTACTCGACCCGATGTCTCTTTTGCTTTGAGCATGACTAGCAGGTATCAGTCTGATCCCGGTGAATGTCACTGGATAGCCGTAAAGAATATCCTGAAGTACTTGAGAAGGACTAAGGATGTATTCTTGGTGTATGGTGGAAAGGAAGAGCTCGTTGTAAGTGGTTACACGGATGCCAGCTTCCAAACTGATAGGGATGATTCAAAGTCTCAGTCAGGGTTTGTGTCTTGCCTGAATGGAGGAGCTGTGAGCTGGAAGAGTTCCAAGCAAGAGACAGTTGCTGATTCTACAACTGAGGCCGAGTATATCGCTGCAGCTAATGCAGCGAAGGAGGCTGTATGGATTAGGAAATTCATCGGCGAGCTAGATGTAGTTCCTAGCATTGTTGGTCCCGTAGTTCTCTACTGTGATAACAATGGTGCAATTGCACAATCTAAGGAACCTAGATCCCATCAGCGCTCCAAGCACATACTTCGGCGGTTCCATCTTATTCGTGAGATTGTCGAACGAGGAGATGTGAACATTTGCAGAGTGCCGACTGAGGAGAATATTGCAGATCCACTGACAAAGCCTCTCGCGCAGAGAAAGCATGATGGTCATACTAGATCAATGGGTATACGATACCTGAGTGATCAACTCTAGTGGGAGTCTTGTGGGTTGCATGTAAAATATATATTATGTTGGATGTTTATTATTCATATGATGAATTGTGTACCAATTATTTCTTTTTACAATTAATGGCAAGTTCTTTTATTACGATATACTGTTTCTATATGATAGAATAAAATTCGTGATAAATACCTTTAGAATGTTCGCTTCCATAGGACATCAAGTACGTGACTTGAATGTGAGAGCCTATGATTTCGAAGCTTCATTCTTAAAAGGTCCCTGGTCGAGGTATCATCGTAGAAGCTAAGGGTGATGATGATACATTAAGACTAGCATGTGTGTTGACTGATGACCGGTTCTCACAGGTCATGATATTGTGATATCAAGTCATCACGTGGGTACTTGTTAGTGAACAAGTTGTACTGGACAGACCCAACCTGAGACTACTTTGTGGATTATTACTTAAAAGTGTCACAAGTAGGTCTCATTTGACAATGGTGTTGTGGTCCTTTGACCTGAAGTCACAGCATTCACCGAGTGACGAAGAGCGTGCTTTGATGTCATCTAAAGTCTTCCTTGAAGAAGGTTGATGATAAGGGTGGTCGTTGGGTACGTTACGAATCATTTGGGTGTTTGGGTGTGAGCAGATATGGGATTTGTCCTCCTATATAACAGGAGTTGCATCCATGGGCCCCTTGATGGAATTGGACTGAGAAATGCATGGCCATGCTTGGTAGAAGCAATATGTGATATTGAGCTCACCATTCTCTGGAAGTCCGTTCTAGATCAAGAAACTTGGATTGAGCTATTATGAGGGTGACACGGTCCATGCCTCTAGTTCTTTCCGGATGTAAGGGACAAAGGGACAAAGACAACGCTGGAACATTGGTCATAAAGGCTTATGAGTTATGAACTCTTATTGCTTGGGGAGCAATGATGCATTGCTAGATGCCGCTCATTGTTTGTGAGGTTTTTGGTTTGATACTTTCAAGATCAAGTGGGAGACTGTTGGAGTTACCATTGTGATCTAGAAGTGGTCAAACATGTAATCTCACTGCCAACGCGATATGAGCCTACAGGGTCGCACATAAGAGCATGTGGAGAAGTTGGTAGATTGACTGTGTTGGTAAATGTTACCAATCACCATATATAGAATGGGGAAATCCAGCAGGTTGTTGCTGTCTGAATTCGTCGGGTTTACACGGATAGAATTCGTCGGGATTCGTCGGATTGTCTCGTGAACACTCGACGAATTATTACAGAAACCCTTCAGTCGGCAAAATGTTGTCGTCTGTCTGGATTCATCGGGATTCGTCGGGTTGTCCCGTGAAGACTCGACGAATTGTTACAGAGATCATTTTCTCGGCAAATGTTGCCGTCTGATCTGATTCGTCGGATTCGTCGGATTGTCCCGTGAAATCTCGACGAATGATCTTCCGTGGAATTCCGACGAATCGTAACAGAAACCCCAATTCTGATGTGTGGTCTGCGGATAGCGATTCTTCTAGAAGCTGTTTATCCTTTGGGTATAAATAGGACTTCGTTTTAGGGTTCTCAGAACTAACGAAAAGAAAAGGCCGACGGAAGGAGTTCCTCTCTCGCCTCACGAACCCTAGCCGACGGAAGTGTTCCGCCGTCTCTGAATCGCGTCCGCTGACCTCCTCTCCGGCGATCGTCGCCGTGTGTGTTCTTCCTGGAGCGAACCTAGCAGTTCGTGGAAGTTCAAGGTGCAGTCATTCTTCTCCCGGCTCGTGTGGATCACTGTAGAGACGTAGACATTATTCTACGTGAAGACTCGCATAGCCGACGACAGGAATCAACTCGTGGAGCATCTAGGTTGGATTTGATCCAATCCCGCAAAGGTAATTTCATACCTAGCATTTTCTTAACTTCTTGATTCAACATTCATGGCCGATCCAAAGTCTTTTTGGGTTGTTTCTCTTCATTTCCGCTGCGCCTACATTTGATGTATGGTTCTAGAAAAACCCAACATGAGCGGCAGCCAATATGTGGAAGGCCAGGATACGAGCTCAGGAGCGGCCTCGAGCTCTGGGTCAAAAGTTCCAGGAGAGGGCTCGGAAGAATCTTCTGGTGAGACCGGCTCGTCCTCCTCTTCAGATGAGCGGTCTCCCAAGAGATCGAAGAAATGAGTAGATAATATGTAATTCTTATTTTTTGGAGACCGGCCAGTCCGATGTACCTAAATATTTTGAATGAATATGAAGAATAGTATTGTTATGTATTTCTTACCTCTTGCGATCCGATTTCTGCTTTTATACTTCTTCTCTACTGTTTATACCTTATGCGGTCTCTTCACTTTAAGGTGAAATTGGCATTCGATCTCAATGCATTTAAACTTTATCGATCTTTTAAAAAAAATTGAATAATCACTTTATAAGTATAAATTGCGATCCTCCGATTGCCAGTAATATTTTATGAAAATCCAAGTACTAAAAAAGAAAACATCTTATGGTACTCCCTTCGTGGCGGTCATCACTAGCGATCTTCATTATACCAGATTGTGATCTTTAAATATTATTGACTAGACAGAGTGCGGTCTTACTTCTTTCTGACCGCTCGTAGCGTTGGAAAGAATACTCTTGATGCCTTATAGTTTTATCCTTAGCCTTTTCTTGGGGTGACAATGATCGATTCCAGCCTTTTTGGAGATCGCTGAAAAGAATACCACTAAAGAAATGGAGGGCTCGACCGGCAATCTCAAACAACCAAATCTTGGAGGAGATAAACCGGCGGTCTCCTGTGGCTTCTAAATGATTTAATCTTAACTGTTTCTTCTACAGCTTCTTTCGTACGCGATCACGTTCTTCTTAAAATTGATTTAGCACTCAATATCAACGCTTTAGGTTTCGTCGATCTCTAGTTCATGATGATGTTTGAAAACTTGACAGAAATCCTGAACCTCGTATAAAAATGACAATTCTGCGATCTCAGCATAATTAGACCGCTTGCTAGACAATTGAAACACTTGGTTAGATTAACTTGACAATAAATCTTCATGAATATCAATCTGGCGATCTCAATGTACTCAGACCGCTACTTTGAAGAAAACCCAACTATTACTTGATGGGGAATGAAGGATTAAGAGCATTCTCATATAGTTTTGAATAATAAGAGACATCTCTAGATTGCGATCTCATTATGATCAGACCGATTTCTATCAACATAAGAGATTCCTGAGCAGTAATTTTAATCATCTTTGGAGAGTCCTGCCCGACGATCACTTCTTCCCAAGTCCTGGCGATCACAGCAAACCAAGGCCAATTCCAACTTCCTTCAAAAAATCAATATTGTCGATCACTTTCACCCAGATCCTGGAGAAGATCAAGCCATTAATCATGAATAATGTAGATCACCCTTTGAAGAGAGGAAAAATGCGGTCTCATGAAAACTCTGACCGCTCGATCTCAGTATTAGGAGATAAATGGGACCTTGTAGAAAAGGGAAGTGGGAAGAGGAGAGAAGGAGAATTTCTAAATGATCCGCAGGGCAGGTGTGGTTATGCCGATAAGGCTATATCGAAATTGCTTTCCCTGATAGATTATACTTCGAGGTTCAGGTGACGGTCATAGATGTTTCCGACCTTCTTTACCTAACCACACTTCAACGAGTATTCGAAAGTTACAGAACAAAATGATCGGTAGGGCAGGTGTGGTCATGCCGCTGAGGCTACACCGACATTGCTTTCCCTGAAAGATCATTAAGATTGTAACAATTTCCTTCTCAATGCATGACAGAGCTGAGCCAGCCACCTAGACCTCCTTGATATGATGAGGTGTGCCAGATGTCAGCAATGACCCGGTATCCTAAACTTCCATCGCTCGAGCTTGGCGAGCTACTGCTACACAGATTCGAAATCTCCCCGACATATGTGGTCCCGGCAGAATTACACGTCGAGCTAACAAGTCGAGGGGGAAGATAGTAGGATATGTCGATGTCTCACTTGACAGGTTTTTGGCTTTTCAAAAAACAACTTATTTTTAAGACTTGTCGTCCATCACTTGTATTGCGAATGTTTTGATAATACCTGCGTGTTGTTTGAGAGAAGAAAAGTGAGAAAAAGAATGAGTGAATCAGATATGAACATTTTAAGAAAAGAAGAGCTTGAGATCGTCTCCGCTCCATGAATGAGGCAATTCTTCTCCTTCATAAGTTTTGAGATGGTAAGCACCATTTTTAAGCACACTCTTCACCACGAACGGCCCCGCCCAGTTTGGGTTAAGCTTTCCAACTGAACCGGCTCTTGCTGCTGTATCTACTTTCTTCAAGACTAGATCCCCAGCAGCGAATTCTTTGGTTCTCACATTTTTATTGAATAGCCTCGCCATTCTTATTTTCACCTCTTCTTGTCTGATGATTGCCGTATCTCTCAACTCCTCAATTAAATCAAGGCTACATTTCAGCTCCTCATCATTTCCTTCCATCCAATCAATTTGATTCTGTTGTGCCAATAATACCCTTGGGCTTTTTACTTCAAATTCCACCGGAATAAGGGCTTCAGAACCGTGTGACAATTTGAATGGAGTCTCTCCAGTAGCAGAACATGGAGTTGTCCTCAAGGCCCATAAGACGGAAGATAGTTGTTCTGCCCAGTTTCCCCTGACATTTTCTACCTTCTTTTTCAAGAGATTTATGATGAGTTTGTTGGCGGCCTCTACCTGCCCATTGCTTCTAGGATGATGCACAGAAGCGAAACGCAGCTCAATGCCAATTTGCTTGCAGAAATTAATAAGAGTTGAATTATTGAACTGAGAACCATTATCCGTGATGATTGCCATTGGAATTCCGTGCCGACATACTATCTCCCCCCAAATAAAATTTTTTACGACTTGAGTAGTGATTTTGGCCAATGCTTTTGCCTCTATCCACTTGCTGAAATAGTCAATCATGACTATAATATATCGACGCTGCCCACTTGCCATAGGGAAAAGGCCCAATCAAATCCATTCCCCAGACTGCAAACGGCCATGGAGTTGCTATCGACTTGAGTTGTTGAGCCGGCTGATTTTGGAGAGGAGCAAACTTCTGGCACTTTACACATTTCTTAGCAAATTTTTCCGCATCTTTCCTCATTTGAGGCCAAAAATAACCCTACCTCAGAATTCTTTTCTCCAAAGTTCTAGCCCCAGAATGACTTCCACATTCTCCAGAATGGACCTCCCGAATGACCGTTGGAATCTCCTCCTCTGAAATACACAGTGCTAATGGTGAAAGGAAAGTTCTTCTATAAAGCACTCCTGCAACAAGATAATAGTTAGCCGCTTTTCGTTTAAACCTTTTCCTATCCTTTATTGATGAATGGAGCTCTCCAGTTGAAAGATATAGAACAAATGGATCCATCCAAGAAGGATGCTGATCAATCTCCATGACCTCTCCTTCTTCAATTGCTGGGCGAAACAATTCCAAAGTTGTTCCTCCCGAGAGAAGTCCAAATTTTGCCAACTCATCTGCTTCCACGTTCTCACCCCTTGGAATATGGTCGATGGTAAAGCTTTTGAACTTCCCTACCTCGATTTTTACCAGAGTTAGATACCTCTTTAGAATACTATCTCTAGTTTCGAAAGTTCCATTTACTTGAGAAGCCATCACCAAAGAATCTGTGAAGACTTTGAAATCATCAATCCCCAGCTCTCTAGCAAACTTAAGACCGGCTAGCAAAGCCTCATATTCCGCCTGATTGTTTGTTACTTGAAAATAGAACTTCAGCGCCTGATCCAGCCTTACTCCATTTGGGTTGATTAAGACAACTCCCGCTCCAGAAGAATTTTTTCCTGAGGCTCCATCCACGAAGATTTTCCAGGCAAGGGGCACTCCGACCCCCTTCTGCGACTCAACTTCTTTGGCATCCACCATGAAGTCTGCTAAAACTTGAGCTTTGATCGCCACCCTTGGAACATAAGATATGTCAAACTCACTGAGCTCTATTGCCCACTTTGCCAACCTGCCTGAATGCTCTGGCTTCTCCAAGACACTCTTCAATGGAAGATCAGTAACGACCAGAATCGAATGAGCTTGAAAATATGGTCTTAATCTTCTTGCTGAAGTTATAAGCATTAAGGCCAACTTTTCGAGAATAGGATAACGAGTCTCTGCATTCTTCAGGATTCGACTCACGTAATAGACTGGGAATTGCTTCTTTTTCTCCTCTCGGACCAAAACAGAGCTTATGGCATCGGCTCCGACTCCCATATACAGAAATAGATTTTCTCCCTCTCGCGGGCTTTGCAGCAAAGGAGTCGATGTCAATTGCTTTTTAAGATGAGTGAAAGCATCATCACATTCCTTTGTCCACTCGAACCTACTCCCTCCCCGGAGGGTTTTAAAGATGGGTGCACTCTTATCCCCTGACCGGGAGATAAAGTGACTTAAGCCTGCCATCCTCCCTCCCAGCTGCTGAATTTCTTTTGGGGACTTGGGAGGTGGCATTTCCAGAATAGCTTTTACTTTGTCAGGATTGGGTTCCAGCCCTTCTGGAGTAAGGAGGTGACCCAGAAATTTTCCTTTACTTGCCCCGAAGACACACTTCAACGGATTCAACCTCATATTAAAAGTTCGAAGGGTTGCGAAAGTTTCCGAGAGGTCCCTAAGATGAGAAGAGAATAATTTGCTTTTTACCAAGAGGTCATCAACATATACCTCAAGGTTTCTTCCCTTTTGACTCCTAAAAACTGTATCCATCATTTTCTGATAGGTTGCTCCAGCATTTTTTAGCCCAAAAGGCGTTACGAGATAACAGAAGCAATCGTTATTTGTGATAAATGAAGTATGAGGTATATCTGGTTTATGCATTCTGATTTGATGGTAACCTGAAAAAGCATCTAAAAAGCTCATAAAAGAATAACCTACCGCAGAATCTACTAAAGAAACTATCCGAGGCAAGGGGTAGCAATCCTTGGGGAAAGCTTTATTGAGTTTAGTAAAGTCGACACACATCCTCCATTTCCCACCTGACTTCCTTACCATTACAACGTTTGACGCCCATTCTGGGTATTGGATTGGTTGGATGAACTTCGCCTTCAGGAGCTTCCCTACCTCTTCGCGGATAGGCTGTGCTAGAGTAGTTGCAACAGACCTCTTCTTCTGCTGGATCGGTATGAAGTTTGGGTCAATATTGAGATGGTGGCAAGCAACATCCGGATCCACTCTAGGCATGTCATCTGCCGACCAAGCGAAGATATCTAGATTTTGCAGAAGATAAGAGATGTGCTGACTCTTGTCAGCTTCAGATAATTCAGCGTTGATGGAGAGGCTCTTGCTCTCATCTTCCTCGCTGATCTGAACATCTTGAGTTGCTTGGGCAGGTTCCAAGCGAACTCCATCTCTTGCATCCTCCTCAATTTCCTCTGCATCTTGGACTTGTTCAGGAGCTTCAATTAATTCAGCCATCATGACTTCTTGGGGAGGAGAGGATGCAATCATGTTGACCGTCTTTACGCAGCATTCCCTAGCTTTCCTTGGGTCGCTCTTGATTCGGTGTTGTTTGCTGTTCAAGGCGAACTTCACCGCTTGATGATAGGTGGAGACAATGGCTTGATATCCATTCAAGAAGGGTCTTCCAAAGATGGCGTTGTAGCTACTGGGAGCATCAACGACTATAAATTTGACCAGCTTCACTATCCCTCCCAGAATTACGGAAAGAGTGACGAGCCCTTCTACTTCTTTCTTCTCTCCTGAAAAACCATAAAGGGGGCCTTCAGTTGATAGGAGGGGTTTACCTGTCTTCAACTCCTCGAAGGAAGGTTTGAAGAGCACGTTGACTGAGCTTCCCGTGTCTATCAGAATCTTCTCCAATGTATAATTTTCAATTACAGCTTTAATGACGACCGCGTCGTCAAAGGGATTCGCGGTCTGAGGAAGGTCTTCATCACCGAAAGTGACCGTTCCCCGGACCGGGGCTGAAGAGGTGGCAGCAACCTCTGATTGGTAAACCCTCTTCAGACTTGCCTTCCTTGAAGATTCCGGACTCCTCCGTGGATGCAGAAGAGATTGCCTAAGGCACCCTCGTCATTAGCATCCACGCACTCATTGGGAAAGCCGATATTGCCGAGATGGCCAATATCATCCACTTCTTCGCATGCCCATTGGACTTCCGCTACTTCCTTAGCCTTGGAGGTTGAGGCTTTGGCAGAATCATTCTTCTGAATGAGATCTCGGAGCTTACCCTCCTTCAGAAGCTTCTCTAAGAACAGGCGGAGAGCTATGCAATCCTCTGTCAAATGCCCCATATCCCTGTGGTATTCACAGTAGAGAGTAGGATTTCTAGTCTTTGGATCCGAGTTTAGCGGAGCTGGCCCCTCAAAAAAGGGCTGCTTCTGAAGGATTTGGAGCACCTCACTCATGGAAACACCAAAGTCTGTTAAAGACTCTTGGGATTCATTGTAGAGTGAAGGAATGGGCAGAAGGGGAGGTTGGGCATACTGGATCTGGTGGACTGGGGTGACTTGCGGAGCAGGAGTAGCGGGGGTTTGATGAAATGAACCTTGAGGCGGGAAAGATTGATTCCCTCGATTGAAGCGGTTGTTGCGATAATTCTTACCTCTCGGAGCTGGAGGTGGAAGCTCTTGTCGAGGCTTTGAGGAATATGGAGCCGGATAAAATCCCGCAGAGCCTTTCGGAGTGGCCCTGTTGGTCAAATTGCTCACATAGGTGGGGTTGTTGATCTCCCCTTCTATGTAGCGATTGGCAATGCTGATCAGCTCCTGATAGGATCCAGGCTCCTTGGTTGTGACTTTGAACTTCAGAGGGCCCTCCTGCAGGCCACTGATCAAAGCTACCATGTAGAGCTCGGGATCCATGTCTCTGACTCCCAAGATCTCTTTCTGAAAAGCGGTCAACGAAATGTGCTGCAGTCTCGTTGTCGCCTTGCTTAATCTTGAAGAGGGTCGCGGGACCACTCTTCCTTTTCTTCGCGGTGGCAAACCTTAGAAGGAGCTCTTGCCTCAGGGCAGCAAAGCTCGAGATAGATTGACAAGGCAGCTTATAGAACCATTCCATGGCCGACCCATCAAAGGAGGTGACCATCAGTTTGCACCTCACTCTATCTGAAATGGTCCTGAGGGCAACAGCAGATTCGAAGGCTTGAAGATGACACATTGGATCGGTCTCTCCTGTATACACAGGAAGGCGGGGCTCTCTGAATCCATGAGGAATCGGATCCCGACGAATCTCATCAGTAAAGGGGGAAGGCTCCCCAAACTCAGAAGGTCCCGGAGGAGGAAGGAAGGAAGCAGGAGGAGCTTGAGGGTAAGCAAACCCTTCTTCAAAATTCAGGGTCTGAGCCGGAGGCCCCTGGGCTGCGGCTCGGAAAGAATTATGATGGGCGGCGAACTCCTCATGCTGAGATCATTGAGGAGCTGCGGGCTGGAAGACGGGGTGATCGCTCGGGTGACCGCTTGCCATGCGGTCAGGAGTGGCGACCTGAGAGGCTTGAGGAAGGATCTTCTGGGAGATCGCGGCTAGAACCTGGTTCATTGCCTCAATCTGCTTCGCAGACTCCTGCTGAGTCCGGACGACTTCTTGTCGATCTTGGGCGGCCTTTTGCTGAGACCGCGCGATCTCCTGCTGAACAGAGGCGGCGTCCTGCCTAGCTTGGGCAGCCTCGCGGAGAGCTTGTTCAACACGAAGCTCGAAGCGGCGCTCAAGCGCTTCTAACGGGTTGTGATCGGAAGGGGGAACGCTAGGAGATCGCAGGGGACGACCTCTACGGCGATCAGCCATCTTGAAAGTCTACGAATTTCACCTGACACTTCGAATCTGAAGGTCGCGTGTTCGTTCTGTTGGTGCCAAAAATGGTACATCCAAAATTCACACTAAAAGGGGGATGGGAGAAAACTGAGAAGTGCAGGCTACTAAGACAGAAGATGCTGGAACAAAAGGAAAATAATCACGAAATGGCGATCACGAAGAAATGAGACCGCTTACACAGGTTGCAAGCTGGAGCCTCGGAGCAAAAAGTCCTTTTTCTGGTACCCCTACCCCTCTATTTATAGACGAGGGGGCTGCCCAAATGGGCAGAACTGAAAACTACGGGCTGCCCGGGATACAGGAGAGCCAGGGCAGGGAGAAGGGGTGCAAATAGCAAAAATAAGAAAATCGATCTGACCGCTTAAGCTGGCGGTCTCGCACTGTCCTGACCACTTGGCACTTAGATAATTCCGGTCGAGGAGGCAGTTGCCGATCTGGGCGGTCACCAAACCTGAGACCGCTGAGACTGAAAAATTTGACCAGCAGGAGGAGGTCGCGGGCTTTCCGGACAAACAACGCCGTTACCAACATCTTCATGTTGAGGGTCGTCGTCGCCATCAATCCTCCCCCGCTCAAAAGTACTCATCACCGATGAGTTGTCTTGAATGTAGCGGAGGAGAAGAGCATCGTCCAACATAGCCACCTCCGATTCTGGAAGCCACGAGTCATCGGAGGCCGGACGATCACGCCAACGAATCAAGTAGCGGCGACTGTCACCCCTCGGAGAGGAGAGCACTTCATCTTTGAGGATCCAGTCAGGCACAAAAGTGGTTCGGGGGAACCTTGGAAAAGCATTAGGCAAATAAGGAGAAAAAGTTTCGTCATCAACATTCGAGGTACCTCAAGTGGGGACCGATGAAGAGAGCGATCTAGGCACAAGTTCACCCCCCAACTCATTAGAAAATTTAGTCAAACTAAAACGACAATCAACTAATTCAAGTGGTGGAGAAATATATGGCGTTAAATCTGAAACATTGAAAATTGGGGAGATTCCCCAATCAGTGGGTAACTCCAAAAAATAAACCGGTCCACCACTACCAAGATGGAATCGTGACGCCTAAAGGTGAGTGGGAGACCCACACAAAATCCATACTAACATCTTCCCATGGGATAGAATGAATCGGGAGCGGGGTATAAAGTCTCGCATTCATTTTGTTACCCTTAGCTAGCTGGCACACGCGATAACTCCCCACAATTTTATGCACCGTGGACATAAGGCCCGACCAATAAAACTTATCCTCCACTAACAAGATGGTCTTCTCATGCCCAAAATGACCACCTAGTCTACCGCTATGCAATTCCCAAATGATGAAATTGCAAAGGAACGAACGAGGGATACATAGCTTGTCGTGCATAAATAAGTAACCGTCACATATATAATATGCAAAATTGGTAGTGGGTGCGTCGTCTTGAGCGGATAGATAGATATCATTGAAATCCGGGCAATGGACATACTCATCGTTAATGCGTTCAAACCCAATGACCTTCACTTCTTGGTGGATAGTAATAAAGAAACGCGACTAAGGGCATCCGCTACACGATTTAGTTTTCCCTTAAGATGTTTTATGATAAAGGTGTACTCATGAAGGTAGGCGACCCATTTAGCATGCCGGGGGATGACCTTACTTTGAGAGTTGACAAATCTCTATGCCTCATGATCGGATTGGATAACAAACTCCATAGGGAGTAGATAATGCTGCCAATATTGTAGGCAGCGAATAACAGCGTAAAACTCGCGGTCGTAATTAGAATAGTTCAGTTTCGGACCCGCGAGCTTCTCACTAAAATACCCAACAGGATACCCCTCCTGACTCAAAACACTGCCAATACCAATCCCAGACGCATCACATGACAACTCAAAAACCTTACTAAAATTTGGCAACCGCAAACGGGGAGCTTCCGACATCCGAGCCTGAATCGTTTGGAACGCTTTAGTGGCAGATTTTGTCCAAGTGAAATCACCTTTTTTCATGCACTCCGTGATCGGTGCCATGATACTACTTAAGTCACGAATAAATCGACGATAGAACGTAGCTAACCCATGAAAATTCCTAACATCTCGAATGTTGGTGGGTTCCGGCCAATCCTTGATGGCTTGGACCTTCTGGGGATCCAAATGTATGCCCTCCTAATTCACAATATAGCCAAGAAATTCTACGGACGTCACATATAAAGTACATTTTTTTATATTGACAAATAATTTTTCTGCGCAACGTCGCTAGGATAGTCCTCAAGTGAGACTCATGATCGGTAGTAGATGTACTAAAATTGAGAATGTCATCAAAATAAACCACGATAAATTTTCCCATATAGGGTTGGAAGACATGTTTCATCATCCTAGAAAATGTATTTGGGGCATTGGAAAGCCCAAATGACATCACTAACCATTCATAAAGCCCTTCCTTAGACTTAAAGGTTGTCTTCCACTCGTCACCCTCTCTAATTCGAATCTGGTGGTATCCACTCCTAAGATCCAATTTAGAAAAGATCGTGGCTCCGGCTAGCATATCCAACAAGTCATCCAAGCGAGGGATGGGGAATCAATATTTAATCGTAAATTTATTTATGGCCCGACTATCCACACACATCCTCCAAGTGCCATCTTTCTTAGGAGCTAGTAATGTCGTAACTGCGCACAGACTCTTACTATGACGGATGAACCTCTTTTGCAATAAATCTGAAATTTGTGTTTGTAACTCCAAGTGTGCGGAAGGGTTTAACCTATAGTGAGGTAGGTTGGGTAACGAGGAACCCGGAATGAAATCTATCGCATGCTGGATGTCTCGCAAGGGGGGTAACATCGACGGTAACACATCCGGATACACATCCTTAAATTCCTCTAAAATGTTATGCAGCTCTGGCGGTAAGCTCTCAAACGTAGACACGTCCTCCTTGACTTGTAAGCAAACTAACACATATAGAACACTATCCAAAAAGTATGGCGCGCGAACTCCTTCTTACCTATCAAGCTTAAGGTTTTCTTCTCTACAGGCACAATTGTGTGTTTAGAGGCGACCGAAGGATCCTTTGGTGTAGTTGGTTTCAAGATAACGGTCTTGCCACTAAACTTGAACCCATAAGTGTTGGGTCGCCCAAAATGAGTAACATCATGGTCATAAAGTCATGGGCGTCCTAATAAGACATGACAGGCATCGATGGGGAAGACGTCACACCAAACCTTTTTAGAATAAGCCTTGATGGTAAGGGGTACCAAACAACGCCTCGCTACCGGAAGGGATGCCTTGTTAACCCACGCAACCTTATAGGGGTGAGGGTACGGTTCAGTGGCTAACATCATCTGGGTCACCGCATTCTCCGAAATCACATTCACACAACTTCCGCTATCGATAATCAATTTGCACCACTTCTCTCTACTCTTAAATTTAATGAAAATATATTTGTCCTATTCCAATCATCCGAAGCACGCAGAGTAGCCAAAATACATCTCATTACCACTATATTGATGTCATCATCCAAGTCACTCGGCACTCCTTCTGAATCAGAGTCTTCACCGGCCTCATACAGGAGCTCGACGGGTTCAGTCAAGGTATCTAACAGGGCTAGGGGTTTGGGCTTAGTGGGACATTCACTAGCGTAATGTCCTTGAACCCCACAAGTAAAACACGTAGCATTTGTTTTGTTAATCCTACCCACCGACACTCTCTCACCAATCGGGTTTCGTATATTCCAAGCCGTGATGACAACAGAGTTCGAGTCAGCGGACCAGAACTTACCCTTATCCTTCAGGGATAATGGGGTGGGGGGGAGGTCCTAAGAGGGACTTTCCCTTCGTAAATGAACGTGTCTTGGATTTATGAGCCAGGTGCTTCTCAATATCCAATGCGGCATTATAGGTGGTGCTCAAATCTATGTGCCCATAACGAAGGAGTTTACCTTGAATGTCGGGATTAAGTCCCTTACGAAACTGTGAAAGGGTGACCTCAGGCATCTCCCTAACATCACCTAACCATCATGTCCTTCAGGAGGCCCATGTACTCCGCGACCGATCGATTCCCTTGTCTTAGGGAAGCCCACTCATCAAACATTTGTGTTTGATGGTATGTAGGAACGCATTGATCATCCAACATGGCTTTTATGCCTGCTCGACTGACGGGGGGCGCACCTTCCACCGCACCTAGACGTCATTCCTCATTCAACCAGAATGTCTTAGCCCTACCCAACAATTTCATACGCTCTACGCGCATCTTATCCACGTCAGGCAGATTCTGCCACTAAAAGTAGCACTCTATCTCCATAACCCAATCCAAGAAAACTTGGGGGTCACCCAACCCATCATATGAGGGTGGTTTGATCTGTACGGCCCGAGTAATATCCAATTTGTACGGTGCTCACGGGGCATGTTTGGGATTAATATTATGATTAATATTCCCTTCATAACGTTGGCGGGCTGCATGATTTGGTGGGGCAGGGTCATGAATGTTATTATTGTTAACATTCCCTTCTACGTGTTCGCGGGCTGCATGATTTTGAGGTGCCCTTTGGGCTAACCTTATCTCATGAAGCATCTCCCGAATGACCGTCAACTGGTCATTAAACTCCTGACGGAGTTCATCAACAGTTGTTGGACCGTGACCCGTTTCCTGCTTGTCCGTCATCTAGGAAGAGGACGTGGGATACTCCGTGCCTAGCTTCGTACGCATACACTTTTAGAACAACAACGATTCAGACCAGAAAATTTTATAAAATATTAATTTGTTCCCGCCTAATAACTAGGGTAAGTAAAATATTTTTTTGATTTTCTTGTAGAAAATAGTACGCAGATTTGCAAAAAAAAAATTCCCGCTGAAAATAAAATTTTAGGCCACTATTCGCAGACCAGCAATTAAAATTTTGAAATTTTGAACACGAAATGGTGTGACGATTGTGTGTGCTGGCGTTCTAAGAAGCTTTTAGGATTGCGCCAATTAAGAAATTGACACGAACCTATATCTGATACCAAATTTATGCAGGCTACGCTCTCCGACACGATCGCTACGAACAAACACGCGTTCCCTTTCAACGTTCCAATTTTTACGTTCACACAAAAATTAATCGCAGCGTACACGCAACGCAATATTTATCAATTAGATGCTAATGAACGGGTAGCCACACCACTAGAGGTTGAATAAATGGCTATAGGCCAAAATTCGCCCCGACATAAAAGGACCCACCCGGCCCGATCGAGCTAGAGTCGTACCAAAAGAGATCCACAAAAATTACGATTAGAAAAAGGGTAGATCTCTCCCAACAAAAAGTCGAGGTTCGCCAATTCTCTTCAAAAATTAAAAGAAATTAAGATAAACGCAAAAATAGATCGAAGAAACCACGAATATTCAAGTGATTCGAAGATCACGCCAAAATTTCCACCACAAGAAATTAACAAGAGGGAAATCTCACGAGTAGAAATTTTGTTACCCCGCTTGAGATGGGATTATCCTCAAGAATGCACTCGCCCAAATAGTTCTTCAACGGATCCACCGGAGTCGCATCGAATGGAGAGAATCTTGTTCTCCTTCTTCACGTCACGCCGGGTCTTGGTTCCACGAGATCAACACCTTGAGTTCTCCTTGGCCGAAGTTCCCAAGGAGGTTACGGAATGATGAGAAGACGGCTAAGGCGGTGGCCGATCTAATAGAGTGAAAGAAAGGGGAGAGGTGGAGTAGTGGTCGGCGGCCAAGAAGAAGAGAGGCAAGAGGGAGAGGGGCGGCCAAGGGAGATGGGGGCCGAATTTCTAAGAGGGAATGAGAGAGGGGCGGCTAGGAGGAGGAGATTCCAAGGGAGGGATTTTAGGGTTCAGATTTTTAATTATTCCAATAATACCAAATTCTATTATATGATAGCCTTTTATAGGCTTGCCAACAAACATGGCTATACGCAGCCCAAATTAAAATAAAACAAGAAAATAAACACAGTCCCAAATAAAAGACAAAACATAATAAAATTTTAATTAATAATTATAATTATTAATCTTGCGCCGCGGGCGGAGGTTGTAACGGCGATGGCGTTCATCATGATGTAGGTCTTTCGTTGGAGAGGCACCATCATCCGTAAGGGCGCGGTTACCAACATCTTCATGTTGAGGGCCGTCGTCGCCATCAGGAGTTGACGTTAGTTGCTTCTTGAGCTGATTGAAAGTATCATCACACTCTTTCGTACATTCAAACTTAGCTCCTCCACGAAGAGTTTTAAAGAAGGAGCACTTTTATCACCTGGGCGAGAGATAAAACGACTCAAGCCTGACATCCTCCCACCTAACTGCTGAACTTTCTTGGAGGATTTGGGAGGTAACATTTCTAGGATGACCTTCACCTTATCTGGATTCGGTTGCAACCCATCTGGATTTAGGACATGGCAAGAAACTTTCTTTTGCTTGCTCCAAAGATGCATTTCATCAGGTTCAACCTCATATTGAAGGTCCGAAGAGTTGCAAACATTTCAATGAAATCGTTAAGGTGAGATGAGAATGATTTACTTTTGATGAGGAGGTCATCGACATAGACCTCTAGGTTTCTTCCTTTTTGGTTTTTGAAAACGGTGTCCATCATTTTCTGATATGTAGCACCAGCATTTTTTAGCCCGAAAGGCATTACGAGATAGAAAAAGCATATGTCATTCATGATGAACGACGTATAAGGGATGTCGGGCTTATGCATTCTTATATGATGATAGCCGGAGAATGCATCTAACTCATAAATGAATACCCAACCAAGGAATCAACTAAAGAATCTATCTAAGGCAAGTGGTAGCAATCTTTGGGACAAGCTTTCTAGAGTTTACTAAAATCCACACACATACGCCACTTTCCACCAGCTTTTTTGACCATTACAGCATTCGACACACAATGTAGGTATTAAATCTCTTAAATAAATTTTGCCTTGAGGAGCTTTTCCACCTCCTTACGGATTGGCTGAGCTAAGGTCACCGCCACTGCCCACTTCTTTTGCATGATGGGAGCAAAGCTTGGATCGATGTTGAGATGGTGGTAAGCAACATCTGGATCAACTCCTGGCATGTCATCCACCGACCAATCGAAGAAATCCAGATTCTTCAAGAGATAGGAGATTAGCTGGCTCTTGTCACCTTCAGGCAGGTCCACATTGATTGAGAGCTTCTTGCTCTCATATTCCTTGTTGATAGGGATGGCCTAAGTAGCTTGGGCAGTTTCCAAGAGAACTCCATCTCTATCTTCCTCTTCCACGACCTCTTTTGCAGCTTTTGCATGGCTGGAGGCTTCAGGTGCTTGGGAGATCTCAGCTATCTCTAGAGGAGATGATAGTCATATTGACCGTCTTTACATAACACTCCCGGGCTTTCTTCGGATCTCTCTTGATCCAGTACTATTTTCCATTCAACGCAAACTTCGTGACCAGGTGGTAGGTGGAAACCACCGCTTGATACTTGATGCGCATTCGGCAAGTGCACCGGTCGCTGTCAAGTAATAAATTTGGGAATAGCTTCCCCGGATGTCGATCTCTTGAGGAATGCAGGTTCTGGTGAACGAAACATGTGGTGAGTCGATTGTTACACGAGCGAACAAAATAAAACAGGGGCGTTGTGATTGGTGTCCTAAGCTATTGCGGAAATGAGAGAAATGCGGGTCGAAAAGCACCGCTTCGCAAGGTGTGGGTGAGTGCAGCGGCCGCGATGCCGTGCTTCGATAAGCGGGTGGAATGGCCACAGAGCGAGGTTTTGTGATGGTCGTATTCACCTCTTCGCCAACATCACCACTAGCTATTGCTGGATGGCTTCACACACAAACAACTTAGAATATCACAACAACAAGGAAAACTATTCTCACCACCACAACATCATTACACATGAACAACAAGGAAAGATCTATAACATTACTCTAACGAGCGTTCATTACAACAACACAAAGAGAAAGCACAAGCATCAAAGTTTAGAAAGGACCAAAAAGAGGATGTCACCTCGTCTTGGGTTCTCGGCCGGAATGAGAGGTTGTCGGGCTCTCTCCGGGCTCGGCCCTCAGATGGTGTGCGAACTCGAAGGAGTTTGTCACCGCTCCAACGATCTACAGCACTTCTATGGCATCCACGACGAAGAATGCTTGAACTAGTGGCGGAGAGTGCTTGCAAATGCTCCCGGATGGAAGAATGGTGAAGGAGATCGCCAAAAATGGGCTCCTGGCGTCTCCTCCTGTGGAAGGGACGAAAATGGCAGGATTCCTGGCTTTTCCCACGAGGGGAATGGGGGGCCTGGTTGACTGCAGCTTTTCCTGCTTTAAATACTAAACAGGCAGTGTTTTGGTCACGCACGGGTGAACGCACGATCATGCGCTGCCCGTGTGTTATTTAGGTGGCATTTGGTTTGGATTATTAGGTGCTGTGCGGTTGGGACGCGCCGTAGTTTTTGCTAAAAGCTGTGTTTGGTTCGACTTATCTTCCAACCTCCGTTTGGTAAAATCCTCATTTCCTTCCTTCCGCCCATCCGCATTTTTTTTTGCGTCAAACCGCAGCCGCGCCGCTTTCTTTTCTCAACCCTACCTGTTCGTGAGCGATCTCCCGATACCCCTCCCTCCCCCCTTCCCCCATCCCCGTTCCCTCCTTCGTTGCCGACGACGGCGAGATCTCAACCCCACCTGGATCGCGAGCGGTCTACCTATCCCCCATCCCGTGCAGATCTCTGGTTCGCTAGCGCTCTCCCGATCTCCTTCGTTGCCGACAGCTGATCTCCCTCATCTCCCGGCGTCTCCCTCATCTCCCGGCGTCTCTCTCCCGTCGTCCTGCTCCCGGCGTCTTGTTCCCGATAGCAGAGGTATATTTCTTCCTCCTCTACTTCATCCCATTTCTACACAGAATTTTTCTCCCATTTTTTTTGTACAGATTTTTTTTCTCCTCTAGTTTCAGAGGTTGTAGGTGTGTTTGTGTATGTTTGTATTTGTGTTGGTGTGTAATTGTGTATGTATTTGTGTTGGTGTGTTATTGTGTTGTTATGTTGTTTGTGTGTGTGTGTGAGTGTTATGTGTATGTGTGTGTGAGTGTTATGTGTATGTGTGTTTGAGTGTTGGTGTATTTGTGTTGTTATGTTGTTGGTGTGTGTGTGTGTGTGTGTTATGTGTATGTATTCGTGTTATGTGTGAGTGCATGTGTATGTGTGAGTGTTATGTATATGTTTGTGTGAGTTTTATGTGTTTGTGTGTGTGAGTGTTTTGTGTATGTATTTGTGTTGGTGCGTTATTGTGTTGTTATGTTGTTTATGTGTGTGTTGTTATGGTGTTTGTGTGTGTGTTTTGTTTATGTGTGTGTGTTGTTTGTTTATGTGTGTGTGTGTGTGTTGTTTGTTATGTGTGTGTGTGTTATGTGTTTGTGTGTGTTGTTTGTTTATATGTGTGTGTGTTGTTTGTTTATGTGTGTGTTGTTTGTTTATGTGTGTGTTGTTATGTTGTTTGTTTATATGTGTGTGTGTTGTTGTTTGTGTGTGTGTGTTATGTGTTATGTGTGTGTGTGTGTGTTGTTATGTTGTATCATGTGTATATGTGTGTGTGTGTGTGTTTATGTATGTGTGTGTGTACGTGTATGTTTATGTGTGTTGTTATGTGTTATGTGTGTGTTATGTGTTGTTATGTGTTATGTGTGTGTGTGTGTGTTATGTGTTAGGTGTGTGTGTTATGTGTTGTTATGTGTGTGTGTTGTATGTGTGTGTGTGTGTGTGTGTGTGTGTGTGTGTGTGTGTGTGTGTGTGTGAGTGTGTGTGTGTGTGAGTGTGTGTGTGTTGTATGTGTGTGTGTTTAGGTTGTATGTGTGTGTGTTGTATGTGTGTGTGTTTATATTGTGTGTGTGTGTTTAGGGCGTGTGTGTTTGTTTTTATGTTGTGTGTGTGTGTGTGTGTGTGTGTTTATATGTTGTGTGTGTGTGTTTATATGTTGTATATATGTGTGTGTGTGTGTGTGTTGTATGTGTGTGTTGTATGTGTGTGTGTTTATGTTGTGTGTGTGTGTGTGTGTGTGTGTGTGTGTTGTATGTGTGTGTGTGTGTGTGTGTGTGTGTTGTATGTGTGTGTGTGTGTTTATGTTGTGTGTATGTTGTGGTGTGGGTGTTTATATGTTGTGTGTGTGTGTGTTGTGTTGTGTGTGTATGTTGTTGTGGTCTGTATGTTGTTGTGGTGTGTGTGCTGTTGTTGTGGTGTGTGTGTTGTGTTGTGTGTGTGTGTGTATGTTGTTGTGTTGTGTGTGTATGTTGTGGTGTGTGTGTGTTTATATGTTGTGTGTGTGTGTCTGTTTTTATGTTGTGTGTGTGTGTGTGTTTGTTTTTATGTTGTGGTGTGTGTGTTTATATGTTGTGTGTGTGTGTGTTTATATGTTGTGGTGTGTGTGTATGTTGTTGTGGTGTGTGTGTATGTTGTTGTGGTGTGTGTGTATGTTTGATTTTGTTTGATATATTTGTTTATCTTGTTTAATTTTTTAAGGATGGGCAAAACAAAAGATGGCGGAGTGTCCGCTATGTGGGACAATAATGATGTTATGATCTTCTGTGATATCTGCATTAAAGAGATAGAGCTAGGGAATCGACCAACCACGCATTTTAATAAAGAGGGGTGGTCAAATTTGATGAAAAAATTTGAAGAACTGACTGGGAAAAAATACGATAAAGTGCAACTTAAGAACAAATGGGATCATTTGAAGAAAGAGTGGAAATTGTGGATCGAGTTGAAACGTGGTGAGACCGGCTTGGGTTGGAATCCATCAAGAAAGACTATAGACGCCTCAGACGAGTGGTGGGATGAAAGATTGAAGGTATTTATAACTTAAAATCATTTGCAAGTTAATTTCTTAACTTAAATTTCTTAGTGTCTAATTTTTACACCATTTATTTTTTAGGTTGTCCCGACGACAAAGAAATTCCGGTATGCCGGAGTCCCCCCAGAGTTAGAGGATAAACTAAACTTGATGTTCAGTTCCGTTGTCGCTACCGAACATCATTCTTGCACCCCTCACTCTAGGAATCTTGGTACGAAGTCTATTGATGAAAGAGAAATGTCAGAGGATGAACATGATGACATTGAGGTTAGCGGAGCTCCTCAACCAGCTGAGACCTCAGAAACAAGCAAAAAAAGAAAGAAAGGAAAGAAGAAAGCTACTAGCTCGGTGTTAGAAGATTTGGCCGAGTCCTCGAAGATCATAAGTAGAAGCATCCAGGATCCACAAGTGATTTTATCTTCTTCTTTTACTATTGGACTTGCACTAGAAAAATTAGGCGCGTACCCAGAAGTGCAATCCGATGAAGACTTCTATGATTTTGCCATCACATATTTGATGGAAACAAAGCATAGAGAGACTTTCATGTGCCTTCCAGAAGGCATGAACATCAAGTGGTTGAAAAACCGCTATACTCGTGGGGCGTAGTAGGAGACATGATGTTATATTTTTACTATTGAACTTTGGATGTTATATTTTTTGTTTTGATGTGAACACTTTTATCTTTTTTTCTGGTTGTGATGATAACACTAGTTCATTGCATTATGTTTAATTACTTGATGTGGACATTATGGATATTATGAGATTTTAACTTGCTATTTCTGATGTTGTAATTATTGGTATTGCTTTTATTTAACAGAAAATGTCTAGTGATGAATCGGAGAATACCAGAGCAGAGCACGAGAAGCACGCGATCTTTAGAATAAATTGTGTTATCACCCATCATCAAAATGTGATGGCAACAATATGTTATATATCCGAACACACCTCGTTGTTAAACCATCCAGTTCTATCCATGACTTCAAAGCAAACTGGTGATAAATGGGTCGGAGAGCTACTTCGTGGTACTCGAGTTAGATTTCATGACTCATTCATGATGAGTCAAGAAATTGTTATGGATCTCTTGCATGCTCTGGAAGAGAAGTGTGGTTTTCAGGGAACAAGAAGAACTGCAGCCAGAGAAGTCCTAGCATTGACAATATATATATTGTCTCATAATGAATCAATGCGAAAAACACGCAAGCGATTTCAGCACTCAACGGAGACAACTAACAAATTTTTTGCTCGTGGTGTTCGCGCTTTGTTACAGTTAGCCGAGGAAGTGATCAACCATCAGATAGGTCTTTCCGCTCCACTCCGCAAGAGATTATGTATGACAGGCGTTATATGCCTTTTTTTAAAGATTGCGTTGGGGCAATAGATGGAACACATGTCGACGCGTGCGTACCAGTGGGAGGTCAAGTTCCATATATTGGGAGAAAGGGCAGACCGACACAAAATGTCATGAAGGCTTATGATTTCAACATGTTCTTCACTTTCATTATGGTAGGTTGGGAGGGATCTGCACACGATAGTCGCATATTCAATTATGCAATTACTGATCCTCGTTATACGTTCCCTCATCCACCTCAAGGTAAATAGTAAAAATTCAGTTCATATAATTATTACTTTAAAAAATATATCAATTTTTAAACATTTTATAATATTTTTCAGGAAAATATTACTTGGTTGATGCTGGCTATCCTCTGCAAAAAGGATATTTACAACCATATCCAGATACAAGGTATCATCTGCCAGACTTTGCCCGGAGTGGACGTCGCGCAGAAGGACGTCGAGAGATGTTCAATCACGCGCATTCATCGCTTAGAAGTGTGATAGAACGATCTTTCGGTGTATCGAAGAAGAAGTGGGCCATACTGCGGGATATGCCGAGCTTTCGCTTTGACAAACAAGCAGATATTGTGATGGCCACAATGACTTTACATAATTTCATTCGCCGGCATCCTTCGCGTTTGGATTTTGATTTCAGTGAGTCCGAGCAGAGGGGTAGAGATGATGGAGTGGCCACACATGAGCGGCAAGACACATGCCCTGACACTGCAGGTGGTGTAGAGGAGATGATCGCGCTACGTGATAGTATAGCGGATCAGTTGTATGAATCTAGATCGTATGAGATATCATGACATATGGTTCATGTGGACATTATTTTTTTGTATTTGGTATTATATGATGGAAAATATTTTTATTTTTCATATATTTGGTGAGAAAAAAAATTCATTCAAAACTCCGTTTTGTTTCCAAACAACATTTTCAAAACTCCATTTTACAAACTCCATTTTCCAGAATCAGCAACTTTTCATCCAAACAGTTTTTTAGCAAAACTCCGTTTTCCAGAATCAGCACTTTTCATCCAAACATTTTTTAGCAAAACTCCGTTTTCCAGAATCAACACTTTTTCTATCAGCAGCTTTCCATCAGCAGCTTTCCATCAGCAACAGCCCAACCAAACAGAGCCTTAATGATAAAAACAGACTTGAAGACGAAGCTGCGTCGCCCGTGTGATTTACTCACGCACGGTCAAACCCGCCCATGCGTAAAACGCACGGGTAAATTCAGAAAGGCTAAGACAAGAAGAAGCAGGCGACCGTGCATTTTACTCACGCACGAATAAATCCGCCCGTGCGTAAAAACGCACGACTAAACTCATATCGCCCATTTTCTGCCTAGATGAGAATGCACGACCGCAACCGTCCGTGCGTAAAGGAAACGCATGACCGTGCGTTGTACACAATCATGAATTCTGGGGGAAAACTGGATAATCCGACTGCCTGCACACAAGACAAAACAGCTTGGAAAACACCTCAAGCACCAAATAAACACAGAAAAAGGATTGGGGAGCACCATTTGCTTACCCCCAATAACAATGAGTGCAAATGCACACCGAAACGGGACTAAGAGTGCACCTAGTAAGGAATAACAAATATGATTGAAAACATGCCTAAAGTGTAGTGCATCGACTAGAAATACGGCCCAGATGAGTCCATAAATGTGTATATAAATGGGACTCATCACCCTCCAAGACTTAACCATTTGCACGTCTCGGGCAAACTACTCAGCTCTCCTGTCGGAACAATTGGATGTTAGAGTGTGATTGAGCGGTGGAGACTCATGCGAAGTCGCATGCTCACGTGCGTACAAATACATTAGAATAGAATTAAACTCAAGATTATATCTAACTATTTCTAGAACAGTAATTTGAAATCTACTTTACTTGGATGGTGAATCCCGTTGAATCTTTCGGTCACGCACCAGGGAAAACAACGTGACTAATGAGTAGAGTATTACTTGAATCAAAGCTCGGGACAATCTCCTAAGAAATCCATCAAAGTCGTTGTCCATAAGCTTGCACGTTCGCACTCTCTCTACTGCATGAGACGACTCGTATCTAAAATCAATAGGACTTATAGGTTAAGATTTGGCTTAGGTTGAGTTTAGGCTAGATAAGTTGAAGGACGATGGGAATCGCACTCAACATAACCTGAGCACTCAAGAGAATAAAAATCACCAATACAACATTTTCAAGAACTACACAACTCCCCCAGACTTCAACTGAACACTAGGTGCGTGCTAAGCCAATCATACTTTGTTTTTGTCGAGAGAAAGTAATTGAAAGTTCTTATTGAACAATATATATTTTTCTTTTCTTTCCTTTTCTCTTCTCGACAGAATATCTTTTGTAGGCACAATAACAACTTCTCCTTCAACTTTTTCAAGGCTACCATACACCATAGAGATAACACCAAAGGTGATAGATAACTAAATTCCTTTCAGCTCATTTGTTGGTGCGAAAATAGGTTTGGCCGTATGGCTTTGTTGAGATTTTAGTGGAGCTAAACAAGGAGGCCAGGTAGGCTCAAGTGGGCTTGCAATGGTGATTACATTGGTAAGGATTTCAAAAGCACAAACGGATCAAGAAATGGCCTATATCACACTTTATAACGAGTGCTTCAACGCAATCATTTCAAGAGTCGCCTAGTGCAAGTTCTAGCCACCGAGAAAGGTTGTCCTTCCTTTCGACCCTAGTAATAAGCTACTACTAGTCCAGCTACACTCGACCCTATGCTACCATTGGATTCACTGGATTCACCACTAAAGTAAAATAAATTGCAGCTACTATAATTGAAATAATTAAATTATAACATTGAATTGTATTCTACTCTAATTGAATTTCTAGGCGTGACAGGAGCACTCGACTAGAGCACTACTCGAGTCGACATTTTTTCCACCCTTCACTCCTACACTAACAATCCAATTCTTACGAGCGGAGAACCTCGCAGCAATACCCAATAAGCGTGTGTGATCAAGTATGCAGGAACTAGGTGCAAGTGTATGCAATGTGTACAACAAAATTAAAAATCCGAACTCAGCACATTCTAACATGCTATGCAAAGTGCGTGCACGTGCATAACCGATCTCTCCCCCAGACTTGATCAAGACCAAATAAAATAGAGAATTCATGAATAAAGATAAAAGGGGTAGAGTGGACCTATGCTCATGAATGAGCATGCCAGAAGTGCGGTGTTTCCTTCTTTGACTTTCTCCTTCCTCAATCCCAAAGCAAGTTCACACCTGCATTGTTAGCATAAAAACAAATGAACAAAACATAATAGAGATTAAGTAAGCACACGGAACCGGATGGTTCCCATGGGTTGTCTCCCAAGAAGCCCTTTTGTTTACTGTCCTTAAGGTGGACCAAATACCTGTATTAAGCAGTTTATAAAGTCTAGGAATAAGCAAAAGCTAATAAATCCTAATTATTATTACAAGCTCAAAACAAATCAGCTATAAGCTGATTTGAAGTAGTAACAACTGATGAAAGAAAAAGGTCCGGGGACCTGGTAGTAGGGGTGGAAATTAAGTAGGATTCTCAGCCTCCAACCCCAAATCTCCTCCCTTTTCACTCTCTTCTTCTCCTCCAGTATTATGTCTTCAAAGAAAAACCGCTTGCCCCCTTGTAACCAATCCTCAAGGGGAAGCACCAACGATGATGAGGAAACAAGATGTTCCTTCACTGTACCTTCCTCATCCCGCCAGGCTTTCGGCTCCTCCATGCATAAGGTCTGATCAACCGGAGGAGGGGCATCTTGCATCCTTGTACATAAAGAAAGGGGGTCAGGAAATAAATTGGAAGAAAAACTAAAAGAAATCTCATCTGAGGGGATAATACCGGCTTCATCCCCCATAGGGTGCGGCCATGACAAACAGATGATATCATCGATGGTTTCACTAGACTCAATAGTGCACGCAATGGCCTCCTCTATAACTTGGACTTCCTCACACTGGATCGAAATGGTTGTTTCAGCACAATAGAGTCTGTCCTCCTCCATGAGAGTGGGCACGACACTGCGCAAGTCTGCAACATCCTGCAAATTGACCTCAATGATAACATCAGAAATAGATGTAGTTTCGTGTGTAGTGGGAGAAGACGTGCCACTTAAGAGTTCGGGCTCACTCTCCACACAAGGGCACAAATCCACGCAAAGTGGTACATGAACCGAAGAGTTATGGAGGGTCGCATCAGAAATAGAGTCATGAGGGACACTGATGCACGTGTCGATTCCAGAGACTTCAAGAAGTGAAGGTGGAAGGGACACTTAACCAGAGGAAGGAGTTGTGTTCATAGAATTCGAGGATGGGACGATCCAGATATCCGGCTCATCGTCATCCGCCAATTGGCGAAGATAATTCGCGCAGTCCTTCAAGGCATGCTCTCTACTTTTGCAAAATAAACACTGCTTTACCGACTTTGCCGGCACCAAAGGTGCGGTAACCGCGTAAAAGTGCGATAACAGAGGCGCAGTAGAGGAGCTAAAAGATTTATGGGCTCCGTACGGTTTCTGAACAACACCACACTCTTTGGGACACCTATCACTAGCGTGGGATGTGTCCCCACACCAACGACATCGGATATTCAAATGTGCCCATATGATACAGAAGAAGAAAATAGCACGATAAAGAATAAATTAAAATGGAATAAGAGACTCAATTGCAAATAATCGATTCACAACCAAAATCTCATCACGCCTGCACTTCCCGGCAACGGCGCCAAAACCTTGATGCGCATTCGGCAAGTGCACCGGTCGTTGTCAAGTAATAAATTTGGGAATAGCTTCCCCGAATGTCGATCTATTGAGGAATGCAGGTTCTGGTGAACGAAATGTTTGGTGAGTCGATTTTTACACGAGCGAACAAAATAAAACACGGGCGTTGTGATTGGTGTCCTAAGCTATTGCGGAAATGAGAGAAATGTGGGTCGAAAAGCACCGCTTCACAAGGTGTGGGTGAGTGCAGCGGCCGTGATGCCGCGCTTCGGTAAGCGGGTGGAATGGCCACAGAGCGAGGTTTTGTGAGGGTCGTATTCACCTCTTCGCCAACATCACCACTAGCTATTGCTGGATGGCTTCACACACAAACAACTTAGAATATCACTACAACAAGGAAAACTATTCTCACCACCACAGCATCATTGCACATGAACAACAAGAAAGGATCTATAACATTACTCTAACGAGCGTTCATTACAACAACACAAAGAGAAAGCACAAGCATCAAAGTTTAGAAAGGACCAAAAAGAGGATGTCACCGCATCTTGGGTTCTCGGCCGGAATGATAGGTTGTCGGGCTCTCTCCAGGCTCGGCCCTCAGATGGTGTGCGAACTCGAAGGAGGTTGTCACCGCTCAAACGATCTACAGCACTTCTATGGCCTCCACGACGAAGAATGCTTGAACTAGTGGCGGAACATGCTTGCAAATGCTCCCGGATGGAAGAATGGTGAAGGAGATCGCCGGAAATGGTCTCCTCTCGTCTCCTCCGGTGGAAGGGACGAAAATGGCGGGATTCCTGGCTATTCCCGCGAGGGGAATGGGGGGCCTGGTTGACTGCAACTTTTCCTTCTTTAACTACTAAACAGGCATAGTTTTGGTCACGCACGGGCGAACGCAGGATCGTGCGCTGCACGTGCGTTATTTAATGATAAAAACAGACTTGAAGACGAAGCCGCGCCGCCCGTGCGATTTACTCACGCACGGGCAAACCCACCCGTGCGTAAAATGCACGGGTAAATTCAGAAAGGCTAAAACAGGAAGAAGCAGGCGACCGTGCGTTTTACTCACGCACGAATAAATCCGCCCGTGCGTAAAAACCCACGACTAAACTCAGATCGCCCGTTTTCTGCCCTGCTGAGAACGCACGACCGCAACCATCCGTGCGTCAAGGAAATGCATGACCGTGCGTTGTACACATTCATGAATTCTGGATGAAAACTGGATGATCCGACCGCCTGCACACAAGACAAAAGAACTGGGAAAACACCTCCAGCACCAAATAAACATAGAAAAAGGATTGTGGAGCACCATGTGCTTACCCCCAATAACAAGGAGCGCAAATGCACACCGAACAGGGCCTATGAGTGCACCTAGCAAGGAATAACTAATATGATTGAAAACATGCCTAAAGTGTAGTGCATCGACTAGAAATACGACCCAGATGAGTCCATAAATGTGTATATAAATGGGACTCATCCATACTCGTTCAGAATTGGCCTCCCAAAGATTGCATTGTAGCTGATAGGAGCTTCAACGATTATAAACTTGACGAGCTTTATAATACCTCCAAGTGTCACTGAGAGGGTGACGTTTCCTTCTGCACCCTTCTTCTCCCGAGAAAAGTCGTAGAGGGGCCCTTCGATGGAAAGAAGAGTCTTTCCAATCTTCAGGGCTTCAAAAGATGGTTTGAAGAGTAGGTTCACTGATCTCCCGGTATCGATTAAGATATTCTCCACCGTATAGTTCTCGATCACCGCCTTGATGACGACTGCATTGTTGAAAGCGTTGGCGGTTGGAGGAAGGACTTCTTGCGTAAAGGTGACCGTTCCTCGAACTGGAGCAGAAGAAGAGGTAGCAATGACCTCTGACCTATAGAATCTTCCGAGACTAGCCTTCTTAGACGATTCCATCCCTGCTCCCCCATGGATGTTGAAGAGGTAGCCCAAATCTCCCTCATCATTTGTGTCCTCACACTCGCTTGAATAGTCAACATTGCCGAGATAGCCAACATCATCCACCTCTTCATACTCCCAATGAATTTTCGTCACCTCCTTGCCCTTGGTGGTCAAATCCTTGGAAGGATCTCCCCTCTGGACCAGCTCTTGCAACTTTCCATCTTTTAGGAGCTTATCCACCAGCATGTGGAAAGATCTACAATTTTTTGTCAATTGGTATCTCTCCCTGTGATGCACATAATAGAGGGAGAGGTTTCTGCACTTGGGATCTGACTGCAAAGTGGTAGGCCTCCTGTAGAATGGTTGCTTCTAAAGAACTTGAACCACTTCACTCATTGAGATATTGACCTCAGTGAATGTGTTGGAACAACCCTATTACTAATTTGGGCTAGGATCACTATATGTTGATTAGGATTTGTATTGACCCCAATGTATAGCCTTAGGGTCAAGTTTTAGGCTGATTAGATTAGCAGAACTTAGGAAAATTCAAGATCAACACATGGCAAGTGGTGTTCGACGAATGACCTGATATGTTCGACAAATTGCTTCCAGCAGACTGAAGAAATTCACAGTTCCAGCGGTCGACAAATTCTCTGCCAGCGCTCGACAAATGACTAGCGGCGATCGACAAAATCTAGCCAGCGCTCGACAAATTGCTCAAATTTATATTCTCAGTGGATGTCAGTTCTTTGAACTCAAATCAGCAAAATAACGGCTCCTTGGACGTATTCAGACAGCCAAGCAAGGATATCTTTCTCATTTATTATATCCTTATATTCCTTCTATTCCAAGAAGAACAATAGTCGTTGACATTTAATGCCAAAGGCATTTTTCTCGACAAAAGGAATTAAAAGGACCTGCCAAAATCGTTTTGGGTGGCTGCCTGGTTCCAAGAAGGATTTAAGTCAGAAAAATACATTCCTTACAGAGATAGAAGATTTGAATTTAAAAATATATATACATACAGTTATCAGAAGAAAAAGAAGATATAGAGAATATCAAGAACTGAAATAGTCGTCTTTCGTGAGAGAAATAAAAAAAACTTGACTATCACTTTCTCTCATCTGTGACCATAGAGCAAGGAGGATAGAAGAAGTCTTTCAGAAGAAGAAGAAGAAGCAAATACACTATTCTTTCTCAGCTTTCTTCTTCATCAAGATCATGTTCTACAAAGACTTCTATTTGAGAAAGCTCTGTCCAAAAATCTATCATTAACTCTCATCAGACAGGGGGAGCCTTCTGCTTCAACACCTTTTGCCTTCTCTCAGATCATTGACAGAGAAGAACACTCTATACCTTTTTATCTCATTCTGTACAGGGTTAATACTCCCTTCAAAAGTTTACCCAGTGGTGGCAAGACACCTTATCAAAAAATCCTAGTGTGGTTTTTAAGCACCTTGTCAAAAGCTTATTGGTGTGTGGACACCTTATCAAAAATCCCTTGGTGCCTGGGCACCTTATCAACCCTCCTAGTTGATTCCTACCAAAGGTGGTAGAAGAGTAGACGTACCCAGATTTATTGGGGAACTACTATAGCTCTGTGTGTCTTCTGTGCTTGATTATTTCTGTGTGCTTATGCTGTGTGTTCTTTTTATTAATTCTGTAGTTTTCTATAACTCACACTAAATACACATATACTTAAATAGTAATTTAATTTCCGCTATAAAACGTATTAAAAATTTTAATACTCTATTCACCCCCCCCCCCCCCCCCCTCTAGAGTAATTTAAGATCTGACCTCCACTTTCAATTGGTATCAGAGGGAGGTTGATTCTTTACAGGCTAACACCTGAATCACAAAGATCAACCAGATCTTAATTTTTCTAAGAGTTTCCTTCTCTAAAAACTCATCTTATTTAAAACTCATGGCACAAAACAAGGAATATTCCAGCACAAGACCTCCTATGTGCAATCTCAATAAGTTTGCACTATGGAAAGCAAGGATTAGGCTTTATATGAACTCCATTGATGAGGAGATTTTTAATGTTATCCTTACAGGACCTCCAGCACCTACAACATCAGCTAGTATTGCTGCAACAACAGACAACACTGCTGTTCCACCTCCTGAGTGGACTGAGGCTCAGAAGAAGCAGAGAAATGCAGATGCAAAGGCCATGAACATTCTGGCCATAACTATGTCTGATGACATATTCCAGAAAGTAGTTGAGTGCACCTCAGCAAAAGAAATCTGGGAATCTCTCAACAACATGGTGGCAGGCTCAACAGATGAAAGAAAAGATAGAAGATCTCACCTGATCTCTCAATATGAGAATTTCAAGAAGGGAGAATCAGAAAATGTAGCTGATATGTACAATAGGCTCAGCCTCATAATAAATGAGCTGAAGTCTCTGGACAAAGTGATCTCACTCACAGAGATCAATGAAAAAATTCTTATGTGCTTTCCCAGCACATGGGACTCCAGAATCTGGCCAATCAAAGAAGCCAGAAGTCTCGATGAGATCACCACTGAAGCCCTGTTGGGCAATCTCAAATCTTATGAGCAGCTCATCAAAACCAGGGAAACTGAAGAATCCAATTTATCCCCAGCACCCAAGAAGGAAAGAAGCATAGCCTTCAAGGCTGCAGAAGATAAAGGAAAAGCTCCTGACAAAGAGGAGTTTATGAGTCTGTTAACCAAAAGATTCTATAAGATGGCCAAGAAAGACTTCAGAAAACAGCTATCCAGAAGTCATGACAAGCCAAGGTATGACAAAAACATTCTAATGAAATCATATGTTTTGGCTGCAGGAAACCAGGACACATTGCTCCTGAATGTCCAGAGATTCAACACAAGAAGGACAAGAAGGAAAGAAGAAAAGAAAAGGAAGAAAAGAAGGGCTCCAGCAAATCTTCCTCCCACTCTCACAAGAAGAATGGAAGAGGATTTGTAGCAACATCCTGGAGTGAAACGGAATCTGAATCAGAATCTTCATCTTGCTCCTCTGATCAAGAAGAAACAAAAGAAGACAGCCAATGCTTAATGGCTATTTATGACTCAGACAATGAGTCACAATCAACATCATCATCCAGCTCCAGTGATGATGAAGAAGAAAAAAGTTTTTGCATGATGGCAATCAATGCCTCAACTAACAATTCTGATGAAGAGAAATCAGAATCAGAAACAGAAGATGACATTGATCAGGTATTATCTGACTTTGATTTCACTTCTATTGAATTCAAAGATGATTTCAAAACACTTTGCCAAGACTTAATAAAATCTGAGAAAGAAATAATCTCTCTCAGAACTAAGTTAGTTGAAATGAACAATATAAGTGAAGAGAATGGAAATCTTAAGAAAGATTTGGCTGCCTCCAGAGAACACGTAACTACTCTTGAGAGTAAGTTATCTGAAGCCAAAAAGCTTGAAGAATCCCTCAATGGGAGAAGTATCAGGATGATGGACATCACAAGCACTGTCAATGCTAGATTTAATAATAGCAAACTGGGCTTGGGTGCCTCATCAAGAGAGCCATCTCTGATTAAGAGAAACATCCTCTCCACACCCATAAAATTCATTTCTGCTAAAAGCAAAGAAGCTGCTGAAAGAAATAAAGACATTTCAAGGAAGTTTGTTAAGGATAAAAGAATTCAGAAGAATTCGTCGAACGACACTCGACAAAAGAATTCAAATTTGTCGAACGAGGCTCGACGAAAACTGTAAACAGACTTTCAGTATAGTTATAAAATGAATAATGATCGACGAATTTATTCAAATTCTTCGAACAGGCACTATACAGAAAACTCTAAGAATTCTAATCCTAAATATACCAAAAATCCTTTTACTGAGTGGACTATACCTCCAAGGAGATATCATCCACAAGGCTACAAGGATCAGCCTGAAATGACATTTATCTCTGAATTTTGTGGTAACATAAAAGGACCCAAGGTAGTCTGGGTAAAAAACAACTAGTTTATGTTTTTGTCTTTGCAGGTACACAGTCATCCAAGATTAAATCAAAAATGGTACTTGGACAGTGGATGCTCAAAGCATATGATAGGGAACAAGGCCAACCTGGACAACTACAAGGCAAAACTTGGACCCAAGGTGATCTTTGGAGACTC
Source organism: Dactylorhiza incarnata (assembly GCA_033032865.1). Classification (NCBI taxonomy): domain Eukaryota; kingdom Viridiplantae; phylum Streptophyta; class Magnoliopsida; order Asparagales; family Orchidaceae; genus Dactylorhiza; species Dactylorhiza incarnata. The sequence continues at coordinate 23,771,334 of JAWHQI010000011.1, read as the reverse complement.
CAAATGTGGACAAACCAAAGGCTATGGTCAAATTAAAATAGGAACAGTGACATTCAAGGAAGTAACCTATGTCAAGGGTCTAAAGCACAACCTCATCAGCATAAGTCAGTTATGTGATGAAGTTTATCAGGTAACATTTAATAAATCAGAATGCATCATTAAAACATCTAATAATGTTACTGTTCTATCAGGAATTAGACAAGGAAATATATACTTAGTAAACTTCAATTCATCTAAATCAGAAATTTGTTTATTTAATGAGGTAAGCAAGTCTAGTGAATTATGGAAAAAAATATTAGGACATGTAAACCTTAGGACCATTGCTAAATTAGCTAAAGATAATTTTGTTAGAGGCTTACCATCAGGATCATATAAGAAAGAAGGTCTTTGTAGGGCATGTCAATTAGGTAAGCAAACCAAAAATAGTTTTAAATCATTATCTAAAAGTGATTCACCTAGAATCTTATACTTGCTACATATGGACCTTTTTGGACCTATTGCAATAAAGAGCTTAGGGGGGAAGTCTTACACTTTAGTTATTGTGGATGACTTCTCTAGATTCACTTGGGTGTTCTTTTTGAGAGAAAAGTCAGATAACTTTAAAGTTCTTACAAACTTTCTTAAGAGCATACAGATTGAGTACTCTACTGTAGTTGCATTGATCAGAAGTGATCATGGCACTGAGTTTGAGTCTCTTCTCATGCAAGAATTCTGTGATATGGAAGGTATCAGGCATTGCTTCTCAGCTCCTAGAACTCCTCAACAAAATGGGGTAGTTGAAAGGAAGAATAGAACTCTAATTGAATCAGCAAGAACATTGCTTGCAGATGCTAACTTGCCCCTATCCTTTTGGGCTGAGGCTGTCAGCACAGCAAATTATGTTCTGAATAGAAGTTTGATACACAAACTTAAGGGTAAGACTCCCTATGAATTGCTTAAAGGGAAGAAACCCAAAGTTGATTATTTTAGAACTTTTGGATGTAGATGTTTTGTTCATAACAATGATAAGAAATATCTTAAGAAATTTGAACCAAAATCTGAAGAAGGAATCTTCTTAGGATATTCAATAGTTAGTAAATCATATAGGGTATTTAATAAATCCTCTCTTAAAATAGAAGAGTCTATGCATGTCTCCTTTGATGAAACTAACATGTTTTACAAGGAGAAGAACTCTTCTACCAAGAACACTCTGCAAGTACCAACTCTATGTGAAGAGCTTAAAGGGCTAAATCTACAGACAGGAGATTCACTGCATCCATTACCTCAAACTCTTGAAGATAGTGAAGAAGAAGATCATCCAGATCTTGTTGATTACCTGAATCAAGCAACAACAGAATATCCTCCACAGGATGTAATAGCTGAACAAATTCCCAATGAAGACATTGGTGCTGAACCAACTCCAACTGCTGACCACATCACAGTCAGAGATCATCCAATTTCACAAGTGATTGGTGATATCACAGCAGGTGTTCAAACAAGGCATCAACTACACCAAAATCAGATGCATACTTGCTTTCTATCACAAGTTGAACCTCAAACCATAAAAGATGCAGAACAAGATCCAAATTGGATTCTTACAATGCAAGAGGAACTCAACCAGTTTGAAAGAAACAAAGTTTGGGATTTGGTTCCAAGACCAAGAGGCCATCCAGTTATTGGCACCAAGTGGCATGGGTCTTCAGGAACAAGCTTGATGAACAATGAAATATTGTGAGAAATAAAGCAAGATTGGTAGCTCAAGGATATTCACAGGAAGAAGGCATAGATTATGATCAGACATTTGCACCTGTTGCAAGGCTTGAAGCTATAAGGATTTTCTTGGCCTTTGCTGCATTCAAGAAGTTAAAGGTATATCAAATGGATGTGAAAAGTGCTTTTCTCAATGGAGACATCAAAGAAGAAGTCTACGTGGAACAACCACCAGGTTTCATCTCTCCAACTCATTCCTACGATGTATTCAAACTTAATAAATCTCTCTATGGTCTCAAACAAGCTCCTAGAGCATGGTATGCGACTTTAGCTAACCTTCTCTTGGAAAACAATTTTTGTAGAGGCATGGTAGACAAAACATTATTTTACAAAGTACATAAAAATCAAACTCTACTAGTTCAAATATATGTAGATGACATTATCTTTGGATCTACTGATTCAAATTTGTGCAAAAGATTTTCCAATCTAATGCAATCAAGATTTGAAATGAGTAGTATGGATGAATTATCCTACTTTCTTGGTCTTCAAGTGAAGCAAACCCCATCAGGAATCTTCATCTCTCAATATAAGTATGCTAAGGAATTAGTGAAAAGATTTGGAATGTCTGATTCTTCTACAATGAAAACACCCATGGCCTCTAATGCTGTTATTAATACTGATGAATCAGGCAAACCTGTTGATCAGAAACTGTACAGGGCAGTTATTGGCTCTCTACTCTATCTAAAAGCCAGTAGGCCAGACATAATGTTTGCTACATGCATTTGTGCTAGGTTTCAAGTTGATCCTAAAAAATCTCATCTTACTTTTGTAAAAAAAAATTTAAGATATATAAAGGGTTGCCCTAATCTGGGACTTTGGTATCCAACAGCATCTGAATTTGAATTAACTGGATTCTCAGACTCAGATTATGCTGGATGCATGGTAGATAGGAAAAGCACATCAGGAACTTGTCAGTTTCTTGGTGACAGGCTTGTATCTTGGTTTTGTAAGAAACAAACATCTATGTCTACATCAACAGCTGAAGTTGAATACTTAGTTGCTGGCAGCTGCTGCTCACAGATATTGTGGATACAAAATCAGCTCCTAGACTATGGTGTCAACTTAAATAATTCAGTTATATTTTGTGACAACACTAGTGCAATATCTATAACACAAAATCCAGTTCTCCATAGTAGGACTAAACACATAGAAATTAGGCACCACTTCCTCAGGGATAATATGGATAAAAACAAAATTTGCATACAATCATTTCTACTGATTTGCAAAGAGCTGACATTTTCACCAAGCCCTTGGATGAAAAGAAGCACATCTTCTTTATAAATCAACTAGGAATGATAGATGGAGATTCAATCTGCTAAAAATTAAGTATTTCTACTTTTATCACAAATTTGTCGAACGAAGAATGACAAATTTGAATCTTTTGTCGAACGGTGGTCTCTGAAACCTCCTAAAGGCAGAGTCAGTTAAGGCAATTTATTTTGTCTAACGACGGTCGATGAAAAAGGTGCTCTCGTCGAACGCTTTCAGACAAAGAAATAAAGCCTTTTCGACTTCTAATTTTATTAGGTTTTGTCGAACAGTGCTTTACGAATGCGCCCTCATTCTTTGACCCTTCTATATAAACTTTATTTTATCTTATTCTAAGCTTTGCGCCTACAGAAATCGTCTTTCCCTCCAGTTCCCCTCTGCACTTGATCTTCAATTTTCTTTGCAGGAACAATGGCGATTCCTCAGGCCTCTCTGCACTTAATGAAGTTTGACGCAGGTTTTGACATTGACATGGACTCGTTTGCACAGTCAGACCAAATCTTCAAGGATATTCTTCAAACGCTGGATGAACAACATCTAAGGAAGCTTCTAAGCACCAGGCAGAATATAGCTGTTGCAGAGATAAAAGAATGGGTTTCACTGCAAAACCAGTCGATGAAAGCTTGTCGGGAACAATATCAGGTCATCATGTCTCTCTCTCTCCCACCATCCTTTCTGAAATCTTTGGTTTTGAAAATGGTGAAGATGAATTAGACATAAGCTCAAATGAATTTGATGAAGCTTTAGTCAAAATGGGGCATCTGACTGAAAACCCTAGCCACCTTCTAAAAAAGAATCTGTCTCAGGACTACAAGTTCTTAGCAGATATTGTTGGAAAAGTCTTGCTGAGCGAGACTTCTGGGCATGACTATATCAGTAGGCACCAATTTCTGTTAATGGTGGCCTTAATGGAGAAGAAGAAAGTCAACTGGGGATCAATTCTCTTTGAATTGATTAAAAAGAAAAACTCTAAAGACAATGTATGCTTTGGAAGAATCTTAGGGATTTTTCTGCAGGAAAGGCACCCAGAGCTTCTGGTGTCACCAAAAGCAACCATAAATGCCAGCAAGAGGCTGACCTCAGCTCTCTTTGCCAAATGGGATAGAGCAATTCCCAAGAAGAATACAGGAGCTGAGGCATCCAGAAAAAGGAAAGCTTCTGAGGACACAAGGACTGATCAAGTCACTCCCTCTACCCTTCTAGAAGATCCTTCCTCAGTTCCACCTTCCTCTCATATTCTCTCTCCACCTGCTCAACTTTCTCCTGCACATTCTCATTCTTCATCCCCTCCTTTAACTGCAATAACACCCATCAATGATATTCCACTCTCAACTGCCCATATCAGTGATGCTACACCTCCTCCTCCATCTTCAGAACCACTACCAACCACACCTCCCTCTCCAATACACAATGAATATCATTCACCTATTCTCTCTCCTAGTCTAATCCATCTAGACATTCCCACACATACCACTATCATCAGCAATATCATTCCTCCAATATCATCTCCATCCACTTCACAACCATCCTCTAGTAATCCACCAGATTATCCATCCCTCAACCTCTCCTCTATTGCTGATCAAGTTTTTGATCTTATCCTTCCTAAAATAAGCCAGCTCCTGGATGCAAAACTTGCTCCAGTTCTTCAGGCACTTTCTACTTTATCTGCTAAAATAGCTTCTCTTCCTTCCTCCATTGCTGTCCCTTCTTCAAGGGGCCTAGATTCTGGTTTCCCTGAAGCTAGGAAGGGGGAGATGTCCTATGAAGAAGCTCCAGGAACAGAAGAACCTCCAGAAGAAGATACAGAAGTTTTTGATACAGATATAGTTGATTCAGCTACACAAGTTATAGAAGAAATAAATAATATATGCATTTTTCCATCCTGTGATCTATATAGCTTATTATCAAAATTTGATGTCACATATACTTCAAGGGTATCACCAAAGGTATACATAGAGGACCTATCAAAGGCTCTGATATGTCTTCCTCAGAAGACTCATTCTGATATCATACAAAATTACATCTCTTCTATTCTTTCATTCACTGTTCAAGACATTCAAATAAAGGATCACTCTACAGAATATGAAGATGATCTTGCAGAATTTCTTGATGATACAATAGCCTCACAAATTACTTCTTCACCTCCAAATCCTGTATGGAATGAAGAACCAATACCAAGCTTTGATGAAATCTGGAAAGAAGCAGATGCAGAGTTTGACAAAGCTGAAGAAGAAAGATTAAAGGCTCGTGAAGCAATCAAGAGAATTGATGCTTATACAATAAGCCAATCTCATCTTCTGACTCTGATGAAAATGATGACAACAGTGATTTTGATGATACACTTTCAAAGAAAAGAAAGAAAAGAACAGCTAAGTCAAAAGCTGCTCCCAAGCCCCCAAATCCAAATAATGACATTCCTCTGTACATTTTGTATAATGTTCCTCTTGATGAGAAAACTCCTCACTGGATGAAGCTCTCCAGAAATGAGAACAACAGGAGGAAGAAATTCAAGAAGACTGGCTACATCCCTGACAAACCAGTCAAGCACAATCATCCTCCTCCTCCTCCAGCAGCTGGTGCAACAGGATAATCAGGTGTTTCATCTTCCACTCAGAAGCCAAGCTCTCAACATTCTAGGAGACCTGGTAGTTCTAGTAGTTCTCAAGCCTCTGGATCAGCCAGTGCTCCTTTCTCTAAGAGATCAACACCTATCCTTCAAGAAAGTCAAATCTTTTCCTCTTCTAAAATATCTTCAGAATACAAACTTCACATATCTGATGGATCTCTTCACAGAGATAGAGTACCTCAAAAGGTCACTAAAGACAAAAATGATTCAGAAGATACTTATTACTTTCCAGATCCAGAAGAAGAGAAAATCTGTCATATGGCAAGACTGAAAGAAACAATTGCATATGCACAGATTAAAAAGGCTAAAGCAGAAGGCAAAGACTTCTCAGGTTTCTCAACCATGTCAGAATACAGAAGAAAAGAACTTGAAAAATACAAAACAGTTAAAGCATTCAATGCTGAGGAATATATTGATATGCACCCAGAAGCATTTATCCCTCATGTCAAAGAGCAGAAAATCATTGGAGCTCAAGATTTGTTTATCAGCAAAAAGAAATCAGAAGACCCAAACAGGAAAATCATTTTCAAGCCACCTTCTCAGGACAAAAAGTCTTAAATAAATTACTTGATTATGGATGTAAAGTTTCTAAACTCAGAGCATTTATTTTCTATCTTATCTGATGATCTATTTTTATCTATCAGATATATTTCATTTCATTGTTGCTCTGTTGTTTACACTTTCTGCTGTATCTATTTAATTATTTGTCAAATAGTATCCTAACCCAAATAGGGGGAGATTGTTGGAACAACCCTATTACTAATTTGGGCTAGGATCACTATATGTTGATTAGGATTTGTATTGACCACAATGTATAGCCTTAGGGTCAAGTTTTAGGCTGATTAGATTGGCAGAACTTAGGAAAATTCAAGATCAACACATGGCAAGTGGTGTTCGACGAATGACCTGATATGTTCGACAAATTGCTTCCAGCAGACTGAAGAAATTCACAGTTCCAGCGGTCGACAAATTCTCTGCCAGTGATCGATAAATGACTAGCGGCGGTCGACAAAATCTAGCCAGCGCTCGACAAATTGCTCAGATTTATATTCTCAGAGGTTGTCAGTTCTCTGAACTCAAATCAGCAAAATAACGGATATATTTATTTCTCCTTGGACATATTCAGACAGCCAAGTAAGGATATCTTTCTCATTTATTATATCCTTATATTCCTTCTATTCCAAGAAGAAGAATAGCCATTGACATTTAATGCCAAAGGCATCTTTCTCGACCAAAGGAATTAAAAGGACCTGCCAAAATCATTTTGGGCGGCTGCCTGGTTCCAAGAAGGATTTAAGTCAGAAAAAGACATTCCTTAAATAGATAGAAGATTTGAATTTAAAAATATATATACATACAGTTATCAGAAGAAAAAGAAGATATAGAGAATATCAAGAACTGAAATAGTCATCTTTCGTGAGAGAAATAAAAAAAACTTGACTATCACTTTCTCTCATCTGTGACCATAGAACAAGGAGGATAGAAGAAGTCTTTCAGAAGAAGAAGAAGAAGAAGCAAATACACTATTCTTTCTCAGCTTTCTTCTTCATCAAGATCATCTGCTACAAAGACTTCTATTTGAGAAAGCTCTGTCCAAAAATCTGTCATTAACTCTCATCAGACAGGGGGAGCCTTCTGCTTCAACACCTTTTGCCTTCTCTCAGATCATTGACAGAGAAGAACACTCTATACCTTTTTATCTCATTCTGTACAGGGTTAATACTCCCTTCAAAAGTTTACCCAGTGGTGGCAAGACACCTTATCAAAAAATCCTAGTGTGGTTTTTAAGCACCTTATCAAAAGCTTATTGGTGTGTGGACACCTTATCAAAAATCCCTTGGTTCCTGGGCACCTTATCAACCCTCCTAGTTGATTGCTACCAAAGGTGGTAGAAGAGTAGACGTACCCAAATTTATTGGGGAACTACTATAGCTCCTTGTGTCTTCTGTGCATGATTATTTCTGTGTGCTTATGTTGTGTGTTCTTTTTATTAATTCTGTAGTTTTCTATAACTCACACTAAATACACATATACTTAAACAGTAATTTAATTTCCGCTATAAAACGTATTAAAAATTTTAATACTCTATTAACCCCCCCCCCCCCCCCCCCCCCCCCCCCCTCTAGAATAATTTAAGATCTGACCTCCACTTTCAGAATGACTCTTAAGAGTCATTGAAGGACGGTTGAGAAGAATCTGGGAGATATGGATGAACAAAATGAATTTGATGGACAAGTATCAATTGCAGAGTTGGAGTAGCCTGGACTGGCAGCAGAGGCCCCTTGGACTGAAACAGCTAATGTCCCTGATAGGGATGATGGTGGCGGAAGTTCCTTCCCCTCCGAGATGGAGGTTGGAACTCTTGGCGTGGTAGCTTTGTTGATGGCTGGGCTGGAAAGAAACCAGCAGAGCCCTTCTAACCAGCTATGCACGTGAAGTTAGAAACATAGTTGGGGTCATTGTTGATTTCCCCTACTATGAACCGATTCACAATTCTTATTATCTCTTAATAAGAGCTCGGCTCTTTTGTGGTGACCTCAAACTTGAGAGGACCTTCCTGAAGGCCATTTACCATGGCCACCATGTAAAACGAGGGATCAACATCCCTTATTCCAAGGACCTCTCTTTGAAAACAATCCATGAACTGAGCTAGAGTAACACTTTCTCCCTGCTTAATCCCGAAGAGGGTTGCAGGGCCACTCTTCCTCTTCTTTGAGGTGGCAAACCTCAAAAGAAGCTCTTAGCTCAAGACCACAAATAAGGAGATGGACTGGGGAGGTAGTTTGTAATACCACTCATGTGCTTGCCCATCTAGAGAGGTGATTAAGAGCTTACACCTCATCGCATCTGAGAGAGACCTCAGATCGACTGTAGACTCAAAAGCTTGAAGATGAGGACTTGGATCACTCTCTCCGGTGAACATGGGAAAACTTGGCTCTCTAAAGCCGTTGGTGGTTTGCTCACAATGAATTCTATCAAAAAAGAGGAAGGCCCCTCCTCTTCAAAATCATCGAAAGGAGTAGAAAGGGCAGCAATAAGAGATGGAGGATAAACATAATTCTCCTGAAAATTCAGGGCTCGGGATGGAAGCCCCTGAGCTGTTGCTTTAAAGAAGGAATGGCGAGCTGCGAACTCTTCTCCCTGAGACCGCAAGGGAGTTGCGGGATGATGGGTCGCGTGGTCAGGAGCGTGACCACCGTCCAGAGGCTCAGGGGTGGCAACCTAATCGGTCTGAAGGAGAAGCCTTTGGGAGATCAAAGAACAGAGTTGATTCATGGAATCCAACTCATGGGTGGTCTTGCGATGAGACTACTCGAGGCGGAGCTCGAAACAAAGCTCAAGTGCTTCAAGGGAGCTCGTGGGTGGTCTTGCGACGAGACTACTCGAGGCGGAGCTCGAAACAAAGCTCAAGTGCTTCAAGGGAGCTCGCGCTGCCTGACGGAGGGAGACTGCCAGCAAACTGACCAGGCTGAATCTCACAGTTTGAAATTTTGACTGTCCGCTTGTTTCGCCTGGACACTCCAATTTGAAGGTCGCGTGTTCATTCTGTTGGCACACAAATTGTACCTACTAAACTCACATTAAAAAGAGATGGTGGAAGAATGCAGAGTGTAGGTTACTCGGGACAAAGGATGCCAGAGGGGAGATCTCTAGGAGAAAAGTTGTTTCCATTGATCTCAAAAAGGTTACAGGAGGGGGTCTAAAATAGGTCAGGGTGAGAGGTAGAAAAGGTGATAAAATTGGAGATCGCTTGCACAGGTTGCAAGATGGAGTCCTGAAGTAAAAAAGTCCCTTTTCTGGTACCCCTACCCCTCTATTTATAGATGAGGGGGCCTTCCCAAATGGGCAGGTTCAAAAATTATGGGCATGTGAGGGTCTATACTAATGTTTGATTTCATGTGCAGAAGGGAGACTGTTTAACCACAAATTAGCAGTGGTAGCTGGACAGTGGATGCTCCATGCATATGACTAGAGCAAAAGAACTGCTGGAAATCTACAAGGCCAAGGAAGGGCCGAAGGTAATTTTTGGGAATTCCCACTCTGGACAAACCAAAGGATATGGTTTGCTCAGCATTGGGGAAGTCTCCTTTTCTAAGGTAGCTTATGTTGAAGGACTTCAACATAATCTAATTTCTATTAGCCAGCTGTGTGATGGTGAATACAAAGTTGTATTCACTGAGTCTTTGTGTCATATAGTTAGTTCTGTAACTATCCAAATAATATCGTCTGGTCTTAGGAAAGGTAAGGTCTATGTTGTAGACTTTGAGTATACAAAGTCAGAGATCTATTTATTTAACTCCCAATTAGAAAATAATGAGTTGTGGCATATGATACTTAATCACCTTAACTTTAAGACCATTGCCAAACTGTCTAAGCTTAATCTAGTAAGGGGCTTACCAATAGGTACGTTCAATAGAGACCATCCCTGTAGAGCTTGTCAACTAGGAAAGCAGATCAAATCATCATTCAAACCAATTGGTAAGAATGATTCCCCAAAAATCCTATTCATGTTGCACATGGACCTATTTGGTCCTATCTCCACTCAGAGCTTAACAGGTAAGTCCTATACTTTAGTTATTGTTGATGACTGTTCTAGATTCAGCTGGGTGTTCTTTCTAAAAGCTAAGTCAGACACCTTCAAGTTCCTGTCAAGAATCATTAGAAAGATTCAATCTGAATTCAATACTCAGGTTGCTGTGATCAGAAGTGATCATGGTACTGAGATTGAAAATTAGTTAATGTGTAGATTCTATAAGGATGAAGGGATAAGACAAAGCTTTTCAGCTCCTAGAACCCCCCAACAAAATGGGGTGGATGAACAGAAAAATAGAACCCTAATTGAATCTTGAAGGACATTATTGGCTGAATCCAACTTGCCAAAGTCCTTTTGGGCTGAGGCAGTAAATACTTCCAACTATGTTCTGAACAGAAGTCTCATCCACAAGACAAAGTTGAAGACTTCCTATGAGTTACTGAAAAGAAAGACACCTATAGTCACAAACTTTAGGATATTGGTTGTACTGCTTTATCCTCAACAATGGGAAAAGTCATCTTGCCAAATTTGACAAGAAGGCTGATAATGGAATATTTTTGGTATATTCCTCATCAAGCAAGGCATATAGGTGCTATAATAAAAGCTCTCTCAAGATTGAGGAGTCTGTACATGTGGTTTTTGATGAAACTAACATGTTTCATAAGGGGAAGGAAGCTTCCGCCAGCACTGTTCTGCAGGAAGAAGACCAACTAGCAGAGCAAGTTGAAAGGCTCAGCATCATGGATCATCCATCAGTGTGTCAATACAAAGGAAAATAGAAAATTAACACTGATTCAGATGAAGACTCTGCAGCAGATGAAGAGGAACTTACATCACCTGAATTACCAGCCACTGAGATCATTCCAATGAATGAAAATTGTGCTCCCACTATCACTGAGCGAGTGGTTCTTCAAGAAGAAGAGAATCTCCTAAATAACTCAACAAGATCCAGGATAACTCTAAAGGATCATCTTTCAACACAAGTCATAGGAGATTTGACTGTTGGAGTCAAGACAAGGAATCAACACACAAATGAAACAATGTTGCAATGTTTCCTCTCCCAATATGAACCTTAGAAGTTTGAAGAAGTAGGCAGTGATCCTCACTAGATATCTGCAATGCAAGAAGAGCTATCATAATTTGAGAGGAACAAGGTCTTGACATTTGTTGAGAGACCAAAGAATACCCAGTCATTGGCACCAAAGGGGTATTCAAAAACAAAATGGACTCAACAGGAGTCATAATCGAGAATAAGGCCAGAATTATGGCCCAAGGATACAGGAAAGAGGAGGGGATTGACTTCAACCAGTCATTTAATCCAGTAGCAAGGCTGGAGGCCATCAGAATGTTTCTTACATATGCTGCTCCCATGAAGATTAAAGTCTATCAGATGGATGTGAAGAGTGCCTTCCTAAATGAAACTCTTCAGGAAGAAGTGTTTGTGGAGTAAACCCCTGGTTTTGTCAATCCATCTTTTCCCTCCGTTGAATATAGGTTAGATAAAGCACTATATAGTCTCAAGCAAGCTCCAAGATCTTAGTATGAGACCTTATCCACCTTCCTTCTGGAACACTCCTTTGAAAGAGGGAAGGTTGATAAAACTCTCTTCACAAGAGAACATAAGAACTAGCTCTTACTAGTACAAATATATGTAGATGATATTATATTTGGTTCTTCAAGAAGAAGAGACCTTATCCACCTTCCTTCTGGAAGGTTTTGCCAAAGGTTTGCATACCTAATGTAGTCAAGATTTGAAATGAGTAGCATGTGGGAGCTATCCAATTTCCTAGGCCTCAAAGTAAGGCAAAATACAGATGGCATTTTCATATCCCAATCCAAGTATACCAGAGAACTCATCAAGAGGTTTGGGATGGAAAATGCCTCTGTCATGAAAACCCCCATGGCTACTAATGTTGTCTTAGATAGAGATGAAAAGGGTAAATCCTTTGATCAGAAGACTTACAGAGCAGCTATTGGCTCTCTTCTCTATTTGATAGCTAGCAGACAAAATATAATATTTGCTACCTATATATGTGCTAGGTTTTAGGTTGACCACAAGGAATCCTACATGAGTTATGTAAAAAGAATACTCAGATATCTAAAGGGTACACCTGAACTTGGCTTGTGGTGTCCATCAGAATCTAGATTTGAATTAGTTGGCTATTCAGATGCAGACTATGCTGGAAGCAGGATGGATAGAAAAAGTACATCAGGAACATGTTAATTCCTGGGTGCTAGACTGATTTCATGGTTTAGCAAGAAGCAAACCACATTCTCCACTTCTATAGCTGAAGCTGAGTATATAGCTGCAGGAAGCTGCTGCTCACAAATATTGTGGATGCAAAATGAGTTGTTAGATTACAATTTTCTCTTGTCAATTCCACAATATTTTGTGACAGCTCTAGTGCTATTTCTATAGCTTCCAATCCTTTTCTCCACATCAAAACAATGCACATAGAGATAAGGGACCACTTTCTCAGGGACAATGCTGAGAAGGGTAAGATCAACCTTCAATACATTTCCACTGATATTCAAAGGGCTGACATCTTCACTAAGCCACTTGATGAATGTAAGAACAAGTTCTTCATCAATGCACTGAGAATGCTTGATGGATCCCTATAGGACACCTCTAATATGCATTCACACTTATTTTCATAGAAAGGTATTGGTGGTAAAAATAGCAAGAAATTTCAGCAAAAATATGAGATTTATTCAGAGATGCGTCAAATACAAATCGACGCACCGTCTACCTCTAATCGACGCCAGCTTCAGGAGCAGATTGGGATGGTTCCCTCGAATAGCACTCGGTGTAGTGTCGAATATATATCGACTCTAACATCGACATCATGGTTGCTGACTATATTCGGGGCCACATCGAATTCTTCTCGACGCTACGTTGAATTTGCAAAGCGCGCGCAGAAGCGACATCGACATGTTTTGGCATGCTGAATTCATTTCCTTTCGATGTTGCTTCGAATATAACCCTAAGTTGCGACGATTCATCTACTCAAAGCAACTCAGGCATTTGACCCTACTGTGCTTTTCAAATTCTCTCCCTTTCACTCTCCTCCATTTTCCTTCCTACTTCTCTCTTTCTGTTTCAGTGAAGATACTCACAGGATATCAATGACGTATCCTCCAATACAAAGAGATATTGTCGAAGTAGTTGATCTTTCTCTAGAGACTTTGTTATCTCAATTCAGTAATCTCTACTAGTTTTTCTGAACGTCTGGTATAGAAAGTTGTGTTCTCAACACAGAAGGTTGTGACACCTCACTGCTCAAATAAAGGCAATTGATACAGAAATCAGATCGTCACCATTGCCTGCTGATGTATTTATATCTTTTCTAAATGATATAAAGCAGGGGGAGAAGTGTATCAGCTGGCAACCTTAAGATTCAGTATACAGTACAAGTCTTCCTTTGTCCTTTGCTTTTGAAGGAGAGTCTATAATTACCTACAAATTCATTTCACTCCCTGAATCTTCCTCTCCTCCAAGAACCCTACCCCTAATACATGGGGAGTCATCAAGACAGGGGGAGAGTGATCAGGCAAAGCCTACTTAAAGAGTGTACAACTGATGGCGACGACGGCCCTCTACGTGAAGATGTTGGTAACGGTGCACCTACGGAGGATGGGGCGCTTACGGATGAAGGCAACACGCCGACCAAGGATTTACGCCATCGCCGCTGCGGCGATATTGATACACGTCGTTACAATCTCCGCCCGAGGAGCAAGCAAAACAATTAATAATTATAATAGTTTTATTATAATTAATAATTTATCTTCATTATATTTTATGTCACTTTAATGTTTTAATTTCTGGTCATGTTTAATGTTTGGACTCGTTTAGTCAAAACTGTGGCAAAGCCTATAAAAGGCCATGATGTAATAATTTTTAGTCAATTTTGATGAAGTGAAATTGAAACCTTAACTCCCTCTATTATTCTCTCCCTCTATCTCTTTGGGTCGCCCCCTCTCATACCCTCTCTTCCCAAGTTCGGCCAAGGAGGCAGCCCCTCTCTCCTCCTCCTTCTAGCTACCGGCCGCCCTTCTCCTCTAGGAAATCCGACCCCTCTCTTCTCCCCTCTAGCCTCTCCCTCTACCAAGTATTCTCTCTACCAACTTTTCTCTTTCCTATTCTAGGACGGTTCTTTCCATCCTCAACGGATTCTTCCAAGGGACCTAGGTGATACTCGGTGGATCTTGGTTATGGTGAAGCGAAGACGGTGAACGGATTCCTCAGGATCATGTCACCCACCAACACGTAGGGGAAAACGTTAACATTAATCATATTCCTGATCCTGACCCCCCAAACCTTACAGCCCACCAATGTGCTGAAGGGAACATTAATCCTAATGTTAACCCCGAACAGGCCCCACGAGCACCGCACGGATTTGATATCACTAGGGTCATCTGGATCAAACCACCATCTTATGAAGGTTTGGGTGATCCCCAAGTTTTCTTGGATTGGGTTACGGAGATAGAGTGCTGCTTTCAGTGGCAAAATTTGACTGACGTGGATTAGGTGCGCGTGGCGCATATGAAGTTGTTGGGTCGAGCCAAGTCATATTGGCTGAATGAGGAGCAGCGTTTAGGTGCGAGGGATGGTTTTCTCCCATTGGTTGGGTGGGCATGAAAGCCTTGTTGACTGACCAGTATGTCCCGATGTATCATCGAACACAAATGTTTGATGAGTTAGCCTCCCTTCGGATCGGGAACCGCCCGGTCGCGGAGTACATGGGGATCCTGAAAGACATGATGGTTAGATGTGACGTTAAGGAGATGCCCGAGGTTACCCTCTCACTGTTCCGCAAGGGACTTAGCCCCGAAATTCAAGGTAATCTCCTTCGCTATGGTCACACTGATTTGAACACAATGTATACCGCCGCGTTAGACATTGAAAAGCATCTAGCCCACAAGTCTAAGTCGTGTTCATTTCAGAAGAGTAAGTCCATCTTAGGACCTCCTCCGTTAGCCATGAAGGATAAAGGGAAGTTTCGATCCACTGATTCGAACTCCGTCGTAATTACAGCTAGGAATATGCGTAACCCATCCGGTGATCGTGTGCCCGTAGGTCAGATTAGCAAAACGAACGCTTCTTGTTATAGATGTGGAGTTCAAGGGCACTACGCGAGTGAATGCCCCACTAAGGCCAAGCCCTTAGCTCAGTTGGACACTGCTGATGATTCCACCGAGCTCGAATATGAAGCCAGCGATGACTCCGATTCGGAGGGAGTGCCAAGTGATCTAGATGATGACACCAACATGATGGTGATGCGTTGTATTTTCGCCACCCTGCGTGCGTCTGATGATTGGAATCGGACGAACATATTTTCGTTAAACTTTAAGAGCGGCGAGTGGTGCGAGTTAATCAACGATAGCGGTAGTTGCATGAATGTGATTGCGGAGAATTCGGTGACCCAGATGAATTGGGCACTGACCTGCACCCTCACCCTTATAATGTGGCATGGGTTAATAAAACATCCCTTCCGGTTGCGCGGCGTTGTTTGGTACCTCTCACCATCAAAACTTTTTCGGAGAAGGTTTGGTGTGACGTCATCCCTATGGATGCCTGTCATGTGTTGCTCGGACGCCTGTGGCTTTATGACCATGACGTTACTCACTTCGGGCGAGCCAACACCTACGAGTTCAGGTTTATTGGCAAGACCATTACCTTGAAGCCTACTCCGCTTAAGGACCCTTCGTGCGCCTCAAAAGACATAATTGTGTCCGTAGAGAAGTAGACCTTAAGTTTGATTGATAAGAAAGAGTTCGCACGCCAGACAATTTTGGATGGTGTCCTTTATGCCTTAGTTTGCCTACAAATCAAGGAAGACGTGCCTTCGTTTGATAGTTTACCATCAGCCCTGCGGAACATGTTAGAAGAATTTAAGGATGTTTACCCGGAAGAGCTACCCCCTATGTTACCCCCGTTATGAGACATCCATCATGCGATAGATTTCATTCCAGGTTCCTCGTTACTCAACATGCCTCACTATCGGTTAAATCCGTCTGCACATTTGGAGCTCCAAACTCAAATTTTGGATTTGTTACAGAGGGGATTTATCCTTCATAGTAAGAGTCCGTGTGCCGTTTCGGTTTTTCTAGTGCCTAAGAAAGACGGCTTGTGGAGGATGTGCGTCAATAGTAGAGCCATTAATAAAATCACAATTAAATATCAGTTTCCCATCCCGCGTTTTGACGACTTGTTGGATATGTTAGCCGGAGCCACGATCTTTTCTAAATTGGACCTTTGGAGTGGCAACCACCAGATTAGAATCCGGGAGGGCGATGAGTGGAAGACTGCTTTTAAATATAAAGAGGGGCTCTATGAGTGGTTAGTGAAGCCGTTTGGATTATCCAATGCCCCTAGTACATTTTTGAGGATGATGACACACGTCTTCCAACCCTACATGGGAAAATTTATTATGGTATATTTTGACGATATTCTCATTTTTAGCATGTCTACCCTTGATCACGAATCGCACTTGAGGACTATCCTAGAGATGTTGCGCCCGGAAAAAATATTTGTCAATATAAAAAAATGTACATTCTATGTTACGTCCATAGAGTTCCTCGGGTATATAGTGAGTCCGGAAGGCATACATGTGGACCCTAAGAAGGTCCCAGCCATTAGAGATTGGCCTGAACCCACTAACATTAGGGACGTTAGGAGTTTCTACAAATTAGCCACCTTTTATTGCTGATTCATTCACGACTTTAGTAGCATCATGGCACCGATCACCGAGTGCATGTAAAAAGGGGAATTCACTTGGATGAAATCGGCCACTCACGCATTCCAAATGATTAAAGCTAAGATGTCGAAAGCCCCCTTATTGCGGTTGCTGGACTTTAATAAGGTGTTTGAATTATCTTGTGACGCGTCGGGGATCGGGATTGGAGGCATGTTAAGTCAGAAGGGTCATCCGGTTGGGTATTTTAGTGAGAAATTGGCGGATCCAAAATTGAATTATTCGAATTATGACCGTGAGTTCTATGTCATGATACATTGCCTCCAACATTGGCGGCACTACCTTCTCCCGAAGGAGTTTCTCATCCAATCTGATCATGAGGCCTTAAAATTTGTCAACTCCCAAAGCAAGGTCAGCCCCCGACATGCTAAGTGGGTCTCCTATCTCCAGGAGTACTCTTTTATTATCAAGCATCTTAAGGGAACCCTTAACCGGGTGGCGGATGCCCTTAGTCGCGTCTCATTGTTATTGACCACGTTAGAGGTGAAGGTCATCGGATTTGAATGAATTAAGGATGAGTATATGTATGTCAATTGTCCGGACTTCAAAGAGATATATCTTTCCGCTCAAGGCGATGCGCCCACGACCATTCGTGACGGCTACCTATTTAGGCATGCCAAACTTTGTATCCCTCGCTCATCCCTTCTCCATTTCATCGTGTGGGAGTTGCATAGTGGTGGTCTAGGCGGTCATTTTGGATGTGACAAAACCATCACGTTAGTGGAGGGCAAGTTTTATTGGTCGGGCCTTAAGTCTACGGTGCATAAGATTGTGAGCAGTTACCGGACGTGCCAATTGGCTAAGGGAAACAAAACGAATGCGGGGCTTTATACCCCTTTATTGATTCCTTCCGTACCTTGGGAGGATATTAGTATGGATTTCCTTCTGGGTCTTCCTGTCACTTTTCGTCACAACGATTCCATTTTGGTGGTCGTTGATCGATTTTCCAAAATGGCATATTTTATTGCGGGTAATAAGACCGACGATGCATCTCATGTAGCTAAGTTATTTTTTAAGGAATTCATTGGGCATCGGGTCGTTCCTAAGTCTATAGTCACCGATCGGGATGTGAAGTTCACTAGTTATTTCTGGAAGACCTTGTGGCGAATCATGGGCACTAAGATCTTGTTGTCCTCAGCCTACCATCCACAAATGGATGGGCAAACGGAGGTAGTGAATCGGAGTTTGGGTAGTTTACTACGATGTCTCGTTGGTGACCACATGGGTCTGTGGGACCTCATCCTTCCCCAAGCACAACTCGCTTACAAAAATTCTAAAAATAGGTCCACCGGGTTATCCCCAAATGAGATCATGCACGACTATAAGGCCCCTGTGCCACTTGACTTAGTTTCGTTACCTCCATCTTACAAGTCGAGTCAATTTGCACAGGATTTTGCCGCTCATGTTCATGAATTACATAAACATATAAAGGACACGTTCGATACTCAATACGTGTCTTATCAATTGCACGCTAATGTACATAGGAGGGCATCCCACTTGAAAGTTAGAGATTTGGTTATGGTGTGTCTTGTCCCTGAACGGATGCCTTCGAGTGCCTTAAAGAAGTTGGCTAATCGGTGAGCGGGTCTATTTCGAATTTAAAAAAAACTAGGAGAAAATGCGTTTCTGTTGGAGTTACCCACTGATTGGGGAATCTCCCCTATTTTCAATATTTCGGATTTAACGTCGTATGTTTCTCCATCACTTGATTTATCAGTCTGCCCATTTAGTTCCACTTCAGTGTCTAATGGGTTTGGGGGTGAGGTTATGCCCGGATCGCTCTCTTCTTTGGTCCCCACTAGAGGTACGTTGAATGTTGATGAAAGAACTAATTCACCTTATCTGCCTAATGCTTTTCCAAGGTTCCCACGTGTTGGATCGGTAGGCGCCTTTAGAGGGGGGGGGGGGGGGGGTGAATAAGGGTTTTTAAAATTTATATTATATTTTGAAAAGCATTGAAATAACGCGAGATTAAGACAACAAGAAATCAAGTAAAACTATTGAAATAAAGTAGAGACATGTTTTAATTATTAATATGAAATACGGTTTTACAAAAGTTGATTTCAATAATGCTAGAAATCGGTGGCGAAGAATAGTAGACACTTTTTGTTTTCTATCCCGACTCGCATCCCCACGAACCGGTGGCCCTAGCCTATCCTCCCCGGATTCGGCCTCAAGCCGCTCTAGCCAACCCTTCCCCGGATATGGCCTCGAGCACCCCCTAGACCTAACCTAGATCTAGTCGCCAACACGAGGCAAATTTCCGCCCTAAGTCATACCCAGACCTAGTCGCCAACACGAGGAGATTTCTCTAACCGTTTATAAGAAATGAAATGAAAATAATTAAAAAAAACTCCCTCTTGAAGAAATTTTGAAGTTGGAGACGAAGATCCGCTGTAGAATAAGCGTTGTGGAAGCGGACTTCGTTTGGATCCGGCGTGAAGAGATTCTCCTTCAGAAGTTTGCAGAACTTTTGTAGGACATCAACTTTCGGCCAAGACAGCCTCTGGAATTCTAGCACTCAATCTCTCTCTGGAATCAGCAAAACAAAACGAGAAGAGAAGGGTCAAATATATAGCCTTAGCTCTAGCGCCTGCGCTAGTGCTACCGCCGGCGCTAGTGCTACTGCCGGCGCTATCCCATTTTAGGACATATTCTGCGTGGCAGAATCTTCAATCCGAGGAAACAATTCTCTCTGTCCTTCTGTGCTCCTCGCTACCGCCTGCGTTATCGGATACCGCCAGGCGCTATCTCCTTCTATATGTGCTCCCGGAATTTGTGCTTAAGCATTCTTTTCATCGAACGGAGTGATGAGCATTTCATCGAGCGCAGCTTACAGTTCGTCGAGCGAAAGTTAGCGCCAGCGCTAGTACTAGCGCGCCGCGGTAGAGTAAGCAGTTCGTCGAGCGCCAATTTGCATCTCAGCGTTTCTTAGTGCTAGCGCCATGCGCTAGATGATACCGCCGGTGCTAGAAGGAGTGTTGGATTTGAAGGCTCAAATTTGGGGGCAACCTTCTTATGTAATCCTTGAGTCATATGGACTTTGTTTTCCTGCACACTTAAACACACAAGATCAAATACACATAGGTTTTGTTATTCTCAAACCTAGGAGATGCGGAAGACCATGTTCCAACAAACTCCCCCTTTTGATAATAACAAAACCATTAATGATAAATCATAGCATTAATATATATAAACATGATGAACTACTTGTGTGTGTGAGAGTGATGACTTAGGATAATTATCGATTGTAGTATTTAAAATTGCTCCCCCTGAGTGAATGCTCCCCTAATATGTAAGCTATCATCTTACTTAATCAGGTTAGTTTTCTATTTTGATAGCGGATTATATTTATCATGTTAGTTCTCCCCCTTTTGTTATTAGCAAAAGTGGGTAAGGAGGCACCACTTAAAAGTTGATAATAAGATAAAGGCATGATCGAGCTTGTAGAGAGAATAAAAAGATAAGGAGTTTTAGAATACTTTTTTAGTATCACAACATTTTCATAAATCAGAGTTTGTAGCATAAAAAGGTAATGATTTCCAAATAACCAATCTACCCAGATAATATGTCTACACTCTAACCCCGTACTAAGCGACGGATGGGCATGAGGAGCTGCAAACATGTCGTAGGTTGGGGTGTTAGTCCCATATGCAAACACTGGACAAAACTCAACCTAGCACTCTTTCCCCCCAGTGCCTCGCAAGGCCCCGCTAGAACCCTCCCCGGTTAAGGACAAGACATGAATAGAGATAAGGTTATCTAATGTCAACAACCCTACGCCCCCGCTATGGTGAGATATGAAGTCATGGATAATAATTATTGGAAACATTAAGCATTTAAAATTAGTGATAAGTTCATAGCTTATGAGTTTATATTTTTATTTGAATTTATGAAAATACTCACATAGTTATTTTGAAATCCATTAATGAATCAGAGTTTTTAATATAACAATATTTTCATAGAAATAAATTCGAGTTTTTAGCAAAAAAAATTATTCATGTTTAGAGTAACCAATATAAAGTTTACAAAGTAAGTCTACCACTTGTTGAAAGAAAGGAATTTTAAGATTCAAGTGTTGATGCACACAGAATAAAAGACTTTAAGTAAGCATGAAAGCGCAAGGTAAAACAATTATATGGTTATGATGCGGAAGACTTATAGAAATACAAGAAACATCTAATTGTAATCAATGATGATCCATAAAAAGATATATGAGTTAAATTTCAAAAAGAAGATGTTTTTGTAAATCATTTTTCAATTAAAATCTTTAAGTTTGACAATAAAGTAACCAAGCATGAAATAATGTTATCAAAAAGAGATTACTACAATGTTACTTTAATTCACAATTTCAAAGCATACCAAACATTGTAGAAAGCATGCTAGGTTATCTAGTGCATTACATAAATAAAGAGTAGTATAGAATTAGCATTAGGATCCAATACTCATGAGAAGAAGTGTTATGGAAGATAATGATGTGCACATAAGTGTATTTTTGAATAGAGTAAACAAATGTTTTAATCAAAAAATACAAGAGATATGTAAAGTAAAGAACACAATAAACACAAATAATTTTACTTCCACACACTTCAATGCACAAACAAAATGTACAACTACCAAGGTGCTTTGCACACACAATGCTCATCAAGACTTCTCAGGGTGCAAAGTAGTGCTTGGGGGATCACATTTTTTAATTTATTTTAATGTTGAAACTAGTGATCCGGTGTACTTAAGAGTAAGTGATTTTTATTTTGAAAGAAAAATATGGTTTGCACAAGATACTTTACTATTCTTTCCAAGGTGCTCAACCTCACAACGCTTATTAAGACTTATCAGGAGTTTCAAGTTGTAACATCCCCAATCCTGCTAGACCCATTGGAAATGTTAAGGCATAGTGGTGAGATGAGTGGCCACTAGGGCCTTAGACTAGGGTAGAAATGGTTAAGTGCACACCAAAGCTCAAAAACCAACCTAGCCCTAAGCCCCTCAACTAGGTCAATTGACCCTCAATTGTCCAAATTGACCTCACATATGTTGCCCTAACCACTAAGGAGACCAATAGGATGGAAATTGCACTTGGTGGGACCCAATTGCATGAAATTGACCAAAGTCAAACTTTACCTAATTTTGGTCAAATCTATAACCTTTGATTAAATTGAACCAATTGGGGCCCCACCATGGACCAACCAATGTTGGGTGATGTCAAGGGACCCATGACCCCTATGTGGGGTCAACCCACTCACCTTGTTGACCAAAGTCAACCATGGTCAACATAGCTCATTAAGGTGAATTCTAAGCCTAATTTGAATGGAACCCAACACCCATCAATTAATCAATTATTTATGGACTTAGGACACACCCTTATCAGCCTTGGACTGATCCCAAACCATGGGTTTTATTAACCAAATGAGAGGGGGACCAAAAGTAATTAAAAAGGCAAAAGATAAAGGTTAAAGCAAACCCCCTCTAACACTCCATCTCCAATCAGTGTTGGACACTCCACCCTTGATTACTAAGCCTCAGAAGGAGACCCAGAAGGCCTAGCAAGAACATGGGTGCAGGAGGGTGGCAGCAAGGAGCAATCCGAGAAGGCTTGTATTCAAAACCAGCAATAGAAGCCTCCCCACCTCATTCCAGCCACACCATCAGCTTCAGAAGGGAGAGAGCAGTCGGGAACGACACCTGGAGCAAGGCCATAGCCGGATAATTGAATTTGGGAGCAGGGTTGCCAGATCAAAGCTAAACCATGGTGAACCGCCTCCGGAGCCACCGCCACGCCCCTATCACGGTTCATTTCTCCTCCTCTCCCCCACGCTAGCTTTCTATAACAAAACGAAAAAGGATCAGGCTCAATTGAAACCGAATCCATTCCTTAAGACCGAGCTTTTCCTCTCAAAACGGGATGCCTGGGATCGCCGGGAACCGCCGCCTCCGGCCGCCAGTCGCCGGTAAATGGTAGCCCCGACCACCACGAAGGTGTCGGTGGTGTTGGCCGGCGGTGGTGGTGGATGGATTGCCGGCAATCACGGTCGCAACTTTGCCCAGCACGGTTCGATCTCAGCCATTGGCTGGAGGAGGAAGACGACTCCCTGGCCGCGGGATCTGCGTCAAGATTCGTGCGCGCCCTTATTATATGAATTAATTTAATATTTTAGGAACCATAGCCCTCTTTTGTTCAGCCTCCTTCTATGATTAATTGGAGGTACTTAATGACTGAATCAACAAAAGTGCCCAACATGAAAGTTGTAGGCCTTGACCTTAACTTTCATTTGGGCTTAAGTTCAGGTCATTTGGTGACACACAGCTCCCTGGGGGGCTATTTTTCTAGGACTGGTCCTACACTAGGGCAGCCCACTAAAACTTTGTTTTAGCCTAGATCACTCAAGATTTGAAGCTGACATTTTAACCAAGGTTAGGTATACCCTAAGGGTAGCCTCTGCCCAAAGATCAGTATTTGATGGGCACTTTTGCCTATAGTTTTTTTGGTAATTAAGATAATTAAATATTGTTGATTTTTGGAGCATAAGAAGTCCAAATGACACCAAATTTTGGTGGCATGCTCTTTACTTCATGATTAGTGCCTGCCTAAATTTTCACTCCATTTGGAGTTGATTTGATATGGAAAATGGGAAACACTAATGAGGGCCCTTAAGGGTCAAATTAGGGTTTAGGCTACTTTGAGGAGTTGAGTGAGTTGGCCTCCTCCAATCATGTTGACTTTGTAGGTAATGATATATAGATACATGTGACACCCCTAAGGGAGCATTTGGAACCATTAGGGTAGTGTGTCCTAAAACCCTAAGGGTAAACCCTTAGGGTTGCAATTTAGGGTTTGTGAAGGACATAGGACCAAATGTCCTTGCCTTGGCTCAGAACTTGGTAGACATGTTTTTAGGAGCAAGAAATGGCTTAGATAATTTAATTGGAATATTTAGAGTCATTTATGTATTTTTCTCTTATTAAATGAAATTGCCATTATTTCCTTAAATAAATGAAATGCATGGTCAGATGACCTTCTTTGGTTCTGAGATTTTAACTGTGGCTGAATTGGGATGAATATAGGCTATGGTAATTTTATTATGATTTGTTGAAGTGTTATTCTTTGTGGAAGAATTTTTAAGTGCTTACTAGCTTTGAGGAATTTAATTATGAAAAATGTCAAATCACTGGGAAAAATTATGAAACTTGGTTATCTGTCATTCTATGTTGGTATATGCCCATGATAAATATTTGGAAGCCTGTGGATTTGTATTTCCTGTACATCATGTAGAAATTGGTATTTACTACACTTGGATGTTAAATCATTTTAATTAGTCAAATCATATGATAATGATATAAATATTTGGCAGAGGACTCTAGACCTCCCTTGAAACTTATGGTAAATTTTATAGAATTTTCAGATGTGAAATATTATTTTTCCTAATTATAGTGGCATTTTGGTAATTATATATCTATGATGATATAGTAGGCCACATGACATCCTAGGGTCATGAAACTCAGTGAACCACCTTGTTATGGAATATTACCTTACTGATAATTTTCAGGTTGCATGTAGAAGCATTTTGAGGATAGATCTTGTGTAATTTGACCTAAGGACTTAACTACTTTAATTAATAATAAATACTAAATTAATATGGAAAACTATGGAAATTGGAACACACCTTATTAAGGTCAGTGGGAGTCTAGTATAATTATACCATACCATGGTGATGAGTTTTTAGAATGATCCCCTTATGGGGTTTGAGGTTAGTTCAACTTGGTGGTCTGCGTTTAGTAAAAACTAGAATTTTGATTTTAAGACAATTCAGACCCATAAGTAGTGTTTAGAAGTTATGTCCATTCAGTATTTGAGTTATAGTTCACAATGATTCAAGGAGGGTCAAACCTAGGATTAACATTGAGATTGTGCTAGGGTTGGTGTGTGAGGTGTGGAGGTACGTCCAACCCAATTGGGTGGGGCGGGTGTTGAGCTAAGTCACTTTAATAATATGAAATAATGAGGGGTGAACTAAATGTTAATCACCAACTAAAGTAATTTTCTTGAGAAAGAGGATGGTGGCGTTGAGCCCATTGAATCCTTAGTACCGTTGGGGGCCCCTTTACAGGGTATACCGCGGGAAGTCCAAGATTCACCCTAAATATAATACTAACTTAATTGTAGGCAAGAGTAGCCTAATTAGGTCAGCGAACTAGTATGGATCTCCTTTGGGAAGGAGATGAGTTGGAACAACTTGTGTGTTAGTACCTGAGCCGGAGGCTCGGGTGGACTTGATAACACCTGTTACTTAGGCAATTAGTGGCGAGTCTTTGGTACTAGGCTAGTCGTGTCACCGACGATAGTACGTTGACTCAGGTGAGGGTGAAGTTTATAGGGCCGGTATGATTGAATGCCGCGGTCTGGATGACAATCCCTAATAACCCACCCCGATCTTAAAGTCTGGTGGATTCCATTAAGAGTACGCAGGGGCTCCGCTGTTGTGTTCTTAGCATTGAGGCGTACGTGAGGTCTAGGCTTGGTAGTGAGCATACCCGCCTAGGATGTGGAGTGCCCGATCCACTTCCACCGTGAGTCACGACGGTCGGTACCCGAAAGGTTGGCTTCCTTTCTAACAAAGTGGGAATTATAAAGGTCTGTGCGCATAGAGTCATGTGGGTGAGTCGCATTGTATAAACACATTAAATCATCATAAACATAGCATAGTATAACATACACATTAGCATACCCCCATCATATAAATTAGTATGGGCTCTTTTATATGATGGGTTACCTGGACATCTTAACTTATATGTCGTATGGGCGTTCATATAAGTTAAGGTACGAATCTATGATGGTAGATTAGTTTTACCTACTGCACCGCATTTTTATTACTGGTCTACTTCATGCTCTACTTTACTGTCATTTATTTGCACTATAATGCTAGCTAGTTTTACCGCTTTGCCTATACTTGCTTGAATAGTATCATGTCACCTATTTCCTTGTTTACCCCTTGTTGTCCTCTGCTTCTTCCTCCCGCTCGGTACCTAGGAGTCGTGGAGGGAGGCGAGGACAAAACGACTTAGTCTTTATGACTAACGGTCGGATGTGGCCGTAATAGGAGTCTGAGGAGACGGAGTTGTCCCGTGCATAGCTGGACGAGATGGCAGGACCTGAGCAGCGGATGCAGCGCACTACCACGACGCCATAGGTTGATGACTAGATAGTTAGATTTCAGCTTTGAGAGTTTGTAGTTTCCACATGTTGTAGAGAGAGAGAGAGTACTCATTTTGGATATGTATCGGGCTTAAGCCCTTTTTGCTTGTACTGTCTCTTTTTGGACATTTCTGTTTCATATATATCTATATGATGTTGTGACGTGTGGACATGCCTTTACCTCTGTACTTACTTTTGGCATATATTTACTTATGATCGTATAGTCGGCAGAGTCGGTGCTGACCGGTGTTAGCCAACCCGAGTGTTGGTGACACCGCAAGGCAGCGATTCTGGGCGAAGATCCACCTCAACCGTACGATGCGGGAGAGGTTCGAGTTTTTCATGTACCCGGACGGGTTTTGAGAAAAGAGATCTTACACAAGTAGTGCTTGTTGGAGTTATCTTTGTCACTTTATTTTATGATTTTTGTTTTGTATAAAGCTCTCTGAATACACTTGTTTTGCAAACCAATATAAAGTATGAAAACATAACCACTTTTCTTAACTTTTAAAAGTGCAAATAAAGGTAGTGTAGGTAAGATACTTGTGCAATTTTAATTCATTGTACTAATACAAAACATACACAAGCATTCTTAGATTAAACACATATGTAGACAATGCCAAAGTGAGTGAATAAATATCATTATCAAACATAAAACATTTACTCATACTTAGAGGCATGCTAAGCTTGGCTCTACACAAGTTTTACAAGATAATTGATGCACATATTAATAGATATATCAAAGCATGATGAAAACAATGTTCAAAGTAGTTTGAAAAAGATAAATTGCAACATTATATAAGTTCTAAATAACAGATAAATCATGCTTGATTTTCACAAGAAAAATCTATACCATTTTTTTTTATAGTTTTAATGTTTTATATTTTTGTATTTGATTTTTGCATAAAAAATAGACTTTAAACAAATGACAAAAAGGCAAAACATATTTTTTGTAATTTGGCTTTTGTATTTTTGTATTTGACTTTTCAAAAATGAAATATAATCAAAAGTGCAAACATAAATAGTACATATAGATTAATATATTTTTAAGAATTTTTCAAAATTTTAAAATTACAGAAAAACGAATAAGTGCGCTAGCACCGGCGTTAGCGCTAGCGCGGGAAACAGTACATGATTTTTTATGATTTTGAAATTTTTAATTGTTTATCTTGATTAAGTGTCCTAATAGTAGTTACATGCCGAAATTCCAGAATTTTAGGAGATGTTTTAGATGGTTAAAAATTACAAAATTGCGTTTGCGAATGTTTTTTAACTTGAAAGATCTACAACACCTAACTCAAGTCGTAATAAACGAAATCTTGCATAAATAAGTAGTACATATAGTAGAGAATAAATTTAGGTATCTTATAGAATTTTTTTTTTTGTAAAATAAAATATCAGAAAGGTGCGATATCGCCTGCGCTAGCGATAGCGCTGGCGCTATCGATCCTTTAGTTAAATCCCCTTTACTTTTTCATTTCGGCCATTTCCATTTGAATCGCTCCCGAAAACCCTAGAAGACGACCCAGCCCACGCGTAGATCTGAGATAAAATTCATCTTTTCTTATGATTTTTGTTTTAGAACTTCATTTTGATGTTAGAGATGAAGATATATGTGGTTTTTAGGTGGTTTTAGAAACTAGATCTACAATGCTTGATTCTTTTATTTTTGAAGAGAGGAACTAGAACAAATCTTCTTTATTTTTATGATTCTTGTTTCGAAATAGTTGATTTGATGAAGATTTATGACCCCTTTTTAGGAAAAACTATTGATTTAAAAAAAAATCTTCAAGATTTTTGTTTTACATTTTTATGAGGATTTTAGTTTTGATTTTGGTTTAGATTATGTGGTTTTTTTTTTGGATCTTGCAAGTTAGGATTTGAAAATCTTTTATTTTAAAGAGATTTATACCATTTCAGATTAGAGGACTAGTGCCGGCGCTAGTGATAGCGTTGGGCGCTAGTGATAGCGCTGGCGCTAGTGATTGTTGCTTAGTTTTAATTTCTCTTATAATGTGGCAGATGGCTCCTGTATCAAGAGGAAAGAAAAGTGCAGAGCTGGCTGTGGAGGCTGCAGTAGTTGGTGTTCCATATATTGTGGAGTTTGACATGCCTCGTCACCACCATATCCTGCAGCTATTTGCTGCCTCCGAGGTTTTGAATTTATTTATTTCTGATGGGTTTTCTTCAGAGTTAGTATGAGATTTCTATACGCACTTGGAGAACCCATCGCAGACAGAGCTGGATGGAGGAGTGCTGTCTTTGGTGCAAGGACACGTGGTGACAATTACTGATGACCAACTGAGGGACGTGTTTGGATTGACCCAGCATCCAAATCGTTTGGAAATTGTTGAGAAGTTTAGGGTAGACAGAGATTGGACTCAAGTGAACATGGTGCTGCATAATAGGGAATGTAGGAGTCTGATCTCCTTAGTGTCGTCACTCACAGTAGATGCCTTGGTCATTCAAGATGTATTACGCCACACAATCATGCAGAAGTTGGGTGATACAGCAAAAGTCACAGCACAACTAAGTTATGTCACCTATTTCATTTTAGAGGAGGAGAAATTTGGTGTGGCAGATTTGTTACTTTCCTTGATTCGCTATTCATACAAGTTACATCATCCTTCCCGCCAGAGATATAACAACTTGCCCCTGGGTGGCATCATACAACGGGTTATTCAGGTGATATACCCTTCTGTTGAAATAGGTTTTTACTTGACAGACTGCTTTCCTCCTATCTATAGTACCTCACACTTGCGAGCTACATCCCTCCCGGATGAGCCATCGATGTCTGCTCGACCACCACTCCGGCGAGGAGCGTCCTCTTGAGGGGCTCGAGATGATTCATTTGAATCTTTTCGAGAAGAAATGGGAGAGCGGATGACAAGAGTGGAGAAAGATGTTTCTGGTATAAAGAAGATGGTGAAGTTCATGATCAAGGCATTAAAGCTAAAACCATCTACACCGGAGCGAAGGGAGTGGGACAACCCAGTACAGGAACCACCGCGCCATTCGATTCGGAGGACTCGCAGAAGACAATCCCCAAGTCCTAGTATGGAGGAGATAGATGAGGAAGAGTAGTGGAATAGGAAGGACCTGAGGTGAACAAGTTTTCAGTTTTGTAATAATACAGGAATTTGAACACATGATTTTGGATGCTGTTTGCTAGCGCAGGCTTTACCAGCTAGCGCTAGCGCTATCTGCAATGTTTCATTTTGTTGTTTCTGGATGTTTGAATGTGTTTATCTGATCCTTCTTTGGGAGTTTTTAAAGGTTTTGTTTTACGTTTTATTTATAAATTTTGAAGTCATTAGGTGGAGATGTTTAGGCAATTTTAAGATCACAAATAGTATATTTTTGAAATCCTATGGTTAGAAATTTTAATACCACATAGTAATTTTGAATTCAATTGTTGATAAATGATGTATATATGTAATGAATATAACAATAATTGATAGGTCATCAAAATAAAATATGATTTTGAATTTTGATTAATTTGATTTATAAACTCATTAAGTTTTAAGAGATAAGATCATATTTCCTATAATATATGAGATGACCATAACATGATAGCTTAAAACATAAGAAAACAAGAAATTAAAGCATATCAAGAAGTAGAATACCTTGATATTTTATTTTTGTTGATTTCTACTTCATGCGTTTGGTGATACCTAATGAATAAGAGATTTAGGTATCCAAAGGAGACCAAGTGTGGTGGTTCCTTTGGGTACCCAAATATAACGTGTAGGTTTGTGGGTAGATATTGATGAATGGGTCCTTTCATGTGAAGTTAATGTTTCAGTTTTAGTTTTGGGCCTCCATTCAAAATTTAGTTTGGTGTTATTCTTATATGTGAAATTTCCATTGTGATAATCTTTATATTGATGATTATTGAAAGTATTTTTCATAGGAAAGTTGTGAACATTCAATTTTATGTTGGGAGAAGATTGATGTTGGAAATGATAATGATGATAGTTTTCATTTTCAATCTCTTGAAGTTTTTTATTTCCATTGTTTGGTTTATTCATATTTTGAGAAATCATATTCAACTTGCTTTTGGAGTTTGCTTGATATTGAGAATTTTTCTTTATGTTTCCTTAAGCAAGTTAATTTTAGTTTCTAATTCATTGTTCTTAAGTTTCAAATTATGTCTAGCTTTATTATACACAATTGTGCTATTTTTAAGAGTAGAAAATTTTGAATCAGTATGGTTTTGATATTCATTTCTGTATT
This sequence comes from Dactylorhiza incarnata, assembly GCA_033032865.1. Taxonomy (NCBI): domain Eukaryota; kingdom Viridiplantae; phylum Streptophyta; class Magnoliopsida; order Asparagales; family Orchidaceae; genus Dactylorhiza; species Dactylorhiza incarnata. The sequence goes on along the minus strand of JAWHQI010000011.1, from coordinate 23,740,975 downwards.
CCTCAAATGTTTCATCCATTTCAATTTCAATTTTATAGTCATTACACTTGGCACAATTATTTTTCAGAGAAGAGTTTTCTAAACTTAATTTTTAATTTTGTTACTTTACGAAGGTTAACTCTTTTTCAAGTTCCTTGAATTTTTCCTTAATATTATTACAGTCAAAACAAGGTTTTGTGTTTTCAAGTGAAGGACAAAATGGTGAAACCACATCACAATTAGATTCTAAATTAACATTAGCTTTTAACCTCTTATTTTCTAAATGCAAATTTTTATTAGTAATTTTCAATTTCTTGATCTTACGTTTAGCCATTTTTAGTATATTGAAACTAGAGATGGAAGTTATCACACAAGAAGAAGATTTAGACTTTCTTACAGCGCTTTTGGAAGAGGCAAAATGTGAGCTTGAAGTTCCTTCGTTATCTTTTAGGCCTTCCTCCATCATAGATGGATTTTCATCTTCTTCTTCTCTTGATGTATTGCTCTCTTTTTCCAAGTTAGTTTCCATGATTTCCATGGCTTTGCAACGAGAGGGATCTTCTTGAATAATGGGGATGCTTGTATGTCTTTCTACTCCTGTGTTTGTTCCATACCTGCGAGAGGAAAATCATGCATTTCTTCAAGAAATTGTCATGCTTTGTATGCACTAGAAAAACAATATATTAATTTGAAAACTTCATTTGATAGAGCACAAAATAAATAATGTTTGGCTTTTGCATTTAGATGACGTTCCTTTTTATTTGATTCATCCGCAGGTCTTACAATGGCTAAATTCCATACTTCGACATCTAAAGTCTTAATAAAATTTTCAATTAAAATTTTCCATCCTTTATAATTTGTTCCTTCAAATAAAGGTGGTTTAAGAGATATTTCTTCTTCACAGAAATTTGCCCCACTAGTAGAAGCGAGATCATGAGACGCCATTATTCCTGGTTGTTAAACCGATTGGAATAAAACCGCTCTGATACCACTTGTTGGATCGGTATGCGCCCTTAGAGGGGGGGGTGAATAAGGGTTTTTAAAATTTATATTATATTTTGAAAAGCTTTGAAATAATGCGAGATTAAGACAACAAGAAATCAAGTAAAACTATTGAAATAAAGTAGAGACGTGTTTTATTAATATGAAATAAGGTTTTACAAAAGTTGATTTCTATAACGCTAGAAATCGGTGGCGAAGAATAGTAGACTCTTTTTGTTTTCTATCCCGACTCGCATCCCCACGAACCGGTGGCCCTAGCCTATCCTCCCCGGATTCGGCCTCAAGCTGTTCTAGCCAACCCTTCCCCGGATATGGCCTAGAGCACCCCCTAGACCTAACCCAGGTCTAGTCGCCAACACGAGGCGAATTTTCGCCCTAAGTCCTACCCATACCTAGTCGCCAACACGAGGCGATTTCTCTAACCATTTACAAGAAATGAAATGAAAATAATTAAAAAAAAACTCCCTCTTGAAGAACTTCTGAAGTTGGAGACGAAGATACGCTGTAGAATAAGCGTTTTAGAAGCGGACTTTGTTTGGATTCGGCATGAACAGATTCTCCTTCAGAAGTTTGCAGAACTTTGGTAGGACATCAACTTTCGGCCAAGACAGCCTCTAGAATTCAAGCACTCAATCTCTCTCTGGAATCAGAAAAACAAAATGAGAAGAGAAGGGTCCAATATATAGCCTTAGCGCTAGCGCCTACGCTAATGCTACCGTCGGCGCTATCCCATTTTAGGACATATTCTGCGCGGCAGAATCTTCAATCCGAGGAAACAATTCTCTCTTGCCTTCTGTGTTCCTCGCTACCGCATGCGCTATCGGATACCGCCAGGTGCTATCTCCTTCTATATGTGCTCCCGGAATTTGCGCTTAAGCATTCTTTTCGTCGAACGGAGTGATGAGCATTTCGTCGAGCGCAGCTTACAGTTTGTCGAGCGAAAGCTAGCGCCAGCGCTAGTACTAGCGCGTCGCGGTAAAGTAAGCAGTTCGTTGAGCGCCAGTTTGCATCTCAGCGGTTTCTTAGCGCTAGCGCCAGGCTCTAGATGATACCGCCGGCGCTAGAAGGAGTGTTGGATTTGAAGGCTCAAATTTGGGGGCAACCTTCTTATGTAACCCTTGAGTTATATGGACTTTGTTTTCCTGCACACTTAAACACACAAGATCAAATACACATAGGTTTTGTTATTCTCAAACCTAGGAGATGCGGAAGACCATGTTCCAACACCCTGAACCATTTATGTTCCTGACAGGATCCTTAGAGATGAAGTGCTTTCCTCTCCTAGTGGTACCAGTCGCCGCTACTTGATTCGTTGGCGTGATCGTCCAGCCTCCGATGACTCGTGGCTTCTTGAATTTGAGGTGACCCTTTTGGATGATGCTCTTCTCCGCCGCTACCTTCGCGACAACTCATCGGTGATGAGTACTTTTGAGCGGGGGAGGATTGATGGCGACAACGGCCCTCAATATGAAGATGTTGGTAACGGTGCACCTACGGAGGATTGCATGCTTACGGATGAAGGTTACATGCCGACCTAGGATTTATGCCATCGCCGCCGCAGTGACATTGATGCACACCGTTACAATCTCTGCCCGAGGCGCAAGCAAAACAATTAATAATTATAATAGTTTTATTACAATTATTAATTTTATCTTCATTATATTTTATGTCACTTTAATTGTTGGATCGTTAGGCACCCTTAGAGGGGGGGGTGAATAAGGGAATAAAATTCTTCTTATAATTTTTAAGATAATCACTAAGTTATTTTTGATTAAGAGGAAATAAGATGACAATTTCGTAATTACTATTTTGCAATAATATAATTTTACGCCAATGAAGAGAAATCAAATAAACCCAAATATAATCATGATTGCATTATATAAAAAGGGTGTTTACAAAGTTTGATTTCAATATCGCTAGAAATCGGAGGCGTACAAAAGTAAATATCTTTTCCTTTTCTATACCGACTTGTATCCCCACAAACCGGTTGGCTTTAGCCAATCCTTCCCCGGATATGGCCTCAAGCCGCTCTAGCCAATCCTTCCCCGGATATGGCCTCGAGCACCCCCTAGATCTTATCACCTAGACCTAGTCGCCAACACAAGGCAAATTTCCCCCTAAGTCCTACCCAGACCTAGTCGCCAACACAAGGCGATTTCACTGCAAGATACAAATAAAGAAATGAAGTAAATAACAAACAAACTCCCTCTTGAGATTCCTGGAGATGAGGATGAAGGATCGTTGAAGCACAAGCGAGGTCGAAGCGATCGTTCTTCGGATGCAGCGTGATGGCTTCCTTCTCCAGAATTTCTTCTTTAGCTTTGAGTGGGAGATGAACTTTCGGCAAAGTAGCAGCTCTGGAAATATGGCACAAATAATCTCTCTGGAAGTTCTGATTGAAACGAGGAGAGAGCCCATCATTTTATAGAACTTGATGATAGCGCCTGCGGTAGCTCCTAGCGCCTACGCTAACGTTCGTGTGGAGCGGTTGTGAAACCATCGGCGGCGTGGCGCTGTGCACAAACTTGAGATAGTGCCATGAGGTAGCGATAGCGCTGGCGGTAGCGTTCGTGTGGAGCGGTTGCGAAACCGTCCGCTGCGTGACAGAACAATATTTTGTCGAACGAAATTCGTCGAACAGAATTCGTCGAACGGAATTCGTCGAACAGAATTCATCGAATGGAATTCGTCGAACAGAGCTCCTCGTTTGTCGAACAGAACTTGAGCTAGCGCCTGGCGGTAGCGCTAGCGCCTGGCGGTAGCGCTTGCGCCTGGCGGTAGCGCTTGCGCTGGCGATAGCGCATTCTTCCAGATTTTTGAAATCACCTGCTCTCTACCTGTGGAGTATTGCACCTATAGTTCATGCACACTATAAACACACGACAAGCAAGATCAAATACAATTTGGGATTTGTTATTCTCAAACAAAGGGATGTGACACACATGTCCAACATTAATGTTTTAATTTTCTGTCATGTTTAATTTTTGGACTGCGTTTAGTCAAAACTGTGGCAAAGCCTATAAAAGGCCATGATGTAATAATTTTTAGTTAATTTTGATGAAGTGAAATTGAAACCCTAACTCCCTCTATTATTCTCTCCCTCTCTCTCTTTAGGCCGCCCCCTCTCATACCCTCTCTTCCCAAGTTTGGCCAAGGAGGTCGCCCCTCTCTCCTCCTCCTTCTAGCCGTTGGCCACCCATCTCCTCTAGGAAATCCGGCCCCTCTCTTCTCCCTCTAGCCTCTCCCTCTACCAAGTATTCTCTCTACCACCTTTTCTATTTCCTATTCTAAGACGTTTCTTTCCATCCTCAATGGATTCTTCCAAGGGACCTAGGTGATACTCGGTGGATCTTGGTTACGGTGAAGTGAAGACGGCGAATGGATTCCTCTCCAAACAATGCGCTTCCAGTGGATCCGTAGAAGAACGATCGGGCGAGTGCATGCTTGAGGCCAATCCTATCTCAAGCGGGGTAACGAACAAACCACTCGTGTGAATTCTTTCCTTGATTTTTCTTGCGGTGGAATTCTGTGGCGTAATCTTCGAATCACCAATTTTCAAGGGTTATCTTGATATTGAAATTTTGCATTTCATCCTTTATTTTTAATTTTCGAAGGGGTACAACGCATAGCTCGATCGGATCGGGTGGGTCCATTTATCCTGAGAGAATATTGACCTATAACCTCTATTTAATATCTAGCGGGTTGGCTATCCGTCGAGGCGAATTAACATTGATAAAATTGCGTTTAACTTTTGATGCGTTCTCCATTCACGTGCGTAGTAATCGTGATACGTTGGGTAGGGAAGTGAATTAATTCATAGCGTACGCATTGGAGGGTGAACCCTGCATCAACAACAACACAGTGAGTCCATTGAACCATCAATTCCTAATACACAAGGGTTCTGGACTTATTCTGACGAATCTATAACAACACCATCTACAGTCAAACCTGCTCCATCATCTCCCCCACCAGCTCAACTCATTCCTTCCTCTACTCCAACACCCACTCCAATTCTCCAAGCACCAGTCTTCAGAGGAAGGGGACATGGAAGGGGTCATAGAGGAAGGGGAAGAAACATACCCATATGGGAAAGATATACAATGGAACAAAGGAAGAAATTTAGAAAGGATAAATCCTATTACAAAACCTATGAGAAGGTATAAATGCCTAAAGGTAAATGGAAGAAATATCATGATCCAAAGCTGGATAAAGTCCTGGAAGAGATTAGAAGAAGAGAGCCAGATGACTATGAAGCATCTCAAAGGGAACAGGAAGAAAAGAGAAGGTTATTCATTGAAAGGTTATCCAAGTGTAAAGAGGCTATTAAAAAAGAGCAATTAAAAGAGGCAATCAGGATTCCCAGCACTCTATTTGACCTCTCTAAATATACTGCTAAAAACCCTAATGCTAAATTCAGGGATGAGAAAGGGCATCAAGGTACAATGGGTCTTGGAATCAGTCAAGATTTAGAAGACCTGCGTTATCAGAAGAAAACAAAGATTACTTTTAAGACAGCTCCAGTGTCAGGCATTCCTCAGTTAACCTTCATAGTACCAGATCCTGATGCAGAGTATATAGACTTGGAAGAAATCAACTTGCTGACAGCTAAAGTCATCAGTATGGGATCTAAGCTTAGTGATGTGTATCCTAAAATTGAAACTGGTCTAAAAAATCTTTTCAAGGGACAAGAAAGAATTCAAAAGAACCCAGAGAAATCCATTCCAACAAACTTCAAATATGTGGAGAGGAAGTCCAGGACGGTCTATGAGGCCTTGAAAACTTTTCTCAGGAAGAAAAAGCAATTCATGAATTAGGTAAATTACTTTGATAAACATTCAGTTATATCAATCAAATTTTATTTCAGTCTATTATACTTGTCTGTTTTATGTATAATTGCTTGTATTAAGAAATTTGTCAAAGTATGAGTAAAATCACTTTAATCAATATGTAAAATTTGTTAAGATAAATAGGGGGAGATTGTTAGAAAAAACTCCTTTTGGATTTAACTTAACAAATTATCTATAGGTGATTTTACTTCCTAGGTGTATTACCCTCATTGTATAGAAAGGGTAAATTGGTCATTAGATGTCTTAGGTTGTCTCACTCTCATTAGAGTGTTAAAGGCAAGTCAAAACAATCACAAAATAAGTTAAGTTAAGAAATGCGTCGAATGAAAGTCGATGCAGCCTCAACTTCATGTCAACGCAACTCTGACTAGAAGTCCAAGCAACTTGATCAGTCTGTCGAAGTATAAGTCAAGTCGACAAAATGTCGAAAGGAACTCGACGCAGATGGAAGAGCTTGTCGAAGCCATCCAAGAAGTCGACGCAACTTCGAATACAATTCGGCGCAGAAGATAAAGTTCAAGTCCAAGCTTTCAACTTGATGGATACGTCGATTGGTAATCGCACAACGTCGATATCTAAGTTCATCCAGAGCTAAGAAGGAATCCAAAGCTACTCCGATAAGAACTCAGAGGTGTGTCGATAAGAAAGAAATTTAATTCGACGCTACGTCGAATACAGTCAGAAAACATAAGCTTTTTCTGGTGTTTTTTAAGACCTTTTTAAAAGGACAACAAGACTAAAGACAGTTATCCAATGGCTCATTTATTGCCAAGAATGGAATGGAGTATTCCAGGACTCAACAAAATCATTCTTGGAAGATATTCAAAACTGATGGACGGGTCGGGAACAAAAGAGGAAAGGAAAATTAGTTGTCCAAAATAATTCCTTTTCAGGACAGCCCAAAAGAAGAAATGATTTGAAATCCTAATCATTCAGCATAAGTATGCAAAAGAGAAGAAGAGAACACAGAGTTATTACATTATTCTTATCTGTGGAATAAGGTGTTCTTCTCTTCCTCCTCAAACCCTAAGACAAGAACAAGTCTTCTCTCAGCACAGTAAAAAGAAAAGAGCTGCTTCATATTCTTCATCTTAAAGCAGCCAATCTTCAAGAAGTATTCACAGAGAAGTGCTTCTGAAGAATTCTGAAACACATAATTCTATCTTCTTCTTCTCCCTTTCTTCTTACTTTTTCCTTCAACTGTAAAGAGTTTTATTAATCCCTCTTCCAAAGGATTCTGTAGTTCTATGATTCTTCTTATCAAAAGACTCAGTGGTTCTAAGAGTCTCCTTATCAAAAGACTCAGTGGTTCTAAGAGTCTTCTTATCAAAAGACTCAGACACAGGTTGTGCAATCCTACCAGGGAGGTAGAAGAGAGGAGTACCCACATTTTGGGGAACCTCTATAAAATTCATGTGTCTTTGTGTGTGATTTTCTATGCTGTCCATACTTTAGTTTTTCTGTGTTTATTTTCAGCAATCTTTTATACTTTATTCTGTCTTTGGTTTTGCTGGGTGCATAATACTTAAAGTTTTTATTGTGTGTTGATGAGTCCCAATTATATACACTTTTATGGGCTCATCCGTGCTAGTTTTCATTCTCTTGTGCGTCATTATCGAGCTATTAGTGCATTTATTTCTCTTATGCTCTTTTATGCGCACTTGCGTGCTTCACGCTCCTTTTAGGCCCATTGTGGTGTGTGTTTACGCTCCACGTTATTGGGGGTAAGCACATGGTGCTCCCCAATCTTTTTTCTATGTTTGATTGGTGCTGGAGGTGTATTCCCAGCTGAGTTGTTGTGCTTGCAGGTGTTTGGATCATCTCCTTTTTCCCAGAATTCATGAGTGTGTATATCGCACGGTTGTGCGTTTTCTTGACGCACGGAAGGCTGCAGTCGTGCGCCTTCATCTGGGGAGAAAATCGGTGATCTGAATTTTATCTTGCGTTTTTATGCACGGGCGGATCGCCCGTGCACTAAGGAAACGCACGATCGCCTGTTTCACCTATATTCTAGCCAATCTGAATTTGTTCGTGCATTTTTACGCACAGGCGGATTCGCCCATGCGTGAGTAAAATGCACGGGCGCTACTACTTCTTCCTCAAGCCTGGTTTCGCGTTAAATAACGCATGGGCAACGCACGGTCGTGCGTTCACCCGTGCGTGACTAAAATTCTGCCCGTTTAGTATTTAAAGCAAGAAATCTGTTGGAAGGAGAAGAGATCCGCAGGAAAGGGTTCTAAAGCATGCCATTTTCGCCCACTTCGTCGTTCCACCACCATCTTGACCTAGGAGGAGCTCCGGTGACCTTTGGCTTGCAAATCTACCGCCAAAGCTCCCTCCTTGGCCTCCTCCATCATCCTCGAGCTCAAGAAAGCCATAGACGGATAACTTCCGCAGCATTCCAGGTGACGAACAAGAGCTACTTCAAGCTAGACCACGAAGAAGATGGGTAATAGTAGAGGAATGTGACAGCTCCTCCGGACCCCGGACGCAACTGAAGACCGAGACGGACGAGGCTTGACAACCCTACGATTCCGACCGAGAATCTTCAGCATAGCCTTCGAGCTTTGGTTGACTCTTTTCCCCTACCCTTGCTTCAGAGATTTCTTTATATGTAGTTGAGATTGTGGATGATGTTCATAAACCTTATGCTTTGATAATTATGATTTCATGTTGTTGAGATCCTTTATGGTTTATGAGATTTGAGGAGTGCCATTGTCCGCCTTCCACTCCACCGCTCTTAGTACTCTGCACTAGCAATTGCTAGTTGCGTGTTTCGCGACGAGGTGCCTACGACCCTCATCCGCCAGCCTTCTCGTCCACCCGCTCACCGAAGCACGGCATCGCGGCCGTTGCATCCATCCCGACAAGCGAAGCGGAGCTTTAGGCCCGCATTTTCTTTCTTCGTTGATAGCATAGGAAAACCACTGTCAAAACCCCCTTTTTTTATTAAGTGTTTTAGAATCTTTATAAGAGTTTCCCTAGTAGGCAAATCATACTACCCAAATTGTAGTCCTTTGAGAACGATATTCGGGGAGTTTCTCCCTACTTTTATTACTTGACAACGACCGGTGCACTACCGTTGTACCGCATTTTGCGCTTGCTAATTAGCAGTGCAGAAATCGCGCGTCAAGTTTTTGGCGCCATTGCCGGGGATTGCAAGCGTGTATGATTCGCCCTTCTCGGGAAATTAGTTTAACGTTATTCTTGTTTTTGATTTTCTTCTTTTGTGTTGTGGTGTGTGTATGAACAGACGAGATCTCGGTGACTTTGTAGCTTTTAACCCTGAAATAGAGCGTACCCTACGGGCGCATCTCCGTGCTGCTATCACCATGGATGCTAATGGAAATCAGATCGATCCCGTGGTGGGAAATGCACTGGGAGGTGGTTAGGCTACTGACGATAATGAAGTGGCTAGGCCACGACCCAGGACCATGAGAGATTACACTACGCCCACTGTTGGGAGTGTGTACCCTGGATTCGGCCCATCCATCACAAATAACAACTTCGAGATAAAGTCTACCATCCTGAATATGAGCCGCAACCAGGCCTAATTCTCTGGGTTAGTAAGTGAAGACCCCCATCTTCACTTGATTGAATTCGCAGAAATTTGCGGGACATTTCAGTATGCCGGGATTGCTGATGAGACAGTAAAACTCCGGCTATTTCCATTCTCCCTTCATGACAAAGCGAAAGCATGGCTCGACACCATACCACCTAGCACAGCTACCACTTGGGACCCTCTGCAAGCAAAATTTCTGGCGAAGTTTCATCCTGTCGACAAGGTGGTAAGCCTAAGGAGGGAGATCGCAACCTTCCGATAGCATGATCAGGAGACTCTTGCAGGAGCATGGGAAAGGTTCATGGACCTTCTCCAAAAATGTCCCCAGCATGAGCTACAACCATGGACCATAGTAGAAAATTTTTACTTTGCAATTGAGCCTAACTTCAGGGCCATGATTGATGCAGCTGCAGGTGGAATGCTGATGAACCACACCCCCGAAGACGCATTGCGGATCCTCCAAGACACCACCATTCATAGCTCATTTTGGTCTGCTGGAAGAAACGCTCCAAGGAATGCTCGGGGACTCTTTGAAGTGAGCACATCTGGTGCATCCGCTGAGATGGCATCAACACCTTACGAAAGTGCGATGCTGCTTAAGAGGCCAGCCCTCCCTTCTACCCCAGTGATGGTTATCTCATGTCAAGGTTGTGGAAGCCCGGGGCATCACGCATATGAGTGTCCCACAGGTGAGCAACCTAATGAAGTATCTTATGGTGAAATTGTTAATTATATTAATGATTAAAACCGCAGAGCCTCTTTTAATAATTTTTATAACCTAGGTGTGAGGAGTCATCCGAACTTCTCTTGGAAACAAAATGTTCCTGGCCAACGATGGCAAGGAGGCTCGCATTAATTTGATGCTCAAGCCTCCGGTAGCCAACCGCGGCCACCTCAACCGAGTTATGATCAAGGCGCTCCAGCTCCCAAGAAGAGCAACATAGAAGAAATGATGGAGAGGTTTATGCAGGCCGCAAACTTGAATATGGTTAACCAAGATGCATCCATGCGGAACTTGGAGACGCAATTGGGCCAATTGGCTCAACTGCTAACCGAGCGTTCACAAGGGACCCTTCCTAGCAACACTGAAAAGAACCCAATCAATCAAGGGAAGAGTCTCACCGATGCAGAATTGAGTAACCCAAGTGAGTTGGTAATCACTTGCTCTATAAATAATGTCGAAACTGCTGCCCTTTGTGACTCCGGTTCATCCCACAACGTCCTTGCATTGTAGGACGTTGCTAAAATGCATCTTCACATGAACATGGATGATCGGAAGTCCTTAGTGCTAGCGAATGGTACCGTCATTCAGGCAGAGGGAGAAGTGAGAAATGTTGAGGTTGTAGTCGAGGGGACGGTGGTGATCGCCGATTTCCAAGTATTGGGACCCCGTGAGAATCAATCCATTCCCATCTTGAGAGTACCGTTCTTGAAAGAGAGCGGTGCCACTTTGTACTTCTCCGCGGGGTGTGTCATCTTACCTTGTAAGGTAACACCCCCTACTTGCCCCAAAACTGCAACTAAAACATTGATTCACTCTCCCGACTTTATTATTAATGAATCTCTTAGTAATGCGACAATCAGGGAGGAAAATGGATCTTTGGACGAAGAAAAGGAAGAGAAGTTGTCGAGTAGTGAAGAAGATGAAGTTGACTCTCGGAAAGAAGATGACTCTGAGAGGGAGGAGAGCTTCATTTCTGAGAATGTCGAGCCAGACGCAACTCGGGACAACGTCCCATTTTTATTTTGCAATAAACTGTGTAATAAACCACTTAAACACTATCTCATGGGCTGATCCAGTTGCCACTGCGGCAACGAAAGTGATGTCACCCATTACCAAGGTGGGAAATTCTGATGACTATCAACGCTGGCGCTCTCCAACAGTGGAGAAGCGTAAGCAGGAAAGACTATTGTGTGGTGCACGTTCTGCTGCTCTCCAAAATAACAAGATGGCGGAGTCTAGGGAAAATTGGGTGATACCAATTTTGGCCCTAAAGCTTTCACCTCCAGCCTACGAGCCACTGGAGATGGGCACTACAAAAGTGTGTATAGCTGATTTAATTTTTCTTGTTCTGTATTCTTTGTGTTTGTGAACTCTTCTTTAGAACTTCTGCACTTTATGAACTATGCTTAATACAGGTATTTGGTCCACCTTAAGGACAGTAAACAAAAGGGCTTCTTGGGAGACAACCCATGAGGGAACCATTCGGTTCCGGCCTTTCGTTAAGATTTTTGTTTATTATGTGTTGTTTTGGGCTTTTTGCTAACATCGCAGGTTTAAGCTTTCGCTTGGGAGATGAGGAAGGAGCACATTAAAGAAGGAATTACCGCACTTCTGGCATGCTCATTCGTGAGCATAGGTCCACTCTACCCCTTTTATCCTTATTCATGAATTCTCTATTTTATATGGTTTTGATCGAGTCTGGGGGAGAGATAGGTTATGCACGTGCACGCACTTTGCATAGCATGTTAGAATGTGCTGAGTTATGATTTTTAATTCGGTTGCACACATTTGCACCTAGTTCACGCGTACTTGATCACACGCGCTTATTGGGTATTGCTGCGAGGTTCCCCGCTCGTAAGAATTGGATTGTTAGTGTAGGAGTGAGTGGTAGAGAAAAATGTCGACTCGAGTAGTGCTCTAGTCGAGTGCTCCCGTCGCGCCTAGAAATTCAATTAGAGTAGAATAAAATTCAATGTTATTATTTTATTATTTCTATTATAGTAGTTGCAATTTATTTTACTCTAGTGGTGAATCCGGTGAATCCAATGGTAGCATAGGGTCGAGTGTAGCAAGATTAGTAGTAGCTTATTACTAGGATCGGAAGGACGGATAACCTTTCTCGGTGGCTAGAACTTGCACTAGGCGACTCTTGAAACGATTGCGTTGAATAACTCATTATAAAGCGTGATGTAGGACGTTTCTTGATTCGTTTGATCTTTTGAAATCCTAACCAATGTAATCACCTTTGCAAACCCACTTGAGCCTACATATCCTTCTTGCTTAGCTCCACTTAAATTTCACCAAAGCTATACGGCCAAACCTATATTCGTACCAACATATGTGTTTGAATGAAATTTATATATCTATCACGTTTGGTGTTATCTTTGATGTGTATGGTAGCTTTGAGAATGCTAAAAGAGAAGTTTATAAAGTGATTATAAAATATTTATTTGTCAAGAAGAGAAAAAGAAAAAAGGAAGAAAAATAATTGTACAAAAAGAACTTTCAAATGCAATCTCTCGACAAAACAATTTGTGGTCGGCTTAGCGCACACCTAGTGTCCAGTTGAAGTCTGGGGGTGTTGTGTGGTTCTTAATTTCCCTGTTTTGGTGATTGTATGCTCTCGTGTGCTCAGGTTATGTTGAGTGCGATGCCCATTGTTCTTCGACTTATCTAAACTAAGCTCATCCTAAGCCAAATTGTAACCTATAAGTCCTATTGATTTTAGATATTAGTCGTCTCATGCAGTGGAGAGAGTGCGAACGTGCAAGCCTATGGACACCGACTTTGATGGATTTCTTAGGAGATTGTCCCAAGCTTTGATTCGAGTAATACTCTACTCATTAGTCACGCTATTTTCCCTTGTGCGCGACCGAAAGATTCACCAGGATTCACCATCCGAGTAAAGTAGATTTTAAATTACTGTTCTAGAAATTGTTAAATATAATCTTGATTTAAATTTTATTCTAATGTATTTCTACACACGTGAGCATGCGACTTCGCATGCGTCTCTACCGCTCAAACTTACTCTGACACCCAATTGTTTAGACGGAGAGCTGAGTAGTTTGCCCGAGACGTGCAAATGGTTAAGTCTGGGGGTGTGATGAGTCCCAATTATATACACTTTTATGGGCTCATCCGGGCTAGTTTTCATTCTCTTGTGCATCGTCATTATCGAGCTATTAGTGCATTTATTTCTCTTATGCTCTTTTATGCGCACTTGCGTGCTTCACGATCCTTTTAGGCCCATTGTGGTGTGCATTTGCGCTCCACATTATTGGGGGTAAGTGATGAGTCCCATTTATATACACATTATGGGTTCATCTGGGCCGATTATCGAGTCTATGCACTACACTTTAGGCATGTTTTCATTCATATTCGTTATTCCATGCTAAGTGCACTCTTAGGCCCGTTTTGGTGTGCATTTGCGCTCCTTGTCATTGGGGGTAAGCACATGGTGCTCCCCAATCCTTTTTATGTGTTTGATTGGTGCTGGAGGTGGATTCCCAGCTGGTTTGCTTTGCTTGCAGGCGGTTGAATCACCCCGTTCACCAGAAATCATGACTGTGTATAACGCACGGTCATGCGTTTTCTTGACGCACGGTCGGATGCGATCGTGCGCTCTCATCTGGGAAGGAACCCGGTGATCTGACTTTGGTCGTGCGTTTTATCGCACGGACGGTTTGCCCGTGCGTGAGTAAAATGCACGATCGCCTGTTTCTTCTTGATTTTAGCTATTCTGAGTTTGGCCGTGTGTTCTTAAGCATGGGCGGATTTGCCCGTGCGTGAGTAAGACGTACGGTCGCTTCTGCTTCTTCTTTAAGTCAAGTTTAATCGTTTAATAACGCACGGGCAACGCATGACCGTGCGTTCGCCTGTGCGTGACTAAAATTCCGCCTGTTTAGTATTTAAAGCAGGAAATCTGCAGCATTATGGGAGATTTCGGGGAGGACGATCCCTCTCGCGGGAAAAGCCAGGGAAGCCCGCCATTTTCACCCTTCCACCATAGGAGACCACATCCGATGATCTCCTACACCATACTTCCATCCGGGATCATTTGCAAGCTTTCTCCACCACGAGTTCAAGCATTCTTCGTCTTGGAGGCCATAGAAGCGCTGAAGATCGCTGGAGAAGTGACAGCCTCCTTCAAGTCTGCACACCATGTGAGGGACGAGCCCGGAGAGAGACCGACAAACTCTCATTCCGGCCGAGAACCCAGGATTCGGTGACATCTTCTGTTTGGTCCTTTCTAAACTTTGAGCTTGTGCTTATTTTAGTGTTGTTGTAATGAACTCTTGCTAGTCTATTATTATAGATCCTTTGTGTGATGTTCATGTGCAATGATGCTATGGTTGTGAGAATCTCTTTGCTTTTCATTGTGATATTCTGAGTTGTTTGTGTGTGAAGCCATCTAGCAATTGCTAGTGGTGATGTTTCCAAAGAGGTGAATACGACCCTCGCAAAAACCGGCTCCGTGGCCATTTCACACGCTTACTGAAGCGCGGCATCGCGGCTGCTGCACTCACCCCCACTTTGCGAAGCGGTGCTTTCGACCTGCATTTCTCTTATTTCTGTGATATCTTAGGACACCAATCACAACACCCCTTTGTTCTTACTTTCTTCGCTCTTGTAACAATTGGCTCACAACGCAATTCATTCACCACATCCTTCATTCCTCAAGAGATCGACATTCTGGGAAACTATTCCCATAATTATTACTTGATAGCGACAGGTGCACTTGCCGAACGCGCATCAAGTTTTTGGCGTCGTTGCCGGGGAATGCAGGCGTGACGAGATTTTGGTTGTGAATCGATTATTTTCGATTGAGTCTTTTATACTTTTTAATTTAGTTTTTTTCATGCTATTTTCTTCTTCTGTATCATGTGGGCGCATTTGAATATCCAATGTCGTTGGTGTGGGGACACATCCCACGCTAGTGATAGGTGTCCCAAAGAGTATGGTGTTGTTCAGAAACCGTACAGAGCTCATAAATCTTTTGGCTCCTCTAATGCGCCTCTGTTGTCGCACTTTTACTCGGCTGCCGCACCTTTGGTGCCGGTAAAGTCGGTAAAGCAGTGTTTATTTTGCAAAACTAGAGAGCATGCCTTGAAGGACTGTGCGGATTATCTTCGCCAATTGGCGGATGAGATGAGCCGGATATCCAGATTGTCCCATCCTCGAATTCTGCGAACACAGCTCCTTCCTCTGGTTACGTGTCCCTTCCACCTTCACTTCTTGAAGTCTCCGGAATCGACATGTGCATCAGTGTCCCTCATGACTCTGTTTCTGATGCGACCCCCCATAACTCTTCGGTTCATGTACCACTTTGCGTGGATTTGTGCCCTTGTGTGGAGAGTGAGCCTGAATTCTAAAGAAGCACGTCTTCTCCCACAACACAAGAAACTACATCTATTTCTGATGTTATCATTGAGGTCAATTTGCAGGATGTTGCAGACCTGCGCAGTGTCGTGCCCACTCTCATGGAGGAGGACAGTCTCGATTGTGCTGAAACAACCATTTCGGTCCAGTGCGAGGAAGTCCAAGTTATAGAGGAGGCCATTCCGTGCGCTGTTGAGTCTAGTGAAATCTTCGATGATATCATCAGTTTGTCATTGCCGCACCCTATAGGGGATGAAGCTGGGATTATCCCCTCAGATGAGATTTTTTTTAGTTTTTCTTCCAATTTATTTCCTGATCCCCTTTCTTTATGTACAAGGATGCAGGATGCCCCTCCTCCAGTTGATCATACCTTATGCATGGAGCAGCCGGAAGCCTGGCGGGATGAGGAAGGTACAGTGAAGGAACATCTTGTTTCCTCATCATCGTTGGTGCTTCCCTTTAAGGATTGGTTACAAGGGGGCAAGCGGTTTTTCTTTGAAGAGATAATACTGGAGGAGAAGAAGAGAGCGAAAAGGAGGAGATTTGGGGTTGGAGGCTGAGCATCCTACTTAATTTCCACCCCTTCTACCAGGTCCCCGGACCTTTTTTTTCATCAGTTGTTACTACTTCAAATCAGCTTATAGCTGATTTGTTTTGAACCTGTTATAATAATTAGGATTTTTTGACTTTTGCTTATTCCTAGACTTTATAAACTGCTTTAATACAGGTATTTGGTCCACCTTTAAGGACGTTAAACAAAAGGGCTCTTGGGAGACAACCCATTGGGAACCACCCGGTTCCGTTTGCTTATTTAATTTCTATTTTGTTTTGTTTGTTTGTTTGTTTGTTTGTTTGTTTGTTTTTATGCTAACAATGCAGGTGTGAACTTGCTTTGGGATTGAGGAAGGAGAAAGTCAAAGAAGGAAACGCCGCACTTCTGGTATGCTCATTCATGAGCATAGGTCCACTCTACCCCTTTTATCTTTATTCATGAATTCTCTATTTTATTTGGTGTTGATCAAGTATGGGGGAGAGATCGGTTATGCACGTGCACGCACCTTGCATAACATGTTAGAATGTGCTGAGTTAGGATTTTTACTTTTGTTGCACACATTGCATACACGTGCACCTAGTTCACGCGTACTTGATCACACGCGCTTATTGGGTATTGCTGCGAGGTTCTCCGCTCGTAAGAATTGGATTGTTAGTGTAGGAGTGAAGGGTGGAGAAAAATGTCGACTCGAGTAGTGCTCTAGTCGAGTGCTCCCGTCACGCTTAGAAATTCAATTATAGTAGAATTAAATTCAATATTATAATTTAATTATTTCTATTATAGTAGCTGCAATTTATTTTACTCTAGCGGTGAATCTGGTGAATCCAACGGTAGCATAGGGTCGAGTGTAGCTGGATTAGTAGTAGCTTATTACTAGGGTCAGAAGGAAGGATAACCTTTCTCAGTGCCTAGAACTTGCACTAGGCGACTCTTGAAACGATTGCATTGAATAGCTCGTTATAAAGCGTGATATAGGTCGTCTCTTGATCCGTTTGTGCTTTTGAAATCCTAACCAATGTAATCACCTTTGCAAACCCACTTGAGCCGACCTTTCCCACTTGCTTAACTCCACTTAAATGTCACCAAATCCATACGGCCAAACCTATTTTCGCGCCAACAAATGAGTTGAAAGAAATCTATATATCCTTCATTTGTTGTCATCTCTGAGTTGTATGATAGCTTTGAAATAGCTATAGGAGAAGTTTATGTTGCGCCTACAAAAGATTTACTGTCAAAAAGAGAAAAGAAAAGTTAGAAATGAAAAAAAAAATTGTGCGAAAAGAACTTTCAAATACATTCTCTCGACAAAAATAATGTACGATCGGCTTTGCACACACCTAGTGTCCAGTTGTAGTCTGGGGGTGTTGTGTTGTTCCTTAATTTGTTGTTTTGGTGATTTTACACTCTTGAGTATTCAGGCTATGTTGCATGTGATACCCTTCGTTCTTCTACTTATCTAACCTGAACTCAACCTAAGCCCAATCCTAACCTATAAGTCCTATTGATTTTAGATATGAGTCATCTCATGCAGTAGAGAGAGTGCGAACGTGCAAGCCTATGGACACCGACTTTGATGGATTTCTAAGGAGATTGTCCCGAGCTTTGATCTGAGTAATACTCTACTCATTAGTCTCGCTATTTTCCCTTGTGCGCGACAGAAAGACTCACCGGGATTCACCATCCGAGTAAACTAGATTTCAAATTACTATTATGGAAATAATTAAATATAATCTTGAGTTAAATTCTATTCTAACATACTTCTACGCACGTGAGCATGCGACTTCGCACGGGTCTCTACCACTCAAACTCTCTCTAACACCCAATTGTTCCGACAGGAGAGCTGAGTAGTTTGCCTGAGTCGTGCAAATGGTTAAGTCTGGGGGTGTGATGAGTCTCATTTATATACACATTTATGGGTTCATCTGGGCCAATTATCGAGTATATGCACTACACTTTAGGCATGTTTTCATTCATATTCGTTATTCCATGCTAAGTGCACTCTTAGGCCCGTTTTGGTGTGCATTAGCATTCCTTGTCATTGGGGATAAGTACATGGTGCTCCCCAATCCCTTTTCTGTGTTTGATAGGTGCTGGAGGTGGATTCCCAGCTGGTTTGCTTTGCTTGCAGGTGTTTGAATCACCCCGTTCTCCAGAAATCATGACTGTGTATAACGCACAGTCGTGCATTTTCTTGACGCACGGTCGGATGCGATTGTGCACTCTCATCTGGGAAGGAATCCGGTGATCTGACTTTGGTCGTGCGTTTTATCGCATGGACGGTTTGCCCGCGCGTGAGTAAAATGCACGAACGCCTGTTTCTTCTTGATTTTAGCTATTCTGAGTTTGTCCGTGCGTTCTTACGCACTGGCGGATTTGCCCGTGCGTGAGTAAGACGCACGGGCGCTTCTGCTTCTTCTTCAAGTCAAGTTTAGTCGTTAAATAACGCACGGGCAACGCACGACCGTGCGTTCGCCCGTGCGTGACTAAAATTCCGCCTGTTTAGTATTTAAAGCAGGAAATCTGCAGCACTAGGGGAGATTTCGGGGAGGACGATCCCTCTCGCGGGAAAAGCCAGGGAAGCCCGCCATTTTCACCCTTCCACCATAGGAGACCACATCTGGTGATCTCCTTCACCATACTTCCATCCGGGATCGTTTGCAAGCTTTCTCCACCACGAGTTCAAGCATTCTTCGTCTTGGAGGCCATAGAAGCGCTGAAGATCGCTGGAGAAGTGACAACCTCCTTCGAGTCCGCACACCATCTGAGGGCCGAGCCCGTAGAGAGACCGACAACCTCTCATTCCGGCCGAGATCCCAGGATTCGGTGACATCTTCTGTTGGGTCCTTTCTAAACCTTGAGCTTGTGTTTATTTTAGTGTTTTTGTAATGAACTCTTGCTAGTCTATTGCTATAGATCCTTTGTGTGATGTTCATGTGCAATGATGCTATGGTTGTGAGAATCGCTTTGCTTTTCGTTGTGATATTCTGAGTTGTTTGCGTGTGAAGCCATCTAGCAATTGCTAGTGGTGATGTTGGCGAAGAGGTGAATACGACCCTCGCAAAACCCCGCTCTGTGACCATTTCACCCACTTACCGAAGTGCGGCATCGCGGCCACTGCACTTACCCCCACTTTGCGAAGCGGTGCTTTCGACCCGCATTTCTCTTATTTCTGCGATAGCTTAGGACACCAATCACAACACCCCTTTGTTCTTACTTTCTTCGCTCGTGTAACAATTGGCTCACAGCGCAATTCATTAACCACATCCTGCATTCCTCAAGAGATCGACATTCGGGGAAACTATTCCCATAATTATTACTTGACAGTGACCGGTGCACTTGCTGAACGCGCATCAGTAAGCACATGGTGCTCCCCAATCCTTTTTCTATGTTTGATTGGTGCTGGATGTGTATTCCCAGCTGATTTTCTGTGCTTGCAGGTGTTTGGATCATCTCCTTTTGCCCAGAATTCATGAGTGTGTATATCGCACAGTCGTGCGTTTTCTTGACGCACGGACGGATGCGGTCGTTCGCCTTCATCTGGGGAGAAAACCGGTGATCGGAATTTGATCGTGCGTTTTTACGCACGGGCAGATCGCCCATGCGCGAAGGAAACGCACGATCGCCTATTTCGCCTATATTCTAGCCAATCTGAATTTGTTCGTGCGTTTTTACACACGGGCGGATTCGCCCGTGCTTGAGTAAAACGCACGGGCGCTGCTGCTTCTTCCTCAAGCCTGGTTTCGCGTTAAATAATGCACGGGCAACGCACGGTCGTGCGTTCGCCCGTGCGTGACTAAAATTCTGGCCGTTTAGTATTTAAAGAAGGAAATCTGCTAGAAGGATAAGAGACCCACAGGAAAGGATTCTAAAGCCCGCCATTTTCGCCCACTTCACCGTTCCACCACCATCTTGACCTAGGAGGAGCTCCGGTGACCTTTGGCTTGCAAATCTACCGCCAAAGCTCCCTCCTTGGCCTCCTCCATCATCCTCGAGCTCAAGAAAGCCATAGACGGAGAACTTCCGCAGCATTCCAGGTTACGAACAAGAGCTACTTCAAGCTAGACCACGAAGAAGACGAGTAATAGTAGAGGAAGGTGATAGCTCCTCCGGACCCCGGACGCAACTGAAGACCGAGACGGACGATGCTTGACAACCCTACGATTCTGTCCGAGAATCTTCAGCATAGTCTTCGATCTTTGGTTGATTCTTTTCCCCTACGCTTGCTTCAGAGATTTCTTTATATATAGTTGAGATTGTGGATGATGTTCATAAAGCTTATGCTTTGATTATTATGATTTCATGTTGTTGAGATCCTTTGTGGTTTATGAGATTTGAGGAGCGCCATAGTCCGCCTTCCACTCCACCGCTCTTAGTGCTCCGCACTAGCAATTACTATTTGTGTGTTTCGCGATGAGGTGTCTACGACCCTCATCCGCCAGCCTTCTCATCCACCTGCTCACCGAAGCACGGCATCGCGGCCGTTGCATCCATCCCGATAAGCGAAGCAGAGCTTTAGGACCGCATTTTCTTTCTTCGTTGATAGCATAGGAAAACCTCTGTCAAAACCTGAAAGTGGAGGTTAGATCTTAAATTAACTCTAGAGGGGGGGGGGGGGGGGGGGTGAATAGAGTTTAAAACTTTTTCCCTTAGTTTTATTTGAGGAATAAAAAATAGTGTTATATATATGTGTAAGCAGAGTGATTAATAAAAACTGAATAAATAAAATCACACGGCACAGCACAAAGAAATAAGCAATCACAGAAGACACAAGGAGCTATAGTTGTTCCCCACTAAACTTGGGTATGTCTACTCTTCTACCACCCTTGGTAGGAATCCACAAGGATTTTTGATCAGGTGCCCTCACACCAAGGGATTTTTGATAAGGTGTCCACACACCAATGGGAGTTTGATCAGGTGCCCAAATCACCGATAAGCTTTTGATAAGGTGCTTAAAAACCACACAAGGATTTTTTGATAAGGTGTCTTGCCACCAGTGGGTTACACTTTTGAAGGGAGTATTAACCATGTACAGAATGAGATGGAGAGGGGTTATGATGTTCTTCTCTGTCAATATGTATAGAGAAGACTCTAGTGGATTTGATGTTGAAATGCTCCTCTGTCTGATATGAATTTGTTTGACAGTAGCTGTTGCTGGAGCTTTTCTTTGAAAGATTTGATCTTCCTGTAGCAGATAAAACTTAAAGGAAATAGTGCTTCTCAGGTTATTGTTGCTCTTTTGAAGATCTGGACTTACAGCAAAGACTGAGAGAGTATTGTTGATGAAGATGTTCTCAGAAAGTTGTTGCTGCTCGAGATGGAGGAAGAAGATCTGTTAGCTATATATTCTTCTTGTCTCCTTTCTTTTTTCCTTTCTTTCTTTCTTGTTCTGAAAAACTATATTGCAATTTGAAAATAATGTTCTGTATTTCATCTGTCGAGTAAGCCTGCTGTAAAATTATTCTGTAATATCTTCTGCCTTATTTTCTTTTGAATCTCTGACAGACATTAAATGCAAATCCCTTATATTAAGGAATATATTATTTTGAAAGCACATATCTGGGAACTGTACAGCTGCACATCGTAATCTCTTTCCTTTTCCATGAATATGTCCTTTTTCGAGGAAGTGTCAACGGCTATTAACTTAAATAATAAAGGAAATAAATTATCCTTACTTGATCTGATAGAAAAGAGCCGTTGCCTTCGTCGATCTGTGTTCAGAGAACTGATATATAACTGATCTTTAAGTATAAAATATTCTGGAAACTGTATCTGTCGATCTGAGCTTCAATAAGAAATTTGTCGAGCGCTGGATGGAATTCGTCGAGCGCTGCTCAGAGAATGTCGAACGCTGGCTGGAAATCTGTCGAGCGCTGGTTGGAGAACTGTCGAGCGCTGGCTGGAAAACTATTGAGCGCTGGCAAGAATTCGTCGAGCGCTGGCAGCCATCTGTCGAGCGCCGATAGACATTTGTCGAACGCTGGGAACTTAAATTGTCCTTAAGTTCTAGCTAATCTAACAGCCAAATTTCTTCCTAAACTCTTGACCCATAAACTATACATTGGGGTCAACTTGTCCTTAGTTAACATATAGTGATCCTAGCACAAATCACAAATAGGGTTGTTCCAACAATCTCCCCCTATTTGGGTTAGGATACTATTTGACAAAAGTTGAAAATAAACAAATGCTAAAACATCAAAAACAACAGAGTATGAATATATCTGATATATTTAAATATTCTATCAGATATGAAGTGAAAAGTACTCTGAGTTTTGAAAATACATTTCAATAAAAATAAAACTGAAAATACAATCAGAACCTTGATTTTTCTGAATTCTGAAATTCTGATTTTGTCTGATCTGTGTTGTTCTGAATTCTGATCTGAACTGAACTGTATTGTTCTGAATTCTGAATGTGTTAACTGCTACTCCTTTTGATCAGCTTTATAATTTTGATTAGCTATGCTGTAGCAATAACTAATATTGAATTTGCTATATAAAAGTTCTTCTTCTGAACTGTATCTGCATCTGAATTACAAAATACTTTTCTGAAATAGCAAACTGTGGTTAGCAAACTGATGTAAGCTTTATCAAGCTTTTCTTCAAACAGCAACTCCCCCTGAGAGTGTCTCCCCCTGAGTTCTGGAGGTTCTTCAGCTTTCTCTCCTTGCCTAGTTTATAGAACAACTCCCCCTGAGCAAAACACTGCATCAAATGGAGCTTGTTCATACAAACTTCCCCCCTGCCTAATTTCAGGAAAGGCCTGAAGCTAGGCCCCTTGAAGAAGGGACATTTGATGGAGGTAGAGAAGGATGCAAGATTTATATTGTTGTTGTTCCAATTGAAAGTCCTCTAATACCTGCAAAATGATTATGGTAGAGGTAGTGTTCCTCTCCTCATTTAATCGGTTAATTCCAACAATGAATAGACTCTTCTATTTTAAGAGAGGATTTGTTATAAACCCTTTATGCTTTATTAAAAAAATATAGAATGAACAGATAGTAAGATTAAGTTGTTCTTTTGAAAGCATTTAATCATAAATTACTAAATTTCTTGTTCTTTTAATTTCTCTGCTCCTTTTAACTTTCCTAGATTTTTTTTCAATAGGATTCAATTAATATGATGAATTGCTACAACTTTTAATAGATTCTAAGGAATTCTTATGATAGAGAATCTTTTATTAGCTTTGAGTTGTTATAGCTGTTAATGGATTCTAAAGAATTTTTATCTTCTCAAAAATGCATTGCCTGATACCTTCCTTCTCACAGAATTCTTGCATGAGAAGAGACTCAAACTCAGTGCCATGATCACTTCTGATCAATGCAACTACAATAGAGTACTCAATCTGTATGCTCTTAAGAAAGTCTGTAAGAACTTTAAAGTTATCTGACCTCGTTTTTAGGATGAGAAAATTCAATTGAATCCTATAACTTTTTGTTTATTACAATTGGAGTTAAAAATATTTTTCAATAGGTTTAAGCATTGTCTTATAGTTAAATATATTGGTCTTATCTGTTAAAGTATTACCAAATTAAAAATTTCTTTTACTAGTGCTATTGAGAATTTGATTTCTGATACCAATTAAAATCATCAAAATCTGATTTCTATCATATGCTTTGAGCAGCCACTATCCAAATACCATTTTTTAATTTATTCTTGGACAGCTGTGTACCTGCAAAAAAAACTATTTGTTTCTGACCCAGACTACCTTGGGTCTTTTTGTATTTCCACAAAAAACTGAAATAAAAGACATTTCAGGTTGGTACTTATAACCTTGTGGATGATATCTCCTTGGAGGTATAATCCATTCAGTGAAAGGATTCTTAGAATGTGAAGAATAAGAATTTTTCAGATCTGCTGTATAGTTTCTGTTATATGAACTGGGCTGAGTTCGTCGAGACCCGTTCGACGAATGACTGATATTTTGTCGAGCGTCGTTCATATAATTACTATATAGAAAATATGTTTTCAGAGTTCGTCGAGCTCCGTTCATCAAATTTGATGCATTTCGTCGAGCTCCGTTCGACGAATTCTGCTGAATTCTGCTATTCCCGATAGCCTTACTTGAAATGTTTTTATCTTCATCAACAACCTCTTTGCTCTTAGCAGAGATGAACTTTATAGGTGTAGAGAGTGTGTTCTTCTTAATTAGAGGTGGCTCACTTGATGAAGCACCCAAGCCTAGTTTGCTATTAAGTCTAGCATTTACTGTGCTTGTAATGTCCATCAGTTTGATGCTTCTCCCATTTAGGGATTCTTCAAATTCCTTAGCCTCAGAAAGTTTATTATCAAGGAGAATAGTTTGTTCTCCAGAGGCAGCCAAATCTTTCTTAAGGTTTACATTTTCTTCACTTATATTTTTCATTTCAGCTAGCTTATGTCTGAGTGAGATTACTTCTTTCTCAGATTTAATTAAGTCTAAGCAGAGAACCTTGAATTCATCTTTGAATTCAACTGAAGTAAAATCAAAAGTAGATATTACCTGATCTGCATCAGTTTCTGCTTCTGATTCTGATCCTTCTTCATCAGAATTGCTTGCTGAGGCATTGATAGCCATCATACAAAGGCTTCTTTCTTCTTCATTATCTTCATCATCAGAAGAGCTGGATGATGAATCTGATTCAGTTTCACTCCAAGTTTCAGCTACAAATCCTCTTCCCTTCTTTTTGTGTTTGTGGGAGGAAGATTTGCTGGAGTTTCTTCTTTCTTCCTTTTCTTTTCTCTTTTCCTTCTTGTCCTTCTTGTTTTGATTTTCTGGACAATCAGGTGCTATGTGTCCTGGTTTCCTGCAACCAAAGCATATAATTTCTTTAGAATGGTTTTTGTCATACCTTGGCTTTTCCCATGATCTGGAGTCCTTCTTTCTGAAGTACTTCTTAGCCATTTTGTAGAATCTCTTGGCTATAAGGCTCATGAACTCCTCATTGTCAGAAGTCTTTCCTTCTTCTTCTGTAGCTTTGAAGGCAATGTTCCTGTCCTTCTTTGTTGTTGAGGAAGTGCTCACTGTTTCAGCTTCTCTTGTCTTGATGAGTTGCTCATAGGATTTGAGATTTCCTAGCAGTGTCTCAGTAGTAATCTCATTGAGGCTTCTGGCTTCCTTGATAGGCCAGATCCTAGAGTCCCAAGTGCTGGGGAATCACATTAGGATTTTGTCATTGATCTCAGTTAATGAGATTTCCTTGTCCAGTGTTCTGAGTTCACTTATGATTACACTTAATCTAGTGTACATATCTGCAGCTGATTATTTTTCATCCTTTTTGAAGTTCTCATACAGAGAGATCAAGTGAGATCTTCTGTCTTTTCTTTCATCAGCAGAACCTGCAACCATATTATTGAGAGAGGTCCATATCTCTCTAGCTGAGGTGCAATCCACAACTTTCTGAAATATGTCATCAGACATTGTTTGAGCCAGAATATTCATGGCTTTTACATCAGCACTCCTTTGCTTCTTTCGTGCTTCTGTCCATTCATGAGGTGGGACAGCACTATTGCCAGTTGTTGTTCCAGTACTTGCTGTTGCTGTAGGTGTTGGAGGCCCTGTCAAAATCACATTAAAAATTTCTTTATAAATTGAGCTCATATATAGCCTAATCCTTGCTTTCTACAGTGCAAACTTACTGAGATTGCATATAGGAGGTCTTCTGCTTGAATGCTCCTTGTTTTGTGCCATGAGTTTTTAACAGAAAATAAAAACAATAAAAAAACTCTAAAATAATTTAAGATCTAATTAATCTTTGTGATCCAGGTGTTAGCCTGTAAATAAGATCAACAGCCCTCTAATACCAATTGAAAGTGGAGGTTAGATCTTAAATTAACTCTAGAGGGGGGTGAATAGAGTTTAAAACTTTTTCCCATAGTTTTATTTGCGGAATAAAAAATAGTGTTATATATATGTGTAAGCAGAGTGATTAATAAAAACTGAATAAATAAAATCACACAGCACAAAGAAATAAGCAATCACAGAAGACACAAGGAGCTATAGTAGTTCCCCACTAAACTTGGGTACGTCTACTCTTCTACCACCCTTGGTAGGAATCCACTAGGACTTTTGATCAGGTGCACTCACACCAAGGGATTTTTGATAAGGTGTCCACACACCAATGGGAGTTTGATCAGGTGCCCAAATCACTGATAAGCTTTTGATAAGGTGATTAAAAACCACACGAGGATTTTTTGATAAGGTGTCTTGCCACCAGTGGGTTACACTTTTGAAGGGAGTATTAACCCTGTACAAAATGAGATGGAGAGGGGTTATGAAGTTCTTCTCTGTCAATATGTATAGAGAAGACTCTAGTGGATTTGATGTTGAAACGCTCTTTTGTCTGATATGAATTTGTTTGACAGTAGATGTTGCTGGAGCTTTTCATTGAAAGATTTGATCTTCCTGTAGCAGATAAAACTGAAAGGCAATAGTGCTTCTCAGGTTGTTGTTGCTCTTTTGAAGATCTGGACTTGCAGCAAAGACTGAGAGAGTATTGTTGATGAAGATGTTCTCATAAAGTTGCTACTGCTCGAGAAGGAGGAAGAAGATCTGTTAGCTATATATTCTTCTTGTCTCCTTTCTTTTTCCTTTCTTTCTTTCTTGTTCTGAAAAACTATATTGCAATTTGAAAATAATGTTCTGTATTTCATCTGTCGAGTAAGCCTGCTGTAAAATTATTCTGTAATATCTTCTGCCTTATTTTCTTTTGAATCTCTGACAGACATTAAATGCAAATCCCTTATATTAAGGAATATATTATTTTGAAAGCACACATCTGGGAACTGTATAGCTGCACGCCGTAATCTCTTTCCTTTTCCATGAATATGTCCTTTTTCGAGGAAGTGTCAATGGCTATTAACTTAAATAATAAAAGAAATAAATTATCCTTACTTGATCTGATAGAAAAGAGTCGTTGCCTTCGTCGATCTGTGTTCAGAGAACTGATATATAACTGATCTTTAAGTATTAAATATTCTGGTAACTGTATTTGTCGATCTGAGCTTCAATAAGAAATTTGTCGAGCGCTGGCTGGAATTCGTTGAGCGCTGCTCAGAGAATGTCGAATGCTGGCTGGAAATCTGTCGAGCGCTGGCTGGAGAACTGTCGAGCGCTGGCTGGAAAACTGTCGAGCGCTAGCAAGAATTCGTCGAGCGCTGGCAGCCATCTGTCGAGCGCCGATAGCCATTTGTCGAACGCTGGGAACTTAAATTGTCCTTAAGTTCTAGCTAATCTAACAGCCAAATTTTTCCTAAACTCTTGACCCATAAACTATACATTGGGGTCAACTTGTCCTTAGTTAACCTATAGTGATCCTAGCCCAAATCACAAATAGGGTTGTTCCAACAAAACCCCCCTTTTTTATTAAGTGTTTTAGAATCTTTATAAGAGTTTCCCTAGTAGGCAAATCATACTACCCAACTTGCAGTCCTTTGAGAATGATATTCAGGCAGTTTCTCCCAACTTGCAGTCCTTTGAGAATGATATTCAGGCAGTTTCTCCCTACTTTTATTACTTGACAATGACCGGTGCACTGCCGTGTACCGCATTTCGCACTTGCTAATTAGCAGTGCTGAAATCGCGCGTCATGTGTACATAATTAGGGTAGAAAATATTTTAAACTCTATTCACCCCCTCTAGAAAATACACAGAGGTACACTGTGCACTTTCAATTATATTCTTGTACCTATTGATTATGTCTCAAAATGGGTAGAGGCTGAGGCTGTACCAACTAATAATGCAAAAATTATTTTAAACTCTTTTACCTAAGAACATATTTTCTCGATTCGGCGTGTCGCGAATGATTATTAGTGATGGTTGCAGTCATTTTTGTAATAGACAATTCACGCCGTTGTTGAAATGTTTTGGTGTTCATCATAAGAATGCATTAGCCTACCATCCGCAAACTTGTGGACAAGTGGAAGTTTCCAACCTGGAGCTTAAGCGTATAATTGAAAAATCAATCCACTCAAATAGAAAGGATTGGGAGAGAAAAGTTGATGATACCTTGTGGGCTTATCAAAATACCTTCAAAATACCCATAGGGATGTGCTCCTTTCAACTCGTTTATAGAAGGCATGCCATCTCCCTATATAATTTGAG
This sequence comes from Dactylorhiza incarnata, assembly GCA_033032865.1. NCBI lineage: Eukaryota > Viridiplantae > Streptophyta > Magnoliopsida > Asparagales > Orchidaceae > Dactylorhiza > Dactylorhiza incarnata. The sequence continues at coordinate 23,712,851 of JAWHQI010000011.1, read as the reverse complement.
CACAAGGCACTGTGAGCCACAAAGATTCTAAAGATGGATCTCACCATTGCCGATAATAAGCGCCTCCTTCAACTAAATGAGTTAGAGGAATTCTGGCAGTTTTCCTACGAGAATGCGCATATTTATTAGGAAAGAACTAAACGTTGGCATGATCAACATATCACACCTAAAGAATTTAAACCTTGTGGCCGCATGCTGTTATATAACTCCCGCCTTTAAATTTTCCTCTAAAAGCTCAAATCGCGATGGTATGGCCCCCTCACGGTCACCAATGTATCTTTGTTTGGCGTTATTGAAATTTGTGGAGAAAAGGAGGGGACGTTCAAAGTGAACGGTCATCAATTACGGGAATATGATGGTGGCACCTTGGTGGATGAGTGTAAAAGTATTGATTTGGCTAACCCTATATTTCAGTAATCAATCAGTCCCCTTTGCTTAATGTTCTATAATATTTAAACTTCATTTCCATCATGAACAATTAGTCTCTTTGGGGAACTATTTAATTAATCTCTGCATTTTCTATTATGATTATGATGCATTCGGTATGTTCTCCGATTTTTCTAGTTAATTCCTATCCGTTTCTTTCCTATTTTTATTTAGTTCACCCTTTTAGTTTCTTTGTTTTGTTGGAGCTCACCCCGCAGGGTTTATACACATTGGACTTATGACATCTTGCAATTGGAGATGCATTCTTTTGGAGCTATTTCAGCATGAATTTGGACTTCAATGCCATCTCCCGGTATGCTCAAATCTTGAGCATGGGTAACCTCTTCCTTCTCTTTATTTGTTTTTAAAATCCTGCATATGTTTAGATTTATAGCATCATATAAGTCTGGGGGAGTGATGAGATTATGTTACCCAAGCCATATGCATATTGCACCTCACTAGTTGCATTCTAGAAGCTCATTTCAACTTTCATTTTTTTTAAAAAAAATCATGATTGTAGAACATGTAAGTTCAAATGATGTATTTTCTCAATGCCATGCATTTGCACACCACATGCACCCACACAAATGCGCACCTGTTCATTTTTTCACCCTAAGTAAATTTATTTCATTTCATAGTGTGCGAGAAAATATCATGTTATTTAAGATGGGAGTTAAGGAGTAGATCAAAGACTCATGTAGTGCTCCTAGTCGAGTGCACACAGCTTACGTAAAATCTTGTATAGAATTAACTTCTTAGCATATGACTAGGATTATAATTTTCTAATCATGTAGAGATGGTTTATTCTACTCTTATCGGAATCAGGTATTGTCCGCAGGTAGTGTAGGAGACTGTGTAGTAGATCACTAGAGATATAATGCTCGAGTTGTACGGAAGGATAATCTTTCTCAGTGTCTAGAACTTGCCCTTAGCGATCCTCGAAACATTTGCATATGTTAGCTCATTCGCGTGAATGAGATATAGGTTATCTTTTAGCCCGATTAAGCTTTTCCACCCCTACCTACACACTATATCCTTTTATACACCACTTTGATCCTTTCCTTTCCCCTTGATTCAGCTCCACCAATTAATTCACCAAGACCTAAAAAGAATCCCATCACACCTAGGAATGAGCTCAAAATTCTATTTTCAAAATCTGCGAGTGATGGCTTACTCTTGTGTTTGTGGTGGCTGTTCTTGTATTGAAAAAAAATAGTTGAAATTATTTTGATTAAGCAAATGAAAAATCCTGAAAAATAAAGAGATGAAAAGCAAAGAAAATCTGAAAGAGAAATGAAAAGAAGTAGTGAGTTTGGGAAAAGGCGATGTGTATGACCCGTATTGCTTCATTCTAGTCTGTGGGTCTCGTGTGCACGCTATCTTGTCTTGGATATCAGTTTGGTCATGAGCTCACTCTTGGTTTAGATGTGTATAGCCTTCATGTTTATCATTTGTCTACCCACACCTCAAACCTAAGCCTATATACTTCATCTTTTTAAAGTCTTATTGATTTACGCTTGAGAAGCGTAAAGTTTCCAGAGTACGATTAAACTTTGGATTTATTTGGAGGTTGTGGCATGTACTTCAATGGCACCCATTTTTCCAATTATGAAGTCATTATTTGGGGGAAGAATAAGCACAAATCGAAGTTGACTAGTGTCATGGAGAGGTTGTGAAAGGGCAAGACTACGGCCATCAACATTTATGAATTTCTTTGGAGGCTGCCCAGATCTCTAATGTTGTGTATTATTAATCTGAATGATCAAGCTATTCTCTCCCTGCACATGACCTTAGGACTAATCGTAGATTTTAATTAAGAGTGGGTATGAAAAGTCAAAATGCGGTGTAGATATTTGTGAATTAGTATGTATGCTGAGAAGGTCTCTTTACTAAACTTTCTATACACGCATGTATGAGACTTCTCATTTTACTCCCTAATCTCATATTCTTTTTTCCTAGTATTCGATCTTTTCAACCCCAATGGTAATTTGTTTGTTTTGAACTAATAAATGGGTAAGTCTGGTGGTATTTGATGAGATATTTTATAATAGTATATGTTATGCTCATTAGGCTCAGTTTTCATGCTTAGTCGCTTCATTTCTATCAGAATTGTGATCATTTATCACCGAATCACAAAGCACACCTGAAGCGCAACTTTAGACGCTCTTGGTGTGTAGCACGATTGATCATCATCGGGGGGAGAGTTTCTTTCCACTCCATCTTTATCATTGCACATGGTGAATTTTGCACGAGATGATGGCCTATCGCCTCGGCATTTTCATCTAGCACGCAAAATGGAACCACTTAGCAATTTAGTCAATTCTGCTTGAATGCACAATCATGTAATTATCCTTGTCGCACTGTTGCTGCCGTGTGAGTTCAAGCCCTTTGTTGGATAAAAAATATTAGCTTTTTGTGTGTGCCCGTGTGATTCCTTCTCGCACGGTCGGTTTTGACCATGCGATGTGTTGGATGCACGATTGGAACTGAAGTTGATTTCCATCGCGCAGGTGGATCGATCATGCAATATTTCTTCTCGCACGGTTTCTGCTCATGTTAGGCCATTTCCTGAGATTGGCCCGATTTTGAGGCTTTCTGTGTGCACCAGTGCGACCTCTTCTCGCATAGGCTACTTTGACCGTATGAGCCCAAGAACGCATGGGCGCCATATTTCTTTAAACTAGTATTATCCGCACCAAATTTGACACAAAAATCTATTATTTAATTTTTTGGTCTCACACGATTGAACCACCCGACTGTGCGATAGCAAAATGCTGCTGACTTCCTATATATGTTATTGTGCAGGAATCTGTTGGATGTTTTGGCCAAAACCCTAAGAGGTTGAGCTCCAGCTCGTGTTTTGATCTTCCAAGCCATGGATTTAGTCCCTAAGTGATTCCTCATCATCCAAAGCACTCAACTGGTGATTCTCTCTTCTATCTTCTCTACCAAGGAAGGAAAAGCTAGGTATTGACGTGAACGACGTAGACCCTCAAGAAGACAAGAAGATTAGAAAGTGGTGACAACCTTCCCTGACACTGAATACAACTAATGAATGCGTGAAGAACATAGATTGATAATCAGGTGGTCTCCTCACATTTCTATGGCAAAGACTCGATCGTTGTTTGTATATTTTCCCTTCTCCTCTGCCTCTCTAGGATTTGTGATAGGAAAACACCCTATATTTTGATGTTGAACCTTGATGAACTATGATTTTAAATTTTATTTACTTTCATTAAGTTTTCTATGAAATTTCTTGTTCTTCATGCTTGGTATGTTGAATCACCATTATAAGATTTGTTATGACAGAATGATTTGTGATTGTGCTTTTGCAAGAGATCAATGTGGTGTTGTCGACCCTCACCCACTCTCTTTTGATCGAAGCAGTGAAGGCGACCCACACTTATTGTTGTAATTGCGATGCGGTGTCTATGTCCTGCATTTCTTTTATTGTTCTTTTAATTCATGTTGGAAATTAACAACCCCAGTCAATGATTTTGACATTTATTTACTTCACAAATAGCTTTTCTCAACTAGTGAACAATCCCCCGATGTACTCCTTGAGAGATCAATACTTGGGGACTTGTCTCCCATTTTATATTAATCTAATGACATGTGCACTTGCCAAATTTGCATCAATTATCCCTAATGAAATGTTGCCTAATCTCAATATGCTTTGTTCTGCTATGAATAATAAGATTATTGGCTAATGATATTGCACTTGAGGTATCATAATAAATTATTGATTTTCCTATATATAATTTATAGTCTAGCAATTGATTTTGCATCCATAGTAGTTGCGAGCAACAAATTCCAGCAACTATATACTCAACTTCTGATGTGGATGTATAGACAGTGGTTTGTTTCTTGGTGAACTAAGAAATATGTCTTGCTCCAAGGAATTGGCAAGTCCCTGAAGTACTTTTCCTATCCAGTATGTACCCTGCATAATCTGAGTCTGAATATCTAGATAGTTCAAACCCTGATTCTAGTGGGTACCACAACCCTATTTCAGGTGTTCCCTTTAGATATCATAAAAATTTTTTTACAGATGTCAGATGTTGTTGGATCTACTAGCACCCTAGAGGGGGGGGGGGGGGGGGGGGGGGGTGAATAAGGGTTTAATGAAAGTTTGGATTTATTTGCTAAATTTATAAAAATATTCTACGTTAAAGATTTGAGAGAAAATATTTTTCAATAACATTTTAGTGAACAAGAAATATAGTCAAGTTAATACAAACAATGAAAGACATGATTTTATTTCATACTAAATTTGATTACAAAAATGTTGATTTCTATAACGCTAGAAATCGTGGTGGAAAATGAAAACCCTTTTTGTTTTTTAATATTGACCCTTCTCCCAAGAACCAGTTGGCTCTAGCATATCTCTCCCCAGATAAGGCCGTAAGCCGCCCCTAGATTTAAACCCTAGATCTAGTCGCCAAAATTGAAACCCGGATACCGGTTCAACTATTCGAGACTTGGGTGTGACCAAAGGCTACTCTTTTAGTGATCGACCCATGTGAGACAAGGTGATAAGAAGCTAGAGAGAATAAAGAACAACTCTGAACTGCCTATAAAAATACCCACGTGCTGCAGCGAGGAGGTCCGACCACAAACCCTGAAGTCTAGAGGAACTTCCCCTCCTAAAGCAATGTTGAGCTCGGCACAAGAGAGGCATGTAATGTACTCGCCCACCTTGGGGGGGGGGGGGTGAAGGTGTCTTCTACTTGTGCATTGGGGTACTATTTATAGGCAAATCCAAAATTGACTGCGAATAGCTGCTCCCGCCTTCTGAAATGTACTCGCCCCAGGTGGACGAGTTCTTCTATACTCACCCCAGTTGTGCGAGTTCTTCTATACTCGCCCCAGGTAGGCGAGCTCTTCTGTACTAACCCCAAGGGGGCGAGTTCTTTTGTACTCTCCCCAGGTGGGCGAGCTTTTCTGTACTCACCACAGGTGGGTGAGTTCTTTTGTACTCGCCCCAGGTGGGTGAGTTCTTCTGTACTCGCCCCAAGTGGGCATGTTTTTCTGTATTCGCCCAAGGTGGGTGAGTTCTTCTGTACTTGCCATAGGTGGGTGAGTTCTTCGGTACTCTACCCTAGTGGGTGAGGTATGATCTCGATGAATTATGGGTTATACACAATCTCCGCTTTTTCGGACTCAATACGAGCTCGAAAAAACATTATAGGACCCGTGGTTCGGTGAGATGGGTACTAGACGAATGCCACTCAATATTCCTCTTAGGACCATCGCTAGACCAGCGAGCTCAACTGGAGAGGGAGAAGATTCTACACCTTCCAGGATATTTACTGACGAAAGCCAGCCAGCGTTCGACAGTTTTGTTGCCAGCGATCGACAAATCTCTATCAGAACAGCGGTCGACAAATTCCAGTCAGAATAGATCTCAGCGGCTAAGCATTCTCTAAACGGCGTTCGACAAATCCAGAAGAGCTCGACAAATGTGTTATCAGCAATACTTTTATTATTATTATTATACAGCTGGACTAACATTAATATATTCATGATTTTCTGATATAGCCATTGCAGGCAATAAAGATTATAGCCGTTTTCAGAAGAGCAAGAGACGGAAAACTTATCTTCCCAAGGAATCTAATTAAAGAGATTTTATCTCTTTCCTTTTTCCCGGGCACGAATTCAAATACCTTCTCCAGATTATATATAGAGCAGAAAATATGAGATAGATAAGATATAGACAGGCATATACAACAGAGATACAACACTACAAGAAACCTCTCTTTTTGCCTAACATCTTCTTGCAGATCATACACATCCTGAGACAACAATCACAATCATTTGCTCAGGATTATCACTGCATAAGAAGAGGTGCTTGTTCAATCAAGAGAAGGAGCCTCCAGAACTGTCACCAATCTATATCAGACAGGGGGAGTCTTCTTCAACATCATAATCAGATCCATTCAACACCATATCAGGATCTTCAAGAGTCTTCCTATACAGAGAAGAACATTATATTTTTCCCTTTCCCTTTCTCTCATCTTGTACAGGGTTATTACTCCCTTCAAAAGTGAACTCTCGGTGACAGGTCACCTTAGCAAAAACCTGACTGTGGTGAATTGGGCACCTGATCAAACCTCCATTGGTGTAAGGGCACCTGATCAACTCTCCTAGTGGATTCCTACCAAGGGTGGTAGAAGAGTAGACTACCCAGATTTGGGGAACTACTATATTTCTTTGTGTCACCTGGAATGCTTCTTGTTTATGCTTTGTTTTATTTCCTGTGCTGTGTTTATTTATGCACTCTAGCTGTTTGTGTTTATTACTCAGCAAACACTTATATATATATCATTATTTTGAAACTAAAACTTAAGCAAGAGCTTTAAACTTATAATAAGAACTAAACTCACTTTCAATTGGTATCAAAGCAGGTTGATTTTTCACACAGGCTAACACCTGAAATCACAAAGATCACTTAGTTCTTATTTTGTTTCAAAAAGGGTTTTTCAAATGGCACAAGCAAATTTTCTATCTTCAGATCCACAAGTTGAAACTGCCATATCTAACATCATTTTTGATGCAGCACCATCAGTTACTCTAACTGAAGAAGAAGAAAAAGAAGAACAAAAAGCCACAGCTTTCTGCATCTTGGCTATATATGGCTCAGACTACAAATCTGATGCAGAATCTGAATCTGATGTAGAACTTGATAAAGGAAAGGTAAAAGAGGTAACATCATTTCCTATTATTACCTCTGATCTTACATCTGTTTTCAACTCACCATCTACAGATTTGATAATTTCTGAAAACAGAATCAGAAAAAAACTAATAATAAACAAATTAATTTCTGTTGAAATTAAAGAAGATTTTAAAATAACAGCAGAACAATTTGTTTACTTAAAAAATAAGTTCATTAAAGCTTAAAACTTCAAACAGAATTTTAAAGAAAAAGAAATTATGGCTGTTCAGCAACATAAAAGAAAATTTTCAAATTTATATTTCAATGAAATAAAAAGGCTAAACATATTTCAAAATACTAAACCTTTCAACTCTAATAAAAACTCCCTACTCAATTATTAATAAGTTTTTCACCATTAAACTCCATCCCTAAATTAAAACAGCAAAACATAAAATTCATTTAAATGTTTATATCATTAAAAGCAATGTCAGAAAACTTCACAGTCTTATAGATTTCTCTGAAAACCATGTTGAGCATTCTACTGTAGTTACATTAATCAGAAATGGTTATGTGACTGAGTGTGAGTCTCTTCTGATTTAAGGGATTCTTTAAGAAGGAAGGTATCAGACAAAGTTTTTCTAACTTCAACATTCAAATGAATCCATTAAAGGTTGCTGCAATTGAAAATTTTAAATCAAAATTTAGGAAAGTAAAGGTGCAAAAATAACCTTACAAAGAATAAAAATTGCTAAAAGCCAAGTGAGAGAGAAAAGGAGAAAAATAAAACCAAGTGAGAGAGAAAAGGAGAATATATAAATTAAAACTGTCGGCATCCTAAACCAAATAGGGGGAGAGTACCAGCCCACTAGTTTTAATTTGATTTAGGATCCCAACTCAAATAGGGGGAGATTGTTGGAACCTTAGTTTTTTATTTGAGTTAGGATCCATCCCTTTGGTCATAGACCATTTAATTACTCAGACCAAATCTCATTAAGATAAGAAAGCTGAGAAAAATAATATATATAAAACATACTAAGAAATTTATATATACATTTGGCTGAGAGAAATAAAGAGAAGGAATTAAAATTTATATATATTCTCTGCGATCGACAAATGTCGATCGGTGCTCGACAAAAGCCAGCCAGCGTTCGACAGTTTTATTGCCAGCGCTGACGAAAGCCAGCCAGCGTTCGACAGTTTTGTTGCCAGTGCTCGACGAAAGCCAGCCAGCGTTCAACAGTCTTGTTGCCAGCGCTCGACAAATCTCTATCAGAACAGCGGTCGACAAATTCCAGTAAGAATAGATCTCAGCGGCTAAGCATTCTCTAAACGGCGCTCGACAAATCCAAAAGAGCTCGACAAATGTGTTATCAGCAATACTTTTATTATTATTATTATACAGCTGGACTAACATTAATATATTCATGCTTTTCTGATATAGCCGTTGCAGGCAATAAAGATTATAGCCATTTTCAGAAGAGCAAGAGACGGAAAACTTATCTTCCCAAGGAATCTAATTAAAGAGATTTTATCTCTTTCCTTTTTCCCGGGCAAGAATTCAAATACCTTCTCCAGATTATATATAGAGCAGAAAATATGAGATAGATAAGATATAGACAGGCATATACAACAGAGATACAACACTACAAGAAACCTCTCTTTTTGCCTAACATCTTCTTGCAGATCATACACATCCTGAGACAACAATCACAATCATTTGCTCAGGATCATCACTGCATAAGAAGAGGTGCTTGTTCAATCAAGAGAAGGAGCCTCCAGAACTGTCACCAATCTATATCAGACAGGGGGAGTCTTCTTCAACATCATAATCAGATCCATTCAACACCATATCAGGATCTTCAAGAGTCTTCCTATACAGAGAAGAACATTATATTTTTCCCTTTCCCTTTCTCCCATCTTGTACAGGGTTATTACTCCCTTCAAAAGTGAACTCTCGGTGACAGGTCACCTTCGCAAAAACCTGACTGTGGTGAATTGGGCACCTGATCAAACCTCCATTGGTGTAAGGGCACCTGATCAACTCTCCTAGTGGATTCCTACCAAGGGTGGTAGAAGAGTAGACTACCCAGATTTGGGGAACTACTATATTTCTTTGTGTCACCTGGAATGCTTCTTGTTTATGCTTTGCTTTATTTCCTGTGCTGTGTTTATTTATGCACTCTAGCTGTTTGTGTTTATTACTCAGCAAACACTTATACATATATATCATTATTTTGAAACTAAAACTTAAGCAAGAGCTTTAAACTTATAATAAGAACTAAACTCACTTTCAGAGGTGCAGAAGATTCGACACCTTCAAGGCCATTTGCTACATGAGCGACCTCAACTGGAGGTGGAGAAGATTCGACACCTTTCAGGCCATTCGATATACCAGCGAGCTCAACTGGAGGTAGAGAAAATTCGACACCCTCCAGGCCATTTACTAGATGAGCGAGCTCAACAGGAGGTGGAGAAGATTCAACACCTTCCAGTCCATTTGCTACACGAGCGAGCTCAATTGGAGGTGAAGAAGATTCGACACCTTCCTGGTAATTCGCCACACGAGCGAGCTCAACTAGAGGTGGAGAAGATTCAACACCTTCCAGGTCTTTCGCTAGACTTGCGTGCTTAACTAGAGGTGGGTAAGATTCGACGCCTTCCATGTCATTTGCTGCACGAGTGAGCTCAATTAGAGGTGGAAAAGAGCCGACACCTTCTAGTCCATTCGCTACATGAGCAAACTCAATTGCAGGTGGAGAAGATTTGACACCTTCCAGGCCATTCTCTAGACCAGTGAGCTCCACTGGAGGTGGGGAAGATTCTACACCTTCCAGGCCATTCGCTACATGAGCGAGCTCAACTGTAGGTGGAGATGATTCGACACCTTCAAGGCCATTCGCTAGACGAGCAAGCTCAACTGGAGGTGGAGAATATTCGACACCTTCCAGGCCATTCGCTAGACCTGCGAGCTCAACTGGAGGTGGGGATGATTCGACACCTTCCAGGCCATTCGCTACGTAAGCGAGCTCAACTACAGGTGTAGAAGATTCGACACCTACCAGGCCATTCACTACATGAGCGAGCTTAACTGGAGGTGGAGAAGTTTTGACACCTTCCAGGCCATTTGCTAAACCAGCGAGATCAACTGGAGGTGGAGAAGATTCGACACCCTCCAGGCCATTCGCATGACGAGCGAGCTCAACTGGAGGTGGAAAAGATTTGACACCTTCCAATCCATTCACTATACGAGCGAGCTAAACTGGAGGTGGAGAAGATTCGACACCTTCCAGTCTATTCGCTACACGAACGAGCTCAACTAGAAGTAGAGAGTCGACACCTTCCAGGCTATTCACTAGACGAGCGAGCTCAGGTAGAGGTGGAGAAGATTCGACACCTTCCAGGCCATTCGGTAGATCAGAGAGCTCAACTGGAGGTGGAGAAGAGTCGACACCTTCCAAGTCTTTCACTAAATAAGTGAGCTCAACTGGAGGTGGAGAAGAGTCGACACCTTCCAAGAGGGAGGCTCAACTGGAGGTGGAGAAGAGTCGACACCTTCCAGGAGGGAGGCTCAACTGGAGGTGGAGTAGAGTTGACACCTTCCAGAAGCGTGGCTCAACTGGAGGTGGAGAAAAGTCGACACCCTCCAGTCCATTCGCTAGACAACCGAGCTCATTTGGAGGTGGAGAAGAGTCGACACCATACAGGAGCGAGGCTCAACTGGAGGTGGAGAAGAGTCGACACCTTCCATTAGTGAGGCTCAGCTGGAGGTGGAGAATAGTCGACACCTTCCAGGAGCGAGGCTCAAATGGAGGTGGAGAAGAGTCGACACCTTCCAGGAGCGAGGCTCAACTAGAGGTGGACAAAAATTTGACACCCTCCAGGCCATTTGCTAGACAAGCAAGCTCAACTGGAGGTGGAGAATATTCGACACCCTCCAGGCCATTCGCTAGATTGGCGAGCTCAACTGGAGGTGGAGAAGATTCGACACCTTCCAGGACATTTGCTAGACTAACGATCTCAATAGAAGGTGGGGAATATTTGACACCTTCCAGGCCATTCTCTACATGAGCGAGCTCAACTAGAGGTGGAGAAGATTCAGCAACTTCCGGGCCATTCACTAGATGAGTGAGATCAACTGGAGGTGGAGATTATTCGACACCTTCAAGTCCATTCTCTAGATCAGCGAGCTCATGTGGAGGTGGGGAGTATTCGACACCTTCCAGGCCATTCGATACACGAGCGAGCTCAACTAGAGGTGGAGAAGATTTGACACCTTCCAGGCCATTCACTACCCGAGCGAGCTCAACTAGAGGTGGAGAAGATTCAAAACTTCCAGGCCATTCACTAGAATATTTGACACCCTCCAGGCCATTCACTAGATGAGCAGGCTCAAATGGAGGTGGAGAATATTTGACACCTTCCAGGCCATTATCTACACGAGCGATCTCAACTGGAGCTGGAGAAGATTCGACACCTTCCAGGCCATTCGATACACGAGCGAGCTCAATTGTAGGTAGAGAAGAGTCGACACCTTTCATGCCATTCGCTAGACGAGCGAGGTCAACTGGAGGTGGAGAATATTCGACATCTTACATGTCATTTGCTAGAACAACGAGCTCAACTGGAGGTGGGGAAGAATCGAGACCTTCAAGGCCATTCACTATACGAGCGAGCTCAACTGGAGGTGGAGAAGAGTCGACACCTTCTAGAAGTGAGGCACAACTGGAGGTGGAGAAAAGTCGATACCCTCCAGGCCATTCACTAGACAAGCAAGCTCAACTAGAGGTGGAGAAGATTCAACGCCTTCCAGGCCATTCGCTAAACAAATGAGCTCACCTGGAGGTGGAGAAGAGTCGACACCTTCCAGGAGCGAGGCTAAACTAGAGTTGGAGAAGAGTCGACACCTTCCAGGAGAGAGGCTCAACTGGAGGTTGAGAAATGTCGATACCCTCCAGGCCATTCACTAGACAAGCGAGCTCAACTGGAGGTGGAGAAGAGTCAACACCTTCTAATCCATTCGCTAAACAAGTAAGCTCAATTGGAGGTGGAGAAGAGTCGACACCTTCCAAGAGCGAGGCTCAATTGGAGGTGGATAAGAGTCGACACCTTCCAGGAGCGAGGCTCAACTGGAGGTGGAGAAAAGTCGACACCCTCAGCTCCATGGCATTCTCTTGATAAGCGAGATCAACTAGAGGTGGAGAAGAGTCGACACCTTCTAGGAGCGAGGCTCAATTGGAGTTGGAGAAGAGTAGACACCTTCCAGGAGCGAAGCTCAACGGGAGGTGGAGAACAGTCGACACCTTCTAGGAGCGAGGCTCAACTGGAGGTCGAGAAGAGTCGACACCTTCCAGGAGCGAGGCTCAACTAGAGGTGGAGAACAGTCGACACCCTCCAGGCCATTCGCTAGACAAGCGAGCTCAACTACAGATGGAGAAGATTCGACACCCTCCAGGCCATTCTCTAGACGAGCGAGCTCAACTGGAGGCGGAGAAGATTCGACACCTTCCAAGACATTAGCTACATGAGCAAGCTCTACTGGAGGTGAAGAAGATTCGACACCTTCCAGGCCATTCGCATTATGAGCGAGCTCAACTGGAGGTGTAGAAGATTTGACACCTTCCAGGCCATTTGCTAGACCAGCAAGCTCAACTGGAGGTGGGGAAGATTTGACACCTTGCAGGCCATTCACTATATGAGCGAGCTCAACTTGAGGTATATAAAAGTCAACACCTTCCAGGCCATTTGCTAGATGAGAAAGATCAACTAGAGGTGTAGAAGATTCGACACCTTCCAGGTCATTCGCTAGACCAGTGAGCTCAACTGGAGGTGGGGAAGATTTGACACCTTCCAGGCAATTCGCTACAAGAGCGATCTCAATTGGAGGTGGAGATGATTCGACACCTTCCAAGTATTTTGCTAGACGAGCGAGCTCAAATGGAGGTGGAGAAGATTCGACACATTCCAGGCCATTCTCTAGACCAGCGAGCTCAACCGGAGGTGGGGAAGATTCGACACCTTCCAGGCCCTTCGCTATACAAGCGAGCTTAATTGGAGGTGGAGAAGATTCGACACCTTCCAGGACATTAACTGCACGGGCGAGCTCAACTAGAGGTGCAGAATATTCGACACATTCGAGGTCATTCCCTACACGAGCGAGCTCAACTGGAGGCGAAAATGATTCGACACCTTCCAGGTCATTTGCTACACGAGTGAGCTCAACTAGAGGTGTATATGATTCAACATCTTTCAGGACATTAGCTAGACCAGCGAGCTCAACTAGAGGTGGCGAAGATTCGACACCATATAGACCATTCACTACATGAGTGAGCTCAATTTGAGGTGGAGAAGATTTGACACTGTCCAGCCCATTCGCTAGATGAGCAAGATCAACTGGTGGTGGAGAAGTTTCGACACCTTCCAGGCCATTCGCTAGACCAGCGAGCTCAACTAGAGGTGGGGAAGATTTGACACATTCTAGTCCATTTGCTACACGAGCTCGCTCAACTGGAGGTGGAGAAGATTCGACAACTTCCAGGCCATTCGCTAGACGAGCGAGCTCAACTGGAGGTAGAGAAGAGTCGACACCTTGCAGGAGCGAGGCTCAACTGGTGGTGGAGAAGAGGTGACACCTTCCTAGATCGAGGCTCAACTGGAGGTGGAGAAGAGTCGACACCTTCCAGGAGCGAGGCTCAAATGGAGGTGGAGAAGAGTCGACACCTTTCATGAGAAAGGCTTAACTGGAGGTAGAGAAAAGTCGACACCCTCCAGGACATTTGATTAACAAGCGAGCTCAATTGGAGGTGGAGAAGAGTCGACACCTTCCAGGAGCAAGGCTCAACTGGAGGTGGAGAAGAGTTGACACCTTCCAGGCCATTCGGTAGATGAGCGAGCTCAACTGGAGGTGGTGTAAAACTCACTCGAGGTAGCAAGTTGTCAGTATACATAAGAGGAGCTCGTGCAAGGACTCGAACCATGGCAACAACACAGCTCAAGGACATCAACTCACTCGAGGGGGCAAGTAGCCGGTATGCAGGAGAGGATGTCATGCAGGGACTCGGACTATGGAAACACTCTGCTCGAGGACATTAGCTCACTCCAGGGGGCAAGTAGCCAGTGTGCAGGAGAGGAGCTCGTTCATGGACTCAGACTACGACAACGCTCTTCTAGAGGACATCAAATCACTCGAGTGGGGAAATAGCCAGTATGCAGGGGAGGAGCTCATACAGGGACTCGGACTATGGTAACACTCTACTCAAGGACATCAACTCACTCGAGGGGGCAAGTAGCCGGTTTGCAGGAGAGGATCTTGTGCAGAGACTCGGACTATGGCATCTCTCTGCTCGAGGATATAGAACTCACTAGACGGGCAAGTAACCGATATAAAAAAGAGGAGCTCGTGTAGAGAATCGAACTATGACAACTCTTGCTCGAGGACATAGAACACACTCGAGGGGGCAAGTAGCCAGCATGCAGGGGAGGAGCCCAGTGCAATGACATCATTTATGACAACTCTCTGCTCGAGGACATCAACTCACTCGAGGGGGCAAGTAGCCAGCCTACAGGGGAGGAGCCCAGTGTTATGGCCTGGTCTATGATAACACTCTACTTGAGGACATAGAACTCACTCAAGGAGGCAAGTAGCCAGCCTGTAGGTGAGGAGCCAGTGCTATGGCCTGGTCTATGATAACACTCTACTTGAGGACATAGATTACCTCAGAATGTTGGCCTGTAGATTACCTCAGAATGTAGTTTCAATCTCTCCCCTGGTAACTAGTGCATGAGCAAAGAGAGTCAGCACTCGAGGGGTAGATCGGCCAACATGCAAGGGGGGGAGCGGATCTAGACCAGCAATGTAGAGGCTTAGACTTAGGATGGCGCACTGAACCTGAGATGTCATCTCATTGCTCGACCAAAAGTTTTAAGCAGAGAAGTGAAATCACACATCCTAAATTTCCCTTGAAGTTATCATACTCATTTGAGTGGATGTTCGATCCAGCTCTTAAGAATTTTGCAATAGGAAGATCAATATTGATATATGTAGTGAATAATAATAAAAAGAACTAGTACGTTTTACGTGACCTAATTCATGATGAATTTTCCTCGCCAAAGTGAGTTATGAATAATTTCCCTTTGAGTTTTCATCGTGAAGTAGAAGTTGTTGAACAAGATCATCCCGAGTAAGAACACCCATCGTGAGTAAGCACTCACCAAATATAAATTTCTTCTACGTCTCATAGAGATGAGTAGTTGGATACTTCCTTGCCAGTATGAGTCGTTGAGGAGCTCATGAGTTGAACTCATAGAATTATGGAGAATATCATAGTTTCTGGAGCGAACACTGTTCACAAATCATATGACAACACTCATGGGTTTTACCAAAGCACCCATGGACGTTGATATGTTATACCCTAAACCCTTTTTGTTTTCTACGCTCCAACTCGCCCAAATTTGAGCTCGCCCAATCTTGAAATCACACCTCATCGAGCTTAATTTCTTCTCGCCTGGCCTTAAGCATCCCTAGAGGAGGACAAGTACACGGGGCCGCCTCGCTCCTTGCGAGTAGTACATATGCAAGCAGAATATCTGCGAGGAGAACACATGTGAGCAGAATATCTACGAGTAGAACACCTATGGGCAGAGTACCTACGAGCAGAGTACCTCTCTCCTAGCTGCCTTGCATCTCGCGAGTAGAATACCTCTCTCCTATCCGCCTCGCATCTTGTGAGTAGAACACCTCTCTCCTGGTCACCTCACATCTCGCGAGTAGAACACTTGTAGGCAGAATGTATATGAGTAGAACACATGTGGGCAGAATATCTGCGAGTAGAACACCTGCGGGTTGAACTCGCCTAGCCAGATCTCCTCTGAACTGGTACTCGCCTCAATTGGAACTCGCCTTGCTAGATCTCATCTGAACTAGAACTTGCCTTAGTTTGAACTCACCTAGCTGGATCTCGCCTGAACTGGAACTCTCCTTGTTCCCTTCTCATCATGGCACACCATGAGGTCTCACACTAAAGTTTCATACTTTGGTCACAGTCCACGCTCACCACACCAAAAAATGTTGAAACCTAGATACTGGTTCAACGGTTCAAGACTTTGGGATGACCAAAGGCTACTCATTTAGTGATCGACCCATGTGAGACAAGGTGATAAGAAGCTATAAAGCATAAAGAACAACTCCAAACTGCCTATAAACAAGATCCACATGCTGTAACGAGGAGGTCTCTCCACGTACCCGGAAGTCTACAGGAACTTCCCCTCCTAAAGCCAATGATGAGCTCGACACAAGAGAGGCAGGCAATGTACTCGCCCAACATAGGGGAGTTAAGGTGCCTTCTACTTGTTCCTTGGGGTCCTAATTATAGGCAAATCCAAAATGGACTGTGAATAGCTGCTCCCGCCTTCTGAAATGTACTCTCCCCAGGTAGGCGAGTTCTTCTTTACTTGCCCTAGGTGGGCGAGTTCTTCTGTACTCTCCCCAGGTGGGCAAGTTCTTCTGTACTCGCCCTAGGTGGGCGAGTTCTTCTCTACTCTCCCCAGGTGGACGAGTTCTTCTGTACTCTCCCAAAGTGGGCAAATTCTTATGTACTCGCCCCTAGTGGGAGAGGTCTGATAACGGTGAATTACGGGTTAAACAACCAACACCTATGATGGATTGCTCTATAAGCCTTACATGGACCTAGTTGCCAACCATGGGCAAATTCTACTACAGATTCAAAAATGATCAAAAGGTAAAAGAGAAATACAAGATTAAACTCATAAATAGACACTCCCTATAATGAAACTCTGAAGGAGATGAAGAAGGAACACAAGCGATCGTCATTATTGATGCGTTCATCCTTCATGTTGAATGAGGTCGATCGAATACTCCTTCAAGTTCCTTTCTTGATCTTCATAATGACCTAAGGGAATTCACTAATATCTTGAGATGAGCCTCTAGAAATATTTTAGAGTGGTAGGGAAAAAGACATCTTAAAATCGTCGATATGAAAAAAGAAGCGAAGCAACCTTTTTATAGAGTCTCTATGCTACCGCCGACAGTATTACGCTCTTCCGTTGATTTCATGCATCGGATCTGCATACAGGGAAAGAGATATTCTTCATTTTAGGCAGTCTCATTTTAAGTAACTCTTATCACATCGCGCTAGTGATACCGTGATATGCTAGCTTTATATACGCTCTTCCGTTGATTTCATGCAGTTTGGCTCCATAATCCATCTACTAATCAACATGCATTCCATATATTATCGTCGGTAGTTAGTGTTAGCGCGCCACAGTAAGTCTTTCTAAAGATGGACTTGCTCGTGCCACTCCTTGCATTCAATTGCACTTTGCCTAGCTGTCCCTCAGTCTTCAACACTACTGCCAGTGGTAGCACCTAATGCCCCGAGGTAGCACTCAATTCAGAGTACAATTACATTCTGCATTGCATTTATTAATCAAAACTCGTAGGGGTATTATGCATGTAGTTACTGCATACTATAAACATTCGACAAGCATGAACAAATACATAATGGGATTTGTTATTCTCAAGCCAAGAGACGCGGAACACATGTTCCAACAAACTCCCCCTTTTGATAATAACAAATCCTCTAAGAAAGGAATCAATAATAGTAGAGTTGTGTTTATAGAAAATGCAATGAGTAATAATCATGATAAACATTTATACTCCCCCTATATGGATGCTCTCCCTATATAGATGCATCCTTTGAATTTTTTATAGAACTTCCCCTAAATTATTTGATTTCTTTAATTTATTCTCCCCCTTTTGATATTATCAGAAGAGGGTAGAAGTTAGTTTTAGCGATAAACTTTGCTTTGCCCTATGTAGAGATGCAATACATTTTAAACTTGTGAGATACTACTTGTTGAAAAACTAATCATGTTCGAGCACACAACAAAAAATAGAGTACGCATTTTTGTAAACATCTTTTAGAAAATAAAAGCACAAAATATAAGGATTTTTAAGTTTGATAAGAAGATGTTTGAGTTGTTCACAAGAATGTTATTTTATTTAACTTTATGAAAAATAGCAAGCCTGATTTAAAATATCAATAAGAGATAATAATTACAATATAAACTAATTTGCATTTCAAGTAAAAATAAAAATTGTAGAGGTCATGCTTTTCCATCTAGTGCATCTACTTAAGTTTGTAGAAAATAGTGTATTTGTGCATTAGGATGCAATTCGCATGAGTGGAATTTTTATGAAAGATAATGATGTGTACAAGTAGTGTTTTGATGGAGTATATAACTGCATTAATCAAAACACATAACATATGTGTTGAGAACACTGCCCACAATGTTTCAGATTTGGAGAAGTCCCTAAGTCAATGATAAGTACAATTTGTATTTGATGTGACATGAATAGGTTAGGACATCATACATCTTAAGTATAATGTATTAAGATCAAGCCAAACTGAGAAGTCAAGTCAAATATCGATGTGACAATAAGAAAAACATGACAATATCTTCATGTCAACAAGGTATACATGACGATATCGTTGAGAGAACTCGCAGAAGGCAGTAGAAGAAGTCAAGTCAAATATCGACGTGACAATTAGAAGAACACTATGATATTGTTGTGTCAATAAGGTACACACGATGATATCATTGTGAGAACAAGAAGAATCAACTAAGTCAAGAATCGTAGTGATAATAAGAAGAACACGACGATATCGTTGTGACAATAAGTATCACACGACGATATCATTGTGAGAATAAGGAGAAGCAACTAAGTTAAGAATCGATGTGATAATAAGAAGAACATGACGATATCGTTTTGACAACAAGTATCACACAATGATATCACTGTGAAGACTCAAGAAAGCTTGTTAAGTCCTTTATCGTCGTGTCAACTATCTTCACACGACGATATCGTCTTGACAAGCTCAGAAGGCAGGATTTGAAATTGACCGAAGCGATAAAAGTAAATGTCAAATCAATCATGTCTGAAAAGCATTCTGAGATAAATCCTTTTCAGACCCTGAGCGTTAGAAGAATCAGTGCTATAAAAAGATATGAGAGGGTCAGCTAACCCTAACCTTTGGCAAGATATCATTGAGAAATCAAAAGAAAGAAAAGTTTTTTCCACCGCCAAAAAAACAATACAACAGTAAAAGCAGAACTTTTCAAAAAGAAAGTAGAAGAAGAAGAACCAGAAAGAAACCAAGATTCAATAAGAAAGCTCTCAATCTTGGTTGAAAGAAGACTTCTTCATTCAAGAAAGCTCAGCACTGATCCAGATCACAAAGTTCACTTATTGAAGATCCTGTGTTGCTGCTAAAGAAGGCTTTCTACTCAGAAAGTCCTAAGAAGACTCAAGTTATTTAAAGCCCTATCCTTAAGAGTCTAAGTCTATAAAAATCTTCTTATAAACATCTTTTGTAGGATCTCTTTGAGATCTGAGCTGTAGGAGTGCTTGCACTTTGAGTTGTAGGGTTGTGTTGGCAGTCTGAGTGTACGGTTTATGAAGACCTGAGTTGTAGGATTCCTTAGGAAATCAAAAGTAGGATCCCTGTTGGGGATCTGAGCTGTGGGAGTGCTTGCACTTTGAGGTAGGATCTACTGAAGATCTGAGTTGTAGGGCCAGTTGTGCCTGAGTTGTATGGTTCTGGGAACCTGAGGTAGGATCCTGAGTTGATCTGAGTTGTAGTCCCTGTAGTGCCTGAGCTGTATGGCCTGTTGTGTCTGAGGTGTAGGATCTTTGAAAGAGATCTGAGAATTTGGAGAAGTTAGTCGAGTCTAGGACACTGCTAGATAGGCGAAGGAGGATAGTGGAGTATCCATCATCTAGAGAACCATTATAAATCTTCGTAGGCTTTATGTGTTATGATTTTTGTCTTTTGCATTTCTGAACTAAAACAGTCAACAATCCAAAAAGACTAAAAAAACTCTGAAGCACCTATCCCCCCCCCCCCCCTCTAGGTGATTAGACTATAGATCAGAGTTTCAATATGTAATGGAATAAACACACCATAATAAAAAATGCACAAATAGATTTACTTCCATAAATTACAATGCACATAAAAGAAAGTACAACTACCAAGGTGTTTCGCACACACAATGCTTATTAAGACTAATCAGGGTGCCAAGTAGTGTTTTGGGGATCCCTTAATATTTTTCTTTTCAAGTTTTATGTTTGTGATCAGGTGTACAAAAGAGAAGTGTTGTGGAATTTGTTTGCACAAGACACTTTATAATTCTCTCTTAGGTGTTCAAACTCACAATTCTTATTAAGACTTAAGAAAATGGTAAGTAGTGCTTGGTGGAGTTTTCCTTGTCATTTATTATTCGAATTTTATTTTAGTGACCAAGGACTTCGAAATCACTTGTTTTACAAACATACAATTTTAAATTTTAAACCACATTTCTCAAATAAAGAAGCGCATGAAAAGACATGAAATTGCAAGAAATAATTCAATGATGTGTAGGTAATCTATTTATTTATTTCAATTAGTTATATTATTAAACTATACAATCAGGCAAGACTAAGATTAAAAACACATGTAGGTATCAAAAGGTGAGTGAATAAATCATTATCAAACATAAGTCATTACTCATACTTAGAGGCATGCTAAACACTCCACTTGTTTTATAATATGCAATTTCATTGCACCTTAAAATATAGTTTTCAAGGTATGACAAAACAAAACAATATTTTAAGAAACTTGAAAAAATTAAATTGAACTTTGTAATGAATCTTTAAGAGATAAAACAATTCATCCTTGATGAACTAAGTAGTTTTTTTTTTTTTGAGTTTTGGTTTTTATGAAAATACACAACAAAATAAAGGAATACCAAGCAAAACATATTTTTGTGTTTTTTGAGGTTATTTTGTAATTTTATAGTTGACTTTTAAATAAAAAATTTTATTGAGTTTAAAATTTGAGTTTTTGGTTTTAGAAAAACAACATGAAAAGAAAAAGCAAGTTTTTGTCATTTTAAATTGTTTTGTAATTTTCCCTTTGTTTTTTATTTTAAAAAAGGAAACAAAAATTCGTTAAATTTTCAGTAAGCATTAGTCCTTACCGCCCGGCGCTAGAAAACAGAGATGTGTTATTTTGCTCTAAAATCATGGTTTTCGACATTTTTTTATTCCGATTTCACTTGATTATGATTTTTCATGGTGGGAGCTAGCAACTTCAGTAAAGAAATCAAAAAATACTAAAAACGTTGCGGATTTTAAATTTTGGCATATGCCCATGTAAATCCTTTATTTGAGTTTATTAATTTATGCACCATAAGGAAGTCAATCGCACATAATTTATATATATTGGGTTTTCCTTAGGGGTAGTCACATCATATGTGCGCAGGGAAAAATACAAGAACTACCCAAAAGAGACATATGGATCTTGCTAAAACCATAAGTCAAGAAATTGCAGCAATAATAAAATTATCTTTGCGTAATTGAGTCGATACTCAACCAGATGCTCCAAGAAAATTCTTCTAGGAATCGGAATCCTATTCCGAGTCCTTCCATTGTGCTTCCTTCGGCTGTGTCAAGATTGGACTGCTCGTCGGAGGAGTTAGTGTAGAAATAATTCCACACCTTTATAGAAGTCCACACAAGCGTCAAAGAACCCTAGCACCTTGTCACACAAGGTTTAGATCAGAGAAGGAGAAAGCCTTCTGCGTCTCCACAGATTACCAGATCCGTACATGGGAGAAGAGGCGGCGCGCAATAATTAGTCGAGCGGCGGGAACCGAGAGGAACGAAACTCTTCCATCTCTTTCAAGATCGCCAACCCTTTCAAAAAGTCTCGGCTGACTGATAAGATCTAATCTTACACACACACATAAAACCTAAAATCTGGCCTATTTATACCCATAGATATAAAGTAGATAAAGGCTCTGTTATCCGCAGACCCAAAATAGGAGTTAAAAGAAATTCAACGTGAACAGATTTATCGAGACATTACGATGAATTCATCGAAACCCTTTCAACGATTTCGTCGAGATATCACGATAACACTCTAAGTGTCACGATGAATTCGTCCAAAACCTTTCAACAAATTCGTCGAGACATCACGACAAATCGTCGAGTCCCACTCGATGAATACAGGTTCGTCGAGATTTCACGACGAATCGTCAAGTGCTACTCAACAAATTCGGATTGTCGAGACATCTCAATATCACTCGAAATGTCACGACAAATTCGTCGAAACCCTTTTGATGGATTCATCGAGTCATCATGATGAATCGTCGGGTCATCACGATATCCATCGACAACTCGTCGAGTCATCACATTGACTCTCGACGAAGTCGTTGAGATATCTTCATATCACTGATCATAAGTCGATATTCACAATATCTCCTTATGATCCCGACGACATGATCCATATAATATACACTATATCTAGGAGCAATTAATCGAACCACCAATGCTCCAATTAGTCTTAGTATTGGTCCTTCACTCATATCCAATATGAGCAAGACCAACACAATTTTTTCTCCAATTTCTCCAAGCGCTCTTATGTGCGACCCTATAAGATCATATCACGTTGGCAGTGAGACTTACTGCTTGATTTCTTCTGGATCACTACAGAAGCTCCAATAGTCTCCCACTTGATCTAGAAGGTATCAACAAAAGTATCACAATCAATGAGCGACACCTGACAATGCATCATTGCTACTAAATCAATAAGAGTTCATAACTCAAACAAGCATGTTCGTGACCAATGTATCTATGTTGTTATGTCCTTTTGTCCTTTATATCCGGATTGAACTAGAGGCATGGAACGTGTCACCCTCATGATTGTTCAACCCTTGCTTTCTTGATCTAGGATAGACCTTTAGAGAGTGGTAAGCTCAATATCACATATTGGCTTAACCCAGCATGGCCATGCATTTCTCGGTCTCATTCTATTAAGGGCCCATGGATGTAACTCCTGTCATATAGGAGGACAAATTCCATTTCTGTCCACACGCAAACACCCAAATGATTCGTAACATATCCAATAACCACCCTTATCATCAGCCTTTCTCAAGGAAGACTTTAGATGGCATCAAAGTACGCTCTTCCTCACTTGATGATTGTTGTGACTTCAGGTCAAATAACCACAAACACCATTGTCACTTGAGACATACTTGTGACATATTCATATAACAATCCACAAAGTAGTCTCCCTGTGGGTCTGTCTAGTACAACTTGTTCCTAACAAGTACCCATGTGAGGACTTGATATCAAAATATCATGACCTGTGAGAACCGATCATCAGTCAATGCACATGATAGTCTTATGGTCCCATCCTCGCCCTAATTTCTAGGATGATACCTCGACCAAAGACCATTTAAGAATGAAGCTTCATTTAAATATAGGCCCTCACATTCAAGTTACGCACTTGAATTCCTATGGAAGCAAACACACTAAGGGCATTCATTATGTTAATTAATCTATCATATAGAAACAGTTGACATAATAAAAGAACTTTCCATAAATGTAGAATGAAGTACATATTACAAATCACAATTCATCATATGAATAAACAACCAACAAACATACAATCCACAAGGCTTCCACTAAAGATGATCATTCGGGTATCTAATACCCATTGATCTAACATGACCATCATGCTTCCTTTGCGCAAGAGGCTTTGTCAGTGGATCCACTATGTTTTCTTTAGTCGGTACTATGCAAATGTTCACATCTCCTCGATCGACAATCTCTCGAATAAGATGGAGCCATCAAAGTATGTGCTTGGAGCGCTGATGAGATCTAGGTTCCTTAGCTTGTGCAATAGCACCGTTGTTGTTACAATTGAGAACTACAGGATCAACAAAACTAGGAACTATATCTAGCTCACCGATGAATTTCATAATCCATACACCCTCCTTTGATGCATTTGCAGCAGCAATATATTCAGCTTCTGTCGTAGAATCGGCAACTGTCTTTTGCTTGGAACTCTTCCAGCTTACATCTCCTCCATTAAGGCAAAATACAAAACCTGACTGGGACTTTGAATCATCCCTATCAATTTGGAAGCTAGCATCTGTGTAACCATTTAGACCGAGCTCTTCCTCTCCACCAAACACCAAAAATAAATCCCTAGTCTTTCTCAAGTTCTTTAGGATATTCTTGACAGCTATCCAGTGACCATCACCAGGATCAGACTGATACCTGCTAGTCATGCTCAAAGCATATGAGACATTGGGTCGAGTACATAATATTGCATACATGATTGATCCAATTGCTGAAGCATATGGAATCAACTTCATGCGGTCCTTATCTTCCAAATATTTTGGACACTAGTCCTTAGAGAGACTCACACCATGTGACATGGGTAAGAATCCCATCTTAGACTCAAGCATGTTGAACTGTTTCAACACCTTCTTAATGTATGTACTCGGGGTCAAACCCAACAACTTCTTCGATCTATCTCTATTTATCTTAATACCAAGTATGTAAGTTGCTTCACCCAAGTCTTTCATAGAGAAGCAGTCCACTAGACTATTCTTAACAGCTTGCAGGATCAGAATGTCATTCTTGATCAGCAGTATGTCATCCACATACAATATCTAGAAAACGACAATGCTCGCACTAATCCTCCTGTAAACACAAGGTTCGTCCTCGTTCTTGATGAAAACAAACTCTTTGATTTTCTCATCAAAACACAGATTCCAACTTCGAGAAGCTTGTTTCAACCCATAAATAGATCGATTCAACTTGCATATTTTAGTGGCTTCACTTGGAGATACAAAACCCTCGGGTTGTGTCATATACACTTCCTCAAGGAGGTTTCCATTAAGGAAATCCATTTTGACATCCATTTGCCAGATCTCGTAGTCATAATACGCATCAATAGCAAGTAGAATTCTAATTGACTTGACTATAGCAACAGTGGAAAAGGCCGCATCACAGTCAACACCATGAATTTTCCTGAAACCTTTAGCCACCAGCAGGCCTTTGAATGTATGTACATTCCCATCCATGTCGGTCTTCTTCTTGAAGACCCACTTGCACCCTATGGGTCGTACCCCTTCAGGTGGTTACACCAAGGTCCAAACTTGGTTTGCATACATGGAGTCCATTTCAGATTTCATTGCCTCAAGCCACATCTTGGAGTCTGGTCCATTCATAGCCTCTTGGTAGGTTGCAGGTTCATCATCATGATCCATAAGCAACACACTACCTATTTGAGACATGAGAAATCCATATCTCTCAGGCTCAACTCTAGGTCTACCAGATCTATATAGGACTTGTGTTTCTTGAGTAGGTTCTCCAGCTACAACAGATTGTAGTCCTTGCTCAGGTTCCAATTTTGGTTCATTCATTGTTTGTGGTTCTTAAACTTCTTCAAGTTCTACCTTGGTGTTTTCTCTAGACACAAACTCTTTATCTAGAAAACACCACTCCTCGCGACATACACTTTTCCCTCGGATCGCAGGTAGAAGTAATACCCTTTAGTTTCCTTAGGATATCCCACAAGATAACACTTATCTGATTTGGGTTCCAGCTTGTCAGACATTTGATGTCGTACGTATGCCTCACAGCCCAAAATCTTAATGAAAGACATACTAGGACGCTTCCTAGTCCATATCTCATATGGTGTCTTGTAAACCATCTTCGTCGAAACTCGATTTAGTGTGAAAGCAACAGTCTCTAGAGCAAAACCCCAAAAGGAAATTTGCAAATCTGCATAACTCATCATTGACTGTACCATGTCTAATAAAGTATGATTCCTCCACTCAGAAACACCATTATGTTGTGGTGTTCTAGGTGGAGTAAGCTGTGATACAATACCACACTCTTTTAGATGATCACGGAACTCCTGACTCAAATATTCGCCACCTCGATCAGATTGGAGTGCTTTAATTATTTTTCCTAGTTGGTTCTGTGCTTCATTCAGAAACTCCTTGAACTTTTCAAAGGATTCATATTTGTTCTTCATAAGAAATATGTATCTGTATCTACTGAAATCATCAGTAAACGTAATGAAGTAGCGGAACCCACCTATAGACATAGAACTCATGGGTCCGCACACATCGCTATGTATGACACCCAAAAGATCATCATCCCTCTCAGTATGACCAGTGAAAGGATCTTTAGTCATTTTGCCTATTAAGCAAGACTAGCATCTCTCAAATGATTCATAATCAAATGAGTCAAGTAGTCCATCTCTATGAAGCTTAGATATGCATTTCTTATTTATATGGCCTAAACGATGTTACTAAAGGTACATAGGATTTGAGTCATTTCCTTAGTCATTTAGTATTTTCTACATTATAGATCAGGTGGTATAAGTTGAAAACATATAAACCATTAAACAATTGGGATACACCATAACAAACATCATTCATAATAATTGAACAACAATTGTTCTTAATTATAAATGAAAAACCTTTCACGTCAAGACATGAATTAGATATAATGTTTCGAGTTATGGCTGGAACAAAATAACAGTTATCTAGTTCTATTACAAGCCTAGTGGGCAAAGAAAGACGATAGACACCAACGACAATAACTCTTGTTCCATTTCCAATGCGCAAATCTACATCTCCTTTACCCAGCATTCTTCTCCTTCCCAGTTCCTGCACATTTGTACAAATGTGAGAACCGCATCTGATATCCAATATCCAAGATGAAGGAGCAGAAAGGTTTATTTCTATAACAAAAATACCAAAAACGGAAGTCATACTTCCCTTCTATTTCTGCAGATCCTGAATATAGAGGGGAAAGTTCCTCCTCCAATGCCCTTCCTAACCGTAGTGGTGTCACTTTCCTTCCTTCCCCAGACCTTTACTTTTTAGTGTAGAGGATTTGGGATCAAGATGAGACTTAGATCCTATCTTCATCTTCTTTGATCCCTTGGCCTTACCCTTACCTTTATGCACCATCAATATGGGGCTAGCAGGATTAGCCTTCTTCATGTTGTTCTCGGCAGTTCTCAACATACCTAGGAGCTCGAGAAGTGTCTTGTCTATTTCATTCATGTTATAGTTCAAGACAAACTGCCCATAACTATCCGACAACGATTGCAGGATCAGATCAGTGGCCAACTCTTGGCCCAAAGGAAAACCCAGTCTTTCAAGGTTCTCTATATACCCAATCATTTTGAGTACGTGAGGCCCTACTGAGTCTCGAGCTCCCATTTTGCATTGAAATAATGCCTTGGATATGTCAAACCTCTCTTGTCAAGCTTGCCCCTCGAATATTTTCTTGAAGTGCTCGATTATCTCATAACCACACATGCTCTCATGTTGCTTCTAAAGCTCAGAGAAAATATGGTAGCAAGCATGAGGCATTCCACATCCAGGGTATCATCCAAATACTACTTAAAGGCATCTATGTCTGCTCGGGGAGCATATCCAGTTGTTTCTGTGGGGGCTTCCCCTTCCAAGACATAGACCTTGCGCTCTTGCCTGAGGACAATCCTCAGGTTCCTATACCAGTCAAGGAAGTTCGTCCCGTTGAGCTTGTCCTTCTCAAGGATGGCTCTCAGGGACAGAGTGGAGTATGATGTGCTTGCCATGGAAATTCAACAATTAATTTGCAAAATATTTTAGTACTATATTTCAAAAAACATTTTATTTTAATAAGGACTTTTATTAAAAGCTCCCACTATTTTATTCAAATTGATAACCCATAATATCAATTCAGAGAGTTTATGCGAGCTACTCTCTTAGTGGACAAGATCTGTATTTCACCGCCATCGTAAGTCAGCTTTGGCTGATCACCCATAATATGGCTATTTAGGTAGACAACATTTGCCAAATGCATCACTATGCAACTCTTGTATGGTTGGTGAATAACTCTTTATTCGCATCCATCATAACGCGCATGCCAACCCTATGCCTCTAGGCACTCAACCTTTAAGGTCACCTAGTTAAGCTGGACCCGATGTTGATAGTGGGATATCACAATTATCCACTCGCACCCTTACCAAGATAGATTAATGCACCTTGCTTTGGCAAACCCACATTTCATCGATCGAGGCAGGAAGGGTGTCATCCATCAGAAGGCATCCGAATATTTAATATTAATTTTAAGGGATTTTCATGATGATAGATTAATAATTAATCTTGATTAACATTTAATCTATGTTCACACAGTTCACTATCATGAAAGAAATAACAACCATAACTCGGATACATTCTAGATGCACAAAACCATCAATATTTGTTGATATAGATTAAATCTGAATATTTAAAACATTTCTAAATCTTCGGATTTACATGTACCGGATGCTAGCACAGGCAAACACTCTTTATAGCAGTAGATAAGCTTGTCTCTCTTTGCCTTTAGTTTCACAAACTAACATAGAGACAGACGATGGCTGCAAAGGGAACAATTTCTGAAACATGGAAATAGCAGAAACCTAACTTTGTTACCACTGTTAGGTTTTCCTTAGGGGTAGTCACATCATATGTGCGTAGTGGAATATACAAGAACAACCCTAAAGAGACATATGGATCTTGCTAAAACCATGAGTCAAGAAATTACAGCAATAATAAAATTACCTTTGCAAAATTTAGTCAATACTCAACTGGATGCTCCAAGAAAATTCTTTTAGGAATCAGAATCCTATTCCAAGTCCTTCCTTTATGCTTCCTTTGGCTCTATCAAGATTGGACTGCTCCTCAGAGGAGTTAGTGTAGAAATAAGTCCACACCTCTAGAGAAGTCCACACCTCTATAGAAGTCCACACAAGCGTTGAATAACCATAGCACCTTGGCACACAAGGTCTAGGTCAGAGAAGGAGAAATCCATCTGTGTCTCCATAGATTAACGGATCCGTACACGGGAGAGGTGATGGAGGCAGCAGTCGGTCGAACGGAGGGAACCGAAAGGAGCGGAACTCTTCTGTCTCTTTCAAGATCACCAACCCTTTCACAAAGTCTCGGCCGACTGATAAGATCTAATCTTACACACACACAAAAAAAACCTAAAATCTGGCCTATTTATACCCATAGATATAAAGCAAATAAAGTCTCCGCTATCCGCAGACCCAAAAAAGGAGTTAAAAGAAATTCGGTGAGAACAGATTTATCGAGACATTACGACGAATTCGTCGAAACCCTTTCGACGATTTCGTCGAGATATCACGATAACACTCTAGACATCACGACGAATTCGTCGAAACACTTTCAACTCGATGAATGCATGTACGTTGAGATGTCACGACAAATCATCGAGTGCTACTCATTGAATTCGGATTGTCGAGACAACTCGATATCACTAGAAACGTCACGACAAATTCGTCGAAACCCTTTCGATGGATTCGTTGAGATATCACGACGAATCGTCGAGTTATCACGATATCAATTGACTAATCATCGAGTCATCACGTTGACTCTCGATGAAATCATTCACATATCTTGATGACACTGATCATAAGTTGATATTCGCAATATCTCCTTGTGATCCCGACGACATGCTCCATACAATATACACTATATCTAGGAGCAATTAATCGAACCACCAATACTCCAATTAGTCTTAGGATTGGTCCTTCACTCATATCCAATATGAGAAAGACCAACACAATCTTTTCTCCAATTTCTCTAAGCGCTCTTATGTGTGACCCTATAGGTGTAAGACCCTTTTTTTTCAAACAACCGAGTCTAAGGCCCAGAACCGCCGCTTTGCGGTGACACCTTCACTCGGAAAGGTTGCCACTACAAAGCGCTGATCCTGCCGGCCAAATCGATCACAAAGAAAAGTGCATTAAAGAAGACAAGTCCACAGAATCAACATAAAATATAAATGTTCACATGATAGAACTGAATAAAAGATAACAAGGGTTACAATAATAAAGGGCTCATGCCCTGTACATCATATCCTCACAACAAAATCACTCGCGGAAGCAAACTACTAACCACTCACTGGTCCCAAACTGCTGCTCTTGTACTAGACTGTCCCGTCTCCTTCTGCACCTGCCCTGGTACTGCTTCGTCTACTCCGTTCCCTAAAATGATATGGTCCACCGACCGTTAGTCAAAAAGACTAAGCCTCATTTTCCCGGCCACCTGGGCGTCTCCCCGGCCGGCCAATGCCACCACCACCTTCGTTGAGGTGGTGGTCGGAGATTGGCGGTGGTTGGCCGGCCGGAGGTGGCCGGAACAAGGCTTTTTAGCCGGAATAAAAAGCTCCAAATCTGGAGTTTTAGCCTACCCGATTTAGGGCCATTTGGCCCCAAATCTTGCAGCCAACAGAGGGAGATCTATCCAATGAGAGAGAGGAGGAGGGGAGGACCTGAACGGAGGGGATTTGCCTTGCCGATCTCCTATCCACCATGGCCACATGAAAGCTCTTGGATGCCATGGAACTTCTACACCAAGATAGCTAGTTCCTTCGGGTAAGTGGGGGAAAACCCTCCCCTCTGCCCGGTGAAGCTTTTAAATGGAGCAATTTGAGGAGAGGAGGGGTCTCTCCTTGATTGCCACCATTAATGGCCATCAAGCACAATTTCGGCCACCATGAAAAATCACAAAATACAGCCCCCCTATGGCCTGGAATGACTGTCTATCTTCCCCAAACAGAAGAGGGGAGATGTACCACTCAATTGGGAGAGGAATGGGTGGCCCTTGGTCTCCTTTGGCCATGAATGGCCATCTTTCTCTCTCTTTCTCTCTCCACCATTTTTGGGGAAAATGGGGGTTTCTCTCTCCTGGCCGGATTTCTTGAAATTAAATGATAATTTCAGTAATTCCTAACCCTATTAGGTGGTGGACCACCTCAATTGAGTTTAGCCCAAGTGGATTGGGCTTGATTAGCCTTTTCCCCTCTTTTTGGGCAAGGTTGACCAAATGTTGACTTGAGGTGTTGACTTGGTCAACTGATGGGTTGACTGGTCCAAGTGGTGTGTCTTGAGTGCCTTGACACCACCCAAAGTTGGTTGAGTCATGGTGGTGTCCCTTGGATTCAGCCATCTTGAGGGCTGGAAAACCCTTTAAACTTCTTGTAACAACCAGAGAAGATGAAAGGAGGGTGAGGGGAGATGAATAAGGGCTCAATTTGCCTTCAATGCCATTAATCCTCCTTTAATGGACACTTTCTCTCTCTTCAAATTGGGGGAAACTCCCAATTTCTCTCTCCTAATCACCATTTCCAGAAATTGGATAGCTCTTTGAGTAAATCTCAGCCTCCTAGACTAATTGGCTACTCCAATTGGGCCTAGCCCAAGTGGATTGGGTCCAATTTGGGCAAACTAGGTTATTTTAACCTAAATTAAGGCAAATTTGACTTTGGTCAAATTAATCAATTGGATTGACCCCAAAGGATGGCTTGGGCTCCATTGGCTTCCCTGAAGGGTTAGGAAGGTCTAGGTAGGGTCAATTTGGCAAAGTGAGGGTGAATTGCCCCTTATTCGGGCACTTTGACCAAATTAAGGTTTAGGGCAATTTGGTCAAATTGGAGGCCCCATGATGGGGCTTTTTGGTCCATTAGGATCCTAGTACCCATACAAGGGTAGGGTCATGGTCAATTTGGCATGGTGGGGGCCAATTGACCTTAATTGAGTTAGTTTGACCAAATTTTGGGTTAAGGTTGACTTTAGTCAAATTGGCCTCCTAGGTTGACCCCAATAGGTCACTGGTGCTTCAAGGAGACCTTTAATGGGTTAGGGATGCTATGGTGGGGTCAAGGTTCAAGGTGGGGTCCTAAAATCCAACCCTAGGCTTGATATTTGAAAATTGCTATTTGTAGACCACTTGGGTTTTCTCCTTCTCACCTATGTTCACAAGGCCTTGAGCTCTTCCTATGGTTTTGTCATGACCTAGTCATGACAAAACCAACTTAGGGGTCTAGCTGTTTGGGGGATGTTACAAATCCCAATAAACAAAAAGAATAATTTCGTCCTCGAAATTCATGTTAGGCTTGCGGGGTTGTCCCCGAGAGTGACTGAACGTAACATCCCCTAAGAATCGAAACTATTCCTGGCTCGAAGAGCATCGACTATCTCTGCCACACCAGCTCTAGTGGCTCCCAGGTGTGCTCCTCCTGTCCATAATTTCACAACATGATTTTCTTCTACCGAATCTTCTTGCGCCGCATGACTCGCACCGTCGTATCGTCTATCCTGACCGGGGTGACCTAGCTACCTTGGTCAATCTACCCTCGATCTTCCACTCTAACCTGGGCAGATTCTTATGCCTCTACAGATTTCTTCACACGTTCAATTTCTTACTCCTTCAGGTGCGTCCGAGTAATCACTCATCTCTACTCTACAACTTTTCCAGTTCTTACTACTGATGGGACTAATCAAATAGTCTAGCGTCCCAATCATCCTTAAATTTTTAATGGGGGCACTTGTGAACCTTTCTGATTACATGTTAACCAACCTCAATTAGTATCCATGTTGGTAAGACGACTCCCAATCATTTTCTACGTGGAGTTTGATTCATAAGGTATACGGGTGAAATTTTTTTTGAAACCCTAAGATTTTTCACAAGTCAATTTCATCAAGAAAATATCTTCACGTTTATTCCACCAAATTCCTATCACTTCCACATATGCTAGTCTCGATCACTTTCGAATGGTCCAAGGTAAGATAAACTTAGATTTTTTTATCATAGTCGACTCAACCACTAGCTTCTAAATTCAATAGGTCATCGTCTATGATCTCTGGTTATTCGTCATCATAGCCTCCAAGGTTTAAGAGTTATTATTGTTGTAAAAATTTTCCACCATGACAGGGCGTGATTTTTAACAAATCATGAGTTAATCACTTCTGAATGCCCAAAATCACAAGAACTTCCAATTATAATTAATGCTTGCTCGACCTAATTTTGGTTCCCAACTTCCAGAAGGGCATCTGCATCCCTAAGTGACCAGACCTAGCAACTTTACATTTCTAATGCTTCAACTAAGGCCAAGTTGTTGTTCGATCAACGATGTCTATCCATGGTCCTGGTAATACTACAGATCATCATTCCTAATGTGCTTTTATAGAATCTATCTTCGCCCAAGTAAAATTGAATAAGATCGACTTCAAAATCATCATGTTCCCGACATAGCACTTGCTAAATTAGATCTAAGGGACACCCAAGTCAGTAACTAATTTGCCCAATAAACAAAAGGTAAGCCTCAATAAACAAAAGATTAGCCTCTATCTATTTTTGGGCTAAGTATCTTCAATATTACCATGTTATATTCGTCCTAGGTATGCAAGAAATCCTTAGGGCACGCAACCTTAGACTTGGGGTTCTATCTTGAAACTTGTCAATTCGCTCCATTCTTCAGACTCTTCAAGGTACCCTCTATGACAACCTTAAACATGTGACCCAATCCCAAATAGGTCTCTTCTTAACTTGAATTTCTTATCCGACCCTTGGTGCTTAGTGTGATGGTTATTTCAATGTAATCATGTCAGCGGTATGAGGGTTGAGTTTATGAGTCCCATACCCTTCTGCTTAAGTGTGAATCTCCCTTACTCTAGCCTCTTTGGGGTATCCTCGTACCTTCACCAAAAGTTAAACCTACGGTCTATTTCAGACTAGGGCATGGAATAAATTGTCATGGTAAGTCACGTGTCCCAGTGGAGTTGAGTCTAACTTATTGACTAAAGGACTATCTAAAGAGATCTTTGTAGCCATAGGTATTCCCTGCTGGGGGCAGGGTTTGCCGCAGGCTACAAAAGAAAACTTGCCAAAAGATTCAGTTAAAAGTGGACTTTTCCATGTGATTTCACATATGGGCACACCATTGCTTCCGCTGCTTTGTTTGTCCTCAAACTAAACTCGCGCGGGGTGGCCCATAGTTTGTGGACTTCTTTTCTTCGGATCGAGGTTTGCTCTGATACCACTTGTAAGACCCTTTTTTTCAAACAACCGGGTCTTAGGGCCAGAACCGCCGCTTTGCGGTGACACCTTCACTCGGAAAGGTTGCCACTACAAAGCGCCGATCCTGCCGGCCAAATCGATCACAAAGAAAAGTGCATTAAAGAAGACAAGTCCACAGAATCAACATGAAATATAAATGTTCACATGATATAACAGAATAAAAGATAACAATGGTTACAATAAGAAAGGGCTCATGCCCTGTACATCATATCCTGACAACAAAATCACTCGCGGAAGCAAACTACTAACCACTCACTGGTCCGGAACTGCTGCTCTTGTACTAGACTGTCCCGTCTCCTTCTGCACCTGCCTCTGGTACTGCTTCGTCTCCTCCGTTCCCTAAAATGATATGGTCCACCGACCGTAAGTCAAAAAGACTAAGCCTCATTTTCCCGGCCACCTGGGCATCTCCCCGGCCGGCCAATGCCACCACCACCTTCGTTGAGATGGTGGACGGCGATTGGCGGTGGTTGGCCGGCCGGAGGTGGCCGGAACAAGGCATTTTAGCCGGAATAAAAAGCTCCAAATCTGGAGTTTTAGCCTACCCGATCAAGGGCCATTTGGCCCCAAATCTTCCAGCAAACAGAGGGAGATCTATCCAATGAGAGAGAGGAGGAGGGGAGGACCTGAATGGAGGGGATTTGCCTTGCCGATCTCCTATCCACCATGGCCACATGAAAGCTCTTGGATGTCATGGAACTTCTACACCAAGATAGCTGGTTCCTTCGGGTAAGTGGGGGAAAACCCTCCCCTCTGCTCGGTGAAGCTTTTAAATGGAGCAATTTGAGGAGAGGAGGGGTCTCTCCTTGATTGCCACCATTAATGGCCATCAAGAACAATTTTGGCCACCATGAAAAACCACAAAATACAGCCCCCCCCCCCCCCCCCCCGATGGCCTGGAATGACTGTCTATCTTCCCCAAACTGAAGGGGGGAGATGTACCACTCAATTGGGAGAGGAATGGGTGGCCCTTGGTCTCCTTTGGCCATGAATGGCCATCTTTCTCTCTCTTTCTCTCTCCACCATTTTTGGGGGAAATGGGGGTTTCTCTCTCCTGGCCGAATTTCTTGAAATTAAATGATAATTTCAGTAATTCCTAACCCCATTAGGTGGTGGACCACCTCAATTGAGTCTAGCCCAAGTGGATTGGGCTTGATTAGCCTTTTCCCCTCTTTTTGGGCAAGGTTGACCAAATGTTGACTTGAGGTGTTGACTTGGTCAACTGATGGGTTGACTGGTCCAAGTGGTGTGTCTTGAGTCCCTTGACACCACCCAATGTTGGTTGAGTCATGGTGGTGTCCCTTGGATTCAGCCATCTTGAGGGCTGGAAAACCCTTTAAACTTCTTGTAACAACCAAAGAAGATGAAAGGAGGGTGAGGGAGATGAATGAGGGATCAATTTGCCTTCAATGCCATTAATCCTCCTTTAATGGCCACTTTCTCTCACTTCAAATTGGGGGAAACTCCCAATTTCTCTCTCCTAGTCACCATTTCCAAAAATTGGATAGCTCTTTGAGTAAATCTCAGCATCCTAGACTAATGGGCTACTCCAATTGGGCCTAGCCCAAGTGGATTGGGTCCAATTTGGGCAAACTAGGTTATTTTAACCTAAATTAAGGCAAATTTGACTTTGGTCAAATTAATCAATTGGGTTGACCCCAAAGGATGGCTTGGGCTCCATTGGCTTCCCTGAAGGGTTAGGAAGGTCTAGGTAGGGTCAATTTGGCAAAGTGAGGGTGAATTGCCCCTTATTAGGGCACTTTGACCAAATTAAGGTTTACGGCAATTTGGTCAAATAGGAGGCCCCATGATGGGGCTTTTTGGTCCATTAGGATCCTAGTACCATACAAGGGTAGGGGCATGGTCAATTTGGCATGGTGGGGGGCAATTGACCTTAATTGAGTTAGTTTGACCAAATTGGACCCAATCCACTTGTGTAAGACCCCTTTTTTTTTCTTTCAAACAACAGGGTCTTAGGCCCAGAACCGTCGCTTTGCGGTGACACCCTTGCTCAGGAAGGTCGCGACTACAAAACGTCGATACTGCCGACCAAATCAATCACAAAGAAAAGTGCATTAAAGAAGACAAGTCCACAGAATCAACATGAAATATAAATGTTCACACGATATAACTGAATAAAAGATTACAAGGGTTACAATAATAAAGGGCTCATGCCCTGTACATCATATCCTCACAACAAATCACTCGCGGAAGCAAACTACTAACCACTCACTGGTCCTGAACTGCTGCTCTTGTACTAGACTGTCCCGTCTCCTTCTGCACCTGCCTCTGGTACTGCTTCGTCTCCTCCGTTCCCTAAAATGATATGGTCCACCGACCGTTAGTCAAAAAGACTAAGCCTCATTTTCCCAGCCACCTGGGCGTCTCCCCGGCCGGCCAATGACACCACCACCTTCGTTGAGGTGGTGGCCGGCGATTGGCGGTGGTTGGCCGGCCGGAGGTGGCCAGAATAAGGCTTTTTAGCCGGAATATAAAGCTCCAAATCTGGAGTTTTAGCCTACCCGATCTAGGGCCATTTGGCCCCAAATCTTGCAGCCAACAGAGGGAGATCTATCCAATGAGAGAGAGGAGGAGGGGAGGACCTGAACGGAGGGGATTTGCCTTGCCGATCTCCTATCCACCATGGCCACATGAAAGCTCTTGGATGTCATGGAACTTCTACACCAAGATAGCTGGTTCCTTCGGGTAAGTGGGAGAAAACCCTCCCCTCTGCCCGGTGAAGCTTTTAAATGGAGAAATTTGAGGAGAGGAGGGGTCTCTCCTTGATTGCCACCATTAATGGCCATCAAGCACAATTTCGGCCACCATGAAAAACCACAAAATACAGCCCCCCTATGGCCTGGAATGACAATCTATCTTCCCCAAACTGAAGAGGCGAGATGTACCACTCAATTGGGAGAGGAATGGGTGGCCCTTGGTCTCCTTTGGCTATGAATGGCCATCTTTCTCTCTCTTTCTCTCTCCACCATTTTTGGGGAAAATGGGGGTTTCTCTCTCCTGGCCGAATTTCTTGAAATTAAATGATAATTTCAGTAATTCCTAACCCCATTAGGTGGTGGACCACCTCAATTGAGTCTAGCCAAAGTGGATTGGGCTTGATTAGCCTTTACCCCTCTTTTTGGGCAAGGTTGACCAAATGTTGACTTGAGGTGTTGACTTGGTCAACTGATGGGTTGACTGGTCCAAGTGGTGTGTCTTGAGTCCCTTGACACCACCCAAAGTTGGTTGAGTCATGGTGGTGTCCCTTGGATTCAGCCATCTTGAGGGCTGAAAAACCCATTAAACTTCTTGTAACAACTAGAGAAGATGAAAGGAGGGTGAGGGGAGATGAATGAGGGATCAATTTGCCTTCAATGCCATTAATCCTCCTTTAATGGCCACTTTCTCTCTCTTCAAATTGGGGGAAACTCCCAATTTCTCTCTCCTAGTCACCATTTCCAGAAATTGGATGGCTCTTTGCGTAAATCTCAGCCTCTTAGACTAATGGGCTACTCCAATTGGGCCTAGCCCAAGTGGATTGGGTCCAATTTGGGCAAACTAGGTTATTTTAACCTAAATTAAGGCAAATTTGACTTTGGTCAAATTAATCAACTGGGTTGACCCCAAAGGATGGCTTGGGCTGCATTGGCTTCCCTGAAGGGTTAGGAAGGTCTAGGTAGGGTCAATTTGTCAAAGTGAGGGTGAATTGCCCCTTATTAGGGCACTTTGACCAAATTAAGGTTTAGGGCAATTTGGTCAAATTGGAGGCCCCATGTTGGGCTTTTTGGTCCATTAGGATCCTAGTACCCATACAAGGGTAGGGCATGGTCAATTTGGCATGGTGGGGGCCAATTGACCTTAATTGAGTTAGTTTGACCAAATTTTGTGTTAAGGTTGACTTTAGTCAAATTGGCCTCCTAGGTTGACCCCAATGGGTCACTGGTGCTTCAAGGAGACCTCTAATGGGTTAGGGATGCTATGGTGGGGTCAAGGTTCAAGGTGGGGCCCTAAAATCCAACCCTAGGCTAGATATCTGAAAATGGCTATTTGCAGACCACTTGGGTTTTCTCCTTCTCACCTATGTTCACAAGGTCTTGAGCTCTTCCTATGGTTTTGTCATGACCTAGTCATGACAAAACCAACTTAGGGGTCTAGCTGTTTGGGGGATGTTACAATAGGCTCATAACTCATTGGCAGTGTGACTAACAACTTGATTTCTTCAGGATCACTACAGAAGCTCCAGCAATATTACCATTTCCCTAAAAACAAATTTTCAGAATTTTAAGCCATGAATTATTACTTAAATAAAGTTACTGCCCGACACTTGATTTACCGCGCCGCAGTAACTCGCGTAAATAGAAACGCCACACATCCCTATTTCACTTCATTTCCTCCATACCTTAGCATTCATTTTCCTTCCTACCGTTGCTTGTTAGCCCAATTCAAGATTACCCTTTGTTATTCGTTTATTTGATGATAGTTATGAGTTCTCATGCTTAGATTGAAGTTAGGTTTACTCCTATCATGTTCATGTGTTTGTAAGGTTAGTGTTGGAACAACCCTATTACTGATTTGGGCTAGGATCACTATCCGTTGACTAGGACTAAGTTGACCCCCATTGTATAGTCTAAAGGGTCAAGGGTTTAGGCTATTAGAACTTAGGAAAAGATAAATTTCTGCTTTCGACGAACTCCATACTGCGTTCGATGAACTCCATTCTGCGTTTGACGAACGACATGCTTCAGTTTGACGAACTTGCCAAGGTTCTCCGTTCGACGAAATGCTTTCTACGTTCGACGAACGTCTTGCTTCAGTGTTCGACGATCTTGCAGCGTCTTAGCTTCTCAGCTCGACGAAGTCAGTTCTCCAGCCAGCCAGAATATCATTTTCTCAGCTTGATGAACTCAGTTCTCCAGCCAGCCAGCAGATTATTCTCTCAGTTCGACAAATTACGACTTGAGCTCGACGAACTCCAGTCTGCGTTCGACGAATCAGCAACAGAAGTTCAGTTCGATGAAATCAACATTCAGTTCGACGAACTCAACATTCAGATTGACGAATTCTTATTTCAGCTCGATGAATTTCAGACAGATCAGTTATAGTCTATTCTCTGATTTCAGATCAACCTAAATCAGCAACAAATATATTCTATTATTTGGAGTTATTCATTTCCATATAAGATAAGATTTTAATTCCTCCTTCTATTTTATTACTTTCCATTCTCTTCCCGAGAAAGTAGCCATTTGGCATATTGGAAAAAGGAAAAGGAATTAAAGATCAGATTGCAATTCCAAGAATTAATCCTCCTGATTATTCTATTCCTTATTCAGAGGATTTGGAATTCAAATCAGAGATATATTGCCAAGGAAAACGAAAAAGACAAGCAACAAGATAGAAAAGAAGAAAGTATTACAATATCAGTCGACAGAGAAGTAACATTCTAGAAAAAGACACAAAGTCAAAAGTTTTACAGTCTTCTTCCTCATCAGCAGCAACCTCATTCTCAGAGAACAACAACAAAATTCTTCTCTCAGTTTTCTGCTGCAAGTTCAAATCTTCAAGAGCAACAACAAATCTGAGAAACATTGTCTCTCAGATTCATCAGCTTCAAAGAAGATTTGTTTCATCCAAGTGAATGCTCCATCCTCATATGTCAATTATTTCAATCAGACAGGGGGAGCTTTACATCAACACAATCCACTAGTCTTCTCTCAGATTGTTGATAGAGAAGAACTTCATAACCCCTTTTATTCTATTTTGTACAGGGTTCTAACTCCCTTCAAAAGTTAACTGTTTGGTGGCAGGGCACCTGATCAAAAACCTGCAGTTGGTGTATTGGGCACCTGATCAAAACCCCATTAGTGATAGGGCACCTGATCAAAAACCTAGTGGATTCCTACCAAGGGTGGTAGAAGAGTAGATGTACCCAGGTTTATTGGGGAACTACTATAGATCCGTGTGTCCTCTGTGATTGTGATTATTTTTCTGTACTGTGCTGTGCTGTGTTCTTTATTTGTTTTTATAACTCACTCAGTACACACACATATATATCACTATTTTAATTCCGCTATAAAAATAAGTGAAAATCTTTTTAATACTCTATTCACCCCACCCCCCCCCCCCCCTCTAGAGTAACTTTAATATCTAACCTCACTTTCAATTGGTATCAGAGGTTGGTTGATTCTTTACATGCTAACACCTGAATCAAAAGATCAATTAGATCTTAATTTTCTTCTAGAGTTTCTTTTGCAAAAAATCCATGGCACAGAACAAAGAATACGCAAGCACAAGACCTCCTATGTGCAATCTAAATTAGTTTGCATTATGGAAGGCAAGGATCAGGTTATATATGAACTCTATTGATGAAGATATTTTTAATGTTATTTTGATAGGACCCCCTACTCCTACAGCAACAATAAGTGCTGAAGCAACAACAAATAATGTTGTTCCACCTCCCGTGTGGACAGAAGCTCAAAAGAAGCAGAGAAGTGTTGATGCCAAAGCAATGAATATATTGGCACAGACAATGTTTGATGACATTTTTCAAAAGGTTGTGGAATGCACCTCAGCCAGGTAAATCTGGACCTCCCTCAACAGCATGGTTGAAGGATCTGCAGATGAAAGAAAAGACAGAAGATCTCACCTTATCTCTCATTATGAGAATTTCAAAAAGGGAGAAACTGAGAGTGTTACAGATATGTACAACAGACTCAGTCTCATAATCAATGAGCTGAAATCTCTAGACAAAGTGATCTCCATCACTGAAGTCAATGATAAGATCCTAATGTGCTTCCCCAGCACATGGGACTCTAGGATCGGGCCAATCAAGGAAGCCAGAAGCCTTAATGAGATCTCCACTGAGACCTTGTTAGGCAAGCTCAAATCCTATGAGCAGCTTATCAAGTCCAGAGAAGCTGAGCAATCTACTTCCTCACCAGCATCCAAGAAGGAAAGGAGCATTGCTTTCCAAGCAAATGAAGAGGAAGATAAAGCTCCAGGAGAAGTGGAGTTTATGAGCTTACTAGACAAAAGGTTCTACAAGATGGCTAGAAAATACTTCAGAAAGAAGGATTCAAGATCCAGAGAAAAGCCAAGGTATGACAAATCTAATTCTGCAGAAATAATTTGTTTTGGCTACAGGAAACCTAGACACATTCTACCTGAGTGTCCAGAGAACCAAAAGAAGGAGAAGAGAAAAGAGAGAGAAGAGAAAAGGCACTCCAACAAGCCTTCCTCCCACAAACACAAGCATAAGGGAAGAGGCTTTGTAACTGAATCTTGGAGTGAAACAGAATCAGAATCTTCATCCAGCTCTTCTGAAGATGACGAAAATGCAAATGAGAACGACCAATGCTTGATGGATATATATGACTCAAGAGTGAGTCAGAATATGCATCATCATCCAGCTCCAGTGATGATGAAGAAGAAAGAAACTTATGAATGATGGCTATTAATGCCTCAGGAAGTAATTCAGAAGAATCAGAATCAGAAAATGACAGTGATCAGGTAATATCTAACTTTGATTTCAATTCAAATGAATTTAAAGATAAATTCAAAGCTCTTTGTTTAGATTTAATTAAATCTGAGAAAGAGATAATCTCTCTCAGAGGCAAGTTGGCTGAAATGAACCAACTAAGTGAAGAAATTGTCAATCTTAAGAAAGAATTGGCTGCCTCCAGAGAACACATTGTTCTCATTGAGAAC
The DNA here is from genome assembly GCA_033032865.1 of Dactylorhiza incarnata. Lineage (NCBI taxonomy): Eukaryota > Viridiplantae > Streptophyta > Magnoliopsida > Asparagales > Orchidaceae > Dactylorhiza > Dactylorhiza incarnata. The sequence continues at coordinate 23,671,282 of JAWHQI010000011.1, read as the reverse complement.
AAGTTGTCTGAAGCTAAGAAGTTTGAAGAATCCCTCAATGGGAAAAGTATCAAACTGATGGACATCACAAGCACAGTGAATGCCAGACTAAGTGGCAAACTGGGCTTTGGTGCATCATCAAGTGAGCCACATCTGATTAAGAAAAACATTTTTTCTGCACTAGTAAAATTCATTTCTGCTATGAACAAAGAGGCAGTAGAAATAGATAAAAACATTTCAAGCAAGAATATTAAGAATAAAGGAATTCAGCTGAATTCGTCGAACGGAGCTCGACGAAATCACAAGAATTCATCGAACGGAGATCGACGAAAGCTGAGCACAAAACTTCAGCATAGTTCTGTCGAACAGAGCTCGACAAAATCAGATGAATTCATCGAATGGAGATGGACAAACTCTGAAGACATATTTTCAGTACAGTTATTATTCGAACGGCGCTCGACGAAAGCACTTCACTTCGTCGAACGGCGATCGACGAACTCACTAGAATTCGTCGAACGAAAAATGTACTGAATTTTAGAAGAATTCTTATTCTCAATATACTAAGAATCCTTTTACTGAGTGGATATTTCCTCCAAGGAGATATCATCCACAAGGTTATAAGGATCAGCCTGAGATATCTTATTTTTCAGAATTTTGTGGAAAAACAAAAGGACCCAAATTATGTGGAAAAACAAAAGGACCCAAGGTAGTCTGGGTCAAGAACAACTAGAATGTTTTCTGTTTTGCAGGTACAGGGCTATCCAAAAATAAAAGAACAATGGTACTTGGATAGTGGGTGCTTAAAGCATATGATAGGAAACAAGGCCAACCTAAGCAACTGCAAGGCAAGGCTTGGACCCAAAGTGGTCTTTGGAGACTCTAACTGTGGACTAACCAAAGGTTATGGACAGATCAAAGTTGGAGCAGTCACCTTCAAAGAGGTAGCTTATGTCAAGGGTCTGAAGCACATGTAAGATCCCCCTCCCGGAACACAAAACACGACCGAGGGGATCCTTATGCCCAGGATAGCCGCCATGCGGAAGCGCCAGCGCACGAGCTAGCCTCCCCCACAAGACGCCTATCCTGCCGGCCAAACCAACTGAACAGCGCCAACCCATCAATAATAGAAAGCAATAAAGCCATAGGTTCACAATAAGTAATAAAGTCCAGAACAGTACAGAGAAAAGCAGAAAGCTACACAAGCTCCTGCAAATCATCAGAGTAACCAGCTAAATGCCCCAAGGGCTACATCTCAAAACACTCACCAGCCTCTGTCACTGACGGGAGCTAAGGTACCATAAACCCCAGCCCTACACACCTGACCTGGCTGGCCTCCGGTGTTGAACGCTGCTATACCACTGAATGTGCTCCTAAAAAGAGGGACGTAGCAACCGTTAGTCATAAAGACTAAGTGGCTTCCCATCCGCTCCCCCGGCGACTCCATGTCACCGGGCGGAAGGAAAGGAAGAAAAGCTGAAATATAACAGTAATATACAAAGCAGGTGACGGGGAAAGTAAACTAGTATACACAAATTCTAAGCTACACAAGTGTAAAAGGGGCTAATCTAATCATGTATAAGCAGGAGTATAATAAAGGTGTGCAACAGTAAATAAATAGTAAGTAAAGCAGGTAAAGCAAGGCAGTAAGAACAGTAGCGACAAGTAATCAATCTCGTACCCTAACTTATATGAATGCCCATACAAACTTATAAGTTAGGATTTCCAGGAATTATAACTCATCATATAAAAGAGCCCATACTAATTTATATGATGAGGATCTGCAAGTGCGTATGCTATGCTATGCCATGAATGTTTTATGCAATGAGACTCACACACACGATTTTATGCGCATAGACCTTTGTAGTTCCCTCTGTTTGAAAGGAAGCCAACCTCTCGGGCACCAACCGCTGTGACACACGGTGGTAGCGTACTAGGCTGTCCACTCCTAGGCGGGTATACACTCTACCAGGCCTAGACCGCACGTACGCCTCGACGCTAAACAACCGCGGAGCTCTGTGTACTCTTTGCTGGAGTCCACCAGACTGTGAGCTAAGTGAGAGGTGTCATCGGGGAACTGTCGTCCCGACACGCAACCAAGCTGGTGTTGAAATTGTTGAAGTGGAAGTGAAGGAGGCTTTTGGACCTGGGCGGTCTGGGAGGAGGTCGGGCGGTCTGACGTGACCGCACGACCTGGCGGTCTGCATCTGCGGTCTGGCTGACCTAAGCCTAGTTGCGGTCTCCTGGGTTGACCGCTGGTCTTGTCCAAAGTCTGCTGAAGGTGGAGCTGCGCGGTCTGTGCGTGATCGCGTGGCGTGCTGTCCTCTTCAAGGCTGTGGCGGTCTGGTGTGACCACACAGATTGATCCAAGTTCTCTCCGGAATGCGGTATGGTAGCTGACCAGGCTTTTTGGGGGTATTCGCGGACTAAGGGTCTTAGTCGCGCGGTCTCAGTTCGCGGTCTCAGGAGGAGACTGGTATGCGAGCTGGTTGCTGTTCGCGGTCTCAAGAGGAGATCGGCATGCAGACAGTGGTTCGCGATCTGATGGCGAACTGACTGTGTTCGCGGTCTCGTGCGAACAAATGTGGTGAATAGCTTCAGGCGGTCTGGCGAGCTCTTTGTGGAGTTGCGGTCTGCTGTGAGAGTGGCGGTCTCTTATGGCGACATTGAAGCTGGCGGGTTCACCAGAAAATGAAGCAGAAGTAATGTTGCTGATCGCGCAGTGTGACCGGTCAGGTCGCACGGCCTGGGGGGTGGTGATCCTATCTCTAGGGTGGTGACCAGATCAGGTCTCACGCCTATAAATAGGATCCACTGTTGCAGCAAACATAGACACACCAAGTGTAAGCTGAGTTCGCTCTTGTTCTCGCAGTCTGTTTATTTCTGACCGGGCGGTCTCTGATTGAACTCTTATTGTGCAGCTTCTGCAGATAGTGTGGGCAGCAGCGATCACCTCTTCCTCTGAAAGTGTTCGGGCGGTCTGCGGCTTGGAGTTGTGGTGCTGGAGTTCGGGAGAATCAGGAGGTCGGAAGAAGGGAGCGGTCTGTGCAGCGGTCTGGTGGTGTTCTGTGGTCGGCAGAGAGTTGCGGTCTTGCAACTGGCAGAGATCGCAGGGGAGGTCGCGCGGTTTGGGTGGTCTCCAGTTATCCTCAGTTTTTGTATTTCTCTTTGGAGTTTTGTGCTGACGAAATCATGTCTCGTCAAGCATGTCTTGCCCTGTAATTGAAGTTTGCTATCAATAAAGATCGTTTGTTTGCCTAAGGTTGTTTCTGGTTCTTTTGGCTTGTATCTCTAGCTGTTATTCCTGCTTGCTCTCACAAGGTCCGAGAAATTTTCACATGGTATCAGAGGCATGTTGGAGTGGATAGAGCAGTGAATAACTTAGAGTAGCCATCGCCTTTGTGAAGAAGGAACCAGAGGAAGAACAATGGAAGGAGGATTTGCAAGAGGTCTTGGGATTGAGATGCTTACATCGACTAACTTTAAGAAGTGGAAGTCGTGTATGCAGAGCTATCTTCTAGGGGAGGACCTCTGGGAGGTTGTTGGAGGAGATGCGACAGAAGAGGTAAAAGCAACAGAAGCGAGTGACAATGGTCCGGCCGTGAGGGCGTGGAGAAAGACCAATGCTAAGGCCGAGTTCACTTTGAAGCGTGCCATTTCACCTGATCTATTTGATCACATCTTAGGGTGTGGATCAGCTGCCGAGATCTGGAGAGCCCTGGATGGGCTGTTTAACAAGAAGAATGTAGCGATGCTGCAGTTCTTGGAGAATGAGCTGGCAAGGTCGGCTCAGGGCGATCTTTCTATCTCCACTTTCTTTCTGAAGATGAAGAACCTCTGCGCTGAGATATCAGCACTGGATCCTGATGAGCCAATTTCTGAGGCGAAGCTGAAGAGACACATCATTCGCGGCTTGTGGAAGGAATATGTGGCCTTTGTGACGTCGGTGCAGGGTTGGGCTAATCAGCCGTCTCTGATAGAGCTAGAGAATCTGCTAGCGTCGCAGGAAAGTCTGGCAAGGCAGATGGCGGGGGTGTCCGTGTCTGGGGGAGATGGTGAGGTTCTCTTCTCAGGGAAGAAGAAGAAGTGGGATAAGAAGAAGAAGACCGTTGGAGGCTATGGGCCTTCAACTTCTGGACAGGAGGAGAGGGGCTATCCTCCTAAGGCTGAGGAGAAGAAGAAAAAGGAAGGTCCCAAATGCTACAAATGCGGGAAGGTTGGGCACTTCAAGAAGGACTGTAGGCTGAATACTCAGCCAGGGCATGCTGGTGAGAAGGAGGAAGCACTGACCAGGCAGGTTGATGGAGGATGGGGAGGAGCCTTCTCGGCTTCTATTGGAGCCTCGGTTCCTATCAACTATCAGGAGGACTGGATCGTGGACTCGGGGTGTGGTCATCACCTCACCGGGGATGAGTCGAAGCTTTCTTCAGTGGAGCCCTACACAGGTAATAATGTTATCATTACTGCAGATAATACTGTGCATGCAGTCGAGAAGGTCGGGGTTGTTTCCTTGGGCAGTGATAGAGGGGCATTAACCTTGAAGAGTGTCTATCATGTGCCCGGTATGAGGAAAAACATCTTCTCCGTGACCAACGCTGTTGACGCTGGGTATCACGTTCTGTTCGGCCCAACAGAAGTGAAATTTCTACGTAATGTAGAGGCCGTGAAGGCCGAGGTCGTCCATGTCGGGAGGAGAGCGAAAGACTTGTTCCTTTTATCGACAAGTTCTTATGTCGACAAGATGAAGACGAATGATGGTGCTGTGATATGGCATGAGAGGTTGGGGCACGTAGGGATGGATAAGCTGAAAGCTATGGCGGTGAGAGGTCTGGTCAAGGGCCTGCCAAATCTATCCTCCTATGGTGAAGGTCATGTTTGCGAGGGATGTCAGTTCGGCAAGTCTCATCGACAGCCGTTTGATAAGTCGCAGACAAGGTGTAGTATGCCGTTGGAGTGCATCCACGGTGACTTGATGGGACCAACTGCTACCCCAAGCCTTGGAGGCAGCAGGTATATGCTGGTGTTGATCGATGATTACACCAGATATGTCTGGGTTTATTTTCTGAAGGAGAAGGCGGAGGCGTTTGCCAAGTTTGTGGAGTTCAAGGAGCTCGTGGAGGGTCGGCTGAATCTGCGGATCAAGAAGCTGAGGATGGACAACGGAGGGGAGTTCACCTCTGCTGAGTTCTCCAGTTTTTGCAGGAAGGCAGGCATCCAGAGGGAGCTCACTTGTGCTCATACTCCACAACAGAAAGGAGTTGCAGAGCGGAAGATCCGTCATCTGACGGAAACCTGCAAGTGTTGGCTGCATGCCAAGAGTATCCCAAAGTCCTTCTGGGCTGAGGGAATGTCTTGTGCTGCCTACGTCATCAACAGGATGCCTCTGAGCCCCATCAACATGTTGACCCCGCATGAGATGATGTTCAAGGAGAAGCCAAGCGTGGCACACCTTCGGGTGTTTGGATCCACCTGCTATGTGCACGTTCCAGATGCGCTTCGTACGAAGCTAGATGCGAAAGCAAGGAAGCTAGTCTTCGTGGGATACGATGAGCGCAAAAAGGGATAGAAGTGCATGGACCCGGAGACGCGGAGGTTTGTTGTATCTCGCGGCGTCGTGTTCGATGAGGTGACATCTTACAAGGGGTCTTCTGATGTGGAGCTACTAGAAAGCAGGATAGAAATGCCAGAGAAAGCTGTGGAGGATCTTCAGGTGGAGCTACCTGTGTCACCAGGTGGTCCATCAAGTTCTTGTTCTGAGACGGAGGCTTCTGGTTCAAGGAGCAGGGGGAGCGGTGCTCCTAGCACGTCTGGAAGGGGAGCTAGAGAAGAAGCAGCTGGAGACAATGCGGTTCAGGGGAATGAGCTGAGGAGGTCGAAGCGAGCGATCACCGCCCCTGATCGCTATACAGGAGGAAACGCAGTGAGCTTTGTCTCATGTTTCTTCGCTGGCCCCTTGGATGAGAGGGAGCCGTCGAGCTTTGAGAAGGCCAGAGGCATGAAGGAGTGGGATATTGCGATGCAAGAGGAGATGGAAGCTCTCGAGAAAAATGAGACCTGGTCTCTAGTGCCCAAGCCAAAGGGCACCACTCCGGTGACATGCAAGTGGGTCTACAAGCTCAAGAAGAAGGCTGACGGCAGTATCGAGCGGTACAAGGCTCGCCTTATGGCTCGGGGGTTCTCGCAGCAATACGGTGAGGACTATGAGGAGACATTCAGTCCGGTGGCAAAAATGACTTCAGTTCGGTTTATCATTGCCTTGGCGGCATTCAATGGATGGAAGATTTGGCAGCTCGACATCAAGAACGCCTTCTTGTACGGCGAGATCGACAAGGATATCTTCATGGTCCAGCCGCCAGGCTTTGTGTCTGAGGATTTTCCGGAGCATGTCTGCAAGCTGAAGAAGGCCCTGTATGGGTTGAAGCAAGCGCCGAGGGCGTGGTATGGGAAGATCGCAGAATATCTCCTATTCTGTGGATTTGTTGCTTCAGACTTAGACTCAAGCTTGTTCGTCAAGAAGAGCGGGGAGCTTCAAGTTATCGTGCTGCTTTACGTCGACGATATGATCGTGACGGGGAACTCGAAGGAGGAAGCAGCTCAGCTTCGGGCCGAGCTGGCTATCAGGTTCGAGATGAAGGACTCAGGTGAGCTTCACCATTTCCTTGGACTCGAGGTGCAGAGGAAGGAAAGTGGAGTGCTGGTGTCCCAGGCTGGATATGCGGAGCGAATCGTGGAGCGATTCGGCATGAAGGAAGGGAAGTGCATCTCTACACCTCTGTAGAAGGCTATGAAGCTTCGGAAGGATGAGGGGAGGATTATGCAAGATCCGTTGGTGTTCCGAGCTCTGGTTTGGAGCTTGATCTATCTGACGATCACGAGGCCGGATATTGCATATGCAGTAGGCAGAGTGAGTCGGTATATGGCGGAGCCACGGGTACCTCATCTACTAGCGGCCAAGAACATTTTGAAGTATGTCAAGGCGACCTCGGACATGGGTCTCCTATACAGGAGGGATGCGGGCTTCGAAGTGCATGGATACATGGATGTTGATTACGGGGGAGATTCGGATGATCGGAAGTTGACATCTGGATTCGTCTTCATGGCGGGCCCCACGACTATATCATGGTGCAGCAAGAAGCAGGATTCCGTATCGGTCTCCACCACGGAAGAGGAATACAAGGCTTCGGCCTTGGCAGCTCAGGAAGCCATCTGGCTTAGGAGGTTGGTGGGAGACGTCCACAAGGAGGTTCGGGAGCCGACTCTACTACGCGGTGACAATGAGAGTGCTCTCAAACTGGTAAACAATCCAGTTTGTCACGCGAGGACCAAGCATATCGAGATCGAGCACCACTTCATACGGGAGAAGGTTCTGGAGCGATCTCTTTCGGTCGGGCATGTGCGGAGTGCGGACAATGTCGCGGACATCTTCACAAAGGCGCTGGCAAAGGGGCCGTTCACACGGCTAAGGGAGCTACTTGGGTTAGTTTCCACTTCCCACTTCAAGGGGGAGTGTTGAAATTGTTGAAGTGGAAGTGAAGGAGGCTTTTGGACCTGGGCGGTCTGGGAGGAGGTCGGGCGGTCTGACGTGACCGCACGACCTGGCGGTCTGCATCTGCGGTCTGGCTGACCTAAGCCTAGCTGCGGTCTCCCGGGTTGACCGTTGGTCTTGTCCAAAGTCTGCTGAAGGTGGAGCCGCGCGGTCTGTGCGTGATCGCGTGGCGTGATGTCCTCTTCAAGGTTGTGGCGGTCTGGTGTGACCGCACAGATTGATCCAGGTTCTCTCCGGAATGCGGTCTGGTAGCTGACCGGGCTTTTTGGGGGTATTCGCAGACTAAGGGTCTTAGTCGCGCGGTCTCAGTTCGCGGTCTAAGGAGGAGACTGGTATGCGAGCTGGTTGCTGTTCGCGGTCTCAGGAGGAGATCGGCATGCGGACAGGGGTTCGCGATCTGATGGCAAACTAACTGTGTTCGTGGTCTCGTGCGAACACAGGTGGTGAATAGCTTCGGGCGGTCTGGCGAGCTCTTTGTGGAGTCACGGTCTGCTGTGAGAGTGGCGGTCTCTCATGGCGACATTGAAGCTGGCGGGTTCACCAGAAAATGAAGCAGAAGTAATGTTGCTGATCTCGCAGTGTGACCGGTCAGGTCGCGCGGTCTGGGGGGTGGTGATCCTATCTCTAGGGTGGTGACCAGATCAGGTCTCACGCCTATAAATAGGAGCCACTGTTGCAGCAAACATAGACACACCAAGTGTAAGCTGAGTTCGCTCTTGTTCTTGCGGTCTGTTTATTTCAGACCGGGCGGTCTCTGATTGAACTCTTATTGTGCAGCTTCTGCAGATAGTGTGGGCAGCAGCGATCACCTCTTCCTCTGAAAGTGTTCGGGCGGTCTGCGGCTTGGAGTTGTGGTGCTGGAGTTCGGGAGAATCAGGAGGTCGGAAGAAGGGAGCGGCCTGTGCAGCGGTCTGGTGGTGTTCTGTGGTCGGCAGAGAGTTGCGGTCTTGCAACTGGCAGAGATCGCAGGGGAGGTCGCGCGGTTTGGGCGGTCTCTAGTTATCCTCAGTTTTTGTATTTCTCTTTGGAGTTTTGTGCTGACGAAATCATGTCTCGTCAAGCATGTCTTGCCCTGTAATTGAAGTTTGCTATCAATAAAGATCGTTTGTTTTCCTAAGGTTGTTTCTGGTTCTTTTGGCTTGTATCTCTATCTGTTATTCCTGCTTGCACTCACAAGGTCCGAGAAATTTTCACAGCTGGCCCCTTAGACCCCTACACACCCGCTAAGTCAACGTACCGCGGTCAGAGTGACGACCTGCCTAGTACCAAAAACCTGCCACATTTCTGAGGATGTTACCGGGATAATCATCCCCTCGAGGTCCCCGCTCGTCTAACCGGGCACCACAATCCAGCCACTCCCGTAACTGGGAGGAGATACATAAATCCAATCTTACCCTACTATGGCTACTCTTGCCTACTTTAATTGTTATTGCAATTTAGGGTTGATCTTGGACTTCCCGAGGTACACCCGGTGAAGGGCTCCCGGTGGTACTAGGGGACACAATGGGCTGAATCCCAAATTTCCCCTTCACAAGACATTTAATTGGTTGGTGATTTATTGCTCCTTCTTTATATTGCTCTTAAATAGATAGTGAATTTGGACACTAGACCTTCTTGGCCCAATTGGGCCAAGTGCAGCTTTCCCTCTCTCTCCTGACTTAAACTTGACCTGAATCCTTCAAGTGGTGACCCCTCATGGGTAGACATATTAATCATGAGCTCCTTATTACTACACATCAGTCATCTTCCAAGTCCCATGGGTCTAGAGGGTTAGATTACAAAACCAGTTTTGCTAAACGCAGACCACCTAAGGGTAATCCTCCTTCCCAAAGGGAAAACCCTAACCACGGGTCCTATGGTTCCCCAAATTTTATTCAAGGTTCCTACTGACCTAAATAGAACATGGTTCAATTTTCATAATTTTCCAGCTTAGTTTAATATTTAATTATTTTTCTTGAATATTGTGACACACCCTAAATTGTTCATGGAGTACTCTAAATTTTGGTCCAATGCCTACCAAATAATTATCATGTATGTATACTGAATTCAAATGCATAACCACCAAGGATATATGTTCATAATTACTGTTTTGCCCCTGAATTAAATAACTGAAGATAAATCCAAAATCACCCAATTAATTAAATAAATATCAAAATTGCATTGAAAAATCCAGAAAAATTCCCGTAAATTATTGTCATTGATGTGATCCTCATATAAAAAAATTGATAGAGTTTCAAGGTGATTTGCTCAAGTATTTGTATAAGTCATCAAAAGGGCATAAAATGGTAATTTCCTTATGAATACAAACTTTTTCACTATAAGTGTTCCAAGTAAAATTTCATATACCACATATCACCATAAGTAACCTTCCTATAGAGTTTGGGGGCCTTATGTATGGTTTTACTATACATCATAATTAAATTCCCAAAACCTAGGTTTTTCACAAAAATCATAAAATGGATAAGTTCCTAAGTAAATGGCACCCCAAATGATTCCAATGCTTTAGAATATGAATGTCAATGTCTGGCCTAAATTTCAGAATTTTTCGGGACAAATGCCATTTAATATTAATTTATTTTCAAAAGTGGCATATGTGTAAATTCAACCAAAGAGGCATGGAAAAATCATCAAGGATCATAAGATTATAATCCAGAGGGCACTAATACTTCAATTGACATCATTGTTCAATTTGGTAAGGTGAAGATAACCCCATGTTCTTGATTTGACTTGATCCATCAATTAAGCAAATTTCTCCAAAACTCAAAATAAATACTAATAAAATAGTAAAAATCTAATGATAATTATCCTAGCCCTATAACACTATTCTCCACCTAGGGATGAAGTTTGGTTGTCTAGATATGTGTTTAGGTTCTAGTTGCTTCATTAAGGCCCAAAAGGGTAATTAAGTAATTGTAGAGGTATGGGCTAGGGTTTTTGGTCTCCATTGCTCCAATCACTCATTGACGATGAGCAAGACCCTACACAATCCCTAAGCCCCGTTACCACTGGATTTGGATAAGCCCTTAAGGCTAAGCACCAAAATCCACACGCCACCAAGACTAAGTGGTTTTCAAACCTCGGGCATCAAAATGTCCCTTAGGGGTTCACCATTAAGATGAACTCCAATTGTCCTCAAATTTGGAACAGAGGCTACTCATATACATATCTACATGCCACCAAAAATTTGGGGCCGTTAGGGGTGATTACACCCACTAATTATTCTTAGGTCAATTTTCTAAGCTATGATCAAAACTATAACAAAGGTGCCCTAAACATACAAATATTTGGGCACAGGGTAGGCCTAGGGTGGGCACTGATGTGGCCAAAATTTCAACCCCATAGGCCCACCCATTCAAAAGATATTATGGTTTTAGTGGGCTAACCCCACCTAGGACCAGCCCTAGGAAAAAGGCTCCTCTGAGGTCTACAGACCTCCAAATGCCAAAATCTTAGTTTCTAATGAAACTAGACATTTAGGGCTACAATAGTGTGTCTCACACCATAACATAAGTTACCCATATCAAGCATTGGGTATCCACCCACATGCTGACCTCTAATGGAGCTAATATCTTTATCATAGACTACTAATGCCCTAAACATAAAATTCTTTTTAAACTCGACTATGTAAGAGTGAAAGAAAATTGTAGTTATTAAAATAAAATTACTAGCACACATCTTAAGCACATCAGACGATCACCTCATCGTCTACCTCCAGCCTAGGGCTGCGATCTGCCCAACCTGAAATATAACACATCTCTTCGTCGGCCACCAAAAACCCCAAACCGACCGACTAACACCGCCACCACCTTCCTCGCTTTGAGGCACATCGACGGGTGACGTGTTAGCGGTCGGAAGTGGCCGGAACATTTACCCGGAACATTTATTTCAGGCCGTCTCTTCACGGCTTTCTCTCCAATCGACTCTATTGAGATCGATATCTCACCTAGTGTGATCTAGGAAACTAGCACCAGGGGGAGAGGGGGGGAAGCTCGCCGAGTGTTCATGCATGCAACCCAATAGCCGCATATGCGGCATTTGTCCATTGCTCTCCGTCGTGGTCGGATCTCGCCGATCCGGATCTCGTCGGACGTCGTCGAAGAGGAGTCAAACTCTTTGAGTGGGCTGTTTTGGCTTAGAGAGCGAGGCTCGCTGTTTTGGGTCTTCGAAAGAGGAGATCTCGCCAAAGACGAAGAAGAGAGGAGCTCTATCTCAGATCTAGAGCTAGATATCTCAGATCTAGATCTAGCTCACCGGAATGGTGAAGGGGTTGCGGCGGTTTGAAGAGAGCTCGCCAGAAAAGAAGGAGCTTGGATCGGAGCTTGTATGGGAGGCCGGAGCTAAGGAGTGTAGGAGCAGCTGCTCTCGGGTATGGAGGAGAAAGGGCTCGAAATGGAGGGAGGAGTTTCGGCCTCCTGGATCTACAGCTAGCCAGAGAAGAAGTAGTTGCCGGGAAGGAGGTGTTTGTCGTGAGCTTGTGGTGGTTAAAGTTCGGGAGAGAGGGAGGAGGTCAGATCTACAGAAGATGGTGGAGGTCTTGCCGGAGAAGGAAGAGGAGAGGTGGTCAGAGCTTTGGGTCGGCTTTGGCGGAGGTGGCTCGGCCATGGATCTGTAGAGAGAGAGAGAGAGAGATCTGGAGAGAAAAACCTAGGGAGAAAAATGGAGAAAGGGGCGGACGGGCTTGAGGTGGTCGGACTCGCCGGAGGTCGGACTCGTCGGAGGAGAGGGAGGCGTCGGCCGCGAGGAGAGCTGCGCCGGAAGGAGAGCTCGCCGGAGCTTGGCTTCGCCGGAGGGGAAAGAGAGAGAGAGAGACAGGAAGAGAGGGGGGGAACCTTCACGGCGGGCTGCTGCAGGGTATCGGCAAGGTAATGTTTCTAACCTAACGCATATGCATATATATATATAATTATTTGTATTAATGATAATAATAATAATAATAATAAATATTAACATTCAAATGCTCGCATATCGCTCTAGGAGACTGGAAAATTGTCCCAGATGGGCTCGTTTTGACCGTCTCGTCGATACGAACCTATCGAAATGATCAAAGGTCAATTCCGAGTCTGTTTGCCCATTTTATGCTTGTCGGCGCGTTTGCGGCCAAGTTTGACTTAAACGTGAAAACTGCCCAAATGACGTCGGAATCGCGAACGGATAGATTTGTTGAACTCATACTATTATTATGAGTCTAACAAGACTAATTGTGGTCGATTGAGAGGTAGTTTTGCCTATTTCACCACTTTGGATAAATATGTTATTCGCAGACCACATTAAAATTTTGCCGATTCTCATCGGAATCGAGCGCGGACAGTTTCGTTGAACTCGTATAGGCTTCACGAATCTAACAAACCTGACTGGGGAGAATTCCGAGACCGTCTGCTGCATATCGCCTTTTGGATAAATACGCTATTCGCAGACCGTGTCATTTGAGCTAACGTACGCACTATAATTCCTTCAAGGCGGTACGCCTCCTTCGAGTTTTATTGCTCAAATTATACTCTCCGGACAGCTCGGATCCCGATTGAGCAAACATCGAGACAAGGAATAGAAATGGTATTCGCCGCATTCGTCGAGTGCACTCCTCCGGCTCAGGTGCAAGTCGGGCCCCCAATACACCACGAGCTCGAGTCAACTCGCTCGACTCAAAATCACGCACAAGGGATCTAGCTCGAATCAGGATGTTACAGCACAACCTCATCAGCATAAGCCAGTTATGTGATGAAGGTTATCAGGTAACTTTTAACCACTCCTTATGTCTTATTACCAATAATAAAAACATAAATGTATTATCTGGTATTAGACATGGAAACATTTTTTTAGTCAATTTTGACTCTGCCAACTCAGATATTTTCTTATTTAATTCTATAAGTAAAACAAATAAACTATGGCATAAAAGGCTAGGACATATTAACCTTAGAACTATATCTAAGCTTTCTAAGGACAATCTTGTTAGAGGACTACCTTCTGGTTCATACAAGAAGGAAGGACTCTATAGGGCTTGTCAATTAGGTAAGCAGACCAAGAGTAGTTTTAAATCTTTATCCATGAGTGGTTCACCTAGGATTTTGTACTTACTGCATTTGGATCTCTTTGGACCCACTGCAATACAAAGTCTAGGAGGGAAGCATTACTCTTTAGTTATTGTAGATGACTTCTCAAGATTCACTTGGGTGTTCTTTCTTAGGAATAAGTCTGACACCTTTAGTGTTCTGACAGACTTTCTCAGGTCCATCAAGATTGAGTACTCTACTCTAGTTGCATTGATCAGAAGTGATCATGGCATTGAGTTTGAATCTCTTCTGATGAGAGAATTCTGTGGAAAAGAAGGGATCAGGCAATGTTTCTCTGCTCCTAGAACTCCTCAACAAAATGGAGTAGCTGAAAGGAAAAGTAGAACACTAATTGAATCAGCAACTACATTGCTTGTTGATGCTCACTTGCCAATCTCTTTTTGGGCAGAGGCAGTGAACAAAGCAAATTATGTGTTGAACAGAAGCCTGATACATAAGCTTATGGGTAAAACTCCCTATGAATTACTCAAGAATAAAAAAGCCTAAGGTTAACTATTTTAAGATATTTGGATGTAAATGCTATGTGCATAATAATGATAAGAAGTATCTCAGGAAATTTGAAGCAAAATCTGTTGAAGGTATATTCCTTGGATATTCTCTTTCTAGTAAAGCATATAGAGTTTACAACAAATCTACTCTTAAGATAGAAGAGTCCATGCATGTATCCTTTGATGAATCTAATATGTTAAATGAGGAGAGGAATACCACCTCTATCAAACATACTTTGCAGGTTCCAGCTCTATGTGAAAGCTCAATGGACTAAATCTACAGAATAAAGATTCTCTAATTCCATCAAATGAAATAATTAAAGACAGTGAAGAAGTGGATAATCCAGATCTTGCTGACAATTCAAATCAAATGACAGCTGATCATATCACTCAAGAAGAAACTATTGCTGAACCTACTCCAACTGTTGATCACATTACAGTTAGAGATCATCCAATATCCCAAATCATTGGAGATATTTCAATAGGTGTTCAAATAAGGCATCAACTACACCAAAATCAGATGCATACTTGTTTCCTATCACAAGTTGAACCTCAAACCATAAAAGATACAGAACAAGATCCAAACTGAATTCTTGCAATGTAAGAGGAGCTCAACCAATTTGAAAGGAATAAGGTTTGGGATTTGGTTCCAAGACCAAAAGTTCATCCAGTCATTGGCACCAAGTGGGTCTTCAGGAACAAGCTAGATGATCAAGGCATAATCATCAGAAATAAAGCAAGATTAGTAGCCCAAGGATATTCTCAGGAAGAAGGAATTGATTTTGATCAAACCTTTGCTCCTGTTGCTAGACTTGAAGCTATAAGGATATTTCTTGCATTTGCTGCATTCAAGAAGTTCAAAGTATATCAGATGGATGTGAAGAGTGCATTCTTGAATGGAGATATCAAAGAAGAAGTCTATGTGGAACAACCACTAGGTTTCATCTCTCCAACTCACTCTTCTTATGTATTTAAGCTTAATAAAGCTCTCTATGGTCTCAAGCAAACTCCCAGAGCAGGGTATGAGACCTTAGCTAATTTTCTTTTGGAGAACAATTTCTGTAGAGGCATTGTTGATAAAACTTTATTTTTCAGGATACATAAAAAATCAATATTTATTAGTTCAAATATATATAGATGATATCATATTTGGCTCTACTGATTCAAATCTATGCAAAAGGTTTTCTAACCTAATGTAATCTAAATTTGAAATGAGTAGTATGGGTGAGTTATCTTACTTCCTTGGTCTTCAAGTGAAGCAAACTCCAAATGGCATGTTCATATCACAATCCAAGTATGCTAAAGAATTAGTAAAAAGATTTGGTATGTCTGATACTTCCACCATGAAAACACCCATGCCCTCCAATGTTGTTGTTGACACTGATGAATCAGGGAAACCTGTTGATCATAAAGTATATAGAGCAATTGTTGGCTCATTACTTTACTTAACAGCTAGTAGACCTGACATAATGTTTGCTACATGTATTTGTGCTAGGTTCCAAGTTAACCCTAAAGAATCTCACCTAATTTTACTAAAAAGAATTTTGAGATATATAAAGGGTTGTCCAAATCTAGGACTCTGGTATCCTACAGCATCAGAATTTGAATTAACTGGATTCTCAGATTCTGATTATGCTGGATGCAGAGTAGACAGGAAAAGCACATCAGGAACTTGTCAGTTTCTTGGTGATAGGCTTGTGTCTTAGTTTTGTAAGAAACAAACATCTGTGTCTACATCAACAGCTAAAGCAGAATATATTGTTGCAGGCAGTTGCTGCTCACAGATATTGTGGATACAAAATGAACTCCTAGACTATGGTATCAACTTAAATAATTCAATTATATTTTGTGAAAATACTAGTGCAATATCTATAGCACAAAATCCAGTACTCCATAGTAGGACTAAACACATAAAAATTAGGCACCACTTTATCAGAGATAATGTGGATAAAAATAAATTTGCCTACAATTCATTTCTACTGATTTGCAAAGGGCTGATATTTTTACCAAACCCTTGGATTAAAAAAAACATATCTTCTTTATAAATCAACTAGGAATGATAGATGGAGACTCAATCAATTAAAAAAAAATTTCTATTTATCTCTTTATAATCAATTTTTTTCATTTCATTCTGTCTCTGCACCTACAGAAATTGCCTCCCTCCAGTTCCCCTTGCACTTGATTACTTTTATTTTGCAGGAACAATGGCAATATTTCTTCAAACAAAATTGCTTCCTTCCCTACCTCCTATACAACTGTCCCTTCTTCTAGGGGCCTAGCTTCAGGTTTTTTCCTGAAACTAGGCAGGGGGAGAAGCTGAAGAAGCTCCAGTCTCAGGGGGAGATGCTAGCTTTATGAAGAAGCTCCCGTTTCCAGGGGGAGATGCTTTAAATGCAAATCACATTTAAGGGGGAGATGCTTTATGAAGAAGCTCCATATGATGCAGTTTCAGATGCAGATTCAGATACAGTTTTTAATATAGAAGAAGATTCATATATGACAGATTCAGATAATCAGTTATTGCTATAGCTTAGAGAATCAAACCCAAAGCAGAAGAGTTTGAAAAGCAGAATTCAGAAAGACAAAAGGTTTTTATTATTTTTTTTTCAAATGTAATGTTTCAAAACTCAGAGTATCATATTTTATATCTGCTGAAATGTTTAAAATTTGTCAGATATATATGCTCTGTTATTTTGTTGTTTATTTTATTATTTGATTTTTGTCAAATAGTGTCCTAACCCAAAAAGGGAGAGATTGTTGGAACAACCCTATTACTGATTTGGGCTAGGATCACTATCTGTTGACTAGGACTAAGTTGACCCCCATTTTATAGTCTAAAGGGTCAAGGGTTTAGGCTGTTAGAACTTAGGAAAAGATATATTTCTGCATTCGACGAACTCCATACAGCATTCGATGAACTCCATTCTGCGTTCGACGAACGCCATGCTCCAGTTCGACGAACTTGCCAAGGTTCTGCATTCGACAAAATGCTTTATGCGTTCGACGAAAGTCTTTCTTCAGTGTTCGACGATCTTGCAGCATCTTAGCTTCTCAGCTCAACAAACTCAGTTCTCCAACCAGCCAGCAGATCATTTTCTCAGCTCGACGAACTCAGTTCTCCAGCCTGCCAGCAGATTATTCTCTCAGTTCAACGAATTCAAACTTGAGCTCGACGAACTCCAGTCTATGTTCGACGAATCAGCAATAAAAGTTCCGTTCGACGAAATCAACATTCAGTTCGACGAACTCAACATTCAGATCGACGAATTCTTATTTCAACTCGTTGAATTTCAGACTGATCAGTTATAGTCTATTCTCTGATTTCAGATCAACCTAAATCAGCAACGGATCTATTTTATTAATTGGAGTTATTCATTTCCAGATAAGACAAGATTTTAATTCCTCCTTCTATTTTATTACTCTCCATTATCTTCCCTAGAAAGTAGTCGTTTGGCATATTGGAAAAAGGAAAAGGAATTAAAGATCAGATTGCAGTTCCAAGAATTAATCCTCCTGATTATTCTATTCCTTATTCAGAGGATTTGAAATTCAAATCAGAGATATATTGTCAAGGAAAACAAAAAAGACAAGCAATAAGATAGAAAAGAAGAAAGTATTACAGTATCAGTCGACAGAGAAGTAACATTCTAGAAAAAGACACAAAGTCAAAAGTTTTACAGCCTTCTTCCTCATCAGCAGCAACCTCATTCACAGAGAACAACAACAAAAATCTTCTCTCAGTTTTCTGCTGCAAGTTCAAATCTTCAAGAGCAACAACAAATATGAGAAACATTGTCTCTCAGATTCATCAGCTTCAAAGAAGATTTGTTTCATTCAAGTGAAAGCTCCATCCTCAACTGTCAATCAATTAAATCAGACTATGGGAGCTTTACATCAACACAATCCACTAGTCTTCTCTCAGATTGTTGACAGAGAAGAACTTCATAACCCCTTTTATTCCATTTTGTACAGGGTTCTAACTCCCTTCAAAAGTTAACTGTTTGGTGGCAGGGTACCTGATCAAAAACATGCAGTTGGTGTATTGGGCACCTGATCAAAACCCCATTGGTGATAGGGCACCTGATCAAAAACCTAGTGTATTCCTACCAAGGGTGGTAGAAGAGTAGATGTACCCAGGTTTATTGGGGAACTACTATAGTTCTTTGTGTCCTCTGTGATTGTGTTTATTTTTCTGTACTGTGATGTGTTGTTTTCTTTATTTATTTTTACAACTCACTCAGTACACATATATATATATCACATTTTTAATTCCACTATGAAAATAAGTGAAAAACTTTTTAATACTCTATTCACCCCCCCCCCCCCCCCCCCATCTAGAGTAACATTAAGATCTAACCTCACTTTCAGTTAGGATTGTTGGAACACAGTTTTCGCATCCCTTTGAATTGAGAATAACAAATCTTACTTGTATTTGATCTTGTTTGCCATTGTGTTTTTAGCATGTAGGTTTGAACAAAATTGACACTAGGATGTTGCATTGTTGGTCTGGATTTGATCACAACCTAAAATGATGAATGTGGTCTAACACGAGGAGTTAGGACTTAACACCGGCGTTGACTTTCGTTCCCACCAAGACGAAAATGGCATGGAAGGAAGCTGTCGTGATTACAGGAGCATTTTGGGAATGATTTGACTTAACGTCAGGTGATAGCCTCAACGCCAGCATTAAGGTTGCCTAAATGAATGTTTCCAAATATACAGAATCTACATCCTAGTTTGGAGATTTGAGCCATCAAATTACTTCTAGACTTAGTCAACGCCTGACGTTAGCCTTAACGCCGGTGTTAGCTTCCAGTCCTATAAATAGGTGGCATTTGTTCTCTTCAACTATTAGTTCCAAGGAGCCCTATTTCAGCACTTCATAAACTCTGTGAGGGTCATATTTTCCATACCACCATCTCACACACAAATTCAAGAGAAGAATTCGAAGGAGGATCAGATCAACGCTCACCCAACGCGGAGAATGCATGCTTCGACTTCAACGATATTCAGCGGGACTTCACCATCTCCAGAATTCTTCATAGAGAGTTTTTACTTGTCTTTTATATTTTGTTGTACCTCTTTCATTGTGATTGTTTTGTTAATTCATCGTGGTTGTTGGAGATTAGGTCCGTGCACGGCTCTTGGGGAATTCACTGCGGGTGTGGCGATCACTAGTAAAGCATATAGAATATACAATAAAAAGTCTAAATGGTTGAAGAGTCTATTCACGTGAAGTTTGATGAACTTGTTCCTTGTGTAGATTCTAACACTGCAGGAAAAGAATAGGAACCCCCCCCCCCCCCCCCCCCTTGGAGGATGATGATGTTGAACCTTTGGAGTTGACAAAGAAATAGAAGCGGTGCAAGAAGAGTTCATGCCTCCAAGCGTGCTTAGATTCACAAATGATCATCCAAGAAAACTTGTCATTAGAGAACTGTCAAGAGGGGTAGCAACACGCTCTTCCATTTATGAATCCTTCTCTAAATTATGCTTTGTTTCTGAAATGGAACCCAAAAAAGTCTCTACCGCGCTAAACGATGAATTTTGGTATTTAGATATGCATGAATAATTAGAACAATTTGAAAGTAATAAGGTTTGGAATCTTATAGAAAGACCCTCAAATCATCCGGTAATAGGCTTAAAATGGATTTTCAAAAATAAATTAGATAGTGAATCAAGGATTACTGGGAACAAAGCTCGTTTAGTAGCACAAGGTTATTCACTAATCAGGGGGTAGATTTTGATTAAACCTTTGCACCTGCAGCTCGCTTAGAATCCATTCGAATTTTTCCTTTCAAGTTTCAAAAGATTTAAACTATTTCAAATCGATGCTAAAAGTGTCTTCTTAAATGGAACTATTTAGGAAGAAGTTTATGTTGAACAACCCCCCCGATTTCATAAATGAAAAATACCCAAATCATGTTTTTAAATTAGATAAAGCACTTTATGGTTTAAAACAAGTGCCTCGTGCTTGGTATGAAAGATTAATTTCATTTTTATTAAAGCACGATTATGTAATGAGAAGTGTCGATAATACACTCTTTATCAAACATGTTAATAATGATCTAATCATATTACAAATCTATGTAGATGATGTCATTTTTGGGGCCAATAATGATCAATTATGTAATGTAGTTTTAAGTGTGATGCAAAAAGAATTTGAAATGTACTTGGTAGGAGAACTTACTTATTTTCTAGGTTTTCAAATCAAACAAAGAAATGATGGAATATTTATAAATCAATCTAAATATGTTCATGACATGTTAAAAAGATTTGGATTTGAAAATTTAAAACAAGCCTCCACTCCTATGAGCGCCTCTCTAAAATTAGGAAAAGATGAAGCCAGAATCTCTACTGATCAAACACTATATAGAGGAATGATAGGGTCATTATTATATTAAAGTGCGTCTAGACCCGATATTATGTTTGTCATTTGCTTATGTGCTAGATTTCAAGCTAATCCTAAAAAATCTCATTTAAAAGTGGTCAAACAAATTTTTAGATATTTAATCGGATCATCTAATCCAGTCCTATAGTATCCTTATAATGATTCCTTTTTATTACATGGATATTCCGACTCCAACTATACAGGGTGCTCACTAGATCGTAAAAGCACAAGCGGCACGTGTCACTTCTTAGGCCCCTCACTAGTTGTTTGGTCGAGTAGGAAACAGAATTCTGTTGCCCACTCCACCACCGAGGCCGAATATGTGGCACTAGGAAGTTGTTGTGCACAAGCCCTATAGATGAGTCAAACACTAGAAGACTTTGGGGTGCATCTAAATAATATTGAATTAAAATGTGAGAAGAAAAGTGCAATAGATCTTACCAACAATCCCGTTCATCATTCACAGTCCAAACACATAGATGTGTGTCATCACTTCATTAGGGATCACATTAAGAAAGAACATGTGAGAGTTAGCTTCGTAGCCATCGAATCCCAACTTGCGGACATCTTTACAAAACCTCTCCCAGTTGCTTTTTTCAACATGCTTAGACTAGAATTATGAGCCTTAGATATATCAAATTGAAACCCATCAAAAGCTATTTCTCCTCAAACCAAGTTTCTGTACTACTCTATCAATCTTATTGTGTCTCATCACATGAATCTATGTTCATCATAATCATCAAAGTTAAACTAAAAGTCCTAACGCTCAGTGCTATCAATTACGTCCAGCGTTAGCATATTTCTCTGAAATTGACAACTTTTTCTTCCTATTCATATGTATACATATATATCTATGTTTGAACCTTAGTTAAATTTTCATTTCTAGAAAAATCAAAACTAAATATAAAATATAAAAACCATTTTAATACTACCAAAAACATGCTTAAATAGCCTTCTAATCATCTCCAAATTCTCTGAAATTTCTACACAAAAAAGGTCTATATACATAAACTCTAATCCAAAAAAAAATTTTCCAAAACCTATGAAAACAATGTTCTGTTTGGGCGTTAAGAAGTTAATGCCAGACGTTACCTTCTTTGGCCAAATTTCATTCTATTTTTTCTGAAATATTTCTGGTATTTTTCTCATGCATTTTTCTCTGTTTGTTTTCTCAGATGTGAATTGTTTCTTATTTCAAAAATACAAGGAAAATATTAAATAATCCAAGAATGTTGAAAAATATGTTTTTGTCATTTGTTTGTTTTCAATGATTACAAAAATATGTTTTGATTAAAAAACTTCACATGAGCAAAACATCATAGTATTTTCATTACAAATGGTCAAAATTAATAAGACCACATAAAGATTTTCTTCAATGTCTAATTTTCATTTCAAGTTTCCTAAACATTATTTTATCTTGTCATGCCTTGACCTTAATCTTATTATGTGAAATGAAATGGTCTATAGAAAATTGTGTAAGATTGCCTAGCATGCTTCTAAGTATGAATAATATTTTATGTTAATCAATGATTCATTCACTCACTATTTTGGTAATCTACATGCGCTCATAATCTTAGTCTTGCATGATTGTGTAGTGTAATAGCTTTAACTTATTTAGTTATGTGCCTATATCATCTACACCATCCTTCAAACAAAATATTTCTCACACATATAGAAGTGTTATTTCAATATTGTTAGTGTTTGCAAAAACAAGTGAATTCGTAGACCTTTGTCCCAAAATTAAAAATATGAAATAAAATAACAAAGATAACTCCACTAAGCACTACTCACCCTCCTGATAAGTCTTAATGAGCATTGTGAGGTTGAGCACCATGGAAAGAATTGTAAAGTGTCTTGGGCAAACATATTTTCTTTATCACTTCTTTTTTACACCTGATCACTTAAAATAGAAATTTATAAAAAAAAGCTTATGTGATCCCCCAAGCAATACTTCGCTCCCCGATAAGTCTTAATAAGCATTGTGTGGGCAAAGCACCTTGGTAGTTGTAATCTTTTTATGTGCTTTGAAATTTTCTTATAGAATTGATATGCGAAAGTAATTATAAGATTTCAATCTTAATATTATTTTACTATTTCATTGCATATGTCATGTGTTTTGATTTTTCGCTTGTATACTCCTATCAAAACACTTTTATGCACACATCATTGTTTTTCAGAAAGCTTTTACTCATGAGAATTGGATCATAATGCATATTTACATGATTCTTTAAAAACTTAAGTAAAAGCACTAGATTGTAATGCATGATTTCTACAATATTTTTTTTTCTTGAAATACGAATTAGTAACATTGTAGCTCTTATCTTTTTGAATATGTCAAATCATGCTTGCCTATTATTTATGGGAAATTTTTAAAGTTAATGCTCAAATGTGAAGAGTCTTGGCATATTTTTGGAAGAATCAAACCAAAACAAAATATTCTTTACAAAAATATTAATCTTAGTAACTTTGTTTTGTTTTTCCGCATTGTTGATCATGTATTTTTATCATGCTTTATCACGCTTATTTTTAAGGTCTCTCCTTCACTTGTATCTTTCAAACTCTTTTGGTCATTATTTTCTAACAAGTGGAAGAATGGCTTGGTAAAGTACATGGGATGATTATTACTCACGCATATCACATTTTTATCCGTTGTGCTACTCTCTCTTAGCTCGATCATGACCTACTTTATGCTTAAAACAAAACTCTTATCCTCTTTTAGTTTGTCCTCAATTTTGTCTTCTTTATTCTAGTTTTTTTTTCACTCCACCCACTTTTACTAATAACAAAAGGGGGAGAGTAAAATGATAAATCTTAATGATTAGAGGAGTAAGATTCACTAGTTTAAGGGGGAGCATGAATCTAGTTTATGGGAGCATACGCTAAGGGGGGCACTGTTGGGAATATTGCCCTCAATGTTCCTTTGATTTGAAGAGGCATCACTCATAATACTAAGTACATATTGTATTTGATACAATCTATTTTGTCTCAAGTATTGTACAGGGAGATGATATTCCATACAATGGAATAGATTCAAATGTGTGATGTTTAATCAGCTGAGAAGGTCTCGCTGTCTCAGCTGAATCGCTGAGACAAGACCAGGAGCCGCTGAGAAGGCATCTGGGCAAGATGAGCTGCAGTTAGAAGAAACCGCTGAGATGACTGTCTGTCTCAGCCGATCCGCTGAGACGGGAAATAAGCAGCAAATATCCATTGAGACTTGGGAAGTCCGTCAAACGCTGAGACTTGGCGAGTTCGTCGAATGAAGAATGAAGTTCGTTGAACGAAGAATGAAGTTCGTTGAATGAAGAATGAAGTTCGTCGATCGCAGAGACGGGACAGAAGCAAACGCTGAGACTTGGTGAGTTCGTCGAACGAAGAATGAAGTTCGTCGAACGTAGAGACGGGACAAGAGCAAACGCTGAGACTTGGCAAGTTCGTTGAACGAAGAATGAAGTTCGTCGAACGCATAGATGGGACAGAAGCAAACGCTGAGACTTGGCGAGTTCGTCGAACGAAGAATGAAGTTCGTCGAACGCAGAATGCAGTTCGTCGAACGCAGAAACTTCTCTGCAGATTGACAGAATCCGCTGAGAAGAGGAAGCCATCTCAGCCCAACCGCTGAGAAAGATTCAAAAGTAATCTGGCAGGTTCTGCATTTGGCGCAAGCTACAGAAAGACATTGTGGGGTACACCAATCACTCCTATATCTGTCAGAAGGATGGCTGAGAGTCGTTGAAGATTAGGGATGTATAAAAGAAGAAGTTAGGGCACTTTTGAAAGAGCTGGTCGAGTGCTAAAACATATTCACTGTTCAATTGACGGCCCCCATTCTCCTCATTCTCCACCTGCTCACTGAACAAGCAAGAAGAATCCGAGAGATAAAGATTGCTCCTCTACAAGAAGGAGCAAGGTGATCTTCCATCCTTCAACTGAAAAGGAAGATCAGTTTGTAGCTGCCATCATCATCTCCAGCTACAAGAAAGTACAAGCTGTGCAGGAACTACAGGAGACTTCTTCTCACTGCTTTCTGCTGTAGTAAGCTTTAAAAACTCTTTTACTATAGGAGACTTTGGGTTCTGAGTTTGTAGGGCTTTATTGCCTAAGTTGTAGAGATGAGAGGTCAGCTTGATGTAGGATCTGTATGATCTGAGGTAGGGCTGATTTGCCTGAGTTGTAGAGCTGAGAGGTCAGCTTGAGGTAGGACCAGCAGGTGGCCTGAGTTGTAGGAGGTGGATTCCTCTAAGGTATGGCTGCTGTGCCTGAGGTAGGGTTTGTGCAAACCTGAGAGATCCTGAGGGATCTGTGTTGTAAGCTCTTGGAGCTGAGTTTGGAGAAGTTGGCCCTGTCTAACACACTGTTAGATGGGTGAAGGGGGAAAGTGGACTACCCATAGACACACTGTCTTGGGGAACCACTATAAACACTTGTGTTTTTCTGGGTTTGCTTGATTACTTGCTTAGAATATTTTAACTATCTATATCATCTAAGTAGAAATCAAAAGACCTATTCACCCCCCCCCCCCCCTAGGTGAATTAGATCACATACATATAATCTATCAAGTGGTATTAAAGCGAGGTTGGTCATAAAGGGCTTAAATGTCTGACCAGATCCTACATAGGTATTGTTAATTCTAAATCCAATGGCTTCTAATGGAGTTCAGAAAGAAATGGGTTCCATGAAGCTTCCTATATGCAAAAAGGAAACCTTTGGCATTTGGAAACAAAGGGTGAGGCTGTACATGGAAGCTTCAGACCCTATAATCTATATCACTGTTCAGGAAGGCCCCTTCCTTATGACAAAGACCTTCATCATTGATCCTAATAGGAAGGTAGGCAAGTCTTACACTGAAATGACAAGGGATGAGATAGCATTGGCTACAATGGATAAAAGGGCTCAAAATATTATTGTCAATGCTATTGATGATTCAATTTTCCAAAACTTGGTGCACTGTGAGACTGCAAAGGAGATGTGGGATACATTGATTGTGTACATGGAAGGGACTGAAGAAGTGAGGAATGATAGGAAATCCCTCCTCAATCAGGAGTATGAAGCCTTTAGGCAACAAAATCAGGAATGCATAGCTGACTGCTATGAAAGATTCTTCAGAATTGTAAATGAGTTGAAGACCTATGAAAGGACCTTCACTCATTATGAGTTGAATGATAAATTCCTAAGATCTCTAACTAGAGACTGGGATACCAATATCTGTGTCATCAGGGAAGTGGCAAAGCTGAGTGAAACTCCTCCGCACACTCTGTTTGGAAAGTTGCTCTCATTTGAGATGCAACTATCTGCTAGAAAGGAAGAGGACACCTCCTCCAGGCCTCATGCTAGGGAGAAGTCTGTGGCCCTCAAGGCTGAAGGGTCCATGAAGAGCAAGACAAGTATTCTTATCCCTCCAAGAAGGGCTGCTGACTCAGACAATTCAGATCACTGCTCATCTGAAAACAACTCCTCTAATGAGGAATTTGTTGCCTTCTCAAGGCAATTCAAAAAGATGATGAGAAGGAAGCAGTGGAAGAATAAGCCTTCCTCTTCCTCACATCCTAGGAAGGATTCAAGCAAGGCAGACAGGAAGCACCCCAAAGGGGACAGGTATGACTCTAAACATGTTAAACATGGTTTAACTAATGTGATTTGTTATTGCTGCAGTAAGCCTGGACATGTCATTGCTGACTGTCCAGTCAAAAGAAAGGATAAGGGTGAAAACAAGCCATATCACCAGAAGGGAAGAAAAGGTGAGTAATCCTTCCTAGCCAAGAAGGACAAAAGTTGGAATGAATCTGAGTCATCATCCTCAGATTCAGATGATGAAGAAGAGGCCTATATTGGGTTGTTTGCAGCTGAGGAAGATGAGGACTTTCGTGCAGCAAAGGTGGGCATCAGGGCCCCTCTATCACATTCAGATAGTGATATGGAGGTGGATGAAGATGTTAAAGAATATATTGGCCTAATGGCTATAGCATCAGATGATGAAGATTGTCAGGACACACCTGACCAGGTACCTACTCCTCTCTCTTCCTCTAAGGATGAATCAATTCCAGAATCTGATGCACACTCATCAACTGATGATTATGATTCAGAATCTGAAGTGGGTGTCAATCAATTGATTGACAAATATGATGCTCTAGTTATTGCTCTGAAGGAGAGCAAGAAGCTTGCCAAAAAGCAAGCCCAGGAAATTGCTTCCCTTAAATTGGCTGAAAATGACTGCACTGAATCTGCCACCATGGTGGCTCAGATGAGTAGACAGATAAGCCACTTAAAGGGGATAACAATTGTGCATTTGAGCACTATTTCCCTGAAGAACAAGGTCATCAAGGATATTGAGGAGAAGCTTGTGAAAGAAAGAAGCCTAGTGGCTTAATTCTCCAAGCCTAAATCTGTGCTCCCTATTATTGACTCCTTCTCTTCTCAATCCAATAGAAGAGGACTAGGATTCAATAAAATTGAAGCAGGAGAAGGGAGTGGAGAAAAGAGCAGGTGTAAGGCTAAGCCTCAAACCACCTTTCAAAAGGTATTACTTCCTTCCAACAGCTATGACCATGAGAGCATGTATGGTCACTGGAAGAATGGAAGTACCTATAGGAAGGAAACCACTCATTCCCATAGTGTAATAAAGGGAATGTGATTGAGTGCCATGAAGGATCCCCATGAGGAAATTCAAATGGCCCAACCTGGACCATTTGTTTTTGGTACCTCAGCTCCCTCACTCATAGGTAAGAAGGCTAAATCTTCAAAATTCACCCCAGCAAAATCTTTGACTGCTGTCAAACTTGTAGATAAGCCTTACTGCCCTGTGTCCTATGCCATCCAATCTTTCCTAACTTCCAAGTCAAAGCAAGGTGATGTCATAATGAAAAAGGCTGCTAGGCTTATCCACAAGATGACCTTCAGCCAAATCATTGCTGAAAGGAATAAAATGAAGACAGCTGTCTCCTCTCCTAAACACAAGCATGTTAAAGCTCATGTCACCACAGGAAATGTTCAGAAGAGGAGATATAACATTCATGAGTGCTGGTACTGTGGTAAGGTGGGACACTTTGCCATAGATTGTTGGCACAATCCCAATGTGTCAACTGCAAGGATGAGCTTTCCTGCAAAAGCTGCAGCAGGTTTGAAGCCTTTTCATTCTAACAAAGACCTAGGACCCAAAATTTCTTGAGCTCCTAAGGGTAATTAAATTCCTTCATGCGGGTTAGTTCAAATACCAGCCTTGGGCAGATTTGGTATTTGGACAGTGGGTGCTCAACACATATGACAGGCACCAAGGGTTTACTGCAGGAATACAAAGCAGTGAAGAATGGACCCAAAGTCATCTTTGGGGGTTCAGAAAAAGGATTCACCAGATCTTATGGTATGATCTCAAATGGCATAGTCTCCATCACTAAAGTGGCTTATGTTGAAGGGTTCCAACACAACCTTGTTAGCATAAGTCAACTGTGTGATCTTGGATATGTCAATGAATTCCACAATGATAAGTGCCTAATCAAAAAGTCTAATGACTTGGAAACCATACTTTCAGGCACTAGGAGTGGAAATGTTTATTATTTAGATTTTATTTGCAAATCATCTTCCTCTCCTGTGTGTCTTGTGGCAAATGAGAGTGAGTATCTATGTGTTCAATGGCACAAGAGACTTGCCCACATCAACTACAAGGCAATGCATTGACTATTCTCTAAGAACTTGGTTAGAAATAGTCCTAATTTAAAATGTGTTAAAATGGCCCATGTCATGCTAGCCAAATGGGCAATCAAACAAGGGCCACTTTTAAAAGTATTGGCTCCAAAGACACTAAGAGATGTCTTTATTTATTGCACATGGACTTGTTTGGTCCTATGCCAATTTAGAGCTTAGGAGGGAAGTTGTATACCTTAGTGATTGTTGATGATCACTCAAGATATACATGGGTATTTTTCCTTAATAAGAAATCAGATACTCTAAATGTCTTTATAAGCCATGTCAAGGACATTCAGAATGATTTGCAATGTTCTATGGTCAGAACTAGGTCTGACCATGGCACAGAGTTTCAATCTGAAGCCATGACAAGGTTCTGTCAAGAACTAGGTATCATCCAAGAGTTTTCCTCCCCAAGGACCCCACAACAAAATGGTGTGGCTGAGAGGAGGAATAGTACCTTGATAGAAGCTGGGAGAACATTGCTTAGTGACTCTTCACTCCCAGAATATTTCTTGGCTGAAGCAGTCAATACTGCATGTTATGTTCTCAATAGAGCTTCCATCAATAAAGTTCATGGAATTACCCCCTATGAGATTCTGAAAGGCAAACAACCAACAATTTCATACTTTAGGATCTTTGGATCTAAATGCTACATTTTAAACAATGGAAAATCTCAATTAACCAAGTTTGCTAAAAAATGCTACTTGGGGGTTCTTGTTGGCTATAGCTCACATAGTAGAGCCTATAGAGTATATAACAAGAAAACCCATGTTGTTGAAGAGTCCATGCATGTGGTGTTTGATGAGACCAACCTAATTTATAAGGGTTGGTCCAGTTCTTCTGTTTTGACAGGAAGTGAAAGGGCCGTGGAAGAACTATCTATACAAGAACCATCCAGCAGTAAAACATATACTGATGTAGCAATTCCAAAAGAAGTAGAGGTGCAGGATGCTGAAGAAGTTATTGACCCAGTGGAAGAAATTCAGCATGTAGAGGACAGACTGCCTGCATCTACAAGACATCTAAGGGATCATCCGTTGGAGCAGATTATTGGGAATGTTCAACAAGGTATGACAACTAGGAGCAGGGCTCACAATGAGTCCGTGTTCCTCAGTTTCTTGTCACAGGTAGAGCCTAAGAAGTTTGAAGAGGCCAACTTGGATCCATTCTGGATTCAGGCAATGCAGGAAAAACTTTTGCAATTCAAGAGATGTAAAGTATGGAAGTTGGTGCCAAGACCACAGGGACACAACATCATTGGCACCAAATGGATCTTCAGAAACAAGATGGATGAAAATGGGACAATCATCAAGAACAAGGCAAGGCTTGTTGCAAAGGGGTATAGGAAAGAGGAAAGAATGGACTTTGACCAAACCTTTGCCCAATTGCAAGGTTGGAGGCCATAAGGCTATTCCTTGCATATGCAGCCCATAAAGGCTTCAAAGTGTACCGGATGGATGTCAAATCAGCATTCCTAAATGGAAATCTGAAAGAGGAAGTATACGTAGAGTAGCCATCAGGTTTTGTCCATCTTACTCTGACATCTCTTGTTTATCTACTTAGGAAAGCTCTATATGGTCTTAAACAAGCCACCAGGGCTTGTTATGAGACATTGTCTAGCTTTCTCATCAAGAACAAGTTCTTGAGGGGAAAGATAGATAGCACATTGTTTCTTAGGGAAACAAGGGGCAAGGTTCTCCTAGTCCAAATATATGTTGATGACATAATATTTGGGTCTACTGATGACAACCTCTGCACAAGGTTTGCCAACCTAATGTATGGGGAGTTTGAGATGAGCAGCATGGGAGAATTAAAGTACTTCTTAGGCCTCCAAGTGAGACAGTCTGATGATGGGATATTTATCTCTCAGACAAAGTACACTAGGGAGCTAATTAAGAATTTTGGAATGGAGTCAGCCTCCACCATGAAAACTCCCATAGGGTCCAATATTTCCCTTGACAAGGATGAGAAGGGCAAGGCCTTTGATGAATCCATGTACAGGTGCATCATTGGATCCCTGTTATATTTGACTGCTAGTAGACCAGATATTAGGTATGCTACATGTGTGTGTGCTAGGTACCAGGCATGTCCTAAGGAATCTCACTACACAGCTGCAAAGAGGATTCTGAGATACCTTAAAGACAGCCTACATCTTGGCCTTTGGTACACTAAGAACAATGATTTTGAACTAACTGGATTTTCAGATGCAGATTTTGCAGGCTGCAAAGAAGATAGGAAAAGCACAAGTGGCACTTGTCAATTCCTAGGAAGAAAATTGATATCATGGAGCAGCAAAAAGCAGACAAGTGTGGCTATCTCCACTGCTGAGTCTGAATACATTGCTGCAGGGAGATGTTGTGCACAGCTATTGCAGATTCAACACTAGCTAGAGGACTATAACCTCAAGGTATGTAAATCTCCTCTTTATTGTGACTCATCCAGTGCTATCTCTATTGCTAATAATCCTGTCTCTCACAGAAGGACTAACCACATAGAGATAAGGTATCATTTTATAAGAGAACATGTTGAATGTAAAGATATCTGCCTTGAATTTGTCCCCACTAACAGTCAAGTGGTTGATATCTTCACTAAGCCATTGGATGAAGCCAAGTTTAATGCTTTCAAGATTGAAGTAAGAATGTTAAATGTAGAATAGTATAAAGTAGGATGATCAGCTTAATCAGAACAATCCGTTTTATCTGAGCTTCAGGTTACCCTTAAACAGCTGGGAAAAGTCTGGGTTCGATGAACTCGGCCTTATAACATAAGCTTAATTTACACTTACAATCATAAGAACAATACAAATGCTTCAAATGAGGGGGAGGTAGAAAGGGTTATTCAAAATGAACAAGAACAGCTAACAAATATAAAAGTACTCACATTGAGGGGGAGCAAGTTCCTACTCAGGTTGAGGGGGAGATGGCCAATGCTAAGAGAGTCAGAGAAGATGAAGGATGACCTAAAGGGGGATTTGGAAAATGCTTTCTAAACCCTCTCAGGATCTGTAGGTGCTGCCTCCCAATCTCTAGAGGGAAAAATAGTTGATGAAACCAGAAAGGGGGAGATGGCCAATGCTAAGACCAACTCAGAGTTAGGTTTGAGTACAAGGATTGCCCTCTGAGTTAGTCAAAGCTAAATATAATCTGTCATGAGTTTTGATAGAATGCTTAAACAATGTTATCTTCTAGAAGCAATGTTATCATGAATGCTATATATAGATCATTTTCATGATATGTTTTTGTTGGCTATGTACCTTAGAATTGGGAATGTTCTGCCTTCTTCAAATAGGGGGAGATTGTTGGGAATATTTCCCTCAATGTTCCTTTGATTTGAAGAGGCATCACTCATAATACTAAGTACATATTGTATTTGATACAATCTATTTTGTCTCAAGTATTGTACAGAGAGATGATATTCCATACAATGGAATAGATTCAAAGGTGTGTTGTTTAATCAGCTGAGAAGGTCTCACTGTCTTAGCTGAACCGCTGAGACAAGACCAGGAGCCGCTGAGAAGGCATCTAGGCAAGCTGAGCTGCAGATAGAAGAAACCGATGAGATGACTGTCTGTCTCAGCGGATCCGCTGAGACGAGAAAGAAGCAGCAAATATCCGCTGAGAATTGGGAAGTCCATCGAACATTGAGACTTGGCGAGTTCGTCGAACGAAGAATGAAGTTTGTCGAATGAAGAATGAAGTTCATCTAACGAAGAATGAAGTTCGTCGAGCGCAGAGACGGGACAGAAACAAACGCTGAGACTTGGCGAGTTCGTCGAACGAAGAATAAAGTTCTTCGAACGCAGAGACAGAACAAGAGATGACTTGCCTGAGTTGTAGGGCTGACAGGTCAGCTTGAGGTAGGACCAGCAGGTGGTCTGAGTTGTATGAGGTGGATTCCTCTGAGGTAGGGCTGCTGCGCCTGAGGTAGGGTTTGTGCAAACCTGAGAGATCCTGATGGATCAGTGTTATAAGCTCTTGGAGCTGAGTTTGGAGAAGTTGGCCCTATCTAGCACACTGTTAGAAGGGTGATGGGGGGAAAGTGGACTACCCATAGACACATTTTCTTGGGGAACCACTATAAACACTTGTGTGTTTTCTGGGTTTGCTTGATTACTTGCTTAGAATAATTTTAACTATCTATATCATCTAAGTAGAATCAAAAGACCTATTCACCCCCCCCCCCCCCCCTCTAGGTGAATTAGATCACATACCTATAATCTATCAGGCACTTAAGTAGGGGGAGCACAACTTAACAAACTATAATTATAACTCTTATCTCTATGTTGCTTAGTGTCATATATCTTTCTAAAAACACATCTCTCATATATGAATCTGATTTATCTCTATTGGATTTGTTATTATCAAAAGGGAGAGATTGTTGGAACATGATTCTTTGCATCCCTTTGATTTGAGAATAACAAATCCTACTTGTATTTGATCTTGTTTTCCATTGTGTTTTTATCATGCATGTTTGAACAAAATTGACACTAGGATGCTGCATTGTTGGTCTGGATTTGCTCACAAGCTGAAATGTTGAATGTTGTCTAACGTCAGGTGTTAGGACTTAACGCCGACATTTACTTTTGTTCCCACCAAGATGAAAATGGCATGGAGGGGAAGCTGCAGTGATTACAGGTGCATTTTGGGAATGATTTGACTTAACGCCATGCGTTAGGCTCAACGCCAACATTATGGTTGCCTAAAATGAATGTTTCCAAAGATGCAGAATCTCTTTCCTTTTTTGAAGATCCGAGCCATCAAATTATTTCTATACTGAGCCAACGTCTGGCGTTAGCCTTAACACCGACTTTAGCTTCCAATCCAATAAAAAGGTTGTATTCGTTCTCTTCAATTCTTAATTCCAAGAAGCCCTATTCCAGCACTTCAGAAACTCTATGAGGGTCGTATTTTCCAGACCACCATCTCCCACACAAATTCAAGAGAAGAATTTGAAGGAGGATCGAATCAACGCTCACCCAATTCGAAGAATGCACGCTTTGACTTCGATGATATTCAGCGGGTCTTCGCCGTCTCCAAAAATTTTCATATGGAGATTTTACATGTCTTTTATATTTTGTTGTACCTCTTTCGTTGTGATTGTTTAGTGAATTTGTCGCAATTGATGGCGACTAGGTCCGTGCACGACTTAGGGGGGAAGTCGCCGCGGTTGTAGCAACTAGGTGTAGGGAGTAGATCTAGGGGGTGTTTGATGCCTTTCTGGGGATAGAAAGGCAAGAGAGGCTTGAGGCCGTATCTGGGGAAAGATCGGCTAAAGTCAACCGGTTCTTTGTGAGAAGAGTCGGTATAGAAAACCAAAAGAGTATTTCATATTCTCCTTGATTTCTAGCATCATATAAATCAGATTTTGTAATAATATTTAAAAATGATAATCATCTCTTTTCATGTTAAATAAAATTGATTTCATTTCTTATTTCTAGCTCTTTACTTTTGTTTCAATTTACTTATTAGAAAATCACAAAAAAATTCTTAAAATCCTAAAGTTTTCTAAAACCCTTATTCATCCCCCCCCCCCCCCCCCCCCCCCTCTAAGGGCGCATCAACATCCAACAAGTGGTATCAGGGCGAGGTTATTCCAATATGGTCTAACAAATGGGAATAATGGCGCTCCAAGATCTCGCTTTCCATGAGGGGCAAGGAATAAGTAGACCCCCACTTTTCACCAGAACTGACTATAGCTACTGGAGAACGCGAATGCGTTACTTTCTAATTAATTTAAATCTATACGTCTGGGCTTGTGTTGAAACACTGTATACTACTCCTACTTATGTTGTTGGAGAAGTAACCATGGAAAAGCCTAGAGATTGATGGGATGATGAGGATAGAAATAAAT
The DNA here is from genome assembly GCA_033032865.1 of Dactylorhiza incarnata. Lineage (NCBI taxonomy): Eukaryota > Viridiplantae > Streptophyta > Magnoliopsida > Asparagales > Orchidaceae > Dactylorhiza > Dactylorhiza incarnata. The sequence continues at coordinate 23,637,283 of JAWHQI010000011.1, read as the reverse complement.
GTAAAAATAATGCTAAAACATTGAATGCCTTATTTTGTGCGTTAGATAGGACTGAATTTAATTGAGTTTGTGCTTGTGAAACTGTTGGGGAAATGATTTATCTTAACCCCTAAAAATGAGTAGAATATAAATTCTAAGAATGAAAAATTAGTCTAAGAAAATATGCGTCGAATAGTATTCAACGCAAAGTCGAAGTGTAGTCGTCATTCCTCTCAGAATGAGTCGAAGTAACTCTAAACAGAATTCGACGTAACCTATGTTGACGTAACTCTGACTTCTAGTCGACGAATCTAGTGAAGTCGACGCACCTTAGTCGACGCACATTCTATATTCTCCTCTCGACGTCCAGCTAGTCTGAAATCGACGCTACCGTCGAATAGTAATCGATGCACATTGATTCCTATAACAAATTCAAAACAAGCCAGATCTCTTTCCTTCTTCTTGTAGATCTGATTCTTATGGATTTATATTATTCCTTTATAGCCGTTCTGAATCAATCTTTCCTTCTAATTGATTCTTGGCTAAATTGATTAAGTTTATTATGGATATTATTTGAAATCAGAATGATCTCTTTCCTTCTACAGAAATATTGATTATGGAATCTTTCCTCTCTTGTTATTTCTCTGACTACTAATTGATTATTCTCCTATAGTATTCTTTGAATAAACAGAGCTATAAATAAGAGGGAAGTTGGCAGAGAAGAAAGAACAAGAAGTGATCCACTCCATACATTTGAAAATAGAGGAAAAGCTCCCAAGAGAAAAGTGAGAAAAGCTGAGAGAAGTGATAATGTGCTGAAGCAAACAACAAGCTTTCTTCTTCTTCTCCTTCTGAAGCCATACTGCTGCAATCTCTGATAGCTCTCATTGAAAGAGAAAAAGGCCTACAATCTCCTTCTCACTATAGAAGAGAGATTTCATTCACTATTTCTTGTGCTTCCAATCTTCTTGCTAAGAAGAAGATTCTTCCTTGTTTCAATTACTTCTTCTACTTCTTCTTCTTATCTTCATTTCATTTTCAAACAGTGTAAAAGAGTTTTTAGAATCTCTCTTCAAAAAATTCAGTTGTACTGGTTCTAAGAGTCTCCTTATTAAAAGACTCAGGCTAGTTCTAAGAGTCTCCTTAACAAAAGACTCAGTGCAAGATAGTGAATTCCTACCAAGGGGGTAGAAGAGTGGACTACCCAAAGTTTGGGGAACCACTATATTTCTTTGTGTTGTGCTGTGATTTTTTTTTTGCTATTCCTTTGTTTATTTGCTTAATTCTTGTTGGTGTGTGGGAAGCTTAAAACTTTGAATAGTACACACATATATATATATATATATATTTGTTAACTTTGCACAAAATATTTTTTAAATCTCTATTCACCCCCTCTAGAGAATTCTAGTGAGGTTAACTGTGCACTTTAAATTGGTATCAGAGGGAGGTTGATCAAAAAGGGATAACTCCTTGATCAAAAAGATCCTACCTCATATATATATATATATTTCAAAACTTTTTATGGCACAAATCAAAGATTATGCTTCCACCAGACCACCAATTTGCAACCTTGAAAAGTTTGCCCTTTGGAAAACAAGAATTAGGATCTATATGAATTCTATTGATGAAGATTTGTTTAATGTTATTTTGATAGGTCCTCCCAAGCCCTATAGAAAGCACTCAAGTGGTAAAGTGACTCAAACACTTGTCCCAAGGGCTGAGTGTACAGTTGAAGAGAAGAAGGCAGGAACAAGTGATGCAAAAGCTGTGAACATTCTTGTCTCAACCCTCTCAGATGAAATCTTTCAAAAGGTTGTTGATTGTAAATCAGCCAAAGAAATCTGGGAGGCTCTTACAAAGATAGTAGAAGGAAGTGCTGATGAAAGGAAAGATAGAAAGGCTCTATTGATCTCTCAATATGAGAACTTTCAAAAGAAGCATGAAGAAAGCATATCTGAGATGTATGACAGATTCAGTCTGATCATCAATCAATTAAGGAGCTTGGATAGAGAGATCTCTCTCACAGAGATCAATGACAAATTGTTAATGAGTCTCCCAAGTTCATGGGACTCAAGAATATGGGCAATAAGGGATACTAGAGGACAAAAGGAAATCTCAACAGATGGCCTCTTAGGAAAACTCAAATCCTATGAGCAACTACTGAAAACCAGAGAAGAGAAGGAAAGAAGGGAAAAAACTCCAACCTCCTCAAAAGATAGAAACATTGCATTAAAAGCAACAGAAGAGGAAACCCCTGTTACTGAAGAAGAATTATTCAGCCTCCTGGCCAAAAGATTCAAGAAATGGGTCAGGAAAGATGGGTCTAGAAGGAGAGAGTCAAAACCAAGGTATGATAAGACTCCTACTAAAGAAATTATTTGTTACTCCTGCAGGAAAACTGGACATATTGCTCCAGAATGTCCAGAAAATGCTGAGAAAAAGAAAGATCTGAAAAAGAAAGATCTCAAGAGGAAGGAGAAGAAGAAAGAAAGAGGCTTCATTGCAGAAGCTTGGAGTGAAGCAGACTCTGAAGACAGCACCTCATCTAAAAGTGACAATGAAGAGTCTAAGCAAGAAGACCTATGCCTAATGGCTCTTGGAAGCACAGAAGAAGAATGTGTTGCTGAATCATGGAGTGAAACAGGATCAGAAGGAAGCATCTCTTCAACAGCAAAAGCAAATAGCCTTATTCTCATAGAGGAATCTGAGGATAAGGGAGAGGTAAGCAATTTTGATGAAATAGATTTTCTCTGTGAAGATTTCAAAAATGATTTTAAAGGATTCTGCTTAGATCAACTAAAAGCTGAACAAGAAATTAACGATCTAAATGAACAAATTAATATGAGAAAAATAGAAGATACATGTTCAAAAAATTATGAACTAAGGTGTAAAATCTATAAAACAGAAAAGGAAATAAATAGTGCTAAAATAGAAAATCAACTCCTTAAGAATAAGGTATCCCAGGCAAAAGCTTTTGAAGAATCTATAAAAGTCAGAAGCCAAACACTTAAAGAAATCACTGAAAAACAAACAATCAGACATAAGAATCTGGGGCTAGGGGCTGATCCTTCAACTAGTTCAATACCATCTACCAAACCTGCTTGGATGAGCCCTGTTAAATTTACTAAACCCATCAAATCAACAAACTTAGAAGGAGAATCACAAAATAAAGAAGACCTCACCTTCAAAGAGATAAACCACTTTGATGAATCATCATCATACCATTCAGAAGAAGACTCATAAACTCATTCTAAGAAGGCTATTAGGCCAAAAGAAACAATTCATAAAGAAATAAATCTTCAACCAGAAAAAGGGAAAAATAAAATCTGTGAAGACACAATTGCGTCGACTTCATATCGAAATATGAATGATAGTACGTCGAATTCTACTCGACGCAATCTCTCAGATGCTTCGACCTCAAATCGACGCATGAATAAAATTACGTCGACTTTCAATCGACGCAACTACTCCCATGCATCTATTCCAGATCAACACAATCTAGAGAACGCGCCGAATATAAATCGATGCAACTCTCATAATAAGTCGAATAGATATCGACGCATAAAACCTCAGAGCAACCTAAATACAGGACATAGCTATTCTTCAAAAACTTTCTATCTTAATCCCTATTCAGGACCCATTCATCCTGATCAAAATTTCTATCCTAATCAAAACTTTCATCCTGATCAAAACTTTTATCCTAATCAACATCTCTATCCCTCTCTAAACTTAAATTCTCATAATCTAAAGACAATTATGTGTTATATCTATAATAAAATTGGCCACACTGCCAAACAATGTTGGCACAATCAATCCAATTGTTTATACAGTTAGTCCAAGGGTGACTTAGAAAACCTTAGGATTAGGAAGAAATAATCTCACAAGCAAAACCAGGAATCTTCAGACAAAGTAAAAGTCACGTCGATCTCTTAATCGGCGCATACATCGATAGGAAACCCTATCAGACTATACCGACGCATACATCGACTTCCACTCGACGCAACGTCGACTTCATGAAAAAGAGCGGCAATACTAAAATATTTTCGGTCACATCTACTGTTGTACCGAATAAACCTCGAGTTGTATCTAGTATCGACATTTCACCTGACTTAAATAGACTCTTCAGTGAAAATTCAGCACGCTCCTTGCATCTCTCATCCTTCTCATTCCTCAGTCCAGCCATCTCTTCCTCTATCTCACTGACCTAAATGGCTACCAAGATCAACTCTTGTTTCGATATTGATCTTGAATCCTTCCAAGCGGCCGCCGAAAACTATAGAGCATCATAGCTCTCTTCACTAAAGCTGGTCTAGACAAACTCATTTCCACAAGATGCAGACTCCTAGAGACAGAACTCACTGAGTTAATGAATCATGTTCAGATATTTGAACAAGGAGAGATCACATGAACACTCTATGAGACACCTGTCTCAATCTCTGCAGAACACCTTATGGACACTTTTGATCTTCCATCAGGTACACTATCCTTGTTCAAATCAGAAAGGGAAAGCAAATTATTTTATAAGAGTAACTAAATAAATCGCCATCATCATTCCCTTATCAGGTGATGAACCTGTGGAACTCACCCCTGAGGAAATCAAAAATCTATTACTCATCATGAAGTTCTCCAAAGATAGACCAATCCACCTGAAGAAAATAGATTTTTCTGATGAATATAGGCTATTGGCAGACATAGTGGGAAAAGTTCTACTATGCAAAATCTCTGCCCATGATGCAGTGCCTAAGCAGCAACTGAACATCATGGGGGCCCTTGTGCTGAAAAAGAAGGTTTACTGGGCCAGCTGCTTACTAAAAATGATAGGCTACAAATATTCTCACAAAGAGAATGCCTATATGAGGATTATGAGTCAGGTACTCCTCCACTCCTTCCCTGACCTATGTAGGTCAAAAGGAATCCCTTTTCCCCTTGGAAAAAGGATGTCCATAGCCCTCTTCTCAAAATGGACCAGGCAAATCCCCAAGCCTGGTGCCATTCTTGACAGGACTCCCTCTCCTCCTAACTCTCTTGTGCATCCATCTTCACCTCCTCCTCCACATACAAACATCTCTTCTCTACCAACATCATCCACACCAATAGTCTCTACTACCATCACAACTCCTATCTTACCTACATCTTCACATACACCTGCTCAACCCTCCTCTATTCCTCCACCTCCTCCATCATGCTCCAACAGATGTCCCTTCCTAGTTCAAAATCCCTCTCACACAAGTCACAAATTAGATGAAGAGAAGCTCTCAAGTCACAAATCTCTCTCACACAAGTCCCTTCCTACTTCAAAATCTGATAGTCTTACACTGCTTAAGATAATTGGGAATGAATTAGTATCAGAGCTACATACTGAGGACCAGATAACAGATGTACTCTCTATAGCAAGAGATGCTACACAACAAGTAGTTCTCGTTCAAGGGGAGGCTAGCACAGCAGAGAGAGAAGTTGAAAAAGAAACTAATGTTGAAAAAGAAGCTGAAGCTCAAGGGGAGCCAAATGCTGACATAACTGAAACTGAAGAGGCAGAAGTAAAAGAAAAGGAAGTTCCATCTCAGGGGGAGCAAACTGCTGTGACTCAGGGGGAGCTGAGTGAATCACCTGTTACTGAGAAGGAGCAACCCACTTCTCTAAAACCTTTAGTATTCACTAGGAAAAGAAAAACTCCTCCTACCCCTCCTGAGTGATGTGTTGAACAATGTTGATATACTCTTTCCTCCATGCTTAAATACTGTTTATGAAGTCTGTGTATATGATTCTATTTTCTTCTGATTACTCAACATATTTCTTTTCTATATAAATGCCTTGCTGTGTTGATTAAAAGCTGGTACAACTTATCCCTGAATAGGGTTAAGACAAATAGGGGGAGATTATTGGGGAAATGATTTATCTTAACCCCTAAAAATGAGTAGAATATAAATTCTAAAAATGAAAAATTAGTCTAAGTAAATATGCGTCGAATGTATTCGACGCAGCGTCGAAGTGTAGTCGTCGTTCCTCTCAGAATGAGTCGAAGTAACTCTAAACAGAATTCGACGTAACCTATGTCGACGTAACTTTGACTTCTAGTCAACGTATCTAGTGAAGTCGACGCACCTTAGTCGACGCACCTTCTATATTCTCCTCTCGACGTCCAGCCAGTCTGAAATCGACTCTTCCGTCGAATAGTAATCAACGCACGTCGATTCCTATGACAAATTCAAAACACGTCAGATCTCTTTCCTTCTCCTTGTAGATCTGATTCTTATGGAATTATATTATTCTTTTATAGCCGTTCTGAATCAGTCTTTCCTTCTAATTGATTCTTGGCTAAATTGATTTAGTTTATTATGGATATTATTTGAAATCAGAATGATCTCTTTCCTTCTACAAAAATATCTATTATGGAATCTTTCCTCTCTTGCTATTTCTCTGACTACTAATTGATTATTCTCCTATAGTATTCTTTGAATAAACAGAGCTATAAATAAGAGGGAAGTCGGCAGAGAAGAACAAGAAGTGATCCACTCCATACATTTGAAAATAGAGGAAAAGCTCCCAAGAGAAAAGTGAGAAAAGCTGAGAGAAGTGATAGTGTGCGGAAGCAAACAACAAGCTTTCTTCTTCTTCTTCTCTTTCTGAAGTCATACTGCTGCAATCTCTGATAGCTCTCATTGAAAGAGAAAAAGGCCTACAATCTCTTCTCACTATAGAAGAGAGATTTCATTCACTATTTCTTGTGCTTCCAATCTTCTTGCAAAGAAGAAGATTCTTCCTTGTTTCAATTACTTCTTCTACTTCTTCTTCTTATCTTCATTTCATTTTCAAACAGTGTAAAAGAGTTTTTAGAATCTCTCTTCAAAAAATTCAGTTGTACTGGTTCTAAGAGTCTCCTTATCAAAAGACTCAGGCTGGTTCTAAGAGTCTCCTTAACAAAAGACTCAGTGCAAGATAGTGAATTCCTACCAAGGGGGTAGAAGAGTGGACTACCCAAAGTTTGGGGAACCACTATATTTCTTTGTGTTGTGCTATGATTTTTTTTGCTATTCCTTTGTTTATTTGCTTAATTCTTGTTGGTGTGTGGGAAGCTTAAAACTTTAAATAGTACACACATATATATATATATATATATATATATATTTGTTAACTTTGCACAAAATATTTTTTAAATCTCTATTCACCCCCTCTAGAGAATTCTAGTGAGGTTAACTGTGCACTTTCAGAAACTGCTTATGACATTTGGAATTTACTTGAAATAACGCATCAGGGTACTTCGCAGGTTAAACACTCAAGGCTATTCCAACTGGAATTGGAGTTTGAAAAAGGATAAATCAAGAGACGACGACGATGAGTGACCTCCTCCCGAGTGCTTACACTGTAGGAAGACCGGGCATATAGGAAGTCAAAGCACAAAGTACTTACAAGAACAAAAGGAAAAGTGGCATAAAGGAAGAGAAAAGAAGAAGGTTCTGAATGCTGCAACATGGGATGACTCTTCATCTGAAATTTCAAATGAGTCAACTTCAAGTGATAGTGATTAGGCAAATCTATGCCTCATGGGGAGGAGGCATGATTCAATGGATGATAATTGTAGTTTCCAAAGCAAAACTGAGGTAATTTCTACTACTTTTGATGATCTTTATTTTGGGTACATGAAAACATGCAAATTTTTTAGTAAGAGTCTAAATGATCTTGATCTTCTAAAAACTGAAATAAAATTCTTTTAAAACAAAATCAAAAATTAAATAAGGAAGTAAAAGATTTGGAAAAAGAGATTGGGTCTTGCTAAGAAAATGATCATTACTTAGCAAGGACATAACAACTAGAAAACGATCTTTTTAAGGCTCTCTCCAATATCGAATCTCTCACAAAACAAAAAGGAGATTTAGAAAGAAGTTTAAAAATCTCTCTTTCTCAAGTTGAAAATGAAAAGAAAAATTTCGCAAATAGGTGTGGAAATTTAGTAAGTGAAACCATCGCCTTAAAAGCCCGAATCAATGATCTTAATATGGCAATAAACAAATTCGGGGTTGGCCAAAATTGCTGGACATGATTTTGGGCAACCAGTGTCATGGTTCTGTAAAGTTTGGGATGGAGTATGGTTCGGGAAGCTACCACCCAGTGTTAACTTCTAATGTTGGCATTAGCTCTGGTTCCAGAAACCAAAAGTCTTCTCATAAAAATATTTCTGTCACCCCGTCTACCTCCTTGTCCACCAGCAAGGGTCAACAAAATTCTCTGAAAAAGGTCTCAACCCCTTCTGTTGCATGAGCCAATTGTTTTTTTTGCCACTCCACGGAATCTGGCAGGAAGAAGGGAAAGCGCACTTTAAAACAAATCTAGGTACCTAAGGTCACCACCTATATTTTGGGAGGAACCTCTTGGTTATCCAGATCTTCACTAACATATTCAGTTTAGGTGTGTTGGCAGAATAAGGATAAGGAAGACATGTGGTACTTGGACTCAGGCTGTTCCAAGCACATGACGGGCAATAAAGCAAAGTTCCTTAGCCTCACAAAGAAAATAGGAGGAATAGTGACATTTGGTGACTATGGAAAAGGAAGAATCTTAGGCACCGGTACACTGGGTAACGCCTCCTTCTCTCTTATAAATGTCTTATATGTAGAAGGCTTAAAACACAACTTAATCTTGATTAGTCAACTATGCGATAAAGTTCTTAATGTTTTATTTGAGTCTTCTACAAATTTGTGCAAAATTATAGATCCTAAGACAAATGATATTGTACTCACTGCACCAAGAATTCACAATGTTTATTTAATTTTTTCATGATTCATCACGTGTGTCACTAAAATGTCTAATCACAAAAAATGAAGAACTTGAATTATGGCGTAGGCGTCTTGGTCACACTAGCACCAAGTTGATCTTAAAATTATCAAAAACTAAAATTATAAGGGGTTTACCAATGCTTAATGGAAACCTATCTACTTTATGCTCGTCATGCCAAAAAGGAAAAATCTCTAAAACATCTTTCAAAAATAAATATGAAATGTCCACCACTAGACCCATACAACTAATTCACATGGACCTATTTGGGTCAATAAGCACTTGTAGTCTAGGTGGTAAAAAGTACACATTTATATTGATTGATGATTTCTCTAGATTTACTTGGACACTATTTCTTACCTCCAAATCCGATGCTTTTTCTGAATTTACAAAACTATTCAATCATATTCAAAATGAATTAGATTTAAAAATTAAGTGCATTCAATCAGATCATGGAGGGGAATTTTGAAATGATAGTTTCACAACTTTTGTAATAACCTAGGCATTAAACATGAATTTTCTGCTCCATGCACCCCCCCCCCCAACAAAATGTTGTCGTGGAGAGGAAAAATAGAACCTTTCAGGAACATGCACACAATATGCTATCTGAGTATGGGTTTCCTAGATCTTTTTGGGCCAATGCGGTAAATAGATCTTGTAATGTTATAAATCGAGTCATGCTTCGCCCAATTTTGAAATTAATTCCATATGAATTATATTACAAAAGAAACCTAATGTATCTTACTTTCATGTTTTTTGGTGTCAATACTTTATCTTAAACACCAAAGATGCATTATCAAAATTTGATGAGAAATGTGATGAAGGAATATTTCTTGGCTACTCTTCAACTAGTAAAGCATATAGGATATACAGTAAAAAGTCTAAAAAGGTTGAAGAGTCTATTCACGTGAAGTTTGATGAACTTGTTCCTTGTGTAGAATCTAACACTGCAGGAAAAGAAGAGGAATCCACTTCACCCTTGGAGGATGATGATGCAGAACCACTTGGAGTTGACAAAGAAATAGAGGCGGTGCAAGAAGAGTTCGTGCCTCAAAGCGTGCTTAGATTCACAAGAGGTCATCCAAGGGAACTTGTCATTGGAGAACCGTCAAGAGGGGTAACAACACGCTCTTCCATTCATGAATCCTTCTCTAATATATGCTTTGTTTCTAAAATGGAACCCAAAAATGTCTCTACCGCGCTAAACGATGAATTTTGGTATTTAGCTATGCATGAAGAATTAGAACAATTTGAAAGTAATAAGGTTTGGAATCTTATAGAATGACCATCAAATCATTCGATAATAGGCTTAAAATGGATTTTCAAAAATAAATTAGATAGTGAATCTAGGATTACTAGGAACAAAGCTCGCTTAGTAGCACAAGGTTATTCACAAATCGAGTGGGTAGATTTTGATGAAACCTTTGCGCCCGTAGCTCGCTTAGAATCCATTCAAATTTTTCTTGCCTTTGCAAGTTTCAAAAGATTTAAACTATTTCAAATAGATGTTAAAAGTGTCTTCTTAAATGGAATTATTAAGCAAGAAGTTTATGTTGAACAACCCCCCCCCCCCCCCCTGTTTCATAAATGAAAATTACTCAAATCATGTTTTTCAACTAGATAAAGCACTTCATGGTTTAAAACAAGCGTCTTGTGTTTGGTATGAAAGATTATCTTCATTTTTATTAAAGCACAATTATGTAATGGGAAGTGTCGATAATACACTCTTTATCAAACATGTTAATAATGATCTAATCATATTATAAATCTATGTAGATGATATCATTTTTGGAGTCACCAATGACCAATTATGTAATGAAGTTGTAAGTGTGATGCAAAAAGAATTTGAAATGAGCTTGGTAGGAGAACTTACTTATTTTCTAGGTTTTCAAATCAAACAAAGAAATGATGGAATATTTATAAATCAATCTAAATATGTTCATGTCATGTTAAAAAGATTTGGATCTGAAAATTTAAAATAAGCCTCCACTCCTATAAGTGCCTCTCTAAAATTACGAAAATATGAAGTTGGAATCTCTATTAATCAAACACTATATAGAGGAGTGATAGGGTCGTTATTATATCTAAGTGGGTCTAGACCCGATATTATGTTTGTCGTTTGCTTATGTGTTAGATTTCAAGCTAATAATAAAGAATCTCATTTAAAAGCGATCAAACAAATTTTTAGATATTTAATCGGATCATCAAATCTAGGCCTATGGTATCCTTATAATGATTCATTTATATTACATGAATATTCCGAGTCCGACTGTGCAGGGTGCTCACTAGATCATAAAAGCACAAGCGGCACATGTCACTTCTTAGGACCCTCACTAGTTGCTTGGTCGAGTAGGAAACAGAATTATGTTGCCCTCTCCACCACTAAGGCCGAATATGTCGCACTAGGAAGTTGTTGTGCACAAGCCCTTTGGATGAGTCAAACACTAGAAGTCTTTAGGGTGCATCTAAATAATATTGAATTAAAATGTGACAACAAAAGTGCAATAGATCTAACCAACAATCTCGTTCATCATTCACGGTCCAAAAACATAGATGTATGTCATCAATTCATTAGGGATCACATTAAGAAAGAAAATGTGATAGTTAGCTTCATAGGCACAGAATCCCAACTTGCGGACATCTTTACAAAACCACTCCTCGATGCTTATTTCAACATGTTTAGACTAGAATTAGGAATCTTAGATATATCAAATTGAAACCCATCAAAAGCTATTTCTCCTCAAACCAAGTTTCTGTACTACTCTATCAATCTTATTGAGTCTCATCACATCTGATATTACATGAATCTATGTTCATCGTAATCATCAAAGTTAAACTAAAAGTCCTAACACTCAGCGCTATCAATAATGCCCAGCGTTAGCATTTTTCTCTGAACTTGACAACTTTTTCTTCATATTCATTTATATACATATATATCTAGGTTTGCACCTTAGTTAATCTTTCATTTCTAGAAAAATCAAAACCAAATATAAAATATAAAAACCATTTTAAAACTACAAAAACATGCTTAAATAGCCTTCTAATCATCTCCAAATTCTCTAAAATTTCTACACTAAGAAGGTCTATATACATAAACTGTAATCCAAAGAAATTATTTTTCCAAAACCTAAGAAAACAGTGTTCTGTTAAGAAGTTTACTCCAGGTGTTAGCTTCTTTGGCTAAATTTTCATTCTATTTTTTCTAAAATATTTCTGGTATTTTTCTCATGCATTTTTCTCTGTTGATTTTCTCAGATTTAAATTGTTTCTTATTTCAAAAATACAAAAATATTATTAAATAATCCAAAAATGTTGAAAATATGTTTTTTTCATTTGTTTGTTTTCAATGTTTACAAAAATATGTTTTGATTATAAAAACTTCACATGAGCAAAACATCTTACTATTTTCATTTCAAATGGTCAAAATTGATAAGGCATACACTTAAAGATTTTCTTCAATGTTTAATTTTCATTTCAAGTTTCCTAAATATTATTTTATCTTGTCATGTCTTGACCTTAATCTTATTATATGCAATGAAATGTTCTATAGAAAACTGTGTAAGATTGCTCAGCATGCCTCTAAGTATGAATAATGTTTTATGTTAATTAATGAATCATTCACTCACTATTTTGGTAATCTATATGTGCTCGAAATCTTAGTCGTGCATGATTGTGTAGTGTAATAGCTTTAACTTATTAAGTTGTGTGTCTATATTATCTACACCATCCTTCAAACAAAATATTTCTCGCACATATAGAAGTGTTATTTCAATATTGTTAGTGTTTGCAAAAACAAGTGAATTCGGAGACCTTTGTCCCAAAATTAAAAATATGAAATAAAATGACAAAGATAACTCCATCAAGCACTAATCACCCTCCTGATAAGTCTTAATGAGCATTGTAAGGTTGAGCACCTTGGAAATAATTGTAAAGTATCTTGTGCAAACACATTTTCTTTATCACTTCTATTTTTACACCGGATCAATTAAAATAGAAATTTATAAAAAAATGCTTATGTGATACCCCAAGCAATACTTTGCTCCCTGATAAGTCTTAATAAGCATTGTGTGGGAGAAGCAGCTTGGTAGTTGTAATCTTTTTATGTGCTTTGAAATTTTCTTCTAGAAATGATGTGAGAAAGTAATTAATTATAAGATTACAATCTTAATATTATTTTACTATTTCATTACATATGTCATGTGTTTTGATTATTTCACTTGTATACTCTTATCAAAACACTTTTATGCACACATCATTGTTTTTCATAAAGCTTCTACTCATGAGAATTGGATCCTAATGCATATTTACATGATTCTCTATAAACATAAGTAAAAGCACTAGATTGCAATGCATGATTTCTACAATATTTTTTTTCTTGAAATACGAATTAGTAACAATGTAGCTCTTATCTTTTTGAATTTGACAAATCATGCTTTCCTATTAGTTTTGGAAAATTTTCAAAGTTAATACTCAAATGTGAAGAGTCTAGACATATTGTTGGAAGAGTCAAACCAAAACAAAAATATTATTTACAAAAATATTAATCTTAGTAACTTTGTTTTGCTTTTCCGCATTGTTGATAATGTATTTTTATCATGCTTTATCATGCTTATCTTTAAGGTCTCTTCTTCACTTGTATCTTTCAAACACTTTTGTTCATTATTTTCTAACAAGTGGAAGAATGGCTTAGTAAAGTACGTGGGATGATTATTTCTCAAGCATGTCACATTTTTATCTGTTGTGCTACTCTCTCTTAGCTCGATCAAGACCTACTTTATGCTTAAAACAAAACTCGTATCCTCTTTTAGTTTGTTCCAACTTTTTGTCTTCTTTATTCTAGTTTTGTTTTCACTCCACCCACTTTTGCTAATAACAAAAGGGGGAGAATAAAATGATAAATCTTAATGATTAAAGGAGTATGATTCATTAGTTTAAGGGGGAGCATATAACATCCCATTTCCTACTAGACCCCTTAACTCCAACTGGGGTGAGACAAGTGGTGAGTGATGTGAGTTTGGGCTAGGTAGTGACCTTAAGACACATTGAGTTGAATGAACTCACATGTGGTCTACTATAGGATTCAAGGCAACTTAAGTCAAACTGAACTGGAATTCGTCGAACCCAGGAAGGCGTTCATCGAACGCAGGCTGGACGAACTGAGAATGCCGTTCGTCGAACCCAGTAAGGTGTTCGTCGAACGCAGGCTGGTCGAACTAATACACGTCGTTCGTCGAACCCAGAAGGGAGTTCATCGAACGCAGACTAGAAATTCATCGAACGTAGGTTAAAGTTTGTCGACGCAGAAATTTATTCCTTCCCGTAAGTCCTAGCTACTTAGACAGCCCAAATCCATGATCCCAAGCCCATGCTGAGGCCCAAGTACCAAATGACCATCCCTACCCCCTATTTCCAACATGCAGAAGGGTAAGCATGGAACTTTCCCCAAATTCTATTAGAAAATAAGAGGAATTTGAGGGATGGAGGCCACGTGGCACTCCATTCCTCTGCCCGAAAAATTCCCAGCGCCCCACATTAACTCCCAGCCGAATTCATGCTGAAACAAGTGCCATGTGGCCCTCCACTCCTCTGCCCAAGACCGAATCTGACCTACTCCATAACCCCTCAGCCGAATTTGGTATGAAATAGTGCCACTTGGTGGCTGGGCGGAGCATCTAAGGTTGGGCCGAACATCTAATTATTCAAACTCCTATAACCAGCCCTCCCCAGCCACTTTGGACGTTTCCATCATCTTTAGAGAGCTGTAAGGAGTGGAGCTAGTGCCTTGGAGTGAAGGAAAAGGTGATGTATCGGGAAATAGGGAGGATCGTCGGAGCTCGCCGCCACCATGCCGCACCGCCACAACACCCGTCGCCAAGCACGAAAACAGGTCCGGTTTCTCCCCCTCTCCCTCTGTGCTAGATGTTAGATCCACCTAGGAGTGATATCGGGATCAATTGAGCCCGATCCCATGTGAGCTAGAGGGAGATTTACTGATCTTTAGTTCTTGCTCGGGATCACCGAAGACGTGCTCTCCGGCGGCCGTGTGATGAGTCCCATTTATATACACATTTATGGACTCATCCGGGCCATATTTCTAGTCGATGCACCACACTTTAGGCATGTTTACGATCATATTTGTTATTCCCTGCTAGGTGCACTCTTAGGACCATTTCGGTGTGCATTTGCGCTCCTTGTTATTGGGGGTAAGCACATGGTGCTCCCCAATCCTTTTCCTATGTTTATTTGGTGCTGGAGGTGTATTCCCAGCTGGTATGTTTTATGTGCAGGTGGTCGGATCGTCCCATTTTACCCCAATATCTATGTTTGTACATATCGCACGGTCATGCATTTCCTTGACGCACGGACGGTTGCAATCGTGCGTCTGTATCTAGGCAGAAAACGGACAATCTGAGTTTAGTCGTGCGTTTGTACGCACTGGCGGATTTGCCCGTGCGTGAGTAAAACGCACGATCGACCTGTTTCCTCTTGCTTTTGGTCATTCTGAATTTACCCGTGCATTTGTACGCATGGGCGGATTTTCCCAAGGGTGAGTAAAATGCACGGGCGGCGCAGCATCTCCCTCAAGTCAGATTTTATCATTTAATAATGCACGGTTCACGCACGGTCGTGCGTTCGACCGTGCGTAACCATTTTTCTGCCTGTTTAGTATAAAATGCAGGATACTCCACAGTAAACGAGAGAGCTCGTGAGGGGAGCGGGAAATCAGGTCTTCCCCACCGTTTCTGAGGTCTGAAGGCTTCTCCTTCACCTCCACCACCAAGGTGACCATTTTCCGGCGATTTCCACCACCATTCTTCCATTCGGGAGCGTTAGCAAGCATTCTCCACCAAGTGTTCAAGCATTCCTCGTCGTGGGAATCCATAGAAGTGTTGTAGGTCTTTGGAGCAGTGACTGCCTCCATCAAGTCCGCACACCATCTGAGGGCCGAGCCCGGAGAGAGCCCGACAACCTCTCATTCCGGCCGAGAACCCAAGATGCGGTGACATCTTCCTATTGGTCCTCTCTAAACTTGATGCTTGTGTTTTCTTTGTGTTGTTGTAATGAACTATTGATTAGTTTAATGTCATAGATCTTTTATGATGTTCATGTGCAATGATGCGGTGGTGTGAGAATAGCATTTTGCTTGTTGTGATTTTCTGAGTTCGTTGTGTGTGAAGCCCTAGCGATTGCTAGTGGTGATGCTTGGAGAAGAGGTGTGTGCGACCCTCACCCATCACAGATACCTTCCGTCCATGCGCCTCCTGAAGCACAGCATCGCAGCCGTTGCATCCATCCCTCCTTGCGAAGTGGAGTTTTGACCTGCATCTCTCTTTTACGCATTAGCTTAGGAACCAAATCTCAATGCCCTTATTTTTACTTTATTCGCTCGTATAACGATCGATTCACCACGCGTTTCGTTCACCAGAACCTGCATTCCTTGAGAGACGATATTCGGGGAAGCTATTCCCAATTTTATTACATGACAGCGACCGGTGCACTTGCCGAATACGCATCAAGTTTTTGGCGCCGTTGCCGGGGAGTGCAGGCGTGTAACGCTTTGGGTTGTGAATCCTTGTTATAGGAGCAGTTGTTTTTTATTTTTGTTTTTCTTTGTGTCTTCTTCTTGTGTATGCAGAGGCAAGCCGGAAGGGAATTAGTACCCTTTGATCCGGAGATTGAACGTACTGCGCGCGCACTAAGGCGTGTTGCAGCCGTGCAAGCAACTATGGGAGATAATATGGAACTTGGAGGTATGCCGAGAGTACCCAATGATCGGGAAGAAGTGAATCCTGGAGTACCCCATATGGGGCAAAATCATCTAAGGGATGAGCAGGAGGTGGTTAGACCGAGGCCCTGGACCATGAGAGACTATACCACTCCAACAGTTGGGAGTGTGTATCCAGGATTTGGGCCTAACATCATGAATAACCAGTTTGAGATCAAATCGGCCATCCTGAACATCATCCGCAACAACGCTCAGTTCTCTGGGATGCCTAGTGAAGACCCACATCTTCATTTGGCAGAGTTCGCCGACATTTGCGGTACCTTCCGGTATGCAGGAATTACTGACGAAACAGTCAAGATGAGACTGTTCCCTTTCTCATTGCATGACAAAGCCAAGGTTTGGCTCATTCGATCCCTCCAGGAACTGCTGCGACTTGGGACGCGCTTGCTTCCAAATTTCTCGCCAAATTCCACCCGGTGGACAAAATTGTGAGCCTTCGGCGGGAGATCGCCACTTTCCGGCAAGCTGAACAAGAAACTCTCGCAGAAGCTTGGGAGCGTCTTGGTGACCTCCTTCGCAAATGTCCAAATCACGAGCTCCAGCCGTGGAACATCGTGGAAACCTTCTACTTCGCCATCGATCCCAACCACCGGGCAATGATTGACGTTGCTGCAAAAGAGACCCTGATGAACCATACGCCGGAGGAAGCTCTCAGAATTCTGCAGGACACTACCTCACACAGCACCTTCTGGACTGCTGGGAGAAATGCGCCGAGAAGCGCTCGGGGATTATTCGTGGTGGACTCATTACCTCTCGCTGCTGCACCCGCAACTAACATTTCTTGTGAAGAATGCGGAGGCGGTGGTCACCACGCATATGAGTGCCCAGGTAGCGGGCTATCAGGTGAATTCTCTCAGCTTAATTTAAATGAATCGGTAAATTTTGTAGGAAACCAAGCTAGGGGGCACCCTATGGCAATGCCTATAATCCGGGTGTGAGAAATCACCTGAACTTTTCCTGGAATCAAAATACTGCAGGCCAACGATGGCAACTGGGCCAGCATCAATACGATGCTCAAGCGTCCGGAAGCCAACCGAGGCCGCCTCATCCGGGTTATAATCAAGGCGCCCCGGCCCCAAAGAAAAGTAATCTGGAAGAAATGATGGAGAAGTTCATGGAAGCCGCCAACTCTAGTTTGGCGAACCAAACCGCGTCGATGCGTAACTTGGAGATGCAATTGGGCCAGTTGGCTCAAGTGCTAACCGAGCGTTCGCAAGGGACCCTTCCAAGTAATACTGAAAAAAATCCAATTAACCAAGGGAAGAGTCTCTCCGATGCGGGAGTGAATGACCCAAATGAGTTGGTGATTTCATGCGCCATTAATAATATTGAAAAGGCGGCCCTATGTGATTCCGGTTCATCTCGCAACGTCCTTGCATTACAGGATGTTGCTAAATTAAAACTTGAAATGAACACGGATGATCGAAAATCCCTAGTGCTTGCTGATGGGACTGTCATTCAGACAGAGGGAGAAGTAAGGAATGTGGAAGTTACAATCGAAGGGACGATCGTGGTTGCTGGCTTCCAAGTTTTGGGACCAAGTCAGAATCAATCTATTCCCATCTTGGGAGTACCATTCTTAAAAGAGAGCGGTGCCACCTTAGATTTTTCTAAGGGGTGTGTTGTCTTACCTTGTAAGGTAACACGCCCCACTTGCCCCAAGATTGTTTCCGAAGCAGTAATCCGCTCTCCCCTTGTTTTCACTGATGAATCATCTAGTGACGCAGAAGCAAGGAAAGAAAAAAGATCGCTAGAAGGAGAGAAGAAAGAAGAGGAGTTGCGGGTCGTGAATGAAAAGGTGATAAAGGCAGGAGAAAGCGGTGAGATCCAAGCGCTGAACGATGAGAGAGAAGGCGGAGCAAAGCGCCTTATGAACAGTTTTTTGAGTCATAATGACCACTGTAAACATTTTAAACAGGTCCATTGGGCTGATCCAGTTGTCACGGCGGCAACGGAAGTGATGCCACCAACCACCAAGGTGGGAAGTTCTGACGACTATCAACGTTGGCGCTCTCCAACTGTGGAGAAGCTGAAGCAAGAAAGATTGTTGCGTGGAGCACGCTCTGCTGCCCTCCGGTGCGAGAAGGAGGAGGTTAGGGGCAAGGGAGAGACATCCTCCTTGGGCCCTAAAGCCTTCACCTCCTTCCCATCTCGCGTGGCTGTGGAGAACCACCACAAATCAGCATACAGCTGATGCGTGATGGGGTCTCCAGGTTTTGTTTGTGCTTTTTTTCTGTCTGATTTTGTGCTCTGTTATATTACATTGTTGTGTCGTGTTTTTATTAAGTATGGAACAATTTTATTACTGCTGCTATCTAACTGCAATACAGGTATTTGGTCCACCTTTAAGGACGTTAAAAAAAGGGCTTCTTGGGAGACAACCCATGGGAACCACCCGGTTCCGTTTGCGTAGTCTATTTCTTTTAGTCCTGTTATTTTTCTTTTTTGCTAACATCGCAGGTTAAAGCTCTCGCTTGGTGGATGCGGAAGGAGAAAAATTTATTAGAAGGAATTACCGCACTTCTGGCATGCTCATTTTTTAGCATAGGTCCACTCTACCCCAATTCTCCTTATTCCAGAATTCCCTATTTTATTTAGTTTTGATCAAGTCTGGGGGAGGGATCGAGATATGCACGTGCACACACTTTGCATAGTATGTTAGAATGTGCTGAGTTAGGATTTATTATTTTGTTGCACACATTGCATACACTTGCACCTAGTTCACGTGCACTTGATCACGCGTACTTATTGGGTATTGCTGCGAGGTTCCCCGCTCGTAAGAATTGGATTGTTAGTGTAGGAGTGAGGAGTAGAGAAAAATGTCGACTCGAGTAGTGCTCTGGTCGAGTGCTCCCGTCACGCCTAGAAATTCAATTAGAGTAGAATAAAATTCAATGTTGTAATTTAAGTATTTCTATTATAGTAGCTGCAATTTATTTAGTGGTGAATCCGGTGAATCCAACAGTAGCATAGGGTCGAGTGTAGCTGTACTAGTAGTAGCTTATTACTAGGGTCGGAAGGAAGGACAACCTTTCTCGGTGACTAGAACTTGCACTAGGCGACTCTTGAAACGATTGCGTTGAAGTACTCGTTATGAAGTGTGATATAGGTCATTTCATGATCCGTTTGTGCTTTTGAAATCCTTACCAATGTAATCACCTTTGCAAGCCCACTTGAGCCTACATTTCCTCCTTGTTTAGCTCCACAAAAATGTTACCAAAGCCACACGGCCAAACCCATTTTCGCACCAACAAATGAGATGAAAGAAATTTATATATCTATCATGTTCAGTGTCATCTCCGTGTTGTATGACAGCTTTGAAAAAGCTGAAGGAGAAGTTTTTAGTGTGCCTACAAAAGAAATCCTGTCGAGAATAGAAAAAAAAAGAGAAAAAGAAGAAAAATTGTTCAAAACGAACTTTCAATTTCATTCTCTCGACAGAGACAAAGTATGATTGGCGTAGCACACACCTAGTGTTCAGTTGAAGTCTGGGGGTGTTGTGTATTCTTGAAATTGTTGAATTGGTGATTGTAATTCTCTTGAGTGCTCAGTTATGTTGAATGCGATTCCCATCGTCCTTCTACTTATCTAGCCTAAACTCAACCTAATCCCAATCCTAACCCATAAGTCCTATTGATTTTAGATACGAGTCGTCTCATGCAGTAGAGAGAGTGCGAACGTGCAAGCCTATGGACACCAACTTTGATGGATTTTTTAGGAGTTTGTCCCAAGCTTTGATTCAAGTAAAACTCTACTCATTAGTCACGCTATTTTCCCTTTTGCGCGACCGAAAGATTCACCAGGATTCACCATCCAAGTAAATTAGATTTCAAATTACTGTTTTAGAAATAGTTAAATATAATTTTGAGTTAAATTCTATTCTAATTAATTTCTACGCTCGTGAGCATGCGACTTCGCATGAGTCTCCACCACTCAATCATACTCTAACATCCAATTGTTCCGATAGGAGAGCGGAGTAGTTTGCCCGAGACGTGCAAATGGTTAAGTCTGGGGGTGTGATGAGTCCCATTTATATACACATTTATGGACTCATCTGGGCCATATTTCTAGTCGATGCACCACACTTTAGGCATGTTTACGATCATATTTGTTATTCCCTGCTAGGTGCACTCTTAGGCCCGTTTTGGTGTGCATTTGCGCTCCTTGTTATTGGGGGTAAGCACATGTTGCTCCCTAATCCTTTTTCTATGTTTATTTGGTTATGGAGGTGTATTCCCAGCTGGTATGTCTTATGTGCAGGTGGTCGGATCGTCCATTTTCCCCCAATATCTATGTCTGTGCATATCGCACAGTCGTGCGTTTCCTTGACGCACGGACGGTTGCAATCGTGCGTCTATATCTGGGCAGAAAACGGACAATCTGAGTTTAGTCGTGCATTTGTACGCACGGGCGGATTTGCCCGTGCGTGAGTAAAACGCACGATCGACATGTTTCCTCTTATTTTTGGTCATTCTGAATTTACCCGTGCGTTTGTACGCACGGGCGGATTTGCCCATGCATGAGTAAAATGCACGGGCAGCGCAGCGTCTCCCTCAAGTCAGATTTTATCATTTAATAACGCACAGTTCACGCACGGTCGTGCGTTCAACCGTGCGTGACCATTTTTCTGCCTGTTTAGTATGAAATGGAGGATACTCCGCAGTCAACGAGAGAGCTCGTGAGGGGAGCAGGAAATCAGGTCTTCCCCGCCGTTTCTGAGGTCTGAAGGCTTCTCCTTCACCTCCACCACCAAGGAGACCATTTTCCGGCGATTTCCACCACCATTCTTCCATTCGGGAGCGTTAGCAAGCATTCTCCATCAAGTGTTCAAGCATTCCTCGTCGTGGGAATCTATAGAAGTGTTGTAGGTCTTTGGAGCGATGACAGGCTCCATCGAGTCCGCACACCATCTGAGGGCCGAGCCCGGAGAGAGCCCGACAACCTCTCATTCCGGCCGAGAACCCAAGATGCGGTGACATCTTCCTATTGGTCCTCTCTAAACTTGATGCCTGTGTTTTCTTTGTGTTGTTGTAATGAACTATTGATTAGCTTAATGTCATAGATCTTTTATGATGTTTATGTGCAATGATGCGGTGGTGTGAGAATAGCATTTTCCTTGTTGTGATTTTCTGAGTTCTTTGTGTGTGAAGCCCTAGCAATTGCTAGTGGTGATGCTTGGAGAAGAGGCATGTGCGACCCTCACCCGTCATAGTTACCTTCCGTCCATGCGCCTCCTGAAGCACGGCATCGTGGCCATTGCATCCATTCCGCCTTGCGAAGCGGAGTTTTGACCTGCATCTCACTTTTCTGCATTAGCATAGGAACCAAATCTCAATGCCCTTGTTTTTACTTTATTCGCTCGTATAACGATTGATTCACCACGCATTTCGTTCACCAGAACCTGCATTCCTTGAGAGACGATATTCGGGGAAGCTATTCCCAATTTTATTACTTGACAGCGACCGGTGCACTTGCCGAATACGCATCACCGTGTCGTCGTCAAACGATGGCCACCACCTCAACGGAGGTGGTGGAGGCGGCGGCCAGCGGTGGTGGCCTGTATGTTGCCGGGAATTGCCAAATCTAGTTGGCCCAGGCGTGAGAAATCCTAGTCGTTGGCTATCGGGGAAGACGACAGGAAGCCGTCGGATTTGCGCCAGGATTCGTGCAAATGATTTGATGTATATATATATTATTATTCATGAATATTATATGAATTCTGTCACACTTCCATATGATTATTTATGCCTGATTTTAAGGCCCTTAGAGGCATTTTTAGGAAAAGTTGCCCGATACAACTAATGTAGATCTAGATGTCTACTTTCATTTGAAAGTGAAATCAAGCCATTTGGTTAACTGTAGGTCCCACAGTACTCATTTTAGTGAGGCTGGTCAAAATAAAAATCAGATCTTTGAATGTGTATAACTTTTTAATGCCAAGTCTGATGGACTTGAGATTTTGGCCATGCATGCATGTGCCATGTACCTAGCTTAGATTCAAAAATCAGATTTTTTAGGTGATGAGTTTTCTAAGTTTTTGTCTAAAATATGCAAAATCAAATAAATTACATTTTTGGAGGTAGATAGCTCCAACTGACCCCAAACTTGGGTGTCACCTTCATTTAGACAATAGCAAACTATGGTTAAAATTTGAGACCAAATGGATCTCTGCATGAGAGGTAAATCCTCATTGCATGCCTCTACCTACAAGGGGCAATGGTGTGCCAATAGACAAAGGTCTATTTTGCATATTCAGAAGAAATGGCTAGGTGTTAGCCTCTGAAACTTTGATGGCACCTTCCTTATATCAAAACACACCACCTTAAAGAATATTGGGATTTTTGGGATCAAAAACCCCGCCTTTTGGATTAATGTGAATTAGGTCACATATTAGTGTTCATGAAAGTTTCATGATAAATATCTTGTAGGAAACTATAGAACTCTGGTGGAATTATAGTAATGACATGCAGGACCTCTGGAAATTTTTGTAGAAAATTTCAGAGGCTTCACACTTGGTAAATGACAAACATACCCTTAGGTCACAAATCTGAATATTAGGGTTTCACAGAGTAAAATGCTTGAGAAAATTGTGAAATTATGGGAGATAGTCAGAAATACAATTATAAATCTCTGGGATTTTTGATAGAATTTTTAGGGACATTTTTCATGTTGAAATACACTTTATTCATTTTGTCACCCCTTTTTGATAAATAGAAATTATGGATTTAAATTTGCTGGCAAAATATGATCTTCTGGAATTAATGTTTTTATACTATTATAGTGTCACTGTAATTTTCTCGGATTTTTAGGAAGTCAAGATCTAGTACTTGTTGTACAAAGTCATTTTGTCACCCCTTTATTGATAAATAGAAATTATGGGTTTAAATTTGCTGGAAAATTATGATCTTCTGGAATTAATGTTTTTATGCTATTATAGCG
Organism: Dactylorhiza incarnata; assembly: GCA_033032865.1. Classification (NCBI taxonomy): domain Eukaryota; kingdom Viridiplantae; phylum Streptophyta; class Magnoliopsida; order Asparagales; family Orchidaceae; genus Dactylorhiza; species Dactylorhiza incarnata. Next base: position 23,613,810 of record JAWHQI010000011.1, on the reverse strand, counting down.
CCACTGTAATTTTCTAAGAATTTTAGGAAGCCTGGATCTGGTACTTGTTATACAAAGTCATTTTGTGACCCCTTATTTGATAAATAGAAACTATGGGTTTAAATTTGCTGGAAAAATATGATCTTCTGGAATTAAGTTTTTTATGCTATTATAGTGACACTGTAATTTTCTCAGAATTTTGGGAAGTCAAAATCTTGTACTTGATGTGTAAAGTTGTATTTTCATTCATTAATTGAAAATTGGAAAACATGATTATATAACTGCTGGAAAATCATGAAACATTGGGAATCTTATTATTATGTCAAATACCACCTCTGGAAGAATGTTTAGCAAATTTGAATTCACTAGCATGATACCCCCTTTGCATTTTAGATGATACAAGTGATTAATGAATTTCTATAGAAGTCAAAATTATATGAAACATGCTTAGACTTTGATCATCTCTTGTTATATCCATCATGAACTTATGATAAAAATTAGAAGTCATTTGGAAGTGATTTGACCAAGGTTCCATCATAGGAATCTAAGTTAGTTATATGCAGTGGTCTGTGGATAGTGAAAACTCAATATGATGATTAGGTCAACAAATTCACATAGGAAATCAGTGAGATTTGGATTATAACAAGATATGAGTACAGACCGCTTAGAGGACGAAGAATTACTAGAGTTGAGCACCATTCAAAAGAACGATTGCTTAGGAGTGAGATGAAACATAAGGCGTGAAAACACCTAAGTATAAAGAGTAATGAGAGGGTGGAATTCTAGGTCAGGGTAGTCACCAATAATATTAATTGTCCTGGAAAGGGGTTGGGCATCATCCCATCACATACCCTAGTACCTTGCGAGCCCTTCACCGGGTAGCCCTCGGGAAGTCCAGGATTCACCCTAAACTTCTAAGTATTCAATAATTAGACAAGATTAGTCTAACTAAATGAATAAGAGTTATGGTAAACTTCATCCCGAGTTAAGGGATGGGAAGTTGTATATCAGGACGGGTTAGTCCTGTGAGTTGGAGGCTCGGGAGGTTGTATATCAGGACGGGTTAGTCCTGCGAGCTGGAGACTCGGGTTGTGACAAATTGCATCTGCATAGAAACTATTTAGTGGCGGGTCTTCAGTACGGGCCGATCGTCACACCGACGGTAGTACGATGACTTAGGCGGGTGTGAGGTTGAGGGGCCAGTAGGTTGTTTATACTGCGGTCTGGAGGACGATCCCCAAAAGGACGCACACCCGACCTTTAAGACTGGTAGGTTCCAGCAAAGAGTACGCAAGACTCTAGAGTGCACCTAGGACGTGTACACAGATGTATGGGAGGTCTAGGCCTGGTAGTGTGTATACCCGCCTAGGGGTGGAGACGCCCGCTCCACCACTGTCGTAGCCACAACGGTAGTACTAGAGAGTGTAGCTAACTCCGAAAAGCGGGAACTAAAGGTCTGTGCTCACAGAGTCGTGTGGGTGAGTTGCACTTGTATGAATCATAGCATAGCATGCATAGCATATCATATGTAACCTAGAACATAACTGCAGACCCTTATCATATAAATTAGTGTGGGCTCTTTTATATGATAAGTTATATTTCTGGAAACCTTAACTTATAAGTTTGTATGGGAATTCATATAAGTTAGGGTACTCATGTGATGATAGTGTAGAATTAATTAATTGATTGTTATACTTGCGCGCACTGCTTTACTATTTACTTTCTTTACTGCTCATTACTGCTCTCTTATTGTTTATACTGCTAGTGTAGTGCTTGCTTATATATATACAATTGCTAGCATAGACTTCCCTGTCACCTGCTTTTGTTTACTCCACTTTGATGTCCTCCGCTTCTTCCTCCCCGCTCGGTGCCTAGGAGTCGCGGGGGGAGGCAGGCACAAAATTGGCTTAGTCTTTATGACTAACGGTCGGTTGTGACTGTAGGTGCCCGAGGTGATGGAGCCCCAGCTAGAAGAGGAGATAGGAACTGAGGAGTAGGTGTCGCGCATTACTACCGCTACAAGACAGGTGCTGAGAGAGATGAGTGTTTAGCTTCCGCATGTAGTGTTGTGAGAGAGAGTTATTATTATATTTTTGGCCATGTAATGGGCATAAGCCCCACTCTCTATTTGTGCTCTGTGCTGGACTATATTGTTTTCATTTATAAAACTGTGATGTGGACTTAGTTTATTCTTTTGTCTTTCTTTTCTCTATTGGCCTAAAGCTAAATGATCGTAATAGCCGGCAGGATTGGCGTCTTGCGGTGACGACTAAACCGTGTGTTGGTGTCATCCGTAAGGCGGCGGTTCTGGGCATAAGACCCAGGTAGCCTTCCTAGTAAGGGGGAGGGGGGTCTTACAAAGCATGAATCTAGTTTATGGGAGCATACACTAAGGGGGAGCACTTAAGTAGGTGGAGAACAATTTAACAAACTATAATTATAACTCTTATCTCTATGTTGCTTAGTGTCATATATCTTTCTAAAAACACATCTCTTATATATGAATTTGATTTATCTCTATTGGATTTGTTATTATCAAAAGGGGGAGATTGTTGGAACACGGTTTTCTGCATCCCTTTGATTTGAGAATAAAAAATCCAACTTGTATTTGATCTTGTTTGTCATTGTGTTTTTAGCATGCAGGTTTGAACAAAATTGACACTAAGATGTTGCATTATTGGTCTGGATTTGCTCACAAGCTAAAATGATGAATGTGGTCTAACGTCGGGCGTTAGGACTTAATGTCGGCGTTGACTTTCGTTCCCACCAAGTCGAAAATGGCATGGAAGGAAGCTGTCGTGATTATAGGAGCATTTTGGGAATGATTTGACTTAACGACATGCGTTAGCCTCAACACCAGCTTTAAGATTGCTTAAAATGAATGTTTCCAAAGCTCTAGAATCTCCTTCCTGTTTTGAAGATCTGAGCCATCAAATTATTTCTATACTGAGTCAACGCCTGGCGTTAGCCTTAACGCTGGCGTTAGCTTCCAGTCCTATAAATAGGTGGCATTCGTTCTCTTCAACTATTAATTCCAAGGACTCTATTCCAGCACTTCAGAAACTCTATGAGGGCCGTATTTTCCAAACCACCATCTCCCACACAAATTCAAGAGAAGAATTCGAAGGAGGATCAAATCAACGCTCACCCAATGCGAAGAACGCACGCTTCGACTTTGACGATATTCAATGGGTCTTCGTCGTCGCCAAAATTCTTCATAGGGAGTTTTTACTTGTCTTTTATATTTTATGTTACCTCTTTCATTGTGATTGTTTAGTGAATTCGTCGTGGTTGTTGGAGACTAGGTCTGTGCACGGCTCTTGGGGACTTCACTACGGGTGTGGCGATCGACTAGGTCTAGGGTGTAGATCTAGGGGGTGCTCGAGGCCTTTCTGGGGATAGAAAGGCTAGAGTGTCTTGAGGCCGTATATGGGGAAAGATTGGCTAAAGCCAACTGGTTCTTAGTGAGAAGAGTCGGTATAGAAAACAAAAAGAGTATTTCATATTCGCATTGATTTCTAGCGTCATAGAAATCAGATTTTGTAATCAAATTTAATAAATGATAATCATGTCTTTTCATGTTAAATAAAATTGATTTCATTTCTTATTTCTAGCACTTTACATTTGTTTCAATTTACTTATTAGAAAATCACAAAAGTTTTTCTTAAAATCCTAAAGTTTTCTAAAAACCCTTATTCACCCCCCCCCCCCCCTAAAGGCGCCTCAAGATCCAACAAGGATTTGATGAATTTTCTATGCAAAATGAGTGTTTGTAGTTGTTTACTTCAATGCACATGTTCTATCGATCTGAAGATCCCAGAGAGGTGAAAGGGGTTCTGAATGATCTGGCAGTTGGCGAGAAACCAGTCAGTGAATAGCTGAATTTATTTATTTCTCCCTCTTTGAGAGAATGGAACAAGGTGTGGGTCTATCCTTTCATAGTTGTCAGGAACACTTGACACATAAGTTGATTAAAGGCATCGTAGATTCGCATGATCATTGTGAAGTGGTTGACGTGCTCTAGCGGATCATCCATTCCATCGAAGGTTTTGAAGTTGGGCAGCTTGAAACTGCGTGGCACAGGGTGCTCTAAGACTTGCAGGGCAAGCGGAGAGCCATGGTGAGTAGGGCTCCACGCTTGAGCGGCTCAGTGTCCGTCGTGCTCGAACCCCTCTTTTATCATATTTTTCACCTACTTAAGAGTGAGCATTTTGTCAGTCTGAGCGGAAACTTCTTATTTCGGACAGGGGTTACATCGTGCGTACCCGGGAAGCCCATCGGGTAACGCGGGATGCATGGAGCTGGCTGCGTCGATCAGCCTGTCCATAGTGGGATGAACAAGGCAGGCAATGCCTTCAGGTTGGACGTGGCTCGGGCTAGCCACGTTCGTCCACCTGGAGTGTTGACTGGGTTGGGAGGGTGAGAGGCTCCCAAATCTCGTAGAAGGGTGGGCACCTCATCCTGGCGTTCCTCTATCAGGTGCACTTGCACCTGCATAGATGTTGTTGGCACGATCGTGGCTTCTCCGAGAAGTGGAGCATTTCTTGTAGGTGAGTTGTTCGGGGCTATATCAGTATGCTCCTCTGGAGTTGCCCCATTAGCGACGCATGTACTTCTCTTTGCCATTTTTATCAGACTAGGAGCGCTTGCTTAGAACAAGCACTGTCTTCTGATCATTAGAGCTTTGGGAACTCGTTCTCACAGACGACGCCAAACTATTGTGGGGTACTTAGCGCTCTCCCAGTCCGGAAGAATCGAACCACCTTAACTCGAGGGTGAGCCAAGTGCGCAAACAGTCAATAGGTGAACCAACAGTAGAACAACATGGCGTTTTATGTGGAAAATCCGAAAAAAGAAAAAACCGATGCGTCGGTTCGGTGCCAACCAAATCCACTAATTCGTAGGTGGTTACAAGTGTTAGAATTTCTGGGAGGGTGACAATCCACCGCCCCGTTTACAAGTCCTTGCAAGAGAAAAAAGGCAAAGTCTTCCTTGGCGCCCGCAGGAACGGCTTCTGGAGTAGTATCTGGAGCGGGCACTATAGAAAGTAGAGAGACTCTTAAGCAGGAGAGCGAGCAGAGTGCCAAGTCTTCATCGGAAAACTTTAGAGCTCTGTCTTTTCTCTTTTTTTTGTGTCTTCAAATGAAGGCATAGGGCATTTTTATAACTTTTCTGGGGGGCACGCCGGATATTGCGCTCTCATGGAATTTGAACTGATGAATGTTGTTGTGCGATTCTGGTCATCTGGATCACCAATTTTCAGAAAATGACGATCATGCCCCCCGACGGCTCAGGCAATCCGGGAAACCTGGGAAGGTTCTCCGTAGAGGACAGAGGCGACTGTATATGATGACAGGAGGCAGCGACGGAGTGAAGTTGCGGCGGGTGTGGGCGTGTGCACGTGCGCGTGAGTGTGCGTAGGGGCACGTGCGTTGTGCGCACTGTGCGTTTGGGCGCTTGGTGTGTGCGTGCGCGTGCTTTACTTGCACCAGCATGCAACCGCTGAGCGTGCTCGTTACGCCCGGTTCGGGTTCTTTGTCCATCCTTCTTGCGAGCGTTCACACTTGGTTGACGCAGCCTATTTCGGCGATCCCATCGGGGCCATGATTTTGACATTGCCAGTTTGACTCGAACGGATTTTAGGGGAACCCCATCAATATATATATGAATATATTAATTTGGAAAAGGGATTAAATGTTTCACAAAACGATATTTTTTACCTTTAATATAATATAGTATATATATATATCTTCAACTATTATATACAAGAAGTTGTCTTTGGTGCAACATTCAAAATTGTCAAATATAACCTCATTCTTTTACTCTGATGATTTAATATATATTATGAAAAAAATGAAAATTCATAAAATATAATGGCTATCACTATATCCATATAATAAAAATAATGGTGGAAATACATAAAATCCAAAAGATTTTTTGTATGGTAGGTAATCATTAGACCTCATAGACATACTTTAAAATGATTTTTTGTTAAAATATAAATATTTTTGAAAAAAACAATTATTAAACATTAATTAAATTTTTTATGCGATCATTTTGAGTACTCATATGTATATGTTGTGGGCTCAATCGGCTTGATGCTGGCGCAGCCCGGAGCGTCATGGGTGTAGCCCGCCATCGCGGGCCGGGTACTATCGCGCTTGGTCGGGGGCGGGCGAAGCCCGCCGTCGCGGGCCGGTACTATCGCGCTTGGCCGGGGGCGGGCGAAGCCCGCCCGTGTGAAGCCCTCCGTCGCCGGCCGGGTATTGTCGCGCTTGGCAGTAAGGGCGGAGTTCCATGCCGGCCTGCCACTCGTATTTATATATATATATATATATATCTATATTAATAAGCGCCGTTCGCCTCTAAGAATGTCAAGATGTCAGTCACAGTAAATGACCTTTTTGCCCCTGGGGGGGGCGAAAATTTTGGGCACCCGCGGGGCGGCCGGCGAGCTCAGGCGGAGGCGGCCGGCGAGCTCAGGCGGTGCGGGGGTAGGGCGCGCTCAGGCGGGGCGGGCAGGCGGCGCGCTCAGGCGGGTGAGCGGGCGGCAGGCTCACGCGCAGCCGGCTTTTCCCAGCCAGCATTCAATTCAAACCTGCAGAGCGTTTCCGCTATATAAACAGCGGAAATACTCTGCAGTAGGCGATGTGGGACTAAAAATCCCACATCGCCTTTAAGCGAGCGGGGCCCGCCTGTGGGCCCCGCCTGCGATTTATTTAAAAAAAACAGAATATTTTTTTAATATTAAAAAGTAAATTTTATTAAAAAACTTTGAAAAAAACAAAAACCTGGCGGATGAACAGTGGCGTCACTGTTCATCCGCCTGTTTTGTTTTTTTCTGATTAAAATCTTAATTTCTGTAATTTTATTTTAAAATTTGTTTTTAAAGTTTTAAATGTTTTTAACTTTTTTTCAAAGTTTATTTAAATAAATAATATAACTTTTTTTATTTAGAATTAAAAAAAGTAAATTTTTTTTTAAGTTTTTGCAAAGTTTTTGTTAAATTGTTTTTAACTTTGTCTTAAAGTTTATTTAAATAAATAATATATCTTTTTTGAAAAAAAATTTAGGCTTTTGTTACATATTTTTTTATTCAAAAAAATATGTGTGCATTTTAAAAAAAATTGTGCAAACACCGGCGAGGGGCGAGCGAATACCGGCGAGGGCGGGCGAAGCCCGCCAACGCCGAGGGGGCGGGCGAAGCCCACCGACGCCGAGGGGGCAAGCAATGATCCAATGGCCGCGCCCGCGCGATGTGGGACTTCATTACTCCCACATCGCGCAATAGAGCGGGGCTCCGCGCTTCATATAGCGGAGCCCCGCTTCAATGCCGAACAGGTTGAGCGAACCCGCCCTCGCCCGGGCGCACCCGACCCGCCTGCGCGCACCCGATCCCCGCCCGCGATTTATTCAAGCTGTTTTTGGCGATGTGGGACTAAAAGTCCCACATCGCCAAGTCAGCGGGCGGGGCCCACAGCGGCATTTAAGTGGGCGGGGCCCGCCTGTGGGCCCCGCCTGCCATTTTTTTATGCGATTTTGTTAAACGGTAATTATAGATGTGTTTGTAAATATAAGCGTGAGTATTCTCAGCAATACCTCAATAAAAATATATTTATTGTTTAATATATAAATATTGTTTTTTGCAAAGTTTTCTTTAAAAAAAATTTAACTTTTTTTTAAAGTTTCGTTAAAAAAAAAATATAACTTTTTTTACATTTTTGTTTTTAAGCTTTTTGTACATGTTTTTTTAATCAAAAAAAATATGGGCATTTTAAAAAAAATTGCGCGAAGGTCGGCGAGGGGCGAGCGAGGGTTCATTTGGCGCGGCGGTGGCGTGCGGCGTTTGCGGCAAACCCCGCCGCAAGGCGCGTAACCAAATGGCGGGTGGCAGCGTTTGCCGCGTTTGCACCCGCCGCGCCAATCGAAACGGAGCAAAAGCTCCATTTCGACCCCCCGCCTCCTCCCTCCGGTTCCATTGGAGCGTTTGCTCCCGCCGGTGCTCTGTTTGACGCTTCATTTTTGCTCATGTGAGTTTGGAGAAAAATTATTATAGTTTTGAACATAAAAGTAGATGAAATTTTTTAGGCGGTTAATAACCACCGCTGTCTTGACCGCCGCCGCCACGCCAAATGGAGCCTTAATTTCACATATGTTATATATTGACATGCAAATTATTATTATTTTTAATTAGTGCGTGAATTTATATGATTATGGGTAAATAATAATTCTTAAACATACTTTCAAATAAATGACAATAATAATTTTTTAAAGTAAAAATCGACGAAGTCCGCGTAAAATAACACAGGTAATTAAAATGAGATAAGTTTGCAAAATTATAAATTGCACTCATCTATCTTTTCAAATTACAAAAATATGTTGTATGACGTTAAGTCGACAATTAAGTTTAGCGAACAAGAGCAAGTATAACACAATCTCTTCATGTGAGAACGGGTATCAAAGTGAGAGAGTTTGCGCGAATATCAGTACCTCATGTGCGCGGGCAGATGGCGTATCAGTGCCTTCACAAAGTGTATTACGAGGGATGAAGCGCCCCGTCTTTGGAACTCATGTTATATGAGATTTGATATCAGTACATTGGTAGTTCTATGATAAAGCATTCTCTCACTTTTATAAACTAATCCCAAGGCTCAACTCTGGACAGGCGGTGAAATGCGTACAGGTCGAAAAGAACACCGATGGCGAAAGCACTATGTTGGGTCAACACTGACACTGAGAGACGAAAGCTAGGGAAACAAATGAGATTAGATACCCCAGTAGTCCTTGCCGTCAATGATGGATGCTAGGCGTTGTGCGTTTCGACTCATGCGACAGCTGGGTACTTACCCACCGCGAGATTTTAGGGGATTACATTTTGTTATTATTTTTAATTTATTTTCGATTTGAATATGTAATGAATGTAAAATTATTAAAAAAAAAATTGAAATATTTTTTTAATCAAAAAAACAATGTGGGCGGGGTGAGCCCGCCGGGGGGCGGGCGAAGCCCGCCGCAAGCAGGTGGGTACTGCCGCGGGATTTTAGGTGGTACTTTATTTTCTTTTTTAATATGTAGTGAATGTAAAATGATTTATAATTTTCAATAGGTGACGGGGGAGAAGACCGGCGAGGGGCGGGCGAATACCGGCGAGAGGCGGGCGAAGCCCGTCGGCGCCGAGGGGGCGGGCGAAGCCCGCCTTGAATAACAAGCGGGCGAAGCCCGCTTGATTGCGGGCGAAGCCCGCTTGATTGCGGGCGAAGCCCGCTTGATTGCGGGCGAAGCCCGCTTGATTGCGGGCGAAGCCCGCATTGATGCGGCCGAAGGCCGCCCGAGAGCATCGAGCACGGGCGTAGCCCGTGCGAAGATGCTCGTATATATATATATATATATATATATATATAGACACACACACATACGCGCACATAGTTGGCAAAAGGGAGGGGATTAAAGGCGCGCACCGGCCTCACTCTTGCACTCTACTCATATCCTCTAAGGTGTAAGCCACAAGCCTCTAATTACACCTGCTCTTGATGAGGAGTTGGAAAAGAGTGGCTCAAATTCTTCTCGGCAGCGTATCAAAAAGTCTCCTTTTTATTCATCCGTTCGTCTCTCCCACTCATTCACTTTCATCAACAGGGAGTGAGAGATCAGAGCTTGCTGCCTCCACAAAAGAGAGAGCGTGAGTACTGGATATTGCCATCATTTCTAATCCTCAGGAGGAGAGAGAAAGAGAGGAATGGGAGAAATGCGCGTTTCATCCACCAACTTGAGCCATTTCCATGATGCGCAGGAATATTTGCAACATTATTGCATGGGTGCAGATCACTGTTTTTCCATGAGTAAAATTTACTCGCAGCAGGGAGGGAGGGAGAAATACTACTAGAAAGAAGAAATTCGATTGATATAATCTCTTTCATCATAAAATTCGGAATGCATACATATGACTCAACATAAAATATTTTTGCTAACTATGGAGTAATAAGACTCCATCAAAGTATATGCATATAAAATACTAAACATTTTTATAGATTATGCTTTGTAAATAGGCAACTTAACTCAAATTGATATAAAATTAGCCAAAGAACAGCGCAATGAACATGACTTGACAAAGTTGTATGATTCGAATTGAATCAAAAGAAGACAAATAAATAAGAGTCCGTTTGACACAACTTTTATACTCCACTGAGTTTGGACAAATACGTCACCGTAATAAAATATGTGTTTGATATGATAACTGTTATATATCCGTAGAGGCCTTGGGGTGCGTCTAGGGAAAACTCCACTAAAAGGAGTTTCTCAGATTTCAGGAACAGCTTGTCGCCTTTTTCGCCTCCAACAAAACTGCCCGAACTGCCCGAGGGGCAAGATGGTCAATTACGAAAAATGGCGATCCGTGTGCTCTGAACCGGAAAATATGATTCGTCCGCCAGGTGGTTACTGTGGTTACAACGGCGAAATTACCGGGCTACCCCCGGCCAAAGCTATAAAAGGAGCCCCAGGGCTTCATTTGAAAGGTCCTGGCCTTCTGGACCCGAGAGAGCTTCTTGCAGATTTTCGCGGAATTCTCCTACGGACTTGAAGATTTTCTTTTTCTCGAAAGGCGACTCAGCGTTCTCACTTTTGTTCTCTAGGGCGTTCTCACTTTTGTTCTCCACCTTTCTCAGAAGGAGAAAGGACTTAGTTTTTCTGGAAGTGGTCTGTCACCTTCGGAATTCTCGCTCTCTCTCTCTCTCTCTCTCTCTTTCTCTCTATTATTGTAACGAGCAGCGGCCTATCGCGCTCGACTTCTAAGTCTCTAATTGTAACCCCCCAGAAGATAGTGGAAGTTTGGTCGGCACAGCTCCGGCCATGTGGTTTTTTACCCTTTCCGGGTTTTCCACGCTAAAAAGTCTCAGTGTAATCAACGAATCTCAAATTGACTGTTTGCGCGCTTGGTTCACTCCCGAGCTAAGGTGGTTCAAGTAAACCGGTCTACCAAGAGCCCTAAGCGACCCGCAACAGTTTGGCGCCGTCTGTGGGAAACAATTCCCAAAGTTCAGCAAAGATTACTGAAGGTGAGACTTACCGCCAACTGCAATGGCCAGAAGAAGTGCTCGCACCACAGAAGGTTCAATCCCGGAGGGGTGCGTCGACCCAGCTCCCTCCCACTCACTCATCAATGCGCCTCTCGCAGAAGAGGCAGTGCTTACGCCTGCGACGGTGCTGGAAGGGTGCATTCGGCAAATGGAAGAGCAACAAGCCGAGATGCTGACTCTCGTGAGAAACATGGGGGCACCTCGAGTTCCCATTCAGCCTACAGCATCGAACGCTCCGCCACCCCCAGTTCTGAATCATGCTCCGGTCGAGGGAGCCGTTCGGGAGGATGAAGTCTCTGAAGATTTCTCCGACGCTGCAAGCTCCGCTCATCCTGCTCCGCCGATCAGAGGACCGGAGGCTGACCCCCATCACCCCCGCCAAAAAAAAGCTGCTCCCGTCCGAGCAGTGGAAAGAACCACGCGAGAGGAAATATGCGACATGATAGAAGAAGAGTGCGCCCAAGCAGGACGACGCGCAACTCTCGCCCGCCGTCCCGCACACCACGGCTCCCCGTTGTCGCCTCAAGTCTTGGCACATCCAATTCTGAATGGTTTCAAGCTTCCCAGCATCGAGACATTCGATGGGACGGACGATCCGTTGGAACATGTCAATCACTTCACCACCGTTATGAGGATTTACAGCGCCCCTAGTCAGCTCCTCTGTCAGGTGTTCCCGGCAACCTTGAAGGGGAAAGTGTGCACTTGGTTCCACTCTCTGCGGAATGGGGCCATCAACAACTTCACCGAAATGGCGCAGCAGTTCGTGGACCAATTCATAGCCAACCGCAGAATTGCCCGAGATCCCTCCCACCTCTCATGGATTCGCCAAAACGACGGAGAGACACTCAAAGATTTTTTCCGACACTTCACTACAGAGGCTCGGCAGATCCCAGGAGTTGACCCTGAGCTCCTGCGGGGACTTTTCCTTGGAGGACTCCGCCCAAGTGGTTTCTACTCAGCTCTCATGAGAGAAACCGTACCAAGTTACCCTGACCTCGTTCACCGAGTTGAAGCTCAAATAGCTGCTGGCGAGGCCATCGAAGCACACCGTCGGCAGTTCGAAGGAGGCCAAGGAAGGAAGAGGGGATCAGATCAAGCCCCTCGCGGGCGAGAAGAACGACGCGACGAGGAGCGTCGTGGTGACGAACGTCGTCGTGACCCCCGAAGAGACCTGGGACCGCAGCCACCCAGGACCTACACCCCGTTGAACACTACTAGAACGAATGTACTCTATGCCAATCAAAACAACCCAGAACTCCGCGCACCTCGGACGTTAGCCCCAAACCCAAGGGGCGATCAGTCCAGGTACTGCGAGTTCCATCGGGGAACCGGGCATACCACTGAAGAATGTACCAGACTTAAAGACGAAATCGAGCGTCTCGTCCGCCAGGGACTCCTAGGGAGATTCCTACAAGGCCAGGTTCCCAATCAGCCTCAGCAGCCTAGGGATGCAAGGGAACAGCCTCCCTCTCCCCGGGGCGCGCAAGGAGGAAGGCCGATGGTGGGAGAAATCGAAACGATCGCTGGACCTCCCGTCCTAGTGGCGTAAATCCTCTCGATAGCCAAACCCCCGAGAGACCACGAAGACAAGAAGCTCAAACAGGACATTACGATCGCTTTCGGGGAAGAAGACCTGCAAGGATTACGACTACCGCACCAGGATCCCCTCATAATCAGCGCAGGGATCGGGGACTCTTGCTTTAACGTGAAGAGGATATTGGTCGATAACGGAAGCTCAGTTGATGTTCTGTTCCTCTCTACTTTGCAAAATATGAAGCTCACAAAGAATCAGCTCAGCCCTGCGGCCGGGCCCGTCTACGGCTTCGACAACCGACCTGTCCCTGTTCAAGGCATGATCACTCTCCCAGTCACATTGGGTGAGTTTCCGAGACAGTCAACGTTCAACATCCTGTTCGTGGTGGTGGAATCCACTTCCGCCTATGATGCCATCTTCGGGAGACCGCTCCAGTCTATCTTTGGGGCAGTCCCATCTATTCCGCATCTGGCTATGAAGTTCCCAACCGCCGCTGGCATAGGGGTCGTAAGAGGAAACCAAGAGGCAGCCAGAACCTGCTATCTGAAGCAGGCTCAACTAGGAAAGGCAACCGCTCTCAACATCAATAACTTCGATCTGCGAGATGAAGCTACTCTGCAGCGAGGAGCGCCCGTCGAAGGACTAGTAGAGGTACCGCTTTCCCAACAAGACCCAACTCGGACTGTTCAAGTCGGGTCGCTCTTGTCACCAGAAGAGCGGGAAGAGTTCACAACCTTCCTGCAGGAGAACGAAGACATTTTTGCTTGGAGCCCAGAAGACATGCCCGGTGTAGATCCCGAAGTCATTTATCACTCTCTAAACATCAACCCCGCCTGCAGGCTTGTAATTCAAAAGAAGAGGAACTTTGCCCCCGAGCGGTTGAAGGCGATCGAAGAAGAAGTAGCTAAACTCCTGGAGGCACGATTCATACGCGAAGCGGAATACCCCATGTTGCTCGCCAACATGGTCATGGTAAAAAAGGCCTCGGGGAAGTGGAGAATGTGCATCGACTACAGCAACCTGAACCAGGCATGCCCAAAAGATAGCTTCCCCCTCCCGGGTATTGACCAGCTCGTCGACGCAACGGCCGGCCACGAGCTACTTAGCTTCATGGATGCCTACTCCGGCTACAACCAGATAAGGATGATTCCCGCGGACGAGGAACATACCGCCTTCCGCACCGACAGAGGAGTCTACTGCTACAAAGTGATGTCGTTCGGCCTTAAGAACGCCGGAGCCACCTATCAGAGACTGATGAACAATATTTTCAAGAACCTCATTGGAGAAACGATGGAGGTATACGTGGACGACATGTTAGTCAAAAGCGTCCACCGTTGCGACCACTTGAAAGACTTGGGAAAGTGCTTTCAGCTTCTCCGTCGCTTCCGGATGTGGCTCAACCCCAGCAAATGCGCATTTGGTGTGACGGCGGGAAAGTTCTTGGGTTTCATGGTAACCCATCGAGGAATTGAGGCCAACCCCGAGAAGATCAAGGCATTGGAGGATATGTCGCCACTGATAACTTCCTAAAATAGAAGTTATTTGGTCTATGAATAACACATTTTGCACTATGAAATGATGAATATTAATATGAAACTTCGATATAATAAACTTAATTAATTATAAATTACAAAGTAATTATTTCATGGTGATTCTGCTTAAATTCGAGTTTAATATGCAGGAATTAAATGAGTGTTCAGAATGGAAAGAAAAGAAATGGAGGAATAATTAATGCAGGCGGATTTGTCGCAACAGGGTTACAACAAGGTTACAACAAGCGGGCGCTGAAAACATGGCATAAATGGCGCGACTATTTAAAACCATATGATGAGGTGGCAGCAGTTATGCACAGGCGGACAGCTGGCTGGAGACGAAATTAGAAGGCTGATTATGTGATTCTAAAGAGGAGAATTAAATATAGAAGATGGCGGTTACAAGAATTGAAAACCGGGAAGTTACTTAATTTGAATTATAAAATAGAGGGAAGGGAGAGCAAAAAAAACAAAAATTGAACAGAACGAAATTGAGGAGAAAGGAGAAGATATTTTCGGCAAGGAGAATTCTTCCTACTTGGAGAGTCGAACCATTCCAATCCGGGAGAGAGATATTGCAACTTTGGAATGAAAAACTTACCTTCTTCAACCATGTCTTTGAGCATGTCTTGTAAGGATGTTCTTATTTGTTATTTTATTCCAATTAGCATGAACTAAAATCTGTAGCTTTGTGTGTGGAAAAATACTTTGTCTTTTGTGATATGTATTAGAACACAATTCTGTTAAATTATTTGCTTCAATTATTTGTCCGTTTTAAGTGTGCGATTACATTTTGAAGATTTTGTGTCAAGCTTTGTATATCTCTTTGGAGTGTATTCATAAATCGAGAGAGGAGTTGCACGCAAGGTTATACAAACCATTTTTCTTATGTGGAATAAATCGAGAGAGGAACCACATAAATCTTTAACCAAAAATTCTTCATCCAAATACTGCGTCGCGAAATTCGAGAGAGGAGTGACGAAAGTAATTCGCATATTCTAATTTAATCATTGGAAGTAGAAAGAGATTTCACTTTCTTCATGATTAGTCGCTGTGTACGGATTTCGGAGACCGAGAGGTAATAAGTCCTACATTTAATTTGCGTCAGGAAAATAATTTTACAAATATTTAACTAAATCTTTTGAAATTTCATATCACATTGACTTAGGAAATCCACATGCAAAGCCTTCTCTAAAAATTGGTATTTCTCAAAAATAAAAATAAAAACACATTGAATTAATTAATTAAAGTTATTTTCCTATTTTAATTTTTCTTCACGCAACCAACTTTTGAATTTTTTACTTGGATTCAAAGAAAAGGATAATATTAGTACTTGTGAGCGTTAAATTAACACTTCCCTGTGGAGACGATCTTACTTACACTTTATTACTTGCATCGACATGTGCACTTGCGTAACACTCATTTTCACTGTATCAAGTTTTTGGCGCCGTTGCCGGGGAGGTGTACTAATTTAGCATTTTCTTGCAATATTAGTAAATCCTTAGTAATTGGAGCTCAAGTACTGTTTTTGTTTTATTTCATTGTTTGTCTGTTTTACTTATTTTAATTGCATTACTTTAGTTTATGTCCAGATTTCGGCCTATTGAATTATTCCCGCTAAATTTAGAAATTGAGCGTGAGTGTAGGCAAAATAGAAGAGCTTTTCGCTTAGAGCATTCTAGTCATCCTACTATGAACCCAAACGGTTTAAATAACGGGAATGGGAATGGTCATGATGGTCATGATCATGGGGGTCAGGTGGACCCTAATGGTCAAGTTGAACACAATGGTCATAATGTTCAAAACGCTGCACCGCGAATGACTTGTCGAGACTATAACGCACCGTTAAGAGGAGGTTTGCAATTTAGTATAGCGCGACCCACAATCGCCACTAATAATTTTAAAATAGACTCTACCACAATGCAACTAGTTCAACATAACAAGTTTGGGGGTCTTAATCATGAAAATGCAAACGCTCCTTTAAGAACATTCTTAGAAATCTGTGATATGTACAAGGTAAACGGGGCTTCGGATGAAGCTATTCAATTGAGGTTATTCCCATTTTCTTTGGAGGGTCGGGCTAAAGATTGGCTTAACTCTCTACCTCCTGGTTCCATCACTACGTGGGATCAATTGGAAGATAAATTCCTGAATAAATATTTCCCACCTTCTAAAACAGCTAAGCAGGTTAGAGACATCACCACTTTTGTCCAAAATCATGGCGAAACACTTTATGAAGCGTGGGAAAGGTTTAAAGAAATGTTTAGGAAGTGTCCACATCACGGGATGGCCCAACACCAACAAGTCACAATTTTTTATAACGGGTTACAAACCACTACGATGATCCTAGTTGACGGAGCTGCGGGAGGGTCTTTATTAAAGAAATATCCATAAGATGCTTTTGAAATATTAGATGATCTTACTTCTAACAATTACCAAGAATTCGAAAGGCAAGGTAATAACCATCCAGCCGGTATTCATAAAGTAGATCAAATCACTTCGTTAGCAGCTCAAATGGCCACTCAATTTAATTTAATAAATAAGAGGTTAGATTCTTTATCTACCCCTTCAACAAGTGCGCCAATGACAGTGGAACAATTAAACCAAGTAACTGAAGAAGTACATTATCTTGGAGGCCAACAAAGGCAAGGACCTTTAAATTTCGGAAATCATTATAATCCAGAGTGGCGAAATCATCCCAATTTGTCTTGGAAAAATTCAAAAAATGCAATGCAACCACCAGGTTTCAATCAAAACCTTAATTCTATACCAACCCATATGCATAATAAACAAACCAATAATAGGAAATTGACTGATGAATATATTGTAGGTTTGTTTCAAAAGAATGAATCTAGGATGGGTGGTATTGAGTCTTCACTCCGATCTTTAGAATCCACAATTGGCCAATTGGCCAATGCTTTAAATCAAAGAACAATAGGATTGCTACCATCTGACACCACACTTAATCCAACAAGGGAAGAGCCAAATAATCATTGTAAAGCTATTGCATTAAGGAGTGGGGTAGAGATCTCAAGTGGGGATGGATTGCTAGAGAAGTTAAGGGAGGAAGAGGCAAGAGAAAATATGATTAGGAGAGAAGAGTCTATAGAAGTTAAGGAGCCGGAGGAAGTGGAAGTAGATCCACAAAATAATAAAAAGAAAGAAATTATTTGCCCTCCTCCACCTTTTCCATCTAGATTAAATAAAACAAAACTTGACAAACAATTTCAAAAATTTATGGAAATTTTTAAGAAGCTTACAATTAATATTCCATTTGCTGAGGCATTAGAGCAAATGCCTATTTATGTCAAGTTTATGAAAGATATTTTATCTAAGAAAAGAAAATTTCTAGATAGAGAAATAGTTGCATTAACGGAAGAGTGTAGTGCAATTTTACAAAAGAAATTGCCTCAAAAACTTAAGGACCCCGGTAGTTTTACCATACCTTGTTCCATAGGAGTGAAATTTGTCGGGAGAGCATTATGTGATTTAGGTGCGAGCATCAATTTAATGCCCTTATCTATTTATACAAAGTTAGGTCTAGGAGAGATAGCTCCAACAACTCTTACTCTCCAATTAGCCGATAGGACTTTAGCATTACCTAAGGGAATAATTGAGGATGTATTGGTTAAGGTGGAGAAATTTATTTTTCCGGCCGATTTTGTAGTGTTGGACATGGAAGAGGATAAGGATGTGCCCATAATCTTAGGGAGGCCATTTTTAGCAACCGAAAGAACTTTAATTGACGTACAAAAAGGGGAGTTAACAATGAGAGTTAATGAAGAGGAAGTAACATTCAATATCCTAAAAGCTATGAAATTTCCAAATGAAAAAGAAGATTGTTACTTTATTGAAGAAGTGGAGTTTAAAAATCAATTAATTAAGGGTAATGAAGATGATCTAGAACAAAGGCTTCTCATAATTTTGACAAATGAAGAGTGGGATGATGATTTAGAATTGGATGAATGTGTGAAGGTCTTAGAATCCCATTATAAATTGCCTATCTTTAGGAGTTTTGAATCTATAACTAGGTCAAGCGAACCAAAAATTATGAAACCCTCAATTATTGAACCTCCAACTTTAGATTTGAAACCTCTTCCGGAACATCTTAAATATGTTTTTCTTGGAGAAGAAAATACCCTTCCGGTAATAATTGATGCATCATTAAAATTTGAAGATGAAGAAAAACTACTTCTTGTTTTGAAAGAATTTAAGAAGGCCATGGGATGGACTATAGCAGACATTAGTGGCATTAGCCCCTCGATTTGTATGCATAAAATAATATTAGAAGATGAGTCTAAAGGGTCAATTGAACATCAACGTAGGCTTAGTCCACCCATGAAAGAAGTAGTTATGAATGAGATAATAAAATGGTTAGATGCAGGAATTATTTACCCTATTTCGAATAGCAAGTGGGTAAGTCCGGTACAATGTGTACCGAAGAAGGGAGGAATTACAGTAGTGAAAAATAATAACGACGAGTTGATACCAACTAGGACAGTTACCGGTTGGAGAATATGTATGGATTATAGAAAACTAAATAAATCAACTCAGAAGGATCATTTTCCACTACCTTTTATTGATCAAGTACTTGACAAGTTGGCGGGTAATGATTATTTTTGTTTCTTGGACGGATATTCCGGTTATAATCAGATTATGGTTGCTCCGGAAGATCAAGAAAAGACCACATTTATATGTCCTTATGGTAAATTTGCATTTCGCAAAATGCCATTTGGATTATGTAATGCACCCGCCACTTTTCAAAGGTGCATGATATCTATTTTTACTGATTTAATGGATGAAGGAATATAGGTGTTTATGGATGATTTTTCTGTGTTTGGGAAGTCATTTGATTGTTGTTTGGAAGTTCTTAGGAAGGTATTAACAAGATGTATTGAGACAAATTTAGTGCTAAATTGGGAGAAGTGTCATTTCATGGTGAGAGAGGGAATTGTCTTAGGCCATAAAGTATCAAGCAAGGTTTGGAGGTAGATCGGGCAAAAATAGAAGTTATTGAAAAGCTTCCTCCTCCTAAGAATGTCAAAGGCATTCGTAGCTTTTTAGGTCATGCGGGGTTCTATAGGAGGTTTATTAAAGATTTCTCTAAAGTATCAAAACTTTTATGTAACTTGTTAGAAAAAGACACTCCCTTTATATTTGATGACCACTGTTTGCACGCTTTTGACACATTAAAACACAAGCTAGTTTCTTCACCTATTGTCACAACACCGGATTGGTCGTCACCTTTTGTTCTTATGTGTGATGCTAGTGATTATGCCGTAGGAGTTGTTTTAGGACAAATCCGGGATAGAATTTTTCATACTATATATTATGCTAGCAAAACACTTAATGATGCACAAATAAACTACACTACAACCGAGAAGGTACTCTTAGCCGTAATGTTTGCATTTGATAAGTTCCGTTCTTATTTAATAAATTCTAAAGTGATAGTTTACACGGACCACTCAGCTATCAAATACTTGGTAGAGAAAAAAGATGCTAAACCCCGTCTTATTAGGTGGGTGCTACTATTACAAGAGTTTGATATAGAAATTAAGGACCGTAAGGGGGCTGAAAATCAAGTGGCCGACCACCTATCAAGGCTAGAACAAGAATTTGAAAGGAATAGCCAAGTAGAGATTAAGGAAAACTTTCCGGATGAGTATATTCTTGCAATTACTAGTGATAATACTCCATGGTATGCTGATTTTGTAAATTATATTGTTAGTAATATTTTACCACCGGATTTAAGTTCTCAACAAAAGAAGAGATTCCTTCATTTAGTGAAATCTTATTTATGGGATGCACCACATTTATTTAAAATTTGTGTCGATCAAATGATTCGTAGATGTGTCCCCGAAATAGAAGTCCCAAGTATCCTTCACAAATGTCATGCATCTCCTTATGGAGGACATTTTCAAGGACTTAGGACGGCTATGAAGGTCTTAGAAGCTGGATTCTATTGGCCAAATTTATTTAGGGACTCCCATGAATTTGTACAACAATGTGATAGGTGCCAACGCACCGGTAATATGAATAGAGGAGGGAGTATGCCCCTTAATAACATCATAGAAGTTGAGATATTTGATGTTTGGGGGATAGATTTTATGGGTCCATTTGTGAATTCAAATGGACATCTTTGCATTCTACTAGCGGTTGATTATGTTAGCAAATGGGTGGAGGCAATTCCAACTCAAAAGTGTGATGCAAAATCCATACTAAAATTTCTAAAGTCACATATTTTTAGTAGGTTCGGCATACCAAGGGCTATCATTAGTGATGGGGGGCACACTTTTGCAATTATCATTTTAAATCCTTGTTGAATAAATATGGGATAACACATAAAGTTGCCTTATCTTACCACCCACAAACCAATGGTTTGGCCGAAGTTTCAAATAGAGAAATTAAATCAATCTTAGAAAAGACAGTGAGTACAACTCGTAAGGATTGGTCACACAAATTGAATGATTCACTTTGGGCTTATAGGACTGCATTCAAAACACCTATAGGGTTGACTCCATATCGGATGATATTTGGTAAGGCATGCCACTTACCGGTTGAGCTAGAGCATAGAGCTTTTTGGGCAATTAAGAAATTGAATTTTGATTTTAATAATGCAGATAAAAATCATTTAGCCCAAATAAACGAACTCGATGAAATACGATTTCATGCATATGAGAATCATAAGCTCTATAAAGAAAGGACGAAGAAATGGCACGACGCTAGGATTTCACCTACGGAATTCCGGGAAGGACAATTAGTATTATTATATAATTCAAGGTTGAGATTATTCCCGGGTAAACTAAAATCTAGGTGGTCGGGACCATTTCGTGTAACAAAGGTACACCCATATGGGGTTGTGACCATACAAAATGAGAAAGACAAATCTGAATTTAAAGTCAACGGACAACGCCTTAAGATATATTTCCAACAAAATGAGCAATGTGAGGCGGTGGTAACCATATTAGCATAAACACTATCATTAGGTCCTGCCGAGACTTTAAATTAGGCGCTGGATGGGAGGCAACCAAATAAAATGTAGAATAGGAAGCTATTTTTAATTTTTAATATAATTTCTTTGCATAATTACTGCTTTTTGCTTGAACCATAGATGTGTTTTGATTGTTACTTTCTACACTATTCTGCTGGGTTGGTTATGTTTTTCTGAATGAATATTGTTGTGGAAGCTAGGACCCACATGTGACTACTTGTGGTTGATCATTATGCTGCTAAATATTATATTTTGTTGGGATATTGCTATGCATGTATTGTTTTTGGTGAGTTTATGTTGCAGGAAAATGTGACATGCCGAGCCCAAGGTCATCTACTACATGGAGCTTGGAGCTAGTTGAATGGATCCAACATACTCCTATGTTTGGAAGGGGAGTATTTTGTTCAATTTATATCGTTATATGAATACATCTGTTTTAACTTGAGGGCAAGTTAAATTCTAAAGTGTGGGGTGGGTTGGTTATATTTGATAACCTTTGTCACTATAAAATTTTACCACCCCGTTATTTTCATAAGTAGCAAGGATAATTATTTTGCCAAATGAATGTATATTTATTTTCCAAAGTTAGGGAATAATGGGAGTATTCTTTTGAAAAATTTGTTGAACACTACTTCTCTTTATTTCATGAGC
The DNA here is from genome assembly GCA_033032865.1 of Dactylorhiza incarnata. Taxonomy (NCBI): domain Eukaryota; kingdom Viridiplantae; phylum Streptophyta; class Magnoliopsida; order Asparagales; family Orchidaceae; genus Dactylorhiza; species Dactylorhiza incarnata. The sequence goes on along the minus strand of JAWHQI010000011.1, from coordinate 23,592,048 downwards.
TCTAAAACAAGTTGTATATATTTTAAATTTCTATAAAAATTAAATTCAAAAGTAGTCAAGAGCAAAATAAGCATTGTTTAGTCCAAAGCAATAATGAACTAGTAAAATATCATTTATCGAACCATCACTTGCTATCATCTTGGAAAATCAACTTCATTCTTGAATATTAATCTTGTGGATTTTCTCAAGTGACATCCATGCTAGTGTGTTAAATCATGAAGAAAAAAAAATAAAAAGTAAAAAGAGAGAAATTGCTTATGGTGATATGTGGCCTGGATATTTGCTTGCTTACTTGGAATGATCCTTGCTATGTGAGTATATGTTAAAAAAAAGGAGAACGTCTCATAATGATATGTGGCCTAAACATGCATATGTTTGGAATGATCCCTATTATGATGATATATTTATAAAAAAAAATATTTAGTACCATAGTGATACGTGGCCTAAGTAAGCATTCAAATATTTGAAAAGATCCCTTTCATGAGTACATAAAAAAGTAATAAATGTGTGTCTTCATGACCTAAGCACTAGGGGATTGTTGCTTTTTGAAAATCCTTTCTCATTTGTTATAAAAGACCATATTGTTGAGAATCCTTTCCATTCCTTGTTTTTACTAAATTATTGTTGTAATGGACTAATCATGGTTATTAGCATTGTTCCACTCAGAATTATTTTTATAGATGTTTAAATGTATTAATTTGGATTGGAACGATTGATTTAAAAGAGAATCGCACACACACACTATGTGAAGTCTCATTTGAATATTATTCCCACTATTTCCCTAACTTACTCAAATATGTTTATTTGGCAAATTATACAATGTTGTTGCTTGCTTAACCTCCTTATATTATAAATCTTGAGCATGCAAGCTCATATGAATCAAAAAATTTGTATGTAGTTTTGCTAGGGGCTAGCAAAAAGCTAAGTGTGGGGGTGTGATAACTTCCTAAAATAGAAGTTATTTGGTCTATGAATAACACATTTTGCACTATGAAATGATGAATATTAATATGAAACTTCGATATAATAAACTTAATTAATTATAAATTACAAAGTAATTATTTCATGGTGATTCTGCTTAAATTCGAGTTTAATATGCAGGAATTAAATGAGTGTTCAGAATGGAAAGAAAAGAAATTGAGGAATAATTAATGCAGGCGGATTTGTCGCAACAGGGTTACAACAAGGTTACAACAAGCGGGCGCTGAAAACATGGCATAAATGGCGCGACTATTTAAAACCATATGATGAGGTGGCAGCAGTTATGCACAGGCGGACAGCTGGCTGGAGACGAAATTAGAAGGCTGATTATGTGATTCTAAAGAGGAGAATTAAATATAGAAGATGGCGGTTACAAGAATTGAAAACCGGGAAGTTACTTAATTTGAATTATAAAATAGAGGGAAGGGAGAGCAAAAAAAACAAAAATTGAACAGAACGAAATTGAGGAGAAAGGAGAAGATATTTTCGGCAAGGAGAATTCTTCCTACTTAGAGAGCCGAACCATTCCAATCCGGGAGAGAGATATTGCAACTTTGGAATGAAAAACTTACCTTCTTCAACCATGTCTTTGAGCATGTCTTGTAAGGATGTTCTTATTTGTTATTTTATTCCAATTAGCATGAACTAAAATCTGTAACTTTGTGTGTGGAAAAATACTTTGTCTTTTGTGATATGTATTAGAACACAATTCTGTTAAATTATTTGCTTCAATTATTTGTCCGTTTTAAGTGTGCGATTACATTTTGAAGATTTTGTGTCAAGCTTTGTATATCTCTTTGGAGTGTATTCATAAATCGAGAGAGGAGTTGCACGCAAGGTTATACAAACCATTTTCTTATGTGGAATAAATCGAGAGAGGAACCACATAAATCTTTAACCAAAAATTCTTCATCCAAATACTGCGTCGCGAAATTCGAGAGAGGAGTGACGAAAGTAATTTGCATATTCTAATTTAATCATTGGAAGTAGAAAGAGATTTCACTTTCTTCATGATTAGTCGCTGTGTACGGATTTTGGAGACCGAGAGGTAATAAGTCCTACATTTAATTTGCGTCAGGAAAATAATTTTACAAATATTTAACTAAATCTCTTGAAATTTCATATCACATTGACTAAGGAAATCCACATGCAAAGCCTTCTCTAAAAATTGTTATTTCTCAAAAATAAAAATAAAAACCCATTGAATTAATTAATTAAAGTTATTTTCCTATTTTAATTTTTCTTCACGCAACCAACTTTTGAATTATTTACTTGGATTCAAAGAAAAGGATAATATTAGTACTTGTGAGCGTTAAATTAACACTTCCCTGTGGAGACGATCTTACTTACACTTTATTACTTGAATCGGCACGTGCACTTGCGTAACACTCATTTTCACCGTATCAGCCACCTCGTTCAATTAAGGAAGTGCAACGTCTGAACGGGAGGATCGTCGCGTTATCTCGTTTCTTGTCGCAGACAGGAGACAAGTACCTCCCTTTCTTCAAAATTCTTTGGGGAGCGCGCCACTCTGGGTTCCAATGGACTGGCAAATGTCAGACGGCCTTCGAACTTCTCAAACAGTACCTGGCTTCGCCACCGCTTTTGTCGAAACCCGTCCCCGGAGAGACTCTGTTCTTGTACCTAGCAGTCTCACCTACGGCTCTCAGCTCGGTACTCATGAAAGACGAAGGAGGGGTACAACGACCAGTCTACTACCTATGCAAGGTCCTCACCGACACGGAAACCAGATACCCGGCAGCAGACAAGACAGCCTTGGCCCTCGTCTTCTCCGCCAGAAAGCTTCGGCCCTACTTCCAGGCTCATACAGTGAAAGTGTTGACTCACCTCCCGTTACGAACAATCCTCCAGAAACCAGAAGTCTCAGGAAGACTAGTGAAGTGGGCCGTAAAACTCGGCGAGTTTGACATCCAATTCCTACCCCGACCAGACATCAAGTCACAAGTACTCGTCGACTTTGTTGTAGAGTACACCATCCCACCAAAAGCAGCTCCCGTCGAAGACACCACTAGCCCCCGTTGGACTCTCTATGTCGACGGTGCCTCAGGAGCTGAAGAGGCCGGAGCGGGACTGCTCCTCATAAGTCTTGATGAGATCACCTTGGATTACGGCCTCCGGTTAAAATTCCCCGCGACGAACAACATTGCAGAGTACGAGGCGCTGATCGCCGGTCTTCGACTCGCCATTAATTGCAAAGTGGAGAACCTAACTATCTACGCAGACTCTCAACTCGTAGTCTCACAAGTCGAAGGAGACTACGAGGTCAAGAGCGACCAGATGACGAAATACCTCGCATTCACAAAATTACTCCTCCAGAAGATCCCGTCATATCAAATTCTACACATTCCCCGGGAGAAGAATTCCAGGGCTGATGCTCTATCCAAGCTCGCCACTTCACCTTCCAGCTACCAGTCTCAAAGACGTCGAATAGAAGAGATCGTGATTCCAAGTATTCAAGGGCCGTGGGAGATCGCAACTATCCACCAGGAAGAGTCATCCTGGATGACACCCTTACGAGCTTACCTCGAGCACGGACACCTCCCTGAAGACCACCTAGAGGCACGAAGATTACGGATGCGGGAGGCATCATTCACTATCGTGGACTGGGAGCTCTACAGGCGGGTGTTCTCAGGACCATATCTAAAATGCCTACCGGCGGGCGAGTCAGACTACGCCCTCAGAGAAGTGCACGGGGGAGTCTGCGGAGAGGATCTAGGCGGAAAGGCGTTGGCACAAAAAATTCTACGTCAAGGATTTTATTGGCCAACAATGAAGAGGGACGCATCCGAGCTGGTCCAAAAGTGCAGGAGCTGTCAGCTGCATGCCAACGTGCCTCATCGGCCCCCGGTCGCGCTCTCCACACTCCAAAGTGCGTGGTTGTTCGCGCAATGGGGAATCGACCTCCTCGGCCCCCTACCTCTGGCTTCCGGACAGAGGAAGTTCATCATACTAGCCATCGATTACTTCACCAAGTGGATAGAAGCAGAACCCCTAGCCAAAATCACGGAAGAGAACGCTAAAAAATTTGTCTGGAAAAACATTGTCTGTCGCTTCGGTATCCCAGCAACAATCATTGCCAACAACGGCACTCAGTTCACCGGGAAGTCCTTCACTAAGATGTGCGAGGACCTGAAGATCAACCTTCATCATACCGCCGTAGCACATCCGCAAACCAACGGACAAGTAGAAGTTACGAACCGCACCATCCTCAAAGGGTTGAAGACGTGCCTGGAAGAAGCTGGGGGACAATGGGTAGACGCACTCCCAAACGTACTATGGGCATATCGGACAACAGAGAGGACTCCCATAGGAGAGACGCCATATAATCTCTGTTACGGTACTGAAGCTGTCATCCCCATCGACATCGGCATTCCGAGCACTCGAGTGCTAACCTTCGATCCCAGCAAGAATGACGGGCTGCTTCGGGAAAATCTTGACCTAATCCCCAAAGTCCGGGACTACGCCGCCTAGCGTGGCCCCTCTTACCATAGGCGCGTAGCCCGGCTCTATGACAGAAGGGTGAAGCCCAGACCAATCAACATAGGAGATCTCGTCCTACGCAGCATCGAGGCGGCTGGAAAGGGCCCCCAAGGGGATAAATTCTCGCCCAACTGGGAAGGTCCGTACGTTGTCACTGCGATCGTAAAACCCGGAACATACAGGCTCAGAACTGCGGAAGGAAAGACTCTACCACGTACCTGGAACGCCCAGAACCTGCGCCTCTTCTATCAGTAACATCAAGTCTTCTATCAAGTAGAAAGTCGCGAGCTCAGACTCGTGCAAATTTATCTTATATTATGTATGCAAAGCCGCGAGCTCAGTCTCGTGCAAACTTATCTTATATTGTGTATTGTATGTAAAGTCACGAGCTCAGATTTGTGCAGACTTATCTTGTATTGCAAAAACTATGCGCAAAACGATTTTTACTATAAAAAATATATAGGCTTCAACATCTACATTCAATTAAGAAAGATCTTTATTTCGGGGCCCTGCCCCGGGGACTTCGCACCGCCGTCGATTGAAGGTTCGCCCTTCTCCTCCGTCGTAGAGTCCCGGCGTCGTAGAGGCCTGCCCCCTCTTACGTTCGCCCCCGGTTTGAATACACCAGCTATTCACCGGCCATCTCGGGGCCCTGCCCTGGGGACTTCGCACTGTCGTCGATTGAAGGTTCGCCATTCTCCTCCGCCGTAGAGTCACGGCGTCGTAGGGGCCTTCCCCCCTTACGTTCGCCACCGGTTTGAATACACCAGCTATTCACCGGCCATCTCGGGGCCCTGCCCTGGGACTTTGCACCGTCGTCGATTGAAGGTTCGCCCTTCTCCTCTGTCGTAGAGTCCCGACGTCGTAGGGGCCTGCCCCCCTTACGTTCACCCCCGGTTTGAATACACCAGCTATTCACCGGCCACCTCGGGGCCCTGCCCAGGGGACTTCGCACCGCCGTCGATTGAAGGTTCTCCCTTCTCCTCCGTCGTAGAGTCCCGGCGCCGTAGGGTCCTGCCCCCCTTACGTTCGGCCCCGTTTTGAATACACCAGCTATTCACCGGCCAAGCCTGTATTATGTAAAAGCCGCGAGCTCAGACTCGCGCAAACTAATTTCTTGTTATTGTTATGAAAAACTCGCAGGCTCGAACCCGCGCAGACTACTCCGTTATCTCGTAAAAGACTATCAAGCAGTTCGGGCATCAACGCTAAACAACAAGCCAGCAACAATCCCAAATTACGAACATCCTTCGCCGACCATCTTGAAGCACCTTTCCTCAATCGACACTCCGACAACAATAGGGGCAGCAGGGCCACGAGAGTGCTATTGCAACGCAGCGCAGAGCGAGAAATGCCTAAACAGAACAAGAAAGCAAAAGCAACCACACACTCATCCCTCGACAGCGATTCCTACCCAAGGCACCACAAAGAGAGCGATGATCAAAGCTGCCACAGAAAAATCGAAACCTCCGAACTCCTCCGCGGTGAAATTCGTACTCCGAAGGTTTGGGTGGCTTATGTTATATATCCGTAGAGGCCTTGGGGTGCGTCTAGGGAAAACTCCACTAAAAGGAGTTTCTCAGATTTCAGGAACAGCTTGTCGCCTTTTTCGCCTCAAACAAAACTGCCAGAACTGCCCGAACTGCCCGAGGGGCAAGATGGTCAATTATGAAAAATGGCGATCCGTGTGCTCTGAACTGGAAAATATGATTCGTCCGCCAGGTGGTTACGGTGGTTACAACGGCGAAATTACCGGGCTACCCCCGACCAAAGCTATAAAAGGAGCCTCAGGGCTTCATTTGAAAGGATCTGGCCTTCTGGACCCGGGAGAGCTTCTTGCAGACTTTCGCGGAATTCTCCTACGGACTTGAAGATTTCCTTTTTCTCGAAAGGCGACTCAGCGTTCTCACTTTTGTTCTCCAGGGCGTTCTCACTTTTGTTCTCCACCTTTCTCAGAAGGAGAAAGGACTTAGTTTTTCTTGAGGTGGTTTATCACCTTCGGAATTCTCTCTCTCTCTCTCTCTCTCTCTCTCTCTCTCTCTCTCTCTCTCTCTCTCTCTCTCTCTCTCTCTCTCTCTCTCTCTTTCTCTCTATTATTGTAACGAACAGCGGCATGTCGCGCTCAACTTCTAAGTCTCAAATTGTAACCCCCCAGAAGATAGTGGAAGTTTGGTCGGCACAGCTCCGGCCACGTGGTTTTTTACCCTTTCCGGGTTTTCCACGCTAAAAAGTCCCAGTGTAATCAACGAATCTCAAATTGATTGTTTGCGCGGTTGGTTCGCTCCCGAGCTAAGGTGGTTCAAGTAAACCAGTCTACCAAGAGCCCTAAGCGACCCGCAACAATAACTAAAGAAAAGAAAAACTAATTTGAACATAAAAGTGGATGAAGTTCCTTAGCTGAGGCCGGGCATTCACGAATGACAGTTGATGACTATCACTGAACTCCCACCACCGCATCCAATGAGCCATAAAATACCAACGCCAAACATCAGTAAAGACAAAATATGTATTTTCATTTAAGCATAGCATAATTCAGTTGTAGGATTGTAGCATCATTAAGTATATAAATAGAGCAATGTGATAGTAAACTTATGAAACGAGGAAGTCTAAACAAATGTTTTAGGTTGTAATAAGTTATTAATGTCCTTTCAAGTTAGAGCTTAAGGCTCTATTTGGTATGGCGGTAGCTGTCGTGAATGCAGTGGTTATGAACCATAGTTTGTGAAAGCCCGACCTCACTTAAGGAACTTCATTCAATGTTATGTTCAAAACTTCTTTTCCCTTTTCTTAGCGGAGGGCATAATATTTGTTATGCCAAAGCATACATTCTCTGATGGTGGCGCCTTTTTCCAAACACATTAGAGCAAAAATACCATGCCGAGAGGAATCTAAAATTTCCGATCATTGATTCATTCATGTCCTTCCCTATAGTTCCAAGAACATCCACTCTCATAGAACAAGAGTGATCCATCGCTTTGATCTTGCAATATAAGCATACATAGTTTTATTTATACGTCAAATTCTTGAGAAAATCAATGATTGAAGTAATTCTAAAATATTAACTGACATTGGAGCTTTGTAGAGGTGTAGATAGGTTTATTTTTCAGTTGATGAAGCGTCTGTGGATGGGTTGCGAGTACAGACGGGAATAAACAGTACATTTGTAGGCAACACACTAGTGACAGTGAATATATATATATATATATATATATATATATATATATATATATATATATATATATATATATATATTTATACGAGCATCTTCGCATGGGCTATGCCCGTGCTCGATGCTCTCGGGCGGCCTTCGGCTGCATCCCGGCGGCCTTCGGCCGCATCCCGGCGGCCTTTGGCCGCATCCCGGCGAGCTTCGCCCGCCCCCGGCACGATTGATTCGCGCGCCCCCGGCACGATTGATTCGCGCGCCCCCGGCACGATTGATTCGCGCGCCCCCGGCGCGATTGATTCGCGCCCCCTGCGCAATTGATTCGCGTGCCCCCGGCGCGCTTCGCGCGCCCCCGGCTTCGCCCGTGCTCGATGCTCTTGGCCCCCCGGCGCGCTGCATTTGTGTAAACAATTAAAACAATATCAAAAAACAAAAACTTTAAACCTATATCAAAAACGTGAAAATAAGTTAAGCTAAACTTAAAAATAATATAACACAAAAAATTAAAAACAAAACAAAATATCAGAAAAAAACCGTAAAAAAGTTAAGTTTTAAAAAACAAAAACTTACAAAAAAAATGTATTTTACAAAATAACGGGCGGGGCCCACAGGCGGGCCCCGCCCGCATAAATCGTTTTGTCCCACATCGCCCAGAACTTTTGTCTTCCGCTGTTTATAAGGCGCAAAGCCACAAATCAAAAGAACATGACAGCGAGTCTGGCACAGCGGGCTGCCTTGGTCCGGCCATGCTCGCGTGCGTCCGGCCGCTGGAACGTGCCCCAGCCAGCCGCGCGTGCGCCCGGCCGTCGGCACGTGCGCTTGCCCGCCTCGCGTGCTCTCTCGGCCAGCGGCACGTGCGCCAGAGCGCCTGCGCCTACACACTCTTTCTTTCTGATTCGTTCAGACCGACCCGCGTGAGCCCGCCCGCGCCCCTAGACTACCCCTAAAATTTTCACCTCTGTAGTAGGTTTAGGGGATCTAGGAAAAACTATGGACGGACCTGATCGTTTCTGCGATTGAATGGCCGTGATTAACGATATGTTTCATCTTCAACGGCCACGATTGATTCCATGGTGTTAGCAGAGATATCTATATTTCCATAATAGTAAAGAGATATATCTTTAACTATTATATACAAGAAGTTGCACTGGTGCAACATTCAAAATTGTTAAATATAGTCTCATTCTTTTACTCCAATGATTTTACATATATTATTAAAAAATGAAAATTCATAAAATAAAATGGCTATTTGCATAAATTCACTATATCCCTATAATAAAAATAACTAGGAAAATTCATAAAATCCAAAAGCTTTTTAGTAGACCTCCTACACCTACTATGGTAGGTAATCATCATTAGACCTCTTAAACCACCTTTAAAATAATTTTTTGTTAAAATATAAATACTTTTGGAAAAAACAATTATAAAATATTAATTAAAAACTTTGTGCAATCATTTTGAGTACCCATATGTATATATTGTGGGCGCAAGGGCGGGCGAAGCCCGCCGTCGCCGGCCGGGTACTGTCGCGCTTGGCAGCCCGCTCGAATGCGGGCGCAGCCCGCTAAGAGACAGCGAGCACGAGTGAAGCCCGTGCGAAGCTACTCGTGTTTGTGTGTGTATATATATGTATATATATACAAGTGACAGGCACGGGCCTCCGGCCCGGTCCAAGGCGACATTGTCGTGGGGGCGACATTTATCGTGGGGGACAACATTTGTTGTGGTGGGCGATATTTGTTGTAAGAGCGACATTTGTCGTGGGGGCGATATTTGTCGTGGGCGTAAAAATATTTTAATTGATAATTTCCTACCGAAATGAGTTAAACACATGATCTAGGATGCAGAAACCTTCGAACTATGAATATATACCAACAAAGAAACACTAATGCAAGAATTCAACATGCCCGTAAAAACATGACTAAGCATTTTTATTTTAAAATGAACTATAAAAGGCACTGCTCCAAGGATTTCTTCTACCAGATCATTTGTAGTCATTTAAATGTATGAATCAAAAAATTTGCATTATAAACAGCAATAAAAATGTGTTGGTTAGGAGTGCACTGCAATAATATGATGTATGCTTAGGAGTGCACTGCACCACATATTTTCTTGAATGAGAAAAGCAAAAGTAAATAATTATGATAGAACATGTTTTTCTAAGTCCCTTACCATCTTTTTAATGACCAAGGATGGCAGAACCTCAAAAGATTCCTTGTGAAATTAATAAGTAGCAAATGGTATCTTCTAAAATTTGATATTCATTGAACATATAATTAACATGCATTTATAGTGCAGAGAGAGAGAGAAGAATACATGTAGACAGAAAAGTACCCCTAAGTTTCTTTAGCTTTCTAAGATGTCCTCTTGTTGTTGTTGGAGAGTGATTCTCAGTTCGTGGAAGCCCTGGAACCAAAAGTAGTGAAGAAGGTTGAGCATAAAATATTTTCAATGTCTATAAATACAAATTTCAGTGTACTTAACTGATTTCAATTAATCAAGAGCAGTGTTTAGTGCCTTTTTATGATCAGTCAGCTCCTGAATGGGAAAACATGGTCAAACATTCCTAACCATCATAAATACATAGCTTCATGTATTACAGACTGTTAGAGTTTGTGTTCCACTTCTCTTAGTTTGAGAAATAACAAATCACACAATGTATTTGATCTTGCTTGTGTTTATAGTGTGCAGGTACTACAGTTAAATACCCTATGAACAGGATAACGATTCTCTGAAAAGAGAGCTGACGCCCCGCGTTAGTAGTTAACGTCTTAACTTTCATCAAGAAGAAGTCGTCGAGATGAAATGTAGTCGAGAAGGAATCCGTCAAGAAGCCAAAGACAACGCCAGCGTTGACTCTTAACGCTCGTGTTGAGTCACGATCTGCCACGATCCCGATGGTTTGCACGCTCTCAGCAACTGCCATACACGATGATTAACGATGACGTTAACTCTTAACGCCAGGCGTTAGCTCCCGTGTCTATTTAAAGAACTGATCTCGTTTTCTCAAAACAATAAGAATTCAAGCCTTCATTTTATACTTCAGAGAGATCTTTTCATCCTGAATTCAGAGAGAACTCCCAACACCAACATTGAGAAACAAGAGTGAGAAGGAGAATTCCAACGGCAAATTTGAAGAAGGACGTTCGCTTCAACTCCGACGTGGTCATGGCGTATCTTCGACATCTCCTTCAGCGCTCTTCAATCTAGGGAGTCTTTTATTCTGATTTTCTACTTTATCTTTTCATTTTTCTTTGTAACGGAAGTGAGTTCGCGGCCTTGCGTGTGGCGACTATGACAGGTTCGGTTTAGGGTGAAATTCGCCGCCTTGTGCGTGGCGACTAGGTCTATGGTAGATTTAGGGGGTGGCTAGAGGCCTTATCTGGGGAAAGATAGGTTATAGCAAACCGGTCCTTGGGAGAAGGACCGGTGAAGGAACAAAAAGTGATTTTTAAGTTGTCGCCTCTAATTTCAAGCGTTATTAAAATTTTATCCTTGTAATCATTTTTGTGAAATATAAAAAAAAATTTCAGTATATCTAATTTTTCTGGAATTGTATTTCATAAAGAAAATCATTTTGAATATTTCTGTAAAAATATTTTCTGGGGAGATAACGTCCGACGTTGACTCTTAACGCCAGGCGTTAGCGACAGAGCCAAAAAGTTTTTCTGTTATTTAAAATCTTCAGTTTATCTCAAAAACAGTAAACCCCTTATTCACCCCCTCCCCCTCTTAGGGCGCTATCAGATCCAACACTTGGTATCAGAGCAAGGTTATTCCAAAACGGTTTCACAACAGGGAATAATGGCGCATCATGATCATGCTTTCGTTGAGGGTCAAGGAATTTGTAGACCTCCACTATTTACCGGGACTTATTATAACTATTGGAAAACAAGAATGCATTATTTCTTAATTGCTTTAGATAATGATGTGTGGGGTATGGTAGAACAAAGTTACTCTCCACCAACAATTGTTGTTGGAGAAATTACTATGGAAAAACCAAGAGATAGATGTGATGATAATGACAAGTTAAGATGCAAAAATAACGTTAAAGCTATGAATGTTTTATTTTGTGTTTTGGATATAATGGAATTTAATAGAACTTGTGTTTGCGAAACTGCTTATGATATATGGAATTTATGAGAACTCACTCATGAAGGTACTTCGCAGGTCAAGGATTCAAAGCTTTTCCAACTTGAATCCGAATACGAGAAATTCCGGATGGAGGCGGATGAAGACATTGATTCAATGTGCACAAGATTTACCAAGATCGTCAACGACTCAAAAGTACTTGGAAAAGTGTTCTCCAACGGCGACTTGGTGAGAAAAATTCTACGGTCTCTCCCTCCAAAGTTCAATCCAAATTTTGAAACCGATTTCTCGGTCTCTTGTGAAACTCGGGCCCTCAACAAGTTGAGGGGCAGCTAGCCCTTACTAGTCCCTCGGAAGGAGCAGACTGGGGACTCGAAAACAGACTAAGACCTTGGTCACAGCGAGGAGGTCCCACCGCAAACCCGGAAGATCGTTGAGCGCTTCCCCTCCCAAGCTAAAACTGAGACTTGGGCACCTTGGAGAGCTAGAGAGCTAAACCAAAGTAACGGAGGGAAGAAGAAGCTCAGAGAACTGAGATTGGAATCCTCTCCCGAGGTGCCCATGAAGGTCTATTTATAGTTTTTTGCTCATGGTCTGTTAATAGCGGAATTCCGCCTTTTGATTTTACTAAACGCACCCCAATTTGGCCTGCTAACAGCCAAACTCCACTGTTTGGAGGGGCTAACTGCAGACCACCAGAGGCAAGGAGTAATTCCACCTCTTCAGCCTATGGGTAAGTGGCCTATGAGAACACCGTTCGCGAGAGCTCCCGCGAGTCTCTTCGCGAGGATGGCTCGCAAAAACCCCTTATAGGCGAGGACTCTGCGAAGGCCCCACTCGCGCCTTTTCTGGTGACGCCACCGAAACCAGGTCTCGCACGCCTTCCTGCGAGCTCCCCTTGGCCTTGTGTAAATCTGCTGAAACGGCTGGAGGATTGAGTTCGCCGAGCTGTGGAACCAGTTCGTCGAACTGAGAACGTGACGCGAGTTTGTCGAACAGAGGAGCACGTTCGTCGAACGGGGAACTTATTTCGTCGAACGCCGTTTGAAGCTCGTCGAACATGAAGACTTGGAAGAAATCCGGCTCGTCCGCCTTCTCGCGAGCAGTCCGCGAGTACTTGGCTCGCCCGCCTTCTTGCGAGCTGACCTTCGGGCTCGCAGGGACATGGCTCGCGCGCCTTCCTCGAGTGACCCGTGAAGCTCCGGCTCGCCTTCTTTGTCACCTCTTCCACCTGTTGGATCTGAAACGCCACTTAGGCGAGCGGCCTGTGAAGACCCCGCTCGCACTTCTACCGGCGACCTCCACCGAGTCTGGGTCTCCCACTTCCTTCTGCGAGCCCTCTCGCTGAGACAGGGTCGGGAGCCGCTGAGAAGGTGCCTGAGCCCGCTGAGATAACTGCTTGTCTCAGCGGGTCCGCTGGGACGGGTCAGAAATAGCTGCTGAGACGGCTGACCTTCTCAGCCCAACCACTGAGACAAATGTTGAGGTGTCGTTCTTCGAACGCTGATCTGAGTTCGCCGATCCCAACAGAAGCTCGACGTTTGTCGAACGCTAAAAGGATCTCGTCGAATACTGAACTGAGTTCACCGATCTCGGCAGAAGCTCGACGTTTGTCGAGCGCAGAACGGGTCTCGTCCTACACAGGCCGGGTCTCGTCCTACACAGGCCGGGTCTCTCACCTAGGTGGGATCACACCTGGCTTGTCCCCACATTAGATTTCTACTAGTTCGAAGTTTGACTTGGCGAGCTCTTGCCCGATTCCACCTTCTCGCTCGAGGCGAATATCGGGGTTGTACACAATCCCCGCTCTTTGCTAGGCTCCCCGGGCTCGGGAAGAATCATCCAACCTCGGATATTCGCCAGCCTTTTGACGATGTGGCGCGAATCTTTTGGTGGGGCCCATGCCTACTGCTATAAATATCATTCTTCCTGGCCGGTGCACAAGCTTTTTATCCCTCTTTCTTCTCTTGCTGCTCGCTGCTAGATCCCGGTGCGATGTCTAAAAAGGAAGAAATGTTGGCTCGCTTGATGGCCTCGCAAGCGGCCCAGAAAGGGAAGGCCACTGCTATCGCCTCTTGGGCTTCTCCACAGCCCCCCGCCTCCGCCCTCCATCAAAACGGCGAAGGCCGTTCAACGCTCGCCTGGCGAGGATGGGTCCTCCTTTTCGTCTCCCTCCTCCCATGACGGGCTCGCCTCGCAGGTACTACTGTAAAGTTCGCCGATTTAACGTCTTTTTCTTTCGACATTGCTTCTTCACTCGCAGAACGCTTCCCCGGGAGAGAATACCCTGGGGAAAAAGACCACGGAGACCCACACTTCTCTCACCGGCGGGGCTGGTACTCTCCTCGCAGACGCGAGGGTCATCGACCTGCGGGACTCGCCATCGCGACAAGGTGAGCGGTTTGCCTTGTCTTCCTTCATACTTCCTTACTCGCTAAATCACCCTTGTTCTGTATGCAGTTTCCCCTCTCGCGAACCTGGAGGAGCGAGTTCCTCCTCCTAAAAACCCGCCGGCCCCGCCGAATCAGACTATCATCACTCCTGGATTCGGCGTTATGGGACAAAGGAGCCCTGGAGGGACACTACTGGGCGAGTCCGGAATCGCGGCCCGAACCACGCTCTCCCCCGGTCTGGGGAAAGCCGTTACCCCCGCCTTCGCCGAAGCGTTCAAGGGCCAGCCAGGCACATCTCGCCAGCGTCCCATTACCCAAATTCTCTCACCAGGTGAGATCATCCTTGCTGAATGCCATTTTCTGCTCTCTCTCGCTGATTTCTACCTCGCAGGTGATCCCCTAACCCCGCTCACCGAGTCGGAGTCTGGAGCGTTGGAGATGTCTCCACCACCCTCACCGAGTCAGGTCGCAGATTTTTTGGGGGACCCTGATAATCCAGAACAAATGAAGCTGCGGGATTTACACGAACAAAATCGGCAGGATCGGCTCGCGTATGAGGAAAGATTTGCTGCGATGGAGGACGCAAACGTGCGCGTCCTCGCCGAGGAGCGGTCGATCGATCACGGCGAGGTGACCTCCCCCGGGGTGTACATTGCTCGGATTGAAGATTACGCGAGGCTGACGACCCAAGCGGGCCAATCGCTTCGCGAATATCACTACCCACGAATCCCCCCTGCTCTGGTGTGCGGGGTCGCGGTCGCTGGAAGTGGTTGCGCTATTAAGAGCTCTTTCTTCGCGGTTCGCATTTTATTTTTACTTCCCCTCCCCTTCGTAGGGAGGGGTCGCAAACAATTCAGTAGTTTATAATAATGATATTTTTGACTCGCCTGCGAGCCCATATTTTCCGTTTTTATTATCTTTTCTTTCGCTATGCCTGGCTCGCTCGCTCATTGATTACTTCTATCGCTAATTATACTTTTTTCCCTCGCATTCGCGACCTGCTCTCGCTTTATTTCATTATTCAGTGCTAGCTCGCCGATGACTAACGGGAGAGACATTGGTGAGACGCTAACTCGCTGGGAGCGGATAGGACCCCTGGAGGGAGAAAAATACCGCGCGGATCCGCTATCCACAAACACCGGCGCTTCGACTTCTTCCCGCCCTTCTTATTTCTATAAATAGCCGGTCTCTTTACTTTCTAACCACCGCATTTACTGTTCTCCTTTCGCGTTTCTCTTCTTCTGACTCTCTCGCGAACCCCTAGCTCGCGCTCGTGAATTCTCTGACTCGCAGCCATTCGACGTCATGGTCGCAGATGCAGAGACAGAAGGGCGGGCCAAGTGCGCTGTAGCCTTTCGCGAGCATCCCTTCTTCTGTGCCAACCTCACCAAAGAGGAGTACTTAGCCACCGTGGATAAGTACTTTCACCCTGGGTTTGTGGCCCGCTGCCCTACCGAAAGGGATACCATCAATGATCCCCTCGCCGACGAGATCGTCATCCTCATTGCTCACTTTGAGAATGGGTTGCGACTCCCGAAATGGCCCGAAGTGCGCCAGGTATATCTTTCGAGCTCGCCTAGCGAAGAACGTTTTTAGTATTTCCTCCTGGCTCGCCTCGCGAGCGGCGTACTAACCCTTAAGGATTCTTCTAGGTACTCAAGTACTTTGGTGTACTACTCAGCCAATTGACGCCGAATGCGATCGCCGTCGCGGTCGCGTTTGCCAGCTACTTGCGAGCCGAGAGGATTGAGTTCAGTCTTCTCGTCTTCCGCAAGGTGTTTTCCTTCCGTGCCTACAGGGATGGGACGGCTCACTTTGTGAGCCAACACGTCACCCTCTGCGAGACCGTCAATAAGTCTCACTATTGGATGCAGAAATACATCCTGGTGAAGGGCCCCTTTGGCAACATCTCCTACACTCCCCTCCAGCGAGATGACGCTGCTTACCACCCTCCCGCTTCGTTAAGTGGTGATTACCCGAGTCTGTACCAATACCTCAAGGGGAAGAATTTCGAGATCGCATTCCTCCGGCAGCGGGTGGACTCGCTGATGCCTATTCCCCAAGGAGAAGGTCTGACTCGCAGTCGCAAGTCTCCTCACTCCACCTTCCTTCTGTTAGCTAACATTCTTAGTCATCTGTGTAGGAGAGAGCGAACTTCCGCTCAACTCCCCGCACACGCCTTCCTCCTCCCTCACCTCTGGCCCGCTCGCGAGCGTGGCTGCCGAGGCTTTCCGCGACATCCCGAGCTCTTTGTCGGGAATGAAGTGTTCCCTTCCTCCACGCCGGCCCGCCTCGCAGGAGTTGGCGAAAAAGACCAAGAAGCCCCCCCCCGCCCTTATGGAGAAGGATGTCGTGGATCTCTCCGAACCAGACACCCTCCTCTCTCCTTCAGCGAATCAGGAGCCCGCCGATGAGGGTGGCGATCCAGAGGAGGCGGCCGGCACCCCAAGCTGACGAGCCATACGAATTTCGGGCTCGGCGTGAAGCTTCCGAATGCAGTTGGCGAGCCGGTGCTCGCATGGGACCCCGAATAGAACAATATCATCTGCTCCTCCCTCCTCCCTTCCTGGGTGGAGAGTGAAAAAATTGGAGGTGAGGCGTTCGCCCTCGCCTTCGGGCTCTACGGTCGCGAGGATGCGTCCCTCTTCAGGGCCTTCACACAGAAAGGGCTCGTATACGAGGCCATGCGAGCCCAGATCCGGGCGACGGAGCTTACCCATGTGGTGGGTCACCGATACTTTACCGCGGATAAGGAAATCAGAGAGCTCAACGTTGAGCTCCGGAAGTCCGCGAGTGAGGTCACTGAGCTTAAAGGAAAGGAGGCCTTGTCTGAGGGCCACCTCGCCAGCCTTTAAGGCGGCCTGGTAAGTAATGTTTGCACAAACCTTTTTCTGTCTCGCTTCGCCTTGCCTTTGCTAACTTCCTTTCTGCAGGATGCCGAGTCCGTCAGCCAACTAAAGGCTAGGATTGCCGACCTGGAAATGGAGAACACTTGCCTCAAGGCCCAGGTTCGTGACCTGACCCTGGCGGTGCTCCCCCCTCCTCCTCCGCAAGCTGGAGCTCGCGGCCAGTCGCGAGACGAAAAGGAGGCCGCCCGCAAAAAATCGATGGAGATCGTCGAGCTCGTCTTCGACACCCTTAAGGGGGCGGATCTGATCGTTCCTGACGCCATGGAACTCACCGCGGAGGAAGTCATCCCCGATCTGTTCGCGCTGGTCTCGGAGATGGAGGATCGCGAGAGCGACTGAAGATCTCTCCGGCGGGCTATTTTGAAGTTTTTATTCTTTTGCCAAATGTAACACTTTTGTTTTTTACTGGCGAGTTCGCCGTTAATTGTAAATAACTTTGGGCAATGGAAGAAATATTTTTTCCCTATATAAGTGTGATTTCTTTTTACCTATCACTCGTATTCGCACATTCATTCATGCTCGCGCGATTCCGACTTTTAAATTTTTGCTTTCCCTGCGCTCGTGCCTTAACGTCTTCATTTAGCACTCGCGTTCGCCTCCCCTTGCCTAATAATTCGCCCATCTCGGTGTCGTATCTAGATCGATCCCGCACCTTATTCTTCTGCGGCGATGATAAGGCTTTCACCCTTTGGAGCTCCGTCTTTGTTTAGGCGGTACCCCGTAGGGAAATATTTCGAGCGGGGTCCACCTTACCTCATCCCTACTTGCTCTTGCCTCTCGCGAGCTTCTATTGCTTCTCATGGGCTGTCGTGCAGGCGAACCCGTCCTGGTTTGCCGCTTTATTCACGTTATCGAAATTTTATTAGTAAAATTTGCGAACTCAGGCCTGGCTCGGTGCGCCTTGCGAACCACGGGCTCAGTCGCTCTGCCGCAAGCGGTTTTCTTATGTGAGCGGGCTCCTGGTCTAGCCTCGCCCGGGCCTTAAAGTTGTTTGCGAGCCAGGTCCTCTACTAGGAGTCATCTTTCTTTCAGCCCTTCCAGAGATTATCCTGATCCACCGTCTATGAGAGCTCGGCGGCAGAATCGATCTGGGGCCATTCGGCACAAAGAACTTGTAACCTTGCCAGCCTCTCCAAAGATCAACCTGACCCACCGTCTATAAGAGCCCGGCAGCGGAATCGATCTGGGGCATTCCAGCACCAAAGAACTTGTAACCTTGCCATCCTCTCCAGAGATCAACCTGACCCACCGTCTATGAGAGCCCGGCAGCAGAATCGATCTGGGGCATTCCAGCACCAAAGAACTTGTAACCTTGCCAGCCTCTCCAGAGATCAACCTGAGCCACCGTCTATGAGAGCCCGGCAGCGGAATCGATCTGGGGCATTCCAGCACCAAAGAACTTGTAACCTTTCCAGCCTCTCCAGAGATCAACCTGACCCACCGTCTATGAGAGCCCGGGAGCGGAATCGATCTGGGGCATTCCAGCACCAAAGAACTTGTAACCTTGCCAGCCTCTCCAGAGATCAACCTGACCCACCGTCTATGAGAGCCCGACAGTGGAATCAATCTGGGGCATTCCAGCACCAAAGGACTTGCAACCTTGCCAGCCTCTCCAGAGATAAACCTAACCCACCGTCTATGAGAGCCCGGCAGCGGAATCGATCTGGGCATTCCAGCACCAAAGAACTTGTAACCTTGCCAGCCTCTCCAGAGATCAACCTGACCCACCGTCTATGAGAGCCCGGCAGCGGAATCGATCTGGGGCATTCCAGCACCAAAAAACATGTAACCTGCTCAAGAATTACTTCAAAATATATGTATTGAGGAGGAAACATACAAAAGTTAGTTGCAAAAATTTGCTAAGGGTAAAATCTCTTCAAATCATCCCCGCTCCTGGCTTGGCCGAGAGATACCCCTTCCACATCCTGGAGGTGGTACCCACCCCCCCCCCCGACTTGAGCACTTTGCTTACAATGTAGGCCCCTTCCCAATTGTGCTCTAATTTACCTACTGCGGCTCCTCTCCCCGCCGCATCTACCTTCTTTAGGACCAGGTCTCCCTTCTCGAATTATTTTACTCTGATATGCTGATCGAAGTACCAGGCCATCCGCCTCTTAACTTCCTCCTGTCGAATAGTAGTGAGGTCTCGGAGCTCTTCTACCAGGTCCAGAGAAAACCTTTGCCCTGCATCATTCTCCGCTAGCCATTCTTCATCCCCCTCGCCTGCGGTGATCACCCTGGGGGTCTTAACTTCGAATTCTATCGGGAGGACGGCCTCGGATCCGTGAGATAGTTTGAAAGGAGTCTCCCTTGGGGCCGTGTTTGGAGTAGTTCTCAAGGCCCATAGGACCGAAGGCAGCTGCTCCACCCAATTGCCTCTGAGATTCTCTACCTTCTTCTTCAATAGGTTGACAATTATCTTGTTCGCCGCTTCTACCTGAACGTTGCTCCTTGGGTGGTGGACCGACGCGAACCTGAGGTCTATGCCGAGTTGGGTGCAAAAATTAACAAACTCTTCGCTGGCGAATTGGGGTCCGTTATCCGTCACGATGGCTAGAGGGAGCCCATGCCTGCAAATTATTTCACCCCAAACAAAATTTCTCACTATCTGGGATGTTACCTTGGCCAGCGCCTTCACCTCGACCCATTTGGAAAAGTAGTCTATCATCACCAGTAGGAACTTCCTTTGGCCGCTTGCCTGGGGGAAGGGTCCCACCAAATCCAACCCCCATATTGCAAAGGGCCAGGGGGCTATAATTGTCCAGAGTCTCTGAGCTGGAAGGAGATGGAGGGAGGCGTAGAGCTGGCACTTGGAGCACCTCTTAGAAAACTCTGACGCGTCTTGGCTGAGGGTGGGCCAGAAGTAGCCCTGCCTGAGTACCCTTCCCTCCAGGGTCCTGCCTCCCGAGTGACTGCCGCACTCCCCCGAGTGAATCTCCTCCAGGACCCTCGGGGCCTCCTCCTCTGAGACACAATGAGCTAGGAGCCCCGAAATAGTTTTGCGGTATAGCAACCCTGCATGTAAGGAGTAATATGTCGATTTGTACCTGAGCCGCCGCTTGTCTACCCCCTCATTGGGGAACTTCCCTGACGTCAAGTAAGTGATGAAGGGATCCATCCAAGACTCCCGTCGATCCACCTCCATCAGCTCTCCCTCCTCGATAGAAGGCCGGAAGAGCTCCGACACCGTCCCCCCTGCCCGGGGACCGAACTTGGCCAGGAGGTCCGCCTGGACGCTCTCCTCTCTTGGGACGTGCTTGATGGAGAAAGTGCGGAATTGCTCGACGACCTCCTTGACCTTCTCCAGGTACCGTTGGAGAGTCGGCTCTTTGACCTCGAACTCCCCCTTGATCTGGCAAGATACAACCATGGAGTTTGTCAAGACCTCCACGGCATGCACCCCCAACTCCCGAGCTAAGCGGAGGTCTGCAATCACGGACTCATACTCTGACTGGTTGTTGGTGAGGGGGAAATGAATATTGATGGCTTGCTCGATCCTGGTGCCCTGAGGACTTACCAATACCACCCCTCCCCCGAAGGAGTGCTTTCCTGACACTCCATCCACGAGCATCTTCCAGGCCACTAGGTGGGGTAGTTCAGACTCTTCTAACTCAGTCACATAATCGGCCATGAAATCCGCCACCGCTTGCGCCATTATGGATACCCTGGGCACGTAAGAGATATTGAATTCACTCAGCTCTACTTACCACTTGGCCAATCTCCCAGAGTGCTCCACCCCCTCCATGATACCGCGAGGGGGGGTGGTCGGTCACTACTTTGATTGAGTGTGCCTGGAAGTAGGGTCGAAGCTTCCTAGCCGATACCACCAGGGCAAATGCTAACTTCTCCAAGATAGGGCATCTGAGCTCGGCCTTCCTCAAAACCCTGCTAACATAGTAGATGGGGAGTTTTTTCTTCCCTTCTTCCCGAACCAACACCGAGATGACCGCTTCCGACCCCACCCCTAAGTATAGGTATAGGTCCTCCCCTTGTCTTGGCCCGTGCAGCAGTGGGTCCTGGGTCAGCTGTCCTTTTAGCGCTTGAAAAGCTTTCTCACACTCGGGGGTCCACTCAAATTTTTGGTTACCCCTCAATACACTGAAGAAAGAAGAACATTTTTCTCCAGCCTTGGAAATGAACCTACTCAACCCGGCTAGCTTCCCTGTCAGACGTTGAACTTCCTTCGCATTCCTTGGAGATCCCAACTCGAGGATCGCCCTCACTTTGTCCGGGTTAGGCTCCACCCCGAGTGGGGTGAGAAAATGACCCAAGAATTTCCCTCAGCTGGCCCCGAAGACACACTTCAAGGGGTTAAGCCTCATTTTAAATTTTCTCAAAGTCCCAAAGGTTTCCTCGAGGTCCCTGAGGTGGGACTCAAGGTCCCGACTTTTGATCATCAGGTCGTCCACGTAGACCTCCAGGTTCCTGCCCATCTGCTCGCGAAACACCCTATCCATCATTCGTTGGTATGTTGCCCCTGCGTTCTTTAAGCCGAATGGCATCATTTTATAACAATAGCACCCATCCCCGGTGATGAAAGATACATCCTTGATGTCGGGAGGGTGCATGCGAATTTGGTGATAACCTTAAAAAGCATCTAAAAAAGACATCACAGAGAAACTGACGGCGGAGTCAACCAGCGCGTCGATTCTGGGCAAGGGGTAACAATCCTTGGGGCAAGATTTATTAAGCAAAGAGAAGTCAACGCACATACGCCGCTTACCATCCCCTTTCTTCACCATCACTACATTGGAGACCCAGCCTGGGTACTGGATCTCCGATACAAACCCTGCCTTGATGAGCTTGCTCACCTCCTCCCGGATAGGCGCCTCCAACTTGTCCGCCATGGACCTCTTCTTTTGGTGAATGGGGCGGGTGCCGGGATCGAGGTTGAGGCGATGGCACGCCACATCCGCATCGATCTCCGGCATCTCCGCAGCACTCCATGCGAAGACATCCATGTTGTCCTGGACGCAAGCCGAGACCTTCCTCCGGTCCTCTAGGCTGAGCTCCCCGCTGATCCTGATCTTCTCGATTGTTCCGGCCTTGGTGGTCACCTCCACCTCCACCACTTCCTCCACAGCTTCCAACCTGGATTGCTCCCCCCAGGAACTGTCCTACTCTCCGCCACAAGCAAGCTCTTTGGCTCCTTCCCCCCTTTCTTCCTCTTCCACCACCATCAACTCCTCCGCCTCTCCTCCCGGGACCTCCTCTTCTTTCTCTCCTTCTTCCCCCTCTTATGCCCTGGGCCCCTCAATGACCCCTTCCTGGGCATGAACTACTCCTTTGTCCATCCTTCCTTCCAACCTCTCCTCCTCCTCAGCCCCAGCCACCTCTTCCATCACCTTATCCCACTCCTCTGCTTCCTCCATCCAAGAGATGGTGTTGACGACAGTCACATAGCACTGCCTCGCCACCTTGGGGTCTCCCCGGACCCGGATCTGGATTCCACCTGTACTGAACTTGAGGCACTGGTGGAAGGTGGATGGGACGCATCGGAATGTGCAGATAAGAGGCCGTCCGAAGATGGCGATGTAGCTGCTAGGGGCATCCACTATCACGAAGCGGCAGTTCCGGGACTGCCCCCCCAAGGTCACATGGAGTCCCACTCCGCCTTCCACTTCCTTCCTTTCCCCCGAGAACCCAAACAGAGGGCCATCCGAGGCCAAAACCCTTCTGGCCTCCACCTTCATCTCGCCGAACGCCCACTTGAAGATGACGTTGACCGAGCTCCCATTGTCCACGAGAATTCGGGACACCGTTAAGTTCTCGATGGCGGTTTGGATGACCAAAGCGTCGCAGAAAGGGTCCTCATGACCCGACATGTCCTTCTGAGAGAAAGTGATTTTTTCTGCTGGGGGTGGAGCCGTGGATGTCGAAGCCACGCTCCGACGGTAGATGGTATGGAGGCTCGCTTTGCGGGTTGCCTCTACCCCTACTCCCCCGTGGATCACCCCGATCCCTCCTCGGGTCACCAAATCGACCCTGTCTTCACACCTCTCCTCCTCGTCCTCTCGAGGCAGGACCTCCTCGATCCTCACCTGCTGTTGTTGCCGCGGCGCCGACACTCTAGCCCTCTTTGTTTCTAAGAATTCAGGGCAGGTGGTCGTTGCGTGACCTTCCTCATCATTGAAGTCACATTATGGCAACGCCACTTCTCCCCTCTCGGCCTCCGCCACCCTATTTTCCCTTCTCCTTCCCGCTACTGCTTCCACTCCTTCTCTCCTTCCTCTTCCTCCTCTCCCTCATCTGATTGCCATAGCCTGCTGAGGCAGGGGAGGCATCTGCCTCGGACCCTGCCTCCATCCCAGCTGTTGGGGTCTTCCTTGCCCCCCATAGAAATTACCCCCTCCTGGGGCGTAGCCTCTTCCCTGACCTTGCGTCCTCCCGCCATGTTGCCTCCATCCCCCTTCCGGGGCCCGGGGCTCTTCCCTTCTCCGCACCTCCTGCTGCTTGACCTCCGGCTCACTGAGTTTTGCTAGCCTCTTGGTGAGCTCCGGATTGGCCTCCTCACTCTCGACCTCCTCCGCCACCCTCTCCATCAGCTCCTCATAGGAGACGGGGGCTTTCCTCTTCAGGTCCATCTTGAAAAAACTATCCTTCAGCCCCAACGTGAAGGCGAGCTGAAGAGCAAACCCTGGCATCTCCTGGGTGAGCAAAACTTCTTCCTGAAACCGATCTGCGTAATGATCCAACGACTCCTTGGGCTCCTGCTTCACCTTGAAGAGGGACTCGGCGTCCTTCTTCCTCTTCTTCGAAGTCAAAAACCGCAACAAGAAACTTCTACGCAAATCCTCAAATTCGTAGATTGATCCGACAGGAAGTTGGTGGAACCACTCCCGGGCCTTCTCCTTCAGGGTGACGGAGAAGAGCCGACACTTGAAGGCGTCCGACATCAGCCTGATAGAGATCGAGTCCTCGAACGACTACAGGTGTTGGACTGGGTCGTCCCGGCCATGGTAGTAGACCCTGTCCCACTCCCCGAACCCTTCCGGAATGGGTGCGGAAAGCACCAACTCACAAAAGGGGCTTCCCCTACCTGCTATCTTCTCCTGCTCCACTCGCCCCCCGAGCTCCTTCACCTAGCTTGAGCTCGATGGAGCGCTGCTCGCGAGAGCCACCTTTGCCAGAGCCGCACCTACGGACCCCACGCCCGCCAGGATCGCACTTGCCTGCACCGCACTCGCTTGCGCCGCACTCGCTTATGCTGCACTCGCCTGTACCGCACTCTCCTGCGCTGTGCTCGCTGGCACTGAGCTCGCCGGACTGGCGAACAGCACTCGCCCCTCCAGGTCCGGCACCGACCCTCCAGCCACCTCCTTTCCAGCCCTTCCTCCCGGGTCATCCTCGCCAACCGCTATCGGAGGATGGGACTCTTGAACCACTAGGGTCGCGAACTCACTACGCAGTGTTGCGACCGTGAACCCGAGGGTGTCGAGGACTTCTCGCCTGAAGTCTGAGAACATTCTCTGCATCGCCGCCGGTGGCGACCCGCTGAACTCCTCGCCTTGCTCTTCATCTCCTACCATGTTCCTTTCTTGGAATCTTCTTTGACCAGCCGCGCTCCACGCTCACCGCACCAAAAAATGTTGAAACTGATTTCTCGGTCTCTTGTGAAGCTCGGGCCCTCAACAAGTTGAGGGGCAGCTAGCCCTTACTAGTCCCTCTGAAGGAGCAGACTGGGGACTCGGAAACAAACTAAGACCTTGGTCACAGCGAGGAGGTCCCACCGCAAACCCGGAAGGTCGTTTAGCGCTTCCCCTCCCAAGCAAAAGCTGAGACTTGGGCACCTTGGAGAGCTAGAGCACTAAACCAAAGTAATCGAGGGAAGAAGAAGCACATAGAACTGAGATTGGAATCCTCTCCCAAGGTGCCCATGAAGGTCTATTTATAGTTTTTTGCTCATGGTCTGTTAATAGCGGAATTCCGCCTTTTGATTTTACTAAACGCACCCAAATTTGGCCTGCTAACAGCCAAACTCCACTGTTTGGAGGGGCTAACTGCAGACCACCATGGGCAGAGGAGTAATTCCACCTCTTCAGTCTATGGGTAAGTGGCCTATGAGAACACCGTTCACGAGATCTCTCGCGAGTCTCTTCGCGAGGATGGCTCGCAAAAACCCCTTATAGGCGAGGACTCTGCGAAGGCCCCGCTCGCGCCTTTTCTGGTGACGGCCACCGAGGCCAGGTCTCGCACGCCTTCCTGCGAGCTCCCCTTGTCCTTGTGTAAATCTGCTAAAATGGCTGGAGGATTGAGTTCGCCGAGCTGAGTAACCAGTTCGTCGAACTGAGAACTTGACGCGAGTTCGTCGAACGGAGGAGCACGTTCGTCGAAAGAGGAACTTATTTCGTCGAACGCAGTTTGAACCTCGTCGAACACGAAGACTTGGAATAAATTCGGCTCGTCCGCCTTCTCGCGAGCAGTCGACGAGTACTTGGCTCGCCCGCCTTCTTGCGAGCTGACCTTGAGGCTCGGGCTCGCAGCGACATGTCTCGCGCGCCTTCCTGCGAGTGACCCTTGAAGATCTGGCTCGCCTTCTTTGTCACCTCTTCCACCTGTTGGATATGAAACCCCACTTAGGCGAGCGTCCTGTGAAGACCCCGCTAGAACTTCTACCAGCGACCTCCACTGAGGCCGGGTCTCGCACTTCCTTCTGCAAGCCCTCCCGCTGAGACAGGGCCGGGAGCCGCTGAGAAGGTGCCTGAGCCCGCTGAAACAACTGCTTGTCTCAGCGAGTCCGCTGGGATGGGTTAGAAATAGCTGCTGAGACGGCTGACCTTCTCAGCCCAACCGCTGAGACAGATGCTGAGGTGTCGTTCGTCGAACGCTGATCTGAGTTCGTCGATCCCAACAGAAGCTCGACGTTCGTCGAACGCTAAATGGATCTCGTCGAACGTTGAACTGAGTTCGCTGATCTCGACAGAAGCTCGACGTTCGTCGAGTGCAGAATAGGTCTCGTCCTACGCAGGTCGGGTCTCTCGCCTAGGTGGGATCGCACCTGGCTTGTCCCCGCGTTAGATTTCTAGTGGTTTGAAGTTTGACTTGGCGAGCTCTAGCCCGATTCCACCTTCTCGCTCGAGGCAAATATCGGGGTTGTACACCAAAGGTGACGGCTATCTCGGAGTCGCACGATTTAAGGAAACTCAAAATTGAGAGCCTCATTGGGAACCTCAAGACCCATGTGGTTGAACTCAAGATTCGGCAACAAGAGTACAACTTGGTGCCAAAGAAGAAGGCAGGGCCTTAGCATTGAAGTCAAAGAAGGAGGTTGACAGAGAAGATGATGAAGAGGATGAGGAGAGCCTCTTTGTGAAGAAGTTCAAAAGGTTCATGAAGAATCCGGAAAGGAGAAACACCTTTCGGAAATACTTCATCAAGAAGGGATCTTCATTGAAGAAAGGAAGAGGTAGTGACGAGGACGATGATGAGCGACCACCACCGGAGTGCTATCATTGTAGAATGACCGGACACATCCGGAGCCAGTGCCCGAAATATCTGAAAGAGTGTAAAGAAAAGTGGCACATGGAAAAAGAGAAGAAGAAGGTCCTAAAAGCGCCTACATGGGATGACTCCTCCTCTGAGGATTCAAGCGGCTCATCCACTAGCAATGAAGAAGAGGCAAATATGTGCCTTATGGGAAAAAGTAACAAAACATCTGAGGATGAAAGCAGTGTCCAAAGCGACACTGAGGTAACTCTCCCTACTACTTATGATGATTTATATATTGAATATTTACAAACATGCAAATTTTTTGATAAAAGTTTAAAAGATATTGATATTCTAAATTCTGAAAATAAACTTTTATTAAAAGAAAACAAAAAATTATCTAAACAATTAGGGAAAGAAAAGGTATCTTGCCAAGAGTGCAATCACTCCTTGGCAAGAGTAAAAGAACTTGAAGAAGCTCTTTTTAAATCTCAATCCAATATTGAAATTCTTACTAAGGAGAAGGGAGATTTAGAGAGAACTTTAAAAGCCTCTCTTCTCAAATAGAGGAAGGAAAGAAGAGTTTTGCGAATCGGTGTGTTATGTTGGTAACGGAAAACACCGCTCTCAAAGCTCGTATTCATGATTTAAATATTGCTATTAAGAAGTTTGGAGTTGGGCAAAGATCTCTAGACATGATCTTGGACAACCAATGTCATGGAAGTGCCAAATATGGCCTTGGATATGGTTCTGGAAGCTATCGCCAGGCGTTAACTCCTAACGCCGGCGTTAGCTATAATTCCAGATACATTAATTCTGTTAATAATAAATTTAAAAATGCAAATGTTACCTCATTTTCCAACAAGAGTTTATCCAAAACTTCAAAAAGGGTCTAATCCCCTTTTATATCGTGTGTCAAATGTCATTTATTTGGACACACCTCAAACTCTTGTAAGAAAAAGGGCAGTAGTGCTATAAAGCAAATCTGGGTGCCTAAGATTTCCACCTATTCTATGGGAGGAACCTCTTGGGTATCCGGATCTTTACTCTCATCTCCTTTTTAGGTATGTTGGCAGGCTAAGGACAAAAAGGACGTGTAGTGTTAGGACTCGGGATGCTCCAAACACATGACAGGAAACAAAGCAAAGTTCATTAGCCATGAGATGAAGAAAGAAGGGATGGTGACATTTGGTGACAACGGAAAAGGAAGGGTCATGGGCATCGACACAGTGGGTAACGATTCTTTTTCAATCTCAAATATTTTATTTGTAGATGACTTAAAACATAATTTAATTTCAATTAGTCAATTATGTGATATAGGCTTAAATGTATTATTTGAATCATCTACAAATCTTTGCAAAATTATAAATTTTAAAACAAATGATGTCGTACTCACCGCACCTAGAATGCATAATGTTTATATGATTACTTTTAATGATCTTTCAAATTCTTCTTTAAAATGTTTTATTTCTAAAAATGAAGAATTAGAACTTTGGAATATGCGCCTTGGTCACTCTAGCACCAAGCTTATTTTGAAATTATCAAAAAATAAATTAATTAAAGGTTTACCTATGCTTAATGGTAATTTATCTTCTCTTTGTACGCCTTGTCAAAAAGGAAAGTTTTCAAAAAATTCTTTTAAGAGCAAAAATGTAATTTCTACTTCTAGACCACTTCAATTAATTCATATAGATCTATTTGGACCGGTTAGCACTTCAAGTTTAGGTGGTAGAAAATATACTTTTTAAATAATTAATGATTATTCTAGATTTTGTTGGACTTTATTTCCATCTTCCAAATCCGATGCATTTCTTGAATTCACAAAACGATGCATTCGTATTCAAAACAAACTTGATTTAAAAATTAAATGCATACGCTCGGATCATGGAGGAGAATTTGAAAATAATAAATTTTCTTCTTTTTGTAATGATTTAGGAATTAAACATGAATTTTTCGCTCCTCGCACCCCACAACAAAATGGTGTAGTGGAGAGTAAAAATAGAACCCTTCAAGAGCTAGCACGCACTATGCTTTGTGAATATGGGTTGCATAAATCATTTTGGGCTGAAGCGGTTAATACTTCTTGTTATATCATTAATCGTGGCATGCTTCGTCCTATTTTAAAATTAACACCTTATGAGCTTTACTTTAAAAGAAAACCTAATGTATCTTATTTTCATATCTTTGGTTGTAAATGTTTTATTTTAAACACTGGAGATTCACTAGGAAAATTTGATGAAAATGTGATGAGGGAATTTTCATTGGGTACTCTTCTACTAGTAAGGCTTATAGAATTT
The DNA here is from genome assembly GCA_033032865.1 of Dactylorhiza incarnata. Lineage (NCBI taxonomy): Eukaryota > Viridiplantae > Streptophyta > Magnoliopsida > Asparagales > Orchidaceae > Dactylorhiza > Dactylorhiza incarnata. The sequence continues at coordinate 23,563,283 of JAWHQI010000011.1, read as the reverse complement.
ATAATAAACAAACTAAAATAGTTGAAGAGTCTATACATGTAAGGTTTGATGAGTTTGTTCCTTGTGTAGATACTAATCATACAGGAAACGAAGACGAACCCCTTTCCCCTTTGGAGCATGAGGATGATGAATCACTTGGAGAAAAAGAAGAAGAAATAGTAGAATATGTTCCTCCAAGCGTGTTGCAGTTTACTAAGGATCATCCAAAGGAGTTTGTGATAGGAGAACCATCAAAAGGGGTAAGTACTCGTTCTTCTTTACATGAGTATTTTTCAAACCTTTGTTTTGTATCCGAAATAGAACTAAATAACGTTTCAACCGCTTTAAATGATGAATTTTAGTTTTTAGCTATGAATGATGAACTAAATCAATTTGAACGGAATAAGGTTTGAAATTTAGTAGAGAGATCATCTAATCATCCAGTTATAGGAGTCAAATGGATTTTCAAAAACAAACTAGATGGTGACTCTAAAATTACAAGGAATAAAGCTAGACTAGTTGCACAAGGGTATTCACAAATCGAAGGGGAAGATTTTGATGAAACTTTTGCACTCGTTGCCCGCCTAAAATCAATTAGAATATTTCTTGCATTTGCGAGTTTTAAAAGATTTAAACTATTTCAAATGGATGTTAAAAGTGCATTTAAATGAGATTATAAAAGAAGAAGTTTATGTAGAACAACCCCCCGGTTTTGTGTGAAATATTTCCTAACCATGTGTATAAGTTAGAAAAAGCGTTTTATGGTTTGAAGCAAGCGCCACGTGCTTGGTATGATAGATTGACATTATTTTTGATAAAGCACGGTTATAAAATGGGAAGTGCAGATAATACACTCTTTATTAAGCAAGTAGATAATGATTTGATTATATTGCAAATTTATGTTGATGATATCATTTTTGGAGCCACTAATGAAGAGTTATGTAATGAAGTAATTTTAGTGATGAAAAATGAGTTTGAAATGAGCTTGGTAGGAGAACTCATTTATTTTCTAGAATTTCAAATCTCACAAAAACAAGATGGTATTTATTAATCAAACTAAATATGTTCATGATATTCTTAAAAGATTTGGATTTGAAAACCTAAAACAAGCTAATACACCAATGAGTGCATCACTAAAATTAGGAGAAGATGAAACTGATATTTCTATTGATCAAACATTATATAGAGGAATGATGGGCTCATTGCTTTATTTAAGCGCATCTAGACCCGATATTATATTTTCTGTTTGTTTATATGCTAGATTTTAAGCTAACCCAAAAGAATCACATTTGAAAGCGGTTAAAAGTATTTGTAGATATTTAACCAGAACATCTAGATTAGGTTTATGGTATCCTCATGATGATTATTTTATTTTACATGGTTTTTCTGATTCGGACTATGCGGGATGTTCATTAGATCGTAAGAGCACTAGTGGCACGTGTCATTTTATAGGCCCTTCACTCATATCATGGTCAAGTAAGAAACAGAATTTTGTTGCCCTCTCCACCACCGAGGCGGAATATATCGCCCTAGGTAGTTGTTGTGCACAAGCCTTGTGGTTGACCCAAACGTTAGAAGACTTTGGTGTTCATCTAAATAACACAGAATTAAAGTGTGACAACAAGAGTGCTATAGATCTCACAAACAATCCCGTACATCATTCTATATCTAAACATACAGATGTCCAACATCATTACATTAGAGATCATATTAAGAAGGAACATGTTAAAATTAGCTTTATAGGGACCGAATCACAACTTGCCGACATTTTTACCAAACCTCTACCCGATGCACGTTTTCACATGCTTAGGTTAGAATTAGGTGTCTTAGAAATGTCACTATAATCCTTATACAAAGCTATCAAAATTATCTTATATACTTTGTTATATTTGTTTGCATTTTTTTTAAAACATTCAAACACAATAAAAAATGTAAAAACTATAGATAAACCACCAAAAACACGCTAAAAGAGCCTTCATATCAACTTCATAATGTCTGAACTTTCAACTGTAAGAAGGCATAGTTATATTACAAATGAATCATGAAAAAGATTTTTCAAAAAGTCAAAAATTGGAGTGTTGTCTCGGCGTTAAGAAGCTAACGCATGACATCAGCCTCTATGCTCAAAATTTTTTCTGTTTTATTGAAAAAATTTTGGTATTATTTTATTGCAGTATTTTGTTTTAATTTTTTTTTAAAAGGTTTTCCTTTTTTTTTATTATTTACTTCAAAAAGTTAAAAACAAAAATTTTTTTATACTTAAATGTTTAATTCAATGATGATTATATATATTGCTTAAGGATTCTTTACAATGTTAAATTGAAACCCTCAAGTTTCTTAAAAATATTGTTTTGTTTTTATCATGCCTTGAATATCATCTTAAAATGTGAAAAAAAAATTGATTATAGATTACATGTGTAGAAACGTTTTTACACGTCTCTAAGTATGAGTAAAGTTTTTATCTTTGATAATGATTTTCTCACTTACACTTTTTTGTTAATATACATGTATTTTAAATCTTATTGCATAATTGTGTAGTATACGAACTTATTTTGAATCTCATAAATAATTCCTTCTTGAATTCTTTGTTTTTCATGCACTTGTGATTAGAGAAATGTGGTATATAAAATAAAATTTCTATGTTTGCAAAAACAAGTGAATTCGAAGTCCTTAGTCACTAAACTAAAAAGCAAATAATGAATGACAAGGTTAACTCCACCAAGCACTACTCACCCTCCTGATAAGTCTTAATGAGCATTGTGAGGTTGAGCACCTTGGAATGAATTGTAAAGTGTCTTGTACAAACAAAATTTTCACCACTTCTCTTTAAAAATAAAAATAAAATAATATATGTGCATTGGAATTTGTGGAAGTAAAGTTGTTTATGTTCAATTCATAGTTATGTTCTTACATTACATAGTTTCATGTAGTTTGATTTATACACTTGTATACTTTATCAAAACACACTTATTGAACACGTCATTATCATTTATAATACTTCCACTCATGAGAATTGGACTAAAAACTTATCTATACAATTCTCTACAATCATGAGTAATTGCACTAGATAGCAAAGCGTGATCTTTACAATATTTGTGCATACTTGAAATGCAAATTACCTTACATTGTAAACATATCTTTCCTTGATATTTAATAAATCTTGCTTGCTACTTTTATATTACAAATTTTCAATGTACTTGCAACTTGTGTATCTAAATTCAAAATATCTACTTATTTTAAACGCTTATTATATTTTGTTCTTAAAGATGTTCAATATTGCTTTCGCAGTGTTCACTATTTTTCAAAAAAGTTGCATTTATTTCTACATAGTGCACAAAGAAAAATTAAAACTACTCATCCCTACCTCCTTTTGATTATAACAAAAGGGGGAGATTAAATTAAAGAAATAAATTAGAGAAATATATGATTTAGGGGGAGTAAATTAGGAAATGCACTCATGTAGGGGAGTATCCACATAGGGGGAGTATGTATGTTTATCACGCTTAACATATACTATAAACACTACTCTAAATATGTTTTATTTCTTATTAGTGGATTTGTTATTATCAAAAGGGGGAGATTGTTGGAGCTTGTGTTCAACTTCTCTTAGTTTGAGAAATAATAAATTACAATATGTATTTGATCTTGCTTGTGTTTATAGTGTGCAGGTACTACAGTTAAATACCCTATGAACAGTTTGACGATTCTCTGAAAAGAGAGCTAACGCCCCGCGTTAGTAGTTAACGCCCCGCGTTAACTTTCGTCAAGAAGAATCCGTCGAGATGAAATGTCGTCGAGAAGGAATCCGTCGAGAAGCCGAGACAACGCCAGCGTTGACTCTTAACGCCCGCGTTGAGTCACGATATGCCACGATCCCCAAGGTTTGCACGCTCTCAACAACTATCGTGCATGATGCTTAACGCTGGCGTTAACTCTTAACGACAGATGTTAGCTCTCGTGTCTATTTAAAGACCTGATCTCGTTTGCTAAAAATAATAAGAATTCAAGCCCTCATTCTATACTTCAGAGAAATCATTTCATCGTGAATTCAGAGAGAACTCCCAACACCAACATTGAGGAACAAGAGTGAGAAGGAGAATTCCAACGACAAATTTGAAGAAGGACGCTAGCTTCAACTCCGACGTGGTCATGGCATATCTTCGACATCTCCTTCAGCGCTCTTCATTCTAGGGAGTCTTTTATTCTGATTTTCTACTTTATCTTTTCATTTTTCCTTGTAACGGTAGTGAATTCGCCGCCTTGCGTGTGGCGACTAGGTCGGGTTTGGTCTAGGGGGAAATTCGCCGCCTTGTGCGTGGCGACTAGGTCTAGGGTAGATCTAGGGGGTGGCTAGAGACCTTATCTGGGGAAAGATAGACTAATAGCCAACCGGTCCTTGGGAGAAGAACTGGTGAAGGAACAAAAAGTGATTTTTAAGTTGTCGCCTCAAATTTCCAACGTTATTGAAATTTTATCCTTGTAATCATTTTTGTGAAATATAAAATTCTTTTTCAGTATATCTAATTTTTCTGGAATTGTATTTCATAAAGAAAATCATTTTGAATATTTCTGTAAAAATATTTTCTGGAGAGATAATGCGCGACGTTGACTCTTAACGCCAGACATTAGCGACACAGCCAAAAAGTTTTTCTGTTATTTAAAAGCTTCAGTTTATCTCAAAAACAGTAAACCACTTATTCACCCCCCCCCCCCCCCTCTAAGGGCTCCAACAGATCCAACACAAACAACCTGCATTTAAATTAATTTATCGAGGAGTTTGTACTGACACAAAATCAAGATTACGAAAAAATATGGCTGGCTCCCACAGAATATACTTTATATAATTGCTTAGTATACACTAACTCTTCCACAACATCCCTATAAACTTTGTATGTACATCTATCTGCTCATATTAAAATGGCTTGGATTAGTGTGGTTAATTGATAAAAATCTAAGAGCTCAAAGAGGTAAAAGAGTACAGAACCGTTCGGAACACAATGGAGCCACTCCAAGTTCTCATGGAAGTATTTAACTGGTTTGTCACAGTCTTGCACATGATCTTTCCAGCCTTGTTTAGGGCATGACCTGAGGAGAAAAAAGTTCCACGACGATTAAAGATAAATCTATCTATTTGAAACACATTTCTTAGGAGCGAATTTTAAAACGTGTGTTACCTTTAAGCTTCGGCATTGTTTCCCCATTTTTTTGGCAACAATATCCTTGAACACAACATTTCTAGTGTAGACGCCTTCGTAATCGGGCGGGCACCACCCACCTTCAGCCTTATGTTAGTGCAATGGCGAGCTCCGCCCCGTAGGCCTCCACGCACGGGAGGCCCCCTTGAGAATGGGAAGTGTTTTAGCACAAACAAAATGTTGTGATAAAGGACGAAGATAAAAAACTTCTAACATCAATTGGAATCGTACATACCTACCACCAAGTAGTATTAAAGAATAATGATATAGTAGTTGGTAATAAACAATGTTATCATTCTGACGCAGGGGCAGGCTAGGGTTGGGAAAACTAGACACACTACGGGTGATTATAGGTGTAGGGGGAAACCAACACTACACGAGCTTCACAAGATCCAGACGGTTTAAAATTAATTTCAGCCTTTGCAAAATCTCACAAACAATATTAGAGCGATGAAGCGGCACACAGATGCGGCTCCAAATCGGAGAGCGCAAATATTAAACAATAAGCGGAAAAGCCCTGCAGGTTAGCACAATCTCAAAGCCCAAAATACTATTTAATTGACAAACCTAGCAAATAAGAACACAAGCAAAGAGACAGCGTTTCAAACTCAAATCCAAAATACAACTTACAATCATGTGAAGAGCCAATCGGACGGGGTGGCACCGAACACGGAGAGGGATGGATCCGGGCCTCTTGGCAACGAGAAAAGAGGTGGAGTGGTGGGCTGCTGGTGGGGAATAGGGGAGACAGGGTCGGCTGTGGTAGGGAGGGGGAAAACGGGGTCGGCAGCGGCAAAGGAGGGATAAGGGGTCGGCAGTGGCAGGGAAAGGGGGAGACGGGGGAAGACTGGATCGGCGCTGGCAGGAAAGTGGGGAGGCGGGGTCGGCGCCAGCAGGGAAGGTGGAAGACAGGGTCGGGGAGGACGGTGGCGTCGGAAGAAGGGCTCAGGCGTCGCACCTGAAGCTTGGCGTCGCACCAAGGGACCGATCGAAGAATCTCTCAAATCAATCGGTGGCTGCCTCCATCCTTTTGGCTCCTATAAATAGGAAATAAAGACTAGGGCAACAGGAATCAACGACACAGATCGTCCGATCTTCCGGTTGCCAAAATAACCTAAAACTTGTCTGAATGAAATAAAACAAAATACGAAAAGTACTCGCGTCGACCTTCCGGACGCATCCGTGGGCTCGGATCGCCCAGAATGGCTCTCTAGATATAAAAATAGAAATCACGCCCGCCTCCTGCGAGAATAAACATGCACGGGTCATCGCGGACGTCGATCGCCATCACATTCACAATTAAAATTGAACTAGAAAAGCAGTTAGAAGTCCAATGACTTCATGTGTGAACATCATACAACGTCATACTCTAACATCACAACCCTTTAAACCATAATAATAGTACAACCACAAAAAAATATGCATAAGCAGTGAAGGCAATATAGGGACCAAGAAAGTCGGTTAATCATTAAAAACAAAGAAAGAATTATACCTCCAGATAATGAAAGCAAGTTGTGAGGTGCGAGGCACGGTCAGATCCTGTGTCATATTGATCAAGGTGGATTTGTGGGATATTGATAAACAATTTAAAGAAGTGAACATATAATGTGAGAGCATAATTAAAGCAGTTAGGATACAAAGTACAACCGAGAGTAATAAAGAATGCATACGTCAGTTCTTCTAAATTGTGCTGCAAGAATAAGTATAAATTGTAAGTCTGTTGAGTATAAAAAGAGATGAAATAGAAAAGAGGTTGAGTACAATCTCGTACCTTATTTGAATTTGAATCCAACGGTTAAGTGCAACTATATTAGCAAGTACACTATATTTAATCAGACAACCAAGCGCACGGAAACATGTGTAAATGTCTAAAATACTGCCAGTACACTATATTAGCAATGGCGAGATCGAATGTATTAGCAAGGGGATAATAATCTTGACCCTATCTGCCTTTCATGTGGAAATGTGGACGTTTTTTTTGTAATTAATGGAAAAATATCCAGGCAAGCAAGTTCAAATTTCATGGGGAGTAATAGTGAATAAAAGCCAAACTAACACACAACAATTAATTCGTATAGCAATTCTGGTTTACATTCATCATCGTTAGAAATAACCATGAAAAAATACAGTAAAAAAAAACTACTTGCCGCTGGAAAAAAACTGTGCGTTAATAAGTAACGCATCGGGGCTAATCTCCGCTGCCCGACCGCGGCGGAGATTAGCCCCGCTGCGTTACGGGCCGCATTCGGGCGGTGTCGTCTGCCTAACAACAGTGGATTAGCCCCGCCAAACACAACCAATATTACATCTAAGGTTTACATTATAATATTACGTGCAATATATAACCAGAGGTAGGTAGGACAATATATAATATTGCATCTGAGGTTTACATCATCATTTTACAGGCAAAATTGCGTAGGCCATTGATTTAGACAGAAAGAGAAGAGTTAGGATTGCTATACTTGCATACCCATTGTTGTCATATTTACCTTTACAGTCCAGATATGGTGTTGAAATGACTGAAACCTTTTGTGTGAACAATGAATGTTCTTGTGCGATGTTAGGGTTTGAATGTTCTTATGCGATGTCATATTTACCTTTGCAGTCCAGAGTTAGGGCTTGAATCTCAATTGCCATACCAATAAATTCCCTGAGAAATGAATTTGCACTAAAATAAAACGTGTTAAGTATTTACCTTTTGAAATTTATTGAAAGAACTTCAAAGCCCATTGGTACCATTCTTTATTACCATCAAGCTAGTAGCATCTCACTGAAGCAGAAGACCCACCAATAGGTATAGGCTCCTGGAAACATTAAAATCAGTAAATCACGGTTTTGTTTAAAGAAATATAAGCACATATGATTAAGTCAATTGGAAGAAAAAAAATGTCAAAAATGAAATGTACTATCTATACAAGGAAAAAAACATAGTGTGAATGTAGTATAATTCATTAATTATTTAAGATACAAATAAGTTGCTTTTAATACATCATAGAAAAAATGTAAATTGTACAATATGAAACATAAGACGTAAGTTGTATAGTTCAAGAGTAAAATGCATAATGAAGAACTAATCAAACAATTCATATTTACAGCTGAGCAATTAATCAAACACATTGCGTGAATAGCTAAAAATAGAAGGAAAAGATGTGTTGCGGGTCGCTTAGGGCTCTTGGTAGACCGGTTTACTTGAACCATCTTAGCTCGGGAGCGAACCAAGCGCGCAAACAGTCAATTTGAGATTCGTTGATTAAACTGGGACATTTTAGCGTGGAAAACCCGGAAAGGGTAAAAAACCACGTGGTCGGAGCTGTGCCGACCAAACTTCCACTATCTTCTGGGGGGTTACAATTAGAGACTTAGAAGTCGAGCGCGACAGGCCGCTGCTCGTTACAATAATAGAGAGAAAGAGAGAGAGAATTCTGAAGGCGACAGACCACCTCCAGAAAAACTAAGTCCTTTCTCTTTCTGAGAAAGGTGGAGAACGAAAGTGAGAAAGCTCCGGAGAACAAAAGTGAGAAGGCTCCGGAGAGCAGAAGTGAGAAGGCTCCGGAGAACAAAAGTGAGAAGCTGCGTCGCCTTTCGGGACGAAGGAAATCTTCAAGTCCGCGAAGGAGATCTTCAAGCGCCGAAGGAGAATTCCGCAAAAGTCTGCAATGAGCTCTCCCGGGTCCAGCAGGCAAGGTCCTTTCAAATGAAGCCCTGGGGCTCCTTTTATAGCTTTGGCCGGGGGCAGTCCTGTAATTTCGTCGTCGTAACTTCCATAAATATCTGGCGGACGAATCATATTTTCTGGTTTGGGGCACACGGGTCGCCATTTTTCGCAAATGACTATCTTTCCCTTCGGGCAGTTCGGGCACGTTGGGCAGTTTTGTTGGAGGCGAAAAAGGCGACAGGTTGTTCCTGAAATCTGAGAAACTGGAAAGACAAAAAGTGAGCATGCCAGAAAGACAAAATGTGAGAAGTCAGAAAAACAAAAAGTGAGAAGTCAGAAAGACAAAAAGTGAGAAGTCAAAAAGACAAAAAGTGAGTTGAGCGCGCTCAGAAGCGCTCTGAGCGCGCAATGAACACGGAAGCAATCTAGGCGACTGGGGAAGCGTTCTGAGCGCGTGTGAGCGCGGAGGCATTCTAAGCGCGCTCAGAAGCGTTTTGGGTGCGCGCGAGCGCGGAGGCGTTCTGAGCCCCCAATGAACATGGAAATGTCCTGGGGTCCGAGTACATGACAAGGAGCGCGCCGGGCAGGGCTCCTCGCGATCCCCCCTGTAAAAAGGAAGGAGGGGGGAGGAGGCGGCCGCATCCCCTTACGGGAAGGGGTGCGGACTGGCCGCACCCTTGGGGGGTGCCACCCGGCCGCACCTCGCAAGGGTGCGGCTTGGCCGCACCCCAAGGAGGAGCGGTCTGGCCGCACCCCGCAAGGGTGCGGCTTGACCGCACCCCGAAGGGGGTGCGGCCCGGCCGCACCCAGCAAGGGGTGCGGCGGCTGGACCGCACCCCAGGGGGGTGCGGCTTGGCCGCACCCCCTTGAGGGGTGAGGCTTGGCCGGACCCCCTTGAGGGGTGCGGCTGGGCCGTTCCCCTGCGACGGGGGGCGCTGCCCGCGCACTACCTTGCGCTACCGAACGCGCGGTAGTGCGTGCGCCTGCGATTTGCCTCGCGCGCGCTCTCGACCTGGTGGTTAGCGGCGGAAATGGCGGGCTTCGCCTCTTCAACTCGAGCGATTGTACGTTGATCGTTGACCCCACCTCTTTAGTGGAGTTTTCTCTAGACGCACCTCAAGGCCTTTATGGGTATATAACAAGAGGAATAAAATTAGAACTCATCAAAAGAAATGATTGCATTTTTTTTAGTTAACATTTTTTGATAGTTTAATAATCTCTGTAGGGTAGATTTCGGAGTAGTGGAAGGTAATTAGTCAGCAATAGCAGGTGAAAATGTATCCATATTCATTTGTGACTAAATAGATAAACAATTGATATAACTTGCAGATAGTTTACAGTTCTTAACTGGTGTGGCTGTTCGCGAACGACATTGTCGTTCTTCGGCGTGAGAAGTGTGAAGAGGGTAAGTGCTATAGGGCAGGTAAGAAGAAATACTAAGAAGAGGAAAAAGAAACACCGAGCTTTGAAGAGATAGGGCAGAGAACGTCGCTTCTTTGTCGGAGGTCGATCAGAAAAGGGAGACGGCTGAAAACGGACGTCGGTAAGCTGAGTCCTCTGACCACCTCCTCGAAGATCTCCGTCGCATCGTCGCCGTAGAATGGAGGGATTCCCCCCAGAAGCGAGGAGGAAGAGGAAGAGGAAGGAAGATGATTTCTGGCAATGGGATTTGCGGAGTCGGTGATGGGAGGTGATTGGCGGCATGCAAGCCGAAAGGAGAACTGCGAGTGAAGCCCTAGAGAATGCGAGTCGGGGGCGGGCGCTGGGGAGAGAAATGGAGAACTGCGGGCTCGGGGAGGTGAGGGTTGTGAATAGGTAGCCACAGCGTGGAATTAAAATGCCGTGAGAAATGGAGACCGTGGATCATATCATGAGGGATGGATGAATGGCCAAGATTATTGTAATGGCTTTTAAATTCACGGCTTTAAAATGTCATTTCATAAATCTTTTTAGAATAGTATATATCTATCTATATTATATAAAGAAAAACATTCAGGTCCAAATTGAAGCCAATATATAACCAAAGATTGAATCTCCACGTCAGATCATAGCAATCTGGGCTGCAAATAGTCATTTCTTCAAAATTCTGGCCTGCAAATAGCCATTTTCTGAAAACAGCCCCCTCCCTCACGATAGCAGCCCCGATCCACTATTCACCTAAAGGGCCACCACCGTTTCCCTACCCTGCCGCCGGCGGAGCCACCGCCCGCTTGACCGGAGCCCACCGGCGAACCTGTCGGGGGTACTCCGGCGGCGTCCCGGCAGGGCCACCTCCAGCGGTCCTGACCGTGAGGCCCAAATCTGGGCCTCACGGTCAGGGCCACCGCCGACGGTGTCCCTACCGGGACGCCGTCGGAGTACCCCCGACAGGTTCGCCGGGGTCCGGTGACCTCGCCGGTGGGCTCCGGTCAGGCCGGCGGTGGCTCCGCCGGCGGCGGCAGGGAAGGGCAACGGCGGAGGCGAGGGATCTTATTTAAAAAAAAAAACGTAATTTTAATTTAAAATATAATATATATATCTATATCTTATAAAGAAAAACTTCCAGGTCCATCTTGAGGCTGAATTACAACCACAAATTAAATCATAGTCGTTCGATCGTGACGATCTGGGCTGCAAATAGTCATATCCAGATTTCCGGGGCCTGCGAATAGTCATATTAAGAAATATTGGGTTTCCTCCTCCCGTTGAAACCCCGATCGCAAACCTGCCCCAATTTGCGGTACGCCCCCGCCGCCGCCGGAGCCACCACCGACCTGACCGGAGCCAACCAGCGAGGTCGCCGGCCCCCGGCGAACCCGCCAGAGTTAGTCCGGCAGCGCTCCGGCAGGGCCACCGCCGGCGGTGGTCCTGACCATGAGGTCCAGATTTGGGCCTCACGGTCAGGGCCCTGCCGGAGCGCCGCCGGACTACCCCCGACAGGTTCGCCGGGGTCCGGCGACCTCGCCGGAGGGCTCCGGTCAAGCGGCGGCGGCTCCGCCGGCGGCGGGGTAGGGAATCTGCGGAGGAGGCGGAGGATGCGTTTTTTTAGGGTGATTATAAGTGCAAACCATTTATGGCTACGTGCAAACCATTTATGGCTACGTGCAAACCATGGTTATGTGCAAACCAAAAAATTTTAAGTGCAAACCAAATTCTTAGTGTGAGAACTTGAAAATAACAGGAATTTTTTATTTCCAAAAATCTAAGTATTACAAGAGTATTGCCTCCTTTATATAGACTAGGAGGGAAACAGTAAAATACAAATATACGATGTGGGACTAAATACAAATACACAGTACACAAGAGAGCTGGGCGGTCTGGGCGGTCAGGAATATTGAGACCGCAGCGACTTCTGCGATCTGGAGTAAGGTCGGGCGATCACACGACAGGAGGAAGGTCGTGTGACAAAAGAGACCGTCGGACGGTTAGATCGTTCTGGCGAACACTCCCCCATAAGGGAGAGACCGGGAGGGCCAGACCACTTCTCTCCATAAGAAGCGATCTGGTATATCCGAGATGAACTGGCAGTCTTGCACTTGGAGACCGCTGAGACCACTGGCTCTAGACTGCTTGGAGAGGCGGAATGTTGCTGACCTTCACAAGATGCGACCTCGCATACTTGAAGAGAAGTGGCGGTCTGATGCATGGAGACCGCACAGACCGCGGTTATCAAACAGTTGTCTGATAGAGCTGGAGATCCCCGGCCTTCATCTGGCACGATCTCGCATATCTGAGGAGGAGCAGCGGTCTGATTCTGGGAGACCGCACAGACCGCTGGCTTCAGATCGCGCGGCTTCAATCCTTCGAGACCGCTTGGCTTTAACACTCCCCCGCAAGCTGGAGCATATATATCAATCATGTCTAGCTTGTTACACACATCGGAGAAGGATGAAGATATCGGTTTGGTGAAGATATCAGCCAGCTCTTTATCCGAAGTTATGAAGGGAGTACAAATTTGTTTCTTCAAGATTTCTTCCCTGATGAAATGACAGTCCACTTCAATGTGTTTGGTTCTCTCATGAAAGACTGGGTTCTGAGATATATAGATTGCAGCTTTGTTGTCACAAAACATTGGCAATGGATGGTTGTAAACTTCTCCTAAGTCAAGAAGGAGAGTTCGTAACCACTTTAACTCACATGTGGTTTGGGCCATGCTTCTGTACTCGGCCTCAGCACTTGATCTGGATACTACTGCTTGTTTCTTGCTCTTCCAGCTCACCAGATTTCCTCCCACGAAGGTGCAGAACCCAGATGTGGATTTCCTGTCTCCTTTATCATCAGCGTAGCTAGCATCTGAATAGGCTTCTATCTTGAGATGGTTGTTCCTTTGGAACAGAAGTCCCTTCCCTGGAGATCCCTTAACGTATTCTAATATCTTTAAAGCAGCTTGAAGATGACATTCCTTCGGAGATTGCATGAATTGGCTGACCTTCCCAACAGCATAGCAGATATCAGGTCTTATTACAGTTAGGTAGATTAGCTTGCCTACAAGACGACGATATCTAGTGCTATCAGGTAGAGGAGGGGAGTTGTCAGTCCAGAGTTTGTCGTCTCCAATTGTCATTGGATATTTAGCAGGTTTAGCACCCAGAAGACCTGTTTCCTTTAGAAGATCAATAGCATACTTCCGTTGTGAGAGAACAATGGAGCTATGCTTCCTTGAGATTTCAATGCCCAGAAAGTACTTGGGGTCCCCATATCTTTGGTCACAAAGTGTTGGAGGAGAGGTTTCTTTGTAAGGGAGACACCTTCAACATCATCACCTGTGAGAATGATGTCATCAACGTATACGGCCAGAACAACCATTCCATGAGATGTCTTGCGAATGAAGAGAGAGTGATCCGCAGAACTACGGGCAAATCCAATGATCTTGATAATCTCGTTAAATTTTTTGAACCAGGCGCGAGGACTTTGCTTAAGACCATAGATGGCCTTCTTTAGCTTACATACACGAGTCTCCCCCGGAGCAACATACCCTGGAGGTTGCTCCATGAAAACAACCTCTTGAAGATCATCATAGAGAAAGGCATTCTTGACATCCAATTGAGAGAGTTGCCAACCTTTGTTGACGGCCACAGAGAAGAGGACCCTGATGGTTGTAAGACGAGCGACAGGTGAGAAAGTGTCAAAGAAGTCTACACCATATGTCTGAGTAAAACCTTTGGCAACCAAGCGAGCTTTGTAGCGGTCAACAGAGCCATCAGCACAATATTTTATCACAAAGACCCATCTACACCCAACAACATCTATCCCAATAGGTGGAGGAACAAGAGTCCAAGTGCCATGGTCCTGAAGGGTGGAGATTTCATCATCCATGGCAGCCTTCCAATGTGGGATGGCAAGAGCCTCCTGATAACTGGTTGGGGTGGCAGTATCTGTAATAGAAATAGCAAAAGCCCTAGCAGAGGGGGTAAGTTGAGCATAAGTTACAACATCGTGAATAGAGTGTTGCGTACATGAGCGAACTCCCTTCCGAAGAGCAATAGGGAGGTCTTCAGTGGTGACTGTATCTGCAGGAGAGTCATCATCAGAAGAAGATAGTGCTGGCCCAAGAGCCGGGAGAGAAGGCCCCGGAGTAGGAGGACAGGTGGAAGAAGATGCTTGAGGAGGTGGAGGGAAAGGAAGAGGTGGTGGAGTTGGGAGAGTAGGTGGTGGTGGTGGAGAGCAAATGAGCGGTGTTGTTGGACTAGGCGCAGGAGGCTGAGAGGTGGAAGAGTGAGAAAAGTATGGAACAGTTTCAAAGAAGGTGACATCAGCGGAAACATATTGTTTGCGGAGAAGGGGATCATAGCATCGGTACCCTTTCTGAGTTGGAGAATAACCAACAAAGATGCATTTAACGGCCCGAGGAGAGAGTTTGTCCCGACCTGGGGAAGGAGTGTGGACAAACGCAGTACAACCGAACACCTTGAGAGGTAATGAGAAGGGTTGTGAGGTGGGATATAGAAGAGAGAAGGGGGTGGAGCCGTGAAGAAGAGTGGAGGGAATGCGGTTAATGAGATAGCAGGAGATGAGGATGGCATGACCCCAATAGGCTTTAGGCATATTCATCTGGAAGAGTAAGGTGCGAGCCATGTCGAGGAGGTGACGATTCTTACGTTCGGTTATCCCATTTTGTTGAGAAGTATAAGGACAACTAGTCTGATGTATAAGACCATGATTCATGCAAAACTCAGAAAATTGATGAGAAACATACTCTTTAGCATTATCAGTGCGAATAGTCTTGATAGACACTCCAAACTGAGTGGAAATTTCATTATAGAAAGTTTTGAAAACAGAAAAAAGTTCTGAGCGATCTTTTAACAGATACACCCAAGTGCAGCGAGTGAAGTCATCAATAAAAGTAACAAAATACAAACTACCCCCACCTACGGTCTTGGTAGGAGAAGGACCCCAGATGTCTGAGTGGAGGAGATCAAATGGACGCGTCGAGCTACGTCCATGTTTGGCAGGGTAGGAAGCCCGATGGTGCTTTTCTAATTGACAAGCTTCACAGTTGAGAGGATAGGTATCTTTGATGAGGCGAGGTAGAAGTTGATACAGCAGCCGAGGTGGAGGGTGCCCAAGACGGAGGTGTCATTGATGGAGAGAATCAGAGACGGTAGAAACAGAGTGAGCAGCAAGAACGTCAAGGAAGTAGATGCCTCCACTCTCAGTCCCAGTAGCAACTGTCTCCTTCGTATGAAGATCCTAAAAATAACAGTTAGTCGGAGTGAACATAATAGAGCATTGTAATTGTTGAGAGAGTGCCTTGACTTATAGTAAGTTGCATAGAAAAGTAGGCACATAAAGAGTGTTCTGAAGAGAGATAGTCGGAGTGACTTGAATTATTCCAGTCCCACACACATGTGAGGGAGAACCATCTGCCGTTAGAACCGGAGGTAAATTCTTGTGTTCAAGTAACTGAGAGAAAAGGTGAGGGTTTCCTGTCATATGATTTGTTGCTCCAGAATCAATAAGCCATTTACCTTCAGTAACCACATGCACGCTACCTGAGGAGGTAGCAACAGAAGCAGACGGTGAGCTAGTACCCGGTTGAGAAGCAGCAGCCAGAGGGCGAAGGTGAGGATGCTTGAGATAGCAACGATCAATTGTGTGACCCCTCCGACCACAATGAGAACAGATGTGCCACGGAGGTCCACGGCCACCGGTGTGACCACGTTCAGCCTTGTGAGCAAAGCTCTCTGGAGGAGGAGGAGGGGAAGACAACAAGGGTCGTTGGAGAAGGGAGGTAACAGCAGAGACCCGAGCAGCGGTGGCATCAAGAGTTGGAGATTCAGCTTCTCCAAGGATTTGTTGTCGTATCAGATCATAGGACTCCGGAAGACGGAGAAGGTAACACACAACCAGGAGCTCTTGGAAGTGTTTATGTTGTTCAGCAAGATCAGCAGAGAAGGGCCGATGTTGAAGGAGTTCAGCCCCAAGGGCCTGAACTGCTTGATATGCTGTGGTGGGATCCATGGTTGGGCGGGCAAAGAGATCTGCATATAAGGTGTAGATGCGGGAGGTTTTGGCACCTTTTGAGTAAAGGGCCGCAAGATGGTTCCAGGCTGCCTTGACTGTCTCATCATGACGAATGATAGGAAGGCACTCATCAGAGAGACTATTAGCAAGCCAGGTGCGGACCAGAGCATCATTAGCATCCCAATCATCAAAGGTAGCAGATCCACGGGGAGGAGGATCATCGGTGAGATGATGGAGTTTGCGTTGAGAGTGTAAGAGGAAGGTGAAGGAGACACTCCAATCAGCATAATTAGAGCCAGTGAGCTTGGAGGAGGTGCCAAGGTTTCCAGAGGGGGTAGAAATAGCCACAGGAGTTGGCAGGGGTTGGGGAGGTGGTGTTGCAGTCTCAGATGGGGTACCCATGAAAAGAGGGATCGCGCGGTCTCGAGAAGATAGATGAGATCGCGCGGTCAGGAGGTGAAAGACCGATCGGAGAGAGAGATATGAGACCGTCACTACCAGAAAAGGGACTTTTAGCCAGGGCAAATTGCCGTGGCTAAAAGCCCTAAACCGTGGCAAAAGGCTTTTAGCCACGGCCTGCCCACGGTAAGTGGGCGTGGGCAATGCGCGCGTGGCAAATAGTATTCGCCGCGCCCGCTCCGCGACTAATAACCTTTAGCCACGACCTTTAGCCACGGATTTAACCGTGGCTAAAGGTCCCAGTTTTATCGTATATTAGCCGCGGAATCTCCACCGTGGCTAAAACTCCAGTATCATCCTCATTTACCACGGCTTCTTGCCGTGGCTAAAGCTTTTACATATGATAACTATTAGCCACGGAAAATTTTCGTGGCTAATAGTTTCCTTTCATAATTATTTCGCCGCAATTTAATAATATGATTAACTATTTGCCACGAATTTATTCCGTGGCTAAAAAAATAAGTTTATAGTATTTACCACGATTCCACCCCGTGGCTAAAATTCCTTTCATGTTTCATTAATTATACACAATTTTAAAAAATTTATAATTAATCAAATACAATTACCAATGATCATCAAATTACTAATAAATTAATCAAACTAACACCCGCAAATAAGTGTTTGTACTCTTTTATTTTATCTCATTTTCTCCTCGATGAACTTTTCATGTACTCCCAAAAACTATGAGCTCCTATCTAGCTAGACCATCAACACAACTTTTTGGAGAAACATTTGGTACCAAAATAATGAATATTAAAAGGAGACAATTTTTATCTTAACACACACACACACACACGCGATATATGCATAAAAAAGTACAATATTAATTCATATAAATTGTCTTCAATAGTTTATAGCACAAACCAAAATCAAATCATTCTTAAACTCCAAATGTAATCATTCCCAAACCACAAAATAAAACCAATCAAAAAACTACTGCATATTAATTAATTTTTTGATTGATGCACCATGCCCTCCAACTCTCCGTCTTCTAAATCATCATGTTCATCTCCAACCTATAAAATTTCAAATATTACAAGTTTTTAAAAAAAATTAGCAATTGAAAAGTAACATTAAATACAAACCTGTCCAGTGCTAGATGGAATGGAAGGATCGTCAGTTCTATTCATTGTTAGTGTTAATGGAATGCCAGCACGCTCTAAAAGCACTTGCATATTTTGTTGAACACGTGTCATTTCATCCATTTGTGCTTTCATTTGAGTAATTTGAGAATCAACTTGAGATTGCACCTCCTCTCGAAGTTGTGAACGAATTGAATTTGATGCTTCCTCGTTTAATTGTGGATTGCCTATACCGGAACCACATGTACGCACACGACCTTGGCCATCCTCTCCCATGACCTTAACAAAGCAAGCATCTTTATATTTTGGAGTGCGCTCCTCCTCGGGCAACTTTTCATACAAACTAGTCACATCATCCTGCATTATGAAGATACAAAATAATTTCTATTAATTTATTTTTTTCTTGGAAGGAAAGTCTATAATAAAAAATGGATCTTACAATAAGCTCTTTAACTTCAAGCTCAATCTTGCCATGTTTGTCAGTTCGTGTTCTTTTAAAAACATTAAGTCTATCCATTTCAACTCCCTTTACCTCCATCTAAAAAAATAATACATTATATTACATTAATCTCAAGCAAATGCATAACTATAAATACTTTTAGTTAATTAATTACCTTTTGTCGAATGGAGCGAAATGACGATCTTCCCATCTTATGATATCCTCCTTGACACTCACGGTTGAATGAATTTTGTGCTGATATATTCTTTATAGTATCATGCCCCCAGTACTGAACAAGTATTCTCCACTGATCAGCAACAATACGATCTGGGACGATAGATAAACGCTCCTCATCTGTTTCATATATATTATAGTTATGACGTTTGATGTAATGTTTCCATTCTCTCCATCTCTCTCCAATTATATGCAAGCATTTAGTTCGAAATTCTTGAGGTGCATCTGTATTATCCTGCACTTACACCGTAAGATAATTAGAATTAAACAATATTATTTATGTTTTTAACTTGTTAAAAGAATAACATATATACCTGTACCTCCCGCCACAAACCATCAAGAACATCATCAGGTAAATCACTCCATCGTGCATATGTTAGCGGTACTTTAAATCCATTCCTCGCTAGCAAACCAAGTTGTCCTATTAAAGGTTGCTCACACTTACCAATAGGCAACCCATGCTTATCAAAATCAATATGAAACCGCTCTCCCGTGCCCCATGTTGAAATGCCTTGAGCTCCACCACGTCCTCTCTTACTACTATTTAATTCTGAGGCACCTTCATAAAAATGACAAAATTATATACCATAATTATCATGTAATTAAGCAATACAATATTCAAGTACCTGCAGATGCACTTGCAGTTGAATTAGATGCCGGTTGGGAGAGGGATGGTACATGCATAGTGGTTGGCTGGGAGACTGGTGGTGTATTTGTGGTGGGTGGTGTATTTGTGGTGGGAGGTGTATTTGTGGTGGGTGGCGTATTTGTGGTGGGTGTTGTATTTGTGGTGTGCGGAGAGATCGATGGTCTTGGATGTTTAGTGGCTCGAAATACTGACTTAATAGTGGTTGCAGGAATAGAAAGTGGTACTGGATGTGTAGTGGGAGGGGAAACTAAAGGTGTAGTGGTGCAAGGTTCATTTAGTGATGGTGGATGTGTTGTGGGTGAAGCCAGTTGTTTTTTGGCATTCATAGCCCGTCCTGCAAGCTTTTTCTTCCCCATTCCTGCACAAAATTTTAATTGAAGATAATAATATTAATAGTAATATTGACATTAAATTTATTGAAAATAAGTGATCTGGGCGCCCGGTTCGCTGTTTTTCAGTGAACTGGGCGCCCGGTTCGCTGTTTTTCAGTGAACTGGGCGCCCGGTTCGCTGTTTTTCAGTGAACTGGGCGCCCGATTCGCTGTTTTTCAGTGAACTGGGCGCCCGGTTCGCTGTTTTTTCAGTGAACTGGGCGCCCGGTTCGCTGTTTTTCAGTGAACTGGGCGCCCGGTTCGCTGTTTTTCACGTTGGTACTTGGTACGATAAACAGGAGTTAGCAGTGAAATTCATTGAGGTTGGTTTTTGGTTGAGAGGAAAAACAAGAATACATGTCTTCCCAAGAATGTAACATCCTGATACACAAAGTTCCTTTTCAATTGAGGATTGTAATACATGTACCCTTTTTGAAACCTAAAGTATCCTGAGAACATATATATAATGGCCCTAGAATCTAATTTACTTTACCTCCCACATCCCACCCCCCAAAAAAATCGCAACAAAACATATGCTAGCTACTCTATGTTTGTGGCCATAGAGAGAAGCAATCGGATCAATGTAATTTTTTCAACTAGAGAAAAAGTTTCCTTATAATCAACTCCATATGTTTGGTTGTATCCCTTAGCCACAAGCCAGGCTTTAAACCAACTAATTGACCCATACAAATTTGTTTTGATAGCATAAACTCATCTTCAGACAACTATACTTTTATTTGGAGGCAATGGGACTAACCCACAGGTCTCATTTCTTTCCAATGCATTCATCTCTTTACACATACGCTTTTCATTCGGGCTTAGGTAAAGCCTCAGATAGTCATGTGGGAACTATATGAGATGATAATTTGAAGACAAATGCATGAAATATGAGGTGATAGGGATTCAGAAGAAATATAGTTAGTAATAGGATATCGAGGATTAGTGCAATGACATTTACGTATAAGGAGAGAGATTGAAAGATCAATATCATTAGATGAAGTAACTTCTTGGGAGAGGCCTGAATCATTTGAAGAACACTTGAAAGCATTGGAAACACACATACATAGTTTAAATGCATTGATAACAGGATGTCTCTCACCACTAGATATTCAATTCATCCTTTTCTTTGCTCTCCAGATTGGACAAAACAAACATTTTATTTATGATTTGTTGTACAAAAAGTTTGATGAGTAATAAATAATAGTATCATCAACCAATTTTGATAATTATAGACTTATAGTATCGGCAATGTCATAAAGATGGATCCATAGCAATAGCCATGCCTAAACAAGGCATCAGTAGCAGTAAAAATGCTCCTAATCTTCAAACTCTTCACAGAGGAAAGCTGCGCCCAGAGTATTTAATCAACTTTGTTTGTGTAGAGATCTAAAAGACTAGATTTGGGGACTCGTCTGAAAGATAAGTGGTAACCACAAAAATATGCATAGATTTTTGGAAACAGATCACATAAATAAATGTAGAGAACAAGATTTACATTACAAAATAATACTCACGAAGTAAGGGGAAGCCGTAGCACGGAAATTCGATGTTCCCGGAGGTAGTGGCTGCTGTCTAGAGGCAGAAATAGGGCTGGACTGTGACTGGAATCGAGGAATCAAAGGGAAAAGCTCTGAATCCATGGACTGGATTCTTGGATGACTGTAGCGTGGTACTAAAATTCAGTTTTCATTTTATGAACTGTTTCTGGAAAATGTGGGTGTTGAATTTGAAATGCAGGAAGAACATTTAATCTTCAATTATGTCATTATCAATGTCATTATCAACATCCAGTTGTGCATCATCAACTAAGACACCATCAACTCCATCTCTAACCCAATGAACATCATCATCACGCACATATATTCTATCATCTAATTCATGTTGGCTTAGTGGTTCAACTTGAGGCACAAGCCGAGAAACATGGGCTGAATCCTTGGAGTACATATCAAATGAATCTCGAATTGTCAACTGCATAACAACTTCCCAATCGAGCTCTAAAGGATCTTTGACATAACACACCTGCTCTGCTTGAGTGGCTAATATAAATGGCTCATCTGTCAGCTTGTTATGCTTGTACAACAAATGATTGAAGTTTACAAGGGTGAAATTAAACTCATCAACCTTTTTACCTACCTGAGGATCAATCCAATCACATTTAAATAAGATATACTTGAATTCATTAGTATAATGAATCTCAAAAATATCAGTTAGCTTCCCATAATAAGTGACACCTCCAATACGAGGGTTCTTATCCTTTGAACTAGCATAGCTCATAGTGTTTGCTTTGAGCATCACACCACTATTTTGTGTATTTCTTCTACTATCCATGTACTTTGTACGAAAACGGAATCCATTGATAAAATATCCATTATATCTCCATGACCAATCACTTGGTCCTTCACTAAGATGCTTAATTTCCTCTGATATATTGATATCGCTGGATTTGACCTACATAAGTAGTTAAATAATTTTATAGATAATCATAATGCTTTAATAAAAATATTGTTGAATATACTCACATGTTGTTTGAACCATAAATGAAAAGATTCATTATGAAGCTTGTCAATTTGATTTTTGGTTGCTCGAGGAAAATCTTTTCTTAGTGATTCAATGTGTTTCCTATAATAAATTTCACCATCATAAACAACTAATACAAAAGATATTAAACTTGAATAAGTTCTAGAAACTCACTCTAGAAATATGGTGATTGCATCTGTGTTGAAAAGAACATGGCGATGCATTTTTGTCAATGTAATTTCATCAAGAAGCAACTTTTTGCCTCTCTTGAAAGGACGACCAGAAACATAACTTCCATCATTATTTCTACTTGGGCGATTAGACTTTGTTTCCACTCCATCTAGGTATCTCTCGCAGAAATTCATGCATTCTTCCATAAGATAGCCTTTAGCAATAGAACCTTCGGGATGAGCACGATTACGTACATATCTCTTAAGAGTAAGTAGATACCTAAATTAAAATACACATTATGTTAATAAAAGAAGGTAGAATATTGTCAAATACAAGCAAACATCATTACCTTTCAATGGGATACATCCATCGAAATTGGACCGGGCCAGCAATGGCAGCTTCTTCAGCTAAATGTATAGTTAGATGCTCCATAATATCAAAAAATGCTGGTGGAAAAATCTTCTCGAGATGACATAGTGTGAGAACAATACGTTCTTGCAAGGACCTTAAGTCAATTACTTTGTTACTTTTGGAGCACAATTGTCTATAGAAATTGGATAACTCAATAAATACCTTCACAACGTCTATCGGTAGAGCTTTTCTAATGGTTATTGGAAGGAATTGTTGCATAATTATATGCATGTCATGACTTTTAAGACCCCAAATATTTCTCTCTTTCAAATGAACACATCGCGAAATATTTGAAGCATAACCATCGGGCACTTTGATGCTTTTCAACACTCTTACAAAGATATCTTGATGTGTTTTATCCATTGTAAAGCGAGCTGGATACAATAAAGTCTTGCCAGATGCAAGTAGTTGTGGGTGCAACATAGTGCGAATACCCATAACCTTTAAATCTTGTCTTGCCTTCAATCCATCCTTTGATTTCCCTGTAATGCCTAATATGGTATATAACAAATTTTCTCCTACATTTTTCTCTTGGTGCATCACATCGATGGAATGTCGTACTTGAAGAGACCCCCAATATGGCA
This sequence comes from Dactylorhiza incarnata, assembly GCA_033032865.1. Classification (NCBI taxonomy): domain Eukaryota; kingdom Viridiplantae; phylum Streptophyta; class Magnoliopsida; order Asparagales; family Orchidaceae; genus Dactylorhiza; species Dactylorhiza incarnata. The sequence goes on along the minus strand of JAWHQI010000011.1, from coordinate 23,540,095 downwards.
ATTCAAAAAAGATACTCTTTTTTTTCCAACCAGGTTTTTTACCAATATTACTTACTCGGTTATGCTCTTCTCTCTTCCTTTTCTTAAGGTCGTCTTTCTTGTACTCAGTAAGTACGCCATCCAACTGTGCTAAAATGTCACTTTCCTTTAAATTAGGAGGCTTATCTTCAAACTCTCGATGTCCATCAAAAGATACCTTATCTCTTCGAAACCTGTGCCCACAAGGTAACCAACGACGATGACCCAAGTAACAAAATTTTCTACCATTTGACAACCAATGTGATCTAGTTTGGTGATTACAATTTGCACAAGCACATTTACCTTTTGTACTCCATCCTGATAAATTGGAATATGCTGGATAGTCATTAATTGTCCAAAGTAGTGCAGCACGAAGTGTAAACATTTGATTCTTTGATGCATCATATGTTATCATACCATAACTCCACAGTTCATTCAACTCTTCAATCAACGGTTGTAGATAAACATCTATCTTATTACCTGGCCCCTTTGGTCCATCAATTAACACAACAAGAAAGAGAAAAGCTTGTGTCATACACATCCATGGTGGTAAATTATAAGGCATTAAAACAACCGGCCATGTGCTATGAGCAATAGACATGGTTCTAAAAGGATTAAATCCATCAGATGCCAAACCAAGTCTAACATTGCGATACTCAGCTGCAAATTCAGGAAAATCATTATCAAATTTTTTCCATTGAGGAGTGTCTGCAGGGTGTCGCATGATCCCATCATCTATGCGTTCTTCTATATGCCATCGCATGAAATGTGCCGTTTTCGATGACATGAATAACCTTTTTAACCTTGACTTAATAGGAAAGTATCTTACTCGTTTTGAAGCAATTTTTGTAGTTGTGCACTCTACATTACCTGAGCTTTCACTAGGTTTTTTATATCTTGATTCCCCACATATCTCACATTTATCAAGTGACAAATCATTTCCTCTGAATAACATATAATTGTTAGGGCATGCATCCCAAGTCTCGTAAGAAAACCCCAAGTCTTTAGTGATTTTCTGAGCTTCATAATAAGATTTTGGTAGTTTTATGTTGGGAAACGCATCAATAAGAGTTTCTAACAACCAAGTGAATGATACATCTGTCCATCCATACATTGTTTTCCCGTGTAGTAACCTAACCATAAAAGACAGTGATGTATATTTAGCACAATCAGGGTACAATGGAGACTCTGCATCTTCAACAAGTTTTCTAAATTTGACATCCCCTTCTGTGAAATCATCTATTGGATTATTTGATGTATGTGGATCTTCATGCAAGCTAGCATCAATTACAGGAATGTCAGCTGCCTCATGTATCATTCCAATCATATCATCACTCAAATTTAAATGATGATTAATTGAGCAATCTCCACTATAATTTTGTGAATGACATAACTCCCCATGAAAACTCCATGTCTTATACTTTTTTTGAAACCCATGAATAATTATATGCTCATGTGCAACAATTCTCTCTACAAGATAACGGTTGGTACATTTCTTGCAAGGACAGTAAATCCTAGTCTCAAAATCACTTGACTTATTTTGATAAGCATAATCCAAAAACTTGTCAACACCCTTAATATATTCATCCGAAGTTCTATTTTGCAAATCAATCCAACTTTTATCCATGTTATATGCTCAAGTAACCTACATAGAAGCTCATAATAAGTGATTTACAGGGGGGATTTTAAATTAGAAATCAGTAAAACATGAAAAAGTACACGCAAAGTAAATAAATATCTATTTGCTCCGCTTGACCCTCTACCGGCCAATACTACGGAGCACCCCTACAAACATCAATCACAGAGTCTACCGTGCTTCGCTTAGCCACTACTTGACTAATACCTCAAAGCACACCTAGAATATAGGAATGTAAAAGGAGATAGAGATGAAGAGAGTGAAACCTATGCCACAATTTGTAGCCGGAGAAGTGCCGTAAAACCAACGATAAGTCCTTCTTATCTTGTTACCTGCTATTTAAACAAATATTGAAATTAATCATTGATATTATAACTTCACATAATTAGCAGAATTAAAATATCAAAATTAGCAAAATTATTGTAGGAATTCTCTGTGAACTTTCACTCTAAAGATCATCATAATACCTAATTTTACTTGCATTTATCAAAAATATTGCCAAATTATTATAACTCATCAGGAAATCTTTTTTGTTACAAAAATCGGATCTTGAAAAATCACAGTTAACACATTCATACACATACAACAACACATTCATACACATACAACATAAACAACATAAACAAGTAAGACGGTGAGGAGGAACTAATTGTACACAACCTGATTCTCCTTCAGGATAGGTCAATTTAGGCTACCAGAGGGAGGGATGCTGATCTCGTCTCATATTTTCCCGTCTGCCATCAAAGACACTCACACAACCACATAACACATAAATACACAAACACAACACACAAGCACAAAACACATACAACATCACAGTTAACACATTCATACACAAACACAACACACAACCACAAAATACATACAACCTGTTATGCAATGCAAGGTAAAATCGAATCATGAAAAAGGGGGCAAAATGTTTTTATACCTAAACTGAAGGTGGGCCAAGAAGGAGGAAGAAGCCCTCGTTGTTGTCGCCGGAGAGAAGGAAAACGTTGGAGGATGAAGATCCTAGCTGTCGTCGTCGGAGAGAAGGAAGAAGGAGCGGCGAAATGCAGTGGTCGGCTGATTAGGTCGCCGTATGCAATGCTATAGGGCTTCGCCAGACCTTCGCCGGAGAGGAGGAGTATGGAGCACCACTGGACCTTCGTCGGAGAGGAGAAGGGGGATGAAGTCGACGGTGAGGAGGAGGATCGGCGATTTCGACGGAGAAGGAAGGAGCGCGCCTTGCGGGGTTCGTTCTGTCGAGAAGGCTGCGCGCAAAACCGAGGAAAAAGGAAAAAAGGCTCGGTTTTGACCTATAGGTTTTGGCTTAAAAAATGAGAAATAATTAAGTAAATTTTGTGGGGGGGAGAGATTTTTTAGTTTCCCTCCATTATTTTTAGGTTGGTTGCCATAAATTATTAAGAGTGTTTTTTATCAATTATTGAAAAATAAAAAATGATACAACAAAATTATTAAATGTTTTTGAAATAAATAATTATAAAATATTGATGTATATTTTTTTACGGTCATTTTGAGTACTCATATGTGTATGTTGCGGGCGAAGCCCACCGTCGCCGACCGGGTACTGTCGAATGTGGGCGCAACCCGCTAAGTGTTAGCGAGCACGGGCGAAGCCCGTGCGGAGCTGGTCGTAGTTAATATACAAAAAAAAATTGGGCCTGGGGCGCTGCCCCCGGACCCTGCAGGGGGCGCTGCCCCCTTGATCCCCGTCCGCTGACCGGGCAGCGGAACCCCCGAAAACTCGACATGGGGCATTTGATATAAGATATTGGGCAGTGAAACCCACAATAACTATACATATAGGGGCAGCATGATACGAGGTTGGGATCTCGGAACCCCCAAAAACTCTTCGTAGCTAGGGGCATTTGATACGAGCCTGAGATCTCAATAATCTTAGGTACAATTCGTTTAATTGGCTCATCGATGTTGTCATTTTTGTGGTTATCATGTGCAACTCAGTTCCTACTATATATTCCTTAGAACATTCACCTAGCGCCTGATCATTGATGTAATCATATTCTCCATATGAAAAAAAATATCTTGGTATGATCGCAGATAACAATTTGATGAGATTATTGAACTACAAGCCAAATATTAGCTACCTGATGTGTCGACGCTAGAAGTTACGTATGATTACAATTCGATAACATCGATCATATTCATAGTGAACACATGCATTCATCATAATTATTATTCGTATAAAGGTCACGACGTTTGAGATCGTTGCTAGCTATCATCAATATTATAGCTTCATCAATATTATAGCTTCACATAATTATTCGAAAGTAGTTCTGCTCTTAGATTGAGTGTTGTTGATCTCCTCATAGCACGTGATGTGTATAGTATACATGATTGAATGGCATGAGACACAAATTTATTAAGTATTTGAGAATTAATGTCTAAATTAATATTAATATATTTATGCATATGTTATGAATAAATTAAATAATAATTTTTTGTTAATTATCTCATAATAATTTTTTGCCACGGCAAAAAACCGTGGCTAATACTTATGTATTGACCACGAACTAAGAACTGTGGCTAAAATTTTAGCCACGAATTAGGAAACCGTGGCTAATAGTATTTTTTTAGCCACGAATTCGGTAAACCGTGGCTAATGTTGTCTTTTTTGCCACGAATTTGCCATCCGTGGCTAATACTTACTTATTAGCCACGAATTAGGAAGCCGTGGCTAATACTTAACTATTAGCCACGATTTTGGACCGTGGCAAAAAAAAGTGTGGCTAAAAGTCATTTTTCTAGTAGTGCGTACGGATTGTGCGGTCAGAAAGTAGAGATCGGCAGAAGAGATCGAGAGCTCTGATACCATGTGAGAACTTGAAAATAACAGGAATTTTTTATTTCCAAAAATCTAAGTATTACAAGAGTATTGCCTCCTTTATATAGACTAGGAGGGAAACAGTAAAATACAAATATACGATGTGGGACTAAATACAAATACACAGTACACAAGAGAGCTGGGCGGTCTGGGCGGTCAGGAATATTGAGACCGCAACGAATTCTGCGATCTGGAGTGAGGTCGGGCGATCACACGACAGGAGGAAGGTCGTGTGACAGAGGAGACCGTCGGACGGTTAGATCGTTCTGGTGAACACTCCCCCATAAGGGAGAGACCGGGAGGGCCAGACCACTTCTCTCCATAAGAAGCGATCTGGTATATCCGAGATGAACTAGCAGTCTTGCACTTGGAGACCGCTGAGACCGCTGGCTCTAGACTGCTTGGAGAGGCGGAATGTTGCTGACCTTCACAAGATGCGACCTCGCATACTTGAGGAGAAGTGGCGATCTGATGCATGGAGACCGCACAGACTGCGGTTATCAAACAGTTGTCTGATAGAGTTGGAGATCGTCGGCCTTCATCTGGCACGATCTCGCATATCTGAGGAGGAGCAGCGGTCTGATTCTGGGAGACCGCACAGACCGCTGGCTTCAGATCGCGCGGCTTCAATCCTTCGAGACCGCTTGGCTTCAACACTTAGGTGCAGACCATTTCAAAAAAAAAAAAATTTAAGGGTTCATCTATCTCTCAAAACGTAGCATGGATTACAATGTAGGAGCACTAATTTTAAACTTTTTATATAACAAAATTATCCATGAAAGTGAAAAATGCTTTTACATCCAAAGCGACATTGTACCTACATCAAAATATAAATTTATATTAGATAACAAGAAACACAATTAAAGTTTTGTGAAATATTTACTTGTATCCGTAGAACAAGCTACCAAAATTGAAGAAGAGACACATTTGATGCTACATGTTGAATAAAAATCATGTTAGTTTTATGAAATAAATTGTTTGAAGATTTTGAATTACTAGCAAGAAAAGTAGTACCTAAGAGTCAAGTTCTCTATAAATCAATAAGGCAACAAAAAGTACCTTCATCGGTAGATTGTGGGGGTGTGGCTATGTGGACTTGAAAAGGGCTTTCCTCTAATGTGTTCTCCATTAAGCTGAGCCTACACATTGAATGGAGAAAAATACATATAATGCTAATTTGTTCTCCATTACCAAAATCAAAATGAAGAAGCAAACATCCAATACAAGCATTTCATCCAGTACAAGCATTAATCTTCCAGCAAGAGGAGCGTATTGGAGTTGGAAATGTTTGTACAAGCATTTCCACAAGAGGAACGCATCAAGTACAAGCTTTTCTCATCTGTCTATATTCAATATTAATGTTTGTACAAGCATTTTCACAGAGAGGAGAAGCAAACATCCATTACAAGCATTTCCAACTCCAACACACAAGCAGAATAATCCAGTAAAAGCATCCATCATCAAATCCTCCAGCAAGAGGAACGCAATGGCTTCCCTTTCCTCCTCTCTCTCTCTCTCTCTCTCTCTCTCTCTCTCTCTCTCTCTCTCTCTCTCTCTCTCTCTCTCTCTCTCTCTCTGAAGACGAAGAGCAATGCATACCGAAAATGAGGAGGAGACACGTCCGGGAGAGGCGTCCGGGAGAGGCGCGTGGCGATCGGCTAGGGCGAGGTGGAGAGGCGTCCGGGAGAGGCGTCCGGGAGGTGGAGATTGGCTAGGGCACGAGCGAAATGAGGAAGGCAAACACACTACAACAAAGTTGATCTACAGCGGCGCTTTTTATGCGGCGCTTTTTAAAACGCCGTTGTTGATTTTATGTAATTGTGGCGCTTTAAGTTTATCAAACGCCGCTAATACCGTAAGAATAGCATTTGCGGCGCTTTTATTTACCAAGCGCCGCACAAAAATTAATTAATAAGGTGCACGCGGTAATGCTAGGGTTTATTTCGCATTCCTCGCTTCCCTCTCTCCCCAGTTCCCAGCCGTCTCCCGCAAGAACCCCGCCGAAAGTAGGGTGTGTCCCTGGTTGGAGCTCAAATAGACGGCGAACTGCTTGCCGGAGGCCAGATCATCGCTGGCGGTGTCCTCTCTCGCTTTCTCTGAACTTGCCAAACTCGATCCCTTCGGTCTTCCTTCTCCCGTAAGCTTGGTCGAACTCAATACCTTCGGTCTGCGACTGCTAGGCATCATTATTTAGTAAGTGCTTATTACTCCATTTCGCTAGGGTTTCATTTCTTTCAGATGCATTAGTCATTCCTTTGGCTCTCTGCGTCTGGGTTCTGGGGCTTCGAATCCAGGGCTACATCTTTGTTTTCATGAATCTCTATTCTATATCTTTAGCTTTTCTATCTGGAATTCTTCTGCAGTTGCTCTGTTTACACGAAGAACTGCGGCCTTTACTTAGTTGCCGAAATCTCCAATGACTAGGCTATCTATCGTCAACAAGTATTTTTTGAGCTTGATCTTCTCATTAAATTTATACTACAGATATTAATCAATAATCTTCTATGAATCAGTATTAATTGATTTTCTGCAAACAGGTGTCTATGGAGATTGTGGTGGCAGCTGGGTTGATGAAGAGTAATTACCAGCAGTTACTCCATAATGGGAACATTCTTTCTCCAGAAATGGTGTTTGATTTGAAATATTCACCTGACGAGGTAAACATTGGCGCATTTTCACCCTGAACTTTTTTCTATCATAGTTTCATATCGCAGCCGCTCTGCAAAATAGAGCCTTAAATGGTTGTATACCATCTTTTTTACCATCTTTCATTCTGCAGCTCTCCTATAAATCCCAAAACGGGATCAGCCAAATTAAGGCTAGCTGTTGAAGAAGGATGGATGCATTTAGATCGTCAACTCGGATTTCCTGTCAATGTTTTTCGATTAGGAGGAATATATGTTCGGGAAGCAGGTCAGTTTCTCATTTTAGTTATGATGAATCGTAATTGAATTTATTAACATCTTATCATTTTGTGAGGTTTTTGATCATTTGTTTTCTAGTCTGATTGATCAATTTACTGAATTATGTGATTAGCATTCTCACACACAGGAGAAGGAACCTCTAAGGTTTCTTATACCGGTGAGAGAAAAAACAAGTTTTCATTCAGTACTCAATGTTCATTAGTAGTTCTTCATTTAAATATCTGTTTATAGAAACAGAGGAAATGAGTGGTGGTAAATACTGGAAATGAGTGGTGGTAAATACTTAAAAACTAAGCCTCTGTTTGGGATAGCAGTAGCGGTAGGAAATGAGTGGTGGTAAATACTGAAAATGTTTTTCATATGATCTTGGATTGACATATGTTTGGGGATGCAAATTTATCGACATTGAAAGTAGGATGATTACATCAACTAGTAATTGCATGCTTTGGATTATAGTATTTTAGCAAAAACCTTTTCTTACATGGGAACCCATAGAAGTTATACTTTTTTTGAATTGAAATGAGCAGAGACTACTGACAACATCCAGCAAGTTGTATATATTTATGGGTGATTAATGAGTTCACATTATTATACTTGCAGGAAGCTGATTACGAAGACTCTCTTAAACAACTACCTTTAATTGTAGAAAGCTTAGACTCCAGAGGCATATACATCTATGATGATGAATTCAGTTTTGTTTTTTGGCTTGGACAAATGCTTCCATAAGAAAATTCTTGGCCTTGACTTATCCATGTTTCCTGATTTACCCAAGTTAATATTGTCTGTAGATTTTGTTATGATTATTCTTGTCTTATTAATTTTGTTATGATTATTCATGTCTTAGGTTTTTTTTTTGCATCTGATGAGGTTAGCCGGCGTTTGTGTTTTTGTTATTCACATTTTTTATCTTTCCAATTTCCAAAAAAAAATCTTTGTAAAATTGGATGTTTTTGTTATAGAATTTGCCACCAGGTAAAAGGTTGAAATCTGGCGAAATTTCATATAGAGTCATCCTTTTCCATTGCTTGCTTCCAAAGCATCTAGCACGGGCATGCTTTGTGTGAATGTATACAATAACAAGTGTGCACGTGTAGAAACATCTATATATTTGTGTACAAAATTATATTATTTTTGAATCATCGAGAGCTCTCAGACTGTTCCCTGTTATCTCTCAAAGCTACCTCTGTTGATTTTTGGATTTCTTTCAGCTATATTGTTAGATTTTTGCATGAATCATTCTGGTACTGATTAGATGAGTTAGGATGTTTCAACTAATTGATGCTGGTTTGGTTTGTTTCAGGAGTTGAAGAGACAAATGAGATCCACCTCTTTGCCATTGATTCTGGCAAGGAGTTGAAGAAGCAATAGGTCCGGAATGAAGAGCTACAGCTGAACTTCAACAGATTTTTTTGATTCGTTTTGTTTTTTTGAAATGTCGGAACAACCATTTATCATTTTGTAAAATTATTGAGTAAGTACATGAAATGGATTTGAACAAGAGTAAGAATCTATATTATACATTTTTTAGAGCATGGGTTGCACTGCCTTCTTTTTGAGTTTATTATACCTCAAAGAGTTAGTATATTAATGGGAGTTCTCTTTTTTCCTCTAATAGTTTTTGGTTTTGGATTGATGTGTTGGTGTGTTGCAGAAAACCAACAATTTAATCTTCTTTTCATGAATATTGAGATCCTAAAGCTCACAGTGGACTTTTCTTCTATTGGTTTTCTTCACTTAAATCACCCATAACTTAATTGTGTGATTTTTTTTTTTAAAACGCTGCAGCCTTTGGCGGCGTTTTTTTAAAAACAACGCCGCCAAAGCTTGCGGTATTTTTTTTTTAAAACGCCGCAAGATTTCGCGGCGTTTTTTTTTAAAACTCCGCTAACTTTGGCGGCGTTTTTTTAAAATGCGCCGCTAATGTCTATGACTTTTCGCGGAGGTCTCTACCGCGACGCTTTTGCGGCATTTTTTCAAGCGCCGCGAAAGCTTCCGCGGCGCTTGAAAAACGCCGCGAAAGGCATAAAAAAACGCCGCAGTAGACCTTTTTTGTTGTAGTGTACAGGAGTCGCGCGTGGGTTCTGCGATGACTGGTTTGCACGGGATTTTCTTAGGAAAAAGAAAAAGTTAAATAAAAGCGGTTTGGTTTTTTTAGCAACCTGCACATAGCCATATACGGGCTGCACATAACACCACCTTTTTTTATGGCAATTGTTAACCGCACCCCAGTTTTGGCTATCCGCAACCCTTTTATATGAAGTATTACGAGTTGTTTTGGAAATACGCCTTCTACAAGCATTTTTAGGAAAAGTGTTCAATACAAAAGTTGTAGATATCGTCGAGATCTACAACTTTCGTGTTGAACTTTTTTCCTAAAAGTGCATGCACAATGTGTATTTCCAAAAATTCGTTATAGTTACGCCCATGTTTCAATTCGGGCGGCAATACGTTTTGTGCGTGCATTTTTAGCAAAAGTGTTCAACACGAAAGTTGTAGATCTCGACGATATCTACAACTTTCGTGTTGAATACTTTTCCTAAAAAAACTTGTACAAGGCGTATTTCCAAAAAATGCGTAATACTTCATATAAAAGAGTTGCGGATAGTCAAAACTGGGGTGCGGTTAACAATTACCTTTTTTATTACGTTATTATACGTTTTTTGTTTATATTATTATAATATATATATATATATAATAGATTTAATTTTATATAACTGATATATATATATTTATAATAGATTTAATTTTATATAACTGATACATATATATAAATGATATATATAGATATAATAGATACATATATATAATTTTATAATACATAAAATTATTTGAAACAGATATTTTTTAATATAATTATACATATATACATATATAAAACATATATATTTCAAATGTTTTTAAAAAAATATAAATTGTTTAAAAAAAACTAAAAATGTATAATAATATATATAATTTACAAAATTACAAAAAAATATATAATTTTATAATATATAATTTTATATAAAGTAAAACTTTTAGGACCTTTTTGAAGTCAAAATAGGACCAAACATTGAATCTCCACCGTCGGATCTGATCTATCAGGTCTACAAATAGCCAAAAAAAATTCTAAAAATCTCCTTCCCAAAAATATCCCGTTGCCAGCTTCCCCCTCCCCGTTTCCGTACTCCCCCACACTCGTTGCCCTTCCCCGCCGCCGCCGGAGCCACTGCCGGCCTGACCGGAGGTCGCCGGACCCCAGCGAACTCGGCGGGGTTGGTCCGGCGGCGCTCCGGCAGGGCCACCGGCGGCGGGGGCCATGACCGTGGGGCCCTGATGGCCCTGCCACGCTCAGGGCCTCACGGTCAGGGCCACCGCCGCCGGTGGCCCTGCCGGAGCGCCGCCGAACCAACCCCGCCGAGTTCGCCGGGGACCGGCGAGCTCGCCGGGGACCGGCGAGCTCGCCGGCGATCTCCGGTCAGGCCGGCGCTGGCTCCGGCGGCGGCGGAGGCGGAGGGAATAGGGGGGCGGAGGAGGTTTTTTTTTTACAAGAAAAACCGTAAAATTTTTATTATATATAGATATATATATATGTATAATATATAGATGTTTAAGTTTAATATATAAATTATTTAAAAAAAATCAGAATATATATATATATATATATATATATATAAATAGATAAATTATATACATAAATTATATCTGAATTATATATATATATATATATATTTAAATATTTAAAAAGAATCAAAAATATTTAAAAAAATCAGAAATTTATAAAAAATTTAAAAATGAAGAAATGAAAAAAAAAATATTTTCTATAAAGTGGGTGCCTGTCGGGGGTGGGCGAAGCCCGCTGAAAAGTGAGCAGGCTACTGTCGCGCGGGACATGGGGGGCCCCCGTGCACTGTCACTCGTATGTATATATATATATATATATATATATATATATATATATATATATTATGAGTATACATATAATATAATACAAATTAAAAAATTATATATAAATTAATAATATATATCAAATATTAAATTTTTAAAAAAATATTTACAGATTTTTTAATTTTTTAATATTTCTAAAAAATTAAAAAAAGGGGAAAAAAGAAGAAAATAAATAAATATAATTCGGCGCGGGCGAAGCCCGTCGGGGGCGGGCATGGTACTGTCGAGCGGAGCACGGGGGAAATATTTTATTTATTTTCTTCTTTTTTCCCCTTTTTTTATTTTTTTAGAAATATTTAAAAATTAAAAAATCTGTAAATATTTTTTTAAAAATTTAATATTTGATATATATTATTAATTTGTATGTAATTTTTTAATTTGTATTATATTATATATATACTCATAATTTATATATATATATTATATTTTAAATTAAAATTACTTTTTTTTTAAACCTGATCCCTCGCCTCCGCCGTTGCCCTTCCCTGCCGCCGCCGGCGGAGCCACCGCCGCCCGCGGAGCCACCGCCGCCCGCGGAGCCACCGCCAGCCTGACCGGAGCCCACCGGCAAGGTCGCCGAACCCCGGCGAACCTGCCGGGGGTACTTCGGCGGTGGCCCGGCAGGGCCACCGCCGGCGGTGGCCCTGACCGTGAGGCCCAGATTTGGGCCTCACATTCAGGGCCACCGCCGGCGGTGGCCCTGCCGGGACGTCGCCGGAGTACCCCCGGCAGGTTCGTCGGGGTCCGGCGACCTCGTCGGTGGGCTCCGGTCAGGCGGGCGGTGGCTCCGCCGGCGGCAGGGAAGGGAAACGACGGTGGCCCTTTAGGTGAATAGTGGATCGGGGCTGCTATCACGAGGGAGGGGGGCTGTTTTCAGAAAATGGCTATTTGCAGGCCAGAATTTTGAAGAAATGGCTATTTGCAGCCCAGATTGCTATGATTCGACGGTGGAGATTCAATCTTTGGTTATATATTGGCTTCAATTTGGACCTGAAAGTTTTTCTTTATATAATATATATATATATATATATATGTTGCGGGTCGCTTAGGGCTCTTGATAGACCGGTTTACTTGAACCACCTTAGCTCGGGAGCAAACCAAGCGCGCAAACAGTCAATTTGAGATTCGTTGATTACACTAGGACTTTTTAGCGTTGAAAACCAGGAAAGGGAAAAAAACCATGTGGTCGGAGCTGTGCCGACCAAACTTCTACTATCTTCTGGGGGGTTACAATTAGAGACTTAGAAATCGAGCGCGACTGGACGCTGCTCGTTACAATAATAGAGAGAAAGAGAGAGAGAGAGCGAGAATTCCGAAGGTGACAGACCACCTCCAGAAAAACTAAGTCTTTTCTCCTTCTGAGAAAGGTGGAGAACAAAAGTGAGAACACCCTGGAGAACAAAAGTGAGCGCGCTGAGTCGCCTTTCGGGAATGAGGAAATCTTCGAGTCCGAAGGAGAATTTCGCAAAAGTCTGCAAGAAGCTCTCCCGGGTCCAGAAGGCAAGGTCCTTTGAAATGAAGCCCTGGGGCTCCTTTTATAGCTTTGGCCGGGGGTAGCCCGGTAATTTCGCCATTGTAACCACCGTAACCACCTGGCGGACGAATCATTTTTTCCGGTTCAGAGCACACAGATCGTCATTTTTCGTAATTGACCATCTTGCCCCTCGGGCAGTTCGGGCAGTTCGGGCAGTTTTGTTGGAGGCGAAAAAGGCGACAAGATGTTCCTGAAATCTGAGAAACTGGAAAGACAAAAAGTGAGCATGCTAGAAAGACAAAATGTGAGAAGTCAGAAAAGACAAAAAGTGAGTTGAGCGCGCTCAGAAGCGTTCTGAGCGCGCAATGAACGGAGAAGCAATGTAAGCAACTGAGGAAGCGATCTGAGAGCGCAGTGAACGGAGAAAATGTCCCGGTCGCTTTGTGAGGCATTCTGAGCGTGTAACGAACGCAGAAGTTCTCCGAACGCGCTTAGAGGCGTTCTGAGGATGTTACGAGCGCGGGAGCGCTTTGAGTGAAATTCGGGGACCAAAGGGCGCACATCGAGCCTGGAGAGGGCGGACACCCCCGAACAATTCACGGGAAGGGGCTTGACCGCACCCCACAAGGGGTGCGGCTAGGCCGCACCCCAAGAGGGGTGCGGCTTGGCCGCACCCCACTACGAGTGCGGCTTGGCCGCACCCCAAGAGGGGTGCGGCTTGGCCACACCGCAAGTGAGTGCGGCTTGGCCGCACCCCAAGAGGGGTGCGGCTTGGCCGCATCCCACTAAGGGTGCGGCTTGGCCGCACCCCACTAAGGGTGCGGCTTGGCCGCACCCCACTAAGGGTGCGGCTTGGCCGCACCCCACTAAGGGTGCGGTTAGGATGCGCACCCGTGAAGGGGCGGTCTGCGCCCTACCGCGCGCGCTACCGTGCGGTAGCGTTACCGGGCGGTTGCGGGCGGTTTGACGAGGGCGATTGGCGATGGAGAGAGTGGACTTGCCCACTCTCCCCATTCTTCCCCCATCATGGTAGTGGCCTTGGGGAGTAACCACCTCCTCTTATTCATATAAATGAGCATGAGCCTTGTATGAGTACGCATCATAAGCCCACCAAACCTTCGGAGTCCAAGCTTTCGTGCAGAGGAGTGCGAAGGTTTCGTCCTTGTTCGCGGGAATTTCGGTTGGTTGCGCGGTGCGTTGGATCATGGTGGAGGTAGGTTACTTTTATTTTCGAAAAAAGAGGGAGGAGCGTGTACGTGCGCGAGGGTGGTCGGAGTCCACGCGCGCGGGAGGCAGCCGGGGAAGCGGGTGGGCGGCCCCCGCTCCCCTTCCGCGCGGTCGGGACCATCGGAGGGCGCGCGCGGCCGGCGAGTGTGGGCCCCGTGCGCGGCCAAGCCCGGCGGTAGGCGCGGGGGGCCGGCGCCGCGCGTCCCCGCGCGTGCCTGCGGTGGGCTGGAGCCGGCCGAGGGGGGCGGGCGACCGGCGCCCGCCTGCCCTCGCGTGCGTGGCCTCGGCCGGGCGAGGGTGCAGGCGGCCGGCGCCCGCGGCCAAGGCCGTGTGCGCGGGCGGCTGCTACCCGCGTATGCTCGCGTGCGGACGAAGCCGGCGCCCGCGCGCCCTCGTGTGCGGACGAGTCCGGCAGAGGGAGCGGGCGACCGGAGTTGGCGCGCCCGCGCGTGCGGTTGGTGCTGGCCGAGGGGATGGTCGCGCGTCTTGCGGGAGTGGTGGGTGCCCTCGCACCTTTTCTCCCGGGGGCGCGGCTTGTATTTGTTGCGTGCTCCTTTGGTCTTTTTGTTACTATGTTTTGACGTTCGCGATTATGTACATCATTCTTATTTTCTGGGTTCGAAACGGGGAGGCCATTCGAGGCCAATGCGCTTGCACTCTTCTCTTGACCGCGTGGATTGACATATGGCGCAAGCGGTTCGGGTTGCCTTCAAATGTCGAGGTGAAGATTCTGCGGGTAGAGGAACGCGCTCAAAACCCGCCTACCGGTTATATGACCCTTTCTGAAAGCTGTCTGAAATTCGGGTTTCGTATTCCTCCATCTGACGAGGTGGTTGAGATACTCCGGTTCTGCGGTGTCCCGATTACCCAGTTTACGCATGCCGAGATGGAGAACATCATGGGGATGGTGGTGTTTTTTCGGGAACACAACGCTCGCTTTTCACTCGATATTTTTAAGGACTGGTGCGAGGTTTCTACCGACTCGGGAGATCGTATTGAAGTTCGAAGCAACAAGAGCTGGTTTCACTTTGTGGAGAAGACCGATTACCGCCACGGGAACACCCTTTGTGGGTACGCGCGGAATCGATGGGAGCTGCCGGAGCTATGAAGGGCGCTCCCTGGACGCTGTCGCCGGCAGACTGGACGGGAAGACGAGTTCCTTCCTATCCCGGGCTTCCCTGGTCGAGAAGGGATGTCGAAGGCCCTATTCTGCATTTCTAGCTGCGTGGAGGAAAGCCGACTGCTTTCGGTGGGGCTTTCCTAGGATGCTGAGCGAGAGGCCACTGTTCCCTTAGACCGCGGGAGAAAGAGGAGGATTGTTTTTAAGAACGGAGGTCCTAGTTCGTGTTCTACTCCGCCGGCGCCTATGAGTCACGATCGCGAGGCCGGCCCGAGCCGTCACAGGGGAGAGCCGATTTCACTGGATCTGGAGATTGAGATTTTGGCGCCTCCTACTACCGACCGGGACCCGCAGGGAGACTTGCCGCCACCTCCCCTCATGCCGATGAGGCGAGTTTCTTCTTCTCTTCAGGCGATGGCTTGTGCGGTAAGTGAAGCTCTTCTTCTCTAATCTCGTCCCTTCTTCTCCGTTATCGCTTACGTCCGTTGACCGTTTATCTTTTGTTTGCAGGCGAAGGCTTTGACTAGCGTTGCTCTTACATGGAACGATCATTATGTAGGCCTTAAGGATAACTACTTCGCTCTTCAGGAGGAGTTACGCGTGGCGAGGAGTGATTTGTCCATTTTGCAAAGGGAGAGGGATCGCAACTCATCTCATATCAAGCAGTTGGAGGCCGACATCTCTTCTTCTCGATCTGAAATCGAGAAGCTGCGGGAGGAGTACGGTGGTGACCAGGCACTTGCCCAGGATGCGCTTCGCCAGCTGTCAGAAGCTCAGGGGGAGATGTTCCGCTTGGAGGGGGAGCCGGGCTTCCTGAGGAGCGAGGTGGACCGATTGTCGTTGATCGAGCGCAGTCTTGAGGAGGCCAAGGCAGTCGGGGTGACTGAGTACAAAGATTCTCTTGCCTTTGTAGAGGAGCGGTTCCAGATGGCGGAGGAGATTCGTGTTGTAGTCATGACGAAGGAGGTTGAGCCTATGATAGCAGAGGAGCGCGAAGTTTCTTTTCAGCGAGGCATTCAGAAGACTCTTCGTATGATGGGGAGGAAGTTTGGATGTGACACTGCTGGTCTTGGAGATGGGGATCTTTCAGGGGAGGATTGCTCGGATGTAGCTGAGGACTGATGTTGGTTGTCTTCCATTTTCCTGCTTTCTGTATTGTTGTTTGTTTGTGTGCAGCGCTGCGCTGCTGTGGTCGTATTCCACTTTCCTTTATTGCATTTATTGTACCTATTTCCTTAGGTGATTATGTTGTTCTGGTTATTGATACCTGCGTAGCTTGATGGCATTTCCAAAATTACGGATGAGTTTGCGCGAGTCTGAGCTCGCGGCTTTTATATAATAGAAAATTAGTTCGCGCGAGTCTGAGCTCGCGGCTTTTATATAATAAATAATTAGACCGGTGAATAGCGGGTGTATTCAAACCATGGGCGAACGCAAGGGGAGCATCCCCTTACGACGCTGGGACTCTACGACGAAGGAGAAGGGCAAACCTTCAATCGACGGCGGTGCGAAGTCCCCAGGGCAGGGCCCCGAGATAGCCGGTGAATAGCTGGTGTATTCAAACCGGGGGCGAACATAAGGGGGGCAGGCCCCTACGACGCCGGGACTCGACGGCGGAGGAGAAGGGCGAACCTTCAATCGACGGCGGTGCAAAGTCCCCGGGGCAGGGCCCCAAAATGGCCGATGAATAGCTGGTGTATTCAAACCGGGGGCGAACGTAAAGGGGGCAGGCCCCTACGACGCCGGGACTCGACGACGGTGGAGAAGGGTGAACCTTCAATCGACGGTGGTGCAAAGTCCTCGGGGCAGGGCCCCAACATGGCCGGTGAATAGCTGGTGTATTCAAACCGGGGGAGAACGTAAGGGGGGCAGGCCCCTACGATGCCGGGACTCGACGGCGGAGGAGAAGGGCGAACCTTCAATCGACGGCGGTGCAAAGTCCCCGGGGCAGGGCCCCAAAGTGCGTTCCTGCAGTACAATAGTTTAGGATAGGTAAAACATAATCAGAAAATGAACATTGGTACATGCGCAAGTGCAATCTTGCGGCTTTTGAGCTAATAAGTTTCTTGATACAAGTTTGACGAGAGAGAAAAGGTAACATTACGCTCCTTTTGCGGTGTGCTCTTTTGGTCGTTCAGCATGGCAGACGGCGGTGACCCGGTGGCCGATCCTCGGTGGCATCCTTCTGTGATTCTTCGCGGAAAGCCTCTAGGTGTCCTAACTGGACAAGCCGTTCAATTTCTTCTTTCAACCTGCCACAATGCTCCGTACGGTGTCCTCGGCCTTTGTGGAAATTGCAAAACTGGGATTGATCTCCGCTGTGCTGGGAGAGCGCTCTGGGCCAGTTGATGATTTTGCTGTTGTAGATGACGGACAATATATGTTCGCGGGGGGCATTTAACGGGGTGTAGATCCGGGAGCTTTGATTTGCTAGCCCTCGGGAGCGGTTTGCTTGGCTCTGAGTGGGCGGTGCGGCCTTCTCAAACTGTTGTTGCTGTCCCTTTCTCTTGCGACACGTATCCCCAAGTTGTATTGGGTTTGCCAGTACCCGGAGATTAGTTTTTTCCGCCAATGTGAGGGTTGCGCGACACTCTCGCACGCTTTGCTTCTAAGGGTTTGGTTTTGGTGACGAGTTGTAGTTGATCCAAGGGAGCTCGGCTGCGACCGTGTCGAAACCACTAATTGCATCCCTGAGGATTCTTCCATTGTTGGCCATGCGTCCGGACATGGAAACATCGCGGTCCAAGGCGTCGAGTAGGAGGCTCCCAAATATTGCGT
Organism: Dactylorhiza incarnata; assembly: GCA_033032865.1. Taxonomy (NCBI): domain Eukaryota; kingdom Viridiplantae; phylum Streptophyta; class Magnoliopsida; order Asparagales; family Orchidaceae; genus Dactylorhiza; species Dactylorhiza incarnata. Next base: position 23,522,149 of record JAWHQI010000011.1, on the reverse strand, counting down.
CGTAGGGGGAGTCTGCCTCTGCGATGACGAACTGAACGTCGTACTGGACTGGTTCCGAATGCATCCCTACTTGGACGGGGAGGGTGACGACTCCTATGGTGGGCACCATAGTTCCGTCCGGGAGCTCTGCGTCGCTGGCCCTGAGCTTAAGGTTCCCGCTTAGGAGTTTGAGCCGCACCACGGCTGCCACGAACAGGATATTGAACGAGATGCGATGGGTTATCAACGCCCTTCTTAGCTCACAGGCTGGATTGCCTATGCTTGCGTCTAAGGCAAAGTCCAACCATCCCCGGGGATGCCCTTGGTGAAAGCTTGTGTAAATCTTCTCATGCTGCTTGCCCCGCTCCGCTTCCCCTAGGTGGGACGACTCGTCCATCTCAGGCTCTTTTTCTCGGATCCTTGGCGTGCGCGCTTCATGCCATTAAACGAATAGTTGGGACAACTCGGTGAAGTTGTGAATCGCTCCGTTTGGCAGGGATTGATACCAGCGGAGGGCGTCTATGCGCAGTGTCTTGGTGAAGACTTTGCAGCTGATTTGGTCGGGAAGTCCGAACGTCCGCACCGTTATCAAGAAGTGATTAACGTGTACGTACGGGTCTTCTGCTCTGTGGAACTCCTTGAAGTGCGGGAGCTTTAGCCATGACGGTACTGGATATGCCAAAATTGACTTTGACAGGGGGGATTGCCTTTGCTGGTGCGTGACATCGTTCGGATCTTGCCCCGCTACGAGAGGGGCCGGCTCGCTAGTTGATCTTATCCACTGGGGCTGGATGGGTGCAGCGATGAGCGCCCTTTTCGCCGGGCCTTCAGGGATTGAGGAACTGCATGCGTCGGATAGTTCGGGGGATGTGTCCACTCTTGCTGGTTCCGTGAACTCAGGCGAAGCGGGCACTGCGTTCGGAAATCCTTTGCTTGGTAGTTGGGAATCCATTTCCCACAGACGGCGCCAAACTGTTGCGGGTCGCTTAGGGCTCTTGGTAGACTGGTTTACTTGAACCACCTTAGCTCGGGAGCGAACCAAGCGCGCAAACAGTCAATTTGAGATTCGTTGATTACACTGGGACTTTTTAGCGTTGAAAACCCGAAAAGGGTAAAAAACCACGTGGCCGGAGCTGTGCCGACCAAACTTCCACTATCTTCAGGGGGGTTACAATTAGAGACTTAGAAGTCGAGCGCGACAGGCCGCTGCTCGTTACAATAATAGAGAAAAAGAGAGAGAGAGCGAGAATTCTGAAGGTGACAGACCACCTCCAGAAAAACTAAGTCCTTTATCCTTCTGAGAAAGGTGGAGAACAAAAGTGAGAACACCCTGGAGAACAAAAGTGAGCGCGCTGAGTCGCCTTTCGGGAAGGAGGAAATCTTTGAGTCCGAAGGAGAATTCCGCAAAAGTCTGCAAGAAGCTCTCCCGGGTCCAGAAGGCAAGGTCCTTTGAAATGAAGCCCTATGACTCCTTTTATAGCTTTGGCCGGGGGTAGCCTGGTAATTTCGCCATTGTAACCACCGTAACCACCTGACGGACGAATCATATTTTCCGGTTCAGAGCACACGGATCACCATTTTTCGTAATTGACCATCTTGCCCCTCGGACAGTTCGGGCAGTTCGGGCAGTTCGGGCAGTTTTGTTGGAGGCAAAAAAGGCGACAAGCTGTTTCTGAAATCTGAGAAACTGGAAAGACAAAAAGTGAGCATGCTAGAAAGACAAAATGTGAGAAGTCAGAAAAGATAAAAAGTGAGCTGAGCGCGCTCAGAAGCGTTCTGAGCGCGCAACGAACGAAGAAGCAATCTAGGCAACTGGGGAAGCGATCTGAGAGCGCAATGAATGGAGAAAACGTCATGGTCGCTTTGTGAGGCGTTCTGAGCGTGTAACGAACGCGGAAGTGCTCTGAACGCGCTTAAAGGCGTTCTGAGCATGTTACGAGCGCGGGAGCGCTATGAGTGAAATCCGGGGCCCAAAGGGCGCACACCGAGCCTGGAGAGGGCGGACACCCCCAAACAATTCACGGGAAGGGGTCTTGACCGCACCCCACTAGGGGTGCGGCTAGGCCGCACCCCAAAGGTGGTGCGGCTAGGCCGCACCCCAAAGGGGGTGCGGCTAGGCCGCACCCCAAAGGGGGTGCGGCTTGGCCGCACCCCAAGGGGGTGCGGCCAACACGGCTTGGCCGCACCCCACTAGGGGTGCGGCTTGGCCGCACCCCAAGAGGGGTGCAGCTTGGCCGCACCCCAAGAGGGGTGCGGCGTGGCCGCACCCCAAGAGGGGTGCGGCTTGGCCGCACCCCACTAGGGGTGCGGCTTGGTCGCACCCCACTAAGGGTGCGATTAGGCTGCGCCCCCGTGAAGGGGCGGCCTGTGCGCTACCGCGCGCGCTACCGCGCGCGCTACCGTGCGGTAGCGCCGCGCGGTAGCGTTACCGCGCGGTTGCGGGCGGTTTGACGAGGGCGGTTGGCCATGGAGAGAGTGGACTTGCCCACTCCCCCATTCTTCCCCCATCATGGTAGTGGCCTTGGGGAGTAACCACCTCCTCTTATGCATATAAATGAGCAGGAGTCTTGTATGAGTACGCATCAATATATATATATATATATATATATATATATATATATATATATATCCTTAACTACTATATACAAGAAGTTGTGTTTGGTGCAACATTCAAAATTGTCAAATATAGCCCAATTCTTTTACTCCAATAACTTAGCATATATTATGAAAAAAAATGAAAATTTATAAAATATAATGACTATTTGTGTAATTACACTATATTCTTATAATAAAAATAATGATAGAAATTCATAAAATTCAAATGTTTTTTAGTAGACCTCCTACATCTACTATGATATGTAATCATTAGACATCCTAAACCTACTTTAAAATGATTTTTTGCTAAAATATAAATGTTTTTGAAAAAAAAATTATAAAATATTAATTAAATTTTTTGTGCGGTTATTTAGAGAACTCATATGTATATGTTGTGGGCGCAACCGGCTTGATGCGGGCGCAGCCCGGAGCGTCATGGGTGTTGCCCGCCGTCGCGGGCCGAGTACTATCGTGCGTGGCCAGGGGCGGGCGAAGCCCGCTCGATCACCGCCCTCCCGAACCCCGCCCTCTCGAACCCCGCCCTCTCGAACCCCGCCCGCCCGCCCGCCCGCCCGCCCGCCCGCCCGCCCGCCCGCCCGCCCGCCCGCCCGCCCGCCCGCCCGCCCGCCCGCCCGCCCGCCCGCCCGAACACCGCCGAGGGCGGGCGAAGCCCGCCGTCGCCGGCTGGGTACTGTCGCGCTTGGCAGTAGGAGCGGAGCCCCGTGCTCGTCACTTATATATATATATAGCTACTATATACAAGTAGTTGCCTTTGGTGCAACATTCAATATTGTCAAATATAGCCTCATTCTTTTACTCCAATGACTCATATATTATGAAAAAAATGAAAATTCATAAAAAATAATGGCTATTTGTGTAATTACACTATATACCTATAATAAAAATATTGATGGAAATTCATAAAATTCAAAAGCTTTTTAGTAGACATCATACACCTACTATGGTACGTATCATTACACCTCCTAGACCTACTTTAAAATGATTTTTTGTTAAAATATAAATGTTTTAAAAAAAATAATTATAAAATATTAATTAAATTTTTTGTGCGGTCATTTTGAGTACTCATATGTATATGTTACATGGAGGGGAGTGGTGATTATTTTACTATCAACCCGATGAGGCAAGTGTACCTATCAAATTGTAGTACCAATGTCGTATTTAAAACACGGGGCTGTCAAGTATTACTACTCACGCTTTTTACTATTATCCTACCGTACGTACGAGTGTTGGGTGATTTTGAGAATTTTTAAGACAATATTAAAGACGATATTAAAATGATAAAATCAGATTAAGAAAATAGCGTTTGATCAAAGATTCACCATGAAAAGAGACAAGAGAGTAGTAAAATTTAGTTCTACGATTGCAAAATAATTCTTGACCGTTGCGGTTCCGAAAATGAGAGATAGTCTCGCTAGAGTACTAAATCTCCTATCTTATAGACGGTTTGTTCCGAATCTCTTCGTAAAACAAACAGGTTTAAAGCCGCATTATCGAAGTGAACCGCACTATTGGATTTGACTCCAATCCGGAGGATTTACGTCATCCTATCTCTAGGGTTGCGTGCAACTCCTTCCTTCTTTGAGTGATCTTTCAAATCAATGAGTCTCTCGACTATTATGAAATGAGATCAAGGGTCTACTACCGTATACCGGAAATACGGAGTCGACGCAAAAATAAATCAAAGAAGGATCGAGAATAATTTAAACAAAAGCAAAACTAAGATATAAAAAGAAATCTCATCTCATTTCATGGATCCTCTTGATCAAACGCTAACGGAAAATTAGCTACGCATAATGGAAATAGAAACGACGATATTGGAGAAAGAAAACATTTTCATTGATGGATAGAAGAGAAGTACAATAAGAGAATTACAAGAATAATAATATTATACTAAAAAGGATTACAATAATCTAAGAACAAGAACAAAAAGAACTTTCAAAAGCTTACACAATATCACTACTAGCACTATAATTCCTCTCTACTTCCAACCTCCCTAATGCTTGAGACAAGGGCTCTATTTATAGGAGAGGGGGAAGGTTCTAGATGGAGGAAGACAAAGGGGGAGATGCATGCATGGAATAAATGGGAAGAGAGAGAGAAGAGGAGAGAGAGGGGGTCTCATGCATGAATGATATTTAAAAAAAATAAAATAGAAAATTAAAATAAAAGAGAGGGGATGGATGAGTGTTGAAAGAGGAGAGAGAGAGGAAGAAGGGGGTGAATGTGAAGTAAAGAGGAGGGGAGAGAGAGGGGGAGTCGGCCAAGGCATTGGAAATGCATGCATGGGGAGTAATGCCAAGGTGGCGGGCTGGTAGAGGAGGAGCTGCTCGGTGGTTAAGAAGTGGTGGGCCGGCTGCTTTGGAAGGATGAAGTGGGCTGCTGCTTTGGAAATGAAGTGGGCTGCTTCTTTGGAAATGAAGTGGGCTGCTTCATGTGTATTTAGGCAGCAAAAAGGAGCAGCTCGGGACAGCAACATGCATGAAGGAAGTGGGCCGGCTGCCTGGACATCACAAGGATGAAGGAAGTGGGCTGCATTCATATGCATTTGGACAGCAAAAGGAGCAGCTCGGGTTCACCAATTGGGCTCGGTTTTGTGCTTGGGAGCTGCTCCAATTGAGGGGATGCACCAAATGGAGGTCGGCTTGGACTTGTTGACAGCTAGGGAGCTTGGCTTGGAGTTGCTAAATGAAGGGGGCTGCTCCAACCTACAACAAACACAAAACAAATTAGTTAATACGATATAATATAACAAAATATAAGAACATATTTTTATATAAAAACACTTAACAAAACATAAATAACAACATACACATAAAATAACCACATAAAATAACAACATAACATAAAATCATAAAACAACATACAATAACAATATTAAAGCATAACAACCATAGAATGCAAAGAGAAAATAATTAAAACTAAGGAAATTTAAACTAAACTAACCTAAAAACTATGACTAGAAACTAGTCATCAGGGAGACCTGAAGCTGCTCAAGACAACACCGTTAGAGATGGGGAATCCACATACCTATAGCACAGGAGACGGAGTCACATTAGCCAGAAGAGTTTGTGATGTTTCTCCAGAAAAAAGATGATATTTGATCTATCTGTAGATTAGTTAGAGAGATGCGACCATTGCATGACTAGAGCTCGTACATACTGATGTCTGCGGGCCATTGAAGGTGGAGACGAGAGGAGGAGTGTCTTACTTTGTGACATTCATTAATGATTATTTGAGAAAACTTTGGGTCTATGCTATTAAGACCTAAGATGAGGTTCTCGATGCATAACCCGTAATTCGTCGAGACCAGGGTGCATAGTGAAAGTGACCGTGACAAGTGGAACGACCGATTGGAGGTAACCGAAATTGACCGGAATAGTGAGACAAGGCCCGGGGTAAGAGGAAGTGGACCATAAGTCCACTTCTCCGCTTGGGCGAGTGGACCTAATGGTCCACTCCCAAAGGCAGGGGCGAGTGGACCACTGGTCCACACGCGCAGGGGAGGGGCGAGTGGACCACTGGTCCACTCCCCCGGGGTAAGGGGAGAGTGCACTTGTGGTCCACTCGCCCCCGGCATTCGGGCGAGTGGACCATGGGTCCACTCCCCAGCCTAGGAACCGGACCACTTGGTCCACTGCCCCGGCCCCCAGCAAGGGGGGAGTGGACGTCTTGAGTCCCACTCCCCCCTGCTGTCTTAGTCGCGACCTTTGATTTGGATTTGGAGTTGAGCTGCGAATAGTGAAATTTGGTTATCCGCTGCCCAAATTTAGGGAGTCTATAAGTAGACCCCCATGGGAACCTTGGGAGGGATACCTCTCTTCTTCTCTCCCTCGCGTGTTACTTGTGAGCAAGCACTCCAGCCCTCTATCAGCTAAGGTCGAAAGTCAGGTGCTCCTTAGTGCTCTCTAGGGTGCCCAGGCTCAGCATTGGCTTGGGAGAAGAAGCTCTCTTTGATCTTCCGTGTTTGTGGTGGGACCTCCTCGCTGAAGCTTAAGGGGTCTGTTTTGGGTTTCAAGTCTTCTTTGGTGCAAGGTCCTTCGACTCTCAGCGACCGGTCATGCGTTCTAGCTCAGGTGAAGTAAGGGACAACTATACATACCCGTTGTGAACGTCTAATCCAGTTCTCTGGTTTCTAACACTTGATAATTTTCAGAAATTTCACGTTGAGGTGGAGAGGCAATCCGGGAAGAAGTTAAAGTGCATCAGGTCCGACAACGGGGGAGAGTATATTGAACCGTTTGATGAATACTACAAAGAGCAAGGAATCAGACATGAAAAGGCTCCGCCCAAGACGCCACAGATGAATGGTGTAGCTGAAAGAATGAATAAGACCTTGATGAAGAAGGTCGGTTCATGTTATATGAGTCAAAGCTACTTGACATATTTTGAAGTGAGGCTTTATACACAGATGCACACGTCATCAACCTATCTCCCAGTAATGCATTACAGAAGGATGTTCCTAATAGGCTCTAGTACGGGAAGGACCCTTCATATAGTCACTTGAGGGTCTCGGATGCAAAGCCTTTGTGCACGTCCCTCGGGATGAGAGATCAAAGATATATTCCAAGACCCGACAGTGCATTTTTCTAGGATATGGGCGCAGTGGCTGTCACAACCCGCATTTTCTCCGTATTTAAATAATATGTAAGAGTAAGAGAAAAAATGCGTCATGATGCCACGTCATGCAGGGGACATCTGCAGACGCTCAGACAGCTCTACCTTCACACTTTTCTTTAGAAAGTCATGAACTTTATTTTTAAAACATAATTTAAGTTTAAAGTTTTCAAACACCGTGTCCCTCGGTTTAATGGATCAACTAGTCTATAAAAAAGAAAGTATAGATTTACGCAATGAAAAGTACATAATTTACTTTAATTTACCCTATATGAGCATGATGAACTAACCAACGTTCTAATGGTATGCAACTTCTAGATTTTGTATAAGTAAAAATGTTTCTTTTACGAGCTTCAAAATAGAAGGATGATAGTTTGAAAGGTAAGTTATGTATGAAGAACTATGCAGTTTTGTATATAAAATAACTACCATGCATCCTAACATAAAACCTTCCCAGGGAGCAATTGCATAAATAGCAAGACTACGGTAGTAGCATATATATATATATATATATATATAAATATATATATAGCAAGACAATGTCTATCACAAAAAGAAATTCAGGATATGGGCGTCAACATACTGACACGAACTCATAACCTTAACAAGTTCTGAAAGGAAACAACAATCTACCTCTCAAAGTGAGAGTAAGGAAACAGATACTGCAAATCTGAAGAAAACAGAACTCGGTCAGCTCTACATGCTACTGATCTGAACCTGAGACATTCAAAAGAAGAGAATGCATCAACACAAAGGCATGAAAAGACATCATAATCAAAGAGTAAGAGAAAACTCAACAAAAGAGGGTTACCAACCCAATCAAGAATAGACGTGAACATCAACAAATCTAATAAGGAAGTATTAGCATCCAATAGTAAAGAAGACTGACACAAAGTGCGGTCAAAGTTGCATTGCAACAACATCCAAAAGGAAAGGGGTAAAGAGTTGCCCAAGAAATGAATCATTATCCCCGCCAAAACAAAATAGTACTGAGACAGAGACATTCTTTCCAACCAACCATAAGACCAAAACATCCATGGCACAAAAGCACTATGGCGGCGATTACAGCTCACACAACCAATAGTCTACACGTCAACGGAAAGGAAAATAGGCACTGTGGTAGTAGTCTCATTGTCCAATTACACTAACAGTCCAATATCAATCGAGAGATTCACATCATCCTAATCAAAACATACACCACAGAAAAACCCGGAAACAATTTCAAGAGAAACACAACCCTACGGCGAATTCGTCGAAATGAATTCGACGAATCCAAGGAATATCGACGAATTCGTCGAAATACAATCGACGAATCATAAAGACACTTAGCGAAAATACTAACGAAGGCATATGATGAAGTCGGCGAAAGTCTAAACCTATCGGCGAATTCGTCGAAATGATATTGACGAATTGGCTATAACGAAAACGACGAATCTGTTTAACTATTTCACGGAAGTCTAAATCTACTCGAAACGAGCCTAACGCCAAACGACAAATTCATCGAAATGAATTCGACAAACTCGAAGAAACGTAATCGACGAATTGCGACTTAGGGGAAAAATTGACGAATTTATTTTTCTTGACTAACTTGATAAATTACTTGGCTATTTAGTTTGGGTACACGATTTGTAGCATAAAGACGATCTATATTACTTGTCTAAATAAGATAGAAGTGAAAGAAGGTTAAAGAAAATGTGATAGCATGTAAAGAAGATGCAATAACGTGGCAAGGGGGAAGAATCCACCACTTGCCTCAAATCTTTCGAAGAAAACAGCCTCTAACTCGCTCCACGTCTCAGATCATCTACCGCTAGAAGGCCTCAAGGAAGAATTTCTGAAACTTTTGGAACGAAAAGGAGGGTTATGGCTACCGGCTCTAACCTTAAAAATCTACGAAACTCAAAATACTTATCGCGCACGCGAAGAGCTCGGCGAGAGCTTTCCAGATCTATGCTTCGGCAAAAATTTCGTGCTCCGGAGCTCCGGTGGCAGCGATCTGAAGGTTCACGGAAAGACGCTTCTGCTCTGCTCTCGGTTCGCAAAAAGAATCGGGAAGAAGATGAATAGGTTTTCTCACGAAGGAAGAAAGCTTTTTATACATATAATAATAAGATAATAATAATAATAATAATAGTAATAAAGATAAAGAAATGGGTTTAACCGAACCACTTTCAACGAATAATTTTATACTATTCCAATAAACATTTATTAATAATAATAATAATTATAAACGAATCCATATATATAATATAAAAATATGGATTTAAACGAATCCATATATATCAATAAACTAATCCATGTATATATGATATATCAATGAACCAATCCATATATATATATCTATAAACGAATCCATAAATATATCTATTCGTGATATATATATATATGTTTATTATATATAATAATAATAATAATTATTATTATAATCATATAACATTATTACCAAAACTAAACGAAAGTCGAAACCGACGAAAATAGCACCTTAGGCGAACGCCGATGCTACGAATCCAACGGCGAAGTCGGAATCAAAATCCGACGTACCGTTCTCGAGATATAAATTTCTGAAGTTTACGACGAACGTTAAATACATACAAATCTTCTAAAATTCACCAAGGCTCTAATATTGCTCGGAACGTCACGAAACTTTGAGGGTCTTTCTAAAATTAAATAATCTAATTTTCTAACGTAAAATTTTCCAATTTCGGGTAGTTTCAAAATTTGGCCGACTTGACTGAACGGACGCGAAAACGCGCAAACGGCGGCGCACCGTTAACTCCGCACTAACGTAATACCCTTCGTCATTATGACGTGATCAATATATTTCTAATAATAATAGCCGAAAATTCAGGGGCGTTACAACCACTCCCCCTAAAAAGAAGTTTCGTCCCGAAACTTTGACAAATAATTCGAATACAATAGATAGAAGCGAGTAACTAAAAACTAACGGATGAAAACACTCACCAGGGAGAACTAGGAGAAAAGATGAGGATGAGATGTCCTCATAATAGATTCCAGCTCCCAATTCGCGCTTTCAACGCCTTGGTTTCGCCAAAGGACTTTGACCATAGGAATCGTCTTCTTCCGCAACACGCGATCCTGTGTCTCTAGAACACGAACAGACTCTTCGACATAAGACAGATTAGGATGCAACTGGGGAACCGAGTTAAGGACATGAAGATCACTACTCACACACTTTCTCAACTGGCTCACATGAAACACGTCATGAACACCTGGGAAAGAAGCGGATAAATCCAGCCAATAATCTGACACTCCGATGCGCTTAACAACCTGGAAGGGTCCCACATACCGGGGATCCAACTTGTGGTTCCTTCCAAATCTCTTGACACCAAGCATCGGAGAAACTTTCAAGAACACTATGTCCCCAACTGCGAACTCCAGATCAACCCTTCTCCGATTAGCATACTTCTCATATCGCGCCTGAGCAACGAGAAGCTTCTCGCGGATATGAGTCACGGCAACATTCATTTTTTCCAAAGCTTCTAGACCTAACAACGGACTCTCACCAACCTCGGCCCAAAACAAGGGAGTTTGACAACGCCTCCCATACAAAGCCTCAAAGGGGGCCATCTACAAACTCTTCTGATAGTTGTTATTATAAGCAAATTCCATCAGTCCAAGACGCTTATCCCAAGGTCCACCATAATCCAAAATATAAAATCTGATCATATCCTCCAAAATCTGATTCACTCTTTCTGTTTGACCATTGGTCTGAGGGTGGTAAGCGGTAGTGTATCTAAGGTCAGTGCCCAAGGTGTAAGACCCTTTTTTTTTTTGCTTTAAAAACCGGGTCTTACCGCCCAGAACCGCCGTCTTGCGGTGGTACCCTCTCAAACATGGTCCCCACCACAACACGCCAATCCTGCCGGCTATTCAACTATATCCAGGCCAACCAAATTCTTAAAAGAAGAGTGAATTTAAAAGTACGAGTCCACAATAATCACCTCAAATAGAGAAACATGTCCAACAAGAGATATTCATACAAAATAAGAGTACATCAGAGTGCGGAAATTAGAATAAAAGTACAACATGGGCCTAAGCCCGGTCCTCGGATGCTTTCTTCGCCTCTCTCCTGGCGAAGATATAAGAATCTAAGCATCCACAAGGCCGACTCCCTCAATGGCATATAACTCCGGCTTCTGACCTGGGTAGATGTGTAGCGTAGGTATATGGGGGTCTTGCTTACCGGGGCTCCCCCGGCGGCAGCTGAGAGTCCAACTCCGGTCCTGTTCACCGTCTCAGTCACCACCCTCTGGGGGTTGACCTGCTCTTCCTGGTTCTCCTGTAATAATAGGATCCACTGACCGTCAGTCTAAAAGACTCAGCATATTCCTCACCGCCTCCACCCGCGACTCCTAGGCACCGTGCGGGAGGAGGAAACGGAGGACATCAAGGGGTAAATCAAGGAAGCAGGTGACAGGTGGTAAAACTAGCAACATATATCAAGCAAAAGATAAGTAGCTTCTAGCTAGCAGGAGTACACTAATTAAGATTACTCTAGCAGTTCTACAATTTGGTTTGTAATTAAGAGCAAACAGTAGGAGAAAGTTACAAAAGCAGTAATATGAGCAATTAAAGTAGGATGAAGAGCAGCTAGGAAAATTAACCTTAACTTATATGCGTACTCAAAGGCACCTAAGCTAAGGGATCTGGCAAGCAATAAACTCATCGTATAAAAGAGCCCGCACTGATTTATACGATGAGGTTTCTGTTTATGCAGAAATGCTATGCTATGTTATGCAATGCAATGATGCAATGTGTGTATTAATATTTCGTAATCATGCAACTCACCCACACGACTCTGTACGTACAGACCTTTAGTTCCCACTTTTCGGAGGTAGCTAACCTCTCGGGCACCTCCCGTCGTGGTCAAACGGTGGCAGAGGAGCGGGCGTCTCCTCACCTAGGTGGGTAAGTCACACTACCAGACCTAGGCCCAAATGTACGCTGTGATACCGGTACCCGGTACTCACGAGCTCCTGCGTACTAAACTGAATTGGCCAGGCAGGGTTTAGGGGATTCGTTCCGTCGGACGCGCAGTAAAACAACCTGGCCCCAATAAAACCACTAGCACTGCCGAGTCAAGGAACTGCTGTCGGTGTGACGACTAGAACAGTATCGAAGAACCACCACAATTTACACACAAGTAACATGTATTAGTTATTTACTACTGAGCCTCCAGCTCACATATTTGCATCACCATTTATAAAGTAGAGCCTACCGCTCGCCGGCTATACCGGCCTTAGATTTGAACTACAAGTATCCCGCTCGCTAGACTATACTAGTCTTATGTTTAGACTATGAGCCTACCGCTCACTAGACCACACTAGTCTTATACGTAAAATATGAGCTTACAACTCACTAGACTATACAATTCTTATATATAAAATATGAGCTTACCGCTCGCTAGACTATACAAGTCCATCCTTATAACCCAAGCCTACCGCTCGCCGGACTATCCTAGTCCATCCTTATAACCCGTTCTAGTTCGGGATGGGAGTTAACTTGGCAAGTTTTCCTACTTAACTAGTTTGTCTATAATTTAGTTGATCTTAGATGATTTAGGGTTAGCCTTGGAACTTCCGGAGGGTTACCCGGTGAGGGGCTCGCAGCGGTACTAGGAAGTGTGGCGGGCAGACACCCCGAACTTCCTATTCCTAAGGCACTTAATCTTGTTGGTATCTACCCCTATTTACTTGATCCCCGTTTTCCTCTCCTATTACATTAATTCTTTAAGATGAGTTAAGCTTGTCTCCTAGGAGCGGGGGAGTTCTTTTGAACTCCAACACCACCAATTGTGACCGGGTGCTGACTCCCCCGTCGTCACATTCTAATCTCGAGTTCCCTTCTTCACCGAGGAACTGCACACATTCAATTAGCATTCTCAACCTTTCTTGGACCCACACTCCTATTCTTCGGCATCCTTAACCCTGGGTTTGCCTTAGATGTTTTCCGACTTCACCCTTGAATCTTACCCTAGATGGCTCAATCGGCTAAGGTCAATTCTACTTTCATATAATCACTCACTACGACAAGTTGTGTGTGTGTGAGGCCCTTGACGAGGTCTAACCTCCTTTTCATATCACTGAAAACTCATACACCTATAGCTAGCTAAACACACCCCAATCCTTATTTCCCAAGATGCCCTTAGAGATGCTCTTCTAAATAATCTGAGCCTTCATAGTTAATAAAGAGTTAATAGTTCTACGTGTGAAGGTCAGTGGTGGCCTAATTCATGTAAATCAGTTTCACTATTCGTGGACCGAAATAAGGTTGATGTAGATTTGGATCCTATGGTGCGATCTTAATCACATCATATCCAAACGAGTTCCAATTATTACCATAGGTTCGCAATGAGTGGTGATCTAACAACCTCATATCCTAATTTCATAAATTCTCTAGGGAATCTTAAATCATAGTTTCTATTAACAGTATGAGATATGCAAATAGAGATTTACACATCGAGTATTAGATTATGATCTCAATAAACTCAGGGAAAATTATTTTAGCACCACATTAGTCTAAAAACACCAGATCCTAAGTCTCATATTATTCCAAGTGATATTTACCCTTAATTATCATTTATTACATTTGGTGTGCGTATAAGGGTTTACACTACAAGTGCTATGTTAAGACTTCAATAATTCTGGGAAAATTATTATAGCACCATATTAGTCTAAAAACACCAGATCCTAAGTCTCATATTATTCCAGGTGATATTTACCCATAATTATCATTTATTACATTCGGGGTGTGTATAAGGGTTTACACTACAAGTGCTATGTTAATTCTTCAATAAATTCTGGGAAAATTATTATAGCACCATATTAGTCTAAAAACACAAAATCCTAAGTCTCATATTATTCCAAGTGATATTTACCCTTAATTATCATTTATTACATTTGGTGTGCGTATAAGGGTTTACACTACAAGTGCTATGTTAAGTCTTCAATAAATTCTGGGAAAATTATTATAGCACCATATTGGTCTAAAAACACCAGATCCTAAGTCTCATATTATTCCAAGTGATATTTACCCTTAATTATCATTTATTACATTTGGGGTGCATATAAGGGTTTACACTACAAGTGCTATGTTATGTCTTCAATAAATTCTGGAAAAATTATTATAGCACCATATTAGTCTAAAAACACCAGATCCTAAGTCTCATATTATTCCAAGTGATATTTACCCCTAATTATCATTTATTACATTTGGTGTGCGTATAAGGGTTTACACTACAAGTGCTATGTTAAGACTTCAATAATTCTGGGAAAATTATTATAGCACCATATTAGTCTAAAAACACCAGATCCTAAGTCTCATATTATTCCAGGTGATATTTACCCTTAATTATCATTTATTACATTTGGGGTGCGTATAATGGTTTACACTACAAGTGCTATGTTAAGTCTTCAATAAATTCTGGGAAAATTATTATAGCACCATATTAGTCTAAAAACACCAGATCCTAAGTCTCATATTATTCCAAGTGATATTTACCCTTAATTATCATTTATTACATTTGGGGTGCGTATAATGGTTTACACTACAAGTGCTATGTTAAGCCTTCAATAAATTCTGGGAAAATTATTATAGCACCATATTAGTCTAAAAACACCAGATCCTAAGTCTCATATTATTCCAAGTGATATTTACCCTTAATTATCATTTATTACATTTGGTGTGCGTATAAGGGTTTACACTACAAGTGCTATGTTAAGTCTTCAATAAATTCTGGGAAAATTATTATAGCACCATATTGGTCTAAAAACACCAGATCCTAAGTCTCATATTATTCCAAGTGATATTTACCCTTAATTATCATTTATTACATTTGGGGTGCGTATAAGGGTTTACACTACAAGTGCTATGTTAAGTCTTCAATAAATTCTGGGAAATTTATTATAGCACCATATTAGTCTAAAAACACCAGATCCTAAGTCTCATATTATTCCAAGTGATATTTACCCTTAATTATCATTTATTACATATGGTGTGCGTATAAGGGTTTACACTACAAGTGCTATGTTAAGACTTCAATAATTCTGGGAACATTATTATAGCACCATATTAGTCTAAAAACACCAGATCCTAAGTCTCATATTATTCCAGGTGATATTTACTCTTAATTATCATTTATTACATTTGGGGTGCGTATAATGGTTTACACTACAAGTGCTATGTTAAGTCTTCAATAAATTCTGGGAAAATTATTATAGCACCATATTAGTCTAAAAACACCAGATCCTAAGTCTCATATTATTCCAAGTGATATTTACCCTTAATTATCATTTATTACATTTGGTGTGCGTATAAGGGTTTACACTACAAGTGCTATGTTAAGTCTTCAATAAATTCTGGGAAAATTATTATAGCACCATATTGGTCTAAAAACACCAGATCCTAAGTCTCATATTATTCCAAGTGATATTTACCCTTAATTATCATTTATTACATTTGGGGTGCGTATGAGGGTTTACACTACAAGTGCTATGTTAAGTCTTCAATAAATTCTGGGAAAATTATTATAGCACCATATTAGTCTAAAAACACCAGATCCTAAGTCTCATATTATTCCAAGTGATATTTACCCTTAATTATCATTTATTACATTTGGTGTGCGTATAAGGGTTTACACTACAAGTGCTATGTTAAGTCTTCAATAAATTCTGGGAAAATTATTATAGCACCATATTGGTCTAAAAACACCAGATCCTAAGTCTCATATTATTCCAAGTGATATTTACCCTTAATTATCATTTATTACATTTGGGGTGCGTATAAGGGTTTACACTACAAGTGCTATGTTAAGTCTTCAATAAATTCTGGGAAAATTATTATAGCACCATATTAGTCTAAAAACACCAGATCCTAAGTCTCATATTATTCCAAGTGATATTTACCCTTAATTATCATTTATTACATTTGGTGTGCGTATAAGGGTTTACACTACAAGTGCTATGTTAAGTCTTCAATAAATTCTGGGAAACTTATTATAGCACCATATTGGTCTAAAAACACCAGATCCTAAGTCTCATATTATTCCAAGTGATATTTACCCTTAATTATCATTTATTACATTTGGGGTGCGTATAAGGGTTTACACTACAAGTGCTATGTTAAGTCTTCAATAAATTCTGGGAAAATTATTATAGCACCATATTAGTCTAAAAACACCAGATCCTAAGTCTCATATTATTCCAAGTGATATTTACCCTTAATTATCATTTATTACATTTGGTGTGCGTATAAGGGTTTACAGTACAAGTGCTATGTTAAGACTTCAATAATTCTGGGAAAATTATTATAGCACCATATTAGTCTAAAAACACCAGATCCTAAGTCTCATATTATTCCAGGTGATATTTACCCTTAATTATCATTTATTACATTTGAAGTGCGTATAATGGTTTACACTACAAGTGCTATGTTAAGTCTTCAATAAATTCTGGGAAAATTATTATAGCACCATATTAGTCTAAAAACACCAGATCCTAAGTCTCATATTATTCCAAGTGATATTTACCCTTAATTATCATTTATTACATTTGGTGTGCGTATAAGGGTTTACACTACAAGTGCTATGTTAAGTCTTCAATAAATTCTGGGAAAATTATTATAGCACCATATTGGTCTAAAAACACCAGATCCTAAGTCTCATATTATTCCAAGTGATATTTACCCTTAATTGTCATTTATTACATTTGGGGTGCGTATAAGGGTTTACACTACAAGTGCTATGTTAAGTCTTCAATAAATTCTGGGAAAATTATTATAGCACCATATTAGTCTAAAAACACCAGATCCTAAGTCTCATATTATTCCAAGTTCATATGACCCCCTTTTCATTTTATAACCTAAATTAGGGGTAATTTAGTAAATTCCATATCTTGGGATTTTTGTACCCAAAAATCCCAAATAACTTTTGGGAAGGCATATTGCTGCCAAGGACCCATGTCCAGCATTCAAGCCATTGGGTTAACCCCCAAGGCTTAGGGCTCACTCTACCCAAAATTGCTAATAGACATAAAGAGCAGTCCTAGAAAAATGGCTCTACAGGGAGCTGTAGAGCTCCAGATCACTTGATCACAAATCCTACAGAAAGTAGACATCAAGATCTACAAAAGTTGTCTCTGCCAACTTTTCATGATATGGCTTCTAAGGCCTTCAAAAATTGCATGCAAACTACATGAAAGTCCTAGGCAGAATTATTGTGGTTTGCTAATAGACATAAAGAGCAGTCCTAGAAAAATGGCTCTACAGGGAGCTGTAGAGCTCCAAATCAGTTGATCACAAATCCTACAGAAAGTAGACATCAAGAGCTACAAAAGTTGTCTCTGCCAACGTTTCATGATATGGCCTCTAAGGCCTTCAACAATTGCATGCAAACTACGTGAGTCCTAGGCAGAATTATTGTGGTTTGCTAATAGACATAAAGAGCAGTCCTAGAAAAATGGCTCTACAGGGCGTTGTATAGCTCCAAATCACTTGATCACTAATCCTACAGAAAGTAGACATCATGAGCTACAAAAGTTGGCTCTGCCAACTGTTCATGATATGGCTTCTAAGGCCTTCAAAAATTGCATGCAAACTACATGAAAGTCCTAGGCAGAATTATTGTGGTTTGCTAATAGACATAAAGAGCTGTCCTAGAAAAATGGCTCTACAGGGAGCTGTAGAGCTCCAAATCACTTGATCACAAATCCTACAGAAAGTAGACACCAAGAGCTACAAAAGTTGTATCTGCCAACTTTTCATGATATGGCTTCTAAGGCCTTCAAAAATTGCATGCAAACTACATGAAAGTCCTAGGCAGAATTATTGTGGTTTGCTAATAGACATAAAGAGCAGTCCTAGAAAAATGGCTCTACAGGGAGCTGTAGAGCTGCAAATCACTTGATCACAAATCCTACAGAAAGTAGACATCAAGAGCTACAAAAGTTATCTCTGCCAACTCTTCATGATATGACATCTAAGGCCTTCAAAAATGGCATGCAA
The DNA here is from genome assembly GCA_033032865.1 of Dactylorhiza incarnata. Taxonomy (NCBI): domain Eukaryota; kingdom Viridiplantae; phylum Streptophyta; class Magnoliopsida; order Asparagales; family Orchidaceae; genus Dactylorhiza; species Dactylorhiza incarnata. The sequence goes on along the minus strand of JAWHQI010000011.1, from coordinate 23,503,921 downwards.
ACTACATGAAAGTCCTAGGCAGAATTATTGTGGTTTGCTAATAGACATAAAGAGCAGTCCTAGAAAAATGGCTCTACAGGGAGCTGTAGAGCTCCAAATCACTTGATCACAAATCATACAGAAAGTAGACATCAATATCTACAAAAGTTGTCTCTGCCAACCTTTCATGATATGGCTTCTAAGGCCTTCAAAAATTGCATGCAAACTACATGAAAGTCCTAGGCAGAATTATTGTGGTTTGCTAATAGACATAATGAGCAGTCCTAGAAAAATGGCTCTACAGGGAGCTGTAGAGCTCCAAATCACTTGATCACAAATCCTACAGAAAGTAGACATCAAGAGCTACAAAAGTTGTCTCTGCCAACTTTTCATGATATGGCCTCTAAGGCCTTCAAAAATTGCATGCAAACTACATGAAAAACCTATAAATTGAGAAGTGTGACAAACCATATTTAACGAATTTTACTAAGTAATATTCATCCAATAATTCTACCAAAAATCTCAGAAGTTCAAAACTAGATTACACATGATTTTCCATGGTTTGCACAATCCCCAAAATACTTTTCATCACAAAAAATCTCATTTAATTAAAAAGGCAACATAAGGCAATTTATCATGATTTTCAAGTAAACAATATCTAACAATTCACACAAGATTTCCAGAGGTCCTAAATGATGTTACAAGGTGATCCCCAGAGTTTCATATGTTTCCATAAGTTTTTCCCCATAAAATTTTCCATGGACAACATTATGTGACCTAAGTCATGTTAAATCAAAGTAAGGGGTTTTTGGTCTTTAGGGTCCCCACCATTCATTGGAGTGGCATGTTTTGATAGTATGAAGGTGCTGCCTAAGTTTCAGAGGCTAACACCAAGCCTTCTCTTCTGAAAATACAACAATTGACTTTGTCTATTGGCACACCAAATCACATAAGAGTAGAGACAAACAAATTGAAATTCCTCTACAAGCAGAGATCCATTTGACCTCAAATTTTAACCATGAGTTGCTAGTACCTAGATAAGATTATCCCCCAAATTTGGTGTCAATTGGAGTTATATAACCCCAAAAATATCATTTATTTTATTTCCTAAGTTTTGAACAAAACTTTAGAAAAAGTACCTCCTAAAATTCTGATATTTTTACCTAAGCTAAATTTGGGTCACATGCATGCATGTACCAAGTTTCAGCTTCATAAGTACTACCAGTAACAAGATATGCACTTTTAAAATTCAGGATTTGGTTTTGACCAGCCTCACTAAAATGAGTGCTGTGAGTCCTACAGTTAACCAAATGACTTGATTCCACTTCCAAAGGAGAGTAGACATCCAAGCCTACAAAAGTTGTCTCTGGCGATTTTTCCATTTTCGGCCTCTAAGGCCTTCAATTTCTGCTTGCAAAATATGTATAAAGTGTGACAAAATCATTTGAAATGGGTTCAGTTTAATTAAAATGGGCTGCGGCTATCCATCCGTCCAGATCGGACGGTCCTGCTTCATCTTCCCCGATGAGCCAAGGGCTGCGATCGATCCCGCCTGAACCGCCTTCCTCCTTCAATTCCCGGCCATCCACGGCCCTCCACCGCCGGCCACCGCCTCCACCACCTCCGTTGAGGTGGTGGCCAACGCCAGGCGGCGACACGGCCGCCTGAGAACCCATCTCCGGCGATTCCGAGCAAGAAGAAAAGCTTGGGATTTCTCCCTCGTTCTCGCATGGGATCGGGCTCAATTGAGCCCGATGTCTCTCCTAAGGAAGTCTAGATACTAGCACAGATGGAGGGGGAAAGGAACTTGCCTGAGCACGGCCTTGGCGGCGGGTGTTGCGGCGGAGGAAGGTCGCGTTCCTATTTCCGGCATCCATGGCGTTTTCTGTGCGGCTGAGCTCGAAAACTTCTCCTGAAGAGGGGGCTCGACTGCTCTGGGAGTTCTGAACGTAGTGAGAGGGAGAAAAGAGGGGGGAGGGAGTGTATATGGCCGGCTGCCATTAAGGCCATTCGGCCAACCTCCTTGCCGCCCATGGCAGCCAATCCAAACCTCCTCCCCACTGCCCCAAACTGACGGGAATTACTCCCCCTGCTGGGAGAAGAGCTTGGGGAATGATAATGGGGCGCCATTTGGCACCCACTCCCTAATTTCCTCCTCCATGTCCCCTTTGTCTTTTTCCCCCATTTCAAGTCCAAATTTCTTACCATTAATCCCTCCATTTCGAATTTTCAGTGGTCTTAGGGTTCAGCTATCATGAGGGCTGGTTATTGGAGTCATGGGGTTGGCTAAGCCCACTTGATTTGAGCTTTGGGCTCACTTGACCCAAATAGGGCAAATTGGGGATTTTTAGGTTTGGGGCTTGACTCAAGCTCACACCCTCAATATGATTGACCCACATTGCTCTCTAAGACCCTATGGACCTACTCTAAAAAGAATTGATTCAAGGTGGGGTCAATTGGGGCTTGAGTGCACTTAATTGCCTATAGGGGTAATTTGGGTGTTTGTTGATTTTGCCCTAATTCTCCATGGTTGAATGAACACTATGCCCCCTTTAGGTCTCACATACTCCCTTTAGGTTTTGGTGGTGATCAATTTGGTCATTCTAAGTCCCTTGAAGATTAATTTGGGTTTTAGCACCTTTTAGGTCAATTTGGGTCTCTTAAGAAATTGACCCAATTTCCTCAAATTGATGGCCCTATGATGGGGCTTTTGGGTCCATTAGGTCCCTTAGGGAGGTTGCCATAGGAGAGTGGCTTCAATTTGATCAATTGGGGTTCAATTGCCCTTAATTATGGTGATTTGACCTAAGATTGCTCACAGTTGACTTTTGGTCAATTTGACCAAATTGGTTGACCCCAAGGGTCCCTAGTGGCCTACTTGCCCTCCTAGTTGGTAATAGGGATCATGGTGAGGTTATGTTGGCTTTTTGAAGTCTTTTGGTCACCTCTAGGCTAGGACATCCATTTTTGCTATTTGCACCCCAAAGTGCATTCCTTCCCATTTTAATGAGTTCATAGGGCCTTCCTGGCCCACTTTGTGTACCTAACTCACCATATGAACTATTCATGGTTATGTGGGGTTTATAAGATATTTTATCCTCCCTTTTGGTTCACTTCTCATTAGGGTGAATCATGAGGGCTAAGTGCACACCATGTGTTTTTCACCTCGTCCATTTTCATCCTAGGGTTCTAGGTCACTTATTCTATTTTTGTCATGACTTGTCATGACAAAAATCATCTAGGGGCCTAGTAGTTTGGGGTATGTTACACAAGGCTCCCTGCAAACTCTGTCAGAAATGAGACATATACCTAGAATCCCGATCTGACACAATACTCACGGCCACACCATGCAATCTGATGACCTCATCCAAATAAACCTCTGCTATTTTCTCCATAGAATAGCCAGTCCAGAAAGGCACAAAATGAGCACACTTTGTCAATCTGTCAACTATGACCCATACCGAATCAAGTCCTCCGAGAGATCTCGACAAACCGGTAATGAAGTCCATTGAGATACTCTCCCACTTCCAGCTTGGAATATCCAAAGGGTTCAATTTACCTCCAGGTCTCTTATGATCTGCCTTAACACACTGACAAGTATAACATTCAGAAACATACTTAGCTATATCATTCTTCATACTTGACCACCATACAATCTATTTCAGGTCTTTATACATTTTTGTGGAACCAGGATGATAAGAAACGCTATAATCATGTGCTTCACTACAGATCCTTGCTCGAATATCCTCAACAGTGGGAGTAAAGATATGGATTTAAATGAATCCATATATATCAATAAACGAATATATATATATATATATCAATAAAGGAATCCAATATATATATCTATAAACGAATCCATATATATATATTCGTGATATATATATAAATGAATTGATATATATATATGTTAATAATAATAATTATTATAATCATATAACATTATTACCAAAACTAAACTAAAGTCGAAACCGACGAAAATTGCACCTTAGGCGAACGCCGATGCTACGAATCCAACGACGAAGTCAGAATCAAAATCCAACGTACCGTTCTCGAGATATAAATTTCTGAAGTTTACGACGAACGTTAAATACATACAAATCTTCTAAAATTTACTGAGGCTCTAATATTGCTCGGAACGTCACAAAACTTTGAGGGCCTTTCTAAAATTAAATAATCTAATTTCCTAACGTAAAATTTTCTAATTTCGGGTAGTTTCAAAATTTTGCCGACTTGACCGACGGACACGAAAACGCGCAAACGGCGGCGCACCGTTAACTCCGCACTAACGTAACGCCCTTCGTCATTATGACGTCATCAATATATTTCTAATAATAATAGCCGGAAATTCAGGGGCGTTACAGTGGCAAGTTTGGCTACATGTTCTTTGATCTGATTGAGAATAAGCTTGTACGCAGTCGCGACACCATATTTTGTGTGGATCAAACTGTGGTTGATCCTGAGAAGACTGAGAAGGCTGACTCTCACACTTATAGAGGAGGTGATGATACAGAGGAGGCCTCAGAGCCTGATCTAGTGTAGGGCACTAAGCCACTTCCAGACCATAAGAACACAACTGATGGCGAGCCTATAGAGAACATTACTGTTGATGTGCATGTACTAGTAGCTAAGCTCGCTCCACGGAGGTCTGATCGAGTCAAACAACCATCTTCGGGATACTCTGCTACTGAGTATATTTTGTTGACTGATGCGGGGGAGCCCGAGTACTTTGATGAGGCGGTGCAGAGCTCAGAGAAGAAAGAGTGGATGGTTGCTATGCAGGAGGAGATGTAGTCTCTGCATGAGAACCATACTTATGAGTTGTTACGATTGCCTAAGTGTAAGAAGGCTTTGAAGAATCGATGGATTTTTAGAGTAAATCAAGGAGACTCCTCGACACCACTCATCTATAAGGCCAGATTAGTGGTGAAGGGTTTCAGTCAGAAACATGGAGTTAATTTCGATGAGATCTTCTCTCCTGTTGTGAAGATGTCAGCTATTCGGGTTGTTCTTGGCCTTGCTGTGATGCTAAACCTGTAGATTGAGTAGATGGGTGTCAAGACCGCCTTTCTGCATGACGATCTTGAGGAGGAGTTATAAATGGAGCAGCCTAAAGGTCTCAGGGTGAAATGGAAGGAGAGTCTAGTCTGTCGTCTGAAGAAGAGTTTATATGGCCTGAAGCAGGCACCGCGACAGTGGTATAAGAAGTTCGATGCTTTTATGGGGGGATTGACTTTAGGAGGAATACTCTGGATCACTGCGTGTTTGTGAAGCAGTATGTTCCGGAGGATTTCATCATCTTACTCATATATGTAGATGACATGCTAATAGTCGGGAGGAGCACTGCGCGCATTGCTGAGCTGAAGCGGCAGTTGAGCTCCTGGTTTGCGATGAAGGACATGTGAGCTGCAAAAACCATCATAGGAATGCATATTCGGAGAGATAGATGCTCCAAGTTACTTTGGTTATCACAGGAAAGAAATATCGGGAAGGTGTTGTAGTGGTTTAGGGATCAGGCGAAGAAGGTGAGCACGCCCCTTGCAGCTCATTTCAGACTTACTGCTGACCAATGCCCGAGAACACCTGAGGAGAAAGAGGAGATGCAGAAGGTCCCTTATGCTTCTGCAATTGGCAGTCTCATGTATGCCATGGTTTGCACCCGCCCTGATATAGTACATGTCATTGGCACTGTTAGTAGGTTTCTATCCAATCCCAGAAGAGAACATTGGAGTGTTGTGAAGTGGATTCTAAGGTACCTACATGGGACGATATTCTTGATGTTAAGTTTTGGAGATAGTGAGCCAAAGCTACTGGGCTACACTGATGCTGATATTGTTGGATCTGATGGCGCCCTTAGAGGGGGGTGGGTGAATAAGAGGTTTACTGTTTTTAAGATAAACTGACAGATTTTAATGAAACAGAAATTTTTTTAGCACTGTTACTAACGCCCGGCGTTGACTAGTTAACGCCTGGCGTTATCCCTCCAGAAAATATTTTGGCAGAAATAAACAAAGTGATTTTACTTGCACAATCTCAAATGAAATACAATTCCAGAAAACAGAGATAATGAAAATGAATATTATATTTCAAAATGAATTACAAAGATAATATTTCAATAACGCTTGAAATAGAGGCGACAAGATAAAAATCACTCTTTGTTCTTTCACCGGTCATTCTCCCAAGGACCGGTTGTTATAGCCTATCTATCCCAAGATAAAAGCCTCTAGCCACCCCTAGATCTATCCTAGAACTAGTCGCCACGCACAAAGCGACGAATTTCCCCCTAAACCAAACAAGGCCTAGTCGCCACACGCAAGGCGGCGATTTCACTACGGTTACAAGTAAATGAAAAGATAAAGATATAAATCAGAATAAAAGACTCCCTATATTGAAGAGCGCTGAAGGAGATGTTGAAGACACACATTGATCATCATCGGAGTTGAAGCGAGCGTCCTTCTTCAAATTGACCGTTGCAAATCTCCTTCTCACTCTTGTTCCTCAATGGTGGTGTTGGGAGTTCTCTCTAAATTCGGGGATGAAAATGCTCTCTCAGAAGATTGGAGTGAAGGCTTGAAGGAATTCACTTTTGAGCAACAAAATCAGGTCTTTAAATAGACACTGGAGCTAACGCCTGACATTAGCGTTAACGCCAGCGTTAAGCATCGTGTCTGGCAGTTGCTGAAGTCATGCAAAACATCGATATCGTGGCAGATCGTGGAACGAATTTTCGTCGAACGAAATTCGTCGAACGAAATTCGTCGAACGGAATCTCATTTCGTTGAACTCAATTTCGTCGAACACATTTAGTCGTGCGGCAACTCATTCGTCGAATGTCTAACGCCCAGCGTTAAGTCCTAACGCATGGCATTGTCTCTGGCTTCTTGACGGATTCCTTCTCAACGACATTTCATCTCAACGGATTCTTTTCTCGACGGATGTTAACGCAGGACGTTAACTACTAACGCGGGGCGTTAGCTCTCTTTCCAGAGAATCCTCATCAAACAGCATCCTGTTCATAGGGTTATTTAACAATAATACCTGCACACTTATAAACACAAGCAAGATCAAATACATAGTGTGATTTGTTATTCTCAAACTAAGAGATGTGGAACACAAGCTCCAACAAATATGGCTGGAGATTTGGACTCCAGAAGATCGACCTATGAGTACCTGATCCTATTTACAGGGGGAGCTGTATCATGGCATTCGAAACTGCAGAAGTGCGTTGCACTATCGACTAGGGGTACAGAATTTATTGCAGTCACTGAGGCAGGAAAAGAGCTTCTTTGGATAAAGCGTTTCATCAAGGAGTTGGGTTTCACTCAAAAGTGCTACACACTACTATGCGATAGTCAGACTGCAATTCATTTGGTGAAGAACCCCACCTTCCACTCGAGATCCAAACATGTTGACACGCAGTATCATTGTATACGTGATACTCTAGAGCAGAAAGAGATGGTTTTGCAGAAAGTGCACACAGATGACAATGAAGCAGATATGCTTACGAAATTTGTGTCGAGAGGAAAGTTCGAGCATTGTGTGAGGATCGCCAGCATGATGATCTCTTCCATATAAGAGCAAAGAGGATAAATTATTGGGTACAATTCCCGTCCTTTGTGGAGAAAACTGTGGATTCGAGTTTTACTGACTCGAATTTGGTGGTGCTGAATATACTGACCAAAGGGGGAGACATGTTGATTAAGGCTCTAGTATGAGGCAAACTGGAGATTTGAAGGAAGATTGTCAGAATGACAAGTTTCTTTATTTAGTTGAAAATGGGGAGATTTAGGCTCCGTTTGGGGGGACTTATTTTCACCGGTCAAGCGGTTATGACCGCATGAACCAGAACTTAATTTAAGGTCTGGTTCATGCGGTCGTAATCGCTTGACCGGTGAAAATAAGTCCCCCCAAACGGAGCTTTAATGAGATAATTTTCTCCCAAGTGTGAAAAAGGGTAGCCACCTTTGACTATGAAATTATCATGTTCTCTTGAAGGAAGCTTCTAGGAAAGTGCCCAAAGGAAACTTCATGTCATTTGACATGTGTTTTTGACTGAGAGAAGTTTCATCCACATGCCATCTACCACATCTACCTCATTGCTTTGAACTTATTAATAGGCATGAAGGAGGAGAGGTAATGCATTCACTTCTCTCCAAACACAAGTATTAGAAGATTTCTCTTAGAAGGCCTTTGTGACAATCGTCTTAATTTGGGGAGAGCTTTCAGACCTCTCTGCAACGTTGACGAGAAATACTTCGCCTACACGGATTAGATCTGGAGCATACTTGGGCAAAGATTCAAAGAGGCATCTTGGAGGGGATTTGTGTAATCCGTCTCGTCCGCCACTGTCGGTAACTTGCAATTTTTCTGCTACTGCTTATTGTGTATTATTGTGTGGTGCAAAGTTGGTGAAGATCCTGTGTGGATTGAGGTGGGAAAGCCTTGTAATTGCTTATTTGTTTTACACATATTTTAGTGGCGGCTTTCGGGGTTGGATTCCGATCGTCCCGTGATTTTTACCCTATTGTGTTTTCATGTTAAATCTCTGTGTTACTTTTATTGTTGTTATTTTGTGCTGTGTTTTGGTTGTGTATTGTCATACCGCTAAGTGGTCGTGCAGGTACTTGCTCGAACGAATTTGTAGGTGCTCTGGTCGGGCTTGTGTGCTCTCTAGCCCAACAAGAGCACGAGTAACTCATGTTCTGGACAAGTTTAAGAATATCCTCTCCATAATCCCAAATGCTCCACTGATCAAATCTTCTACTAGAGTCCCCCATGATATGAATCACTTGAATGTTTAGGGAGGAGCACAACATAAGCCCATCCCACAATGCTTTACATTCGGCCTCCAAAGCACTCAAATTTCCATAAAAATGGGCAAACCCAACTAATAGGACCCCCTCCTTATTCCGAATGCAACTGCCGCTGCTTGTTTTCATCAGATTTTGGTTGGCCACTCCATCGGTGTGAAGGAAACATTCAGCATTCGAACCACCTCTCCAGTTGAAAACACACATCTTGGAGATCTTTGCTTTGATGCTGAACCAATCAAGAAGCCATCTTTCCTCAGCATTTGCACGCAGATAGGATATAAGGCCCTTGAATACATGACCAATCATTTGAGGAATGCCAGCACGAAGTCTCTTCTCCTTGGCGTAGTTATCTTGAAATGTTCTATTACATCTTTCCGCTCAAATTTGCCACACACATAAGATGGGAATGCCAAGAATAGTTTTGAAAACCCCTTAGAAGTTAGAATACTTAGAGAACTTACGCTTCCAAAACCTGATTTGGAATTAAAGTTGCGAGACGCAGACGGACCCAAAGAAGAACTTTTCAAAATGAACCCAAACAGAAACAGCCAACTCACCACCCACAATGAGATGGTCGACGAGCTCTCTAGAAGGGGCCGAAGGGCAGCACCTACACTTGGACGCCAACTGAATTCCAGCTTTTGGCGGAATTGATGTCAAGGGGTAGGATGTTCCAAAACACTTCCCAACAGATAATAGAACATTTGGGTGGCAAACGAGCACTCCAAAACCAGTGGAATTCAAATGGATATATCATGCATAGGATATAGTATATTTTTTATTGAAATTACGAATAGAGAATAAACCTGCCGCATCCATTGCCCAGATTGGGCGATCGGGACAATCCTGTAGCTTGAAATCAACGCAGGAAATGCACTCCAAAACAGCCTCGTTGCAGGAAATAGGCGGATTGGCGAAACCGTCAACGTCGCAAACGTCCGCAAGTTGTAAAGAACGGTCACGTGCAGAGATAGAATTGACCAAATCAGTGAGCGCAGAGTTGCCAACCCAAATATCCGTCCAGAAATTGATACGTCTGCAGCCGGGTTTCCATCGAATGACCTCTCTTATTAAACCATAACATTTCATAATTCCCCGCCAAAGACCGAGCGCATTAGCTCCAAATCAGCCAACCCCTTGTTTTTCTTCTTGTAGTATTTACTTCGAATGTTGTCGTTGCAAGGGCTAGCAACGCAAAGAAAATTTCAAATGGCCTTGCATTTATATGATTTGTATAAATCCTCCTTCCTTTGAATTCCCAGACCACCCAGATTGAACGGCCGACAAACCTCTTATAAGATAGCCATTGGAACCCACATCTTTCATCCGATCCAGTCCAAAGGAATTTAGCTAAGCTTTTATCAATGGTCTTAAGAATATGAGATGGAACATGATAGCTCTATATGGTGTAAATCGCAAAACTAGAAAGAACCGACTTGATAAGCGTAAGCCGACCAGCTTGATTTAGAAGTTTGTTGCGCCATTCCTGAATTTTGTTTTGAATCTTGACAACCAAGTGATCAAATTATCGGATGCGGGCCCTTCCACTGAATATAGGCACACCGAGATATTGAAATTGTTGGCACCAAAAATGTACCAAAACCATATTTGCGCAAGCTGAAGGATAAGGGGGTAATTGTTGAGTAACCAATTACTTTGAGCCACGAGTGAAGGAGTGAGAGAGGAGGAAAAGAGATGGATGCGAGCAACCGGCGAGACCGGATCTACCTGCCGCGGCGAATGCCTCTCTTGCGGCGGGCTATGCTATTGATTTAAAAACTATATTATAGCTGAAGTTACATTCGGATACATGAAAAATAATGCCAAACTTGAAGAAAGAAGCTGGCTGTGCAACCCCTATTCGGCGAGTAGGTTCGTAGGGCCCGGCGAGTAGACCAACACCCCTCGGCGAATAGATCCCCGATGGTCTCGCTCACCCCAGGTAGAAGAAGCTAGTACATCCTCCCCCACCACGCCCTACATATCAAGCTCCATCTTACCCGGGGGCGAGGCGAGTTGGCCTGGTCTAAGGCGAGGTCGCCTTAGGAAGGCCTACCCTGGGCGAGTAAGACTAGACTCAGATGCTTTGACCAAGTCTCAGGAAGGGGGCGAGGCGAGTACGTTTCGACCCGACTCATCAGCCCTCCCTCATTACCCGCAGACCAGTATGGGCTGCGGTTAGTATATGCGAAAAGGCGCGAGGAGTTGTTCGCAGACCATTTTGGTCTGCATCTAGTAATTTGGTTAAGGCGGAGGCGGCTATCCGTAGACCTTTAGGACCGTTTTATCCCCTGGGAAGTTTTTTCCTATAAATAGGACCCATTATGTCTCAGATCAGCACAGATCCACGCCCCTTAGAGAGCATGTGCTGTTTTCCTCGTGCTGTCTGAGACAGGCTCAGCTTCTTGTTTTTGGGAGGGGAAATCGAGTGAGATTTCCGGGTTAGTGGTGGGACCTCCTCGCTACAGCTAGTGGGTCATTCTTAGGAAGCTACCTATCAACCGGTGAGGGTCAGTTCTTAGCTCAGAATACTTAGACCTAGGGATTTGACGAAGAGAGAAGTAACTCAAGCTACTCCCCAAGTCTCGAACAGGTTGGACCGGTATCCGGGTTCCAACATTTTTGGTGCGGTGAGCGTGGACTGTAGCAAGAGAAGAAAATCTCATCTGACGATCCCATGACTGAACGTGGCGAGCTAGGAACCGGCCAGGGGAACTCGCTGCCTTTGAGCGAGTTCGTTACCAAGAGTGTCTTCGAGCAGTGCATGCAGGCGATGGAGGATACCATCAGGGGGCTACTCACACCTCGCGCCGAGGCGGGAGCACCTTCCTCTATCGCAGCCGCCTCGCCCGCCGAGGTGGAATCGATTCAGCGCCTCGGCAAGAAGGTGCTCCTCAAAGATGAAGACCAGCCGCTCCGCGCGCGAGTGCTCTTCACGAGCCCGACAGAGACCCGCCAGTCTGAGGGCGAGTATGAACACGTTCGACCTCTTCGCCAGATCGCCCCACCTAGTCCGTTCTGCAAGTTGGTGCTGTCCGCCCCCATCCCTGTAGGGTTCACGGAGCCTGCCATGAGTTTCTACTCCGGAAAAGATGACCCCATCAAGCACCTGCAGTGGTTCGAGGATATGGTCTCCATCAAGCCGATGACGGACGCCTTCAAGTGTCGGCTGTTAGCCATAACCTTCCAAGAAAAAGCCCGAGACTGGTTCCACCAGTTGCCCGCGGGAAGCATCTACAGCTTCGAGGACCTGCGCAGAAATTATCTACTTCGCTTTTCTACTTCCAAGAAGAGGAGGAAAGGCTCGAAAGACCTCTTTCTTATCAAGCAAAGACCCCAAGAGATGCTCAGGTCATATCTCGATTGCTTCCAGGAGGAGATCCTCCTAGTCCAGGAGGTCCCTGGGAACACCCTGATTTTGGCATTCAAGCTTGGACTGCAGCCTAGGTTTTTCAAGATGGAGATCACCCGCAATCCCCCCTGTCGTTCGAGGAGCTGGTCGATCAGGCTGCGAGGCAGATCGAGGGGGGAGGCAACCAGCCTGGAGTTCGTGGCCAAGTTACTAGGTTGGAGGGAGGAGAGGAGGAAGGAGATGGAAGCGGCCGGCGTGAGACCAAGAAGAGGGATGAGCCGAGGAGGCGAGAAGAAGGAGGATCCCGGGAGAACAGGGACCAACGGAATCAGGAGAAGTGGTTCATGCCCCGCCTCGCCGGCCGGCCTGGAGACCTGCAGGAGGAGGCTACCAAGGGAGACCGGGAGGGAGATACTCCCCGGAGAGGCGAGACCGCTGCCGTTCTCCCGAGCGGAGGCAGGGGCAGTGGAGGCAGAACCAAGCGCCACTCAGGGAAGCGAACGTGATCAGGAGAGGATGAGGACGAGGAAGGGGAGTAAGGCCGCGACAGGCTCGAGGTGGAGAGGAGCGTCGGGCAATGCCCTACTGCGACTTCCATCAGGTGGAGGGCCGTGCGACGGCCACGTGCCCTGAATTCTTGGAGTTGAGGAGAGGAGATGGAGGAACCCAGGAGGGGCATCAGGAGCGAGAAGGAGGAGGAATGTTGAGAATCGAGGGGGGAGGAATTCCCGCCCCAAGAAGGTGCGAGGACCGGGGAGATCTGGGAGCCCATGGAGGGATAGGCGTCATCCACAGAGGAGCAGGGTTGGAGGCGACCCAGAAGGGGAGCCTCAACGCCGTATACCGGAAGGGTGTGGCCTCCGCCTCCCAGACTCCACCACCGTCGGATGAAATAACTTTCTCGGAGGAAGACATGTTGGGGAACGAAAACCCCTTTCATGATGCGGTGGTGATTAAAGCTGCAGTGGAAAACTACACGCTCTCCCACATTCTTGTGGACAACGGAAGTTCCGTCAATGTGGTCTTCAAGAAGGCGTTTGACGCCATGAAGGTGGAAGAGAAGAGAGTACTCTGAGCAGGATACTTCTGGCCTACCATCAGGAAGGACGCGGACGAGTTCGCAAAGAGGTGCTCAAAGTGCCAACTCTACGCCCCGCTCCAGTTGCAACCAGCCCAGCGTCTCCGATCGATCACCACCCCTTGGCCCTTCGCCATTTGGGGAATGGACCTGGTAGGGCCATTCCCTCCGGCAAGTGGACAAAGGAGATATCTTCTGGTGATGATCGATTATTTCTCCAAGTGGATGGAGGTGAAGGCCCTGGCCAAAACAACCTCCTTAGTGGTGAAGAACTTCATTTGGGGGAGATCATATGTAGGCACGGTCTACCCCTCGCCATCGTCACCGACAACAATCCGCAGTTCGCAAGCCTCGAACTCACCGACTTCTGTATCCAACTTGGCATCGACCTCCGCTTTGCCTCAATCCATCATCCAAGGAGCAACGGTCAGGTGGAGGCGGCCAACAAAGTCATCGTCAATCTGCTCAAGAAGAAGGTGGAGAACCTGAAGGGAAACTGGGTGGAGCAGCTCCCCTCAGTCCTTTGGGCCCTGAGGATTACCCCCACCACAGCGACCAGCGAAACACCATTCAAGCTATCACATGGCTCGGAGGCTCTCATCCCGATAGAGTTCGAGGTCCGAAGCCCTAGGGTGGTGGCAGCAGAAGACGGAGACGAGGGGTGGAGACTTGAGAACGAAGATGCACAACGACTCGCCTTGGATTTTGTGGAAGAGCTTCGCGACCAGACAACAATCCGTCAGGAGGAAATCAAGCGAAGGATGGCAAAGCACTTTGACCAGCATGTCCGGGTCAAGCAATTTGACAAAGGAGACCTGGTTCTCAAAAAGGTGGACGCCGCGGGGAGAGCCGCAGCAGTAGGTAAACTCCACCCCAATTGGGAAGGCCCCTACATTGTCTTCGAGGTATTAAAAACAGGCGGGTACCGTCTACAAAATGTTGAGGGTGAACTCCTAGGAAACACTTGGAGTGGAGACAACTTGAAACGTTTCTACTCCTAATATCGATGTAATATCTAGTCCATTTTTTTTAGGATAAAACAAAACGATAACATTCTCCGTTATAAACTAGTAGCGCTTCACCACTTGAACTACAGGTACCGAGCAATGATCCCCTTCTATGTCCTCGAGCAAAGAGTTGTCGTAGACCAGGCCGTAGCACTGGGCTCCTCCCTTGCAGGATGGCTACTTACCCCCTCGAGTGAGTTCTATGTCCTCGAGCAGAGAGTTGTCGTAGACCAGGCCGTAGCACTGGGCTCCTCCCCTGTAGGCTGACTACTTGCCCCCTCGAGTGAGTCCAATGTCCTCGAGCAGAGAGTCGTCGTAGACCAGACCGTGGCACTGGGCTCCTCCCCTGCAGGCTGGCTACTTGCCCCCTCGAGTGAGTTCTATGTCCTCGATCAGAGAGTTGTTGTAGACCAGGACGTAGCACCGGGCTCCTCCCCTGCAGGCTGGCTACTTGCCCCCTCGAGTGAGTCCAATGTCCTCGAGCAGAGAGTTGTCGTAGACCATGCCGTGGCACCGGGCTCCTCCCCTGCAGGCTGGCTACTTGCCCTCTCGAGTGAGTTCTATGTCCTTGAGCAGAGAGTTGTCGTAGACTAGGCTGTAGCACTGGGCTCCTCCCATGCAGGCTGGCTACTTTCCCTCTCGAGTGAGTTCTATGTACTCGAGAAGAGAGTTGTCGTAGACCAGGACGTAGCACTGGGCTCCTCCCCATACAGACCGACTACTTGCCCCCTCGAGTGAGCCCCAAACTCTACCAAACGCTAACCCCAAAAAGCAATTTTAGTAGGGAGAGGAGGCGAGGCGAGCATCTTAAATCTCTTAGACTCGTGACCATCGATATTACTCGTCTATTCGCCAACCATCTCGCGAGAAGTCCTAACGAAAGAAAGCAAGAACCCGGTGGCGAGAAGCACGCTCCAACCACCTCACACTCCACGAAAGCACAAACAAACGGGCACCTAATCAAGGCGAGGAAAGCTCTCACGCGAGTCCTCTTCACGAGCAAGAACCCCCTATGCGCGGACACGCTGCATAGGCGAGCGCGTCGCAAAAAAAAACAAATATGGCGAGTGAAAAGATCAAGCAGATTAAAATATGGCGAGTATGCACATCCAGTAAAATGGAAAGGGCGAGTACGCCGAAATTACTCCCACAAGAAAATATTATTACAGGGTTTAGAAAATAGAAAAACGAGCTATTCGCCCTTGTCATCCTCTTCCGATTTGCCGGACGAGCCGTCACTTAGAGTTCTCGTCGGGACAGGGTTCACTGCCTCGCGATACAATTCTGGGAGAAGATCCGCGAGATCAACTTTGGCCCCCTCTGCAGTGAGAAGGAATCACCGCCGGAGTCGCTCCCGCGTAAACGTCACCGTCTTGATGGCCAACTGCCTGCGTGAAAGTCCTCTGGTACCAATGGAAAGTCCTCTGGTACCAATGGAAAGTGAGGTTAGATCTTAAAGTTACTCTAGAGGGGGGGGGGGGTGAATAGAGTATTAAAAAGTTTTTAACTTATTTTTATAGCGGAGTTAAAATAGTGATACTTATATGTGTATAGCAGAGTGATTTATAAAACAAAATAAAGAAAACAGCACACATCACAGTACAGAAAATCACACAAACACAGAGGACACAAGGATCTATAGTAGTTCCCCAATAAACCTGGGTACGTCTACTCTTCTACCACCCTTGGTAGGAATCCACTAGGTTTTTGATCAGGTGCCCTATCACCAATGGGGTTTTGATCAGGTGCCCAAAACACCACTTGAGCTTTTGATCAGGTGCTCTAACCAAACTACAGGTTTTTTTTCAGGTGCCCTGCCACCAAGGGATTAACTTTTGAAGGGAGTTATAACCCTGTACAGAATGGAATAAAGAAGGTTTAGATGTTCTTCTCTGTCAATAATCTGAGAGAAGACTAGTGGATATTGATGTTGTAAAGCTCCCCCTATCTGATTGAAATTCTTGACAGTTTGAGGATGGAGCTTTCTCTTGAATGTAGAATATCTTCCTTGATAGTTGATGAATCTGAGAGACCAAGGTTTCTCAGATTGTTTGTTGCTCTTGAAGATCTAGAAACTTGCAATAGAAATCTGAGAGATGATTTGTATTGTTGTTCTCAGAGAATGAGATGTGCTGCTTGAGGAAGATGAAGATCTGTAAGCATTTTTTAAAATTTTCTTTCTTCTTCCTCTCGACTGTATTTCTTCTTTCTTTTCTTCCTGCAATGCTGTTCTGTAATAATGTAATAATACTGTATATATTCTTCTTCCTTTTTCCTTTGATAATATTCTCTGATTTGAAATTCAAATCCTCTGAATAAGGAATAAAATAATCTGGAGGATTATTTCATGGAACTGTATCCATTAATTACTTTCCTTTTCCATGAAAGTGTCCTTTTCAAAATATGTCAACGGCTATTTTCTCGAGATATGAGAGTAAATAAAAGGAAATATAATATCCTTGACTTATCTGGAAGGATAGAGCCGTTGCTGATAAAAGATCTGATTTTAGAGAATGAAATAAAAATAATCCTTTTGAAATACTGAACTGAATAGAAATTTCATCGATCTGAATAAATTTCGTCGAACACAATCTGGAGTTCGTTGATCTCAAGCTAGAGGTCGTCGAACTGAGAGATAAAATCTGATAAGCTAGCTGGAATATTGAATTCGCCGAGCTAAGAAGAGCTTTCGTCGATTTGAACATCTTGAAACATATTCTTCGAACACAGAGCTGAGTTCGTCGAACGCAGAATGAAGTTCGTCGAACTGAATCAATTCGTCGACCGCTGAGACCTGGTCGAACGCTGAGACTTGGTCAACCACTGAGACCTTGGTTCGTCAACCGCTGAGACTGAAGTTCATCGACCGCTGAGACGCTGAGACGCTGCAAGATCGTCGAACGTGGAGAGGAGTTCGTCGAACGCAGAATAGAGTTCGTCGAACGCAGATCCTTGGCAAGTTCGTCGAACTGGAGCATGCCGTTCGTCGAACGCAGAAGGGAGTTCGTCGAATGCAGTATGGAGTTTGTCGAACGCAGAAAACTTATCTTTTCCTTAGTTCTAACAGCCTAAAACCTTGACCCTTTAGACTATACATTGGGGTCAACTTAGTCCTAATAAACAGATAGTGATCCTAGCCCAAATCAGTAGTAGGGTTGTTCCAACAATCTCCCCCTATTTGGGTTAGGACACTATTTGACAAAAATAGAATAATAAAACAAACAACAAAACAACAGAGCATATATATCTGACAGATTTTAAACATTTCAGCAGATATAAAATATGATACTCTGAGTTTTGAATTTTTACATTGAAAATAAATAATTAGAACCTTTTGCTTTCTGAATTCTGACATTGCCTTCAACTTTCTGAATTTGATTATCTGAGCTGTATCTGCTATATCAAATAATATTTCTGAATCTGCATTTGCATCTTTTGCTTTGCTTAGAAATCTTTGCCTTCAGCATTTTTCTTTGTTTATCTGAACTGAAGCAATAACTGAATCTGCTTTGCTACCAATATGCATTTGAGTCTGTCATATCTGAATCCGAGGCAAAACTAAAACTGCAAACTGCTGTGAGCTTCTTCAAATAACTGAATCCTAACATAAGGAGCTTCTTCATCAACTGAATGATTTTTCTTTTTCATACAGCACCTCCCCTTGAAACTTGAGCATCTTCATAAAACATCTCCCCCTATCATAAAGGAGTTTCTTCAAAACATCTCCCCCTATCAAAAGGAAAGTATCTCCCCCTGACAAAAAGGAGCTTCGTCAAGACATCTCCCCCTGCCTAGTTTCAAGAAGGCCTGAAGCTAGGCCCCTAGAAGAAGGGACATTTGAAGAGGTAGGGAAGGATGCAATCTTTTTGAAGAAATATTGCAATTGTTCCTGCAAAAGAATATAGAGATCAAGTGCAAAGGAACTGACAAAGAAGCAATTCTGTAGGCATGCAGTTAAAATAAAATAAAAGAATTGATTATAATGAAAGATTCAGAAAAATAGGCTTCATCAAAACTGCGTTCGATGAAAAATAATTTTTCGTCGATCTCAGTTCGACGATCTAGATGACTTCGTCGATCACCGTTCGACGAACTTCTAAATTTCGTCAATCTCAGTTCGATGAAGTGATGGGATAAGTAGAAAATTTAATTTTTAATTGATTGAATCTCCATCTATCATTCCTAGCTGATTTATAAAGAAGATATGTTTCTTTTCATCCAAGGGTTTGGTGAAAATATCAGCCCTTTGCAAATAAGTAGAAATGAATTGTAGGCAAATTTTATTTTTATCCACATTATCTTTGATAAAGTGGTGTCTAATTTCTTTGTGTTTAGTCCTACAATGGAGTACTGGATTTTGTGTTATAGATATTGCACTAGTATTGTCGCAAAATATAATTGAATTATTTAAGTTGATACCATAGTCTAGAAGTTGATTTTGTATCCACAGTTTATGTGAGCAGCAACTGCCTGCAGCTATGTATTCAGCTTCAGCTGTTGATGTAGACATAGATGGCTGTTTCTTACAAAACCAAGACACAAGCCTATCACCAAGAAACTGGCAAGTTCCTGATGTGCTTTTCCTGTCTACTCTGCATCCAACATAATCAGAATCTGAGAATCCATTTAATTCAAATTCTGAAGCTGTTGGATACCAGAGTCCTAGATTTGGACAACCCTTTATATATCTCAAAATTCTTTTTAATAAAATTAGGTGAGATTCTTTGGGGTTAACTTGGAACCTAGCACAAATATATATAGCAAACATTATGTCAGGTCTACTAGCTGTTAAGTAAAGTAATGAGCCAATAATTGCTCTATATGCTTTCTGATCAACAGGTTTCCCTGATTCATTAGTGTCAACAACAACATTTGAGGGCATGGGTGTTTTCATGGTGGAAACATCAGACATACCAAATCTTTTCACTAATTCCTTAGCATACTTGGATTGTGATATGAATATGCCATTTGGAGTTTGCTTCACTTGAAGACCAAGGAAGTATGATAAATCACCCATACTACTCATTTCAAATTTAGATTGCATCAGGTTAGAAAACCTTTTGCATAGATTTGAATCAGTAGAGCCAAAGATAATATCATCTACATATATTTGAACTAGTATTGTTTGATTTTTATGTATCCTGAAAAATAGGGTTTTATCAACTATGCCTCTACAGAACTTGTTCTCCAAAAGAAAATTAGCTAAGGTCTCATACCATGCTCTGGGAGCTTGTTTGAGACCATAGAGAGCTTTATTAAGCTTATATACATAAGAGGAGTGAGTTGGAGAGATGAAACCTGGTGTTTTTTCCATATAGAATTCTTCTTTGATGCCTCCATTCAAGAATGCACTCTTCACATCCATCTGATATACCTTAAATTTCTTGAATGCAGTAAAGGCCAGAAAAATCCTGATAGCTTCAAGTCTTGCAACAGGAGCAAAGGTCTGATCATAGTCAATTCCTTTTTCCTGTGAATATCCGTGGGCTACCAATTATGCTTTGTTTCTAACTATGTTGCCTTGATCATCTAGCTTGTTCCTGAAGACCCACTTGGTGCCAATGACTGGATGGCCTTTTGGTCTTGGAACCAAATCCCATACCTTGTTCCTTTCAAATTGATTGAGCTCCTCTTGCATTGCAAGAATCCATTTTGGATCTGGTTCTGCATCTTTTATGGATTGAGGTTCAATCTGGGATAGGAAACAAGTGTGCATCTGATTTTGGTGTAGTTGATGCCTTGTTTGAACACCTGCTGAAATATCTCCAATGATTTGGGATATTGGATGATCTTTAACTGTGATGTGATCAACAGTTGGAGTTGGTTCAGCAATGGTATCCACTTGGGGAATTTGTTCACCTGTCACTTGATATGATTTGTCAGCAAGATCTGGATTATCCTCGTCTTCACTGTCTTCAATTATTTCATTTGATGGAAGTAGAGAATCTTCATTCTGTAGATTCAATCCATTGAGCTCTTCACATAGAGCTGGTACCTGCAATGTATGTTTGGTAGAGGTGGTATTCCTCTCCTCATTTAACATATTAGTTTCATCAAAAGATACATGCATGAACTCTTCTATCTTAAGAGTAGATTTGTTGTAAACTCTGTATGCTTTACTAGAAAGAGAATATCCAAGGAATATGCCTTCAGCAGCTTTTTCTTCAAACTTCCTTAGATACTTCTTGTCATTGTTATGCACATAGCATTTACAGCCAAATATCTTATAATTGTTAACCTTAGTTTTATTCTTGAGTAATTCATAGGGAGTTTTACCCTTAAGCTTACGTATCAGGCTTCTGTTCAACACATAATTAGTTGTGTTCACCTCCTCTGCCCAAAAAGAGAGTGACAAGTTTGCATTAGCAAGCAATGTAGTTGCTAATTCAATTAGGGTTCTATTTTTCCTTTCAGCTACCCCATTTTGTTGAGGAGTTATAGGAGCAGAGAAACACTGCCTGATCCCTTCTTTTCCATAGAATTCTCTCATCAGAAGAGATTCAAACTCAGTACCATGATCACTTATGATCAATGCAACTAGAGTAGAGTACTCAATCTTGATGGACCTGAGAAAGTCTGTCAGAACACTGAAGGTGTCAGACCTGTTCCTAAGAAAGAACATCCAAGTGAATCTTGAGAAGCCATCTACAATAACTAGAGAGTAATGCTTCCCTCCTAGACTTTGTATTGCAGTGGGTCCAAAGAGATCCAAATGTAGTAAGTACAAAATCCTAGGTGAATCACTTTTGGATAAAGGTTTAAAACTACTCTTGGTTTGCTTACCTAATTGACAAGCCCTGCAGAGTCATTCCTTCTTGTATGAACCAGAAGGCAGTCCTCTAACAAGATTCTCCTTAGAGAGCTTAGATATAGTTCTAAGGTTAATGTGTCCAAGCCTTTTATGCCATAATTCATTTATTTTACTAATAGAATTAAATAAGCAAATATCTGATTTGACAGAGTCAAAATTGACTAAATAAATATTTCCATGTCTAATACCAGATAATACATTTATGTTTTTATTATTGGTAATAAGACATAATGAATGGTTAAAGGTTACCTGATAACCTTCATCACATAACTGGCTTATGCTGATGAGGTTGTGCTTGAGACCCTTGACATAAGCTACCTCCTTGAAGGTAACTGCTCCAACTTTGATTTTCCCATATCCTTTGGTTTGTCCACAGTTGGAGTCTCCAAAGATCACATTGGGTTCAAGCTTTGCCTTGTAGTTGCTCAGGTTGGCCTTGTTTCCTGTCATATTCTTTGAGCATCCACTATCCAAGTACCATTGTTCCTTTATTTTTGGATAGCCCCGTACCTGCAAAACAGAAAACATTCTAGTTGTTCTTGACCCAGATTACCTTGGGTCCTTTTGTTTTTCCATAAAATTCAGAAATGTAAGACATTTCAGACTGATCCTTATAACCTTGTGGAGGATATCTCCTTGGAGGAATTATCCACTCAGTAAAAGGATTCTTAGTATATTTAGAATAAGAATTCTTCAGATTTTCAGTAAATTTTCCGTTCGACGAATTTAGACGAATTCATCGATCGCTGTTCGACGAAGTGACGTGCTTTCGTCGAGCGCAGTTCGAATAAGGATTATACTAAAGGTCTATCTTCAATGTTCGTCGATCTCCGTTCGACGAATTCGTCTGATTTCGTCGAGCTCCGTTCGACGAATTCTGTTGAATTCTTTTATTCTGAACATCCTTGCTTGAAATGTTTTCATCTATTTCTACTGCCTCTTTGCCCTTGGCAGAAATGAATTTTACTGGTGCAGAAAGAATGTTTTTCTTAATCAGATGTGGCTCACTTGATGATGCACCCAAGCCCAGTTTGCCACTAAGTCTGGCATTCACTGTGCTTGTGATGTCCATCAGTTTGATACTTCTCCCATTAAGGGATTCTTCAAACTTCTTAGCTTCAGACAACTTGTTCTCAATGAGAACAATGTGTTCTCTGGAGGCAGCCAATTCTTTCTTGAGAATAGCATTTTCTTCACTTAGTTGGTTCATTTTAGCCAACTTATTTCTGAGAGAGATTATTTCCTTCTCAGATTTGATTAAGTCTAAGCAAAGAACTTTGAATTCATCTTTGAATTCATTTGAATTGAAATCAAAGTTTGAGATTACCTGATCAGCATCATTGTCAGACTCTGATTCATCTGAGTTGTTTGCTGAGGCATTGATAGCCATCATGCAGAAGCTTCTTTCTTCTTCATCATCCTCATCATCACTAGAGCTATATGAAGATTCATTTTCTGACTCACTGCTTGAGTCATAAATAGCCATCAAGCATTGGTCTTTTTCCTTTCATTCTTCTTCATCTTCAGAAGAACTGGATGAAGACTCTGAATCAGTTTCACTCCATGATTCTGCTACAAACCCTCTTCCCTTATGCTTGTGTTTGTGGGATGATGGCTTGCTGGAGTGCCTTTTCTCTTCTTTCTCTTTTCTCTTTTCTTTCTTTTGGTTCTCTGGACACTCTGGTAGAATGTGTCCAGGTTTCCTGCAGCCAAAACAAATAATTTCTTTATAACTTGATTTGTCATACCTTGGCTTTTCTCTTGATCTTGAATCCTTCTTTCTGATGTCCTTCCTAGCCATATTGTAGAACCTTTTGGCTAGAAGGCTCATGAACTCCATATCTCCTGGAGCTTTTTCTTCCTCTTCAGTAGCTTGGAAAGTTATGCTTCTCTCCTTCTTGGATGCTGGAGATGAGGTGGATTGCTCAGCTTCTCTAGTTTTGATAAGCTGCTCATAGGATTTAAGTTTGCCAAACAAGCTCTCAGTGGAGATCTCATTAAGGCTTCTGGCTTCCTTGATTGGCCAGATCCTAGAGTCCCATGTGCTGGGGAAGCACATTAGGATCTTATCATTTACTTCAATGATAGATATCACTTTGTCTAAAGATTTCAGCTCATTGATTATGAGGCTGAGTCAATTGTACATATCAGCCACTGTCTCAGTTTCTCCTTTCTTGAAGTTTTCATACTGAGAAATAAGGTGGGATCTTCAATCTTTTCTTTCATTTGCTGATCCTTCAACCATGTTGTTGAGGGAGGTCCAGATTTCCCTGGCTGAAGTGCATTCCACAACTTTTTGGAAAATGTCATCAGACATTGTTTGTGCCAAAATATTCATTGCTTTGGCATCTGCACTTCTCTGCTTCTTTTGAGCCTCTGTCCACTCAGGTGGTGGAATAACATTGTTGTTAGTTGGTGCTTCAACACTTGTTGTTGCTGTAGGAGCAGGAGGTCCTGTCAAAATAACATTAAAAATTTCTTCGTCAATAGAATTCATGTATAACCTGATCCTTGCCATCCATAGTGCAAACTTATTTAGATTGCACATAGGAGGTCTTGTGCTTGAGTATTCTTTGTTCTGTGCCATGGATTTTTAGAAAAATAAAACTCTAGAAAAAATTTAAGATCTAATTGATCTTTTGATTCAGGTGTTAGCCTGTAAAGAATCAACCAACCTCTGATACCAATTGAAAGTCCTCTGGTACTAATGGAAAGTCCTCTGGTACCAATGGAAAGTGAGGTTAGATCTTAAAGTTACTCTAGAGGTGTGGGGGGGGGGGTGAATAGAGTGTTAAAAAGTTTTTCACTTATTTTTATAGCGGAGTTAAAATAGTGATACTTATATGTGTATATCACAGTGATTTATAAAACAAAATAAAGAAAACAGCATACAACACAGTACAGAAAATCACACAAACACAGAGGACATAAGGATTTATAGTCGTTCACCAATAAACCTGGGTACGTCTAATCTTCTACCACCCTTGGTAGGAATCCACTAGGTTTTTGATCAGGTTCCCTATCACCAATGGGGTTTTGATCAGGTGCCCAAAACACCACTTGAGCTTTTGATCAGGTGCTCTAACCAAACTACAGGTTTTTGCTCAGGTGCCCTGCCACCAAGGGGTTAACTTTTGAAGGGAGTTATTGTTGGATCGTAGGCGCCCTTAGAGGGGGGGGGGGGGGGTGAATAAGGGTTTTCAAAAACTTAAGTTATATTTTGAAAAGCTTTGTAATAATGCAAGATTAAGACAATAAGAAGTCAAGTAAAATAATTGAAATAAAGTAGAGACATGCTTTATTAATATCAAATACGGTTTTACAAAAGTTGACTTCAATAACGCTAGAAATCGGTGGCGATGAATAGTAAACTCTTTTTATTTTCTATCCCGACTCGCATCCCCACGAACCGGTGGCCCTAGCCAATCCTCCCCGGATTCGGCCTCAAGCCACTCTAGCCAACCCATCCCCGGATATGGCCTCGAGCACCCCCTAGACCTAGCCTAGATCTAGTCGCTAACACGAGGCGAGTTTCCGCCCTAATCCTACCCAGACCTAGTCGCCAACACGAGGCGATTTCACTAACCGTTTACAAGAAATAAGAAATGAAAATAATTAAAACTCCCTCTTAATGAACTTCTGAAGTTGGAGACGAAGATCCGTTGTAGAATAAGCGTTGTAGAAGCGGACTTCGTTTGGATCCAGCGTGATGAGATTCTCCTTCAGAAGTTTGCAGAACTTTGGTAGGACATCAACTTTCGGCCAAGGTAGCCTCTGGAATTCTAGCACTCAATCTCTCTCTCTCTCTAATATCTCTATGAAACGAGAGAAGAGGGGTCCTTTTTATAGCCACAGCGCTAGCGCCTGCGCTAGTGGTACCGTCGGCGCTATCCCATTTTAGGACATATTCTGCGTGGCAGAATCTTTAATCCAAGGAAACAATTCTCTCTTGCCTACTGTGCTCCGCGCTATCGCCTGCGCTATCGGATACCGCCAGGCGCTATCTCCTTCTATAAGTACTCCCGGAATTTCGCTTAAGCAAACATTTCGTCGATCAAAATTTTGTCGAACGCAGCTAGCAGTTCGTCGAGTGAATTTTCGTCGAACGCAGTTATGAGCATTTCGTCGAGCGCCGCTTACAATTCGTCAAACAACAGCTAGCGCCTGCGCTAGTACTACCGCCGACGCTAGTAGGAGTTTTGGATTTGATGGGTCAACTTTGGGGGCAACCTTCTTATGTAATCCTTGAGTCATGTGGACTTTGTTATCCTGCACACTTAAACACACAAGATCAAATACACATAGGTTTTGTTATTCTCAAACCTAGGAGATGCGGAAGACCATGTTCCAACAAACTCCCCCTTTTGATAATAACAAAACCATTAATGATAAATCAAAGCATTAATATATATAAGCATGATGAACTACCTGTGTGTGTGTGAGAGTGATGACTTAGGATCATTATTGATTTTAGCATTTAGAATTGCTCCCCTTAAATACATGCTCCCCCTAAGTGAATGCTCCCCTAATATGTAAGCTATCATCTTAATTAAGCATGTTAGTTTTATATTTTGATAGCAAATTATATTTATCATGTTAGTTCTCCCCCTTTTGTTATTAGCAAAAGCGGGTAAGGAGACACCACTTAAAAGTTGTTAATAAGATAAAGGCATGATCGAGCTTGTATAGAGAAGAAAATGATAAGGAGTTTTAGAATACTTTTCATTGAAATATATCAGAGTTTGAGTATCACAATATTTTCATAAATCAGAGTTTGTAGCATAAACAAATACAAGGTAAATGTAAAGTTGCGGAAGACTTAGAAAAAATACAAGCAAACATCTATAGTAAGAGATGATGATTCATAAAAGATATATGAGTTAAATTTCATAAAGAAGATGTTTTGTAAATCATTGTTCAAGTAAAATATTTAAATTCAATAATAAAGTAACCAAGCATGAAATAATGTTACCAAAAGGAGAGTACTACAATGTTATGTTAATTCATAAATTCAAAACATACTAAACATTGTAGAAAGCATGCTAGGTTATCAAGTGCATTTCATAAATAAAGAGTAGTATAGAATTTGCATTAGGGTCCAATACTCATGAGAAGAAGTGTTATGGAAGATAATGATGTGCACATAAGTGTATTTTTGAGGAGTGTAAACAAATGTTTTAATAAAAAATACAAGAAATATGTAAAGTAAGAGCACAATAAAACACAAATAATTTCACTTCCACACACTTCAATGCACAAAACAAAATTGTACAACTACCAAGGTGCTTTGCACACACAATGCTCATTAAGACTTATCAGGGTGCAAAGTAGTGCTTGGGGTATCACATATTTTATTTTTAATGTTGAGACTAGTGATCCGGTGTACTTAAGAGTAAGTGGTTTGTATTTTGAAAGAAAGATTTGATTTGCACGAGATACTTTACTATTCTTTCCAAGGTGCTCAACCTCACAACGCTTATTAAGACTTATCAGGAGGTTCAAGTAGTGCTTGGTGGAGGTATCTTTGTCACTTTATTTGATGATTTTGTTTTGTACAAAGTTCTCCGAATACACTTGTTTTGCAAACCAATATAATTTATGAAACACAACCACATTTCTTTAACTTTTAAAAGTGCAAATAAAGAAGTGTAGGTAAGATACTTGTGCAATTTTAATTCATTGTACTAATACACAACATACACAAGCATTCTTAGATTAAACACATATGTAGACAATGCCAAAATAAGTGAGTGAATAAAGATCATTATCAAACATAAAACATTTACTCATACTTAGAGACATGTTAAGCTTAGTTCTACATAACTTTTCTAAGACAATTGATGAACATATTACTAGATATATCAAAGCATGATGAAAACAATGTTCAAAGAGTTTGAAAAGATAAATTGCATTATTATAGAAGTTCTAAGGAATAGATTAAATCATGCTTGATTTTCATAGGAAAATCCATTTTTTTTATAGTTTTAATGTTTTAAATTTTTGTATTTGATTTTTGCAAAAATTAAACTTTAAACAAATGGCAAAAACAAAAATGCAAAACATAAATTTTTTTTTGTAATTAGGCTTTTGTATTTTTGTATTTGATTTTGGCATAAAAATAGACTTTAAACAAAAAGCAAAACATATATTTTTTTGTAATTTGGCTTTTGTATTTTTGTATTTGATTTTTCAAAAATGAAATATAATCAGAAGTGCAAAAAGAAATAATACATATAGATTAATATATTTTTAAGAAATTCACAGAATTTTAAAAATACAGAAAAACGAATAAGTACGCTAGCGCCAGCGTTAGCGCTAGCGCGGGAAACAGTACACGATTTTTTATGATTTTGAAAATTTTAATTGTTGATCTTGATTAAGTGTCCCAATAGTAGTTTCATGCTGAAATTTCAGAATTTTAGGAGATGTTTTCGATGGTTACAAATTACAAAATTGCGTGTGTGAATGTGGTTTAACTCGAAAGATCTAGGACACCTAACTCAAGTCGTAATAAACAAAATCTTGCATCACTAAGTAGTATATATAGTGGAGAATAAATTTAGGTATCTTATAGAATTTTGTTTTCTTAAAAAATCAGAAAGGTGCGATATCGCCTGCGCTAGCGATAGCGCTGGCGCTATCGAGCCTTTATTTAAATCCCCTTTACTTTTTCATTTCGGCCATTTCCATTGACTCTCTCCCGAAAAACCCTAGAAGACAACCCAGCCCACGCGTAGATCTGAGGTAAAACTTCATCTTTTCTTATGATTTTTGTTTTAAAATTTGATTTTGATGTTAGAGATGAAGATATTTGAGGTTTTTAGGTGGTTTTAGAAACTAGATCTATAATGGTTGATTCTTTTCTTCAAGAGTTTTGTTTTATATTTTTATGAGGATTTTGTTTTTGATTTTGGTGTGGGTTTCTTGGATCTAGCAAGTTAGTATTTGAAAATATTTTATTTTAGGGAAATTGTTACCGTTTTAGAGCAGAGGACTAGTGCCGGCGCTACAGTAGGCGCTATTGATAACGCTGAGCGCTATTGATAGCGCTGGCGCTAGTGATTGTTGCTTAGTTTTAATTTTTCTTGTAATGTGGCAGATGGAACCTGGATCTAAAGGGAAGAAAAGTGCAGAGCTGGCCGTGGAAGCAGCAGTAGTGGGTGTTCCTTATATAGTGGAGTTTGACATGCCTCATCACCACCATATTATGCAGTTATTTGCTGCCTCCGAGGTGTTGAATTTATTTTCTCCTGATGGGTTTTCTTTAGAATTAGTTTGAGATTTTTATACGCACTTGGAGAACCCATCGCATACAAAGCTGGATGGAGGAGTGCGGTCATTGGTGCAGGGACACATGGTGACAATTACTCATGACCAACTAAGGAACGTGTTTGGATTGACTCAGCATCCAAATCGTTTGGAAATTGTTGAGAGTTTTAGAGCAGATAGAGACTGGACTCAAGTGAATATGGTGCTGCATAATAGGGAATGCAGGAGTCTGATCTCCTCAGTGTCGTCACTCACAGTAGACGCCTTGGTCGTTCAAGCTGTACTACGACACACAATCCTGCTGAAGTTGGGTGATACAGCTAAAGTCACAGCACAACTAAGTTATGTCACCTACTTTATTCTAGAGGAGGAGAAATTTGATGTGGCAGATTTGTTACTTTCCTTGATTCTCTATTCATACAAGTTGCGGCATCCTTCCCGTCAGAGATATAACAACTTGCCCCTGGGTGGCATCATTCAACGGGTTATTCAGGTGATGTATCCTTCTATAGAAATGGGTTTTTACTTGATAGACTGCTTTACTCCAATCTATAGCACTTCACACTTACGAGCTACATCCCACCCAGATGAGCCATCGTCGTCTGCTCGACCACCACTCCGGCGAGGAGCGTCATCTTGAGGGGATCGAGATGATTCATTTGAGTCTTTTCGAGAAGAGATGGGAGAGCGGATGACAAGAGTGGAGAAGGATGTTTCTGGTATAAAGAAGATGGTGAAGTTCATGATCAAGGCATTAAAGCTAAAACCATCTACACCGGAGCGGAGGGAGTGGGACAACCCAGAACAGGATCCACCCTGTCATTCGGTTCGGAGGACTCGCAGAAAACAATCCCCAAGTTCTAGTGTGGAGGAGATAGACGAGGAGGAGTAGTGGAGTAGGACGGTCCGAGGGGAACAAGTTTTTTTTGTAATAATACATGTATTTTGACACATGTTCTTGGATGTTTGAATATTTTTATCTGATTCCTCTTGGTAGTCTTTAAAGGTTTTGTTATACATATTATTTATGAATTTTAAAGTCATGAAATGGAGATTTTTAGGCAATTTTAATATCATATGTAGCATATTTTAAAAACTTATGGTTAGAGATTTTAATACCACATAGTAATTTTGAATTCAATTATTGATAAATGATGTATATATATATGTAATGAATATAAGAATAATAGATAGTTCACAAAAAAAAATATGATTTTGAGTTTTGATTAATTTGATTTATAAACTCATTAAGTTAAAGCATATCATGAAGTAGAATAATTGAGACTTTATTTTTTGTTGATTTCTACTTCATGCATTTGGTGATACCTAATGAGTAAGAGATTTAGGGATCCAAAGGGGACCAAGAGTGGTGGTTCCTTTGGGTACCCAAATATATCGTGCAGGTTTGTGGGTAGATATTGATGAATGGGTCCTTTCATGTGATGTTAATGTTTTAGTTTTAGTTTTGGGCCTCCATTCAAACTTTGGTTTAGTGTTATTCTTATATATGATATTTCCATTATGATAATCTTTATATTGATGATTATTGAAGGTATTTTTCATAGGAAAGTTGTGAGCATTTAATTTAATGTTGGGAGAAGATTGATGTTGTAAGTGATAATGATGATAGTATTTTGGAATTTCATTGTCAATCTTTTGAAGTTTTTTATTTCCATTGTTTGGTTTATTCATATTTTGAGATATCATATTTAACTTGCTTTTGGAGTTTGCTTGATATTGAGAATTTTTCTTTAAGATTTTCTTAAGCAAGATAATTTTAGTTTCTAATTCATTGTTCTTGAGTTTCAAATTATGTCTAGCTTTATTATACGCAATTGTGCTATTTTTAAGAGTAGAAACAATTGAATCAATATGGTTTTGGTATTCATTTCTGTATTCCTCAAATGTTTCATCCATCTCTTCAATTTCAATTTTATAACTTTTGCATGTAGCACAATCACTTTTTAAAGATGAATTTTCTAAAGATAATTTTTCATTATGTTCTTTTATACAAATAATTTCTTTTTCAAGTTCCTTGAGTTTTTCCTTAATATTATTACAATCAAAACTGTTGAGGCTGAGATCGCTCCTCCGAAGGAAACCGGAGGCTGCGGGTTGTCGGTTACTTTTTAAGTAGAAAAAAGGGAGACCGCTGGCAGCGGTCAAAACCAGACTTCGCCCGCCGCGGCGAATGCCACTCCTGCGACGGGCTTTCCTTTGATTACAAAAAAGAGGTTACAGCGGGCTGCAAGTGCAGGAAAAAAGAAGCCGGCCGGTCAGACAGTCCGCAAGACGGGAAACTTGAGTCCGCAGCTCAAACAAGCGAGCTCCAAGATTCAAGTGTGCGTGCCTTGTGAACAGTGCCGCCCCCTATTTATAGGCTTGGGGGCCTGCCCGAGCGGGCAGGGATAAAATAACCGCCTGCCCGGGTACAGGAGAAACGGGCAGGCGGTGACGGGATACACAAAAAGGAGAAGTAAATAAGCCGCGCGACTTGGCGGCTTGCCCTTCCGACTTGTCTGACCAGTAACTAGAGATGAGGAGGCCAAGGCGATGAGGCTACCCGCTCGGTCTCTGCTATGAAACCGCGGCTTGTTCTTTGACTTTGGACCTTGGCTGCCTCTATCGTATAGGCCGCGCGACTTCCGACTTGAGACCGCGGCTTGTCCTGTTGGACTTGGGCTTTGATTACCTTTAGTACTCGGAGGCGGCCTGAGTTGTCACAGACCGCCCGGCCTGTGCTAGCCGGAGCCGATAGACCTCGTTTGACCTGAACCGGGCGACTTAGACCCGCAAACCGCGCGGTCTGGGAGTAACCCTCCTGGAAGCGGTTTCCCGGGTAAACAAAAACAAGGTTTTGTGTTTTCAAGTAAAGGACAAGATGGTGAAACCACATCACAGTTTGATTCTAAATTAACATTAGCTTTTAACCTCTTATTTTCTAAACGTAAATTTTTATTAGTAATTTTCAATTTCTTGATCTTATGTTTAGCCGTTTTTAGTATATTGAAACTAGAGATGGAAGTTATCATACAAGAAGAAGATTTAAACTTTCTTACAGCGCTTTTGGTAGAGGCAAAATGTGAGCATGAAGTTCCTTCGTTATCTTTTAGGCCTTCCTCCATCATAGATGAATTTTCATCTTCTTTTTCTCTTGATGTATTGCTCTCTTTTTCAAAGTTAGTTTCCATGATTTCCATGGCTTTGATACGAGAGAGATCTTCTTGAATAGTAGTGGATGCTTGTATGTTCTTCTTCTCCTGTGTTTGTTCTATACCTGCGAGAGAAAAATCATACATTTCTTCAAGAAATTGCCATACTTTGTATGCACTAGAAAAACAATATATTAATTTGAAAATTTCATTTGATAGAGCACAAAATAAATAATGTTTGGCTTTTGCATTTAGTTGACGTTCCTTTTTATTTGATTCATCCGCAGGTCTTACAATGGCTAAATTCCATACTTCGACATCTAAAGTCTTAATAAAATTTTCAATTAAAATTTTCCATCCTTTATAATTTGTTCCTTCAAATAAAGGTGGTTTAAGAGATATTTCTTCTTCACAGAAATTTGCCCCACTAGTAGAAGCGAGATCATGAGACGCCATTATTCCCGGTTGTTAAGCCGATTGGAATAAAACCTGGCTCTGATACCACTTGTTGGATCGGTAGGCGCCCTTAGAGGGGGGTGAACAAGGGTTTTCAAAAACTTAAGTTATATTTTGAAAAGCTTTGTAATAATGCAAGATTAAGACAATAAGAAGTCAAGTAAAACAATTGAAATATAGTAGAGACATGCATTATTAATATCAAATACGGTTTTACAAAAGTTGACTTCAATAATGCTAGAAATCGGTGACGATGAATAGTAAACTCTTTTTGTTTTCTATCCTGACTCGCATCCCCACGAACCGGTGGCCCTAGCCTATCCTCCCCGGATTCGGCCTCAAGCCGCTCTAGCCAACCCTTCCCCAGATATGGCCTCGAGCACCCCCTAGACCTAGCCTAGATCTAGTCGCCAACACGAGGCGAGTTTTCGCCCTAAGTCCTACCCAGACCTAGTCGCCAACACGAGGCGATTTCACTAACCGTTTACAAGAAATAAGAAATGAAAATAATTAAAACTCCCTCTTAATGAGCTTCTGAAGTTGGAGACGAATATCCGCTGTAGAATAAGCGTTGTAGAAGCGGACTTCGTTTGGATCCGGCGTGATGAGATTCTCCTTCAGAAGTTTGCAGAACTTTGGTAGGACATCAACTTTCGGCCAAGGTAGCCTCTGGAATTCTAGCACTCAATCTCTCTCTAATATCTCTATGAAACGAGAGAAGAGGGGTCCTTTTTATAGCCACAGCGCTAGCGCCTGCGCTAGTGGTACCGCCGACGCTATCCCATTTTAAGACATATTCTGCGCGGTAGAATCTTCAATCCGAGGAAACAATTCTCTCTTTCCTACTGCGCTCCGCGCTATCGCCTGCGCTCCGCGCTATCGCCTGCGCTATCGGATACCGCCAAGCGCTATCTCCATCTATAAGTAATCCCAGAATTTCGCTTAAGCAAACATTTCGTCGAACGCAGCTAGCAGTTCGTCGAGCGCAGTTATGAGCATTTCGTCGAGCGCCGCTTACAGTTCGTCGAACGATAGCTAGCGCCTGCGCTAGTACTGCCGCCGGCGCTAGTAGGAGTTTTGGATTTGATGGCTCAACTTTGGGGGCAACCTTCTTATGTAATCCTTGAGTCATGTGGACTTTGTTATCCTGCACACTTAAACACACAAGATCAAATACACATAGGTTTTGTTATTCTCAAACCTAGGAGATGCGGAAGACCATGTTCAAACAATTATAACCCTGTACAGAATGGAATAAAGAGGGTTTAGATGTTCTTCTCTGTCAATAATCTGAGAGAAGACTAGTGGATATTGATGTTGTAAAGTTCCCCCTGCCTGATTGAAATTCTTGACAGTTTGAGGATGGAGCTTTCTCTTGAATGTAGAATATCTTCCTTGATAGCTGATGAATCTGAGAGACCAAGGTTTCTCAGATTGTTTGTTGTTCTTGAAGATCTAGAAACTTGCAGCAGAAATCTGAGAGATGATTTGTATTGTTGTTCTCAGAGAATGAGATGTGCTGCTTGAGGAAGATGAAGATCTGTAAGCTTTTTCTGTATTTTTCTTTCTTCTTCCTCTCAACTGTATTTCTTCTTTTTTTTTCTTCCTGCAATGCTGTTCTGTAATAATGTAATAATATTGTATATATTCTTCTTCCTTTTACCTTTGATAATATATCTCTGATTTGAAATTCAAATCCTCTGAAAAAGGAATAAAATAATCTGGAGGATTATTTCTTGGAACTGTATCCATTAATTACTTTCCTTTTCCATGAAAGTGTCCTTTTCAAAATATGTCAACAACTATTTTCTCGAGATATGAGAGTAAATAAAAGGAAATATAATATCCTTGACTTATCTGGAAGGATAGAGTCGTTGCTGATAAAAGATCCGAGTTCAGAGAATGAAATAAAAATAATCCTTCTGAAATACTGAACTGAATAGAAATTTCGTCGATCTGAATAAATTTCATCGAACACAATCTGGAGTTCGTCGATCTCAAGCTGGAGGTCGTCGAAATGAGAGATAAAATATGATAAGCTAGATGGAATATTGAATTCGTCGAGCTGAGAAGAGCTTTCGTCGATCTGAACA
This sequence comes from Dactylorhiza incarnata, assembly GCA_033032865.1. Classification (NCBI taxonomy): domain Eukaryota; kingdom Viridiplantae; phylum Streptophyta; class Magnoliopsida; order Asparagales; family Orchidaceae; genus Dactylorhiza; species Dactylorhiza incarnata. Next base: position 23,469,911 of record JAWHQI010000011.1, on the reverse strand, counting down.
TCTTGAAACATATTCTTCGAACGTAGAGCTGAGTTCGTCGAACGCAGAATGAAGTTCATCGAACTGAATCAATTCGTCGACCGCTGAGACCTGGGCGAACGCTGATACTTGGTCAACCGCTGAGACCTTGGTTCGTCAATCGCTGAGACTGAAGTTCGTCGTCCACTGAGACGCTGCAAGATCGTCGAACGCAGAGAGAAGTTCGTCGAACGCAGAATAGAGTTCGTCGAACGCAGAATCTTGGCAAGTTCGTCGAACTGGAGCATGTCGTTAGTCGAACGCAGAAGGGAGTTCGTCGAACACAGTATGGAGTTCGTTGAACGTAGAAAACTTATCTTTTCCTTAGTTCTAACAGCCTAAAACCTTGACCCTTTAGACAATACATTGGGGTAAACTTAGTCCTAATAAACATATAGTGATCCTAGCCCAAATCAGTAATAGGGTTGTTCCAACACTGCGCGTCTCGGCGACCTGAGCCGGGGTAAAGTGAAGGAGCTGTGGAGCTGTGGATGACTCCCCTCTACTGGGATGACGGAGCTCGGCTATCTCCGATTCTACCTCGGCAAGGCGAGTCCCCAGGTAGTTGGCTTCCCGCTGCGAGGCGGCTAGCTGTGCCTCCAGCTCTGAGACCCGCATCACCAGCGCGATGGTGGGTTCCTGCATTAGCAAAGGTCAGGCAATAAAGTCGGCCTGCGAGTAGGAAGGAAGCGAATAAGGATACACACCTCGGGAGGAACGACCTCCTTTGCCTTGGACTCGATAAGCTCTTCCTCCGCTGCCACCAGCTTCTTCTCCAGCTCTCTACAGGCGGCGCCCAGTTCGCAAAGTCGACTGTTCGATTGAAGCCCCCGCCGCGCAGTCTGGTGAGCCAGCTCGGCGGTACGGAGAGCAGAGCGGCTGGTGAGGTTGGCTAGCTCGCGGATAGGAGCCTCCGCGAGCACTTCGACATCCTCTCGACCATATAACCCGTAGAGCAGGTTATACGCCTGGTCACCTACCTCGAAATCCTCCCAGGAGGGGAGGAGCGAACTCACCAGGACCCTATTCGCCTCGTGGTCTCATATCAGCAGCGGGTTGCCTTTGGAGTCCTCGCTCCTCATCCCCAACCCAAAATTCGTGTGGGACGAGGGTTCTGGAGGCGGGCTCACCGGGGGACGAGAGGATCTCCTCGTCTTCTGCTTCTTTCGCCTTGGCTCATTGGTCGAGGCGGTCTCGGGGTCAACACGACCCTTCCCCTTGTCTGTCGGCGGGGGCGTCCTGCTGTCCACCGGAACCACCGCCCCTTCAAGGGCCCCCTCGGGGTGGGACTCGCTTGACCGACGTCACGAGGCATCGCAATGGGGACGGGTGGGGATGGCACGCTCACCTACAAGAAGATATGAGTTTTAACTCAAATCCCTACCAAGAGCAGAGGGTTAGGGAGGGGGGGAGCGCGACGAATACTACCCAGGACTTACTCGCTCCAGGATTCACGAAGGCAAGCTGATCCACGCCTCACCGCAGGAAGACCACGTCCATGACCATGTCCTTCAGGAAAAGGTATAAACCCAACGCCTCCCCTTTTAGGCGAGGCGGCCTGTACTCCGTCACTGACTTTTGGATCAGGGTGAAGGGAATGTTCCCGAAGTCACCTCGTACCAGGACAAATTTATCGGTCCAATGATGAAACCTTGTTGAGCGTCTCAGCGACCTTGACGCACACGCTGGTGAAGAACAGGGTGTCGTCGCTGGTCGCCTTCAGGGTCAGAACCTTGCGGAAAGTAGAGAGGTCGAATTTGATCTTATCCTCACGCAGGTAGCAAGCGTAAGCGACCAAGACGCTGATCGCGTTGGGGTTGACCTGCGCGGGGATCATCCGGAAGTATCGGAGGACCTGGCGCACCTCAGGCCATAGGGGGAGCCTCAACCCCACCTGGAAATGGGCCAAGGGGATGGCGAGTTCCCCGTCGTAGAACGTGTCAAGGAACTCACCGGGGGCTGGCCGCCTCACTGTATAGCCAGGTGGCAGATAGCGGTTCTCGACGTCCACCAGCTCCTCGCCCAGGGTTTGCGAGCTAGGGAAGTTGTGCGCTCGGAAGTTACGGACGCAAAAGGCACGCCCGTCCTCGGATGGCTCTTTCACCATGGCGGGTAGCGAGTAGGTAGGAAGGGGTCTTGCGGGCAAGATTCGAAAAAGGTGCTTGAGGGGGTATCGAAACGTACCCACCCACTCCGGAGGACCCTCTATTTATAGACCCCGCCCCTCCCCGGCCTGGTCGCGCGCAAACAGAACAACTACCCATGCGACGTACGCGCTGAGGATGGCGAGCTCTCCAAGCAATTCCGCGAGCTGCTCGCAGGTCTTCGCGGGCCTGCTCCAGACTCTCCTCACTTTGTCTGATGTGATCGTTGCCTCGACGGATGTGTTCTTCCAGTAAGGAGGCCTCGCCCACGGTGCCGGCCACCTACGCGAAGCGGTGGAGATCATCTTCGGTCGCTTGCTGGTGAGTCTCCACCTCGTACAACCTCGTCTCCATGTCAATCACCCTGTCAAAGAGGCCGTCTTCGCCTTGCACCTGCTGTTGAAATTCCTCCACTTCAGAGAGGCGGTCCCTAAGGTCAATCAATCGCGCGTTCACCTCGGCGGGCGGCGCGGACATCAGAAAAGAATTGTGGGCTCGAAGGACAACAATCAAGAGAGCTCACGACCCCTCATTGAAGGCCGGCGGGTCTGCAAGTAACTCCTTCAAAGGAGTAGAAGCCGCAGGCGGTGGCGACCCTGGCAGCGAGTTCGTCGATGGCGGACAGATGGAAGAGGAAGACCCCCGACTATCTGAAAGGAAGCAGACAATGAGGATGAGTAACAGAAAGGAAGAAGGCCACAAGGCAAGCGAGGTGAGTACCCGCGTGAGTGTTGTTCCCTTCTTGACGTTGAGGCGGATCTGCCCGCGGCCCCCCGGTAGAGGCAGACAAGCGGAGGACCACGCCAGTCCCCCCGGACATGGGGACTATCACCAAAGATTTTCCCCCGGTAGTTGGGCGGGCAGGCTGGCCTACCCCAGAGTGCTGAGGAGGAAACTGCAAGGGAGGAGGAAGGAGGGACAGAGCCTGCCCTGGGGCCGAGGAGGATGCGGTTCCTAGACCCGCCGACAGCGTCGCGCCGAGTTGACCAGGCTGAACCAAGCGAGTAGGAAGCGCTGCAGATAACAAAAGGTTAGGACAGATTCAGCCTAGTTAGGCGAGGAGTTAGTACCCTTACCAGGTGTTACGGCGGGATGACCTGAAGGAAGCAGCGAGGCACCCAAATCTGCTGGAGGTGGCCTCGCCTCCTCAAGTCCACCCGTTGTGATTTCGACCTCTCCCTCGCCCTGCCGACGAGATAAGTCGGCGTAAAGCTCTTCCTGGATTGGCGAGGTAACCACTCTACCGAGAAAGGGTCCGCATCTAGCCATAGATTCTGGATCTGTGGAGTATTTCTCGCGTGGCTCAGGGTCGGCTCTCTTCCGCTTGGACTTCTTCTTCCTAGCGGAATAAAGAGGGTGAGGCGTCAGGAACTCTCCGATGATGTTGAGGACGGCAGCAGCCTCAGGCTCGTCGTCAGCAAGCCCCCGGTTGACGGCCACGGGAGACCCCCCTTGGAGGACATTTCAGCATATAGGATGAAGGCACACCCTCACTCTATTTATAGAGGAAGGCCCGGTCAGCGCGCTGTCTCACCAAAAAAGGGGTTGGACTTTTCTTTCTGACCTCTAATGAGCTCGCAAAGAGCGGGGATTGTGTGCAACCCCTATTCGGCGAGTAGGTTCATAGGGCCCGGTGAGTAGACCAACACCCTCAGTGAATAGATCCTCGATGGTCTCGCTCACCCTAGGTAGAAGAAGCGAGTACATCCTCCCCCACCATGCCATACGTATCAAGCCCCATCTTACCTGGGGGTGAGGCGAGTTGGCCTGGTCTAAGGCGAGGTCGCCTTAGGATGGCCTACCCTGGGCTAGTAAGACTAGACTCAGATGCTTTGACCAAGTCTCAGGAAGGGGGCGAGGCGAGTACATTTCGACCCGACTCATCAGCCCTCCCTCACTACCCGCAGACCAGTATGGGCTGCGGTTAGTATATGCGAAAAGGCGTGAAGAGCTGTTCGCAGACCATTTTGGTCTGCATATAGTAATTTGGTTAAGGCGGAGGCGGCTATCCGCAGACCTTTAGGACCGTTTTACCCCTATGAAGTTTTTCCCTATAAATAGGACTCATTATGTCTCAGATCAGCAACGATCCACCACCCTTAGAGATCCTGTGTTGTTTTCCTCGTGCTGTCTGAGACAGGCTCAGCTTCTGGTTTTTGGGAGGGGAAATCGAGTGAGATTTCCAGGTTAGTGGCGAGACCTCCTCGCTGCAGCCAGTGGGTCATTCTTAGGAAACTACCTATCAACCGGTGAGGGCCAGTTCTTAGCTCGGAATACTTAGACCTAGGGATCTGACGAAGAGAGAAGTAACTCAAGCTAATCCCCAAGTCTCGAACAGGTTGGACCGGTATCCGGGTTCCAACACTGGCGATCAAGGAGGAGGTCGCCGAGGTCGATGGGAGCTGATGGAGACCGCCAGGAGCTAACGCTGGCAGTAAGTCTTATCGTCGGGCGGTAGCTTCTGAGATCGCCCGAGGTTGCCTGGAAGAGTCCTGAGATCTCCTGGAAGGGGTTGAGTTCTCCTGGAAGAGGCTGAGATCGCCTGGAAGAGGCTTGATGTCGCCTGGAAGATGTTTGAGGTCGCCGCGATCACAGAATCCATGACCGCTTAGGCCATAAGCTAGAGGATGGAAGCCCCCAAAAGTTCTTTACTGAGTACCCCCTCCCATATATTTATAGACGCGAGGGCCTGCCCAAATCGGCAAGTCTAAAAATAACGGGCTGCCTGGGTAAGCTGAGGCCATTTTCTGAGACCGCTAAGATCGTCAGGAACAAGCTGAGAGCGTCAGACACAACCTGACACTGCCCGGGACATGCTTAGATTGCCCGAGACATGCTGAGACTTCCCGGAACATGCTGAGATAGCCCAGGATATGCTGAGATCGCTCGGGACATGCTGAAATCGCCCGGGACATGCTGAGATCGGTCGGGACATGCGTAGACCGCCCGGGACATGCTGAGATCGCCCGGGACATGCTGAGATCGCACTGGACATGCTGAGACCGCCAGGAGCCAAATCACTCATTCGAGCTACCGCCGACGGTAGGTCTTACCGCCAGGAGGTAGCTACTGAGACCGCCGAGACCACCCGCAGCTGAGGTCGCCCTCTGCTCCCTATGGTCAGGTTGACCGCATCTCTCTACCCGCGAGCTTGTCCCCTCGACTCCTGTGGTTGGTTAAAAGATTTGATCATCAGGCAGTTAGATCAGTCGTCTTGGAGGGATTGTCGATTTCTGGGTAAACATGATCCCCACATTTTTTTCAAGTTTGTGAAAAAACATTAAAAAAATAGAACTTACCCACGAGAATCGGGATCTACCTTCTCTATCATGACAGAACATGTGTAAAGAGAGTGCGAGTACCTGAAGAAAACTCGTGAGCACCTACTTATATCTGCAAAAGAGTAGTTAAAGCAACTATAAATGAAACATATTACGCGAGTACCTGAAGAGAACTCGTGAACACCTATTTCTATCTGTAAAATATATAAAAAAAACAAGGTATATGAAGTATAATACACAAGTCCCTGAAGGAAAACACATGAACACTTGTTTCTATCTGCGAAAGATATACAAAACAGGAATATGAAGTATAATACACTAGTACCTAAAGGAAAACTCGTGAATACTTGTTTCTATCTACAAAAGATATAAAAACAGGTATATGAAAGATAATACGCGAGTACCTGAAAGGAAAACTCACGAACACCTGTTTCTATCTACAAAAGATTTGAAGAACATGTATATGAAAGATAATACGCGAGTACCTGAAGGAAAAATCGCGAACACATGTTTCTATCTGCAAAAGATATAAAATATAATACGTGAGTAACTGAAGGAAAACTCGCGAACACTTGTTTTTATCTGCAAAAGATATGAAGAACAGATATATGAAATATAATACGTGAGTACTTGAAGGAAAACTCGGGAACACCTGTTTCTATCTGCAAAAGATATGATGAACAGGTATATGGAATATAATACGTGAGTACCTGAAGGAAAACTCGTGAACACCTATTTCTATCTGCAAAAGATATGAAGTGCAGGTATATGAAATATAATACGCGAGTATCTGGAAAAAAAAACTTGCGAGCATCCGGGTTATATGTAAAGAACGGTCGCGTGTAGAGATAGAATTGACCAAATCAGTGAGTGCAGGGTTGCTGAAAAAAAAAACTTGCGAGCATCCAGGTTATATGTAAAGAACGGTCGCGTGTAGAGATAGAATTGACCAAATCAGTGAGTGCAGAGTCGCCAACCCAAATATCCATCCAGAAATTGATATGCCCGCATCCGTGTTTCCATCCAATGAACTCTCTTATTAAACCATAACATTTCATAACCCCCAGCCAAGGACCGAGCGCATTAGCTCTCAAATCAGCCAACCCCTTGTTTTTCTTCTTTGTAGTATTTACTTCTAATGTTGTCGTTGCAAGGGCTAGCAACGCAAAGAAAATTTCAAATGGCCTTGCATTTATATGATTTGTATAAATCCTCCATCCTTTGAATTCCGAGATCACCCAGATTGAACGGCCGACAAACCTCTTATAAGATAGCCAGTGGAACCCACAAATTTCATCCGATCCAGTCCAAAGGAATTTAGCTATTCTTTTATCAATGGTCTTGAGAATATGAGATTGAACATGACAGCTCAATGGTGTAAATTGCAAAACTAGAAAGTGCCGTCTTGATAAGCGTAAGCCGACCAGCTTGATTTAGAAGTTTGTTGCGCCAGACCTGAATTTTGTTTTGAATCTTGACAACCAAATGTTCAAAATATCAGATGCAGGCCCTTCCACTGAATATAGGCACACCGATGTATTGAAATTGTTGTCACCAAAAATGTATCAAGTCCACACTTGCTCAAGCTGAAGTATGAGGGAGGTAATTGTTGAGTAAACAGTTACTTTGAGCCACGCGTGAAGGAGTGAGAGAGGAGGAAAAGAGATGGACGCGAGCAACCAGCGAGACCAGATCTACCTGTCGCGGCGAATGCCTCTCTTGCGGCGGGCTATGCTATTGATTTAAAAACTATATTATAGCTGAAGTTACATTCAGATACATGAAAAATAATGCCAAACTTGAAGAAAGAAGTTGAGATCAAGGAGGAGGTCGCCGAGGTCGATGGGAGCTGATGGAGACCGCCAGGAGCTTACGCCGACGGTAAACCTTACCGTCGGGCGATAGCTTCTGAGATCGCCCGAGGTCGCCTGGAAGAGTCCTGAGATCTCCTGGAAGGGGTTGAGGTCTCCTGGAAGAGGTTGAGGTCGCCTGGAAGAGGCTTGATGTCGCCTGGAAGATGTTTGAAGTCGCCGCGATCACAGAATCTGTGACCGCTTAGGCCATAAGCTAGAGGATGGAATCCCCCAAAAGTTCTTTTCTGAGTACCCCTCCCATCTATTTATAGACACGAGGGCCTGCCCAAACCGTCAGGTCTAGAAATAACGGGTTGCCCGGGTAAGCTGAGGCCGTTTTCTGCGACCACTAAGATCGTCAGGAACAAGCTGAGACCGTGAAACACAAGCTGAGACTGCCGGGGACATGCTGAGATCGCCCGGGACATGCTGAGATTGCCCGGAACATGCTGAGACTGCCCGGAACATGCTGAGATAGCCCAGGATATGCTGAGATCGCTCGGGACATACTGAGATCGTCCGGGACATGCAGAGATCGACCGGGACATGCTGAGACCGCCCGGGACATGCTGAGAATGCACGGGACATGCTGAGATTGCATTGGACATGTTGAGACTGCCAGGAGCCAAATCTCTCATTTGAGCTACCGCCGATGGTATGTCTTATCGCCAAGAGGTAGCTACTGAGACCGCCGAGACCACCCGAGGTTGCTGAGGTCGCCCTCTGCTCCCCACAGCCAGGTTGACCGCATCTCTCTACCCATGAGCTTGGCCCCTCGACTCCTGTGGTTGGTTAAAAGATTTGATCGTCGGGCAGTTAGATCAGTCGTCTTGGAGGGATTGCCGATTTCTGGGTAAACATGATCCCCACATTTTTTTCAAGTTTGTGAAAAAACTTTTAAAAAATAAAACTTACCCACGAGAATCGGAATCTGCCATCTCTATCATGACAGAACATGTGTAAAGAGAGTGCAAGTACCTGAAGAAAACTCGTGAGCACCTACTTATCTCTGCAAAAGAGTAGTTAAAGCTGGTATAAATGAAACATATTACGCGAGTACCTAAAGAGAACTCGTGAACACATATTTTATCTGTAAAAGATATAAAAAAACAAGTCATATGAAGTATAATACACGAGTACCTGAAGGAAAACTCATGAACACTTGTTTCTATCTGCGAAAGATATAAAAACAGGTATATGAAGTATAATACACTAGTACCTAAAGGAAAAATCGCAAATACTTGTTTCTATCTACAAAAGATATAAAAAATAGGTATATGAAAGATAATACGTGAGTACCTGAAAGAAAAACTCACGAACACTTGTTTCTATCTACTAAAGATATGAAGAACATGTATATGAAAGATAATACGCGAGTACCTGAAGGAAAAATCACGAACACATGTTTCTATCTGTAAAAGATATTAAATATAATACGCGAGTAACTGAAGGAAAACTCGCGAACACTTGTTTCTATCTGCAAAAGATATGAAGAACAGATATATGAAATATAATACGCGAGTACTTGAAGGAAAACTCGGGAACACCTGTTTCTATCTGCAAAAGATATGATGAACAAGTATATGGAATATAATACGTGAGTACCTGAAGGAAAACTCGCGAACACCTGTTTCTATCTGCAAAAGATATGAAGAGCAGGTATATGAAATATAATATGCGAGTATCTGAAAAAAAAACTTGCGAGCATCTGTTTCTATCTGCAAAAGATATGAAGAACATGTATATGAAAGATAATACGCGAGTACCTGAAGGAAAACTCGCTAACATTTGTTTCTATTTGCAAAAGATATGAAGAACAGGTATGTGAAATATAATACGCGAGTACCTGAAGGAAAACTAGTGAACACCTGTTTCTATCTGCAAAAGATATGAAGAACATGTATATGAAATATAATATACGAGTACCTGAAGGAAAACTCGAGAACACTTGTTTCTATCTGCAAAAGATATGAAGAACAGGTATATAAAATATAAAGATATGTAAGGTACCTGAGACAACTTGTTGATACTTATTTTTATTCACACATTTGAAGTGCATAAGAAAGAACACCTCATTTATAGATGAGATATAAACGCTTATTCTCAATTACTTGCTTTGGTGTTGATGAAATATTATCTCTATGTGAAGAGAGGAGGTAGTACCCATGTTTTTGAAAGGAGAAGACTAACATTTTTATATCTTCATATTCACTTACTCCCAAAATAATGAGCATGAAGTCAATATGGCTAGATAATTTTTTACTTGCGGATAATAATGTTACTAATGATATTATGTTAGCTGATGCCAAGAAAACCCGACTCAGTATATGATTTGAGAAATCTGCAGTTATAAATAGATTAACCATGAGTCTGGGATAAAAAACCCAAGAATCCAGAAATCCCAAAATGATATGTATGTAATTTTATGGTACCTGAAATATTAGTGACCAATAAATAATTGCCTAGTTATTTGGCAGTGTATTTAGGTACATACTAAAGTTAGTTTGTTTCTCTTGCAAGTAATATCACACTAACCTAACGTGAATTGTTAGTCAACCATCCCTGTTAAGGGTCTATTAGGTTTCAAATGACCAAGATGACCCCACCACAACACTCTTAACCACTCAAGGAGTCAATTAGGTCAATGAGGAATCATTGGGGCCGCCTAAATTGGTCATTTTAACTAAAGTCAACTCTAGCTTGAAATAAGTCAACCATCCCTATTAAGGGTCTATTAGGCTTCAAATGATCAAATAATTCTAACCCAAACTCTCCAAACCACTAAGGGAGGTCATTAGGTCATTATTGACTAATTGGGTTCAACAAAATTCATGAAATTGACCAAAGTCAACTTTGGGTCAAACTAGCCCAAATTAGCCTAAAAGGGTTCAATTAGCCCAATGTGGATCTCACAATGGCCCAATAAATATTGGATCATGTCATGGGACCCATGACCCTCATATGGAGTCAACCCCACCCTTGGTTGACCATGTCAAGCCTAAAAGTCAACGTGGATCAATTTGACCTAAAATTGGGATTTTGAATGCCAAGCCGAATTCCAATGAGCTAAAACCCTCAATTCATGCCCATCCTGCAACCCATTAGCCTAAAGTCCAGCAATGCCCCTTGAAATTGACATGCATTGCATGCACTAGGTCAATTTGGGGTTTTCCCCAATTTGGAAGAGACCAAAATGAGCAATTCATGAATTGAGTGTCAATTGGCACTTAATTCCTCCTCTCAAGCCTTCCTAATTACTCCTCTCAGTCAGGAAAGCCGATTTGGATCTTAAGTGTTGCCAAATGGAAGGTAGGAGGAGCTTCCTATGTGTTGGCTGAACACCCTTAATGGCATCTCCCTATACAGCCAATTTCAGCTCAAATTAGGGGTGCCATTAGCTTCAGAAGCCCGAGAGGAGTTCAAATCGAGCTTTAGATCACTGAATTTGGTGGAGAGGAGCAAATTTGGCAAGGGATCCAAGCTTGGTGGTCGTCCATGGCAACTCACGAAAATGGCCAATCCAAAGATCCAATCAAGGTCGGTTTCTTCATGTCTCTTCCCATGCTGGCATCCTAGATCATTTAGGATGAAAAGCCCTCTCAATCGAGCCTCAAATGAGGCTTTGATTTCAAAGAAATCCCATGGAAGAATGGAAGAAATAACCATGTTAGAAATCAATATTTAAGCTATGGTTCATCATGATTCTTGCCCCAAATGATTCCTTGCTCCAAAATGAAGCTATAGGAACTTATTTCATGAAGAAAGATGGACTTTGGAGGGAGTATTGGCCGAAACAAGCTCAAAAACCTGCTTCCGATTGTCTAGAGGTAGAAGACGATCTCTGGACTGTTAGATCTAAGCTTGATTGATATCTGCAGGCCACATTTTATTTAAATAAATTTATTTGATTTCTGTCACACTTAAAACTGATTTTTCATGCTAGATTTAAGGCCACATAGAAGTTGTTTTAGGAAAAGTGTCCAAAGACAACAGTGGTAGCTCTGGGTGTCTAGTTTCTATAGGAATTTGAATCACCCTATTTTGAATAGTGTAGCTTCTTTAGCACACATTTTGGTGTAGGGTGTACATAAGTGGCTCAATGCACTCTTTTGTGTTCCACCACCAAACCACTCACTAAAATGAGCTGAAATTTTAGCCATACATGAGTTATGATCCAGTTCACTCCTTGACCAAAAATGGTATTTTTTGGGAATAATTTTTCTAAGATTTTGTAAATCATTTAATTAACTACGCATGTATTAATTATGTGAGCAAATGACCTCAAATCCATCCTAATTTTTGGTGGGTGCTTGGTTAGGTCAAAATCTGACCCTGGTAAAAATTATAGACTATTTTGGTTAGTGCATGTTGGGGAAAATTCACATGCAAGTTAGTTTATGAAAAAGGTGATGTGCATTTAGCACTTTCTACATGATTTGTGATTCCCCTTGAATCCCTTGAAGTATGGTTATGGAAAATTGTACATGCATGTGAAATGGTGAAGTGAATCACCTATGAGAGTTTGGAAGGATTTGGAAATGATTTTCCATATATTTTTCATTTAAATTAATTAGCCTCACATATACTTTATTGAGACATTTGAGACCAAAGTGATTAGGAAAGTTACCAAACTCTGGAACATGGACACTTAGGTCAATTTACATTCCAGTAAATTTTCCTGGAATTTTTGGAGTACAATTATTACCCTCGATGTCATTAATCTAATTTGGCATTATGGGTTACAAATAAAATAAGTGTGACAAAATGACTTGTGAAAAATATGAAATATTGTCAGTATAAGTTTTAGATTATAATGAACCTTTGGGATTTTTATTTCAAATTTTGGATAATGGTAATCAGTAGCTCCTTCATTATGTGGAATATTCATGATTTTGAACAATTGATTATTACTAGTGGAAATATATGTTGGAAAAATATGAACATCTGTTATAATATACACATGACCATTTATATCGACTGGAGAGTTTTTGGGTATTTATTTGATGAATGAAATATTTTATATTAAAGATAATGTGTTATGGATACATTTAGTAAAATTTGGTTATATGATTATACCTAAATGGAAAATTGTGAAATTGAATAGGAGTTCATTATGGATCATTTATAAGACCTAGGAATTTTTTTGTAATTTCTATTTGACTAAAACATGGTGATCCTTTGATAATGAGTTTATGTCTATATTTAGTAAAATTTGATATATGATTATTCATGTCTGAAAAATTAGAAAATTTAGTAGGAGCTCATTTTGGATCATTAATAAGCCCTGAGAATTTTCTTGTAATTTTTAGTTGGTTAAAACTTGGTGATCTTTTAATAATGGGCTTATGGCTATACTTAGTAAATTTTGGTTATGTGATTATCCCTGTCTGGAAATGATAAAATTTTGTAGGAACTCTTTTTGGATCAATTATAACCTTTGGAAATTCTGCAAATTTTAGACGATGAAATCACATAGATTCTTTGTAAATGTTGAATAGGCCCCTATTACTGTAGTATTATTTATTATGAGTAAAAGCAAATGGAAAATTGTCAATTCCTATAAAAGTACATTTTTGACCTTAGAGAATCTATGGAAAAGTTTGTGGATTCAGTAGATACAAGAAAATTATAATTCATGCGAAGATTGGAAATCACTTATCAATTATATAAGGGCAAATAATTAGGCCCCTTAATCAGAAATGGACAAATATGATTATAATTACAATATATGACATGTAGAACCACATGAATTAATAATTGTAGTCCATTTGGACATGAGGGGTAGACAGATGCTTCATAAGAGATACAAGAATACTTGGAATCATAGTTGGTATGCAAATAGCCAAAAGGGCTTTAGTGATTTAGACCCCACTTGGTCATCGTACATAGACCCAACAACTTTGGATCAACATGGATATCATAGAGTGTTTAGTAGAACAACTCATCCCGGGTCAACACATAAGTATATGATTGGGGTGCATTTAGTAAAACACTTAATAATGAATTGAATTAAGGATATGTGAAGGGACATATATATGGTGATATATTAAAGAAGTAAGGTAGAATGGACACTTAAATTGTGATCCTTGAGTGTAAAAGTGATGACGAGTGGAGCAGCACTGAGTCACTAAAGGAAGGAGTCGTGTCAGTGTTCAAAAGAACATCAACACTTCCATAGTTAAGTCTTAATCCACCTTAGGTAACTAGAGTAACCGGAGAGGAGTGGGTATTTAACAATGGATAGTTACCAATAAGAGTAAATATCCTGAAAATGGGGATTTGGGCTTCATCCCATTGTATTTCCTAGTACCGTTGCGAGCCCTTCACCGGGTGGCCCTCGGGAAGTCTAAGATTCACTCTAAACGATAGACAAGAGCAGTTTAAGTAGGAGAACTTAATAAGGTAAACCTCATCCCAAAATATGGGATGAAATGGTACAAGGACTTGTTGGTACTACGAGCTGGAGGCTTGGGAAATTATGATATCAGGACGGGTTAGTGCTGCGAGCGGTAGGCTCGATGTTATCTAAGGAGGACTGGATAGTCCGGCGAGCTGGAGGCTCGGGGAAATAAAATTAAGAGGTGTTACTAACCAGATAGTACGCAGATACCCTGTGTTCTTAGGGGCGTACATAAGGTATAGGTGGGAGGTGTTGATAGGAGCCTAGAAGTGGACATGCCCGATCCACTATCCCTGTTTGCCTCAACGGGGTACCTGAGTTGACATACTCGAACAGAGGGAGCTTACAAGGTCTGTATGTACAGAGTAGCGTGTGTGAGTTGCATCATTGCATAAGCATTGCATAACATAACATCATTACATAAATAAGACATCATCACATAAATTAGTATAGACTCATTTATACGATGAGTTTACCTTAGTGTCAGATCCCTTAACTTATAAGTTTGTATGACATTCATATAAGTTAAGGTTACTTTTGTAACAACTCTTACCTTATTTAAATTGCTACTATGGTTACTGCTTGCCATTTCTTTACTTACTTCTCTTACACTGTTTAATATAGTAGAAATGCTAGAATATGCCTCTATACTGTCTGCTTATATACAACTGCTAGTTAGAGCATTGTCACATGCTTGTCATTCTGCTTTGATGTCCCTTTTACTTCCATCCTTACGCTCGGTGCCTAGGAGTCATAGGGGGAGGGGTGGGTGAAACCGCTTTGTCTTTTTTACTAACGTCCGGATATGGAATAATGACCAGGAACGCATGGAGATGGAGCAGCAGTAGATCATGGTGATGGAGCATGAGGGACTACTACAGCGCAACTTGACACTACTATGGGTTGGTATGAGTGTGTAGGGATTTATAGTGGCTTCCGCGAGTGTCATGTAGTGAGGATATTGATGTACCAGGCATAAGCCCTTATTACTTTAACACTTTTATGTCAGCACGCTTCCTTTATTATATATCTCATTTTGGACATTCTCCTTTATGTAATGTGATTGTCGTGGACTAGTTTGATTCTAAAAATTCTATTATTCTGTGGTGAATGGTTGGTCTGGATGTACGAATAGCCGGCAGGATCGACATCTTGTAGTGGAGATCTTCTTGTGTGTTGGTGTCACCGCAAGACGGCGATTCTGGGCGGTAAGACCCGGAAACAAAAGCAAAAAAAGGGGCCTTACACAAAGCAAGTCGATTAATTCGACAAGGTATCATGGCAATTAACGATAATATCACAAAGTAACAGATTGGGCTACCACTGCACATCAGCGAATAATTCTAGCGAGATGTGGTCTTAGTGGGTTTTACGACCCGAAAGGATAATCAGACGTGGTATTTTCACCCTTCACATCCACGCAGTTTTTAGATGTATAAATGTAAAAAGCAAAAAGTAAAGTAATGAAAAAAGCTTAAGACATAATTGGATAAATGTATGTAGTGGAGGATACGGCAGGGGATATGGATATAAGGTATGATATATCTAACTGCTGAGAAAATCTTCAGGATGATAGCTGCTTGTAAAACCTAGATTATTGCTATACTTATTACAAGTAAAGCTAGAAAAGAAGAGATGCAGAAAACTCCAAACAAATGAGAGTTATATGAAACAAGAAATAAAGTGACATTCTATCTCATATTTACTCTATGTGCTTTTTTTAATGAATGAGAAATTCTTTGCTCGTAACATTGTTTCTGCAGGAGGAAAGATCATCAGAATATTGAGCAAGATAATCCTATAATTTTCCTGCTTACTATAGTTCATCTACCATCTTCCAAAGACCTCGACAATATTCTTTATCGTGACCAATGTCTAAGTGATATTTGCAGAAGAGTTCACCATGATGATTCTTAGCCTTTGATCTCATAGGGCGAGGAATTCTAAACTCTGGCATATCTTGAATAATCAAAAGAACTTTTTCAATGGGAACATTAAGCTGAGTATACTCTTATTGATAATTTTCGAATTCAAGTGTTCTTTTGTACAACCCTGTATTCACCGAGTGGGTTCCCGGGACCCAAGGGGTCTTTTAGAACATCTTTTTTTAGCATGCTCCAGGGCAGGGAGAGAGGAGGGCGAGCGGTGGAGGCAGAGACCTCCCGCTCTCCCAGCTCATGTAGGAGGCGAGCGGTGGAGGCGGGAGCCTCCCGCTCGCCCAGCCAGCAAGAGGGGGGTGAGACCCCATCTCGCCCCCGCCCCCAGCAGAGGGGGAGCGAGAGGAGGGTGGCGAGCCCCCCTCTCACCCCCGCCCCCAGCAGAGGGGGGGGGGGGGGGGGGGGGGGGGGGGGCGAGAGGAGGAGGGGAGAGCCCCCCTCTCGCCCCCGCCCCCAGCAAGGGGGGCGATAGGAGGAGGGGCGAGCCCCCCTCTCGCCCCCGCCCCCAGCAAGGGGGGCGATAGGAGGAGGGGCGAGCCCCCCTCTCGCCCCCGCCCCCAGCAGAAGGGGGCAAGAGGAGGAGGGGTGTGCCCCCCCCTCCTCTAGCCCCTGCCCCCAGCAAGGGGGCGAGTGGAGAGGGTGGCCTGCTCCCCCCTCGCCACAGCTCTGGTATGGATGGCCAGCCCCCTATCACCCAACCCCAAAGAGAGGCGGCGGTTTGCGTTTAGCGCCTCAGAATGGTGGGATTTGGCTGTTCGCAGGCCAAATCCGGGGGTATTTTCGTAATCTCGCAGGCCAGAATGTGGTTATTGGCAGACCAAGTCCAGAATCCTATAAAGAGGACCAAGGGGGCACCATTTGGAGGGACTTCTCTCTTGGCCACCTCTCCCCCTAAGTTCCTTTGTTGGGTGGAGAGAGCCTCCAAAGGTGCCCAAGCTTAGAATTGGCTTGGGAGGGGAAGCGCTCTAAGATCTTCCGCGTGTGTGGTGGGACCTCCTCGCTAAGCCCTTGGCCTTGTTCCTAGTTCCTTATCCTCTTAGCCTATAGCTCTCCCTTGGGAGGAGTAAGTGTTGGTCACCCCTCAACTCATTGAGGGCTCGAACCCCTCGAGAGACCAATTTATTGATTTCAACATCTTGGATTGTAAGACTGAATAGGACAAGCTTCTAGAAATTTAGGTGATACATCTTGCTGCGGAAGTTGAGTTGATATATTCTGAGGAAAAAGTGAGATCTGAAGTCTTTATCATGCGAAATACTTTATGATGAAGATGGATGTTGGTAATAAGAGTTCCTTTGCCATTGTTGGGTCATCTGATTTAGAGAAGAAATGAAGTTAGGATTTACTGCCTCTGCTTCAATAAATTGATTTGCTATGTTGATAAGATGTCCATAATACTTGGACTCATTTCGGCTAACTTCAAAATTTAGAAGACCTTCTTGTAATCCTTTTATTAAGGCGATTCGATACAAGTCCTGATTAATATCAATAATTTCAAGTATTTCCTTTTGGAATCTGTCAACGAAGTGAGCAAGAGTTTCATTATCCCCTTGCTTGATCTGAAAGAGAGCTGTTGGACCTCTCTTCCGCTTCCTTGAGGTAGCAAACCTCAAGAGAAGTTTTCTTCAAAAATAGGCGAACCAAGTAACTGATTGAGGTGGCAGCATGTAAAACAATTCTCTAGCTTGACCGCTGAAGGATGTAGCTAATAATTTGCACTTGATCCCATCTGAGACAATTCTCAAAGAGATAGCTGATTCGAAAACTTGAAGATGGTTGATGGGGTTTTCTCCTTCAGTGAAAACTAGAAACCGAGGCTCCCTAAAGTCATTGGGAATTTGCTCCCAACGAATTCTATCGGTGAATGGATACGAATCTTCCTCCTCACCTAGAAGGGGAGGAGCTGAGAGATAAGTAGCTGGAAAAGGAGCTGCAATTGCTGCGGCTTGAGGAGGTAGCTGCTGAGCGATGGATTAGAGCTTGGTTAATCACATTCAACTGCTGGCGAGACTGCTCTAACTGCTGAGCGGTCTCTCAACCAAATTGCTCCAGACGAAGCTCCATGAGGAGCTCAAGAGCTTCCATAGTAAGTGCACCATTTGAATTGGCTTGAGCCTCTTGCATTTCCATTGTGACTGCTGTTTGTCGACTATTTAAGATCTGAAGGTCGCGTATTCGTTCTATTGGCAGCAAAAATATACCAAGTTCGCACTTTCTTAAGCTGAAGGATAGGGGGGGGGGGGTAATTGTTGAGTAGCCGGTTACTTTGAACTACGGGTGAAGGAGTGAGAGAGGAGGAAAAGAGATGGCCGCTAGCAAGCGGCGAGACCAGATCTACCCGCCGCGACGAATGTCTCTCTTGCGGCGGGCTATGCTATTGATTTAAAAACTATATTATAGCTGAAGATACATTTAGATACATGAAAAATAATGTTGAACTTGAAGAAAGGAGCTGGCGATCTGGGAGGTGGTCGACGAGGTTGATGGGAGTTGATTGAGACCGCCAGGAGCTAACACCGGTGGTAAGTATTACCGCCGAGAGGTAGCTTCTGAGACCGCCCGAGGTCACCTGGAAGAGGCCTGAGATCGCCTAGAAGGGTCTGAGGTTACATGGAAGGGGCTGAGGTTGCATGGTCGAGGCTGAGGTCGCCTGGAAGAGGCTTGAGATCGCTTGGAAGAGGTTTGAGGTCGCGAAGGTCACAGAATTCGAGACCGCTCAAGCCATAAGCTAGAGGCGGCAATCCCCCAAAGGTTTCTGAGTACTCTCTCCCCTCTATTTATAAACGCGACGGTCTGCCCAAACGGGCAGGTTTAAAAATAACTGGATGCCTGTGTTAGCTGAGACCGTTTTCTGAAACCCCTGAGATCGGCAAGAACAAGCTGAGACCTCCAGACACAAGCTGCGACCGCCAGGGACATGCTCAGAATGCCCGGGACATGCTGAAGCTGCCCGGGACATGTTGAGATTGCCCGAGACATGCTGAGAGCGTCCGGGACATGCTGAGACTGCCCGGAACATGCTGAGACCGCCCAGGACATGCTGAGACCGCCGGTACATGCTGAGATCGCCCGGGACATGCTGAGATCTCCCGAGACATGCTGAGATCGCCCGGGACATGAATCTCTCAGTTGAGTTAACGCCGGCAGTAGGTCTTATAGCCGGGTGGTAGCTATTGAGACCGTCGAGACCGCCCAAGGCTGCTGAGGTCGCCCTCTGCTCCCTATGGTCAGGTTGACTGCATCTCTCTAGCCGCGGGCTTGGCACCTCGACTCCTGTGGTTGGTTAAAAGATCTGATCGCCGGACACTTAGATCAGAAGTCTTCAAGTGATCGCTGATTTCTGGGTAAACAGAAATTACATTTGTTGTTGTGAAATGTTTAGAATCAAAGAAATTATATCCATGTGCTCAATTGGTATGCATGATGATAAGAATAAGTTACTCTTTGAACGATTAACGAATTTACCGGAGCAAGTCTCATATCTAGAAATAAAGGCGGATAATGCTTTGACCGTTTAGACTGTTGAAATTATTGAAGTGAAGTGGAGGTCGGGCTATCTGTCTTGAGACCGCGCGGGTTATCTACCCGCAGCTGGCTGGCGGTTTGTCAGTCCGGCTTGTCTTTGGACTTGGTCTGCTTCCAATCCTGGTTTTTTGGTAGACCGGTGCGGCTTGTCTTTAAGCCGCACGATTTGTTTTCTACCCGCTGCCGAGTTGGGGCGGTTATCCTATCTCTATGGGTGGTTACCACACTCCACCTCGCGCCTATAAATAGGACCTCTCCCTCAGATCAAATATAGCGAACAGCAAGCGAGAGCTCGCAAGTCGTTTTGTGCGGTTAGACTTTTCTAGTCGTGCGGGTTGAGAATTGACTGTTGTGTTCGCAGGTTGCGCGGCTTGTGTGTGGTTCTGACTTGATCAGAGGAGACCGCAATGGTTAAGTCGGTGGCAGTCAGCGGCGGGTAGCAGTAGGTAGTCGCAGTTTGCGGCAACTTTTCTCTTCGGCTTGTGTTTTTGCTTTCAATAAGGTCAGACCGTGCGATTAGGCGGCTTGCATTGCCGGTCTATTTTTTGTTCAGCGTGTCAGCAGCAGTGTTCGCGGTTAGGAGCGGCTAAGTGACAACGGTCAGGCGGCCTTGCTTGGGCGGACAGTGTCAGCATTGGAATAACGGGTAGTCCGCGTGTTGAGTTGCGGATTGGCGGCTTGACGGTTTGCGCGGACAACCTTGATAAATCGGGCAGCTTGCTAGTCGGGCGGCTTGGGCGATTTCTGCCTTGTCTTGTTGTTATTCTTCTTCGATTGTATTGGTGAAGCATGTCTCGCCATGTGTACCTCAAGTTGTAAAGAAGAGTTTTGAATACTAGTCCTCGTGTTCCTTCATTTTTTCTGGCTTATTGTGCTCAGTTTGGTTGAGAGTGTTCCTGCGACCTTGTTCCCGTTTTTCCGCTTGTCAGAACCTTAACTTGGTGTCTGATAGTAATTAACATAAAAGAAATTTTCACATGGTATCAGAGGGACAGAGGTTTGAGCAGTAAATCAGCCGCAGTTATCTTGCTTGAATTTCTGGAGCACAAGTATACCAGTAGTACTGCAATGGAAGGTTGAACTGCAAGAGGTCTTGGTATTGAGCTCCTTACACAGACTAACTTTAAGAAGTGGAAGTCTTGTATGGAAAGCTATCTTCTTGGCGAGGATCTTTGGGAGGTTGTCGGAGGAGATGCGAGACAAGCAGTTGTCCCTGATGAAGGGAATGCTGAGCTCGTGAAAGCTTGGAAGAAAACAAATGCGAAAGCTGAGTTTACTCTCAAGCGGGCAATTTCATCAGAGCTATTTGATCACATCATAGGATGTCGAACTGCTGCTGAGATTTGGACTTCTCTTGACTAGCTGTTTAATAAGAAGAATATAGCGCGGCTACAGTTCTTGGAAAATGAGTTGGCGAAGGCCACTCAAGGTGATCTTTCTGTTTCTACTTTCTTTCTAAAGATGAAGAACCTCTGTGCAGAGATTTCTGCATTGGATTCGGATGAGCCCATTTCTGAGGCAAAGCTGAAGAGGCACATTATCCGCGGATTGCGGAGAGAATATGTGGCCTTTGTCACTTTTGTCCAAGGCTGTGCCAATCAGCCGTCGTTGCTTGAGCTAGAAAATTTGCTTGCTTCGCAGGAAAGTTTGGCAAAGCAGATGGCTGGGATGCTATCTCTGGGGGAGATAATGAGGTTCTCTTCTCTAGGAAGAAGAAGAAGTGGGATAAGAAGAAAAAGTCATCTGAAAGCGATGGTTCTTCTACTTCAGGTCAGCGGGAGAGGAACCATGCTCCTAAGTCTGATGGAAAGAGAAAGGAAGGACTTCGGTGCTTCAAGTGCAACCAGCTTGGTCACTTTAAGAAGGATTGCCGGTTGAATCTTCAGGCAGGGCATGCTGCTGGCAAGGAGGAAGTTGGATCCAGGAATGAGGAAGTTGAATGGGGAGGAGAGGGTGCCTTTACGGCAAATCTGACGGCGGCGTCCGTTGGTGTTCTTTCTTCTATCAACTACAAGGAGGACTGAATTGTTGACTTGGGGTGTGGTCATCACCTCACCGGAGATGGGTCAAAGCTTTCTTATGCGCAGCCTTATTCAGGTAATGATGCTATTATTACCACTGATGATTCTGTTCACGCAGTCAAGTAAGAGGGGGTGGTTTCTTTAGGCAGTGATAATGGTCCACTCAAATTACGAAGTGTTTATCACGTGCCGGGTATGAAGAAAAATCTCTTCTCAGTGACTAACGGATATCACATTCTGTTTTGTCCAACAGAAGTGAGGTTTCTTAAGAATGTGTCATCGGTGCAAGCTGACACATTTCATGTCGGGAGAAGGGTAAAGGATTTGTTTGTTTTATCAACAAGTCCCTATGTTGATAAGATGCGGACAAATGATAGAGCGGCTATCTGGCATGAAAGACTAGGGCATGTTGGCATGGCGAAGCTGAAGATTATGGCGGCAAAAGGCCTTGTGAAAGGCTTGCCGAGTTTATCATCCATGGGAGAGGGTTATGTCTGTGCGGGGTGTCAGTATGGCAAGTCTCATCGACTTCCATTTGACAAGTCACATAGCAGGTGCAAGAAGCCATTGGAGTTGATTCACGGTGATCTTTTTGGCCCGACCAACACTACTAGTCTTGGATGCAATCGGTATATGCTAGTTTTGATTGATGATTACACTAGATATACCTGGGTGTATTTTATGAAGGAGAAGTCAGAGGCGTTCGGGAAGTTTGTGGAGTTCAAGGAGCTTGTGGAGGGTCGTCTTAGACTGCGGATTAAAAAGCTGAGAACTGACAATGGAGGTGAGTTCACCTCAGGAGAGTTCTTTAGTTTTTGCAGGAAGCACGGCATCTGGAGAGAGCTCTCTTGTGCGCATACTCCACAACAGAATGGAGTTGCTGAGCGAAAGAACCGTCATTTGACGGAGACCGTGAAGTGCTGGCTTCATGCCAAGAATATTCCAAAGTCCTTTTGGGCGGAGGGTATGTCTTGCGCTGCTTCTGTCATCAATTGGATGCCTCTTAATCCGTCAACATGAAGACTCCACATGAGCTGATGTTTAAGGAGAAGCCCGGTGTGGGACACTTACGAGTGTTTGGTTCAACTTGTTATGTGCACGTTCCTGATGCCCTTAGAACAAAACTAGACGCGAAGGCGAGAAAACTGGTGTTTGTTGGGTATGATGACCGAAAGAAGGGCTGGAAGTGCATGGATCCCCAGACGCGGAGATTTGTAGTATCTCGCGATGTGGTATTTGATGAGCTGATGTCATACCAGGGGAGTTCTGGTATAGAACTATTAGATAGCAAGGTTGAAAGGCAATGAGAAGCTGCGGAAGATCTTCAGGAGGAGTCGCCTGTTTCACTAGGGGCTCCAGTTGCATCAAGCTCTGGGGCAGATTCTTCAGGTTATGGAAGCAAGGGGAGCAATCCTCCAAGTACGCCTGGTAACAGAGTTGATTCTGAAGAAGCAGCGGATGTGGTTAGTCCAGTACCGACCTTGAGAAGGTCAAAAAGAACTATAATTCCACCAGCTCGTTATACAGGAGGAAACATGGTGAGCTTTGTTTCATGTTTCTTTGCTGGCCCTCTGGACGAGCGAGAGCCTTCAAGATTTGAGGAAGCCACTGGAGTCGAGGAGTGGGAAGATGCCATGGATGAGGAGATGGCTTCCCTCAGGAAGAACGAAACCTGGGATCTTGTTCCCAAGGTTGATGGCATAACTTCTGTAACTTGCAAGTGGGTGTTCAAATTGAAGAAGAAGGCGGATGGTAGTATCGAGTGGTACAAGGCTCGCCTCGTTGCTCGAGAGTTCTCACAACAATATGGGGAGGATTATGAGGAGACGTTCAGTCCAGTGGCCATGATGACTTCGGTGCGGGTGGTGATTGCGTTGGCAGCTTGCCAAGGATGGAAGATTTGGCAACTTGACGTAAAGAATGTCTTCTTGTACGACGAGATTGACAAGGACATCTTCATGGTTCAGCCACCTAGGTATGTATCAAAAGTTCACCCGGGACACGTCTGCAAGTTGAAAAAGGCCCTCTATGGGTTGAAGCAAGCGCCTAGGGCGTGGTATGGGAAGATCGCAGAATATCTCCATTTCTGCGGATACTTTGCTTCAGACTCAGATTCTAGCTTGTTTATCAAGAAGAAGGGAGAGCTTCAGGTCCTCGTGCTGTTGTATGTGGATGACATGATTGTCACTGGGAACTCAGAGGAGGAGGTAGCAAGGCTCAGGGCTGAGCTTGCTATTAGATTTGAGATGAAGGATCTAGGTGAGATCCACCACTTCCTTGGACTCGAGGTTGAGAGGCAGAAGAATGCAGTGCTCATTTCCCAGAAGGGCTATGCAGAGCGAATCGTTAAGAGATTTGGCATGCAGGAAGGGAAGAGTAGTTCGACTCCTCTTGAGGTTGGTCTAAAGCTTCGGCGGGATGAGGGGCGGATTCTTTCTGATCCGTTGGTGTTCCGGGCTCTTATTGGGAGTCTGATATATTTGACGATTACTAGGCCGGATATTGCATATGCAGTTGGCAGGGTGAGTTGATATATGACGGAGCCACGGAAACCTCATCTGATGGCGGCCAGGAGTATCCTGAAGTATGTGAAGTCGACCTCTGATTTGGGTCTCTGTTATAGGAGAGATACGTGCTTCAACCTGCATGGTTACATGGATGCTAATTATGGGGGAGATTCAGATGATCAGAAATCGACATCTGGATACGTCTTTTTGGCGGGCCCTGCAGCTATATCATGGTGCAGCAAGAAGCAGGATTCGTATCTGTTTCTACCACTGAAGCGGAGTACGAGGCTTCGGCCTTGGCAACTCAGGAAGCCATCTGGCTGAGGAGGTTGGTAGAAGACATCCATATGGAGGTGCGATGTCCTACTCTGCTACGCGGTGTGTAACACCCCAAAAATCGTAGTTCAGCGAGGTAGGCGGAGTGGTAGTGCTGCGCTCGGGATAGGCTAAAAATTCCACAACAGTTCTCTGCGCACGACCATTGTCCTCTTCGCGCACGACCAGTGATCGTGTGCCAATGATCGTGCGTAACTCGCAAGGAATCGGAGTTCTATCTCGGGTTATCGCACGACCATTCTCCTCTTCGCGCACGACCAGTGATCGTGCGCCTGTGATCGTGCGCCCTGTGTATTTCTGTTCCGTGAAAACGTGCGGGGATGACGATCCGACCGATCAAATATTTCGAGATTTGATCCAGCGGCTGAGATGTTTCACTGGGGGGGGGGCTTTAGGGCTTGGATGAGGGGTTATTCCCTCATATTTTCAAGTCTTTTCTCTCTCTTAGGTTGGAGAAAGGAGAAGGGGGCAAGGAGGAAGAAGAGGGTAGATCCGCTATTGTTGGAGCTTCGGAGCTCCGATCGCCGATTCAAGACCGGCAACGCGTAGAGGGCGTCAAGGCGCTTCTTCTCCACCGTTGGTTTGCAAGGTTCTCATGGCTAGGAGGAGATCTCAAAAGGTAACGACATTTCTCCTCCCGGTCTTTAGGATGCGAGCTTGGCATCCCTTTATTTTCTGCATTTTGGCACCGGATCCTTCGAGTGAGAGGGATCCGGGTCGCCTTGGTTCAAAAGGAACCATCGGGTTGATTGAGTCCGTCCCCGACATGATTTGCACTAGAGATCCGCTCTGTTAGCGGATTAGGCATTGTGGGTGAAGCCGGATTTGTGGCCGTTGGTCCGATTCAGTGATATTGATTTACGCGCATTTTAGGGGTTTTGTTAGAAATCCGATTACGGCGAACTCGTCGTTGTGATGACCTTGTAGATTCGTGTGGTAACGAACGTTGGGTTTAGGGCGGAGAAATAATGTGCGGAATATGGGGCTTGTGATGCCTAGTGTTGTGCGAAGGCGCGATTGGTCTTTGTGGTCAGCTGGCTATCCCGTGAAGACTGAGATTCACGTGTGGAGAGTGTCCCGGCAAGATTAGTCCCTTCGATTGTTGACTGACGAGAATGTCTGTGCTACAGATGAGTCCGTTGACGGTCGCCAGGCGAGGCAATCGGTGGACGTTGTCCCGAGAGTAAGTCTAGGGCCTTGGGACGTTTTGGTTAGCCAGAATTCTTAGTATCGGTCTTGGTGTGTTGTTGGCGGCCCGAGCGTGTGAGCTGTTAGACAAGCCCGATGGCATGGTGAGCCAGGCGAGGTGGGTCTCAGCGAGAGCTCTTGGCCTTGGGTTATGATTCCCTTGCGGGGAAATGATGAGTACCCTTGTGTTTGTGATGTGATGATGATGTATGATGATGTGATAGATTCATATGCTTTAGGGTGCCTTGGGTGAAACCCGGGTTTGCATTCATTTTGCATTGGTAGGCCCCTTTTTATTATCTGCTCAACATAGAAACGTGGATGCTGTATGTGACACTCATACCTGTTTTATGTTGTTTTCCGTTTATGTACATTTGCATACGAAGTGCTGACTTGCAGGGTGAAGTAGTTCCCCGGGGTCCGCTAGGACGGCCGGGAGGAGGGATGTTGTTACACCGTTTGTGGTCAGCCATAGCTGACCCTTGTTTACCGCTCTTTGTGATTTGGTTGCAGGGCAAGAATCGCAGGCTGGACCCAGCGCGCCGGCCAAAAAGGCTTAAAGCCTCACGAAGTGTTTACCTTGTCTTCATGCACTTCTATTATTACATTTTGTTGTAACCGGCTTGCATGCCGAGGTAGTTTAGGTAAAACTACTATCTGCCCCCTTTTGTTGGGACGTCCTTTTGTGTTGAATGTTTGGTGATTTGGACTGTGGTTTTGTATGGCCTTAAGGCCATTTGGACTCCTATGTAGTATGGACAATCTCTGTGTTTTATGTTTGTTTCCGCTGTGTTGTCTGAGTTTTGAGAATGGGTAGTCAATATCATCTTTTAATACTGAAGCTGTGGCGGTGATATGTCGTGGGGTCCCGGCCGGACCCATGTTATATGATCATTACAGGGGAGGTGTTACAATTTGGTATCAGGGCCAGGTTGTAGTATTCTTGCGAGGTCTAGTGTTTTTGGATCGCGTAAGAGATTGTCCACATAGGAGTATTGTGCAGGATCATGAGTATCCCTGCGTTCGAGTCTTGCATTTAGATCCTGATGAGCTTTTATTTTTCCTTGCTTATGCTAGGACGTTGGCGACGATGCGGGGACGTCGAGGAGGCAAGAGGAGCCTTCGGGGAGCAGTGCTACTGCTCTAGGCCTCATGAATGTGGGCATGTCCCCGGCTGATTTCTGTCGCATGCTAGCGGAGGCAATGGTAGCGGCTCAAGCTGGAGCGATGCCACGGGTTCCTACGCCGGTGGTGCAAGTTGCGACCCCTGTCACTCCGGCGGCTACGCCGGACACACCGGATGTCGAAGTAAGGCAAGCAAAGCCTTTAGTGGAGAGAGCTATTCCGATGGGTGATCGATTCATGAAGTATTTCTTGAGTTTCCACCCTCCGACATTCAAGGGAGTGGGCACTCCAACGGATGCCGAGGATTGGCTTTAGAGGATCCAGGAGCTCTTGAAGGCAGCTGAGACCCCAGCTAAGAGGCAGTCTCACTTTGCGAGCTTCATGTTAGAGGGCAATGCGAAGTTGTGGTGGGTGAACCATAACGGTCGACATTTTGTTGGGCGTGTTCCGTCCATGGAGGAGTTCGGAAACGCTTTCCTAAAGCGTTACATTCCGGCTTCAACAAGGTTAGCACTGCAGCGGCAGTTTCTGCATTTGGTGCAGCGGGAGAAGACAGTGGATGAATATCTACAAGAGTTCACTCAGTTGGGTCGTTATGCGGGTACGACTATGGCAGATGATGAAGAGAGAGATAACCTCTTTTATCAAGGGTTGAGGGAAAATTTAAGGCAACCACTCATAGCCTTGAAGAATGCGGGATTCAATGAGTTGGTCGAAGCCGCTCGCACGCTGGAGTGCGACTTGGAGCGAACTCAACGACGAAAGGGTGTTGCGGCAAGGCAGGGAGAAGGAAAGCCTTCTCAGTCTCAGCCCCAGTGGAAGTCCGAGGGCAGCCGATGGAATAAGAAGCCCCATCCTAATTGGCCTGGGGAGAGAAGTGGCGCACCTTCGGGATATTTCCGTTCCAAAGGTCCGGTTACTTGTTACCAGTGTGGCAAGGTGGGTCACATTAGCCATTTTTGTACCGAGGGCGGAGCTGGGCCAGAGCCGAGACAAGAACAATCGGTGCATTCGGGTCCCAGTGTTGTAGAGAAGGGGAAAGCGGCGGAGTCGAGTGCTTCGCGGTTCCCTCCAGAGCAGCCTAGAGCCTATAATCTTGGGCAACAGGAAGCGATACGTCAACCCGATGTGGTGACAGGTACGAAAGGTTTAAGTTTCGTTTGTTACTATAATGTAGGTTGCGGCCTTTCATGTTGTTTTGCACGTGGTTAGGTTTCGTGATAGTTTCGGGCTACCCCTCTCGAGTGTTGTTCGACACGGGGGCGTCACACTCTTTTCTTGCGGAAAGTTTTATCCGGAAGATTGGTGCTGAGTCCGTAGTGGCAGAAGTGGAGCTGAGTGTGCGTATGCCGAATGGGTCGTTCATCACTACCATGAGGAAGGGACGCATTGTGATGCAAATTGGCGATTGTGATTTCGTGTTGGTAGCAGCGATTCTGCCACTAGCCGAATTCGATGTTATCTTGGGAATGGACTGGCTTGCGG
Source organism: Dactylorhiza incarnata (assembly GCA_033032865.1). Classification (NCBI taxonomy): domain Eukaryota; kingdom Viridiplantae; phylum Streptophyta; class Magnoliopsida; order Asparagales; family Orchidaceae; genus Dactylorhiza; species Dactylorhiza incarnata. The sequence goes on along the minus strand of JAWHQI010000011.1, from coordinate 23,442,091 downwards.
AGCAGCGAGCTAGTATCGACTGCCAGTTGAAGGTGGTAACCCTGAGAGGTGAAGGTAGAGCAGAGGTCAAGTTTGAAGGCCTAAGCGGAGTGGCTTGCTCCCTGATTTCCGCTATGCAAATAGGGCGTGCGGTAAACCAAGGAGGTGAGGCGTTCTTAGCTTTGTTGGAGACTCACTCCACAAAGTTGGCTATTAGAGAAGTTCCGATGGTGGAAGAATTTGAGGATGTATTCCCCGAGGAGCTTCCGGGAGCACCTCCTCAGCATGAAATTGATTTCTCGATAGAGTTGGTACCGGGTGCGAGGCCAGTGTCGCGTCCTCCGTTTAGGATGGCACCGAAGGAACTGGCCGAGTTAAAGGTTCAGTTGCAGGAGTTGTTAGAGCAAGGGTACATTAGGCCCAGCTCTTCGCCGTAGAGCGCGCCGGTATTGTTTGTGAAGAAGAAAGACGGAAGTATGCGGTTGTATGTCGATTATCGTGAATTGAATAAATTGACCGTTAAGAATAAATATCCGATCCCCCGAATCGATGATTTATTCGACCAGTTAGTGGGGTCGGTGGTGTACTCCAAGTTGGATTTGAAATCAGGGTACTACCAGTTGAAGATTCGAGAAGAGGACGTTGCCAAGACAGCGTTTGGGACTCGGTATGGACACTATGAGTTTTCGGTGATGCCGTTTGGACTGACGAACGCGCCATCTGTGTTCATGGATTTGATGAACAGGGTTTTTCGCCCGTTCTTAGATTCGTTCGTGGTGGTGTTTATTGATGATATTTTGGTGTATTCAAAATCGGAGGTAGAGCATGAGTCTCACTTGAGGCAAGTATTGCAGACTCTAAGGGAGAATCGGCTTTATGCTAAGTTCTCAAAACGCGAGTTTTGGATCGAGAAGGTGGCTTTCTTGGGTCACGTAATTAGTGGAGATGGGGTGGCGGTAGATCCAGCGAAGATTGAAGCTATTAGAGATTGGCCTGTCTTGAGAACCGTGGCGGAAGTCCGGAGTTTCCTTGGACTAGCCGGCTATTACAGAAGGTTCGTGGAGAACTTTTCGCGGATTGCGTTGCCCCTCACCACTCTCACTCGCAAGGACCAGAGGTTCGTATGGACACCAGAGTGTGCCCGTGCATTTGAGAATCTGAAGGAAAGGTTGATGTCCGCTCCAATCCTTAGTCTTCCTAGTGGGACGGAAGGATTTCAGATTTTCAGCGACGCGTCAGGTTGCGGGTTGGGTTGCATGCTGGTGCAGCACGGCAAGGTGATCGCTTATGGGTCAAGGCAGTTAAAGACTCATGAGAAGAATTATCCCGTCCACGATCTGGAGTTGGCGGCGGTAATCTTTGCGCTAAAGTTGTGGCGGCACTACGTTTATGGTGCGAAGGTGGAGATCTTCACATATCACAAAAGCTTGAGGTATCTTCTAGACCAAAAGGACTTGAATATGCGGCAGCGTAGGTGGGTCGAGTTCCTTGGGGACTACGACGTGGAGATTCAGTATACGCCGGGTAAAGCCAACGTGGTGGCGGATGCTTTGAGTAGGAAGTACTCCGGGCAAGGTAATTGGATGGAGGTGCATAACGAGCGTTTGATTCGAGACTTGGAGTCTCTTGACATTTCTTGTATGGCTAGAGGTGAGTCTAGCGTAGCTCGTTTGAACTGGATTGAAATGCAGTGTGATATAACGGATCGAATCCGAGAGGCGACCAGTGCGGACGAGGAGTGCCAACAGTTGGTGTTGGAGGCTCAGCAAAGCGAAGGCACTGCTTTGGAGATGGTTGGTGGAATTCTGAGGAGAGACGGAAGGATCTGTGTTCCGTGCACTATCGCGAGGAGTTGATGTTTGAAGCTCACTTTACGAAGTACTCCGTTCATCCAGGAAGTACAAAGATGTACGCGGATTTGAAGAAATCTTTTTGGTGGCAGGGGATGAAGCGGGATGTAGCCGAGTACGTGAGCCGATGTCAGACTTGTGCCTTGGTGAAGGCTGAGTGCCAAAGGCCCGGTGGGTTCTTGAAGCCTCTTCCTATCCCCGAATGGAAATTTGATGACATCTCTATGGATTTTGTGCATGGTTTGCCTCGATCGCAGCAGGGTAACGAAGCGATTTGGGTGATAGTGGATCGCCTGACCAAGGTGGCTCACTTCATTCCGAATCTGAAGGGCGATAGCGTGGAGAAGCTCGTGGAGCTTTATGTTCGAAACATTGTGCGGTTGCACGGGATTCCGAAGAGCATCGTTAGTGATCGCGATGGGCGATTCACCTCGAAGGACTGGAAATTAGTGCAGAAAAGTCTAGGCACGAAGCTCAAGTTTAGTACCGCGTTCCATCCGCAGATCGATAGTCAGACGGAGCGAACGAACCGTACGTTGGAAGACATGTTGAGGATGTGTGCTCTCGACTTTGGCAAAGGCTGGGAAGACCACCTATTCATGGTGGAGTTCGCCTATAATAATAGCTTCCAGGCGAGTATCAAGATGGCGCCATACGAAGCTTTGTATGGAAGGAAGTGTCGAACAACGATGTCTTGGGCAGAGGTGGGAGACACTAAGATTTTGGGAAAGCAAGTGGTGGAAGATGCTTGTGAGATTGTGCGGACGATCCAGGGGCGCATGAAGGTTGCTCAGGATCGACAAGCGAAGTATTTTAATGCGCGTCACAGAAATGTGGAGTTCGCAGTGGGCGTTATGGTCTACTTGAAGATCAAGCCGTTCAAGGGTGTTTTGCGGGTGCGGCGACTCAAGAAGTTGAGTCCGAGATATTTGGGTCCGTTCGAGGTTACAGAGCGTATAGGCGAAGCAGCCTATCGTTTGGCGTTGTCCGCAGAGCTGAGTGGATTACATGACGTTTTCCATGTCTCCGTACTGAGGAAAGCTTTGGTAGATCCGAGCGTCGTGGTCGAAGCGGCGGCGGTGCCGGTGATGGAGGACTTGGGGGAGAGGGTTCGCCCGGTGTGCGTGGAGGATTCAGAAGTCCGGCAGTTGCGTAACAAGCAAGTCAAACTTGTAAAGGTGTGATGGGACAACTGCGGGCGAGACGAATTCTCTTGGGAGCGTGAGCAAGCGATGCGGGAGGATTTCCCGGAACTTTTCGCTCCAGGTATGCGTTATGAATTTCCTATTTAAATTCTGAAATTTCGAGGACGAAATTCTTTTAAGGGGGGTGGAGTTGTAACACCCCAAAAATCGTAGTTCAGCGAGGTAGGCGGAGTGGTAGTGCTGCGCTCGGGATAGGCTAAAAAATCCACAACAGTTCTCTGCGCACGACCATTGTCCTCTTCGCGCACGACCAGTGATCGTGCGCCAATGATCGTGCGTAACTCGCAAGGAATCGGAGTTCTGTCTCGGGTTATCGCACGACCATTCTCCTCTTCGCGCACGACCAGTGATCGTGCGCCCTGTTTATCTCTGTTCCGCGAAAACGTGCGGGGATGACGATCCGACCGATCAAATATTTGGGGATTTGATCCAGCGGCTGAGATGTTTCGTTGGGGGGCTTTAGGGCTTGGATGAGGGGTTATTCCCTCATATTTTCAAGTCTTTTCTCTCTCTTAGGTTGGAGAAAGGAGAAGGGGGCAAGGAGGAAGAAGAGGGGAGATCCGCCATTGTTGGAGCTTCGGAGTTCAGATCGCCGATCCGAGACCGGCAACGCGTAGAGGGCGTCAAGGCGCTTCTTCTCCACCGTTGGTTTGCAATCTTCTCATGGCTAGGAGGAGATCTCAAAAGGTAACAACATTTCTCCTCCCGGTCTTTAGGATGCGAGCTTGGCATCCCTTTATTTTCTGCATTTTGGCACCGGATCCGTCGAGTGAGAGGGATCCGGGTCGCCTTGGTTCAAAAGGAACCATCGGGTTGATTGAGTCTGTCCCCGACATGATTTGCACTAGAGATCCGCTCCGTTAGAGGATTAGGCATTGTGGGTGAAGCCGGATTTGTGGCCGTTGGTCCGATTCGGTGATGTTGATTTACGCGCATTTTAGGGGTTTTGTTAGAAATCCGATTACGGAGAACTCGTCGTTGTGATGCCCTTGTAGCTTCGTGTGGTAATGAACGTTGGGTTTAGGGCGGAGAAATAATGTGCGGAATATGGGGCTTGTGATGCCTAGTGTTGTGCGAAGGCGCGATTGGTCTTTGTGGTCAGCTGGCTATCCCGTGAAGACTGAGATTCACGTGTGGAGAGTGTCCCGGCAAGATTAGTCCCTTCGATTGTTGACTGACGAGAATGTCTGTGCTACGGATGAGTCCGTTGACGGTCGCCAGGCGAGGCAATCGGTGGACGTTGTCCCGAGAGTAAGTCCAGGGCCTTGGGACGTTTTGGTTAGCCAGAATTCTTAGTACCGGTCTTGGTGTGTTGTTGGCGGCCCGAGCGTGTGAGCTGTTAGACAAGCCTGATGGCATGGTGAGCCAGGCGAGGTGGGTCTCAGCGAGAGCTCTTGGCCTTGGGTTATGATGCCCTTGCGGGGAAATGATGAGTACCCTTGTGTTTGTGATGTGATGATGATGTATGATGATGTGATAGATTCATACGCTTTAGGGTGCCTTGGGTGAAACCCGGGTTTGCATTCATTTTGCATTGGTAGGCCCCTTTTTATTATCTGCTCAACATAGAAACGTGGATGTTGTATGTGACACTCATACCTGTTTTATGCTGTTTTCCGTTTATGTACATTTGCATACGAAGTGCTGACTTGTAGGGTGAAGTAGTTCCCCGGGGTCCGCTAGGACGGCCGGGAGGAGGGATGTTGTTACACCATTTGTGGTCAGCCATAGCTGACCCTCGTTTACCGCTCTTTGTGATTTGGTTGCAGGGCAAGAATCGCAGGCTGGACCCAGCGCGCCGGCCAAAAAGGCCTAAAGCCTCATGAAGTGTTTACCTTGTCTTCATGCACTTCTATTATTACATTTTGTTGTAACTGGCTTGCATGCCGAGATAGTTTAGGTAAAACTATTATCTATCCCCTTTTGTTGGGACGTCCTTTTGTGTTGAATGTTTGGTGATTTGGACTGTGGTTTTGTATGGCCTTAAGGCCAGTTGGACTCCTATGTAGTATGGACAATCTCTGTGTTTTATGTTTGTTTCCGCTGTGTTGTCTGAGTTTTGAGAATGGGTAGTCAATATCATCTTTTAATACTGAAGTTGTGGCGGTGATATGTCGTGGGGTCCCGGCCGGACCCATGTTATATGATCATTGCAGGGGAGGTGTTACACGGTGACAACGAGAGTGCCCTCAAACTAGTTAATAATCCATTTTGTCACGCGCGGACCAAGCACATCGAGATCGAACATCATTTTATTGGGGAAAGGTGCTGGAGGTATCTCTGATGGTTGAGCATGTGCGGAGCGAGGACAATGTCGCTGACATTTTCACGAAGCCGCTAGCAAAGGGACCATTCACTCGGTTACGAGGTTTACTCGGGTTGACTTCCACTTCTCACTTCAAGGGGGAGTGTTGAAATTATTGAAGTGAAGTGGAGGTCGGCCGGTCTGTCTTGAGACCTCGCGGGTTATCTACCAGCAGCGGGCTGGCGGTCTGTCAGTCCGGCTAGGAGTGGCTATGTAACATCCCCAAAACTACTAGGCCCCCTTAGTCAAGTTTTGACACTCTCCCTTTCTAAACAAGCTCCCTAGACCAACAGGAGATTGGGGGACACTAGGGTAAACTCCCTAACCAATGTACAGAACCTTAAGGTTGAGAGCAACTAACTTATTAAGAGGATTTGACCTCTAGGGTTTCACTTAATGAGCCCTTTTAACCTAAAAATTAGGGCAAAACCCTAAGGGCCCCATTATGCCCCCCCCCCCCCCCCAAGCTCAATAAGAGAACTTAAGACCTCCTTGTGTCCCCCTCCACAAAGCTCCACCAATCTAGGACCCATAGAGTCCATTGGATTCATTTGAATCACTCACATTAACCTAGGAGGGCTTAAGCTAAACCAAATCTCAAGTAACCCATTAAGTCATCATGGTTAAACTGATTTCCCCTTGGGCCCTAGCCCAACCTCAATCCTACATTCAGTCCATGACATGGTTGATTTACCTTTAAATAATGAATTAAATGGGTGGTTAATTAAAGGGGCCAGTTTTGGGAAAAAAGCCAAAATAGGAAGAGAGAGAAAGAAAGGAAGTTTTGAGCACCATGCCAAATGGCACACTCCACCTTAACCCAATATTTTCAGATGACCTTGGAGAGTAAACCCCCACCCTTTTTGAGCTGAGGTGGCAACCATGCATAGCCATGAAGGGGGTGAAAAATCGGGTGAATAGTATTTTGCAAAGGAGTGATTTCACCCACCTTGAATGTGAGTTTAGAGTGCCAATTGGCACCTCCCTTCCACCTCTCTCTCCTCACCCGACCTCAGACTTGATGCCCAGCTTGATTGGCTCGAGCTGGAAGCCATGCATTGGGTGTTGGAGAGGTGGCATTAATGGCCGAACCCCCTTTTGAATCCCCTACTTTAAACTCCCCCTCAGCCTCATTTGAGGCCACCTTCACGTTCAGTAAGCTCCACGAGGCCAAACCCCCAACTCCGGCGAAGCTTTTGAGCTCAGAACCCCCATTCGGCCATGGCTTCCGGCGGCGACAACTCACGCATGGGAACAAGGGCAAATCCGCGCCTCCGACCACAAACTCAGGCCCGCACCTCTCCCTCTTCCCTCGTGCTAGCTATCTAGATCAATTAGGAGGTAAGACGAGCTCAATTAAGCGAGATCCACCACTGGTTTTCACGGGTTTTTCCGTCGAAATCATCCTCCCCTCTTTCCTTATTCCGGTCGCCACCGGCCGATCAAGACCGCCGTCTCGATAGCCCCCACCTTCGTGAAGGTGGTGGTGGTCGGCCGCGGAGTCAAGTAGGTGGCCGGGAAATCGGGCTCAAAGGTAGCCCAGGCGCTTTCATTCTCAGCCCTTGGCGAGAGGTGGAAGACGATGCCCTGGCCGTTGGATCTGATTAGATCCCTAAACGCAGACCACATGATTTTAATAAATGAATAGTATTCAATCTATCACACTTTATTTAAGATGTTCAAGCAGGAAATTGAAGCCCTTAGATGCCGAATTTGCAAATTTCACCAGAGACAAGATTTGTAGATCTTGATGTCTACTTTCATCTGAGCTTGAAATCAACTGATTTGGATGACTGTACAGTCCTGTGCATCTGTTTTAGTGCAGGATGTACAATATGTTCATGCATGTGTATAATGTGTATTTTTCTCTTAATATCCTTTGCATGTATGTGAAATTTGTACCCAAGGTGTGTGATGGCTATATAAAATCACAGTCCAAATTTGGTGATTTTAGGAGAAAAATTTTCTATAGTTTTTGGAATAATTTAAATTTCATTATTGTAATAACTTATGGGGCATAAACTTATAGTTTTGGCCCAAATTTTTGGTGACATGTTTATCATGAGTTGACTCACCTCTGTACAAAATTTTTATGATATTTGGACTTGATTTGGGTGAGTAATCTAGGCATGCATGTTGATTACTCTAAGTGAAGAGGAATGAATATTGACATTCATGTTCATAATTAGTAACACATGTTCTTGGAATAAGGTTTTTAGTATTTCTGAAATTTAGGATTATTGTTGCATGCAACATGAATGATTTTCAGGCCATGCATGTATCCATGTATGACCTATGCTTGGTGAGAAATTTAGAATATTTGTAAGACACTTTTCTATGGTTTTGCTATATATTTCATTCTATGAATTTTGTGAGTTTAGAGAATATTAATTATTAATTTCCAATGAAATCTCAAGGGGTCTCACCCCAAGTCATGATAAACCATCTATGAGGTTTGGCTAAGTAGATATGAAGGTAGGAAAGTTGGAATTTGTGATCACTAGATTGAATAAATGAGTAGTAATTAAAGGTCACACCCCAAAGCTGAAACTTTAAGCAGTAAATTGAATGACTTACACTCAAATTCAGAACATGTGGTCAATACAAAAGTTGTAGCCCTTGCTTTTACCTTTCTAATGATATGTTATACAGAATTTTTGGTGAAGTGTAGCTCCCTGTAGACCCTTTTTAGTAAACCATGTAATTTTAGTAATTAAAGGTCACACCCCAAAGCTGAAACTTTAAGCAGTAAATTGAATGACTTCCAGTCAAATTCAGAACATGTGGTTAATACAAAAGTTTTAGCTCTTGCTCTTACCTTTCTGCTGATATGTTATAAAGAAGTTTTGGTGCAGTATAGTTCCCTATAGACCCATTTTAGTAAAGCATGTATAAGGTTACGTATCTGAGTATTTTGATGTCTTAAGTAAAATGGTCCTTGTGATTTAGTTGATCTCCTGATCATACTTCAAGTATAACATATAGAGTGAGCATAAGAATTACATGACCTAAAAACTTAGATTGATAGGAGTTCACTAACCCTGAGAGTGACTCAGCATAGGGCATCTGGAGGGAATATAGTTAAACTAGCCTCACTAAATAGAAAAAATAGAGTTAGCTAGAAACAACGTTGATTCACCTTATTCTAGTGAGCATACATGGGATGACCAGAAGTCTTGAATAGATCCGAGGAGTCTAAAATGTCCCAAGTCTCAAGATCATACTTTAGTCCACCCCAATATCCATAGAAATTTCTAGTGAGCGGATGTTATCAATTGAAGGCATGAACCAATTTTCTTAATACATGATACCAAATAAATCATAGTAATAAAATGGTAGGACGACCAGCAGCCCCCACTAAAGCTATTAAATTAATCTGGGTGAAAACGAGAAGGATACACTTGCGAAATGGTAACCCCTAGGTGGTCCCCAAAACCACCACAAGTTTTGACAAAAATTCACCTTCGTTAGGATCTCTATAAGAAAAGGGTACCCCAAGCCTTGACTAAGAGGAGGCAACCCTCTACTGTTCAGAATTGAAATAGGACAAAAAAGAGCAGATGAATCCCCAGAAATTCATTCTCACCAAGGCCTAATTTAGAATGAGCCAATTCACTAAGGTGGACCCCATACCTATTAAGACACCCGACTGACCCCAAACTTTCACAGGACTAGGGACACCCTTAGACCCAACCCAGGTTCATAAATCATAAGCTTTAGACATAATTTACCTTAGGATACTCCTAGGGGATTAAATTGAAAGAGGGGTAAAACTTGGAAGATACACACCTCGAAACCACCTCAACTCGGGTGAACAACTTAATTAAGTAAGGATTTTGGGTAGGGAGAGGTTTCCTAACCTTTGGTCCAGCAAAATGAAAGGAAGTTTCCCCCATCAAGAATAGAATTGGGCAAGCCTCCGGTGAGTAGCAAATGCCCTGAGTAACCGGAATAAATTGAATACTCGTTAAATGATCCAAATCGTTGCACATCACAAAGCTGGAGAGGTACAAACTGAAAGTGCACAGTTTACCTCACTAGAATTCTCTAGAGGGGGGGTGAATAGAGATTAAAAATTATTCTGTGTAAGGTTAATATATATATGTGTATGATCACAGATTATAGCTTCCCACACACCAACAAGAATTAAACAAGTAAAGAAAGTAAATGCAAGAAAAGAAATCACAGCACAACACAAGAAAATATAGTGGTTCCCCAAACTTTGGGTAGTCCACTCTTCTACCCCCTTGGTAGGAATTCACTATCTTGTACTGAGTCTTTTGATAAGGAGACTCTTAGAACCACCCTGAGTCTTTTGACAAGGAGACTCTTAGAACCAACTGAGTCTTTTGACAAGGAGACTCTTAGAACCAGTACACTGAATTTTTTGAAGAGAGATTCTAAAAACTCTTTTACAATGTTAGATGTAAGAAAGAAAGCAGGAAAGATATAAGGACAAGAATGAATCTTCTTCCTAGCAAGAAGATTGGAAGCACAAGAAGTGAATGAAATCTTTCTTCTATAGAGAGAAGAAGATTTGTAGCCTTTCTCTCTTTGTGAGAGCTATCAGATTTTTGCAGCAGTATGACTTCAGAAGCAGAAGAAGTGCTTGAATGTTGCTGCAGAGCTTTTTCTCAATTTCTCTCTTTTCTCTTGGGAGCTTTTCCTCTATTTCAAAAAGTATGTGGTGGATCACTCAGCTATCATTTTCTGCCGACCTCCTCTTTATTTATAGCTCTGTGTATTCAAAATAATGCTATAGGAGGATAATTAATTAGCAGTCAGAAAAATAGAAAGATGAAAATGTTTCCATAATATTTATTTCTGTAGAAGGAAAGAACCAATTCAGATTTCAAATAATATCCAAATAAGTTAAATCAAATTAGCCAAGAATCAGATATAAGGAAAGAATGATTCAGAACGGCTATAAAATATTGACACTTATTCCATATAAATCAGATCTATTGAAAGAAGGAAAGAGATCTGGCGCATATTTAAATTCTGTCATGGGAATCGACGTGCGTCGATTACTATTCGACGCAAGCGTCGAGAGCATCCTTTCTGGACGTCGAGAGAAGAATAAGGAAGGTGCGTCGACTAAGGTGCGTCGACTTCTCTATATGCGTCGACTAGAAATCAGAGTAGCGTCGACAACACATACGTCGAAATCTTCCTAAAGTTACTTTGACTTAATCTGAAGGGAACGTCGACTACAGCTCGAAGTTGCGTCGAATACTATTCGACGCATATTTACTTAGTCTTATTTTTCATTGTTAAAACTCTTTCTTTAACTCATTTCTGGGGGTTAAGAGAAATCATTTTCCCAACAATCTCCCCCTATTTGTCTTAACCCTATTTAGAGGGAAATTGTACTAGCATATAATTAACCCAGCACAGCATTTGTAAAGATAAGAAATATATTGAGTAGAAGGAAAGAGATTAGGAAAAGAAAGCACATGTCAAGTATTTGTCTTTCACAAGAATTAAACTAGAAACTTCTTTCTGTACATGAAGTTGACAAAAGCAGAATAAAGTTTCCTAGATAAGTCATGAATGACATCAAAAATGTATCCTCTGGCTCTATCAGGTCTTTCCTGAACATTCCTGATGATTGTATGCAGTTTTTCCAAGAGTTTATCACCATCAGGAATAGTGTCATTTATGGAGTAGCCTTTGCTGATGATGATTGCTGCCTTTTCATCAATCATCTCAATGGTAATGTTGTGAGATTCTTTTTGTGCAGGCTTGGGCTCAGGAGGTCCTTTGTTATCAACCTTTGGCCTAAACTTTGTTTTCTTCTCTGATTCATGTTTCATAGGACTCTCAGTCATTTTTCCTTTCCCTTTCCAGGAATCTAACTTTGCAGGTCTTGATGGATTTTTATAGGGAATGTATGTATCTTCTGTACATCCTATACCCTTCTTATCCTTTTGACCCTTATCCAGGATAATCCCTGCCTGAGGATTTTTCTTTTGATAAGCTTCAATATCAAACAACTTATTTGGAATTTTGATAGAAGATTCAGCAAGGATTTGTTCCTTAGTCATTCCCTTGTTAATCTTTTCCATCCAAGCTTTCCTTTTATCTTCCACTTCTTTTCTAGCTGCTTCATATTCATACAGTTCTCTTTCTCTTATCTCTTCATGCCTCTTTTCCATGTCAGGATCATGGTACTCCTTGACAGGACTGTTAGGACAGATACTAGGCATCTTTTCAAATCTTTTTATTTGCTCACATGCTTTTCTATACTTCTTTTCTTTTGCAAACTCCTTCCTTTCTTCTTTAGAAAAATTTTGCCGGTGGGGAGTGACTTCCCTTTTTCTCTTTATCTGTCCTCCTGGACTTTGCCTAGATATGATCTGTTTAGGGAGTCTTGCTGCTTGTGGAGGTAGAGGTAGCAGAGGAGGTAGAGAAGAAGGAGGAGTTTTCTCTTTGGGTGGAGAGAGAGCTATTTTAAGAAGAGTTCTTAGATGTTCTGTAGTAGAGGGAGGAAAGATTTCTGGTAGAGTGTTTTCTGTGAAGGGATGATTGTCTTCTCCAAGCTCTGTTGCAGGGATGTCCTCAAGCAGAGGTGTCTTTAGCTTGATGTAACTGGCAGAGAAGCCAGGAGAATGATGTTGTTGTTCCTCATCACAGAAGGGTGCATTAATCCATACCTGGCCATTCCAATCATCTGAGGTGGCTGCTTCTTCCTCCCCCTGGATTACTGGGTCCTTTACTATAAGAATCTCCCCCTGGTTATAAGGATCATCAGTTCTGAATGCTGAATCCACAGCATGCTCCCCTTCAGTGTTGTAAGAGGAGGATTCACCCAGATGTTTGATGAAAGTGTAGTCAGAGTGATTTGAGAGGAGTGGAGCCTATAAAAGAGTTAGAGGGAATACTTAGTGTTGGAGAGAAGAGATTTAAACCTGAGCTTTTAGTTGAGATCAAAAACCTGGCAAGAGGGGTTTCTAGAGCAACTCTCCCCCTGGTTTATATCCTTTAGAAAGGATGTAAACCTTTGTGGCGACAGAGGTTCTTCTCGAATAAGGGTATGAAGCTCAGGAAGAGATGCAGATAGGGTGGCCAATTTGGCTTCACAGGTGGTGATCATATTGACACATTCATTAGAGAAGTTTTGTAGACGAGTCTGGAAGTCGTTGAGGAGATTTTCCAGGGCATCATTCATTGCTTTGATAAGGTCAGTTTGAACAGGAATAGGCGCCATTGATGCAGGAAGAGAGAGAGGTAGAAGACGCAGTTTTGGCGGGTCCAGAGAGGTATTTGTTATGAAATACGAAGTACTATTTAAAGGAGATGAAACGTCGAGAAAGGAAACAGAAATCAAGGTAATCCAATCGTCAAAAGAGGAAGTAAGGATTCGATTCTAATTTTGTCTTGAAGTCAACGTTACGTCGAATGAATGTCGACGTTTGCGTGGAGAGTGGCCAGCCTGGTGTTCAATCGACGTGTTCATAGTCTTGCGTCGATATGAGCTCGACGGTACGTCGATAAAGGATCGACGTAGCATTATTTGGTGGAAGTCGGTATCAACGTCGATTTTGTCTCGACGGAGCGTCGATATGTATTCGACGAATCTTCAAGAGATTGTCTGATTTCTTTAGAGTTCCCTATCAGTGGTGTTTACAAGCTTCCATCAAGCATTCCTAAGGTGTTTATGAAATAGTTATGCTTAGTTTCATCTAAGGGTTTTGTGAAGATGTCTGCTCTTTGATTGTCTGTGGAAATATATTCTAAAGTTATTTTACCCTTCTCAACATTGTCTCTAAGGAAGTGATGTCTAATCTCTATATGTTTGGTCCTACTATGAAGGACTGGGTTGGATGCTATGGATATAGCACTAGAGCTATCACAATATATCTTAGAGTTATGTATTTCCAATTTGTAGTCAAATAGCTGATTTTGCATCCACAGGATTTGTGAACAACAGCTCCCAGCAGCTATGTATTCAGCTTCAGCTGTTGAGGATGAGACTGAGGTTTGTTTCTTACTAAACCATGAGATCAATCTGTCTCCTAGGAATTGGCAGGTACCAGATGTGCTTTTTTCTATCAACCCTACAACCAGCATAATCTGCATCTGAGAAACTTATTAATTCAAAGTTAGTTTCTGCTGAGTACCATAGTCCTAGGTCAGGGGTTCCTTTTAGGTATCTAAGAATCCTTTTTACAGAGGTGAGATGGGATTCCTTTGGATCAACCTGAAATCTAGCACATATGCAAGTTGCAAACATGATGTCAGGTCTGCTAGCTGTTAGATATAGAAGGGATCCTATGATGGCCCTATAAGTCTTTTGATCTACTGATTTTCCTTTATCATCTTTTTCTATAATGGCATTGGTTGTCATGGGTGTTTTCATGGTAGATGCTGATTCCATACCAAACTTTTTGATTAGCTCTTTAGTATATTTTGATTGTGAGATAAAGATTCCTTCACTACTTTGTTTTACTTGTAGTCCTAGGAAGTAGGAGAGTTCACCCATACTACTCATCTCAAATTTAGATTGCATAAGATTAGCAAATCTTTTACATAGTTTGGGATGGGTTGAGCTAAAGATGATGTCATCTACATATATTTGAACAAGAAGGAGTTGGTTTTTATGGGTTCTAGTAAATAGTGTCTTGTCTACTTTACCTCTTTCAAAGGAATTTTCTAAAAGAAAATTTGATAGAGTTTCATACCAAGCTCTAGGTGCTTGCTTAAGACCATATAATGCTTTGTTAAGTCTATAAACAAAGTTAGGAGAAGAAGGATTAACAAAACCTGGTGGTTGCTCCACATATACCTCTTCTTGCAGATCTCCATTTAGAAAAGCACTCTTGACATCCATTTGGTAGACTTTCATCTTCATGAAGGCTGCATAGGCAAGAAAGAGCCTAATTGCCTCTAATCTGGCTACTGGAGCAAAGGTCTAGTTGTAGTCTATCCCTTCTTCTTGTCTATATCCTTGTGCTACAAGTCTTGCCTTGTTTCTCACAATTACTCCAGTGGAATCTAGTTTGTTCTTGTATACCCATTTTGTACCAATTACAGGGTAGTTTCTTGGTCTTTCAACTAGGTTCCATACTTTGTTCCTCTCAAATTGGCCTAGTTCTTCTTGCATGGCCATAATCCAGTGAGGATCACAATTTGCTTCCTCAAACTTCTTTGGTTCAACTTGTGATAGGAAGCATTGGAGCATCATCCCATTGGAGACTTGGTGTCTTGCTCTTACTCCTGCATTGGGATCTCCAATCACTTGAGCTTGTGGATGATCTTTCAAATTGATTCCTGTTCTGCCTGAATTTGTCAGTTGTACTTCATTCTCAATGGGATCATTGTTCAATTATTCTTCCTGAACCATGTCCTCTTGTGGAGAAGGGTCTTGAGTGCTCTTTTCTGAGGTTTCTTGTTCAGACTCCTCACTTGGTTCCTCTAACTGGTTTTCCTTTCCATTTTCTGTGTTCTCTAGAGCTAGTTGCTCAAGCTGGGTTTCCATGCTGTTGTTTTCCTGTGGAACAGAACTGGTGGGAGTTTCCTCCCCCTTAAGCAGCATGTTAGTTTCATCAAATACAATGTGCATGGATTCTTCAATCTTAAGAGTTCTTCTATTGTAGCACCTATAGGCTTTGCTAGATGATGAATATCCCAGAAATATTCCATCATCAGACTTCTTGTCAAATTTGGCAAGATGATCTTTCCCATTGTTTAGAATAAAGCAAGTACATCCAAAAATTTTAAAATATTTAACAGTGGGTGTTTTATTTTTCAGGAGCTCGTATGGAGTCTTTGATTTAGTTTTGTGTATGAGGCTTCTATTTAGAACATAGTTTGCAGTGTTGACTACTTCAGCCCAAAAGATTTTTGGTAATCCTGACTCTGCAAGCAGGGTTCTACCTGATTCTATTAAGGTTCTATTCTTCCTCTCAGCAACTCCATTTTGTTGGGGAGTTCTAGGTGCTGAGAAGCTTTGTTTAATACCTTCTTCCTCACAGAAACTACAAATCATCTGATTCTCAAATTCAGTCCCATGGTCACTTCTTATAATTGAAACATTTGTGTTGAACTCAGATTGAATCTGTCTTATGAATTTTGAGAGAATTTTATGGGTTTCAGATTTAACTCCTAGAAAGAATACCCAGCTAAACCTAGAATAATCATCAATAATGACCAAGGTATAGGATTTTCCACCTAAACTTTGAGTGGATATGGGACCAAAGAGATCCATGTGTAATAAGTATAAAGACCTGGGAGAGTCATCCTTACCAATGGGTTTGAAGGATGATTTGGTTTGCTTTCCTAGTTGGCAAGGTCTGCATGGAGAATCCTTAGAGTACCTACCCTTTGGTAAGCCTCTGACTAGGTTATTTTTAGCTAGTTTACTGATTGTTTTGTAGTTTAGATGACCTAGTCTCCTATGCCATAATTCATTTTTATCAATAATATTGTTGAATAAGCAAACTTCTGTGGGTGAAGAGCTAAAGTCCACTACATATACTTTCCCTTTTCTAATTCCATTTAGTACTGTAGCACCAGTCTTGATATCTATAATATGGCAGAATAGTGTAGTAAATTTTACCTCATACTTACCATTCTCACATATCTGACTTATACTAATCAGATTGTGTTTTAGTCCTTTGACTACTACCACATTCTTGAAGGTGACTTTTCCTTCTTTGAAATCTCCAAATCCCTTGGTTTGGCCACAGCTAGAGTCTCCAAAGGTTACCGATGGTCCAAGTCTATCCTCAAAGGTGATTAATAGGTTTTTGCAACCTGTCATGTGCATGGAGCATCCACTGTCCAAGTACCACACCATCCTGGAGATGTGATACATCTGCACATAAAAGTTTAAACATTGGTTTAGACCCTGCTGAGCTGGGGTCCCTCTCTTTTATTAGTAAAAGATTTAATAAAGGAATAAGTGGGTTTTTCAGGATATCCTTCCTTCTTATGGGGTACTGGCTTATCATACCAATCTTCTTGGATGATATCACAGAAATAATGTTCATAATAGAAGGACATGGATTGAGAGATCTGTTTGGAAACAGAAGATTTTCTGTCTGATTCATTGCGTCGATAGGGATTCGACGTATACTTATGGTTGCGTCGATATAAATTCGACGTAGGTTTCTGGTTGCGTCGATATGAAGTCGACGCTTTCTTCATTCTGAGTCTATTCTCAGTCGAAGTATGAGAGAGGTTGTGTTGAGTATAAGTCGACGCATTTTGGTGTAAGCGTCGATTAGAACTCGACGCACGTCGAATAGTATTCGACGCATGTTCAAATTCTTTGTGAGGATATTTTCCTAAGATTCCTTTATTTGTAATGGGATTTGGTTTATTAAAAACAGTGGTTATTTCTGGACTTACTTGTGATCTTACTCCTGTTAGATGATTCTCCCTAGTGAAGTGAATGGGATGTTTCCAGACAGGTTTGCTGGATGATTAAGATTTAGATGCTTCATTAGTATTCAGTTTTAGTTGTCTAAATCTATCAGTGAGATTTTCAGAAATATTCTTGAGCTTCTGGCCTCTTCCATTTAGAGAGTCCTCAAAGGCTTTAGCCTTTGCTAGCTCTTTTCTTAGTGTTAGATTGTCCGAATAGATTTTGTTTAATTTCTCTTCTGAGAGTTCTAGATTGAGCTTATAATTTTTATGGTTTGTATTTACCTGTTTTAGAATTCATAATTCAATTATTAATCCTTTTAATTCTTTTTCAGATTTAATTATATCTAAACATAGTTCTTTGAAATTTTGTTTGAAATCAGTAGAGGAAAAATCATTAAGTATATTTACCATAGATGTAGCATCAAGCTTCTCAGTGGCCATCAGACATGTTTCCTTTTGCTTGACCTCTTCCTGATCATTATCTGATGAGGTGCTTCCTTCATATTCTGAATCACTCCAGGTTTGAGCAATGAATCTTTTTTCTTTCTTTTTCTTCTTCAGATTTGTTCTTTTCAGATCTTTCTTGCTGTTGTTCTCCTTAGGACATTCAGGGGCAATGTGTCCTGGTTTCCTGCAAGTGTAACAGATAATCTCTTTAGTAGGAGTTTTATTATACCTGGTTTTTGAGTCTCTTCCTCTGGATCCTTCTGTTTTGATCCACCTCTTGAACTTCCTAGCCAGTAAGCTGATTAGCTCCTCTTCATCAGTAGATGATTCACCTTCAATAGCCTTCAATGCAATACTCTTTTCTTTTGAGAGTGGAGATGCCTTTTCTTTCTCAGCTCTGGTTTTCAACAGTTGTTCATAGGATTTTAATTTACCCAAGAGAACATCTGTTGATATTTCTTTTTGACTTCTGGAGTCTTTGATTGGCCAGATTCTTGAATCCCAAGAGATGGGAAAGCAAGTCAGCAATTTATCATTTATCTCAGTGAGAGATATGTCCTTGTACAACCCCGATATTCGCCAGGCAAGAAAACCAAGCGAGACGGGAGTGGCGAGATCCAGACCCCGCTGAGATTAACCCCCAGCCGGCGAGACCTCAGCAGACCACCAAAGTGGATTAGCACGAACCCCGCAAGGCAACCCTCTGAAGGGGATGCGGGCGATGTTCGCGAGAGCTCCTGCCGCGGGGTTCTCGCAACGCTACCCTCTAGAGGGGGGTTCCCGGACAAGGTCCGCGAGAAGGTAGGCGAAAACTCCGATCGTAATGTTCTCGCTCCATTTTGGGGTGCGAATAGCCATTCTGGGATTCGCCGAGGCAGTGCAGGCTCGCGAGCTGCACTCGCGAGGAAGGCCGCCTTGGGGTACAGTTAGCCATTTTGGGGCTTAGACGGGTCGCAATTGGCGAGCCCAGCCAGTTGGGGGAGTTCGCTAGGCAAGTCCGTCTAGAGGGCGAACGAACAGTCACCCTGGGACTCACCGAGATAGTGTAGGCGAGCGAGCTATGTAACACGATAATGAACAATTCGGGGGCTCGCCGACCCAGGGGGTCGCGAGCTCCACTCGCAAGGAAGACCCCGAAGCAGGCCGGCTCGCCCAGTAAAAGTCCAGGGAGGGATTTTTACCAAAAGGCCCCTGGTGGTCTACGATTAGCCTCTCCAAACAGCGGAGTTTGGCTGTTCGCAGACCAATCCGGTGTGCGGATAGTAAGAATGGACAGCGGGATTTGGTTATTGACAGACCACAAAACAGAAACCTATAAATAGACCTCAAAGGGCACCTTGGAAGAGACCGGTTCATTATTTTTGAGCTCTTCTCTTCCTAGGTCGCTTTGGTTTGAGCTCTCTAGCTCTCCAAGGTGCCCGAGTCTTAGCTTTGGCTTGGGAGGGGAAGCGCTCAACGATCTTCCGGGTTAGTGGAGGGACCTCCTCGCTGAGACTAGGGTCTTCGTTCTTGGCTCGAGTCATCAACCTTACCTCTCCCGAGGGACCGGTAAGGGCTAGCTGCCCCTCATTTCGGTGAGGGCCCCGAGCTCCACTCGAGACCGAGAAATCGGTTTCAACATTTTGGTGCGGTGAGCGTGGAGCGCGGCTGGTTCAAGAAAGTCCCAGAGAAGAGTTATGGCTGGAGATGAAGAGCAGGGCGAGGAGTTCGGCGAGACCCCTCAGGATGCCATGGCTAGGATGTTCGCGGACTTCAGGAAGGAGGTGCTCGACACTTTGGGGTTCACGGTCACGGCACTGCGGAGCGAATTCGCGACCCCGGCACCTCAGGCGACCACTCCCCCAACAACAGTCGGCGAGAAGGCACCAGGAGGAAGGGCTGGAAAAGAAGTTGCCATTGAACCAGGACATGACAGGGAAGGGCGAGTGTTGTTCGCCAGTCCGGCGAGCCCGGTGTTAGCGAGCTCCGCGCCGGCGAATTCGGTGCCGGCGAGCTCTGCCCCAGCGAGCACGACACAGGCGAGCGCACGCCAGGAAAACGCGACGACAGCCGGGGTGGTTCAGGCGAGCGTCGCCCTCGCGAGTGCGATCCCGAGCTTGGCGAGCGAGCTGGGTCCGCGAGCCGAGCGAGAGAAGATGGTAGGAGGGGGAAGCCCCTTCTGCGAGTTAGTGTTGTCTGCGCCCGTTCCGGCGGGATTCGGAGAATGGGATAGAGTGTACTACAATGGCAGAGATGACCCAGTTCAGCATCTGCAGTCTTTCGAGGACTCGGTCTCCATTAGGCCGATGTCCGATGCCTTCAAGTGTCGGCTCTTCGCCGTCACTCTCAAGGAGAAGGCCAGGGACTGGTTTCATTCGCTTCCGGCAGGCTCTATCTACGCGTTCGAGGACCTGCGCCGAAGTTTCCTGTTAAGGTTTTCGACTTCAAAGAGGAGGAAGAAGGACGCTGACTCTCTCTTCGCGGTGAAGCAGGAGTCCCGGGAGACGTTGGCTCAGTATGCGGATCGGTTCCAAGAGGAAGTGCAGCTCACTCAGGAGGTGCCTGGGTTTGCACTTCAACTCGCCTTCACGGTCGGGTTGAAGGAAAGTTTCTTCAAGATGGCGTTGAAGAGGAAGGCCCCCGTCTCCTATGAGGAGTTGATGGAGAGGGTGGCGGAGGAAGTAGCGAGCGAAGAAGCTAACCCCGAGCTCACCAAGAGGCTTGCAAAGCTCAGTGAGCCGGAGTTGAGGCAGCAAGAGGTCAGAAGAAGGGAAGAGCCCCGGGCCCCGGAAGGGGGATGGAGGCCGCAAGGTGGAGGAATGCAGGGGCAGGGAAGGGGTTACGGCCCAGGAAGGGGTAACCGTTTCGAGGGTCAGTGGAGGCCCCCCCAGTTGGGGTGGAGGCAAGGCCCGATGCAGCCACCTCCCCCACCTCAACAGGCCATGGCGATTGGCCGGGGGAGAGGAAGAGGGAGGGGAGGAGAAGCGGAAACGGCGGCCGCTAGGAGAAGGAGAAATAGGGTGGCGGAGGCCGAGGCCAGGGAAACGGCGGTGCCCTACTGCATCTTCCACGATGTGGAAGGCCACTCCACGGACACCTGTCCGGAGTTCCTGGAGGTGAAGAGGGGTCGAGCACCCGCGCCGCCACCGCAGCAGCCAGTAAGAATCGTGGAGGTGGAACCTCGGGAGGAAGAGGAGGAAAGATGTGAGGATAGAGCAGATCTGGGGAATAGAGGAGGGATCGGAGTGATCCATGGGGGGGTAGGGGTGGAGGCGACCCGCAAGGCTAGTCTCCATACCATCTACCGCCGGAGCGTAGCGTCAACATCCACCGCTCCACCCCCGACCGAAAAAATTATTTTCACCCAAAAGGACATGCCGAGCTACGAAGACCCGTTCTGCGACGCGCTGGTCATCCAGACGGCGATCGAGAACTTCACCGTCTCCCGAATCCTAGTGGACAATGGGAGTTCGGTCAATGTCATCTTCAAGAAAGCATTCGACAAAATGGAGGTGGAGCCCAGAAGGGTGTTGGCCTCGGATGGCCCTCTGTTCGGATTTTCGGGGGAGAGGAAGGAAGTAGAAGGAGGGGTGGGGCTCCATGTGACCCTGGGTGGGCAGTCTCGGAACTGTCGCTTCGTCATAGTGGACGCCCCGAGCAGTTACAGCGCCATCTTCGGACGGCCACTCATCAGCGCATTCCGTTGCGTCCCTTCCACTTTCCATCAGTGCCTCAAGTTCAACGACGGAGGGGTCCAGGTGCGGGTCAGGGGGGATCCCAAGGTGGCAAGACAGTGCTACGTGACGGCTGTCAACACCATCTCCTGGATGGGAGAGGCCGAGGAGTGGGACAAGGTGATGGAAGAGGTAGCCGAAGTCGGAGGTCTGGAGGTGGCTGAAGAGAAGAAGGGAGGTGAAGTTCATGCCCAGGAAGGGGTGGCTGAGATACCCCGGGCGGAGAGAAAGGAAGAAGAGGAGAAGGCCCAGGAGGAAAGGGCGGAAGGGCTGATGATGATAGGGAAGGAGGCCGAGGAAGAGACTCAAGCTCCCGCTTGTGTCGGGGAAGAGAAGGCTTGGGGGGAGCAGTCCCGGTTGGAGGCCGTGGACGAGGTCGTGGAGCTCGAGGTCGTCACCCGGCTAGGGGTGGTGGAAAAAGTCCGGGTCAGCGGAGGACTCAGCCCAGGAGATCAGACGGAGATTCTAGCCTGCGTGCAACAGAACGTGGACGTCTTCGCTTGGAGCGCCGCCGAAATGCCCGGGATCGATGCAGATGTGGCGTGCCATCGCCTCAACCTCGACCCCGGTGCCCGTCCCATCCGCCAGAAGAGGAGAGCCATCGCAGACAAGCTAGAAGGGCCCATCCGCGGGGAGGTGGGCAAACTCCTGCAGGCCGGATTTGTATCGGAGATCCAGTATCCAGGCTGGGTCTCCAACGTCGTTATGGTAAAGAAGGGCGGAGGTAAGTGGCGTATGTGTATCGATTTTTCACTTCTTAATAAAGCATGCCCGAAAGATTGCTACCCCTTGCCTAGAATCGACGCGCTGGTTGACTCAGCCGTCGGTTTTACTGTAATGTCCTTCTTAGATGCTTTTTCAGGTTACCATCAAATCCGCATGCATCCCCCGGACATTAAGGACGTTTCCTTCATCACGGGGGATGGATGTTATTGCTATAAGATGATGCCCTTCGGGCTCAAGAACGCCGGGGCAACATACCAAAGGATGATGGATAGGGTCTTCCGCGAACAGAAAGGAAGAAATTTAGAGGTCTATGTCGACGACCTCATGGTTAAGAGCCGAGACCTCGGGACCCACCTCCGAGACCTCGAAGAGACATTCGGGACCCTGCGGCGGTACAAGATGAAGCTCAATCCCTCGAAGTGTGTCTTCGGGGCAAGCCGAGGGAAGTTCCTGGGCCATTTGCTCACCCCCACGGGAGTGGAGCCCAACCCGGACAAAGTTAAAGCGGTGATGGAGTTAGAGTCACCGAAGAACCCGAAGGAAGTCCAGAGCCTCACAGGGAAATTGGCTGGGCTCAGTAGATTCCTCTCCAAGGCGGGAGAGAAATGTGCACCTTTTTTCAAAGTACTGCGGGGAAACAAGAAGTTCGAATGGACCCCGGAGTGCGAGAGGGCCTTCCAAGCCCTGAAAGAACAGCTCACTAAAACCCCTCTACTCCAGGGACCGAGACCGGGAGAGGACCTATCTCTATACCTAGGGGTAGGATCCGAGGCAGTAAGTTCCGTGCTAATCCGAGAGGAGGGGAAGAAACAGTTCCCGATCTACTATGTTAGTCGAGTGCTGAAGAAGGCGGAACTCCGATACCAAATCCTAGAAAAGTTAGCCTTCGCCTTGGTGGTATCGGCCCGGAGGCTCCGGCCTTACTTTCAAGCCCACTCAATTAAAGTGGTGACCGACCATCCGCTCCGCAAAATCATGGAAGGGGTGGAACACTCAGGAAGGTTGGCAAAGTGGTCCGTGGAATTAAGCGAGTTCAATATCACCTTCGTACCCAGGACATCCATCAGGGCTCAAGCAGTGGCAGACTTCATGGCCGACTACGCGGCCGAAGTGGAGGAGCACGAGCCACCTTCCCCGGAAGCATGGAAGATGTTGGTGGACGGAGCGTCGGGAAAACACTCCTTCGGGGGGGGGGGGGAATAGTCCTAGTGAGTCCTCAGGGGACTCGGATTGAGCAAGCCTTGAACATCCATTTTCCAATTACCAACAACCAGGCGGAGTACGAAGCAGTGATAGCGGGCCTTCGATTGGCCCAAGAACTGGGTGTGCAGGACGTGGAGGTCTCCACGGATTCCATGGTGGTAGCGTGCCAGATCAAAGGAGAGTTCGAGGCAAAGGACCCAACCCTCGTGCTATACCTGGAAAAGGTTAAGGGGGTCATCGGACAGTTCCGCACCTTCTCGATTAAACATGTGCCGAGGGAGGAGAGCACCCAGGCGGACCTTCTAGCCAAGTTCGGTCCTCGGGCAGGGGGGACTACCTCGGAACTCTTCCGGCCCTCCATCGAAGAGGGAGAGTCGATGGAAGTGGATCAGCAGGCCTCATGGATGGATCCATTCATCACCTTCCTATCCTCCGAACAGTTCCCAGGAAAGGAAGTGGACAAGAGGCGCTTCAGGTATAAATCTGCATATTACTCTTTGCATGCAGGGGGGCTATACAGAAAAACTCTCTCGGGACTCCTGGCTCGCTGTGTCTCCGAGGAGGAGGTCCCGAGGGTGCTGGAAGAAATCCACTCCGGGGAATGCGGCAGTCACTCCGGGAGTCGGACCCTGGAAGGGAGGGTGTTGAGACAAGGCTATTTCTGGCCCACTCTCAGCAAGGATGCAGCAGAGTTCACAAGAAAGTGTCAGAAGTGCCAACTCTACGCTCCGCTCCAACTCCTCCCCGCTCAGAGACTCCGGACCATCACGGCTCCCTGGCCTTTCGCCATATGGGGGTTAGACCTGGTCGGCCCCTTTCCCCAAGCCAGCGGTCAGAGGAAGTTCCTGCTAGTCATGATCGATTACTTCTCCAAGTGGGTAGAGGTGAAGGCGCTAGCCAAGGTAACCTCTCAGGTGGTAAGAAATTTTGTGTGGGGGGAAATAATCTGCAGACATGGACTCCCTCTAGCCATAGTGACGGACAATGGGCCACAGTTTGCGAGTGAAGAGTTCGTCGGCTTTTGCACTCAGCTCGGCATTGACCTCAGGTTTGCCTCAGTCCACCACCCGAGGAGCAATGGGCAAGTGGAGGCGGCAAACAAGATAATCGTCAACCTGCTAAAAAAGAAAGTGGAAAACCTACGAGGAAGTTGGGTAGAACAACTACCCTCCGTCCTCTGGGCCATGAGGACTACTCCGAATACCGCCACCGGGGAGACTCCATTCAAGCTCTCTCACGGGTCCGAGGCCGTCCTCCCCATAGAGTTTGAGGTGAAGACCCCCCGGGTGACCGCTGCGAGCGAAGGGGATGAAGAGTGGCTAGAGGGTAATAATGCAGAACAGAGGCTGTCCTTGGACCTGGTGGAAGAACTCCGGGACTTGGCCACCATCAGGCAGGAAGAGGTCAAGCGGCGGATGGCCCGATATTTTGACAAACATATCCGGATCAAGCACTTCCAGAAAGGGGACCTAGTCCTGAAAAAGGTCGATGCGGCCGGAAGAGGGGCCGCAGTGGGTAAGCTTAACCCAAACTGGGAAGGCCCGTATATTATAAGCGGGGTGCTCAAGTCGGGAGGGTATCACCTCCAGGATGTGGAAGGGATGTCCCTTGACCGAGCTCGAAGTGGGGATGATTTGAAACGATTCTACCCTTAAAAACTTTATTATGTCATTCAATCATTATCTTACTTTCGTTCGTTGTGTTTCTGACTGCTGCTGTGCCAAGGTTGGATATGTTGGTGCTGGAATGCCCCAGATCGATTCCGCTCCCGGGCTCTCATCTAGACGGGGGGTTCTGGTTGATCTCTGGAGAGGCTGGCAAGGTTGGATATGTTGGTGCTGGAATGCCCCAGATCGATTCCGCTCCCGGGCTTTCACCCAGACGGGGGGTTCTGGTTGATCTCTGGAGAGGCTGGCAAGGTTGGATACTTTGGTGCTGGAATGCCCCAGATCGATTCCGCTCCCGGGCTCTCATCTAGACGGGGGGTTCTGGTTGATCTCTGGAGAGGCTGGCAAGGTTGGATACTTTGGTGCTGGAATGCCCCAGATCGATTCCGCTCCCGGGCTCTCATCTAGACGGGGGGTTCTGGTTGATCTCTGGAGAGGCTGGCAAGGTTGGATATGTTGGTGCTGGAATGCCCCAGATCGATTCCGCTCCCGGGCTTTCACCCAGACGGGGGGTTCTGGTTGATCTCTGGAGAGGCTGGCAAGGTTGGATACTTTGGTGTTGGAATGCCCCAGATCGATTCCGCTCCCGGGCTCTCATTTAGACGGGGGGTTCTGGTTGATCTCTGGAGAGGCTGGCAAGGTTGGATACTTTGGTGCTGGAATGCCCCAGATCGATTCCGCTCCCGGGCTCTCATTTAGACGGGGGGTTCTGGTTGATCTCTGGAGAGGCTGGCAAGGTTGGATACTTTGGTGCTGGAATGCCCCAGATCGATTCCGCTCCCGGGCTCTCATCTAGACGGGGGGTTCTGGTTGATCTCTGGAGAGGCTGGCAAGATTGGATACGATGGTGCTAGAATGCCCCAGATCGATCCCGCTCCCGGGCTCTCATCTAGACGGGGGGTTCCGGGCGGTTTCGGGAGAAATGGTAGGCTGACGTCTTTTGTCGGCAAACCGTCTCGCTCGTCAGACATGCTCGCTCGGCCAAGAAGGGTCGCGTATAATACTACGCAAGTAGCGAGGATCAATCTCATACGATCCCAAACATCTAGTCCTCGGCAGAAAGGTCGCCTGCACTAGGTAAGAGGCGAGTTCTCGCCAAGAGAAAAATACCCTACGAGACAGATACCCAAAAGCGCAACAAGCCTAAGGCAAACGGCGATTGATCCAAGCAGCCGGAGCGTCCTGAGCGCACCTACCCAATAACGTGCGGCGCGAGAATGACCTCCGCGAAAGCGAAGGATGAGATAAACAATAGCGGGACATTCAACACATGAAAATAACAATACAAAAAAAGAGGGGGCGAGACAGGATGAGCAAAGCAAAAATTTATATTCGACACTTTAGAGTTCGGTTACAACTTTTTGGCAACCTCGCCAATCAAAAATTACAACACAAAATGAGAAAGTCGGCGAGCCTCAGGAATCGCCTGCGGATCCTTCTTCATCATCGCTGTCCTTCACTGGCGGGAGGGGGAGGAAGAGCTCTGGAACGATGTCTTCCAGGGTCATGTCAGCTGCGTCGTCCGCCAAGAGGCCAATCGCCTTCGCCACCGAGAAAATGTAGCGAGCCGACTCTATCGACCCCACGCGGACTTCTTCGTCTCGCGCTCGCCGGTCTTCCTTTACACGACGAGGCGAGGGGGGGACAACGGCACGGGTAAGGTCGCTGTTCAAAGCCTTCAACCCGGCCACCTCGCTCTCCAGATCCTTGATGCGAGCGTTGGCCCTCCTGACGTCCTCGACATCCTGCTAGCAGGTCCGGTTAGAGAGATGAAGGGGCTAAGAGAAAAAGGAAGTTGGAGGTATAGATAACTCACCACCCCACCCTCCGCGGCGAGGAGCTTCTCCTTCAGCTGCGTGTTCTCGGCAAGGATTCCCTGGTAGGCCCTCGCGAGCTCCACGTTCTGAAGCTCAAGCTGTAGACAGCGCCTCCCCGTCATGTGGGCGAGCTCAGCAGAGCGCAGTTGGGACCTCGCGCTCTCATAGGCGAGAGTCCTCGCAGTCTCATCCTTGTAGGACCCCGCGTCTTCGCGACCGTAGAGTGCGAATGAGAAATCGAAGGCGTGGCCACTGACGGTCTCCTTCTCCACCCAGGAGGGGAGGATAGAAGAAATGTCCACCCGGTTGGTCTCTGGTTTCCAAGTCACAAGGGGCTCGCCAATCTCGTCTCGACGCCTCTGGCCGAGCCCGAAATTGTAATGATTCACCGGGATAGGGAGGACCGAGGTCCTGGTCGCCTCCTGGCCAGGCTCTTCGTCCTCGCCCACCGAGAGACCAGTAAGGTCAAACTCATCAAAGGCAGCCTCGCGAGGCTCCTTACCTTTCGGTGCAGCAAGCGAGGCTGCGCTTTTCTTACTCCTCTTTTTTGGCGGAGACTTTGGGGGCGCGCCGTGACCACCGGAAGCTCCCTGCCTCTTGCGAGAGGGGTGCTCGGCCGGGGTGGCTTCGCCTCGGCAAGCTTCGGCCCCCATGGTAGCGAGGGACATGAGAACATCAGGTTTCCGGTTGCTCGCGTAAGGGGGACGGAGGGGGAGATCTCGCTCGCCTATAAACAGGTGCATTAATATGACAAACTTGCGAATTGAGGCGGACATATTAGGCAAAAATCTATACCTTCTCCGGCGAGAACCGGGAGCAACGTGTCCAGGTTTTGGCGGAGGTAGGCGACTTCGAAGTTCTTCTTGCTTAGGAATTGATGGAGGAGGGCTTCATGCCCGCCCAGGGCGGTGGGCCGATAGGTGGTCTCGCCATGTTGGACCGGCGAAAAGGGAACGTTGCCGAAGTTCCCCCTGACGATGACGAACTTTTGGGCCCAGAAGTGGGCCTTGTTGACGGTCTCAACCACTTTCGGGCCCGTACCCACGAAATACGCGGTCCCATCCTTGTAGGCGCGGAAGGAGAACGCCTTTCTGAAGACGGGAAGGCTGAACTCTATTCGCTCTTCACGGAGGTAGCAAGCGAAGGCAGTAATCACCGCCATGGCGTTGGGTGTGAGCTGACCAGGAACTACGCCGTAGTGCTTGAGCACCTAAGGATAGAGAGCGAGATTAATGCACGCGGCGAGCGAGACTAGAGTGTCAAAATGAGTAAGAGGTAAGCGAGAGCGAGGATTACCTGGCGAACCTCCGGCCACAATGGAAGGCGCAAACCAACCGCAAAGTGGGCGATGGGGATGGCCAACTCGTCGACCAACGGATCGTTGATCGTGTCGTCCTCGCTGGGGCGGCGCGCCTCGAATGGGGGGGTGACGTAATCAGCGACCGCGCTGAAATACTCCTCGTCTGTTAGGTTGCAGTTAAAGAATCCGTGCTCGGCGAAGGCCTTCGCAATCCTTCGCCGTCCCTCCGATTCCGCATCACCACCCATCTTGCGAACCTGCGAGAAGCGAAAAAAGGCGAGAACGAGAAATAGCGAGAGCTCTGCAAAAGGAGAAGAAGAGGATCAAGAATAAATGCGGTGGTTGGCTCGATAAACACCGCTTATTTATAGCAAAAGCAAAAAGGCGGGAAGAAGTCCAAGCGCCGGCGAGCACGCATATCAACAGAAAACATCGGGTCATGTCCGCGAGGGATAAATACCTGCAGGGTTAGCGTAATCAACACTTTCAAGACATATCTTTGGCAAAAATAGAGGGTTCGCGCGAGCAATGTAATGTGAAATAAAGCAGACTAGCCAGCAGCCGAGCGAGAAGTCATAAAGAACAGATACAACTTATTGTCAATAGAAATAAAGCCAATATATATAAATGGCAATTACGCAAGTCACCCACAGTAGCGAGATTTTCTAACAACAAGCGACATCCATTGCAATTAAATCCATGATAACTAGCGGGAATCGTGGGGGAGCCATTTCCACCGACCACCACCCCGCGACCCTGACCTCGGCGGAGCCCTAGAGTTATAATATTCCTCCGCCAAACGACCCTCCCGATCCGTGAGAAAGGCGTAGTCCCTCATCCTCGCTATGTGTACCTCCGGCGTCGAGGCGATCTCATCCTGATCACGGTGTCTCGCTTGACGAAGCCTCGCACATTCCTCCATCAGGACCGCATGTCTATCCTCGGCAGCTTCCCTGTCCCGTCTTGCCTGCATGTTGAGATCCATCAACATTCGCCCGTGCTTTCGCAAAAGCTCCGCGGCCCGCCGTTTCATCATCTCAGGATCTCGCGGATCCCCTAAGAAATCTTCCACCTGATCAGGAAGGGGGGACATTTCGTCGTCGCCCAGTTCAGAATCGGTGTGCGGGTTCTCGGCAGAATCTGCGAGATCTCCAAAGGTCAGGTAATGAGCGAAAGATCACGTAAACTGTCGGCGAGGTCATAACACTTACCTAGAGGGGGGCGAGAACCCGAAGGACGGCCCTGAAACACGTTTCCATAATGGGGGTAGAGGGATTTGCCCAGTCCGGCAGGATAAGCTGTACTGTTGGTCGGGGGAATCTTTGGCGGTGCGGGGCCACCCGTCTCCTCGCTCGTGAGGAGCTGGAACCCGGGCTTCTCTACGATTTTATCTGGAGGCGGCGGAGATGGAGGTCGCGACGACGGGCGGATCGGGGACTTCAGAGGCGGGACTAAGAAAATAGTAACAGAGATCATATGTTTAGACATAAATATTACAGCATGCGAGATCCAGATCGTACCAGTAGTGTCTTTTCCTGCGAGATTCATGTCCACCTGCGGGCTTTTCCGAGACCCCTCAGCACGTTCCTCACAAATCTCGCTCGGCAAAGTATCCTGCGAGTGAAAATGAATGAAGAGCAATTTATAGACGTGAATTCGAACAACTCATACCTTCTCGGGGCGGCGATCATCCGGGGAGGAGTCCAGCGTCACGGAGTCGTCTCCAGAGAGGCGAACCGCCTTCGCCTTCTTGGTTTTCGGCGACTGAGCGGGGGGAGGCCGATTCATCCAGGCAGGTACCCTGGTCGGGGGAGGTAGCCCGCCGGCTCTCATCGCCCTCAGGCGAGCCTCTGCCTCTTCGGAAATCGGCATCTCCCGGCAGCTAGAACAAGAAAAGAAGGGAAAGAAGCGACGCACACCAATGGGGGTTCAGGACGATATTTATAACCTGCCTGGTGGGTCCCACAGAAGATTCCTGACAGGTCATCTGGGGGCGGTCGAATATCAGGGGTTGGACGGTTCTTCGCGAGGACATTAGTCTTCGCGAAGAGCGGGGATTGTGTACAACCCCGATATTCGCCAGGCAAGAAAACCAAGCGAGACGGGAGTGGCGAGATCCAGACCCCGCTGAGATTAACCCCCAGCCGGCGAGACCTCAGCAGACCACCAAAGTGGATTAGCACGAACCCCGCAAGGCAACCCTCTGAAGGGGATGCGGGCGATGTTCGCGAGAGCTCCTGCCGCGGGGTTCTCGCAACGCTACCCTCTAGAGGGGGGTTCCCGGACAAGGTCCGCGAGAAGGTAGGCGAAAACTCCGATCGTAATGTTCTCGCTCCATTTTGGGGTGCGAATAGCCATTCTGGGATTCGCCGAGGCAGTGCAGGCTCGCGAGCTGCACTCGCGAGGAAGGCCGCCTTGGGGTACAGTTAGCCATTTTGGGGCTTAGACGGGTCGCAATTGGCGAGCCCAGCCAGTTGGGGGAGTTCGCTAGGCAAGTCCGTCTAGAGGGCGAACGAACAGTCACCCTGGGACTCACCGAGATAGTGTAGGCGAGCGAGCTATGTAACACGATAATGAACAATTCGGGGGCTCGCCGACCCAGGGGGTCGCGAGCTCCACTCGCAAGGAAGACCCCGAAGCAGGCCGGCTCGCCCAGTAAAAGTCCAGGGAGGGATTTTTACCAAAAGGCCCCTGGTGGTCTACGATTAGCCTCTCCAAACAGCGGAGTTTGGCTGTTCGCAGACCAATCCGGTGTGCGGATAGTAAGAATGGACAGCGGGATTTGGTTATTGACAGACCACAAAACAGAAACCTATAAATAGACCTCAAAGGGCACCTTGGAAGAGACCGGTTCATTATTTTTGAGCTCTTCTCTTCCTAGGTCGCTTTGGTTTGAGCTCTCTAGCTCTCCAAGGTGCCCGAGTCTTAGCTTTGGCTTGGGAGGGGAAGCGCTCAACGATCTTCCGGGTTAGTGGAGGGACCTCCTCGCTGAGACTAGGGTCTTCGTTCTTGGCTCGAGTCATCAACCTTACCTCTCCCGAGGGACCGGTAAGGGCTAGCTGCCCCTCATTTCGGTGAGGGCCCCGAGCTCCACTCGAGACCGAGAAATCGGTTTCAACAGTCCTTCTCAAGTGTTCTCAATTCATTGACTATGAGGCTGAATCTTGAATACATGTCAGCAACACTTTCACTTTCTTTCTTTTGGAAGTTTTCATATTGGGAGATCAGTAGTGCCTTTCTATCCTTTTTCTCATCAGCACTTCCCTCTACCATTTTGGTGAGAGCTTCCCATACTTCCTTAGCTGACTCACAATCAGCAATCTTTTGGAAAATTTCATCTGAGAGGGTTGAGACTACGATATTCATAGCCTTGGCATCATGTCCTTGGGCTTTCTTCTCATCTTCAGTCCATTCAGCTCTTGGAACAAGTGTTTCAGTCACTTTTCCACTTGAATCCTTCCTGAATGGCTTGGGGGGACCTGTCAAGATCACATTAAACAATTCATTATCAATAGAGTTTAAATAAATTCTAATTCTTGTTTTCCAAAGTGCAAACTTTTTCAGGTTGCAAATTGGTGGTCTGGTGGAAGCATAATCTTTGATTTGTGCCATATGATAAAATAGTTTTGAAAAATATATATATATGAGAGGTAAGATCTTTTTGATCAAGGAGTTATCCTTTTTAGATCAACCTATCTCTGATACCAATTGAAAGTGCACAGTTTACCTCACTAGAATTCTCTAGAGGGGGGGAGGGGGGTGAATAGAGATTAAAAATTATTTTGTGTAAGGTTAATATATATGTGTATGATCACAGATTATAGCTTCTCACACACCAACAAGAATTAAACAAGTAAAGAAAGTAAATGCAAGAAAAGAAATCACAGCACAACACAAGAAAATATAGTGGTTCCCCAAACTTTGGGTAGTCCACTCTTCTACCCCCTTGGTAGGAATTCACTATCTTGTACTGAGTCTTTTGATAAGGAGACTCTTAGAACCACCCTGAGTCTTTTGACAAGGAGACTCTTAGAACCAACTGAGTCTTTTGACAAGGAGACTCTTAGAACCAGTACACTGAATTTTTTGAAGAGAGATTCTAAAAACTCTTTTACAATGTTAGATGTAAGAAAGAAAGCAGGAAAGATATAAGGACAAGAATGAGTCTTCTTCCTAGCAAGAAGATTGGAAGCACAAGAAGTGAATGAAATCTTTCTTCTATAGAGAGAAGAAGATTTGTAGCCTTTCTCTCTTTGTGAGAGCTATCATATTTTTGCAGCAGTATGACTTCAGAAGCAGAAGAAGAAGAAGTGCTTGAATGTTGCTGCAGAGCTTTTTCTCAATTTCTCTCTTTTCTCTTGGGAGCTTTTCCTCTATTTCAAAAAGTATGTGGTGGATCACTCAACTATCATTTTCTGCCGACCTCCTCTTTATTTATAGCTCTGTGTATTCAAAATAATGCTATAGGAGGATAATTAATTAGCAATCAGAAAAATAGAAAGATGAAAATGTTTCCATAATATTTATTTCTGTAGAAGGAAAGAACCAATTCAGATTTCAAATAATATCCAAATAAGTTAAATCAAATTAGCCAAGAATCAGATATAAGGAAAGAATGATTCAGAACGGCTATAAAATATTGACACTTATTCCATATAAATCAGATCTATTGAAAGAAGGAAAGAGATCTGGCGCATATTTAAATTCTGTCATGGGAATCGACGTGCGTCGATTACTATTCGACGCAAGTGTCGAGAGCATCCTTTCTGGACGTCGAGAGAAGAATAAGTTGTGAAATTTTCCGGACCTTGTGAGAGCAAGCAGGAATAACAACTAGAGATGCAAGCCAAACAACCAGAGACAATCTTAGGCAAACAAGCGATCTTTATTGATAGCAACACTTCAATTACAAGGCAAGACATGCTCGACGAGACATGATTTCGTCAGCACAAAACTTCAAAGAGAAAGAACAGAAACTGAAGATAACTGAGACCGCACGGTCTCTTGCCGAACTCAGCAGCTCGCCAGACCGCTGCTGCCAGACCGCAACCGCTCCCGATCTCGAAACACCACCAAACCGCTGCACCAGACCGCTCCTTTGCCGACCTCCTGATTCCCGAACTCCAACACCACAACTCCAAGCCGCAAACCGCCCGAACACTTTCAGAGGAAGAGGTGATCGCTGCTGCCTGCACTATCCGCAGAAGCTGCACAAAGAAGAATTCAATCAAAGACCGCTCGGTCAGATAAACAAGACCGCAGGAACTAGGCAAACTCGGCTTACACTTGGTGTGTTCTACTTTTTGCTGCAACAGTGGCTCCCTATTTATAGGCGTGAGACCTGATCCAGTCACCACCCTATGAGATAGAGTCACCACCCATCAGATCGCGCGACCTTACCGGTCAACCCGCGCAATCACTGCAACCCTCCTGCTTCATTTTGGTGAGCGCCGACTTCACTCCAGACCGCGGGAGATCGCTACTTCCTTGGTCTGAACACGACTCCACACGGAGATCGCCAGACCGCCTAGAAGTCGCCCACCACCTGTGTTCGCTCGAGACCGCGAACACAGCCAGTCCGCCATCAACCCGCGAACTCCTGTCCGTATGCCGATCTCCTCCTGAGACCGCGAACAGCAACCAGCTCGCATACCAGTCTCCTCCTGAGACCGCGAACTGAGACCGCGCGACTAAGAATGACTTAGTCCGCGAACTCCTTCAGAACCCTCTGGAAAGCCACCAGACTGGATTCAAGAACCAACCCGTGCGGTCACGCCAGACCGGCACGTCCTTGAAGAGAACAACTTGTCACGCAGTCAGAGACAGACCGCGCGACCCTGAGGATGATCAGCCGTCATGCGGTCACAGCCAGACCGCACGACCTCCACCTCCAGCAGCCCTTGGACCAGACCAGCGGCCAACCCTGGAAGCCGCAGCTGACCAATAGAACAGATCGCCATTGTCAGACCGCCAGACCGTGCGGTCACGCCAGACCGCCCGGTCTCCTCCCAGACCGCCCAGGTCCAAAAGCCTCCTCCACTTCCACTTCAATAATTTCAACACTCCCCCTTGAAGTGGGAAGTGGAAACTAGCCCAAGTAGCTCCCTTAGCCGTGTGAACGACCCCTTTGCCAGCGCCTTTGTGAAGATGTCTGCGACATTGTCCGCACTCCGCACATGCTCGACCGAAAGAGATCCCTCCAGCACCTTCTCCCGTATGAAGTGATGCTCGATCTCAATATGCTTGGTCCTCGCGTGACAAACTGGATTGGTTACCAGTTTGAGAGCACTCTCGTTGTCACCGCATAGCAGAGTCGGCTCCCGAACCTCCTTGTGGACGTCTCCTACCAACCTCCTAAGCCAGATGGCTTCCTGAGCTGCCAAGGCCGAAGCCTTGTATTCCGCTTCCGTGGTAGAGACCGATACGGAATCCTGCTTCTTGCTGCACCATGATATAGCCGTAGGGCCCGCCATGAAGACGAATCCAGATGTCGACTTCCGATCATCCGAATCTCCCCCGTAATCAGCATCCATGTATCCATGCACCTCGAAGCCCGCATCCCTCCTGTATAGGAGACCCATGTCCGAGGTCGCCTTGACATACTTCAGAATGTTCTTGGCCGCTAGCAGATGAGGTACCCGTGGCTCCGCCATAAACCGACTCACCCGGCCCACTGCATTTGCAATGTCCGGCCTCGTGATCGTCAGATAGATTAAGCTCCCAACCAGAGCTCGGAACACCAACGGATCTTGCATGATCCTTCCCTCATCCTTCCGAAGCTTCATAGCCTTCTCCAGAGGTGTGGAAGTGCACTTCCCTTCCTTCATGCCGAACCGCTCCACGATCCGCTCCGCATATCCGGCTTGGGTCACCAGCACTCCACCTTCCTTCCTCTGCACCTCAAGTCCAAGGAAATGGTGAAGCTCACCAAGATCCTTCATCTCGAACCTGATAGATAGTTCAGCCCGAAGCTGTGCTACCTCCTCCTTCGAGTTCCCCGTCACGATCATATCGTCAACGTATAGCAGCACGATGACCTGAAGCTCCCCGCTCTTCTTGACGAACAAGCTCGAGTCTGAGTCTGAAGCAACAAATCCACAGAATAGGAGATATTCTGCGATCTTCCCATACCACGCCCTCGGCGCTTGCTTCAACCCATACAGGGCCTTCTTCAGCTTGCAGACATGCTCCGGAAGATCTTCAGACACAAAACCTGGTGGCTGGACCATGAAGATGTCCTTGTCAATCTCGCCGTACAAGAAAGCGTTCTTGACGTCGAGCTGCCAAATCTCCCATCCACTGAACGCCGCCAGGGCAATGATGAACCGAACTGAAGTCATTTTTGCCACCGGACTGAATGTCTCATCATAATCTTCACCGTATTGCTGCGAGAACCCCCGAGCTACAAGACGAGCCTTGTAACGCTCGATACTGCCGTCAGCTTTCTTCTTCAATTTGTAGACCCATTTGCATGTCACAGGAGCGATGCCCTTAGGCTTGGGCACAAGAGACCAGGTCTCATTCTTCTCGAGAGCTGCCATCTCTTCTTGCATCGCAACATCCCACTCCTTCACGCCTTTGGCCTTCTCAAAGCTCGACGGCTCCCTCTCATCCAAGGGACCAGCAAAGAAACATGAGACAAAGCTCACTGCGTTTCCTCCTGTATAGCGATCAGGGGCAATGATAGATCGCTTCGATCTCCTCAGCTCCTTCTCCTGAACCGCTTCATCTCCAGCTGCTTCTTCCCTAGCTCCTCTTCCAGACGTGCTAGGAGCATCGCTCCCCCTGCTTCCTGAACCAGAAGCCCCCGTCTCGGAACTAGAAGGAGATGGACCACCTGATGACACAGGTAGCTCCACCTGAAGATTTTCCACAGCTTTCTCCGGCATCTCCACCCTGCTCTCTGGTAACTCCACATCAGAAGACCCCTTGTAAGATGTCACCTCATCGAACATGACGTCGCGAGATACAACAAATCTCCGCGTCTCCGGGTCCATGCACTTCCACCCTTTCTTCCGCTTATCGTATCCTACGAAGACTAGCTTCCTTGCTTTCGCATCTAGCTTCGTCCGAAGAGCATCTGGAACATGCACGTAGCAGGTGGAACCAAACACCCTAAGGTGTGCCACACTTGGATTCTCCTTGAACATCATCTCATGTGGAGTCAGCATGTTGATGGGGCTCAGAGGCATCCTGTTGATGACGTAGGCAGCACAAGACATTCCCTCCGCCCAGAAGGACTTTGGGATACTCTTGGCATGCAGCCAACACTTGCAGGTCTCCGTCAGATGACGGATCTTCCGCTCTGCAACTCCGTTCTGCTGTGGAGTATGAGCACAAGTGAGCTCTCTCCGGATGCCCGCCTTCCTGCAAAAAGTAGAGAACTCAGCAGAGGTGAACTCCCCTCCGTTGTCCGTCCTCAGCTTCTTGATCCGCAGATTCAGCCGACCCTCCACGAGCTCCTTGAACTCCACAAACTTGGCAAATGCCTCCGCCTTCTCCTTCAGGAAATATACCCAGACATATCTGGTGTAATCATCGATCAACACCAGCATATATCTGCTGCCTCCGAGGCTTGGGGTAGCAGTTGGTCCCATCAAGTCACCGTGGATGCACTCCAACGGCACACTACACCTTGTCTGCGACTTGTCAAACGGTAGTCGATGAGACTTGCCGAACTGACATCCTGCGCAAACATGACCTTCTCCGTAGGAAGATAGACTTGGCAGGCCCTTGACCAGGCCTCTCACCGCCATTGCTTTTAGCTTATCCATTCCTACATGCCCCAACCTCTCATGCCATATAACGGCACCATCATTCGTCTTCATCTTGTCAACGTAGGAACTTGTCGACAAAACGAACAAGTCCTTCGCCCTTCTCCCGACATGGACGACCTCGACCTTCACGGCCTCTACATTTCGTAGAAATTTCACTTCTGTCGGGCCGAACAGAACGTGATACCCAGCGTCAACAGCGTTGGTCACGGAGAAGAGGTTTTTCTTCATTCCGGGCACATGATAGACACTCTTCAAAGTAAGTGGCCCTCTATCACTGCCCAAAGAAACAACCCCCACCTTCTCGACTGGATGCACGGTATTATCAGCAGTAATGATTGCATTGTTACCTGTATATGGCTCTGCTGAAGAAAGCTTCGACCCGTCCCCGGTGAGGTGATGACCACACCCCGAGTCCACGATCCAATCCTCCAGATAGTTGATAGGAGCAGAAGCTCCAACAGAAGCCGAAAAGGCTCCTCCCCAACCTCCTTGAATGTGCCTGGCCTCAGCTTCCTCCTTCTCCGCAGCATGCCCTGCTTGAGTGACCACTCTGCAATCCTTCTTGAAGTGCCCAACCTTCCCGCATTTGTAGCATTTGAGACCTTCCTTCTTCTTCTTCTCCTCAGCCTTAGGAGGATAGCCCCTCTCCTGCTGTCCAGAAGTTGAAGGCCCATAGCCACTTCCAGCGGTCTTCTTCTTCTTGTCCCACTTCTTCTTCTTCCCTGAGAAGAGAACTTCGCCATCTCCCCCAGTCACTGACAACCCCGCCATCTGTCTTGCCAAGCTTTCTTGCGATGCAAGCAAGTTCTCCAGCTCCAACAGAGACGGCTGATTTGCCCATCCCTGCACCGACGTCACAAAGGCCACATATTCCTTCCGCAAGCCGCGGATGATGTGCCTCTTCAGCTTCGCCTCAGAAATTGGCTCATCAGGATCCAGTGCTGATATCTCAGCGCAGAGGTTCTTCATCTTCAGAAAGAAAGTGGAGATAGAAAGATCTCCCTGAGCCGACCTTGCCAGCTCATTCTCCAAGAACTGCAGCCTCGCTACATTCTTCTTGTTAAACAGCCCATCCAGGGCTCTCCAGATCTCAACAGCTGATCCACACCCCAAGATGTGATCAAAGAGATCAGGTGAAATGGCACGCTTCAAGGTGAACTCGGCCTTGGCGTTGGTCTTCCTCCAGGCCCTCACGGCCGGTCCAGTATCACCTCCTACTACTGCCTTCACCTCTTCTGTTTCATCTCCTCCTACCACCTCCCAGAGGTCCTCACCCAGAAGATAGCTCTGCATACACGACTTCCACTTCTTGAAGTTAGTCGATGTAAGCATCTCAATACCAAGACCTCTTGCAAAACCACCTTCCATTGCTCTTCCTCTGGTTCCTTCTTCACAAAGGCGATGGCTACTCTAAGTTATTCACTGCTCTTTCAACTCCAACCTGGCTCTGATACCATGTGAAATTTTCCGGACCTTGTGAGAGCAAGTAGGAATAACAACTAGAGATGCAAGCCAAACAACCAGAGACAATCTTAGGCAAACAAGCGATCTTTATTGATAGCAACACTTCAATTACAAGGCAAGACATGCTCGACGAGACATGATTTCGTCAGCACAAAACTTCAAAGAGAAAGAACAGAAACTGAAGATAACTGAGACCGCACGGTCTCTTGCCGAACTCAGCAGCTCGCCAGACCGCTGCTGCCAGACCGCAACCGCTCCCGATCTCGAAACACCACCAAACTGCTGCACCAGACCGCTCCTTTGCCGACCTCCTGATTCCCGAACTCCAACACCACAACTCCAAGCCGCAAACCGCCCGAACACTTTCAGAGGAAGAGGTGATCGCTGCTGCCTGCACTATCCGCAGAAGCTGCACAAAGAAGAATTCAATCAGAGACCGCTCGGTCAGATAAACAAGACCGCAGGAACTAGGCAAACTCGGCTTACACTTGGTGTGTTCTACTTTTTGCTGCAACAGTGGCTCCCTATTTATAGGCGTGAGACCTGATCCATTCACCACCCTATGAGATAGAGTCACCACCCATCAGATCGCGCGACCTTACCGGTCAACCCGCGCAATCACTGCAACCCTCCTGCTTCATTTTGGTGAGCGCCGACTTCACTCCAGACCGCGGGAGATCGCTACTTCCTTGGTCTGAACACGACTCCACACGGAGATCGCCAGACCGCCTAGAAGTCGCCCACCACCTGTGTTCGCTCGAGACCGCGAACACAGCCAGTCCGCCATCAACCCGCGAACTCCTGTCCGTATGCCGATCTCCTCCTGAGACCGCGAACAGCAACCGGCTCGCATACCAGTCTCCTCCTGAGACCGCGAACTGAGACCGCGCGACTAAGAATGACTTAGTCCGCGAACTCCTTCAGAACCCTCTGGAAAGCAACCAGACTGGATTCAAGAGCCAACCCGTGCGGTCACGCCAGACCGGCACGTCCTTGAAGAGAACAACTTGTCACGCGGTCAGAGACAGACCGCGCGACCCTGAGGATGATCAGCCGTCATGCGGTCACAGCCAGACCGCACGACCTCCACCTCCAGCAGCCCTTGGACCAGACCAGCGGTCAACCCTGGAAGCCGCAGCTGACCAATAGAACAGATCGCCATTGTCAGACCGCCAGACCGTGCGGTCATGCCAGACCGCCCGGTCTCCTCCCAGACCGCCCAGGTCCAAAAGCCTCCTCCACTTCCACTTCAATAATTTCAACATAAGTAAGGTGCGTCGACTAAGGTGCGTCGACTTCTCTATATGCGTCGACTAGAAATCAGAGTAGCGTCGACAACACATACGTCGAAATCTTCCTAAAGTTACTTTGACTTAATCTGAAGGGAACGTCGACTACAGCTCGACGTTGCGTCGAATACTATTCGACGCATATTTACTTAGTCTTATTTTTCATTGTTAAAACTCTTTCTTTAACTCATTTCTGGGGGTTAAGAGAAATCATTTTCCCAACACAAACCTTGTTCATATAAGGCTCATTTATAAAGCTCGTACACTCGGGTCGACTGATGTCTTCTCTAAGGCATATAATTACTAAGATTCCAATTAAACAAATCAATCTCCTCCAGAAACTTAACCTCTTGGAACTTGGAGTTTAAGTTAATATGAATCTTCTGGGTACTCGTCAAATAATAGACTCAAATTATTAGAAGGTAATCACTCGAGGTAGCATCGGTAAATAGAACACTTTGTCCATGTTGGGTCAAGAACTAAGCAATACGAAGAGGATCTCAGGTGATCACATAAGATAGTATAATCAAGACGAGTTAAAACGACTTCGAGTCCCGATGAGGTCTCAAATAAGTGATCCCGCATCACTTAGCCTACCCCAAGGCACTTAGGTCTATGCCTCGGGAAGCTCAAAGTAAAAATTCTAAATCCACAGGTCTATAAGCTAAGGTAAGAGCACCGTGTCGATTGGATCATGCTACAACGTAAGCAACCCCACATAATAAGGTGAGGTTTGGTAGGTTAATCTAGGGTAGGGTCAACGGGGAAAGAACTTGTAATTTAAAGTCAAGTGAATACATTATTAAACAATTTGCACATGCCTACCTTGGAAATGAATTTGTTCTGAGGCCTAGAGAGAGGCTGGCTGAGCCCGTGTTTTATTTGATTATTAGCGAGCGGTAAGCTCGGGGTAAACTTGTATGAATAGTTGGAATCTGTGGCGGGTCTTCGGTATGGTCTGGGCTGGCACACCGGCGGACATACGTTGACTCAGGCAAGTGGTGAGGATTAGGGATCTGGCTTAGTGGAAGTTGTGGAGAAGCCACCATCCCTAAAGCTCACACTTGGCCTATCTAAGTCTGACGCGCAGCAAAAAGCACGACTAGTCCGCCCACGCGTGGGTCTCGGAGGGAGTGTGGAGATGTCTAGGCTTGGTAGTGTGTGTACCCGCCTAGAAGTGGGGGAGCCCGACCCACTGTCACTACGGCCACGGTAGTGAGACCCTGGGTGATAGCTACACCTTGAACAATGGGGAACTAACAAGGTCTGTACGTACAGAGTCGTGTGTGTGAGTAAATCATCATTTCATAATAATGCGCATCACTGCATAACATAGCATACATCACATCACTCATCTTTCCCTTCCCCCCCCATCATATAAAGTAGTATGGGATGCCTTATATGATGGGCCTTGCAAAACGATCCCTTAACTTATCTTTTGAATTGATAAGTTAAGGTTTTTCCTTACTTAAAATTATGAAAAACTCATTGTTACCCTATGAACCGTGGTTTGTTTACTTTTAGTGGATGCTCCATTTACTGCAATTTGTTACACTTTCTATTGCTTCTCTTATTTTGTGACACTGGTTATGTTGTTAGTAATCTTGTACAATGGTTATTGCCTTACTATATACTCGCCAGTTCTTATACCGTGCTCATTTGTATAAATATGTGCTATAATTAATCTACCTGCCATTTGTCATCTGCTTGAAATTATACTGCCTTGTGTCCCTCCTTTTCCTCCTCTCCACCCGGTGCCTAGGAGTCGCGGGGGGCGGGGAGGTTGTGGCTGAGTCTTTTAGACTGACGGTCGGTTGTGACCTAACACAGGGAAGGCAGCACCAGGAGACCCAGCACCAGAGGACAGGAGGACCTGATTCGGCAGGAACTACAGATCCCGGAGCCCCTCCTATTGGCGACCGTACTACCGTGAGATTTCGTCCTAGATTTTTAGTACTTGGTGATGAGGACCATGTCTTAGTCACTTTAGTTTTCGAGGAGTTTTAGTTTCAGCTTTATTTGACCGGGTTTGTTCCCGGGTACTCTCTTATGAATTGTACCAGACTATGATGTTACCTTTCTATGTCTTTTGGTTTTTGGATGGATATGTATCTCTTATGTATTGTTAACTATGGATGCTTCCTCTAGATTTGGCCGGCAGAATCGGCGTTACGTGGTGGCTGCCCACCACGAGACGGCGGTTCTGGGCAGTAAGACCCGTAGTAAGGCTAAAAGGGCCTCGACTACTTCATGTGGCCTATTATCGGGGCCCATTCCTCTTCATGATCCCTCCGTCCTTCCAAGTTTTTGGAAGTCCTGGGGAAGGGGTCTTACAAAGGGTATCCGAGCTTAACGATCCTACATATTCTGTCCGACCCTTATTACACCCCGCTCGAAGCAATGGTGTGCCCATAAGGGTTTTTCTCCCGA
Organism: Dactylorhiza incarnata; assembly: GCA_033032865.1. Taxonomy (NCBI): domain Eukaryota; kingdom Viridiplantae; phylum Streptophyta; class Magnoliopsida; order Asparagales; family Orchidaceae; genus Dactylorhiza; species Dactylorhiza incarnata. The sequence continues at coordinate 23,400,546 of JAWHQI010000011.1, read as the reverse complement.
CCATTTCTCATCTAGCCACCTGAGATTAATACCTCTTTTCAATTCTCATTCTTATCCCGCAGAATCCTGCCCCAGAGAATAGGGTTCCCCCTCCACCTCCGCCCCCCGCCCAATTTCAAGAAGACAATGTGGGGCAGACACTGCAGGCCATTCTGCAAGCATTCAGAGATCAAGCCCCAGTTAGGGAGCTCAACCCGGCTTCAAACTGGCTCAGTGTGTTCAAAGGACTCTCTCCACCATCCTTCTCGGGTACAGAATCAGTAGTACAAACTGAGGAATGGATCGATACCATTCAAGATATGCTTGCTGGAATCCGCTACCCAACAACCGAAGAAGTGGCTTTAGCAGTCTCAGCACTTCGATCTCATGCTAAGCACTGGTGGAAGACAGCAATGGATACAACCTTCTTAGGTTACGAATACAGTGAAATCTCTTGGGAAGAGTTCAAAGGAGCTTTACTGGAGCATTTCATTCCTCGGTCGGCAAGAGACGAGCTACAGGAGAAATTCTTACAGTTAAGGCAAGGAAATAGGACTATCTTGGAATATCAACGAGAATTTGCCCATCTATCCCGATTCCTAGTTTCTTACCAGTTCAGTGAGGCAGGATTCGCCAAGAAGTTCTTTAAGGGACTGAGAGATGACCTGAGACAAGCACTCTTATTCGTAGCAGATACTAGTCTGGCCAAGATTGCTGAAGCAACAAAGAGATTGGAAGCGGATCACCTGATGACCAGGGGCAGGGGGAAGAGAGCTGCTGACGAGGAACGAAGAGGACAGCTCCCACATCAGCAGGATCAGTTCATTAGGAATCAGAAGAGTGGGGGAAGACCTCGTCCAAACTTCAATCAAGGTCAAGGATCCCACACAGTTTTGGAACCACAACCACTGCAAGCCCAGGAGCCACCTAAGCAGTTGGGTGGGGCCCCTCCTCCTCAGCTATGCTTCTTCTGCCACCAGCCCGGTCATGTGAAGGCATTCTGTCCTCAGAGAGCACTCCCTCCTCCACCCCAAAGGCCCCCTTATCAGCACTCTGGAGGCCGAGGTCGAGGTCGAGGACGAGGACACCAAGGAAGTAACCGTCAACTCACCGGCTAGGAGTGGCTATGTAACATCCCCAAAACTACTAGGCCCCCTTAGTCAAGTTTTGACACTCTCCCTTTCTAAACAAGCTCCCTAGACCAACAGGAGATTGGGGGACACTAGGGTAAACTCCCTAACCAATGTACAGAACCTTAAGGTTGAGAGCAACTAACTTATTAAGAGGATTTGACCTCTAGGGTTTCATTTAATGAGCCCTTTTAACCTAAAAATTAGGGCAAAACCCAAAGGGCCCCATTATGCCCCCCCAAGCTCAATAAGAGAACTTAAGACCTCCTTGTGTCCCCCTCCACAAAGCTCCACCAATCTAGGATCCATAGAGTCCATTGGATTCATTTGAATCACTCACATTAACCTAGGAGGGCTTAAGCTAAACCAAATCTCAAGTAACCCATTAAGTCATCATGGTTAAACTGATTTCCCCTTTGGGCCCTAGCCCAACCTCAAGCCTACAATCAGTCCATGACATGGCTGATTTACCTTTAAATAATGAATTAAACGGGTGGTTAATTAAAGGGGCCATTTTTGGGAAAAAAGCCAAAATAGGAAGAGAGAGAAAGAAAGGAAGTTTTGAGCACCATGCCAAATGGCACACTCCACCTTAACCCAATATTTTCAGATGACCTTGGAGAGTAAACCCCCACCCTTTTTGAGCTGAGGTGGCAACCATGCATAGCCATGAAGGGGGTGAAAAATCGGGTGAATAGTATTTTGCAAAGGAGTGATTTCACCCACCTTGAATGTGAGTTTAGAGTGCCAATTGGCACCTCCCTTCCACCTCTCTCTCCTCACTCGACCTCAGGCTTGATGCCCAGCTGGTTTGGCTCGAGCTGGAAGCCATGTATTGGGTGTTGGAGAGGTGGCATTAATGGTCGAACCCCCTTTTGAATCCCCTACTTTAAACTCCCCCTCAGCCTCATTTGAGGCCACCTTCACGTTCAGTAAGCTCCACGAGGCCAAACCCCCAACTCCGGCGAAGCTTTCGAGCTCAGAACCCCCATTCGGCCATGGCTTCCGGCGGCGACAACTCACGCATGGGAACAAGGGCAAATCCGCGCCTCCGACCACAAACTCAGGCCCGTACCTCTCCATCTTCCCTCGTGCTAGCTATCTAGATCAATTAGGAGGTGAGACGAGCTCAATTGAGCGAGATTCACCACTGGTTTTCACGGGTTTTTCCGTCGAAATCATCCTCCCCTCTTTCCTTATTCCGGCCGCCACCGGCCGATCAAGTCCGCCGTCTCGATAGCCCCTACCTTCGTGAAGGTGGTGGTGGTGGTGGTAGGCCGTGGAGTCAAGTAGGTGGCCGGGAAATCGGGCTCAAAGGTAGCCCAGGCGCTTTCATTCTCAGCCCTTGGCGAGAGGTGGAAGACGATGCCCTGGCCGTTGGATCTGATTAGATCCCTAAACGCAGACCACATGATTTTAATAAATGAATAGTATTCAATCTGTCACACTTTATTTAAGATGTTCAAGCAGGAAATTGAAGCCCTTAGAGGCCGAATTTGCAAATTTCACCAGAGACAAGATTTGTCGACCTTGATGTCTACTTTCATCTGAGCTTAAAATCAACTAATTTGGATGACTGTACAGTCCTGTGCATCTGTTTTAGTGCAGGATGTACAATATGTTCATGCATGTGTATAATGTGTATTTTTCTCTTAATATCCTTTGCATGTATGTGAAATTTGTACCCAAGGTGTGTGATGGCTATATAAAATCACAGTCCAAATTTGGTGATTTTAGGAGAAAAATTTTCTATAGTTTTTGGAATAATTTAAATTTCATTATTGTAATAACTTATGGGGCATAAACTTATAGTTTTGGCCCAAATTTTTGGTGACATGTTTATCATGAGTTGACTCACCTCTGTACAAAATTTTTATGATATTTGGACTTGATTTGGGTGAGTAATCTAGGCATGCATGTTGATTACTTTAAGTGAAGAGGAGTGAATAGTGGCATTCATGTTCATAATTGGTAACACATGTTCTTGGAATAAGGTTTTTAGTATTTCTGAAATTTAGGATTATTGTTGCATGCAACATGAATGATTTTCAGTCCATGCATGTATCCATGTATGACCTATGCTTGGTGAGAAATTTAGAATATTTGTAAGACACTTTTCTATGGTTTTGCTAGATATTTCATTCTATGAATTTTGTGAGTTTAGAGAATATTAATTATTAATTTCCAATGAAATCTCAAGGGGTCTCACCCCAAGTCATGATAAGCCATCTATGAGGTTTGGCTAAGTAGATATGAAGGTAGGAAAGTTGGAATTTGTGATCACTAGATTGAATAAATGAGTAGTAATTAAAGGTCACACCCCAAAGCTGAAACTTTAAGCAGTAAATTGAATGACTTACACTCAAATTCAGAACATGTGGTCAATACAAAAGTTGTAGCCCTTGCTTTTACCTTTCTATGATATGTTATACAGAATTTTTGGTGAAGTGTAGCTCCCTGTAGACCCTTTTTAGTAAACCATGTAATTGTAGTAATTAAATGTCACACCCCAAAGCTGAAACTTTAAGCAGTAAATTGAATGACTTCCACTCAAATTCAGAACATGTGGTTAATACAAAAGTTGTAGCTCTTGCTCTTACCTTTCTGCTGATATGTTATAAAGAATTTTTGGTGCAGTATAGTTCCCTATAGACCCATTTTAGTAAAGCATGTATAAGGTTACGTATCTGAGTATTTTGATGTCTTAAGTAAAATGGTCCTTGTGATTTAGTTGATCTCCTGATCATACTTCAAGTATAACATATAGAGTGAGCATAAGAATTACATGACCTAAAAACTTAGATTGATAGGAGTTCACTAACCCTTAGAGTGACTTAGCATAGGGCATCTGGAGGGAATATAGTTAAACTAGCCTCACTAAATAGAAAAAATAGAGTTAGCTAGAAACAACGTTGATTCACCTTATTCTAGTGAGCATACATGGGATGACCAGAAGTCTTGAATAGATCCGAGGAGTCTAAAATGTCCCAAGGCTCAAGATCATACTTTAGTCCACCCCAATATCCATAGAAATTTCTAGTGAGCGGATGTTATCAATTGAAGGCATGAACCAATTTTCTTAATACATGATACCAAATAAATCATAGTAATAAAATGGTAGGACGACCAGCAGCCCCCACTGAAGCTATTAAATTAATCTGGGTGAAAACGAGAAGAATACACTTGCGAAATGGTAACCCCTAGGTGGTCCCCAAAACCACCACAAGTTTTGACAAAAATTCACCTCCGTTAGGATCTCTATAAGAAAAGGGTACCCCAAGCCTTGACTAGAGAGGAGGCAACCCTCTACTGTTCAGAATTGAAATAGGACTAAAAAGAGCTGATGAATCCCCAGAAATTCATTCTCACCAAGGCCTAATTTAGAATGAGCCAATTCACTAAGGTGGACCCCCATACCTATTAAGACACCCGACTGACCCCAAACTTTCACAGGACTAGGGACACCCTTAGACCCAACCCAGGTTCATAAATCATAAGATTTAGACATAATTTACCTTAGGATACTCCTAGGGGATTAAATTGAAAGAGGGGTAAAACTTGGAAGATACACACCTCGGAACCACCTCAACTCGGGTGAACAACTTAATTAAGTAAGGATTTTGGGTAGGGAGAGGTTTCCTAACCTTTGGTCCAGCAAAATGAAAGGAAGTTTCCCCCATCAAGAATAGAATTGGGCAAGCCTCCGGTGAGTAGCAAATGCCCTGAGTAACCGGAATAAATTGAATACTCGTTAAATGATCCAAATCGTTGCACATCACAAAGCTGGAGAGCTACAAACCTTGTTCATATAAGGCTCATTTATAAAGCTCGTACACTCGGGTCGACTGATGTCTTCTCTAAGGCATATAATTACTAAGATTCCAATTAAACAAATCAATCTCCTCCAGAAACTTAACCTCTTGGAACTTGGAGTTTAAGTTAATATGAATCTTCTGGGTACTCGTCAAATAATAGGCTCAAATCATTAGAAGGTAATCACTCGAGGTAGCATCGGTAAATAGAACACTTTGTCCATGTTGGGTCAAGAACTAAGCAATACGAAGAGGATCTCAGGTGATCACATAAGATAGTATAATCAAGACGAGTTAAAATGACTTCGAGTCCCGATGAGGTCTCAGCTAAGTGATCCCGCATCACTTAGCCTACCCCAAGGCACTTAGGTCTATGCCTCGGGAAGCTCAAAGTAAAAATTCTAAATCCCCAGGTCTATAAGCTAAGGTAACAGCACCGTGTCGATTGGATCATGCTACAACGTATGCAACCCCACATAATAAGGTGAGGTTTGGTAGGTTAATCTAGGGTAGGGTCAACGGGGAAAGAACTTGTAATTTAGAGTCAAGTGAATACATTATTAAACAATTTCCACATGCCTACCTTGGAAATGAATTTGTTCTGAGGCCTAGAGAGAGGCTGGTTGAGCCCGTGTTTTATTTTATTATTAGCGAGCGGTAAACTCGGGGTAAACTTGTATGAATAATTGGAATCTGTGGCGGGTCTTCGGTATGGTCTGGGCTGGCACACCGACGGACATACGTTGACTCAGGAAAGTGGTGAGGATTAGGGATCTGGCTTAGTGGAAGCTGTGGAGAAGCCACTATCCCTAAAGCTCACACTTGGCCTATCTAAGTCTGACGCGCAGCAAAAAGCACGACTAGTCTGCCCACGCGTGGGTCTCGGAGGGAGTGTGGAGAGGTCTAGGCTTGGTAGTGTGTGTACCCGCCTAGAAGTGGGGGAGCCCGACCCACTGTCACTACGGCCACGGTAGTGAGACCCTGGGTGATAGCTACACCTTGAACAATGGGGAACTAGCAAGGTCTGTACATACAGAGTCGTGTGTGTGAGTAAATCATCATTTCTTAATAATGCGCATCACTGCATAACATAGCATACATCACATCACTCATCTTTCCCTTCCCCCCCCCCCATCATATAAAGTAGTATGGGATGCCTTATATGATGGGCCTTGCAAAACGATCCCTTAACTTATCTTTTGAATTGATAAGTTAAGGTTTTTCCTTACTTAAAATTATGAAAAACTCACTGTTGCCCTATGAACCGTGGTTTGTTTACTTTTAGTGGATGCTCCATTTACTGCAATTTGTTACACTTTCTATTGCTTCTCTTATTTTGTGACACTGGTTATGTTGTTAGTAATCTTGCACAATGGTTATTGCCTTACTATATACTCGCCAGTTCTTATACCGTGCTCATTTGTATAAATATGTGCTATAATTAATCTACCTGCCATTTGTCATCTGCTTGAAAATATATTGCCTTGTGTCCCTCCTTTTCCTCCTCTCCACCAGGTGCCTAGGAGTCGCGGGGGGGGGGGGGGGGGGGGGGGGGGGGAGGTTGTGGCTGAGTCTTTTAGACTGACGGTCGGTTGTGACCTAACACAGGGGAGGCAGCACCAGGAGACCCAGCACCAGAGGACAGGAGGACCTGATTCGGCAGGAACTACAGATCCCGGAGCCCCTCCTGTTGGCGACCGTACTACCGTGAGATTTCGTCCTAGATTTTTAGTACTTGGTGATGAGTACCATGTCTTAGTCACTTTAGTTTTCGAGGAGTTTTAGTTTCAGCTTTATTTGACCGGGTTTGTTCCCGGGTACTCTCTTATGAATTGTACCAGACTATGATGTTACCTTTCTATGTCTTTTGGTTTTTGGATGGATATGTATCTCTTATGTATTGTTAACTATGGATGCTTCCTCTAGATTTGGCTGGCAGAATCGGCGTTACGTGGTGGCTGCCCACCACGAGACGGCGGTTCTGGGCAGTAAGACCCGTAGTAAGGCTAAAAGGGCCTCGACTACTTCATGTGGCCTATTATCGGGGCCCATTCCTCTTCATGTTCCCTCCGTCCTTCCATGTTTTTGGAAGTCCGGGGAAGGGGTCTTACAGGCTAAGTGACAGTGGTCAGGCGGTCTTGCTCGGGCGGACAGTGTCAGCATTGGAATAATGGGTAGTCCGGGTGTTGAGTTGCGGTTTGGCGGCTTGACGGTTTGCGCGGACAGTCTTGTTAAATCGGGCGGCTTGCTAGTCAGGCGGCTTGGGCGGTTTCTGCTTTGTCTTGTTGTTATTCTTCTTCGATTGTATTGGTGAAGCATGTCTCGCCATGTGTACCTCAAGTTGTAAAGAAGAGTTTTGAATACTAGTCCTCGTGTTCCTTCATTATTTCTGACTTATTGTGCTCAGTTTGATTGAGAGTGTTCCTGCGACCTTGTTGTCGTTTTTCCGCTTGTCAGAACCTTAACTTGGTGTCTGATAGTAATTAACATAAAAGAAATTTTCACATAGACATTTCCCTTTCCAAAATTAAATTGTGTCATCCACACAGAGGTTGTGATAGAATTTAGGCACATTAGAGAAAGCTTTGTACCAATCCGCCTTTCTTGAGTTGAAGAGGAGAGATTCCTCTACTAAGAACTTCTTCCGCAAGAATAAAAAGAGGAGAAAGAGGGTCTCCTTGCTTGAGACCCCGGGTAGAATAAAAAAATCCAATTAATCAAGACGCTATGCTTAGGGTGACATATAAGTATTCTCGGTAATTTTAAGAAAGGCAAAGTAAATCCAAACTTATCAAGGACTTGGAATAAAAAAGACCAATCATGTATATATTATCTTCTTGCTGAACATTTCTATGATATTCATGTATATATTATATATAATTCGTTGGATGTCTCAAAATGTCATCTTCCTCCGTAAATGTTTCATGCCGTGACATTTTTTTTAGTAATCATTATAACCTACTTGTCATTAGAAAGTACCTAATAATCCTAATTCTTTTTTATGCACTTCATTATTATTTTTATTATTACCTCTTCTTGATGCGTCATATATAGCCCAGCACAAAAGGCCCGATCGGGCCGGCCCGGACCGGGCATGATCGGGCCCGGGCTTTTGTAAACCGGGCCGAGCCCGGGCCCACTGAAAATCGGGCTCGGGCTGGGCTCGGGCCGTTACCCAGGCAGGGGGCCGCATCCGGCTCTCAGGGCCGGGCCGGGCCGGTTTTTTTGAAAAAACAGATTTAAAAAAAAAAAAATTTAAATAATAACATATTACAAAATTAAAAATTGAAAATCTACAAAATTACAAAATCATGACATATTACAAAATTAAAAATTATTAATTTACAAAATTAAAAAAATACAAAATTACAAATTACAAAATTACAAATTTAAAAATTGAAATATATTATTAATTTTAAATAACATATTACAAAATTTATTAACTTATTACATATGAGACGTTTATCCAATCGTCGTGACTTGTAACGCGCTTATCCAACTCAGATATTCATCGCGTTCATCTCGTCTTCTAGCTCCTCCGAGCTCGCCTCCAACGCTGAAATGTACTGTTTTCTCCTCGTAGCATCCAAATAGTCCTTACAGCAGATGCATAGTTCCAGTGATTCTTTATTTAGCCGACTCCTTCGCTCGTTCAAAACCCTGCAACTAAGAGAAAAAGCGGACTCCGAAGCTACCGTGCTAGCTTGGAATGTTAGTAAATCTCGGGCCATATAGGCCAAAATAGGATATGTATTAACTTTACCTTTCCACCATTTTAAGAGATCGAAATTTTCGATCTCCTCGGTACTCATAAAATCGCGGAATTTTGTTTTGGTATACAATCCTAATTCGTTTAAGCTACTAGTTGTGCGTGTTTTTTTCCTAGAGACTAATTCTAACATTTTATTTTTAAAAGAATCTTTTGTTCTTGTTTGCGATACTTCTTCTCGGGGTCGCGAGCCATATAAGTTATCGTAATAATTAAAAAATTCGGTAAATACAGAATGAAATTTTAAAGTACTAACGTCGTCACTATCATCGAAACTTAGATTTATGTTTAAGTTAATATTAATTTCATCTATCAAATTTTCTACACCGTCTACGCCGAATAACGGATTTAAAGCGGCGGCGCATGAAAACGCGGGAGGCAATTCTCTATAATATTTTAAATATTTTTCTTCCATTATTTCAATTAAAGAAAGCCACCATTCGTGTTGCTTATAATAATTAAATTTTTGTGCGATATTTACCAAATTTTCAATTACTAGTGAGCTAGTCGGATAATACACGCCAGATAAAGAAATAGTCGCCCTATGGAAACATTTTAGTAAATCTACATAATGTAATAGTACGTCTCAATCGTTATCAGTTAAATCATGATTATTAATTAAGGTGTAATATTCCATAAGAAGTGTTTTTTATTGAAACGCTCTTTTCAACATTTTATATATTGAATTCCATCTCACGGGCATATCAAATTGAGGTTTCAAATATTTATGTCCTTGTGCTGTTACAATTTTTCTAAAATCTTGACTTCGTTGTTTTGTACAATAAATAAATTTAAGCATTGTCCGAATTTTTGAAATATACGGTTCCATAGCTGCTAGACTATCTTGCACTACTAAATTTAAAACGTGACAGGCACATCGAGTGTGAAAAAACGCACCGTTTAAAATTGGTTTTAAATCACATTTTAACCACTTTATTGCGAGGTTATTATTACTAGCGTTATCAAAAGATATACTCATTATTTTATCTTTTAATTTAAATTCGCGCACGAATTTAACAATAACCTCATATATAGTTTTACCTGTGTGCGGAAAATTCAAAACCTTCAAAACATATAACGCGCTTATTTAGCTCCCAATAAACGGGATCGATCCAATGACACGTGATACATATATACGATAATCCTACTTTTATGGAGCTACTCCAGACGTCGCTCGTTAAACTCACACGTCCCTCAAAAGTTTCAAAATAATTTATTAAAGATTGTTTTGCCTCAAAATATAATTTTAGTGCGTCGCGTCTAATAGTGGATCTACTTACTTGTTGATATTTTGGCTGAAGTCCTTCGTGTATGTACTCCGTCGCCTCATCGTTGTCATAGTGGCTAAACGGCAACCCACGTCTGATGACGTCTTTCACCCGCAATTCACGTTGTCGAAGTTGATCGTACGTCCATATTTGCCCAGATGCGGATAGTTGTGCCTGGCTGGACTCCGGAGCTTGTTTCACAATACAAGACTTTATGTGTCTTGCTAGTGTCGAGTTGCCCGTATGGGTTAGCAATTTTGAATATAATTTTCATCGCGCCTTGAATTCGTCGCCGATTTTGACTTTGTCAAAATGCTCCCAAACTGGCGCTTTCCGGTTATGGTCCACCACTTCGGCCGTACTTTGAGTCGACGACGCCGGCGTTGATGAGGAGGATGCCATAAATATTAGAGAGCGAGAGAGTCGGAGAGTGAGAGAGTGAGAGAGATGAGAGAAAGAGAGAGATGGTGAGAGAGAATGAGAGAGAGTGAGAATCTGAGAGAGTGAGGCGGTTTTTTTTTAGGTTTATTTATAAATTTTTTTTTAATTTATTATTATTATTATTTAAAATAAAATAATTTTAAAAAAATAATAATAATAAACAAAAAAAGGACAGCCGAGGGGCTAGGCTGGACAGCCTAGCCCCTGGGTTGTCCCGCTGCCAGCTGACTTTGATGTCAGCTGGCAGCAGCCCCTAGGCTCTTAATAAGAGCCTTTAACAGCTCTTTTTAAGAGCCGTTTAAGGGCTCTCGGGCTGGCCAGCCCTGGGCCGGGCTGTGCCTGGGCCCGGGCTCAGGCCGGCCCGAAAATCGGGCTTTGCCGGCCCGACCCGGGCCGGGTATCGGGCCGGGCAGAAGCTCCAGATTGGAGTCCTGCCACGGCCCCAAGCCCAGGTTAGGCCCGGGCCGGGCTTTTCCCAGGCCAGACCTCAACGGGCTTTTCCCGGGCCGGGCTCGGGCCGGCCCAGTGGGCCCGGGCCTTTTGTGCAGGGCTAGTCATATACTCATATTGTTGGTATTCGGTTTTACTTCGATTTGTTTAGAATGATTTTCCAAATAATATATTTCTTGAAGCAGTTTAAAATAATAATACAAAGATCAATTCTTTTTAAATAAAAAAAGCCCAACCAAAGCCCAGCCCAAGTTGTACTCTGCTCAAATCGCCCGGTTTTAATTTTGAGATATTTTTAGGTGCGTTCTCTCATCTAAGATCATAGTGCTCGTGCACATCAAACCGTTAGTTCCTAAAAAACAACATGATTGATCGAAATACTGATAATACTAACAAAATTAATAATATTTTTAGAATACTGCAGTATTCCGCAAAAATAACTTCGCCGTAGGAAACTAGATCGTACGACTGTATTGTTTCTCCCACTTAAAACTAGGTGAGAGAAACACGCACCTAAATTTTTTCCATAATTAACGGGTAGAGCCGGTTACAAACCGTGTCATGCTCTATTTTTTATTTGAATCAAATTAGAATCAGAATGATTGGAGTTTAATTTTGAGTCATCAAAATCGGTTTGAATCAAATTTGGAACCCGGGTTGACTCAAATCAGGAAATGATTAGATCAGACTCGATTTTAGCTTTGATTCTAAATTTATCTCGATTCCACGTCGAATCTCAAGCTGTAGGAGTGATGTTGAACTTATAACCAAATTGTGGAAAGAAAATAAACCGTAAAATGCTAAACTATTATATATTATGAGACACTCTTGTTGATTTTGAACATTGTCAAAATCTTTTGATTATAAGTTTGAGCCAACTGTCTGGCTCGAAATCGTTGAAGCCAATTCCAAATTGAGTCAAACTTAAAATTTCTTTGCTTAGCTCGCTCAAACCCGACCCGATGTCAGCCTTGATGTGATGCTAATGCCTAAGTTTGCATCGGTGAGATAAATACAATTGAGTCAAGGTTATCCTAAATGATCCCACAAAATGTCCATTTATGGGTAGCTTGAACTCATAAGTCCAAACGTCCTAGAAGAGATACATTTGGGGGAGTGCGACAGTCACTCGGGGGGAAGGACCCTGGAAGGGAGAGTACTAAGGCAGGGCTATTTTTGGCCCACCCTCAGCAAATAAGCGGCAGAGTTTTCTAAAAAGTACTCCAAGTGCCAACTCTACGCCCCCCTCCAGCTCCTTCCCGCTCAGAGGCTCCGGACGCTTACAGCCCCCTGGCCCTTTGCGATATGGGGTTTGGATTTGGTGGGGCCTTTCCCTCGGGCGAGCGGCCAAAGAAAGTTCCTACTGGTGATGGTGGATTATTTCTCTAAGTTGATCGAGGCGAAAGCCCTCGCTAAGGTAACATCCCAGGTGGTGAGAAATTTTGTTTGGGGTGAAATAATTTGCAGGCATGGGCTCCCTCTGGCCATAGTCACGGACAACGGGCCACAGTTCGCGAGCGATGAATTCGTTAGCTTCTGCACCCAACTCGGCATAGACCTCCGTTTCGCATCGGTCCACCACCCTAGGAGCAATGGACAGGTGGAGGCAGCAAACAAAATCATTGTCAACCTATTGAAAAAGAAGGTGGAAAACCTTAGGGGAAGCTGGGTGGAACAATTGCCTTCGGTCCTCTGGGCCCTAAGGACCACCCCAAACACAGCTACCAGAGAGACACCTTTCAAGCTCTCCCACGGGTCAGAGGCCGTCCTCCCAGTCGAGTTTGAGATAAAGTCACCAAGGGTGATCGGCGCGGGGGAAGGAGATGAGGAATGGCGAACGGACAATAAAGAGGGGCAGAGATTATCTTTGGATCTAGTGGAAGAGCTCAGGGACCTTGCCACTATTCAGCAGGAGGAGATCAAACGACGGATGGACCGATACTTTGACAAACACATTCGTGTGAAGCACTTCCAGAAAGGGGATTTGGTCTTGAAGAAGGTCGATGCAGCGGGGAGAGGGGCCGCGGTCGGCAAACTTAACCCTAACTGGGAGGGGCCATATATTGTAAGTGAAACGCTCAAGTTCGGAGGGTACCACCTCCAGGATGTGGAAGGGGTACCCCTCGACCGTGCCAGGAGTGGGGATGACTTAAAACGATTTTATCCTTAAAAGATTTCCTGCTATAAATCCATTATTGATTTGTCTATTGCATACTGATAGTAGCTAGTCATGCTAATAGATGTGCAAGTTCGTGGTGCTGGATTGCCCCGGACGATCCCGCTGTCGGGCTCTCACTAGCCGGTGAGTCAGGTCGATCTCGCGGAGAGGCTGGCGAGATGTGCAAGTTCGTGGTGCTGGATTGCCCCGGACGATCCCGCTGCCGGGCTCTCACTAGCCGGTGGGTCAGGTCGATTTCGCGGAGAGGCTGGCGAGATGTGCAAGTTCGTGGTGCTGGATTGCCCCGGATGATCCCGCTGCCGGGCTCTCACTAGCCGACGGGTCAGGTCGATCTCACGGAGAGGCTGGCGAGATGTGCAAGTTCGTGGTGCTGGATTGCCCCGGATGATCCCGCTGTCGGGCTCTCACTAGCCGGTGGGTCAGGTCGATCTCGCGGAGAGGCTGGCGAGATGTGCAAGTTCGTTGTGCTGGATTGCCCCGGATGATCCCGCTGCCGGGCTCTCACTAGCCGGTGAGTCAGGTCGATCTCGCGGAGAGGCTGGCGAGATGTGCAAGTTTGTGGTGCTGGATTGCCCCGGATAATCCCGCTGCCGGGCTCTCACTAGCCGGTGGGTCAGGTCGATCTCGCGGAGAGGCTGGCGAGGTGTGCAAGTTCGTGGTGCTGGATTGCCCCAGATGATCCCGCTGTCGGGCTCTCACTAGCCAGTGGGTCAGGTCAATCTCGCGGAGAGGCTGGCGAGATATGCAAGTTCGTGGTGCTGGATTGCCACGGATGATCCCACTGCCGGGCTCTCACTAGCCGGTGGGTCAGGTCGATCTCGCAGAGAGGCTGGCGAGGTGTGCAAGTCCCTGGTGCTGGATTGCCCTGGATGATCCCGCTGCCGGGCTCTCACTAGCCGGTGGGTCAGGTTGATCTCGTGGAGAGGCTGGCGAGATGTGCAAGTCCCTGGTGCTGGATTGCCCCGGATGATCCCGCTGCCGGGCTCTCACTAGCCGGTGGGTGAGGTTGATCTCGCGGAGAGGATGGCGATATGTGCAAGTCCCTGGTGCTGGATTGCCCCGGATGATCCCGCTGCCGGGCTCTCACTAGCCGGTGGGTCAGGTTGATCTCGCGGAGAGGCTGGCGAGATGTGCAAGTCCTTGGTGATGACTGGAATGACGTCTTTGACTGGCAAATCCTGTATCGACCAGGGCATTATCGCTAAATAAGAAGGGGGCGAGAACCTTATATTCCTATTCTCGGCGGCTAGTGCTCGGCAAAATGCGAACCGACCCAGGAGGGTAGGCAAATATCCGTTGACTGATGCGGAGGCCCCGCGTGAGAACCGTTTGTAAAAGGTGATATAGAAAAGAGGATTGGTCCTCGCGAGGTCGAGATGGAGAGATGATCCTAGAAAATCTACGGCCCAAAGGGGGAGGATAAAGACACCAAGAGAAAGTACTCGTCCTATACAAAAGCCATCCAAAGGTATCATTCGCGAGAACAAGTGTCGCGAGAACTCTAGAAAATGTGCGAGAACAAGATATAAAGGCGAGGAAAGAACACACCACAAAATAAAAATGCGAGCACAATAAATGGAGCCAGTGACCCACATATATATATATATATATATATATATATATATTCCTTGTTCATTTACATCATGCGGCGGTCTCGCCAGCCCAAAATAGGTTACAAAAATAAAACCAAAACAAAAAGATCAATCTTCACGGTCGCTCGCCGACCCCTCGTCCTCATCGCTGCCCTCGACCGGCGGAAGAGGAATGAAGAGCTCGGGGACGATGTCCTCAAGACTCATGGCGGCCGCCTCGGCAGTTAACATGCCAGACTTTTGCATCAGCTGAAATATGTATAGCGACGATTCGGAGGTCCCCTGCTGGATCTCCTCGTCTCGCGCTCGCTTCTCTTCCTTCAAGCGACGAGGAGAGGGAGGAACAATCGCGCGAACCAAATCCTTGTTAAGGTCCTTCAACCCTGCAATCTCGCCCTCCATGTCCCGAATTCGAGCGTCCGCCCTCTCGGCGGTCTCGGCGTCCTGCACAGAGGAAAGAATTGAGAGCTGAACTCGACGAAGAAATAAGTGGTTGCACGATGCGAAGATTCACCACGCCGCCCTCAGAAGACCGCAGTTGGTCCTTCAGCTGAGCATTCTCGGCAAGAACGTCCCTGTAGGAAGTGGCGAGTCCAACGTTCTGGAGCTCCAGCTGTAGGCATCGCCTCCCGATCATGTGCGCGAGCTCGGGGAGCGCATCTGCGATCTCGCGCTCTCATAGGCGAGGGTCCTCGCCGTCTCGTCCTTGTATGCTCCCGCATCCTCATGGCCATACAAGCCAAAGGAAAGGGAGAAGGCGTGACAACTGACGGTGGACTTCTCCACCCAGGAGGGGAGGATGGTAAAGACCTTGGCCTTGTTGTCCTCCGGCCTCCAGCACAGCAGGAGCTCGCCCGAGTCATCGCGATGCCTCTGACCTAGACCGAAGTTAAAGTGATTGACAGGGATTGGCGGGTCGGAGGTCTTTACGACCTCCTCGCTTTGCTCGTCGGCCTCCTGCCCATCTGAGAGGATGGTGAGGTCGACCTTGTCGAAGTCTGGCTCGGCATGGCCCTTCCCTTTTTCGGAGGGGTGCGAGCCCTGACTATTCCTCTGCTTCTTCTTTGAGGGAGATTTGGAGGGTTGACCGTGGCTGCAGGAGGCCTCAGGCCTCTTGCGAGAGGACGTCGTAGCAGGGGTGACGGTCTCGCGGCAGGCCTCGGCGCCCATGGTCGCGAGATCGAAGGCGGAGGAAGGTTTTCTGCTACTCAAGTAGGGGGGGTTGAATGGTAGATCTCGCAGCCCTGAAAGGTTAGATGGTTAATTTTTGGGATAGGTTCATAAAAGTGGAAAGTGGCGAGCGAGACTATTACCTTCCCCAGGACGAACTGGAAGCAGCGAGTCGACGTTGCGGCGGAGATGGGCCACCTCGAAGTACTTCTTGCAGAAGAACTGGTACAAGGTGGCATCGTGACCGCCGAGGGTCGGCGGCTTGTAGGTGGTCTCGCTGTACTGGATCGGCGAGAACGGAATGTTGCCGAAATTCCCCTTCACTAAGAGGAACTTCTGGGCCCGGTTGTGGGCCTTGTTCACGGTCTCAACGACTTTGGGACCCGACCCCACGAAGTAGGCGGTACCGTCCTTGTAGGCTCGGAAGGAGAACAGCTTCCGGAACACCGGCAAGCTGAATTCAATGCGCCCCTCGCACATGTAGCAGGCGAAGGCGACGATGACCGCGACAGCATTGGGGGTGAGCTGTCCGAGGACCACGCCACAATGCTTGAGTACCTGTCGAGCAAGGTTGGGAGAGGCTGACTAACTGCGAGCGAGAGATCAATCGGCGAAGAGAAAATAGTCGAGGCAAGGAGGTACCTGGCGGACCTCCGACCACAGAGGCATCCGCAGGCTGACTGCGAAGTGGGCTGTGGGAAGGGCTAGCTCGTCGGGGTAGGGAGTGTTGATCGTGTCATCCTCGCCAGGACAACGCGGCGTAAACCCGGAAGGGACGAAGGCGGAGTTTCTTTGAGGTACTCCTCCTTGGTCAGGTTATGGTGGTAGAAGGTGTGGTCTGCAAAAGCCCAGGCGCATTTCCGGCGACCCTCCGCCTCGGCTACTTCAACAACCATTTTTGGAGAGACCTGCAGAGTAGACGAAAGTGCGAGAAGGGGGAAAGAAGCGAGAACTCCCGAGCAGAGAAAGAAGAAGTTTGACAATAAATGCGGTAGGTGGCTCGTAGTTATGAGACCCTATTTATAGAAAAGTAAAAAAGAGTCCAAGCGCCGCGAGGTGCGAGTAGTCAGGCTGTCACATCAGTATCATTGGCGAGAGTGAATGTTACTCCGCGAAATTCCGAGCGAGCAAAAATGAACTGCGAGGTCAGTGCCAACTAATTTTCAGCAAAGCATCAGGCATTCAACAAGATAATAGCATTCCCAAGCAAGGAGCGAGCGAGAATCAATAAATAAAGTCAATCGTCGCTCGACTAGCGAGAGTTCATAGCAAGTAATAGTAGGCGAACACAATTATCCGCCCTAAGAATTAATAATACAAAATGTTTTTGAAAGAAAGCAGGATCGCGAGGTAATGTGGGAGCCATTTCCACCTGCCACCCCCTCGCGGTCCGAACCTCGGTGGCATTCTCGGATTGTAATATTCGAGGGGGAGCGACCTGCCCTATCCGTCAAGAAGGCGTAGTCTCTCATCTACGCGATGTACACCTCTGACGAGGAAGCCCCCTCAACATGATCTCGGGGTATCGCGGCTCGGAGTCTCGCGCACTCGTCCCTCAGAGCAGTATTGTTGGCCTCGGCAGCCTCCCTATCCCGCATCGCTTGAAGATTGAGGTCCAGCAGCATTCGCTGTTTTTTCTGAAACAGCTCGACGGTTCTCTACTTCATCGCCTCGGGGTCTCGCGGATCTCCTACGAAGTCTTCCAACTGCTCCGGTAGGGGGGACATCTCATCATCCCCGTAGTCGGAATCAGTGTGAGGTGATTCAGAGGTCCCTGCGAGGGACCATAAGAAAGTTTAGCATCAAAAGGAGGAAGATTGCAAACGTCGCAAAGGAATAAGACCTTACTCGGAGGAAGGCGAGAAGGGTCTGGCCGACCCTCAAAGACGTGGCCGTAGGCAGGCAATAATGACTTACCCAGGCCATGATGATAGGCCTTGTCGTTGACAGGAGGAATCTTTGGGGGTCGCGAGCCCACAGAGTCATCGCTCTGCAGAAGATTGAAGCCCGACATTTTTAGGGTGGTGTCAGGGATGACGGGGGAGACGGGTCGCGAGCCCTGGCGGGTCGTTGTCTTCACGGGCGAGCCTACGAGGGGGGAAAAGGAAGGTGAGTGGTCGACAACATGCAGGGAAGCTAGCGAGGGAGAACGCGTACTGGTAGCCTTCTCAGTAGCGAGGACTGTGTTCATTGGGGAAGCATGTGGGGATACACCTCTGTGCTCGTCGCCACCCTGGTGAGCGTCGCTATCCTGCCGGCGGGCGAGACTTAGTAAGATGATTCTCACTGACCCAACTATAGATATTTCATACCTTCTCGCTGGGCTGATTGACGGGGGAAGACTCCAGTAGGACGGACTCATCCCCGGCTCGGCAGACCGCTTTCGCCTTTTTGGTTTTTGACACCTGAGGGGGAGGCGGGCGCTTCATCCAAGCAGGGACTTTTGCCATGGAAGTCATCCCGCTGGCCTTGTTGGCCTTTAGCCGGTCTTCGAAATCTTTGGACAGTGACATCAACAACTGCTACAGTAAAGGGAGAGAAAAGGAGAGTAAAATAGCGGCGCGCGCCGCTGTGGAAGGAAGAGACATATATATAGCCCTCCGGTGGGTCCCACTAAAGATTCTTGACAGCTCACCACCAGGCTGGCAAATACCGGGGGTTGGATGTTTCTTCGCGAGCCTAGGTAGCCTCGCGAAGAGCGGGGATTGTGTACAACCCCGATATTCGCCAGGACGGGAGAGACGGAAAAAGACCAAACGGTCAAGGTTCCCTCAAAGAGCGGCAGACGAGACGGGTGCTCGCCGACGGCATGCTGGTGAGAGGGCGAGATGAGTACTCGCCGAGCACCCACGAGATGACCTATACTCGATGACACGGAGGTTTGCAAGGTCGGACCCCGGCATGCACCCTCCCAGAGGGGGACTCGCTGACTGGCGAGCGAGGTACGCGAGGGGGCCAGCGAGAGCTCTCGCGAGTACTGTCCTCGCAGACCCTTTGCCCTTAGGCCCCTAAGAGAAATTATCCTTTTACCCTCGTGGCCTGCCAATAGCCCCTCCGAACAGCGGAGATTGGCTATCAGCAGACCAAGTTTGGGGTGCGTAGAGTAAAATCTAGAGGCGGAATCCTGCTATTTGTAGGTCAGATCAGAAAATCTATAAATAGGATCCAAAGGGCACCTTTGGAGAGGACTTCTTCCTTTTGGAGCTTCTATCTCCTCAGGCCTTCCTTGGTTAGCCTCCCTTTGAGCTCTCCAAGGTGCCCGGGCTTCAACTTTTGGCTTGGGAGGGGAAGCGCTCTAAAGATCTTCTGGGTGTGTGGTGGGTCCTCCTAGCTGAGCCTAAGGATCAGTGTCCGATTCCGAGGCTTCGGTCTGTTCTCTCGCGAGATTAGTAAGTGCTAGTCGCCCCCCAACCCGTTGGGGGCCCCGAACTCCACCGAGACCATTTATTGGTTTCAACACTCCAGAAATTCATAATTTTCCGAATTTTTTTGGCATTTATTATAATTTCTTCAAAATCAGGGACCCTATAACTTTGAACACCAAGTATGGTTTTATGATGAGCTATGGCCTTAATAAAATTTGTGCAACTGTATACCATCAAAAAATCAGCCATATATGAAATTCATAAATTTCCAGAAAGTTTTTGACCTTCAATTAAAATATTGATTAGTTAATCAAGATCAGGGATTAACAAAGAAAGTACCCAAAATACTCGATCAAAAATTACAGGAAATTTAACAGATGTCTAAGATGATCATAAAATTTCACTGCTCGAGTTCCATAATTTTCCAAATTTTTTGACCATACAAATCTTTTACTTAAATAAACAAACCCTAAGGCACTTTGTGAAGGGAAACATATATAAATTCCTCCAAAAATTATGCTAAAATTAACAGATCATAAACGTGCCCTAAATAGTCCTCTGACTAAGTTTCATGATTTTCCAGTGAATATTAAACCCTTAATTGATTCCCCTTGTAAATAGTCAAACAATGGACTTGTGAATAAAGTAGTACATAGATCAATCTATAATTCACCATAAAATTATCAAAGAATAATATCACTAATAAAAGTTCACTGCAAGAATTTCATGAACATCCAAGGTTAAATAAACATATAAATCCTTCTTATAAGGAAGTGCCATATTTGGTTCTTAATTAATTCAGAGGGGATAAATGTTCCTAAAAATTCCAGATAAATTATCTAGGGCATAACACCACCCTAGGAACCTCTTTACCATGTTCCAAGGCACTCTGATTACATATGACCCTATGTCCTTCTATAGGTTCAATATACAACCCTAGGGTTTGAACTAGGGTTCTAGGTCACATCCACCCCAAACCACCCAAAACCACTTGTGGGGGGTGTTTTATGCGATACTAAATGAGTGGTCAAAGTTTCATAACATTTGGAGGAGGTTTGACCTCTCAAATTCAACAAGTGCACTTTTGGCCTAATATCCCTTAGTTTGACCAAATTTGGGTTACTTAATTACCCAACTAAATCAATCCCAAATGGGATGAAATTTTTACCAGAGTCATGTCATGACCCTAAGTACCACCCACCAAGATTTTGTAGGGTTTGGAGGTGTCTAGAATATAAAATTAATTCATAGATGGTTTATTAAATTTCTACAAAAACTATAGAAAAAGGTCCTCCAAAAATTCCAATTTTTGGATATGTTGAGGGTAAGGGTATATACAACCTATGATCCAAATTTCAAAGCATTTAGATGAGTAGTTTAGTGGGGGAACCCGTTTTAATTTCTGGTCAACCTTATGACACCTTGCACCAAACTGAGTGATGTTGTCAAACCTGTTGGCGAAATCAGCTCAAATCAATTTTATATTAAACTAGACACAAGGGTCTACAACTTTTGTCTCTGGACATTTTTCCTGACAAGACTTCAAAGGGGTTAGTTTTCAATTTCAAAAATGTACATTCCTAGGAGAAATTATAACGTGAAATGATCATAATATTTTATAATCTGCCCAAATAAAAATGGAGGCCATCAGTTCATCTTCTCCAATAAGCCAACGACCATGATTAGCCCGACCTGTACCGACTTGGGAGGTGAATTCCCGTCCACCTAGACCTTCTCCCAGTCGTCTAATGTCACCACCACCTCCGTCGAGGTGGTGGCCGACGATGGGTGGTGGTTGGCCGGCCAGAGGTGGCCGGAATCCAGGTTTAACGTAGGGAAATTAAAGCTTGATCCAAGCTTTCGGCCATGCCGGTTTAAGGCCAATTTGCCTAAAACATTGCTGCCAGCATGATGAGATCTATCCACAAAGAGAGAGGACGAGGGGAGGATCTGAGTGGTGGCTTGTAGCTGTGCCAATCATCGGTCCGTCATTATTGGACATGAGCTCTTGGGTGTCATGCTGGTATGGGTTTAGAGAGTTTGATTTCTTCTGGAAACTTGGGGAAACTCCTTCCCTTCACCCCTTAAGGCTTTTTAAGGAGCCAATTCGGGGAGGGGAAGAGACAAAGCTTGGGATTCCACCATTTACACCATTAATGGTGAAATTGGGCCATCCCTAAAAACCACTAGATTCATCTCCCATGTGAATTGAAAAACCTTTTAAACTTCTCCTAATTAATAGGGGGAATGAATCCCCATCAATTGGGAAGGCTTTTGGCCTTCCTTTGCCTTGATTTACTCCAACAAATCTGATCACGTCCGCATTCTGTCGGTTAAGCTACCGCCTGCGCTTGTGCTAGCATCTCGACGATATAAAGTTCATCGGTTCGAGCACTACTGCCAGCGCTAGCGTCTCGACAGTATAGAGCTCTTCTCAGCGGTATGGAGCTCGTCTCAACGGTATGGAGTTCATATCAGTGGTTCGTCTAGACAACTGCTACCGCCAGCGCTAGCATCATCACTTGCGTCTCGACGACATAGAGCTTTTCTCAACGGTTTGTCTAGACAGCCGATAGCGTCAGCGTTAGCACCTACCGTCATCGTTAGCTCTGAACTCACATTATTTCTCTTTCTACAATTAGACAATTGGGATGTTACGAAGGGACCGCCCTTAATGGGTTATGCATGTTATGGTGTAGTCATGGGTCATGGTAACGTCGTAAAGCCAACCCTAGATTGGATAATTGGAATGCACTACTTGCAGACCAATGTGGTCTTCATCCTCTTGCCTAAGGTCTTATGATCTCTTCGCGCATCCTAGGGTTTTGTCATGACCTAGTCATGACAAAACTGTCCTAGGGGTCTACTTGTTTGGGGGATGTTACAGAATCAGTCTTCCACCTACGATCACAGAAGATCAAGGCGTGATGATGATCGTCACCAGAAAAGCAGCAAAAATGATAAGTATAATTCTAAACTGAATAAACAGATTTCTACTGACATTATTTAATGCTGTCGCAATAAGTCAGGGCATGTCATTGCGGAGTGCCCATACAATAAGAAAGAAGGATCAAAGAAAGAAGAAAGGCGATCCTTCAAGAGTAAGAAGAAAGCCGAGAAGAGCTTCATTGCAAAGAAGCCAAAGACTCTCAGCGATAGTGACTCAGATGAGTCAAGCTCAGATGAGTGATGCACAAATCTCGCACACTGCTATAGGTGGTGGCTAGACTGCGACACGAAATGACAGTGTACCGATCGTTCAAGTAATATAAAACGAGGAGTAAATCCCTGAATATCGATCTCAAAGGAACACAGTTAGGTGGAGTTAACTATTGAGGAGGACTTGAGATTAAAGTCCTTAGGTCGATGTTTCACGAAGGTGGGTGGATTGATTTTTGCAAAATAAAATAAAAGCTATCAACTACTCCTATGCAATGCCGCTATGCAATGCTTCGCTTGGCGGGATGGAAACTACACGGGCCGCAGTGCACCGAATTGCTAGGCGGATGGACGAGTAGGCTCGCGGATGGAGTGGAGAGAATGGCGGAATGAGGGTCGCAAGCACCTCTTCGAAAAGCACGCCACTAGCAATTGCTAGTGCGGCACTGAACACAAACAAGCCACACCACAAGGCACACCTCAAAATGATAAGCAAGAATACCCAAATCACATAGACATAATTAAGTATAAATGCTAATAGTCAAAACACACTTCATCAAACATATAAGAAATCCAACTAAGCTATCACTACAAGGGGAGGTGAGTGTGCGAAATCGACCGACTCCGAAGTCTTGTTGAGGGTTCACGGAAGGAATCGTCGGGTTGTCAATCCGCGTCCAAGCTTGGTCCTCAACTGCGTCCGGGGTAGAGAAGGCTGTCACTACCTTCCAGTTGACCCGTCTTCTTCGTGTCACGAACCGGAGGAATGATCACACAAGCTGCTCCGATCTTGAATAAGAAGGCTAGGTTAACTCCCTTCTTGAAGCTCAAGGATGAAGGAGGAGGCCAAGAGGAAGATCCGGCGACGATTTGGCGTTGAAAGCTTGCCCGGAGATCCTCCCTAAGGTGGGCGGCGCTGGAGAAGTCGGGACTCCCCGAAACAGGCGGAAAAATGGCGCAGGAACTGGCGCTCTCTCCCCCTGCCCTAATTTCGCGGAGCAGCGGTTTAAATAAGGAGCGGAATAAACACTGCGCACGGTCAGTGGCGCACGTTCAATGGTCGCGCGCGAAGGAATGCCTGTGATCGTGCGCAGTCAACCTGTAGCAAAGAAAAAGATGGAAAATAATGCACGGTCAGGGGCGCACGACTAGTGGTCGTGCGCGAAGGAATCCTCTGATCGTGCGCAGACGCTCTGTCTGTTAAGGGAATTAACGCACGACCACTGGTCGTGCGCCTGATCGTGCGCGAAGGAATGCGCACGATCAGAGTCTTTTTAGGCCAAAAATTGCCCCGCTCCATCCCGAACGTTCACGCGATCCCAGGGCCTGCAGGAAAAATACTAGACCACAAAAATACATGAAATCACACCAAGATGGGGCATAAATGTGCACTAAGCAATGAAATGGGCAACGTGATCAAATAGAATAAAATATGGGCCTAAAGTGAAGTGCAAGTGCATGAAACCTAGCCCAGATGAGTCCGGAAATCACTATATAAACTGGACTCATCAATGAGGAAGCTTACTTCGGGCTAATGGCCCAATCAGATGAAGACGTCTACAACACCCCAAATGAGGGGGAGGTAAACGTTCATACTTCTCTTTCTGCATCTGAAACTGAATCCAATGCAAATGAAGGATACTCTTCAGAGGAGGACTCAGAGTTAATGACTCAGTATAAAGCCCTTTTGAAGGGATTTGACAAATGTCGTAAGGTAGTCAGATTTGAATCTCTCAAGACGTTGGAATCTGAACTGAAAGAGGAAATCGAAAGATTGACTCCTTTCAAAGATGAAGTCCAACTCCTGAAGGATGAATTAAAAAACTCTGCTGAGTTATTAACCCTGAAGGAGAAATTTATAGATGAATTAGATCGAATAAAAGCTAGTGGTGGAAAGGAAACTTGTAGAAAGCTTCTCAAAGCCAAAAATTGTTCTTCCAATCATCGATAAATTCTCTGCTCCTACTAAGGGTCGTGGTCTTGGTCATGTGGCTGAGACAAGTAAGGATGATCAAAATCAACCTTCATTTAAAAAGGTAGTGTTTCCTATAAACACATGATTTTGAATCCATGTACGGTCACTTTACGAGACCAACTCATGTTGAGTCAAGTAAGAGTAACCAGGGATGGAGCCGTCCCCGAAGCCTCGGAACGATTGCTTTCAAGGCACCTTACGAAGAAATAGTCCTTAAGGACTATGGTTCATTTGTACATGGATCAACAGCTAAGAAAGCACCAAAAGTCAGGACTGCTGTGACAAAATCTCATGAGAAGGAGTCATGTGTTTGTTGCAACCATGAGGCTTCTACTTCTAAGAAAGTTACTCCTGTTAGACCTCCCGTTCAAAAAGTCAAGCAGGAGGGCAAAAGAAGATACAACAGGTTTGACTGTTGGTGCTGTGGCAAGGTTCGTCACTTTGCCATAGATTGTTTGTTTAATCCATTAAATTTCAAGACTCCACGGGTTAACAATGCAAGAATGACCCCTCGCAAGGTTAACATTCCTAGTGGTGGTCATCTAACGAGAAGCCAAGGACTCAAGTCTGTTTGGGTTCCTAAGGGCAATTGATTATTGACTGTAGTTATGTCCAAAGGCCAATAAAACTCCTATATGGTACATGGATAGTGGATGTTCACAGCATATGACTCGAATAAGAAGCCTACTACATGATTATACCCCTGTGAAAGATGGTCCAAAAGTTATCTTTGGCGTATCTGATCAGGGAATTACCAAAGGCTATATTATGATTACAAATGGTATAGTCTCTTTCACAGACGTGGCTTATGTTAAAGGATTACATCATAATCTCATTAGCATAAGTCAACTATGTGACAAAGGCTATATGGTAGAATTCTACAAGGACAAGTGCTTGATAAAGTCGTCTGATACGTCGGAAACAATTTTAACAGGCACTCGGAGTAGAAATATTTTTTGTTTAAATTTTCTATGTTTAGACTCTTCTACACCAGTATGTTTTTTAGCAAAAGATAGTGCATCTCTTTGTGACCAGTGGCACAAGAGGCTAGCACATATACATTTCAAAACTATAAATATGTTATTTTCTCACAATTTAGTTCGTGATGCACCTGATGTTAAGTGTATTAAATAGAGACCTTGTCATGCATGCCAAATGGGCAAGCAGACTAGAGCTATCTTTAAGAGCATACTTGGCAAAGATTCTACCAGATGCTTATATCTGCTTCATATGGATCTATTTGGTCCCATGCCAATAAGAAGTTTAGGAGGTAAAGCTTATACTTTGGTTATTGTTGATGACTACTCACGCTTTGCTTGGGTATTCTTTCTAAAACACAAGTCAGATACGTTTGATTCTTTCACTAATTTTGTCAAGAAAATATAGAATGAATTAAATTGCTCCGTTGTTAAAATCAAAAGTGACCACGGAACAGAATTCAAATCTGGTGATATGACAGAGTTCTGTGAAAGCTTAGGTATCTTTCATGAGTTTTCATCTCCTCGTACTCCATAACAAAATGGAGTTGCCGAGAGAAAGAATAGAACACTCATAGAAGCTTGCATGACAATGTTAAGTGATTCTTCACTACCAGAATACTTTTGGGCTGAAGGTATCAACACTGCTTGCCATGTGCAAAACAGAGCACTAATCAACAAAAATCATCATAAGACCCCTTATGAACTTCTGAAAGGCAGGAAACCAACGTTGTCTTATTTTAAAATCTTTGGCAGTAAATGTTTCGTGCTAAATAATGGGAAGTATTACAAAACTAAATTTTGTGAAAAATGTTTTGAAGGTATTTTCGTAGGCTATGGTAGCCATAGTAAGGCATATAAATTTTTCAATAAGAAAACCCTAGTTGTAGAAGAAATTTACAATGTTATTTTTGATGAGACGAGCATGCTTCATGGCAGCTCTTCTAGTGTATTTATTGAAGGTGCAGGTGCAAAATTCAAAGAACTTAACTTGGAAGAAGTAGCAAGTGAAAATGCTCCAAAGTCTATAGAAGTGAAAGTTCCACTTACTCCTGAGGAAGAAGAATCTCAAGAAGAAGAAGAGGCCCCATAAGTGGAAGCACCCCCTAGTGGCATGAATGCTGGAAGAAACCTGATGATTAGACATCAAAGAGATCATCCGGTTGACCAAATCATCAGAGAGACTAATGTTGGAGTTAGAACAAGAAGAGGTACAACTAATGAATCTTTGCACTTAAGCTCTTTGTCACAGGTTGAGCCAAAAAAGTTCGATGAAGCAAAAAGTGATGATTTATGGATCACTGCAATGCAAGAGGAGCTTAATCAGTTTAAGAGATGCAAAGTTTGGAAGCTAGTACCAAGACCCAAAGGAAAAAATGTCATAGGAACAAAATGGGTTTTCCGAAACAAGCTGGATGAAGATGGAGTAATCATCAAGGACAAGGCCAGACTTGTTGCTCAAGGCTATAGACAAGAAGAAGGGATCGACTTCGATCAAACTTTTGCTCGAGTAGCAAGACTCGAAGCGATCAGGTTGTTTCTAGCGTATGTTGCTCACAAAGGTTTCAAAGTCAATCAAATGGACGTGAAATCATCCTTCCTAAATGGTAATCTAAAGGAAGAAGTATACGTAGAACAACCTCCAAGTTTTGCTGACTCCTCTCTACCTGATCATGTTTACTATTTATGTAAAGCTTTATATGGTCTCAAACAAGCTCCTCGAGCTTGGTATGAGACGCTATCTAGCTTTCTTCTTGAGAACAAGTTCACAAGAGGAAAAATAGATAAGACATTATTTCTTAGGGAAGTAAAAGGCAAGATTTTGCTAGTACAAATATATGTCGACGACATTATTTTTGGATCTACTGATGATAATCTTTACAAAAAAGTTCTCTAACTTGATCCAAGGAAATTTTGAAATGAGTAGTATGAGTGAGCTGAAGTATTTCTTAGGACTTCAGGTGAAGCAATCTGAAGATGGAATCTTTATCTCTCAGACGAAGTTCACCAAAGAGTTAATTAAGAAATTCGGAATGGAGAATGCAACCTCTATGAGGACTCCAATGGGTTCAGCTATGTCTCTGGACAAGGATGATAAAGGGAAACATTTTGATGAAACCAAGTACAGAAGCATAATTGGATCCTTGATCTACCTTACTGCTAGTAGACCGGATATAATATTCTCCACATGCGTATGTGCTAGATTTCAGGTGAACACTTAGGAATCTCATTATGCCGCTGCAAAGAGGATTCTGAGATATCTTAAAGGCACACCAAATCTTGGCTTATGGTACCCAAGGAGTAATGATTTTGAGCTAAAAGGTTTTTCAGATGCTGATTTTGCAGGTAGTAGGGATGATAGGAAAAGCACTTCCGAGACTTGTCAATTCCTAGGAAAAAGGCTTATCTCTTGGAGCAGCAAGAAACAGAATTGTGTAGCAACATCGACCGCGGAATCAGAGTACATCTCGTCCTGCAGTTGTTGTGCACAATTACTGTGGATACGGAATCAATTGGAAGACTATAACTTAAAGATCAAGAATATTCCAATGTTCTGTGATTCGTCCACTACTATTGCAATTGCCAACAATCCATTGTCTCACAGCCGAAAAAGCACATAGAAATACATTATCGCTTCATCCAGGAGCATGTAGAGCACAAGGACATCACTCTTAGTTATGTCCCAACGGATAAGAAAGTTGCAAATATCTTCACAAAGCCGCTTGACGAGTCAAAGTTCAATTATTTCAAAATGGAGCTTGGTATGTTAAACAAAGACTCTTGAAGACTAGCTCAAAGGCTAAGTAAAGAAAAATTTCAGAAATTCTCTTATTTCAAAGACTTAAAAAGATCTCGAAGACTAATGGGCAAATTCGTCGAATTGGTGTTCATCGAATTGGTATTCGTCGAGTTAGTCGAAATGAAATTCGTCGATATCTTCTATCTTTATTTCGTCGAATAGCATATACCGAATTTCAAATCACTTACTTTATTGGATCCGAAGAGTCATTTCAAATTCCAAGGTACGTGCCTCCACTCATCTTTAAATGTCAAAATAAATGAATATATATATACACGACTTTCGATTTCAAAAGTACACACCTCTCCGTCGACGATAGCCCTTTAATTGACGATTCATCTTCTTCGTCGTCCTCGATTTGCCGTCTCAATTCGTCGTCTTCGCTTTGTCTTCCTCGCCATTTCCTTCTATTGACACCAGCAATGTTTCGCAAGTGCTCCGAACTTCTTCAGGTAGGGGGAGAGTTGGTTCGATCGGGATTCGTCAACGCCTCCAATGAATTTCACAATATAGTTCTTTGTTTGGAAGAAGCATGGCTTTCCTTCGTTCTAGAACATCCGTGTCGAGTTCTTGAATCGAAGTTCTTAAGTTATACAAGAATTCCAAGGTAAAACGCAGTGGTAAAGTGATCAAATCATCGGTTAAAGGGAGAGTGATCAAGATGAAGCCTTCACGATTAACAAAACTTCTAAGATTTCCAGTCGTCGAAGAATCTGACTGTTTGTTTGAGGATGATCATCAAAGATCATTATTGTTTTGTGGTATGGCAAGAGGAACATTGTCTGTAAGGAAAAAGAATATGAATGGTGAAGGGAAGCTGATCTCAGACATTCTGGGCAAAGTACTGCTATGCAAGGTAGGCTCTCATGACTACCTCTCTAATGAGATGTTCATGCTTTTTGCTGCTGTTATCTGCCGGAAAAGAGTGGACTGGGGTCTAGTCCTATTTGAGAGAATTAAGGCAAGTCTTATGGTTCCCAACTTTGGGAGAATCATAAGTCTCTTTCTAAATCAAATGGACGGAGACTTGTTTGATATGAAGAATGGCAGCCCAATTCACCATCTCAAGAAGATAGACTCTTCCATCATGGACAGATGGTAAAGAGTGATTGTTCGGCCCGGGTTGAAGAAACAAGCTAAAGTTACAGTAGAAGATGAAGAAGATCGGCAGGAACCAGAAAGGCAGGAACCAGAAAGGAAGGAACCCTCTCCTGATAAGGTACCTTCTCAGTCAGCAGACTCTCCAGTGCCAGATCTAATAGTTCCATCAGTTGAAGGGGAGATCTTCAAGTCCCTAGAAGTATTATTTCAGCAAGAACCTCCTCCATTCGTATCTCTTCCTCCAGTCTTTTCAGCTCCTCCAAGTATTCAAAGTCACTTTGATACTTGTGTTTCAGAAATTGAGAAGAATTTTAATCTAGTTCCAGGTCGCTATGCAGAGAAGCTTCATGTTATTTCTACCCAGGAACCATAAAAGTTATCTGTTATTGATGATGTTGCTGAGGATGGTACTCAAGTCCACCAGATCAGTGGTGAAAAGGATGGTGAAAATGTTGCTGATGAACATGATGGTGCTCCAGCTTCTGCAGGTTTTGAGGGGGAGACAACCATAGAGAAAAGTGAGAAGGAAGTTAAGAAAGATAAAGTGGATGTGCTTGACCAAGGGGGAGCTCCATCAAATAAATTTATCTTCAATGATGAAAGCTATGGCACCCCCTCTCATCAAAGTGTGCATGCTCCTATGGCATCTACCTCAAACAGTGAACTGCTCCAGACCAGGCCGAATATTTTGATTCCTCAATGAAGCAGGTGTTTCAAGAGGTAAAAGAAGTTGAATCAGACCTGAATAATGGTCTTGCAGAGGTTATGCACGCCTTGTTTAAAATGAAAGGTGATCTGGATGATTATTTCTCTAATGGTGTTAAAGCTGTGAGCCACACAAATGAAGGGATGAGGCATGTTTATAACAACTCAACTCAGCTTCTGAAGGGCCAAAAGTCTATTTATGAGCAAAGTGCAGAGATTAGAGTTGGTATAACTGTAGATCTAATAGATTTTAAGAATAAACTGCTCCACTCCGTATCTGAAGAAGTTAGAAAGTGGGAGGAGAAAATTCAAGGTCAGCTTTTTTATCTTAGCAGTGAAATAGAAAGGAAGTTCTCAGAAGCAAGTATTGCACATCATCAAGGGTTGAACTGGCTGTATGAATTCTTCATAGGAGTTCCTCAGCAATTTCCATCTTATGAGCAGTTCCAGCCCTCTGAGGGTGTTTTTGAAGATTTTCCTATTGTTCCTCCATCTCAATATGACCAGGTATGGTCTGATGCTGAAGAGGCTGCTGAGCCATCAGAGCCTGCTCCTAAGAAGAGAAAAATTAATGCAGGAGCATCTTCTAGCAAAGCTAAAAGTCCTTCAAGAAGATATCCATGGGTAGTGATTAGAGAGCCAGCAGATGTTAGAAGAGTTAATCATGAAGTTTGGAGTCCAACTTCTAAAACTATTATCTTGGATAAATACAATCTCTTGGAGATTGGTAACATTAAACCCGAAGAGTATTACAGTCAAGAAGAATACAACATGTATAAAGCTGCCAAGCTGAAGAGAAAGATCCACTTCAGGAAGTATGGTAACAACAATGCTTCTGCTCCTCATCCTCCTCCAAGATACTATCAAAAGCCCAGAGAGTACTTTGACAGGAATTCTCAGAAGTACATGAAAGAGAAGGGCAAAATGCCTTAGTTGTGTGATGGAAAACTTTCGAAATCTGAAAAACATTGATATATATATTCAGATGTTTTGATATTTCAGTTCATTTTACTTATCATTTCATTTCTTACTGTGCTTACTTTTAAAATTACTTTCTATGCAATTCACCATAGTCGATAGGGTTCTGACATCTTCAAATAGGGAGAGATTGTTGGGTATTGTAGCCACAATCACCTTGATTTGAAGAAGTGCCCCTTGAACTAAGATGAATTGATATTGTATTTGATATAGTCTCTTAGTTGTGTGTTTCCATGATTGTAATTACTAAGTACAAACCAATGTCAGGTTTCAGTGAGTCATAAACACAGGCCTATGCAATGTAATATCTCATTGTATAGACCAAAGTGTTGACTCAGGTGAAATCTCTCTATTGGGATGTACTTCATATTCAAGCACTAAGGAGAAGATAGAAATCAATGGTTGTTGAATTCAGGATTGAAAGAAAAATCATTCTAAGGTGATTCGTCGAGTAAAGACCTAAGTTCGTCGAATAATAGCCGGTTAGTCGATGAATTCTGAGAATCTTCTTTTGAGGATTTCGTCGAGTAATAAGTCCTTCGTCGAATAAAATCATGTTAGTCGATGATCTCTGAAATTCTCTTTACAAGCCTTTCGTCGGGAAATTTGTTGCCCTCTCGACGAATAAGGCTCTTTCGACGAAGGACCGCAACGCAGTTTTGTTTTCCATCTGTTGTTTCAAATATCTATTCCACGTGGTTCTCTCTCCTTCTTTTAGGCTTATAGCCATTGGAATGAAGACTATAAATAGTTTAAGGTTATTTTCCTTTAACCCTAATCGTGCAAAACCAAAGAATAGAATCGGGATTTCCGTCGACATTTCTCTCGCTCGAAAAAGTCGTTCTCGTGCCGCCGATAAGCTCTGTGCTCGATTCTTTTGCAAGTTTCTATTACACAAGATCTCTGTACTTGGATTACTTCAACTCACATCTAGATCTTGTTAGGTAGATAAGTGTTCAGATCAAAGCTTTCAAAAAAAAAGAGATTTCTTCTCCCTCAGTCTTGTTCAATATTTCATCTTTCAAGGTGGAAGAAGAAGACTTATTTTTTTCAGATCTGAAGAAGAAGAATTTCGTGGAGATTCTTAGAGATTGGATTTTGAATCCAAAGCCTTTGTAATATCTCTTACATATCCTTGTAGGAAGTTTCATCTTCCGAGTTCTTTTGTAGATCCTAGTTTAGAGGATCGAGTGTGTAGGAGAGTTTGTTCTCCGAGTTTGTAGGGGACGTGGTCTCCGAGCTTGTAGGAGTTGTGAACTCCGAGTTGTAAGATTTGGAAAAATCTGAGATTGGTGAAGAAGCTGAATTTAGCCTCGGAGTGCTAGATAGGCGAGGCGGGAAAGTGGACTACCGACATCGGGGAACCACTATAGAATCCTTGTGTTGTGCTGTTCTCGTTTTCTGTGTGCTTGTTTATTTAAATTTTTAATTCCACGAAAATCCATAGATTTCACCTATTCACCCCCCTCTAGGTAATTTAGGTTGCGACTAGATACTTTCAACGTCCTTCAGCCAAAACTGACATTTGCTGAACTTCACGTATAGACTGTGCTGTCAAAGTTTCTCCAATGTCAGTGCCATATGTCGTGCATGCTCCTCTTCCGTCCTCGAGTAGGTGAGAATATTGTCGATGAACAAGATAACAAAGATATCGAGATATGGGTCGAACAGCTGGTTCATCAGACTCATAAATATTGACGGTGCATTCGTGAGCCCAAAGGGCATCACGGTGAACTCATACAGTCTGTATCGGCTGCTGAAAGCCATCTTCGGGATGTCCTCCTCCTGAATCTGCATCTGATAATATCCCGACCTCAGATCCAGCTTCGAGAAACAGTGGGCTCCCTTTAGCTGGTCAAACAACTCATCGCTCCTAGGGAGCGGATACGTATTATGGACTGTCAGCCGGTTCAGTGCTCTATAATCAATGCACAGTCTAAGCGTCCCATCCTTCTTCTTCACAAATAGCATCGGAGCTCCCCAAGGTGAGGAACTCGGTCTAACAAATCCAGCTTCTACCAGCTCCTGTAAATGGCTCCGAAACTCCACTAACTCCTTAGGGCCATCCGATAAGGAGCTCTAAATACTGGTTTAGCCCCCGGCACCAACTGGATCTGAAAATCCTTCTCGCGGTGCGGTGGCAGCCCTGGCAACTTCTCCAGGAACACGCCAACAAAATCCTACACGACCGGGATGCTTGGCACCGAATTCTTGACCTCAGTCATCTCGAACAACACCTGATATACTTCTCCTCCCTGCAGATGGACCTTGGAGGCCTGAATAGATGGTAATAAAAGACGGGAGGTGGGTCTAATACCTTCGACTACAACTTCCGATTCTTCATGCCTTAGGACAATCCTCCTTGCCGGGCAGTCTATCCTTGTATGGTTCCAATGCAGCCAATTAATGCCCAAGATCAGGTCAAAGTCTTTCATCTTCAAGAGTGTCGCCGGTGTTTCGAACATTTTTCCTCCAATCTCTACATTCATGTTCCACTTGGCGCTCGTTACTAACTCCGATCCGTTCGGGAGTCGCACCTTCTTGTGGATGCCTGTGAAGTCCTGAACTTGATCCAAATTGTCCACAAATTCTTCTGAGATGAACGAGTGTGAGACATCCATATCGAATAAGGTATATGTGGGCTTGTCGCAGACGAGTACTATACCTGGGTGATTTTTTGTTGTTTATGTTAAATTTTTGTAGTGGAAGTGGAATAGTGCTGGGCGGTCTGCGGATTGGAGACCGCAGAGACCGCATGGTCTGCGCGGGTGATCTGGACAAAGTATTGATCTGGCGATCTGTTCTGGGCGGTCTGATCTGGGAGACCGCTGATGTCCGGGCGGCTTGCACGGGTTGGTCTGGCGACTTGTCCTAAGTCGGCCAGATGTTCTTGGTCTGCCTTCTTGCAGTGACCAGGCGGTCTGTTTTGGGAGACCGCGATGACCGAGCGGTTTGGTTGTAACCGCAAGGTCTAATAAGGAGCTGAGAGCTATGTTGGCTCGGGCGGTCTGCTTTGTGAGACCGCCCGCGATCTGATGGGCGGTTATTGTATTTCGGTTTGTGCGGTGACGATATCCATCAGCCCGCTTATAAATAGGGCTGCAGGGCCCGTCATTTAAAACGAGAACTGTAAGAACTAAAGTTGGCTTGATTGTACCGGTCTCATTCTGAGGTCGTGTGGTCTGAGATTTTGTCTGACCGGTTTGTTTGATCGCAGGTTAGCGACTAGTAGCTCGCGGTCAGCTTTCTCCTTTCTTCCAGCTTTGAATAAATCAGTCCGGACGGACTGTGTTTAGGTGTTCTTGGACTGTGCAGCGAACTTAGTTGATCAGGCGGTCTTAAGTGGCCAGGCGATCTTGAGTTGCGGTCTGTAGTAGGAAGCAATTCTGTTCTCTGTTCGCGGGTGCTTCTGTGAACTTTAGACCATGCGGTCTAGGCAATCTCGAAGCACGGACAGGTGTTCTTTCAGCAGTTGAATAAAGCAGCAAGTCGGGCGGTCTGTGGTTGCGGTCTAGCAGTTCGACGTCATCACGCCTGTTCAGTTCATGCAGTCTCAAGGGTTAACTGCGCGGCTTGCCTGTTCAAGCGGTCTTGGCGGTCTCTGCTTGTCAAGTCGCCGACAGCTTGTTTTTGTGTTTTGTGCTTCTCTCCTTCGTGATTCGTTTGAATCATGTCTCACCATGTATACCTCAAATTGTAAAGAGATAGTTAATGCCAAAGCACTATTCGTTCTTCCCATTGTCATTGATTTGTCACGCTTGTGGATGGTGTGAAGTATTCCTCATTTTTAATTCTACTCCGGACCTCAAATTTTTTTAACATGGTATCAGAGGGAGGTTGCTGAGCAGTGATCAGTGTGGCCTTCTGCTTGGGTTCTGCAAGTTGGTTATCAATCAGTGGGATAGCAATGGAAGGAGGATATGCTAGAGGTCTTGGTATTGAGCTCCTTACGCAGTCTAACTTTAAGAAGTGGAAGTCTTGCATGGAGAGCTATCGTCTTGGTGAGGATTTGTGGGAGGTAGTAGGAGGAGAAGCAAGACAAACTGTTATTCCTGCTGAAGGGAATGCTGAGCTTGTGAAGGCTTAGAAGAGAACGAATGCTAAGGCGGAGTTCACGCTCAAGCGATCTATCATTCCGGAGTTATTTGATCACATCATCGGATGTAGATCAGGTGCTGAAATTTGGACAGCCTTGGATGGCTTGTTCAATAAGAAGAATGTAGCTAGGCTACATATCTTGGAGAATGAGTTGGAGAAAGCAACTCAATGTGATCTATCTATCTCAACATTATTCTTGAAGATGAAGAACCTTTGCCCAGAGATATCGGCTTTGGACCCGGATGAGCCTATTTCAGAAGCTAAGCTGAAGAGACACATAATCTGCGTCTTGCGGAGGGAGTATGTGGCCTTTGTTACTTATGTACAAGGCTGGTCCAATCTGACATCATTGCTGGAGCTATAGAACTTACTTCCTTCGCAAGAGAGTTTAGCTAAGCAGATGACGGGGATGTCTGTCTCTGGAGGATAAGGAGAGGTTCTATTCTCTGGCAAGAAGAAGAGATGGGACAAGAAGAAGAAGACATCTGGAGATGATGGTCCGTCTACTTCATATCAGCAGGAGAGGAGCTATGCTCCTAAGCATGATGGGAAGAAGAAGGAAGGACCTAGATGCTTCAGGTGCAACAAGCTTGGTCACTTCAAGAGAAACTGCCAAGTCAATCTTCAGCCAGGGCATGCTGCAGGAAAGGAGGAGGCTGGTTCCAATTCTGAAGGTAGTTGGGGTGGTGGAGGTGCATTCATGACGTGCACGTGTGTTCGGGCTATGGATTCCATCAACTATCAGGATGATTGGATAGTGGACTCTGGGTGTGGTCATCACCTCACCGGGGATGAGTCAAAGTTCTCCTCATTGCGAGCATATACAGGTAATGATGCTATCATTTCGGCTGATGATACTATACTTGCAGTAAAGAAGGAGGGTGTGGTTTCATTGAACAATGATAGAGGTCCTCTTACGTTGAAGAGTGTCTATCATGTTCCGGAGATGAAGAAGAACCTCTTCTCAGTGACCAATGCGGTTGATGTTGGCTATCATGTTCTGTTTGGTACAACAGAAGTGAAATTTCTCCGTAACGTTTCAGCGGTGAAGGCTGAGGTCACTCATATTGGGAGAAGGGTGAAGGACTTGTTTGTGTTATCAACAAGTTCCTATGTTGAAAAGATGAGGACTAATGATAGCACGGCTATCTGGCACGAAAGACTTGGGCATGTTGGGATGGATAAGTTGAAGGCTATGGCGGGAAGAGGCAATATGAAAGGTCTGCCTAGCTTGTCATCTTTCGGAGATGGTCACGTTTGTGCAGGTTGTCAGTTTGTTAAGGCTCAACGCCTTGCATTTGATAAATCACAAGGCAGATGCAATGCACCATTGGAGTGCATCCACGGTGATCTGTTTGGACCTACCAATACAGCCAGTCTTGGAGGCAGCATGTATATGCTGATTTTGGTTGATGACTACACCAGATATACTTGGGTATATTTTCTGAAGGAGCAGTATGAGGTGTTCGAGAGGTTTGTGGAGTTCAAGGAGCTGGTGGAAGGTCGGCTCAACCTGCGGGTCAAGAGGTTCAGAACAGACAATGGAGGGGAGTTCACCTCCAAGGCGTTCTTTAACTTCTGCAGGAAGCATGGCATCCAAAGAGAGCTTTCTTGTGCTCACACTCCACAACAGAACGGAGTTGCAGAGCGGAAGGTCCTTCATCTGACGGAGACCTGCAAATGCTGGCTTCATGCCAAGAGTATCCCAAAGTCCTTCTGGGCAGAGGGAATGTCTTGTGCATCCTATGTCATCAACTGGATGCCTCTCAGTCCCATCAACATGAAGACCCCTCATGAGTTGATGTTCAAGGAGAATACAAGCGTGGAACACTTTCGAGTGTTTGGTTCTACCTGCTACGTGCATGTTCCGGATGCCCTTCGAACGAAGCTAGATGCGAAAACAAGGAAGCTAGTCTTCGTCGGTTATGATGATCGAAAGAAAGGGTGGAGATGCATGGATCCCGAGACATGGAGATATTATTGGAACATGGTTTTCCGCATCCCTTTGATTTGAGAATAACAAATCCTACTTGTATTTGATCTTGTTGCCATTGTGTTTTTAGCATGCAGATATGGACAATTATGACACCAGGATTGCTGAAACAATATTCTGGCACTAAACACTAGCTGAAGGATTGAAAGCTGCTTAACGTCAGGCGTTAAGCTTAACGCTGGGCGTTAGCGCTAAATGAAATGCTGCATTCAACGAACTGGCGATCGACAAAATGGAACCGCTGAGAATGAATGCTGTGTTCGACGAACTGGAAGCTGCGTTCGACGAACGTAATGTTGAGTTTGACGAACTTGGGATCGACGAAATGAAGATGTTGAGAACGGATGTTGTGTTCGACGAAATAGTAACTGCGTTCGACGCTCTAGCGTTCGACGAATTTCGGTCGATGAAAGAAGAAGCCCGTTCGACGAACTGCGTTCGACGAAAACTCCGTTCGACGAAATGGAGGCTGTTGAAATGGAGGCTGACGAAATGCGTTCGACGAAATAAGCGTTCGACGAAATATGATTTCTGTTCGACGAAAAGGAGTTCGACGAGATGTGAAGACCGTTCAACGATGTTGTCGTCCGATTGAAGAAAGAAAGACAACGCCAGGCATTAGTATCAACGATGAGCGTTATGTGGACGACGAATTTGGCAAGGAGAAAGGTGTGATTGCAGGAGGTACTTTAGGAATGATTTGCCTAATGCCCCATGTTAGCCTTAACGTCGGCGTTAGTATTGCCTAAAATAAAACATTCCTTAAAGTGCAGAATCTCCTTCCTCTTTTGAAGATCCGAGCCATTAATATATTGCTATACATGGTCAACGCTAGGCGTTACGACTTAACGCTGGCGTTAGCTCAAATTCTATAAATCGGAGGATTTTTTCTTCTCCGTGAACTGAATGCCAAGAGCCCTATTTCAGCACTTCAAAAACTTTGTGAGGGCCGTATTTCCAGAGCAACACATCTCCAGCTCATATTTTAAAAGGAGGAATCAAAGGAGGTTTGGATCAACACGCTAACTCAACGCAAAGAACGCACGCTTGGACTTCAATGATCTTCAGCGATTCTTCGGCGTCTCCTTCAGATTACCTCATAGGGAGTTTTATATTTGTATTTTGTATTTTGTCCTTTATTTCATCTTTGTAATCAGTTCGTGAATTCGCCACACGACGACTATGTCTAGGTTGGATTTAGGGAGTAATTCGCCTCGTGTTGGAGACTGGGTCTAGGGAGTAGATCTAGGGGGTGCTCGAGGCCTTTCTGGTGATAGATTGACTAGAGCGGCTTGAGGCCATATCTGGGGAGAGATTGGCTAAAGCCAACCGGTTCGTGGGGACGGTTCGTGGGGATACGAGTCGGTATAGAAAACAAAAAGGGTTTTCATATTATTCGCTTCGATTTCTAGCGTCATTGAAATCAGATTTTGTAATCAATTTTATAAATGATAATCATGTCTTTTCTTGTTTAATAAAATTGATTTCATTTCTAATTTCATTATCTCTTTACTTTTGATTTAACTTCGATCAAAATATCAAAAGTTTTCTATTAAAGTTTAAAGTTTTTAAAACCCTTATTCACCCCCCCCCCCCCTCTGAGGGCGCCTCAAGATCCAACTAGTGGTATCAGAGCCAGGTTGTTCCAAATCGGCTTAACAACCGGGAATAATGGTGTCTCATGATCTCGCTTCTATTAGTGGGGGAAATCTTTATGAAGAAGAAAAATCTCTTGCACCACCTTTATTCGAAGGAAGAAATTATAAACGGTGGAAATTGTTAATGGAAAGGTTTATTAAAACATTAGATATCAACGTTTGGGATATAGCAATAACAAGACCAGCAGACGAATCAAATAAACAAGAGCGTCGCCTAAATGCAAAAGCTATGAATTATATTTTCTGTGCTTTATCTCAAGATATCTTCAAATTAATATATTGTTTTTCTAGTGCATACAAAGTATGGGAATTTCTTGAAGAAATGTATGATTTTTCCTCTTACAGGTATGGAACAAACACAAGAATTGGAGAACATACAAGCTTGCACAAATTTTCAAGAAAGCTCCTCTCATGACGGATCCATGAAGTGCACATCAAATGAAAGAGAAGAAGAAATACTATCTTCAGAAGAGGAGTGCCATAAAGATGTCAAAGAAACTATGTGTTCAAATCGTGCCTCTCCCGAAAGCAACGTAAGGAAATCAAATCCCATTATTTTTGTACTTCTATCTCTTCATTACAATTGCTTCAAACTACAAAGCGCAAAATTAAGAAATTAAAAGATGCTAATACACATTTGCACTTAGAAAATAAAAATTTAAAGGCAAAAATTAATGAACAATCAAATTCAAATTTATCTAGTTCTATCCATGGTTCCTTAGTTGACAACACTACACCTTGTGTAGAATATAATGAATTAAAAGAAAAACACAAGGAACTTGAAAAGGAACTTCTTTTTATAAAAGAACAAAAAGAAAGATTATGTCTAGAAAATTCATCGTTGAAAAATGATTGTGCTAAGTGTAAGGACTATAAAATTGAAATTAAACAGATGGATGAAACATTTGATGAATATAGAAATAACTATCAAAATCATATTGATTCAATTGTTTCCACTCTTAAAAATAGCACAATCGCTTATAATAAAGCTAGACATAATTTGAAATTGAAGAATGATGAATTAAAATAAAAAATCAACTTGCTTATGAAAATGGTAAATACAAATTCACAATATCAAACTATATCTAAAAACAAGTTGAATATGAATATGAACATCTTACCTAAGTTAAAAAATGGGAGTAAGGAACATAAAGGATTTGTAAATCAAAATCAAAATCACCAAAATTTACAATATCATGTTTCTCCCAACCTAAAATTAAATGCAAACAAATTTCCTTCAAATTATAAATTAAAAAACCTTTTTGATCCAAATATTCATGTAAATGATTATGGAAATTTGAAAACTAAAAATAATGTCTTGCTAAATCATCATGGAAATTTGAAAACTAAAAATAATGTTAAACCAAGATTTGAATGGAGACCCAAAGCTAAAGATGAAACACAAACTCAAATCAAAAGAGCCCATTCAATCATATCTCCCCAAAAGCAAACACGATATATTTGGCTACCCAAAGGAACCGACACGCCCGACCCTCTTTGGATACCTAAATCTCTCATTCATTAGTATCCAACTATTTGCATGAAGTAGAAATCAACTAAAAATAAAATATCAATTCTCTACTTCATGATTTGCTTAATTTCCTTTTTGTTCTTTTGCTTTTATTTCTTTGAGCCATCATGATATGATCACTTTATATAACTTGTGATATGACTTTCACATATTAAACCAAAATCCATAAATAAATCAAACTGAATAAAAATCATATCATTTTTCAAGTGATCTACTTATCCTTTTTATTTTTATCCTTCTAAATCCAATGTATGATATTTTTAAGACTAAATGAAATAATTGTCAAAATGGATTTAAAAGTATTTTAGGGGAATTAGGCTAAATTTATAAAATGCACATGTTTTGCTAGGCTACTTAATATATTTGCGTCATTTGTTTGCTTCTATCACGCTTAACCAAAATCTGAAAAATTGAAAGTTAAAATTCATAATAACTATGTGCTTTAAGAACAAATATAATGAGAAATTAATCTTACATAAAGCCATAGTTTATAAAATGTTTTTCATAAGATAAATATTAGAACACACCGCAGAAACAGTTCGCAGAATAGATAAAAACAAAAATAAAAGGAAAAGCATGATAATGGCTAATGCTGGGTGCAAGCAGTAACGCCTGGCGTTAGACAATATTGTCCAAATACTAAGCAATGTTATTACAGAACTGAAAAACCACCTTAAAATTGGCTACTTTCACTAAGTGAGTCTGATTCTCCAGTAGTTGAACTGCCTCGTTCCCTTGACCTTCGAGTACCGTGTGTCGAGCGACGTGGCGGATCCTCCACGGGAACCTCCCAATCCCTTTCTTCTGCCGGTGTTGGTTTCAACTTCAAGGCCCTGATCATGTATTGCATCATTTTCTCGATCCGTGACATTCTTTGTGTCGCATTCTCTTTGAATTCTTCAAACGTCTCCTGATGCTCCCGATTCATCTCTCGGAGTGAAACACCTCATCGTAGGGGTGGCCGTGAAGATGATGGTATATCTCGTGGTCGAGGGACTCGAACGGTTGAAGTAGAATAAAGCTCAGGGACAAGATCATTAATATAATTAGTTCGAATTATATACTCATACTTTTCCATCACCACCCGTTGTATAAGTCCTCCTAGGGGAAGAGTGTTGAGTCGAGACCGTCTTGGATCCTTCAACTTAAAAGTGTAACGAATCTGAGAGAGGATAAGATAAGCCACATCAAAAAGTACTTCCTACATTATATGATATGTCACTATGCTCAACTGTGCAGTAATCTTCTTTGTGTCTCCAGACTTCAACATAATTGTATGTCGTAAAATATCCTGAATTATAAATGCTTCCTCCCTAAGTGAAGAAACATCCGTAATCTGATCTTTTGTCTCTTTCCCATGCAATACCAGATTTACTGGTGTCCAATCCCGCTCAGCTCTATACTTTTCTACCATGTCTAAACGATAATAATTCTCTATTAACCCAAACTCATTTCGAAGATCGTCATGCGTGACTTGAATAACTTGAGACTGGATCATAGAACTCACTCCTCCATGAAGCTCCATTTCTGACGGATCATACAAATTGTTATAAAACTCCCAAACAAAGTCCGTAGAAAAGCAATCGTCGGAAATCACTAACAACACTCCTGATGCTGCTAGAAGATTCTGAATATGTGCATGACGTGGAAGATCTATGTGCAACACCATGCCTACACCAACAGTCGCCTTTTCAATCCCCATAAATGATTGATAAGACTCTTATGGAGGACGTGACGATGACTTTCGAGCACGGACACCATGCATACTGGAAGAAGCCATAACCTGCATGAACATTCAACACAATAACAATCAGCACAATTTTTTTTAACGCCAGGCGCATGCTCTGGAACATTCTATCACTACCAGTACACAATGCCAACCATATGTAATACTTGTAACTCAAAAAAATTGGTGAACAACAAAAGGATAAATGAAAGATCATCAATTAAAATCAAACTAACTAAAAAGGGTAAAAGCAAAGACTCATCTTTAAGAAGAATATCAAAACCTCATTCCCAACTCAATAACTTGCAAACACTAGATCTCAAAATCCTAAGATCTATCACATACCATAATAATGCACTTCAATACTTCAAAGGATTTCAATTTTGGGGTAGAGAAATGATTTCATCAAAAAATATGAGAAGAAAAACATCAATTTTACCTATATCTGAGAGTGCTGGCGGCGAAACTTGGAGAAGACACGACCTGAAATGATGAGAAAAGAAAAGAACTCGGATTTAGGGCTTTTTATATAAAGCGAACTCAACGCTAGCATTGACGTCAACGCCGACGTTATCCTATTTTCTTATATAATTACATGTTTCTCTGCTATTCATCTATCTATGTACCATTATGACTACACCTTATTTACTCTTTCATGAAAAGAAAAATAAAAAATGTTATATAATATAAAATATAAAAATATTTTAAAACCATCAAAATATGCTTAATTTAGCCTTCAAAACATATCAACTTTCTCTGAAATTTCTACCCTAAGAATGTCTATGTACATACTATCTATGCCAAAGAAATTTTTTTTTCAAAAACCTCAAAAATCGAGTACTGTTTCGGCGTTAACTACTTAACGCTAGGCGTTAGCCTTTTTCTCCAGATGAAAATTCTGCATTCACTAGTATTTTTCTGGTATTTTTCTAATGATTTTGCTTATTTTATTGTGTCTGATTTCAAATTACTTTATTATTAATTTGGTTGTTTTATTTCAAAATACAAAAAAAATTTCAAATAATTTAAAATGATCAAAAATATTTTTTTTGGTTGTTTTGTTTTAACTCCTTACAAAATTATGGTTTGACTACATGTCTTCACAAGAGCATATATCTTTGTCATTTTGTTTCAAAAGGTAAAAATTGATTAGGCATACACATTAAGATTCTCTTCAATGTCCAATTTTAATTTCAAATTTTCTAAACATTATTTTTGTCATGCCTTGACCTTAATCTGATTATGTGCAATGAAATAGTCTATAGATAATTGTGTATGATTGCCTAGCATGCCTCTAAGTATGAGTAATGCTTTATGTTAATCAATGAATTATACACTCACTATTTTGGTAATCTACATGTGCTCATAATCCTAGTCTT
The DNA here is from genome assembly GCA_033032865.1 of Dactylorhiza incarnata. Lineage (NCBI taxonomy): Eukaryota > Viridiplantae > Streptophyta > Magnoliopsida > Asparagales > Orchidaceae > Dactylorhiza > Dactylorhiza incarnata. The sequence continues at coordinate 23,357,311 of JAWHQI010000011.1, read as the reverse complement.
GCATGATTGTGTAGTGTAATAGTTTTAACATATTAAGTTCTATGTCTAAATTACCTACACCGTCTTTCAAAAATAAATTTCATGCATGATATAGAAGTGTTATTTCAATAATATTAATGCTTGCAACAACAAGTGAATTCAGAGACCTTTTGGCCCTTAATAAAAATCTAAAATAAAAAGCCAAAGATAACTGCACCAAGCACTACTCACCCTCCCGATAAGTCTTAATGAGCATTGTGAGGTTGAGCACCTTGGAAAGAATTGTAAAGTGTCTTGTGCAAACATATTTCTTTCTATCACTTCTATTTGTACACCGGATCACTAAAAATAAAAATCAATATAATTGCTTATGTGATCCCCCAAGCACTACTTCGCTCCCTGATAAGTCTTAATGAGCATTGTGTGGGCGAAGCACCTTGGTAGTTGTACGTATGTGCTTTGAAATTTTATTCTAGATGTGATGTGTGAAAGTAATTATATGATTACAATCTTATTATTGTTGTTACTATTTCACTACATATGTCATGTGTTTTTATTATTTCACTTGTATACTTTTATCAAAACACCTAATGCACACATCATTGATTTTCATAAAGCTTCCACTCATGAGAAATTGGATCCTAATGCAAACATTACATAATTCTCTAAAAACTCAAGTAAAAGCACTAGATTGCAATGCATGATTTCTACAATGTTTTCCTTACTTGAAATACGAATTGGTTACATTATAGTTATTATCTTTTTGAATATGTTAAATCATGCATGCCTATTAGTTATAAAAATTGTCAAAGTTAAAATGCTCAAATGTGAAGAGTCTAGACATAATGTTTGAATGGTCAAACTATAACAAAAATACTACTCTTATTTGTTTTGTTTTTGTTTTTCCGCATTTCTCTATCTAATCATGTATCCGTATATCATGTGCTCTAATGCTTATATCAAGTCTTAAATAACTATGATTTATTAATGGACTTCAATATAGCTATGTGAGTTGTGTGCTTAATAAATTCAAATAAAAATATAATTCCATAGGCTATGTACCTCTCATTAGATTTAAAATGCTTAAATGTTTCCAATAATTATTATCCATGACTTCATATCTCACCATAGCGGGGGCGTAGGGTTGTAGACATTAGATTACCTGACCTCTAAGTCATGTCTTGTCCTTAACCGGGGAGGGTTCCAGTGGGGCCTTCTGAGGCACTGGGGGGAAAGAGTGCTAGGGTGAAATTTAGTCTAGTGTTTGCATATGGGACTAACACCCCAACCTACGGCATGTTTGCAGCTCCTCATGCCCATCCGTCACTTAGTACAGGGCTAGGGTGTAGACATATTGTCTGGGTAGATTGGTTACTTGGAAATCATTACCTTTTCTTATGCTTAAAACTCTTATAAAGCAAGTGATTACATTCCTTTGGTATAATCATTGATTGATGTTCTTTCACGCTTATCATATATTTTTCCGTTGTGCTACTCTCTCCCTTAGCTCGATCATGACTTACTTTATGTTTACACAAAACTCTTATTCCTCTCTTAGTTATGTCCCAACTTTTGTCTTCTTTATTCTAGTTTTGTTTCACTCCACCCTCTTTTGCTAATAACAAATGGGGAGAATAAAATGATAAATCGTAATGATTAATGGAGTAGGATTCACTAGATTAAGGGGGAGCATAAATCTAGTCTATGGGTGCATACACAAAGGGGGAGCACTTTTGTAGGGGGGAGCATTTTTTAATGAACTATAATTATCTTATAATTACTGGGTGTCATATAACTTTATAAAAACACAAATTATTTATATATGAATCTGATTTATCTCTATTGGATTTGTTATTATCAAAAGGGGGAGATTGTTGGAACATAGTTTTCCGCATCCCTTTGATTTGAGAATAACAAATCCTACTTGTATTTGATCTTGTTGCCATTGTGTTTTTAGCATGCAGGTATGGACATTTATGACACCAGGATTGCTGAAACAATGCTCTGCCACTAAACACTAGCCGAAGGATTGAAAGCTGCTAAACGCCAGGCGTTAGCGCTAAATGAAATGCTGCGTTCGACGAGCTGGCGATCGACGAAATGGAACCGCTGAGAATGAATGCTGCGTTCGACGTACTGTAAGCTGCTTTCGACGAATGTAATGCTGAGTTCGACGAACTTGGGATCGACGAAATGAAGATGCTGAGAACGGATGCTGCATTCGACGCTCTGGCGTTCGACGAATTTCGGTCGACGAAAGAAGAAGCCCGTTCGATGAACTGCGTTCGACGAAAACTCTGTTCGACGAAATGGAGGTTGCCGAAAAGGAGGCTGACGAAATGCGTTCGACGAAATAAGCGTTCGACGAAATAAGCGTTCGATGAAATAAGCGTTCGACGAAATATGATTTCCGTTCGATGAAAAGGAGTTCGACGAGATGTGAAGACCGTTCAGCGATGTTGCCATCTGATTGAAGAAAGAAAGACAACGCCAGGCGTTAGTATCAACGCTGGGCGTTATGTGGATGACGAATTTGGCAAGGAGAAAGGAGACGTGATTGCACGAGATACTTTAGGAATGATTTGCCTAACGCCCCGTGTTAGCTTTAACGCCGGCGTTAGTATTGCCTAAAATAAAACATTCCCTAAAGTGCAGAATCTCCTTCCTCTTCTGAAGATCCGAGCCATTAATATATTGTTAAACATGGTCAACGCTAGGCGTTACGACTTAACGCCGGCGTTAGCTCAAATTCTATTAATCGGAGGATTTTGTCTTCTCCGAGAACTGATTGCCAACAGCCCTATTCCAGCACTTCAGAAACTTTGTGAGGGCCGTATTTCCAAAGCAACATATCTCCCACTCATATTTCAAAAGGAGGAATCAAAGGAGGCTTGGATCAACACGCTAACTCAACGCGAAGAATGCACGCTTGGACTTCAACGATCTTCAGCGATTCTTCGGCGTCTCCTTCAGATTACCTCATAGGGAGTTTTATATTTGTATTTTCTATTTTGTCCTTTATTTCATCTTTGTAATCGGTTCGTGAATTCGCCACACGGCGACTAGGTCTAGGTTGGACTTAGGGAGTAATTCGCGTCGTGTTGGCGACTGGGTCTAGGGAGTAGATCTAGGGGGTGCTCGAGGCCTTTCTGGTGATAGATTGGCTAGAGCGGCTTGAGGTCGTATCTGGGGAGAGATCGGCTAAAGCCAACCGGTTCGTGGGGATACGAGTCGGTATAGAAAACAAAAAGGGTTTTCATATTATTCGCTTCGATTTCTAGCGTCATTGAAATCGGATTTTGTAATCAATTTTATAAATGATAATCATGTCTTTTCTTGTTTAATAAATTTGATTTCATTTCTAATTTCATTATCTCTTTACTTTTGATTTAACTTCGATCAAAATATCAAAAGTTTTCTATTAAAGTTTAAAGTTTTTAAACTCTTATTCACCCCCCCCCCCCTCTAAGGGCGCCTGAAGATCCAACAGATATGTGGTCTCTAGGGATGTGGTATTTGATGAGCTAACGTCATACCAAGGTAGCTCTTATATAGAGTTACAAGGAAGCAGGGTTGATGGTGGACCAGAGGAAGCAGCAAGGCGAGTTCTGGTGGAGTTGCCTGTCTCTCCAGGTGCTCCAGGTATCTCTAGCTCTGGGCCAGGTGCTTCAGGTTCTGGAAGTAGGGGGAGCGATGCTCCATGTTTACCTGAAAGGATTGCTAGTCCAGAATCTGCAGTTGAAGAGGTCGTGCAGAGTCAAGCTCTGAGGAGGTCCAAGAGGACTATTATTCCACCAAATCGGTATTCGGGCGGAAACTTGGTGAGCTTTGTCTCATGTTTCTTTGCGGGTCCCCTGGATGAGAGAGAGACATCTTGTTATGAAAATGTCATTGGAGTCAAGGAGTGGGAAGGAGCCATGGATGAAGAGATGGCTGCCCTCAGGAAGAATTAGACTTGGGACTTGGTGCCTAAGGTTGAGGGTATTACTCTGGTGACTTGCAAGTGGGTTTTCAAGCTGAAGAAGAAAGCTGATGTAAGTATTGAGCGGTACAAGGCTCTCCTTGTAGCTCGAGGTATCTCTCAGAAGTATGGGGAAGATTATGAAGAAACATTCAGCCCCATTGCCAAGATGACTTTGGTTCAGGTGGTGATCGCTTTGGCAGCTTGTCAAGGGTGGAAGATTTGGCAACTCAACGTGAAGAATGCTTTCTTATATGGCGAGATTGACAAGGATATCTTCATGGATCATCCACCTGGTTATGTATCCGAAGAGCACCCAAGATATGTTTGCAAGCTCAAGAAGGCTCTTTATGACTTCAAGCAAGCGCCTCGGGCGTGGTACGGGAAGATAGCAGAATACCTCCAGTTCTGCGGATACTTTGCTTCTGATTCGGATTCAAGCTTATTCGAAAAGAAGACGGGGGAGCTTTAGGTCTTGGTGCTGCTATACGTTGACGATATGATCGTCACGGGAAATTCTGAAGTGGAGGTAGCTAGGCTTCGTGCTGAGCTAGCTATCAGATTTGGGCGAGCTCCACCATTTCCTTGGGCCTGAAGTGGAGAGGAGAGAGGGAGGAATGCTTGTTTCCCCGAAGGGCTATGCAGATCAGATCGTGAAGCAGTTTGGCATGGAAGGGGGGAAGAGCGGATCTACTCCACTGGAGGTTGGAGTTCATCTTCGACGAGATGAAGGGAAGGTTCTTACCGATCCTTTGGTGTTCCGGGCTTTGGTCAGAAGTCTGATATACTTGACGATCACGAGGCCAGATATTGCTTATGCAGGTGGCAAGGTGAGTCGATTTATGGCAGAGCCTCGGAAACCTCATCTTGTGGCGGCTAGGAGTATCTTGAAGTATGTCAAATCCACCTCGGATTTGGGTCTCTTCTACGGGAGTGATTCAGGCTTTTACTTGCACGTGTACATGAATGCTGATTATGGAGGAGATTCAAATGATCGTAGATCGGCGTCTGGGTATGTCTTTATGACAGGCTCAACAGCTATATCATGGTGCAGCAAGAAGCAGGATTCGGTGTCTGTCTCTACCACGGATGCGAAGTACAAAGCTTCGGCTTTGGCAGCTCAGGAAGCTGTCTGGCTTAGGAGGCTTGTGGAGGACATTCATAGGGAGGTGCGAGGTCCTACTCTGCTACGTGGTGACAATGAGAGTGCTCTCAAACTGGTGAACAATTCAGTTTGTCACGCGCATACGAAGCACATAGTGATTCATCACCATTTCATTCGTGAGAAGGTGTTGGAGGGATCTATGGTTGTGGAGCATGTGCAGAGCAAGGACAATGTTGCTGACATATTTACCAAGCCGTTGTCGAAGGGACCATCTGGTCAATTGCGGAGTTTGCTTTGGCTGACTTCCACTTCCCACTTCAAGGGGGAGTGTTAAATTTTTGAAGTGGAAGTGGAATGGTGTTGGGCGGTCTGCGGATTGGAGACCGCAAAGACTGTGCGGTCTGCATGGGTGATCTGGCCAAAGTCTTGATCTGGCGATCTATTCTGGGCCGTCTAATCTGGGAGACCGTTGGTGTTCGGGCGGCTTGCGCGGGTTGGTCTGGTGACTTGTCCTAAGTCGGCCAGATGTTCTTGGTCTGCCTTCTTACAGTGACCGGGCGGTCTGTTTTGGGAGACCGCGGTGACCGAGCGGTTTGGTTGTAACCGCAAGGTCTAATAAAGGAGATGAGAGCTATGTTGAGCTCGGGCGGTCTGCTTTGTGAGACCGCTCGCGATCTGATGGGCGGTTATTGTATCCCAGTTTTTGCGGTGACAATATTCGTCAGCCGGCCTATAAATAGGGGTGCAGGGCCCGTCATTTAAAATGAGAACTGTAAGAACTAAAGTTGGCTTGATTGTACGGGTCTCATTCTGAGGTCGTGCGGTCTGAGATTTTGTCTGATTGGTTTGTTTGTTCGCAGGTTAGCGACTAGCAGCTCGCGGTTAGCTTTCTCCTTTCTTCCATCTTTGAATAAACCAGTCCGGGCGGACTGTGTTTAGGAGTTCTTGGACTGTGCAGTGAACTCAGCTGATCAGGCGGTCTTAAGTGGCCAGGCAATTTTGAGATGCGGTCTGTAGCAGGAATCAGTTCTGTTCTCTGTTCGCTGGTGCTTCTATGATCTTGAGACTGTGCGGTCTAGGCGATCTCGAAGCGCGGACAGGTGTTCTTTCAGCAGTTGAATAAATCAGCAGGTCGAGCAGTCTGTGGTTGCGGTCTGGCAGTTCGAGGTCACCACGCCTGTTTTGTTTGTGTGGTCTCATGGGCTAACCGTGCGGCTTGCCTGTTCAAGCGGTCTCGGCGGTCTCTGCTTGTCAAGTCGTCGACAACTTGTTTTTGTGTTTTGTGCTTCTCTCCTTCGTGATTCTTATGAATCATGTCTCGCCATGTATACCTCGAATTGTAAAGAGATAGTTAATGCCAAAGGACTATTCGTTCTTCCCATTGTCATTGATTTGTCACGCTTGTGGATGGTGTGAAGTATTCTGCATTTTTACTTCTACTCCGGACCTCAAATTTTTTTAACAGTTTAGTTCATAAGCTAAAGTATAACTAAGATTTGCAAGGTACTAGTAATTATAAGAAAAATACTAAAGTACCTATGATGACCCTCGTCCGGTCCCGGGGCTGAGCCAGGTCCAAGGCATACATCTTGTCCTTGTCCTGCCTACGGTCACGACCTCGAAATCCATGACCTCATCCACGTACTCATCCCCTGAAATGCTGGGCCTATGGTGCAGCCTGTGGTGTTGGTGGTACATTCATTAGAGGGCAGGCATGTATTGTGGCACTGGTAGCACTCCGGTGGGGAAGGTGGCCCACCTCCTAGCCTCGGCACCTCCTGCATTTGTAGAGGCTGAGTAGCCAACACTATCGGCTCCATCTGCTCCTGCCTCTCCTCCTGGCGGGGTCGGCCCTCCATTCTCCTTTCCCCGATATCTCGACCCCTCTGCTGGTCTCTCCTACCACCCCGAACCTGGTCCTATGTCGGTCTCTTCCTTCCACTAACGGTGTGCTGGTCTGCCTCAAGTTTCTTGTCCATCTCCAAGATCCTGGCCAGACTGCCATCAGAAAAAAAGAGGAGGCCCTTGTAGAACCTTTTTGCATAACCTACATCGTCCAACTGATAAGAGTCTGTAAACTGGGCCAAGTGGGTAAACTCCCGGTGATACTCCATAACTGTCCTGCTCCCCTTCCTCAACTGTAAGAATCTATCCTCCAACTCGTCTCTCGTAGACTGCGGTACGATTGCTCCAGAAGCGCTGCCTTAAAATCATCCCAAGAAACGGCTGCAGCCTCCAATCCAGCATAAGTGGTTTCCAGCAACGACTTCCAACATCTCTTGGCATGGGACTCCAAACATGAGACCACTAAAGGCACTTCCATCTCTGTCGGACACTAAATCCCTGTCAGAATCTCGTACATGATGTTCACCCACTCCTCACTCTGAACCGCTGACTCCGTCCCGAGGTAAGATGGGGCAGAAAGACCACGGAAGACGCTCAGTCAGGTGCCCCTAGGGTTTGGCTGAGGAGTCGGAGCCTGCTGAGTCCCGAATGCATCCAGGATGGCTGTCAACATCTGTCCCATCTTCGTCTGCTGTAACAGAGTAGGAGATGGTGGTGGTGGGATGACGTTTGGAGCCGGAGGCACTCTATGATGTGGGGTGGCGTTCGTCGTGGGCTACAAAAGAAAATTGGCACTCGTAAGGGAATTTGGCTAAAAGATTCAGTAAAAAGTGGACTTTTTCATGTGATTCCCCATATGGGCACACCATTGCTTCTGCCACTAGTTTGTCCTTAAACTAAGCTCGCATGGTGTGGCATAGGGTTTGTGGACTTCTTTTCTTCTGATCGAGGTTTCTCTCTCATACCAGTTTGTATGACCCCATTTTTGCTACAAAACTGGGTCTTATGCCCAGAATCGCCACTTTGCATTGACACCAACACTCGAGAAGGCCACCACTACATAATGCTGATCCTGTCCGCAATATCAATCACAGAAGAAGAAAAGTACCAACGAATAATATAAGTTCAAGTCCACATCACATAATATATAAATCAAAAGATAGATGTCCACAGATAATAACTGAATAAAAGAGTAGTAGCAAGAAGGGCTCCTGCCCAGTACATCATAGCCTCACTACAAAACTCTCGCAGAAGCAAATCTACTAATAATCACTCACTAATCCTGAGACCGGTTCTCCTGTGCTAGACTGGCCCGCCTCCATCTGCACCGACCTCTGGTGGTGCTGCATCTCCTCGGTCCCCTAAAATAATATGGTCCACCGACCATTAGTTAAAAAGACTAAGCCTTGTTTCCCACCACCCATCCCCAGGGGATCCTAGGCACCGTGCGGGAGGGATGAAGCAGAGGACAGCAAGGGGTATAAAATAGCAGATGACATGACCTATCTACGGGAGTATCTACCACTACACATGTGTTTATATATAAATAGAACTATAAGTAAAATAGGGTAAAGTAAAGTAAGTAAGAAAGGTAACCTTTGATTTATAGGAAAGTCCATACAAACCTATAGACCATGGGGTCGTTTCGCAAGGCCTATCGTATAAAAAGTCTCATACCAATTTATACGATAGGGGTAGGGGTTGAAATGCAATGCTTATGCTATGACATGTAGAGTTATGCTGATTAATGTTATGATCACACAAGTGCAACTCACGCACCCGAATCTATGCGCACAGACCTTTAGTTCCCCCTTTTTGGAGCTAACAAAACTCCTAGGATACCCCCATAGTGGCAAACGGAAGTAGTGGGTTGGGCCTCACCCACCTCTAGGTTGGTATTCGCACTACCTAGCCTAGACCTATCATATGCCTCAACGCGAAGAACATAACTGCGGAGCGCCTGTGTACTCTTAGTGGCTGGTCCACCAGACTTTTCCTTGGCTAAGTGATAACCACACTTGCAAAGTCAAAGTATCAGCGTCGGTGCGAATGAGCGTCCAATACAATAGACCCACCACCTTTATGCACATGCAATCATGATTACCATATATCTCTGAGTCATAGGCTCCCCGGGCTAACTTGCCCATCACAATAACCTTTCGAGCCACTGGCTCGCCGGGCTAACCAATCTGTACCTACAACCACCGAGCCTACTACTCGTAAGACCAAACCAACTAACTACCCATAGCAACGGGGTATGGGTGTATGTACAATTAAGTTAATCTTAAGAAACAAATTATTCCTATGGCTTTGGGTTAACCATGGACTTCCCGAGGACTATCCTGTGAGGGGCTCAAAGCGGTACTAAGAGCTATGATGGGCTGAACCCCAAAGCTCCCTTTCCAAGGCACTTATTCTTATTGATGTCTACCCTTGACCCGACCACTATTAATGTTACACTTACTAACGTTAAGTGTGTTTTACTTCACTCCAAGGGAATGGCGATCTTTCGTCGATCCCAAGCACACTCTTGCCTCCTAGTCAACTAGACATCTTACTCCTACTTTCCTCTGGTGACCCCTTCTAAACCCAATCAGTCTGGGTGCACCAGCTTCTTTAACTCCTCATGTAAGACCTACATGCTTATCCTAACTCAGTATTTTCACTATACACAGACCATTTGATCTACATGAAGGATAACAAGAGTAGGACTCTGAATGCTTATCCAAATGACCCAAGATTCTTATTGGGGGTGTGTTATGACATTTTAAGACTATCTCCAGAAATTCATAATTTTCCTAATTTATTTCGAATTTATTATAATTTTTTCAAAATCAGGGACCCTATGACTTTGAACACTAAGTATGGTTTTATGATGAGCTATGGCCTTAATAAAATTTGTGCAACTGTATACCATCAAAATAACAGCCATATATGAAATTCATAAATTTCCAGAAAGGTTTTGACCTCCAATTAAAATATCGATTGATTTATCAAGATCAGGGATTAACAAAGAATGTACCAAAAATACACGATAAAAAATTACAGGAAAATTAACAGATGTCTAAGATGATCATAAAATTTCACTGCTCGAGTTCCATAATTTTTCAAATTCTTTTGACCATACAAATCCTTTACTTAAATAAACAAACCCTAGGGCACTTTGTGAAGGAAAGCAAATATAAATTCCTCCAAAAATTATGCTAAAATTAACATATCATAAACTTCCCCTAAATAGTTTTATGACTAAGCTACATGATTTTCCAATGAATATTAAACACTTAATTAATTCCCCTTGTAAATTGGTCAAACAATGAACTTGTGAATGAAGTACTACATAGATCAATCTAAAATTCACCATAAATTTATCATAGAATAATATCGCTAATACAAGTTCACTGCCAAAATTTCATGAACATCCAAGGTTAAATAAACATGTAAATCCTTCTTATAAGGAAGTGTCCTATTTGGTTCTTGATTAATTCAGAAGGGATAAATGTTCCTAAAAATTCTAGGTAAATTATCTAGGTCATAACACTGATGAGTCCTCATCATATACACATATTTGGACTCATCCGGGCCATTTTTCCTATCATTCCACTGCACTTTAGCCACATTTTAGCTCATAATTATCACTCTCTGCTAGGTGCGCGTCTTGGCCCGTTTTGGTGTAATTTCGTATCTTTCTTTGTTATTAGTTTTCTTGCGCTGTTAAGTCTCACTTTCAGTGGCTAGGTTAGTGGTATACGCTGGAACAGGTGTCGTGCAGGTGCTTCCGGTGCAATTCTGCACAGGAACACTGCGCACGATCACCGGTTCTATTGCGCACGACCACTGGTCGTGCGCCACTGATCGTGTGCACTTAACCATTTTTTCTGAGTTCTGTTTGGTGCAGTGCGCACGACCATCTACGATAGTGCGCACGACCACCGGTCGTGCGCCACTGTTTGTGCGCACTTATCATCAATTTCATGAGTTCTGTTTCAATCAGTGCGCACGACCACCTACGATAGTGCGCACGACCACCGGTCGTGCGCCACTGGTCGTGCGAACATGTTATTTTATAATTTCTGTCTTTGCAGGTTCCGTCCAGGCAGAGCGCACGATCACAGGATTATAGTGCGCACGACCACTGGTCGTGCGCCAATGACCGTGCGCACTGTTTATTCCTGCGCCTATAAATTGACCTGCTCGCGATTTTAGGTCACATCCCCGATACATCCGCCGTTTTCTCGCCCAGCTCCGCCGTTTCGCCCCCTTTCGCTGGTTCTTCGCCCCCCTAGGCCTCCTCCATCATCCAAGAGCTTCAAGGAGGAGATTCCACTCATCTTCATCGCCAAGAAAGGAGTTCCTCGCATCAGACGTGGCCGGATTGTAAATCGCTGGAGAAGACGGGTCCATTGGGAGGTGTGACAGCCCTCCTCTACCCCGGACGCAGTTGGGACCGAGTTAGGACGCGGATTGACAACCCGGTGCTTCCTACCGTGAATCTACAACGAGACTCCGGATTCGGTCGTATCTCTTGCCTCTTTCTTCTACTTGTGTGGTTGTAGTTGTTTGTAATCTCTATATTTAGATGCTGTATGCTATGAACTATGTGTATTATTGTTCATTTCATGTTTATGGAATTATTTAGTTCATATGTGTTAATGAGGAGCGCCGCTATCCATTTTCCACTCCACCACCGTGTCCGGTGCCGCACTAGCAATTGCTAGTGGCGTGCTTGCGACCCTCACTCCGTTAGCCTACTCGTCCATCCGCCTACCGAAGCGTGGCATCGCGGCCCGTATTCCATCCCGCCTAACGAAGCAGCGCGCTAAAGGCCTGCATAGTTCGATCCGTTTGCCTACTCGTCCATCCGCCCTTGCGACGCAGTGCGCTCAAGGCCTGCCTAGTCTCCATCCCGCCAAGCGAAGCATTGCATAGCGACATTGCATAGGAGTAGTCGTAGTATTTTCTCTTTATTTTTCACAAACCAAATCCCTTTCGTCCGCACCCCACCTATCGCTGGACTTCGATCTCAAGTCCTTCCTCGAAACCTAACTCCACCTTACTGTGTTCCTCAAGAGACCGACACTCGGGGATTTTCCCCATTATTATTACTTGCGCGACCGGTGCACTTGCCGAATCATCGCATCAAGTTTTTGGCGCCGTTGCCGGGGAACACAGTCGTGTGAGTTTTCTTGAGAGGGAGAGCTGAGAGAGAGAAGTTTCTTCCAGTGTTTATAGCCGCCTTTTTATTTTTGTTTGATTTTTAAATTTATATAGTTTATTATTATTTCTTCTCTCCTATTTTAAATTTTTAAGCAAGTTTAATCCAAGGAGTTTTATTAGTTTGTGTAGATTTCCTTGCAAAGAATTTCAGCCTCTTTATATCTGCTTTAATTATTGAAAATGTCGTCATGGGATATTTCACCTAGCTTTAATGATAAGATGGTTTATTATATAGACCAAATGAATGAGTTGAATGCTAGGCAGTGTAGGAACATTGTTTGCTTGTTGTGTCGAGGAGAGGGTCATGAATTGAAGGACTGTCCTAGTCTTTTCAAGCCTGACCGCCACCCCTCCACTCGGGACAACATTGCCCCTATCGCTCATTCTTTACCCATGGAGGCAATTGTGCCCTCTACCCCTGAGCTTGTCTTGTGCACGGACTCCTCACTCCCTGTTTATGGCTTCACTCCCAGTGATGATGATCACTCATCTGTTAGCCAACAAGGAGAGGAATGGGAGCTCCTAGATGCACCTGAGTATGATGAGGAAAGTATTCTTTCCATCGGGGAGGCTTTAGCAGATCTTTTTGCGGAGGAACCGAATATTTTTGTCCCTCCAGTTTCTTTGCAAGATTTTTCTACACATATTCTTTATGATCCTATCGAAGTAAAGGAGCTGGGTGATGCTTCTGACTCGGAGGGTGCTCCAAAGTGGGATGAGGATGTCATTTTCCCTGAGGGGGAGAATGAATACTTTGAACACGATGATGCACCTCGGTGGGATGAGGAGGATACTCTCTCTGATGAGGAGGTTTGCACTTCTTCATGGGACGAGGAGGTCCAAATCACCACTGAGGCTCCTGAGTTCTCAAGTCCCCCTTACTATGATATTTACGATGATGATAGTGATCTACCCTTGGATCTTGCTGGGAGCGAGACCGGGACCACTCCCCCAATTTTTGATTATTTAAGTCATTCTTCTTCTTTATTTCTTGATCCCCTTTCTTCATCCGAGCCTGTGCAGGTTGAGTCTTCACAGGTATCCCAGGAGGACTTGGAGCTCTTTGCTCAAGTCAATGATGAGAGTATCCTCTCATGTGAGGAGGTTTATTCCCCCTCCGTTGAGGAAGCTCCACTCATTGCCTTTTCCTCCTGCTGCCTCCCTGTTGACGATACCTTGCTAGGCAAGGATGTGTTTTGTGAGATGAGTGAGGACCAGGCCTCCTCCTTTTCTTACATTCTCTACCCTCTACCTGTGAGGAGCAGGTATCTATATTTAGGTAGAGGGGTGACTGCTCTGTCTCCGTATCGGTACCCGCTACCGATGCGCATATTAGAACAGTTACCTGTGCACTTTTCTTTTCATAGGCCTATAAGCTAGAACTGTACAAAATCTGAATAAGTCGTGCTGGGATGACAATAACCCCAGTAGTTATCTTACTTTTCATGCATTTTATTTTATTCAATCCTATTTAGTTAGCTGTAGTATTGTAGTTTATCTTTTTCTATTTCTTTTGTTTTGCGGAGCTGACCCCTGCAGGTACTTCTTCTGGATGGCGGATGCTGCAGCTTAGTCGTGGTTTAAACGCCAATCTTCTGGTGTGCTCATTTCTGAGCACTGGGTACTCTCTTTCCCTAGCTTTTTCTGATTTTCATGTCATAGATTATGTGGATTGTTTAGTTTAAGTCTGGGGGAGAGTAGTTTTGTTTACCCGCTCACGTGCACTATTGCACTGCATACTAGAAGATTTCATTTAAAATGTTTTGTTTATTTTCATTGCACACCACAGCACCCACTTGAGCGCGTACTCGTCTGTATGCGTGCTCTGTAGCGAATTTAATTCTTCTGCTTATTTGGGAAAGTCTAGGTGATGGCTTAGGACTATGCAGCAGAGTAAAATGTTGACTCTAGTAGTGCTCCTAGTCGAGTGCTCGGTTGCATAGAAATTCGTGTATATTAGACTTCTCTTTATACTTATGGTTTTATATTTTTCTATTAGTGTAAATGTTGTTTACTCTACTCAAATGGTGAATTCGGTGGAATCAAACGGTAGCATAGGGATGTGTGTAAACGATCGTTAGATTCGTATTGCTTGAGTCGGGAGAAAGGAGAATCTTTCTCGGTGGCTAGAACTTGCCCCAAGCGATTCTTGAAGCATTGGCATAGGATAGTTCCAGTGCGTGAGAATGACGTAGGCCATTATTTTGGCCCGGTTGAGCTTTTTATTTCATGCCTATCATCTACCCTTGCTAGCCCCTTTGTGCCTACCCTTTTCTTGATTCAGCTCCACATATATCTCACCAAAGCCTAAAAGCCTAACCTAGTCGCACACCCAAATCTGAGCTTTAGTTGCAGTTTTATTTACATTTTGGGGGATGTTGACTGTGGTGTTTATTATGTGAATCTGTGGATATGCTCATTAGAAAATTCTGCTGAAAGAAAAAAAAAAGGATAGAAAGAAAAATGAAAAGGAAAAGAGAAAAAAAAAAGAAGATTGAGTTTTCTTGAAAAATCATGTAGAAAATTATGTATAGGGAGTAGGCGGTGCACACACCTATGTTGCAAAAGTCCAAGTCTGGGGGTGTGATGCATTTGTTTATTATCGTCGTGCGGGTAGCTCTCTTTTATGCTCATGTTGGGTTAGGTGTGCTTAGCCATTTGGTTTATCTTTGTTTACCTCACCGTAACCCAAGCCCCATCTCTAGCCTAAAGTCCTACCGACTCACGCTATGAACCAAACCAGTGCCGTGGAGAGAATGTGACCGGGCAAGCCTATGGTCACCGACACTGATGGATTTCAGTGGAGTTTTTCCCGCATCCCGATCTTGGGCAATGCTCGTCTCAGCGTTTAGCTTACTTTCTCCGTATGCATGACCGAACGATTCACCGCTGTTCACCATTTTGAGTAGTTGTAATATGCTTTTACTCTTTTAGAAATATATAAACTGTTTTTATAATCAGAAATCTTTTCTACTATTTTTCTTATGCACGTGAGCATGCGACTTCGCATGGTACTCTGTAGTGTAATCATTAAGCCATCTACTGTTCTTTCCTAGTTCGCTTAGAATTTGTTTGCTCGGGACGCGCAAACAGTTAAGTCTGGGGGTGTGATGAGTCCTCATCATATACACATATTTGGACTCATCCTGGCCATTTTTCCTATCATTCCACTGCACTTTAGCCCCATTTTAGCTCATAATTATCACTCTCTGCTAGGTGCGCGTCTTGGCCCGTTTTGGTGTAATTTCGTATCTTTCTTTGTTATTAGTTTTCTTGCGCTGTTAAGTCTCACTTTCAGTGGCTAGGTTAGTGGTATACGCTGGAACAGGTGTCGTGCAGGTGCTTCCGGTGCAATTCTGCACAGGAACACTGCGCACGATCACCGGTTCTATTGCGCACGACCACTGGTCGTGCGCCACTGATCGTGTGCACTTAACCATTTTTTCTGAGTTCTGTTTGGTGCAGTGCGCACGACCATCTACGATAGTGCGCACGACCACCGGTCGTGCGCCACTGTTCGTGCGCACTTATCATCAATTTCATGAGTTCTGTTTCAATCAGTGCGCACGACCACCTACGATAGTGCGCACGACCACCGGTCGTGCGCCACTGGTCGTGCGAACATGTTATTTTATAATTTCTGTCTTTGCAGGTTCCGTCCAGGCAGAGCGCACGATCACAGGATTATAGTGCGCACGACCACTGGTCGTGCGCCAATGACCGTGCGCACTGTTTATTCCTGCGCCTATAAATTGACCTGCTCGCGATTTTAGGTCACATCCCTGATACATCCGCCGTTTTCTCGCCCAGCTCCGCCGTTTCGCCCCCTTTCGCTAGTTCTTCGCCCCCCTAGGCCTCCTCCATCATCCAAGAGCTTCAAGGAGGAGATTCCACTCATCTTCATCGCCAAGCAAGGAGTTCCTCGCATCAGACGTGGCCGGATTGTAAATCGCTGGAGAAGACGGGTCCATTGGGAGGTGTGACAGCCCTCCTCTACCCCGGACGCAGTTGGGACCGAGTTAGGACGCGGATTGACAACCCGGTGCTTCCTACCGTGAATCTACAACGAGACTCCGGATTCGGTCGTATCTCTTGCCTCTTTCTTCTACTTGTGTGGTTGTAGTTGTTTGTAATCTCTATATTTAGATGATGAATGCTATGAACTATGTGTATTATTGTTCATTTCATGTTTATGGAATTATTTAGTTCATATGTGTTAATGAGGAGCGCCGCTATCCATTTTCTACTCCACCACCGTGTCCGGTGCCGCACTAGCAATTGCTAGTGGCGTGCTTGCGACCCTCACTCCGTTAGCCTACTCGTCCATCCGCCTACCGAAGCGTGGCATCGCGGCCCGTATTCCATCCCGCCTAACGAAGCAGCGCGCTAAAGGCCTGCATAGTTCGATCCGTTTGCCTACTCGTCCATCCGCCCTTGCGACGCAGCGCGCTCAAGGCCTGCCTAGTCTCCATCCCGCCAAGCGAAGCATTGCATAGCGGCATTGCATAGGAGTAGTCGTAGTATTTTCTCTTTATTTTTCACAAACCAAATCCCTTTCGTCCGCACCCCACCTATCGCTGGACTTCGATCTCAAGTCCTTCCTCGAAACCTAACTCCACCTTACTGTGTTCCTCAAGAGACCGACACTCAGGGATTTTCCTCATTATTATTACTTGCGCGACCGGTGCACTTGCTGAATCATCGCATCAAACACCACCCTGGGAACCTCTCTACCAAGTTTCAAGCCACTCCGATGACATATGACCCTATTTTCTTCAATAGGTTCAATATACAACCCTAGGGTTTGAGCTAGGGTTCTACGGCACATCCACCCCAAACAACCCAAAACCACTTTTGGGCGGTGTTTTATGTGATACTAAATCAGTGGTCAAAGTTTCATAACATTTGGAGGAGGTTTGACCCCTCAAATCCAACAAGTGCACTTTTGACCTAATATCCCCTAGTTTGAACAAATTTGGGTTACTTAATTACCCAACCAAATCAATCCCAAATGGGATGACATTTTTACCAGAGTCATGTCATGACCTTAAGGACCAACCACCAAGATTTGGTAGGGTTTGGAGGTCTCTAGGCCCTAAAATTAATTTATATATGGTTTATTAATTTTTTATAAAAACTATAGAAAAAGTTTCTCCAAAAATTCCCATTTTTGGTTATGTTGAGGGTAATGGTATATCCAGCTTATGGTCCAAATTTCAAAGCATTTAGATGAGTAGTTTAGTGGGGAACCCATTTTTTATTTCTGGCCAACCTTACGACACCTTTCACCAAACTGAGTGCTGCTGTCAAGCCAGTGGGCCAAATCGGCTCAATTTAATTTTATATTAAACTAGACACAAGGATCTACAACTTTTGTCTCTATGTTTTTTTTCTGAAAAGGCTTCTAAGGGGTTCAGTTTTCTGTTTCAAAAACGTACATTCCTAGGAGAAAATATAACGTTAAATGATCATAATATTTCATAATCTGTCCAAATAAAAATGGAGGGCATTGGTTCATCTTCTCCAATCAGCCAACGTCCATGATTGGCCCGACCTATACCGACTTGGGAAGTGATTTCTGTTGGAGCCAATTTTCCGCATCTCTTGGTTTGAGAATAATAAATACCGTGTTGTTTTTGATCTTGTATTTTGTGTGTTTATAGTGTGCAGGTTGTACAGGAACTATAGCTACACATCCCTATGAGTAGTATGCTGATTAGAGATGATTCTCTAGAAAGAGAGCTAACGCCATGCTTTAAGAGTTAACACCCCGCTTTAAGAGTTAACACCCCGTTTAACTCTTAACGCGCCGCTTTAAGAGTTAACGCCCCGCTTTAAGAGTTAACACCCCGCTTTAACTCTTCACGCCCCGCTTTAACTCTTAACGCCCAGCATTAGCGTTAACGCCCCGCGTTAACTTTTTCGTCGATAAGGGATGTCGTCGAAGAGGGAATGACGTCGAGAAGAAGTACCGTCGAGTACCAAGAGACAACGCCAGCGTTGACTCTTAATGCCCATGTTGAGTCCACAAACTTCCATGATCTTGATGGTTGCGTGATTTCAGCCATGATACTGCACGATCACTAACGCTGGCGTTAACTCTTAACGCTAGGCGTTAGCTCCCATGCCTATTTAAAGAGCAGCCCCTCTCATTATATGGAGATGATTCCAGAATTCTGATTCTTTTAAGAGAGGCTCGTGTATAACAATTGAGAGATCTCCCTTGCACTAACATGAAGATTTAAAGAAGATTTTGAAGGAGAAGGTCTAGAATGCATATTCCATAAGAATGACGATCGCTTCAAGAACGCCAACGTCTACATCGCCTTCGTCTTCACCTTCAGAATTTCTTGGGGATTTTTTCTTACTTTATCTTGTAATCTTTTATTTTATTCTTTTTGTAATTGGTGTGGAAATATCGTTCGGGGAGAATGTCAGATTCCGGGAAGGATTTCGTGGGTAAATTCGTCGCGGTTGTTGGCGACTAAGTCCTTATGCGGCTTAGGGGGTAATTCACTGCATTGTGCGTGGCGACTAGGTTGAGGGTAGATCTAGGGGTTGGCTAGAGGCCTTATCTAGGGTTAGATAGGCTATAGCCAACCGATCCTTGGGAGAAGGACCAGTGAAACAACAAAAAGTGTTTTTACACATTCTCGCCTTGATTTCTAGCGTTATAGAAATCAAACATTTGTGTATTCAATTTATTATGAAATAAAATCATGTCTTTTAATGTTCTATTCAATTGATTTTATTTCCTCTTCAAGAATGTTTTAATTTATATTTTCATCAAAGTATTAAAATTAACATTTGTGTAATTATCTTTGAAATACAATAATCGTTTTCATTATCTCTGATTTTCTGGAATTGTATTTCATTTAAGATTTCGTAAGTAAAATCACTGGCAATCTTTTTGTGCTAAGGAAAATTTTCTGGCAAGCTAACGCCAGGCGTTAGCAACAGTTAACAAAAAGTTTTGTTTCTCTTCTTTAAAAAGGAATCTTCAATACAATCTTTTCTGAGATATCAAAATATATTTTCTTATAAAATATTCCTAAACTTCAGTCACAAACTATGATATTTTAAATTAAGGCTTAAAATTCTATAAAACCCTTATTCACCCCCCCCCCCCCCCCCCTCTAACGGCGCCGTAAGATCCAACACGTGGTATCAGAGCATAGGTTATTCCAATACGGCTTCACAACCGGGAATAATGGCGCTTCATGATCTCGCATCTTCTAGAGGGGATAAGTTTTATGAAAATAAAAAATCATTATCACCCTCTTTATTTATGGGTGAAAATTATAATGCATGGACAACTCATATGGAAAAATTTCTTAAAACTTTGGATATTGAAGTTTGGAATATTATAATTAAAATGCCCTCAATTATTCTAAATAAACATGAAATATTTTTAAATGCCAAATCTATGAATAGTCTATATTGTGCACTTGATCAAAATATTTTAAAACTTATTTATACGCTTCCTACTGCTTTTGAAGTTTGGAAATTTCTTGAGAATACTTATATTCTTCCTTCCACAGATAATGAATAAGAGAAATTCCTTATGGATCCAAGAGAAGAAACCGATGAGGACGCATGCTTGGAGGAAGATCTATCTAAGAGAGAAGAATACAACGTCACAATATTGGACTCAAATGATAACAACACATCAAGCAAAAGAGAAGACGAAAATTCAACTATGGAAGAGGAATGCGAAGAAGAGGTCAATGGAACCTTTGGTTCGAATCTTGCCTCATCCCATAGCAATGTAAGAAAATCAAAATCTTCTCTTTTTGTAACAAATTCCATTTCTACATTTCGTATGCTTGAATTTGCTAAATGTAGAATTAAAAATTTGAAAAATGCTAATTTCAAACTACGTTTAGAAAATAAAACTTTAAAAGCAAATGCTAAAGTAGAATCAAGTATTGATGTGTTAAATTCTCTTTCATGCTCTTTAGTTGAAATTCCTCTCCTTGTTTTGATTTTAATGATCTTAAAGAAAAATTCAAGGATGTTGAAAAAGAGCTTTAAATTTCAAAAGAACACAATTAAAAAGTGATAAATGAAAATAATGTTCTACCTTATAAACTAGAATCTCTAAAATCACATGTGCAAAAAATTTCAAATGTTTTTAAAAATCTTTTTCTAGTTTATCATCAAAATTCTATACAGCGACTACTAGTGTTTCAAACTTTATAAATCATGAACCTAGTAGAATATTTATTTCTAATCCTCATTTAGCATCTCCCAATAAAGACTTAAATGTTCTCAAATTTCCTATAAGTAATACTTTTGAAAATAATTATGAAAATTTGAAGTATAAGAATGTTAAACCAACGTATGAATGGAGACCCAAAATTAAAGATAAAACATTAACCTTATTTGAAAGAACTCATTCATCACTATCTCCCCAAAAGCCAACACGATGTATTTGGGTACCCAAAGGAACCATCACACTTGGTCCCCTTTGGATACCTAAATCACTTATTCACTAGGAATCATTGTATTGCATGAAGTAGAAATAAATCAAAATGAAGTTTTCAAAACTCTACTTCATGATATGCTTATTGTCTTTTTCTTTTGTTTATTTTTTATTTTTGAGCCAACATGTTTATGGTCACTTAGATATATTATGCAATATGACTTTCACTTTTTAAGCCTAATATTTATCAAATTAAATTAAATATAAAGTCATAAAGTTTTCAAGTGATCTATCTTTTCTCTGTCTAGGTTTTATCCTTTCTTAAATCCATTGTCTATAAATGTCTTATTTTATCACTATAAATTGAATGCTAAATTTGCTAAATGATATTACCAAGTCAAATGAAATTACTTTCAAAAATGGATTTAAATGAGCTTTTAGGGGTCTTAGGCTAAAATATTAAATGCGCAACTTATTGCGTATTTGTCTATTTTCTTTGTTGCATATGATAACCCCTATAATGGAAAATCATGATCTAGAAAAATCAAAATTGAAAAATTACAAAAATGATGAATATGGTTTCACAATCACCGCCATGATCTATGCTAAAATTCATTATAATCATATATCAAAATTCATGATCTATCAAGACCTATCTTAAATCAACTAATTCTATCAACCTTAGGAATTATGAAATATATGATTGTGATTGGTATTATAGTTTCATATCTTGTTTAGTGTGTGTGATGTGCATCTCTATTATTTGCTTGAATTCATCATATTTAGACCTTAAAATTAACTTGACATTAACAAGATGAAATCAAATAGAATTGCATCTTCATTCTAGGTCTATAAAATTTCAAAACTCTATAATTGATAACAAAGCATGACTGCTACAATGTTTATGTTTACTTGAAATGCAAATTTTATTACATTGTAGTTTTTGTATCTTTTCTTGATAGTATAAAATCATGCTTGCAATTTTATCTTAATGGAATAGCATCACTTCAATCTCTAACTCAAACATCAACTTTTCAAATTTAAAACTCATTATCTTTTATATGATTTTATCTTCTAAAATGATGTTTATGTTTAAGAGTGCTTATTATATTCTTCTGCTAAGTTTACCACTTATGCTCATTCATGTCTATTATTTTTAACACCATAGTTTTCTTTTCAATAAGTGGTATCTTAAAATAAGAATGCTTACTTTATCATTTCAGTTATGTTGCTTACTACTTTATGTTCCATCATGCTTATATTTTTCTCAACAAGTAGTATTTTACAAGCTTTTGATTGCATCCTATTTTTCTTCTCGACATAGAACATACTACTCCTTATTGCACACTCTCACCTAAACCTTCTTTTGATACTACTAAAAGGGGAGAATAAATTACATATATCTAATATTTAGGGGGAGTACATTATATTGATTTCAAACTCAAAGAAAGTATTTATGTAGGGGGAGTACTAATATAGAAGGTGCATACACTATTCTATGCTCGATCATGACAATCCTTCAATAAGTGGTTCCTAATCAATCTGAGTAGATATACACTCATCCCTACCCACTTTTGCTAATAACAAAGGGGGAGAAGAAATTGAGAAATCTAGTAAAATAGATATTTAGGGGGAGTAAATTATAAGTGAACACTTATGTAGGGGAGGACTTCATATAGAAAGAGTATGCATTATCGCCTTCAAATCTATCACGATTTTAACCTATTATTCATGCATATCTTATTACCACACTTATTTATTAACATAAATTGTCTTAATCTCACTAACTTCTCATATAGGTATTTATTACTATCAAAAGGGGGAAATTGTTGGAGCCAATTTTCCGCATCTCTTGTTTTGAGAATAACAAATACCGTGTTGTATTTGATTTTGTATTTTGTGTGTTTATAGTGTGCAAGTTGTATAGGAACTATAGCTACACATCCCTATGAGTAGTATGCTGATTGGAGACGATTCTCTAAGAAGAGAGCTAACGCCCCACTTTAAGGGTTAACACCCCGCTTTAAGAGTTAACGCCCCACTTTTACTCTTAATGCCCCGCTTTAAGAGTTAACGCCCCGCTTTAACTCTTAACGCCCCGCTTTAACTCTTAACGCCCCGCTTTAACTCTTAACGCCCAGTGTTAGCATTAACGCCCCGCGTTAACTTTTTCGTCAATAAGGGATGCCGTCGAAGAGGGAATGACGTCGAGAAGAAGTACCGTCGAGTGCCAAGAGACAACGTCAGCGTTGACTCTTAACGCCCGTGTTGAGTCCACAAACTGCCACGATCTTGACGGTTGCGCAATTTCAGCCACTATAGTGCACGATCACTAACGTTGGCGTTAACTCTTAACGCCATGCGTTAGCTCCCGTGCCTATTTAAAGAGCAGCCCCTCTCATTATTTGGAGATGATTCCAGAATTCTGATTCTTTTAAGAGAGGCTCATGTACAGCAATTGAGAGATCTGCCTTGGGCTAACATAAAGATCTAAAGAAGATTTTGAAGGAGAAGGTCTACAATGCATATTCCATATGAAGAACGATCGCTTCAAGAACGCCAACGTCTACATTGCCTTCGTCTCCACCTTCAGAAATTACTGGGGAGTTTTTCTTACTTTATCTTGTAATCTTTTATTTTATTCTTTTTGTAATTGGTGTGGAAAAATCGTTCGGTGAGAACGTCTGATTCCGGGAAGGATTCCATGGGTAAATTCGCCGCGGTTGTTGGCGACTAAGTCCTTGTGCGACTTAGGTGGTAATTCGCCGCCTTGTGCATGGCGACTAGGTCGAGGGTAGATCTAGGGGGTGGCTAGAGACCTTATCTGGGGTTAGATAGGCTATAACCAACCGGTCCTTGGTAGAAGGACCGGCGAAACAACAAAAAGTGTTTTTACATATTCTCGCCTTGATTTCTAGCTTTATAGAAATTAAACATTTGTGTATTCAATTTATTATGAACTAAAATCATGTACTTTAATGTTCTAATCAATTGATTTTATTTCCTCTTCAAGAATGTTTTAATTTATATTTTCATCAAAGTATTAAAATTAACATTTGTGTAATTATCTTTGAAATACAATAATCGTTTTCATTATCTCTGATTTTCTGGAATTGTATTTCATTTAAGATTTCATAAGTAAAATCACTGGCAATCTTTTTGTGCTAAGGAAAATTTTCTGGAGAGCTAACGCCCAGCGTTAAACTTAAAGCCAGACGTTAGCAACAGTTAACAAAAAGTTTTGTTTCTCTTGTTTAAAAAGGAATCTTCAATACAATCTTTTCTGAGATATCAAAATATATTTTCTAATAAAATTTTCCTAAACTTCAGTCACAAACTTTGATATTTTTAATTAAGGTTTAAAATTCCATAAAACCCTTATTCACCCCACTCTAAGGGCACCGTAAGATCCAACACGTGGTATCAGAGCGTAGTGTTGAAACCGATTTCTCGATCTCTTTTGAATCTCGGGCCCTCAACAAGTTGAGGGGCATCTAGCCCTTACTAGTCCCTCGGAAGGAGCAGACTGGGGACTCGGAACCATACTAAGACCTTGGTCACAGCGAGGAGGTCCCACCGCAAACCCGGAAGATCGTTGAGCGCTTCCTCTCCCAAGCCAAAGCTGAGACTCGGGCACCTTGGAGAGCAAGAGAGCTAATCCAAAGTAACCAAGGGAGGAAGAAGCTCAGAGAACTGAGATTGGAATCCTCTCCCAAGGTGCCCTTTAAGGCCTATTTATAGTTTTTTGCTCGTGGCCTGCGAGAGAGCTACTAGCGAGAGCTCCCGCGAGTCTCCTCGCGAGTATGGCTCGCAACTCCCTTCTTGGGCGAGCGCTCTGCGAAGGTCCCGCTCACCCTCCCTCTGGCGACGTTCGCCGAGGCCGGGTCTCGCATTCACCCCTGCGAGCTCCACTTGGCCCTACAAAAATCTATTAAAACAACTGAGCTCGTCGAGCTAAGAAGTAATTCCATCAAATTAAACATCTTGTTACTCATACGTCAAACGCAGAGCTGAGATCGTCGATCTCAAGCTGGAGTTCATCGAACACAGAACAACGGATTTCGTCGAACGCAGATTGAAGTTCGTCAGACGCAGATTGGAGTTCGTCGGACGCAGATTGGAGTTCATCGATCGCGAAGATCTGGCTTGCCCGCCTTCCTTTGAGCGGTCGGCGAGTGCCCGGCTCGCCTGCCTTCTTGCGAGTGAATTCTGAGACTCTGGCTCGCCTTCCTTGCCATATTTTCCTGGAGACTCTGGTCGGCGAGTTTGCCACTCTGGCTCGCCTTCTTGCGAGCGGACTTTGAGACTCGGGCTCGCAAGGACAGTACTCGCGTGCCTTCCTGCGAGCTTCCCTTGGCCTTGTGAAGATCTGCTGAACTGGCTGGGAGAATGAGCTCGTCGAGCTGAAAAGCGATTTCATCGAACTGAAGCGCGACGCTCGTCTAACGCAGAACGGATTTCATCGAACGCAGATTGGAGTTCACCGAACATAGAAACTTGGAAAGAATCTGGCTCGTCCAGAAGACCACTGCGAGCGGACCACGAAGATCTGGCTCGCCCACCTTCCCCACGAGTGGTCGGCGAGTACCCGGCTCGCCCGCCTTCTTGCGAGCGACATTTGAGACTCCGGCTCGCCTTTTTTGTCACCTCCTCCGCCTGCTAACTTCTCAAATCTATGACCAACTCCTGGCGAATATTGGGGTTGTACACAATCCCCGCTCTTTGCGAGGCTACCTAGGCTCGCGAAGAATCATCCAACCTCGGATATTCGCCGGCCTTTCGACGACATGGCGCGAATCTTTTGGTGGGGCCCATGTCCACCACTATAAATACCACCCTTCCCGGCTGGTGTTCAAACTTTTTCTCCCTCTCTCCCTTTTCTTACTCGCCGCGAGCCCCAACGTGATGTCCAAAAAGGAGGAGATGTTGGCTCGCCTGAAGGCTTCGCAGGTAGCGCAAAAAGGGAAATCCACCGCACTCGCTTCCTGGGCCTCTCCGCTACGTGCGCCGCCTCCGCCCTCCATCAAAATGGTGAAGACCATTCGACGCTCGCCTAGCGAGGATAAGTCCTCTTTTTCGTCTCCATCCCCCTCTATTGAGCTCGCCTCGCAGGTACTACTGTCAAGTTCTCCTATTTAATGTCTTTCCCTTCTGACATTGCTTCTTCACTCACAGAACGCTTCCCCGGGGGAGAATACCCTGGGGAAAACAATTATGGAGACCCACATTCCCACCCCTGGCGGGGCTGGTACTCTTCTCGCAGATGTGGGGTCGCCAACCTGCGGGACCCGCCTTCTCCATGGGGTGAGTTGTTCTCCTCGCCTTCCTATGTAACATATTTCCTTAGTCGTTAAGTTTCCCTTTTTATGCAGTGTCTGATGTCGCAAATTTGGAGGACCGGATTTCTCCTCCATCGGACCCTCCGGCCCCGCCGAATCAGACTATCATCACTCCCAGATTCGGCACTCTGGGACTAAGGAGCTCCGGAGGGACATTACTTGCCGAGCCAGGACTTGCTGCAAAAACTGTGTTCCCTCCCAGTCTGGGGAAGGCCGTCACCCCTGCCTTCGTCGAAGCATTCCAGGGTCGGCCAGGGCACCTCTAGCCAGTGGCCCAGTACCCAAATTTCTCCACTAGGTTAGACCGTCCCTGCAGAGTGTCATTTTCCACCTCCTTGCTGATTTCTACCTTGCAGGTGATCCCCTGACCTCGCCCACCGAGTCGGAGCATGGAGAGGTGGAGATGTCGCCACCCCCCTCGCCGAGTCAGGTCGCAGATTTTCTGGGGGACCCTAGTAATCCAGAGCAAATGAAGAGGCGGGTCACCGAGATATTCCAGAAGCATACTTCCCTGCTGCGGGATCTACACGAACAAAATCGGTAGGATCGGCTCGCGTTCGAGGAAAGATTTGCTGCGATGGAGGATGCGAACGCACGCGTCCTCGCCGAGGTGCGGCCGGTCAATCATGGCGAGGTGAACTCACCCGGGGAGTACGTTGCTCGGATTGAGGATTACGCGCGGCTGATAACTCACACGGCCAGGTCAGTTAGCGAGTACAACTACCCGCGAGTTCCCCCTCGCTCTGGTGTGTGTTGGGTTTTCTTCATACCATTTCAGAAATGATAAAACAACATATCATATATGCGCAGCGGAATAAAAACAAGAACAACCCAAAAAGAGTTATAAGGAACTTGCGATTTCATTGATTCAAGAAATAAGGAAATATCTACAACATATTGCAGAAAATATACCTGAAGGGGGTTGAGTCTCTACTCAACCGAGATGCTCCAAAGGTAGATGAAATCGTGCGGCTGAGTTCCTTGCACATAAATAGATCTGTGCCTCTACAGAAGTCCACACGAGCACTAGAGAACCCTAGCCTCATGTCGCACAAGATCTAAGTCGGAGAAGAACTGTCCTCTACGTCTTCCACGGACTGCTAGGTCCGATTACAGGAAGAGGCGACAACGGCGGCGGAATCGCTAGGTCGGAACACTTCCTTGCGGGGTTTTAGAGGTTGAACACTTCCATCGCCCTAACTATCTCTTTCGCAAATAGATCGCACAAAAGGATCGAGAGCATTTAGGTCAAAAGAATCGCATTCTTTTATACCCCCCCCCCCCCCAACCCATCAATTACAGCGTTCGACAAAATGGCAAGCATTCGTCGAACGCGCTTCGACAAACTGTTCGACGACCGTGCTACGCTAGTCGTTCGTCGAACGCAGTATACAAGCCGTCCGTAGAACGCAGTATAACAGCCGTTCGACGAACGCGCTATGCTAGCAGTTCGTCGAACGCAGTATACTATCCATTTGTCAAACGTAGTATACTAGCCATTCGTCGAACGCAGTATAACAGCCATTCGATGAACGCGCTACGCTAGCAGTTCATCAAACGCAGTATACTATCCGTTCGACTAAGCCGCACAGGATTGGCCTGATTACATGAGAAATCCAATGATTTAATTTCTCGAGAAACCCAATGATTTAATTTCTCGAGAAATCTAAGGATTTAATTTCTCGAGAAATCCAAGGATTTAATTTCTCGAGAAATCCAATGCAGGAAAATATTTCTCGAGAAATACCAAGCCTTGAAAAATTACTTCTCGAGTAAACCCAAGCCAACACAATTCTTCCTCCAACTTCTCAAGACGCTCTTGTGTGTGACCCCTTAGGCTCATATCGCGTTGGCAGTGAGACTAGATATTTGACCACTTCCAGATCACCATGGAAACACCAACAGTCTCCCACTTGATCTTGAACGTATCAAATAAAAGTCTCACAAACAATGAGAGGCATCTATCAATGCATCATTGCTACCCAAGCAATAAAAGTTCATAACTCAACAAGTCTGTCTTGACCAATGTATCAGTGTTGTCATGTCCCTTTGTCCATTACATCCTGATAGAACTAGAGGCAAGGACCATGTCACCCTCATAATTGTTCAATCCCAGTTTCCTGATCTAGAATAGACTGACAAAAATTGGTGAGCTCAATATCATATATTGACTCGACCAAGCATGGCCATGCATTTAATAGTCTCATTCAATCAAGGGGCCCATAGATGTAACTCCTGTCATAAAGGAGGATAAATTCCATTTCTGCTCACACACAAACATCCAAATGACTCGTAACATACCCAATAACCACCCGTATCATCAACCTTTCTCAAGGAAGACTTTAGATGGCATCAAAGTACGCTCTTCCTCACCTGATGAATGATGTGACTTCAGGTCAAAGGACCACAAACACCATTGTCACTTGAGACCTACTTGTGACACATTCATATGACAATCCACAAAGTACTCTCACGGTGGGTCTTTCTAGTACAACTTGTTCCTAACAAGTACCCATGTGATGACTTGATATCACAATATCAGGACCTGTGAGAACGGGTCATCAGGCAACGCACATGCTAGTCTTATGGTCTCATCCTCGCCCTAATGTCTAGGACGATACCTCGATCAGGGACCATTTAAGAATGAAGCTTCATTTAAACATAGGCCCTCACATTCAAGTCACGTACTTGAATTCTTATGGAAGCAAACACTCTAAGGGCATTCATTATGTTAATTAGTCTATCATATAGAAACAGTTGACCTAATAAAAGAACTTGCCATAAATGTAAAATGAAAAAACCATAGTACATATCACAATTCATCAAATGAATAAACAACCAACAAACATACAATCCACAAGGCTCCCACTAAAGATGATCATTCAAGTATCTAATACCCATTTATCTAACATGACCATCATGCTTCCTTTGAGCAAGAGGCTTTGTCAGTGGATCCGCTATGTTTTCTTCAGTCGGTACTCTGCAAATGCTCACATCTCCTCGATCGACAATCTCTCGAATAAGATGGAACCGCCGAAGTATGTGCTTGGAGTGCTGATGAGATTTAGGTTCCTTAGCTTGGGTGGTGCATTTCCTAATCCACGCAGCGTCCTTTGCCGCATTTGCGGCATCAATATACTCGGCTTCTATCGTAGAATCGGCAACTGTCTCTTGCTTGGAACTCTTCCAACTTACAGCTCCTCCATTAAGGCAAAATACAAAACCTGATCGGGACTTTGAATCGCCCTTATCAGTTTGGAAGCTAGCATCTGTGTAACCACTTACAACGAGCTCTTCCTCTCCACCATATACCAAGAATGTATCCTTAGTCCTTCTCAAGTACTTTAGGATATTCTTGACAGCTATCCAGTGACCATAACCAGGATCAGACTGATACCTGTTAGTCATGCTCAAAGCATATGAGACATCGGGTCGAGTACATAACATTGCATACATGATTGATCCAATTGCCGAGGCATATGGAATTAACTTCATGCGGTCCTTATCTTCCAAAGATTTAGTACACTGGTCCTTAGAGAGACTCACACCATGTGACATGGGTAAGAATCCTTTCTTGGACTCAAGCATGTTGAACCGTTTCAACACCTTCTCAATGTATGTACTCTGGGTCAAACCCAGCAACTTCTTCGATCTATCTCTATAGCTCTTAATA
Source organism: Dactylorhiza incarnata (assembly GCA_033032865.1). Classification (NCBI taxonomy): domain Eukaryota; kingdom Viridiplantae; phylum Streptophyta; class Magnoliopsida; order Asparagales; family Orchidaceae; genus Dactylorhiza; species Dactylorhiza incarnata. Next base: position 23,327,770 of record JAWHQI010000011.1, on the reverse strand, counting down.
CCAAGTATATAAGTCGCTTCACCCAAGTCCTTCATAGAAAAACAATCCCCTAGCATGTTCTTAATAGCTTGCAGGGTCGGAATGTCGTTCCCGATCAACAGTATGTCATCTACATACAATATCAGGAAGACAACAATGCTCCCACTAATCTTCTTGTAAACACAAGGCTCATCTTCGTTCTTGATGAAACCAAACTCGTTGATTTTCTCATCAAAACGCAGATTCCAACTTCGAGAAGCTTCTTTCACTCCATAAATGGATCGATTCAACTTGCATAATTTAGTGGCTTCATTTGGAGATACAAAACCCTCGGGTTGTGTCATATACACTTCCTCAAGGAGATTTCCATTAAGGAAAGCCGTTTTAACATCCATTTGCCAGATCTCGTAGTCATAATACGCAGTAATAGCAAGTAAAATCTGATGGACTTGACCACGGCTATAGGAGAAAAGGTCTCATCATAGTCAACACCATGAATTTGCCTGAAACCTTTAGCCACCAGCCGGCCCTTGAATGTCTGTACATTCCCATCTATGTCGGTCTTCTTCTTGAAGACCCACTTGCACCCTATGGGTCGTACCCCTTCAGGTGGTTCCACCAAGGTCCAAACTTGGTTTGTATACATGGAGTCCATTTCAGATTTCATGGCCTCAAGCCACTTCTCGGAGTCAGGTCCACACATAGCCTCTTGATAGGTTGCAGGCTCATCATCATGATCCATAAGCAACACATTACCTATTTGAGACACGAGAAATCCATATCTCTCAGGCTCAAATCTTGTCCTATCTGATCTACGTAGGACTTGTGTTTCTTGAGCAGGTTCTCCAGCTACAACAGATTGTAGTCCTTGCTCAGGTTCCAATTCATGTTCATTCATTGTTTATGGTTCTTGAACCTCATCAAGTTCCACCTTTGCAGTCTTTCTGGATAAGAACTCTTTCTCCAAGAAGACGCCAGTCCTTGCGACAAACACTTTGCACTCGGACGGCAGGTAGAAGTAATACCCTTTGGTTTCCCTAGGATATCCCACAAGATAACACTTATCTGATTTGGGTTCCAGCTTGTCAGACATTTGACGTCATACGTATGTCTCACAGCCCCAAATCTTAATGAAAGACATACTAGGACGCTTCCCAGTCCATATCTCATATGGTGTCTTTTGAACTGTTTTCGTTAGAACGTGATTTAGTGTAAAAGCAGCAGTCTCTAGAGCAAAACCCCAAAAGGAAATGGGCAGATCTGCATGACTCATCATCGATCGCACCATGTCTAACAAGGTACGATTCCTCCTCTCAGAAACACCATTGTGTTGCGGTGTTCTGGGTGGGGTGAGCTGTGATACAATACTACACTCTTTCAGATGATCACGGAACTCCTGACTCAAATATTCGCCACCTCGATCAGATCAGAGTGCTTTTATCCTTTTACCCAGTTGGTTCTCTACTTCATTCTTAAACTCTTTGAACCTTTCAAAGGTCTCGGATTTGTTCTTCATAAGAAACGCGTATCCGTATCTACTGAAATCATCAGTAAATGCAACGAAGTAGTGGAACCCACCTCTAGCCAATAGAACTCATGGGTCCGCACAAATCACTATGTATGACACCCAAGAGATCCTCTGCCCTCTCAGTATAACCAGTGAAAGGGGCTTTAGTCATTTTGCCAAATAAGCAAGACTCACATCTCTCAAATGCTTCATAATCAAATGAGTCCAATAGTCCATCTCTATGGAGCTTGGATATGCGTTTCTCGTTTATATGGCCCAAACGACAATGCCAAAGGTATGTAGGATTTGAGTCATTTGTTCTTAGTTTTTTATTATTTTCAACATTATAGATCGGATGGTCTAAGTTCAAAACATATAAACAATTAAACAATTGGGCTACACCATAACAAACATCATTCATAAAAATCGAACAACAATTGTTCTTAATTATAAACGAAAAACATTTCATGTCAAGACATGAAATGGATATAATGTTTCTAGTAATGGCTGGAACAAAATAACAGTTATCTAATTCTATTACAAGCCCAGTGGGCAAAGAAAGACAATAGGCACCAACGACGACGACAGCAACTCTTGCTCCATTCCCGACGCGCAGGTCTACCTCCCCTTTACCCTGCATTCTTCTCCTTCTCAGTTCCTGCACATTTGTACAAATGTGAGAACCACATCCGGTATCCAATACCCAAGATGAAGGAGCAGAAAGGTTTATCTCTATAACGTAAATACCTGAAGTGGAAGTCACACTTCCCTTCTTCTTTTATAGATCCTCAATGTAGAGGGGACAGTTCTGCCTCCACTGCCCTGCCTTACCGCAGTGGTGGCATTTTCCTTCCTTCACCAAACCTTTCCTTTTCAGTGCAGAAGACTTGGGATCAAGAGGAGACTTAGATCCAATCTTCGTCTTCTTAGATCCCCTGTCCTTGCCCTTGCCCTTATGCACCATCAGTATGGGGCTGGTAGGCTTGGCCTTCTTCATGTTGTTTTCGGCAGTTCTCAACATGCCAAGGAGCTCGGGTAGTGTCTTTTCTATTTCATTCATGTTATAGTTAAGACGAACTGCTCATAACTGTCCGGCAACGATTGCATGATCAGATCTGTGGCCAACTCTTGGCCCAAAGGAAAACCCAGTTTTTCAAGGTTCTCTATATACCCAATCATCTTGAGTACGTGAGTCCCTACTGAGTCTCGAGCTCCCATTTTGCACTGAAATAATGCCTTGGATATCTCAAACCTCTCTTGCCGGGCTTGCCCCTCGATCATTTTCTTGAGGTGCCAAATTATCTCATAACCACACATGCTCTCGTGTTGCTTCTAAAGCTCAGAGGACATGGTAGCAAGCATGAGGCATTCCACATCCAAGGTATCATCCTGATACTTCTTGTAAGTATCTCTATCAGCTCTAGGAGCATTTCCGGCTGGCTCTGTGGGGGCTTCACCTTCCAAGACATAGAGCTTGCGCTCTTGCCTGAGAATAATTCTCAGGTTCCTGTACCAGTCGAGGAAGTTCGTCCCATTGAACTTATCCTTCTCAAGGATGGCTCTCAAGGACAATGTGGAGTGAGATGTATTTGCCATGGAAATTCTACAATAAATTTGCAAAAGATTTCCAGTACCATATTTCAAAATACATTTTACTTTAATAAGGACTTCTATTAAAAGGGCTCCCACTATTTTAATCAAATCGATAGTCCTTAATATCGATTCGGAGAGTTTGTGCATGCTACTCTCTTAGTGGACAAGAACCGTATTTCACCAACACAATGACTCTGCTTTGGCGTTTCTCTCACGTTGTGGTTATTTAGGTAGACAACACTTGTCAATTGCATCACTATGCAACTCTTGTATGGTTGGTGAATAACTCTTTATTCGCATCCATCATATGGTGCATGCCAACCCTATGCCTCTAGGCACTCAACCTTTGAGGTCACCTAGTTAAGATAGACCCGATGTCGACAGTGGGATATCACAATTATTCGCTCGCACCCTTACCAAGATAGATTAATGCACCTTGCTTTGGCAAGCCCACACTTCATCGATCGAGGCAGGAAGAGTGTCATCCATCGGAAAACATCCGTATACTAAATATTGGATAAGGGATTTTATCTTTCGATTGATGAACATTTCATCGTGATTAACATTTAATCACCGTGCACATTCACAAAATTGAAATACAATCTTTCAAACCAAATGCATCCCCAATGTGCACAAAATAAAATTATCAACACTTGATAGAAAGGGGTTAAATCTGAGCATTTAGAACACTTCTAAATCTCCAGATTTACATGCATTTGACATAGGCAAAACAACTCCACTTATGCAGTAGACAAGCTCGTCTCTCATCGTCAGATTCAAAATCTAAGATGCTTGGTTTCACAAACCAATTAGAGAGACGGTTACTGTTAAGGAGACACGATTTCTGAATCAATGAAATCGCAACGCAATCACATGCGTTCCTGGCATGGTTCCAAGGGGCAGAACCCTGACCACTTATATTACATCAAAATAATATTCCAGGAAGAAATCTATACATTTAGAATGCTTCTAAATTTCTAGATTTGCACGCAAAGGATTGCTCAACCTCTCTCTGATACCACTGTTAGGTTTTCTTCATACCATTTCAGAAATGATAAAACAGCATATCATATATGCGCAGTGGAATAAAAACAAGATCAACCCAAAAAGAGTTATAAGGAACTTGCGATTTCATTTATTCAAGAAATAAGGAAATATCTACAACATATTGCAGAAAATATACCTGAAGGGGGTTGAGTCTCTACTCAACTGAGATGCTCCAAAGGTAGATGAAATTGTGCGGCTGAGTTCCTTGCACAAAAATAGATCTGTGCCTCTACAGAAGTCTACACGAGCACTGGAGAACCCTAGCCTCTTGTCGCACAAGATCTAGGTCGGAGAAGAACTATCCTCTACGTCTTCCACGGCCTGCTAGGTCCGATTACAGGAAGAGGCGACAACGGCGGCGGAATCTCTAGGTCAGAACACTTCCTTGCGGGGTTTTAGAGGTGGAACACTTTCGTCGCCCTAACTATCTCTTTTGCAAACAGATCGCATAAAAGGATCGAGAGCATTTAGGTCAAAAGAATTGCATTCTTTTATACCCCCCCCCCCCCCCAACAATTACAGCGTTCGACGAAATGGCAGGCGTTCGTCGAACGCGCTTCGACAAACCGTTCGACGACCGCGCTACGCTAGTCGTTCGTCAAACGCAGTATACAAGTTGTTCGTCGAACGCAGTATAACAGCCGTTCGACGAACGCGCTACGCTAGCAGTTCGTCGAACGCAGTATACTATCCGTTTGTCGAACGCAGTATACTAACCGTTCGTCGAACGCAGTATAACAATCATTCGACGAACGCGCTACGCTAGCAGTTCGTCGAACACAGTATAATATCCGTTCGACTAAGCCACACAGGATTGGCTTGATTTCCTGAGAAATCCAATGATTTAATTTCTCGAGAAATCCAATGATTTAATTTCTCGAGAAATCTAAGGATTTAATTTCTCGAGAAATCCAAGAATTTAATTTCTCGAGAAATCCAATGCAGGAATATATTTCTCGAGAAATACCAAGCCTTGAAAATATACTTCTCGAGTAAACCCAAGCCAACACAATTCTTCCTCCAACTTCTGAAGACGCTCTTGTGTGTGACCCCATAGGCTCATATTGTGTTGGTAGTGAGACTAGATATTTGACCACTTCCAGATCACCATGGAAACATCAACAGTGTGCGAGGTCGCGGTCGCTGGAAGTGGTTGCGCTATTAAGGAGTCTCTCTTCACAGTTCACTTTTTATTTTTCTTTCCCCTCCCCTTCATAGGGAGGGGTCGCAAACAATTCAATGGTCTATAATAATGATACTTTGACTTGCCTGCGAGCCCGTACTTTACGTTTTTATTTATCTTTTCCTTCGCTATGTCTGGCTCGCTCGCTCATTGATTACTTCTGCCGATTATTATACTTTTATCGCTCATTGTCGTGACCTGCTCTCGTGTTTCGCTTTATTTCTTTATCTAGCCCTAGCTCGTTGATGACTAGCGGGAGGGACTTTGGCGAGACGCTACTCGCTAGGAGCGGATAGGGCCCCTGGAGGCGGAAAAATACCACGCGCATCTGCTATCCGCAGATACCAGCGCTTCAAATTCTTCCCGCTCTTTTCATTTCTATAAATAGCCTGCCTCTTTACTTTCCAACCACCGCATTTACTGTTCTTCCTTCGTGTTTCTCTTCTTCTAACTCTCTCGCAAACCCTAGCTCGCGCTCGTGAATTCTCTGACTCGTAGCCCTTCAACGCCATGGTCGCAGACGTGGAGACAGAGGGGCGAGCCAAGTGTGCTGGAGCCTTTCGCGAGGGCCCCTTCTTCTGCGCCAACCTCACTAAAGAGGAATACTAAGCCACAGTGGACAAATACTTGCACTCTAGGTTCGTGGCCCGCTGCCCTACCGACAGAGATACCATCAATGATCCCCCCGCCGACGAGCTCGCCATCCCTATTGCTCACTTTGAGAATGGGTTGCGACTCCCGATATTGCCTGAAGTGCGCCAGGTACACCTTTCTAGCTCTCCTAGCGAAGAATATTCTTAGTATTTTCTGGCTCGTCTCGCGAGTAGCGTTCTAACCCTTAATGACTCTTTTAGGTACTCAAGTATTTTGGTATACTGCTCAGCCAACTGACGCCGAATGCGATTGTCGTCCTGGTCGCGTTCGGCGGCTACTTGCGAGCCGAGGAGATTCAGTTTAGTCTACTCGTCTTTCGCAAGGTGTTTTCATTCCGCGCATACAGGGATGGGACGGCTCACTTCGCGAGCCAACATGTCACCCTCTGCAAAACCGTCAACAAGTCCCACTACTGGACGCAGAAGTACGTCCTGGTGAAGGGCCCTTCGGCAATATATCCTACACTCCACTCCAGCGAGACGAGGCCACTTTTAGCCCTCCCGCCTTGCTAGGGGGCGATGACGCGAAGCTGTACCAATACCTTCATGGGAAGAACTTTGAGGTCATCTTCCTCCGGCAGCGGGTGGACTCGCTGATGCCTGTCCCCCAGGGGGAAGGTCTGACTCGCACTCGCAAATTTCCCTACTCCCCCCCCCCCCCCCTTTTTGTTAGCTAATGTTCTTAGTCACCTTTGTAGGAGAGCGCGATCTTCCGCTCAACCCCCCGCACGCGCCTTCCTCCTCCCTCGCCACTGGCCCGCTCGCGAGCATGGCCGCCGAGGCAATTCGCGACCTCCCGAGCTCTTCGTCGGGAAAGAAGCGTCCTCGTCCTCCAAGCTAGCCCGCCTCGCAGGGACGGGCGAAGAAGACCAAGAAGGCCCCCTTTGCTACTAAGTGGAAAACATTGTTGATCTGTCTGAATCAGAGCCCCCTCTTTCCCCGCCGGCGAATCAGGAGCCCGCCCATGAGGGTGGCGAGCCAGAAGAAGCGGCCGGCAAGCCTAAGCCGATGAGCCACAAGAATTTCGGCCTCGGCGTGAAGCTCCCGGACGCAGTTGGCGAGCCGATGCTCGCGTGGGACCCCGAGCAGAATAAGATCGTCTCCTTCTCCCTCCTCCCGTCCTGGGTGGAGAGTGACAAAATTGGAGGCGAAGCGTTCTCCCTCGCCTTCAGTCTCTACGGCCGCGAGGATGCCTCCCTCTTCAGGGACTTCACGCCGAAAGGGCTCGTATATGAGGCCATGCGAGCCCAGTTCCAGGCAACGGAGCTTACCCACAAAGTGGGCCGCCGGTACTTCACCGTGGATAAGGAAATCAGAGAGCTCAACGTCGAGCTCCGGAAGTATGTGAATGAGGTCGCGGAGCTTAAGGGAAAGGAGGCCTTGTCTGAGGGCCCCCTCGCCAGCCTTCAGAGCGGCCTGGTAAGTAATGCTTGCAAAGAGTCTTTCTTCATCTCGCTACCCCTCGCCTCTCTCTAACTTCCTTTCCACAGGATGCCGGGTCCGCAGGTAAACTCACTACAAGGATGACTAACCTAGAGATGGAAAATTCCTTCCACAAGGCTCAAGTTCGCGACCTAACCCTGACAGTGCTCCCCCCACCTCCTTCGCGAGCTAGGGCTCGTGGCCAGTCGCAAGATGAAAAGGAGGCCGCCAGCAAAAACTCGATAAAGATGTTTGCGAGACAGGTCCCCTACTAGGAGTAACCTACTTTCCAGCCCCTCCCGAGATCATCCTGACCCACCGTTCATGAGAGTTCAGCAGTGGAATCGATCTGGGGCATTCCAGCACAAAGGACTTGTAACCTTACCAGCCTCTCCAGAGATCAACCAGACCCACCGTCTATGAGAGCCCGGCAGCGGAATCGATCTGGGGCATTCCAGCACCAAAGGACTTATAACCTTGTCAGCCTCTCCAGAGATCAACCTGACCCGCCGTCTATGAGAGCCCGGCAGCGGAATCGATCTGCGGCATTCCAGCACCAAAGGACTTGTAATCTTGCCAGCCTCTCTAGAGATCAACCTGACCCACCGTCTATGAGAGACCGGTAGCGGAATCGATCTGGGGCATTCCAGCACCAAAAGACTTGTAACCTTGCCAGCCTCTCCAGAGATCAACCTGACCCACCGTCTATGAAAGCCCGGCAGCGGAATCGACCTGGGGCATTCCAGCACCAAAGGACTTGTAACCTTGCCAGCCTCTCCAGAGATCAACCTGACCCACCGTCTATGAGAGCCCGACAACGGAATCGATCTGGGGCATTCCAGCACCAAAGGACTTATAACCTTGTCAGCCTCTCCAGAGATCAACCTGACCCACCGTCTATGAGAGCCCGGCAGCGGAATCGATCTGGGGCATTCCAACACCAAAGGACTTGTAACCTTGCCAGCCTCTCCATAGATCAACCTGACCCACCGTCTATGAGAGCCCGGCAGTGGAATCGATCTGGGGCATTCCAACACCAAAGGACTTGTAACCTTGCCAGCCTCTCCAGAGATCAACCCGACCCACCGTCTATGAGAGCCCGACAGCGGAATCGATCTGGGGCATTCCAGCACCAAAGGACTTGTAACCTTGCCAGCCTCTCCAGAGATCAACCTGACCCACCGTCTATGAGAGCCCGGCAGCGGAATCGATCTGGGGTATTCCGGCACCAAAGAACTTGTAACCTTACCAGCCTCTCCAGAGATCAACCTGACCCACCGTCTATGAGAGCCCGACAGCGGAATCGATCTGGGGCATTCCAGCACCAAAGAACTTTTTACTTGCCCAAGAACTACTTCAAAATATATGTATTGAGGAGGAAACATACAAAAGTCAGTTACAAAAATTTGCTATGGATAAAACCTCTTCAAATCATCCCCACTCCTGGCTCGGCCGAGAGATACCCCTCCACATCCTAGAGGTGGTACCCCCCATACTTGAGCACTTCGCTTACAATATAAGGCACTTCCCAATTGGGCTCTAACTTACCTACATCGGCTCCTCTCCCTGCCGCATCTACCTTCTTCAGGACCAACTCTTCTTTCTCGTATTGCTTTATTCTGATATGTTGATCAAAGTACCGGGCCATCCGCCTCTTGACTTCTTCCTGTCGGATAGTTGCGAGGTCCCAGAGTTCTTCCACCAGGTCCAGGGACAACCTTTGCTCTGCTTCATTTTCTACTAGCCATTCTTCATCTCCTTCGCCCTCGGTGATCACCCTGGGGGTTTTGACTTCGAATTCTATCAGGAGGATGGCCTCGGACCCATGAGACAGTTTTAAGGGGGTCTCCCCTGTGGCTGTGTTTGGAGTAGTCCTCAAGGCCCACAGGACTAAGGGCAGCTGCTCTACCCAGTTGCCCCTGAGATTCTCCACTTTCTTCTTCAGCAGTTAACAATTATTTTGTTCGCTGCCTCCACCTGACCATTACTCCTCGGGTGGTGGACCGATGCGAACCTGAGGTCTATGCCGAGCTGGGTGTAGAAACTAACGAACTCCTCGCTGGTAAATTGTGGCCCGTTGTCCGTTACTATGGCCAACGGCAGCCCGTGCCTACAAATTATCTCACCCCATACAAAACTCCTTACCACTTGGGACGTTACCTTGGCCAGCACTTTCACCTCTACCCACTTGGAGAAATAATCAGTCATTACTAATAGAAACCTCCTTTGGCCACTAGCTTGCGGGAAGGGACCTACCAGGTCCAAACCCCATATGGCGAAGGGCCACGAAGCTGTGATAGTCTGGAGTCTTTTAGCTGGGAGAAGTTGGAGCGGAGCATAGAGCTGACATTTTGAACACTTCCTTGCGAATTCTGTTGTGTCCTTGCTGAGGGTAGGCCAAAAATAGCCTTGCCTCAACACTCTTCCCTCCAGGGTCCGGCTCCCTGAGTGACTGCTACACTCCCCCGAGTGGATCTCTTCGAGGAATCTCGGGACCTCCTCCTCCGATACACAACGAGCCAAGAGCCCTGAGAGTGTTTTCCTATATAGTCCTCATGCAAGTAAGGAATAATAGGCCGACTTGTACCTGAAACGCCGTTTATCCATGTCCCCTTCAGGGAACTTTCCCGATGCCAGGAAGGTGACGAAGGGATCCATCCACGATGCTCGCTGATCCACCTCCATCAGCTCCCCTTCTTCGATGGAAGGTCGAAAGAGTTCTGATACTGTCCCTCCAGCCCGAGGACCGAACTTGGCTAGGAGGTCCGCCGGGGTGCTCTCCTCCCCCGACACATGTGTGATGGAGAAAGTGCGAAATTGGCCGATGACCCCCTTGACCTTCTCCAGGTAACGTTGGAGGGTCGGCTCCCTTGCTTCAAATTCTCCCCTGATTTGGCATGCCACCACCATGGAGTCTGTTGAGACCTCCACATCCTGAAATCCCAGTTCTCTGGCCAGCCGTAGGCCCGCTATCACTGCCTCGTACTCAAGGACTGCTCGATCTTTGTCCCTTGGGGGCTTATTACGACGATTCCCCCTCCGTAGGAGTGCTTCCCAGACGCACCATCCACCAGTATCTTCCATGCCACCGGGGGAGGTGATTCATGCTTCTCCACTTCAATTGTGTAGTCCGCCATGAAGTCCGCCACCGCTTGTGCCTTGATCGGCATCCTAGGCACAAACGTGATGTCGAACTCACTTAGCTCTACAGACCATTTGGCTAGTCTCCTCGAGTGCTCCACCCCTTCCATGACTTTGCGAAGCGGGTGGTCGGTCACCACTTTGATTGACTGTGCTTGGAAGTATGGCCTGAGCTTTCAAGCCGACACCACCAAAGCGAAAGCCAACTTCTCCAAAATTGGGTATCGGAGCTCTGCCTTCCTCAGCACCCAGCTAACGTAGTAGATGGGGAACTGCCTCCTCCCTTCTTCCTGGACCAATACTGAACTTACTGCTTCAGATCCTACCACCAAGTATAGGGATAGATCCTCCCCTTGCCTTGGTCCCTGGAGTAGGGGAGTCTGGGTGAGCTGCCCTTTCAAAGCTTGAAGAGCTTCCACACATTCCGAGGTCCATTAAAACTTTTTGTTTCCCCGTAACACCTTGAAGAAAGGTGCACACTTCTCACCCGCCTTGGAGAGGAACCTGCTGAGTCCGGCCAATTTTCCCGTGAGGTGCTGAACCTCCTTTGCGTTTCTTGGCGACCCCAACTCTAGGATGGCTTTAACCTTGTCTGGGTTAGGCTCCACCCATGCTGGTGTGAGCAAGTGACCCAGGAACTTTCCCCTGCTAGCCCCAAAGACACACTTCAGGGGATTGAGTTTCATCTTGTACTTCCACAAGGTCCCAAAGGTCTCTTCCAGGTCTTGGAGGTGAGACTTGAGATCCCGACTCTTTACCATGAGGTCATCAACATAGACCTCCAGGTTTCTTACCTTCTGCTCTCGGAAGACCCTGTCCATCATTCGCTGATATGTAGCCCCTGCATTCTTGAGCCCAAAGGGCATCATCCTATAATAGTAGCACCCATCCCCGGTGATGAAGGAGACATCTTTGATGTCGGGGGGGGGGGGGGGGGGAGGGCATTCGGATCTGATGAAAACCTGAAAAAGCATCTAAGAAAGACATTATAGGGAAACCGACGGCTGAATCAACCATCACATCGATTCTAGGCAAGGGGTAGCAATCCTTGGGGCATGATTTATTAAGGAAAAATCGATACACATCCTCCACTTACCTCCTCCCTTTTTTACCATCACCACGTTGGAGACCCAGCCTTGATACTGGATCTCCGATACAAAACCCTCCTGTAGGAGCTTACCCACCTCCTCTCGGATGGGACCCTCCAACTTATCTGTTGTGGCCCTCTTCTTTTGACAGATGGGCCGGGCGCCTGGGTCGAGGTTAAGGCGATGGCAAGCCACATCTACATCGATCCCGGGCATCTCCGCGGCACTCCAAGCGAAGACATCCACGTTTTCCTGGACGCAAGCTAGGATCTGCTTCTGCTCCTCCAGGCCGAGCTCTCTGCTAATGAGGACCTTCTCCACCACCCCGGCCCGAGTGGTGACCTCGAGCTCCGTGACCTCCTCCACGGCTTCTAGCCGGGACTGCTCTCCCCAACCTTCCTCCATCTCCACATCGCAGGTTGGCGCTTCAACCTTATCCTCTCCTTCTCCCCCCTGAACCTTCATCACTTCTTCCGCCCCTCGCCCCTGGGCCTGACCTCCTACCTCTTCCTTCTCCTCCTCCATCGGCTCCTCCGACCCTTCCTCCCCTTTCTCCTCCTCGCCATCTTCTCCGAGTCTCGCCGGCTCACCCATCACCTGATCCCATTTCTCCGCCTCGGTCATCCAGGAGATGGTGTTGACCGCCGTCACGTAGAACTGCCTTGCTACCTTCGGACCCCCTCTTACCCGAATCTGGACTCCCCTTGAGCTGAATTTGAGGCATTGGTGGAAGGTGGAGGGGACACAGCGGAAAGCACTGATTAGCGGCTGTGTGAAGATGACGCTATAGCTGCTGGGGGCATCCACTATGACGAAGCGGAAATTCTGAGATTGCCCGCCCAGGACCACATGGAGCCCCACTCCCCCCTCAACCTCCTTCCTCTCTCCGGAGAACCCGAACAACGGGCCATCCGAGGCCAACACCCTCTTGGCTTCCACCTTCATCTCATCGAACGCCTTCTTGAAGATGACGTTGACGGAGCTTCCGTTATCCACGAGAATCCGGGACACTGTGAAGTTCTCGATGGCGGTCTGGATGACCAATGCATCGCAGAAAGGGTCCTCATGACCCGGCATGTCCCTTTGGGAGAAAGTAATTTTTTCCGCTGGGGGTGGGGTCGTGGATGTCGAAGCCACGCTCCGGCGGTAGATGGTATGGAGGCTCTCCTTGATGGTTGCCTCCACTCCTACTCCCCCGTGGATCACTCTGATCCCTCCTCGGGTCCCTAAATCGACCTTGTCCTCACACCTCTCCTCCTCATTCTCCCGAGGCAGGACCTCCTCGATCCTCACCTGCTGTTGCTGCCGCGACGCCGGCATTCTAGCCCTCTTTGTTTCCATGAACTCGGGGCAAGTGTCCGTCACGTGACCTTCCTCATCATGGAAGTCACAGTATGGCAACACCACCTCTCCCCTCTCGGCCTCTGCCGCCCTATTTCCCCTTCTCCTTCCTGCTCCTGCTTTGGCTCCTTCCCTCCTTCCTCTTCCTCCCCTTCCTCGCCTGATCTCCATAGCCTGCTGAGGCGGGGGAGGCATCTGCCTCGGACCCTGCCTCCATCCCAATTGTTGGGGTCTTCCTTGCCCTCCATAGAAGTTACCCCCTCCTGGGGCGTAACCTATTCCTTGACCTTGCATCCCCCTGCCCTGCTGCCTCCATCCCCCCTCCGGGGCCCGGGGCTCTTCCCTTCTCCGCACCTCCTGCTGCTTGACCTCCGGCTCACTGAGCTTTGCTAGCCTCTTGGTGTGCTCCAGATTGGCCTCCTTACTCTCGACTTCCTCTTCCACCCTCTCCATCAACTCCTCATAGGAAACGGTGGCCTTTCTCTTAAGTCCCATCTTGAAGAAACTCTTCCTCAGCATGTGAAGGCGAGTTGAAGGGCAAACCCTGACATCTCCTGGGTCAGCAATACTTCCTCCTGAAACTGATCCGCATAATGAGCCATCGACTCCTTGGGCTCCTGCTTCACCTTGAAGAGGGACTCGGTGTCCTTCTTCCTCTTCTTCGATGTTGAAAACCGCAACAAGAAGCTTCTACGCAAGTCCTCAAATGCGTAGATTGACCCGACATGGAGTTGGTGGAACCACTCCTGGGCCTTCTCCTTTAGGGTGACGGCGAAGAGGAGACACTTGAAGGCGTCCGACATCGGCCTGATGGAAACCGAGTCCTCAAACGACAGCAGGTGCTGGACTGGGTCATCCATGCCGTGGTAGTATACCCTGTCCCATTCCCTGAACCCTTCCGGGACGGGTGCGGAAAGCGCCAGCTCGCAGAAGGGGCTTCCTCCACCTGCTTTCCTTTCTTGCTCCAATCGCCCCCCGAGCTCCCTCGCTAGGCTTGAGCTCGCTGGGGCCGTGCTCGCGAGGGCCACACTCGCCGGAGCCGCTCCTACGGGCGCCGTGCCCGCCAGGATTGCGCTCGCCTGCCCCGCACCTGCCTGCACCGCACTCGCCTGCGCCGCACTCACCTGCGCCGCGCTCGCCTGTGCCGCGCTCGCTTGCGCCGCGCTCGCCTGCCCTGTGCTCGCTGGCACCAAACTCGCCGGACTGGCGAACAACACTCGCCCCTGCAGATCCTGCACTGACCCCCCGACCACCTCCTTTCCAGCCCTTCCTCCCGGGGCATCCTCGCCAACCGCTGCTGGAGGATGGAATGCCTGGACTGCCAGGGTCACGAACTCGCTACGCAATGCTGCGACCGTGAACCCGAGGGTGTCGAGGACTTCCCTCCTGAAATCTAAGAACATCCTTGTCGTCACCGCAGGGGGTGACCCACAGAACTCCTTGCCCTGCTCCTCATCTCCCGCCATGTCCCTTCCTTGGAATTTTCCTGGACTAACCACACTCCACGCTCACCGCACCAAAATGTTGAAACCGATTTCTCGGTCTCTTGTGAAGCTCGGGCCCTCAACAAGTTGAGGGGCAGCTAGCCCTTACTAGTCTCTCGGAAGGAGCAGACTGGGGACTCGGAACCAGACTAAAACCTTGGTCACAGCGAGGATGTCCCATCGCAAACCCAGAAGATCGTTGAGCGCTTCCCCTCCCAAGCCAAAGCTGAGACTCGGGCACCTTGGAGAGCAAGAGAGCTAATCCAAAGTAACCAAGGGAGGAAGAAGCTCAGAGAACTGAGATTAGAATCCTCTCCCAAGGTGCCATTTAAGGTCTATTAATAGTTTTTTGCTCGTGGTCTACCAATAACGGAAATCCGCATTTTAGTTTTACTAAACGCACCCCAATTTGGCCTGCTAACAGCCAAACTCCACTGTTTGGAAAGGCTAACGGCAGACCACCAGGGGCAGAGGGGTAATTTCGCCTCCTTTGTCTATGGGTAAGTGGCCTGCGAGAGAGCTACTAGTGAGAGCTCCCGTGAGTCTCCTCGCGAGTATGGCTCGCAAAACCCTTCTTGGGCGAGCGCTCTGCGAAGGCCCCGCTCACCCTCCCTCTGGCGACGTTCGATGAGGCCGGGTCTGGCATTCACCCCTTCGAGCTCCACATGGCCCTACAAAAATCTACTAAACTGGCTGGACAACTGAGCTCATCGAGCTGAGAAGTAATTCCATCGAATTAAACATCTTGTTACTCATACGTTGAACGCAGAGCTGAGATCATCGATCTCAAGCTGGAGTTCGTCGAACACAGAACAACAGATTTCGTTGAACGCAAATTGAAGTTCGTCCGACGCAGATTGGAGTTCGTCGATCGCGAAGACCTGGCTCGCCCGCCTTCCTTCGAGCGGTCGGCGAGTGCCCGGCTCGCCCGCCTTCTTGCGAGCAAACTCTGAGAATCTGGCTCGCCTTCCTTGCCATTTTTGCTTGGAGACTCTGGTCGGCGAGTTTGTCACTCTGGCTCGCCTTCTTGCGAGCGGACTTTGAGACTCTGGCTCGCAGGGACAGTACTCGCGTGCCTTCCCGCGAGCTTCCCTTGGCCTTGTGAAGATCTGCTGAACTGGCTGGGAGAATTTGCTCATCGATGTAACACCCTTCCAGTATGAATAATATAACAGTAAGTCCAGCCGGGACCCCACGCTATACTAACCACACTAGCTAGGCATTAAAAGGAGATATACAGAAAAGAACTACACCAGAGTAATAAACATAAGCGGAAGCATAAAGATTTAACATTTCTTTTAGAATAGTCCACTATCACAGGAATGAAACAATAATGTGTAGAGTTACGGCCTTAAGGCCTTATATTCCAAAAATGTACAAAACTCCATAAAACATACTTCGGCACGCAGGCCGGCAATACTGGAAAAGCAGAAAAAGAGGCTGGCCTTCGAGGGCCAACACAGTAAAAGGGCCACCGCCCGCTATTTCCCGCTAGTCTCAGCTGCACCTACATAAGAACATTCCACCAAGAGGTGGCAAATAAAGCAACGGTCAGCACAGCTGACCAAATTATAATGACCCCACCCCTAAAGCCGGGGTGGTGGTACTCCTTCCCTGCAGGCATAAGCATAGGCATAGATTGTCAAGGTACATTCAAGCACCACATGTATAGGCAATCAACACCAACGTGGGCACGCATGACCACACGTTTCGTGCTCTCAAGGCACTCTCACGGTGTACTCTCCGAGTTACACCTAACAACTCCTTCAACAAGGAGTTCGCATGAGCTTTGACCGTCAAGACTAACTTGCCTTACGGACCAATCCCAACATCACACGGTGCACCGAGGAGCTACCTCTTCACCGATTCGGTATGGGAGCGGGTTCGGATCAGCTTTGCCCATGCTCAAATCGTCGGAATCTATCGTCGCGAGGCAGGTACAGCTTCACCTCGGCCCGAATAACGAAAGGAGGTTTCACACCCCCACAACCAGTTCCCTGGGAGCTACCGCCGACGCTAGCCCTAGCGCCGGGCGATAGTGGCAGCTCTCCGAATCCACCCACAACTTCAGGTATTTCCTGGAGGTTACCTCCAGGACTCCCTGCAGTACTCTACTGTACCCAGAACCCGAAAATAGCGCAAACAAAACACGGAGTCTTCTCCGGCAAAATTAATCACTATAGCCATCACCAATCCAGACCAACCTGTCCGGATGGGTTTCACACACAATGCATATATCCGTACTATGATTCTGGATGCTAATGCAAGTAACCAAAGGGGATCGAAACGATCAACCCGCTGGAAAACTCCCTTTTCTCCACCAATCGGTGGGGGCTTTTCCATGCAAACATGCCATAAAAAGAAGGACTTCACTTGTCCAAGTAGAAGATCGTTACCCTTGTTGTTTTCTTGTTCACCATGAGGATCCAAGATTCTAATCGGATGGAAAGGACCGCACCGGGCTGCTCTCCATGGATCTGTAAACGGCTCGCGATTCGGAGCTCCGTCAATGGTGGAAGGCAACTTCTTCTTCCTCCTTGGCTTTCCTCTTTCTCAAGCTTGAAGAGAGATAATGCTTTAGAATAGTGAAAAGAACTCCTCTGGTCAAGGCTTAAGGAATCCCGGGTTTAATCCCAGCCATCGGATCTAAGAACATAAGGATTTGACAGCCACGATTTCACATCACAGATCTATCTCGCGCGCTAGCGCCGGCGCTAGCGCTAGCGCCTGTGCTAGCTTCCGACTCGACGCCCAGCAGCTCTCGACGCTTAACTCTGCCGTCTCGACGCCTGCCAACCCTCGAGATGGCTAGCACCAGGCGGTAGCACTACCGCCTGCGCTAGCTCCCGTCTCGACGCCCAGCGTCTCTCGACGCTTAACTCAGCCGTCTCGACGGCTAGCAAGCGTCGAGATGGCTAGCGCCAGGCGGTAGCACTACCGCCGGCGCTAGCTCCCAGCAGCACAGTTCTGCTTCAAAGTTTTGGGGTGTTACAACTCCACCCCCCTTAACAGAATTTCGGCCCGAAATTCCGAAGACAGAAAGGTAAAAAAAAGATTATACCTAAAAGGAAAAGCTCGGGTTACTCCGCAAGCATGTTTTGCTCTCTTTCCCAAGAGAGTTCCTCTCGCCCGCAATTATCCCAACGGACTTTCACCATCCGAATGGACTTGTTCCGCAACTGCTTCACTTCAGTGTCTTCAATGCAAATGGGTTTGACTTTCGTCGCTAGCCCACCATCTACCGACACTTCGCTGACCGCCACCACATGAGTAGGCTCTTTCACCACCTTCCGCAAAACAGAAATGTGAAATACATCATGAAGCCCGCTTAGCTCCGAGGATAGAGCAAGCCGGTAAGCAGCTTCACCAATACGCTCCAAGATCTCGAACGGTCCTAAGTACCTCGGACTTAGCTTTTTCAAGGCGTCGGATCCTCGATACTCCTTTGAACGGTTTGATCTTGAGATAAACCCAGTCGCCAACGGCGAACTCGACATTCTGGTGATTTGCATTGTAGTACTTTGCCTGCCTATCCTGGGCAATGAGCAACCGCTCTCGTATTGCCCGGATTGATGTATTTGCTTCATCCACGTCCTTGCGTTTCACCAACTTCGTGTCGCCCGTTTCAGCCCAAGATAACGGTGTGCGACATTTTCTACCATAAAGAGCCTCGAAAGGTGCCATCTTTATACTTGCTTGGTAGTTGTTGTTGTAAGCAAACTCAATCATATAGAGATGGTCCTCCCATCTCTTTCCGAAGTCCAGGGCGCACATCCTCAGCATGTCCTCCATCGTCCTATTGGTCCTTTCGGTCTGTCCATCCGTCTGCGGGTGGAAGGCCGTGCTAAACTTTAGCTTGGTACCCAATAATTGATGAATCAGCCTCCAATCATTTGATGTGAACCGCCCATCTCGATCGCTGACGATGCTACTGGGAATCCCGTGCAACCGTACGATGTTATCGACATACAACTTTGCCAGATTCTCCACAGAATCATCCTTCCGGTTCGGAATAAAGTGTGATACCTTCGTCAATCTGTCCACGATCACCCAAATGGCGTCGTTTCCATGTTGCGATCTCGGCAATCCATGCACGAAATCCATCGAAATATCATCGAACTTCCATTCCGGAATCGGCAAGGACTTCAGAAACCCACCGGGACGTTGACATTCCGCCTTCACCAACGCGCAAGTATGACACTTGGCTACGTCGAGGGCAATGTCTTTCTTCATACCCAGCCACCAGAAGAGTTTCTTCATATCCATGTACATTTTCGTGCTCCCAGGGTGGATCGAGTACTTGGTATAATGAGCCTCATACATCAACTCTGTTGGATCGTATGACGCCCTTAGAGGGGGGGGGGGGGGGGGGGTGAATAAGGGTGTGTTTAAATTTGTAATTTTTACTTAATAATTTTAAGACAATTTTACTTTAATAAAAAGTTTCTTTAAAAATTAATTTTAAAACAAAGCAATTTTTGTATAACACCAAGCACAAATTTTTAAGATAAAAATTTAAGCAAACAAATTTGCGATTAGTGAAAGGATCATAATTTTATTTATCATGAAATTTCCATACAAATAAAAATGATCTTAACAATGCTTAAGATCAAGGCACAATGATAAAATGAAAATACTATATTTTTGATTTACCAATCCTTCTCCCAAGGATCGGAAGGCTATCGCTTGTCTTACCCAAGACCAAGCCCAAGCCTAACCTCTAGATCTTCCCAAGATCTAGACGTAGCGCACAAGGCCACGATTTCCCACCAAGCCACGCAAGGACTTGGACGCTCCACACAAGGAAGCAATTTTCTCCTAAGCCGCGCAAGGACTTAGACGCCGCACGCAAGACGACGATTTCTTCCCCAATACAAAATGAAATATGAGTAAATAAAATACAATATGAAAAAGTCAACTCCCTAGAAATTCAGATCTCTGAATGGATTGTTGAAGCCTCGAGATGATCGTTGATGGAGTAGCGCGCCCGATCTCGTCTTCAATCTTCAATCCTTCTTTGCACAATTAGGAGTTGAGGAGGTTCTGGAGCTCTCTGGTTCGTATGCACTCAGGTAGGGACTGGAAATCTCAAAAGCTTGGAATGCACGAACCAAAGGCACCATTTTATAGACTTTCACTGTCGCCTGGGCGACAGTCACTGTCGGAAATTTCCGACAGTGCCAAACTGCCTTGGTCGTGCTGTCGAGCCGTCGTGTGGGCAGTTGCTGGAATCGTGGAGCTGTCGCTGGGGCGACATTGATGTCGGAATTCCGACAGCGCAAAACTGCCGCTGTCGTGGGTGAAGTCGTGGGCAGTTGGTGGAATCGTGGAGCTGTCGCCTGGGCGACATCGATGTCGGAATTCCGACAGCGCAAAACTGTCTTTCGTCGATCTGCCGTGGAGGGAAGTAGTTGTAACTTCTCTGCTGTCGCCTGGGCGACAGTGGCTGTCGGAATTTTCCGACAGTGGATTTTTCCCACATGCAATTTTAGCTCCAGCAGCAATGTGAACATCACATACCTGTTATCTGCACACCATTAATGAAAATAGAATCAAATACAAAACGGGACTTTGTTATTATCAAACCGGAGGAGTGCGAGACGCATGCTCCAACAATCTCCCCCTTTTGATAATAACAAATCCGTATAAAAAATAAATCATGTCTATTTAGATTGTTGATTTTAACCTTTGGTGTGTGCTCAAAATTAACATTATATATATTCCTTAAAAAAATAAATAATTTCCCTTTAAATGAAATCTCCCCCTAAATGAATGCTCCCCCTAAATAAAAGCTCCCCCTAAATAAAGGCTCCCCCTAAATGAATGCTCCCCCTAAATATATGATGTATTGTGTAGGTGGAATATTTAGGTGCAGTCTATTTAGGTGGAATAGATTGTTGATTGTTGATTTTTCTTTTTATACTTAATTCTCCCCCTTTTGGTATTAGCAAAAGTGAATAGTAGAGAAGAGAGTAGTTCGAAAAGGAAGATACATAGAATATAGAAAGATAGAGTAAGCGGAAGTAATTTGATGGTAATGATAGAAGCCCTGAAATAATAGGAATATGCCAAAGTATGAACAAGCCTCATGAAGTGATGATATATCCATATGAAGTAAAAAAAGAAAATAACTTGAACATGAATATGATCGTGTGAAAGTATCATAGAAAGACACAATAATGTATAGATATATGGAATATTCTCGGTCCAATTCTCATGAGATGAATGTTTATAGTACATAATGATGTGTACATGTGATACTTAGATCAAACATATGAAGTCATTTAATTTACATGATCATTAAAATGATGAACATAATAAAAGCTTATAAAGGCAACTTTGACTTTGAAAATATAGCACAAGAGGAATAGTAAACCATTTTTCTTTTGCACAAGACACTTTACAATTCTATCCAAGGTGCTTAACCTCACAATGCTCATTAAGTCTTATCAGGAGGGTAAGTAGTGCTTGGTGGAGTATCCTTGTCTTTATTTTATAATAATTTTTTTTGAGATCACAGATGTGATATCGTAATTTTGATATATTGATAATTTTTTTTTTATTGACCAAGGATCTCCGAATTCACTTGAATCGCAAAAGATGGTGTATATATTGTTGTGCTAACAAATCAAGGGTGAAAGTTGTTTTTAAAAAGTGCTATTTGATTATGTTAAAGCAAATATGATCCATGTATATATTAAATAAAATCAGACGTATTGATCAAAAGAGGTGAACGTGATAGCTCATTATGATAGATAAACAATTTCTCATACTTAGAGGCATGCGAAAACAATTTCCAATGGTCTAAACAACTAAGTAGAAATGTCAATACGATGATAGCTTGAAAATGAAATCATATAAACATGTAAGTCAATAAATATCACATGGTTTGTCATCA
Source organism: Dactylorhiza incarnata (assembly GCA_033032865.1). Taxonomy (NCBI): domain Eukaryota; kingdom Viridiplantae; phylum Streptophyta; class Magnoliopsida; order Asparagales; family Orchidaceae; genus Dactylorhiza; species Dactylorhiza incarnata. Next base: position 23,306,434 of record JAWHQI010000011.1, on the reverse strand, counting down.
AGTCATGAGATGAAGCATTAATAATATAACTATTGTAGATCATAAAAGATGCCTAAAATTGGAGTTTTGTGAAAATTGTAGCTGTCGGAAATTTCCGACATCCACTGTCGCCTGGGCGACAGTGAAAAATATAAATAGGGCTGAGGACCGAGTCAAAACACATTGTGCATCATTTCCTGGAGTGAAAAACGAGAGGAAGGCTGTCGGAAGTCGGCGACAACCCTAGATCCAAGGTATGGGTTTTTTTTTTGATTTTGTGTTTTTAACTCCAAATTTTTAGGGCTTTTTAATTTTGATAGTAGAGAAGAAGGAAAAAATAGTTTTCATGTTGATTTTTGATTAATGGTGGAGGTTTGGAAATTTTTGATTTGAATAAAATTTAGATCTTGTTTTAAAATTATAGGATCTTGGTGGATCTTTGCTTAAATGTCTAGCTTTGTGAAATTTCTCTTGATTTTGTGATAAAGGTTTTCATTTGTGCATTTGCAAAAAAAATTTTGTAGATCTAGGTTAGAGAAGAAGATGGAAGATGTTGAATAGTGAAAGATTTGTAGAATTTGATAATAAAAAAAAATAGATTAATTTTTTTTTTAAAACTTGATGTTGAAATAACATTTAGTATGAGTAGATCTGGAAGTTTTAGGAAAAATTCTGAGATAAAATCACTTGGAGGGCTGTCGGAAATTTCCGACAGCCACTGTCGCCTGGGCGACAGTGTTCCAGTGCACAATAAAAAATCTGTTTTAAGCAAATTTTTTGTATTTTATTGCAGAATGGCTTCCAGCTCCAAAGCTCGAAAGAGTACTTCGGAAGATGCACATACTTCATATCAAGTTTATTCCGGAGTGGAGAAGGCTATTGTTGGGGTGTCCAAATACATCGAATTTGATTTGCCAAAACATGATCATATTTATGATCGTCTTGCGAAGGCAGGTATTCTCTCAATAATCTCACCAGAGGGGTTTTCATCCTTTTTAATTCGTGAATTTTATAACCATTTGGAAGACCCAAATGTTACGGAATTGGATGGAGGTGTGAGATCAAGGATCCAAGGTCAACATGTGGAAATAACACATGTTGATCTACGAGAGGAATTTGGACTAGTAATGAGTGAGAATATGCCTGATATAGTGGAGAATTATCGGAAGGATAGAGATTGGACCCTAGTAAACATGAGTTTACATGGGAATCAAAAGAAAACTCTTACCACTGAAGTTACCTCACTTACACCGGATGCTTTCTTAGTCCAAGATATATTAAGGAATTCGGTGATGTTGAAGAGTGGAGACACAAGAAGCATTACTGCGCAGTTGACCCTCTTTACGTACTATATTATGGAGGATGAGCCTTTTGATATGGCAGACTTCATACTATCCCAGATTAGGTATACGTACAGATTGAAACATCCAAGATGGGTGAAGGTGCATACGCTGCCAATGGGGTTGGTAATTCAGCGTGTACTTTATAAGAAGTATGGATGGATTGTGCAAGACTCGTATTTTGATGATTGTTATCCGGAAATTTATTTCACGGGTTCAATGAAAGGGAAGAAGCCGCTTAGAAAAGCTCAACCGGGAATTGAGATTAGAGAGCCGAGCATTTCTAGGGCAGGGTCACTAAGGGAGTCTATTGATGATTTGCGTGATTCGTTAGAGGATCACAAAAAGGAAGTGAAAAAGGATCGTAGTCGAATGCAGAAATTTATGAAGTTTCTTGTCAAAGGTCTGAAGTTGAAGCCAACGCCGGAGGAGGAGGCAGAATGGCAAGTTCCGGACGAGGAGCCGCCACGCCAATCGGTGAGGCAGACTCGCCGTGGCAAAGCCGTGAGACGAGGACCTCCAGAAGATTGTCCAGAGAGCAGCGGGGCTGGTTATGAAGATTCAGAGTAGGTTTGTGTTGCTGCTGCTGCTGGAAGATGTCGGAAAATTCCGACATCCACTGTCGCCTGGGCGACAGTGAACTTCTTTTAAATTTCTGTTTTTGTTTAATGAACTTGATCCTTAAGTTGTTTCTACTGTTTTTATTTGAACAATATTGATGTAATATGAATGATGATGAATTTTGTTAAGGTTTTTTTTTTTTTTTTGAAATTTGATGTTTTGGTTTTTATAATTTTGGCATTAGGCTTTAAAAAGTGATATATTCATTGTGAAATGTCTAGAATTCCCAATTCTAGCCTAAGCATAGAAAAACGGGAATCCGGTAAAGGTTTAGTGAATATATCCGCTAGTTGATTATCCGTGCCTATAAATGAAATTTTTATGTGGTTATTTTTAATATGATCTCTAATAAAATGATGTCTCACATCAATATGCTTAGACCTTGAATGATGGACCGGGTTGTGTGTTAAATCAATTGCACTTTTATTATCACACCATAATTCAATAGTTTGTTGTTTAATATTAAAGTCTTCTAAGGCTTGTTTCATCCAAAGGGCTTGTGCACAACAACTACCCAGTGCGATGTATTCGGCTTCGGTGGTTGAGAGGGCAACAGAATTCTGTTTCCTACTCGACCATGAAATGAGTGAAGGACCTAAAAAGTGACAAGTGCCACTAGTGCTTTTCCTATCTAGTGAACAACCGGCGTAATCAGAATCAGAATAACCAAAAAGTGTAAAATCATCGCTATGAGGATACCACAAACCAAGTTTAGATGTGCCAATTAAATATCTAAAAATTCTTTTTACCGCTTTTAAATGTGATTCTTTGGGATCGGCTTGAAATCTAGCACATAAACAAACTGAAAACATAATATCCGGTCTAGAAGCAGTCAAATATAAAAGTGAACCTATCATGCCTCTATATAAAGTTTGATCTATTGATATTCCAGTTTCATCTTTTCCTAATTTTAAAGATACACTCATAGGAGTATTTGCTTGTTTGAGATTTTCAAATCCAAATCGTTTTAAGACATCATGAATATATTTTGATTGGTTAATAAAAACTCCATCATGTTTTTGAACAATTTGAAATCCTAAGAAATATTTTAATTCCCCTACCATACTCATCTCAAATTCACTTTCCATCATTTTTACAACATAGTTACACAACTCTTCATTAGTGGCTCCAAAAATAATATCATCAACATAAATTTGTAAAACAATTAAATCATCATTTACTTGCTTAATGAAGAGTGTACAATCAACACCACCCATTTTAAAACCATTTTGTAATAAATATATAGTCAATCTATCATACCATGCTCGTGGTGCTTGTTTTAAACCATACAAAGCTTTTAGCAATCTATATACGCGATTAGGAAATTTTTCATTTATAAATCCTGGGGGTTGTTCAACATAAACTTCTTCTTTAATCAACCCGTTTAAAAATGCAGTTTTAATATCCATTTGCAATAATTTAAATCTTTTATGGCTAGCAAATGCAACAAAAATTCTAACTGCTTCCAATCGTGCTACGGGTGCAAAAGTTTCATCAAAGTCTACCCCTTCAATTTGATTATATCCTTTCGCTACAAGCCTAGCTTTGTTTCTAGTGACCCTAGAGTCACTATCTAATTTGTTTTTGAAAATCCATTTGACTCCTACCACTGGATGATCACTAGGTCTATCAACAAGAATCCAAACTTTATTTCTTTCAAATTGATTAAGTTCTTCATTCATAGCTAGAAACCAAGATTCATCATTTAAAGCGGTGGCAACATCTTTTGGTTCGATATTTGAGACAAAACATAAATTTGAAAAGGTTTCATTTAAACTAGAACGCGTACGTACCCCACATAATGGTTCTCCAATAACAAGTTCTTGCGGATGATCTTTTGAGAATTGTAGCTCGGTTGGAGGTACATACCCTTCTCTTTCTTCTTCTTCTCTATCTTCTTCTCCTCTTTCTTCTTCTCTTTCTTCTCCTTTTTCTTCTTCATTTTCTCCAAGTTCTTCTTCATCATTCTCCACCGTGGGAAGGAGTTCATCTTCTTTTCCTGTAATTTTCCTTTCTACACATGAAGCAAACTCATCAAACCTAACATGAATAGATTCTTCAACTATTTTTGTTCTCTTATTATAAACTCTATAGGCCTTGCTAGTTGAAGAATAACCAATGAAAATTCCTTCATCACATTTTTCATCAAATTTGCCTAAGTTATCTTTTGTATTCAAAATAAAGCATTTACAACCAAACACTTTAAAGTAAGATACATTTGGTTTTCTTTGAAAATAAATTTCATAAGGAGTTAATTGTAATGTGGGACGAATCATGACACGATTAATAATATAACATGCCGTACTAACTGCTTCGGCCCAAAAATATTTTGGCAATTTAAATTCACAAAGCATAGTACGTCCTAATTCTTGGAGTGTTCTATTTTTCCTCTCCACTACACCATTTTGCTGTGGTGTGCGTGGAGCGGAAAATTCATGTTTTATCCCAAAATCATTACAATATGAAATAAATTTTTCATTATCGAACTCTCCTCCATGATCTGATCTAATGCATTTTACCTTTAGATCAACTTCATTTTGAATACGTGAAATTAGTTTTACAAATTCATCAAAAGCATCAGATTTTGAATATAAAAACAAAGTCCAACAAAATCTAGAATAATCATCAATAATAACAAACGTATATTTTCTACCTCCTAGACTTTGTGTAGAAATTGGACCAAACAAGTCCATATGTAATAAATTCAAAGGTCTAGTGGTAGAAATGACATTTTTGCTTTTAAAAGATGATTTTGTAAATTTTCCCTTTTGGCATGGTGAACATAATGAGGATAGCTTTCCATTCAAATTTGGTAATCCTTTTATTATTTTATTTTTAGAAAGCTTTACTATGCGTTTAGCACTAGAATGTCCTAGTCTCCTATGCCATAATTCAAGTTCATCATTCTTTGAAATGAAACATTTAAGTGTAGAATGAGATAAATCATGAAAAGTGATTGTATAGACATTGTTTATTCTTGGTGCAGTAAGTACGATTTCGTTTGTTTTAGAATCAATAATTTTGCAAAGGTTTGAGCTAGAGTCAAATAAAACATTTAGATTTTTATCACATAGTTGACTAATAGAAATTAAATTATGTTTTAAACCTTTAACATATAAAACATTTGAAATTTTAAATTCTTCGTTACCTACTACTCCAATGCCTTTGACTTTACCCTTTCCATTATCTCCAAATGTCACTGTTCCACCTTTCTTCATCTCCAGGCTAAGGAACTTTGATTTATCGCCCGTCATGTGTTTTGAACATCCAGAGTCCAAATACCACACGTCTTCCTTGTTCCTAGCCTGCACGCATACCTAAAAAGATGATGAGAGTAAAGATCTGGTTACCCAAGTGGTCGATCCCATTGTATAGGTGGACGCCTTAGGTACCCAGATTTGTTTAACAATAGCTTTTCCTTTCTTCCAACATGAGCCCGAGATGTGACCAAATCGATGACATTTGGCACACACAATGAATGGTGAGGAACCATTTTTCAATGGTTTCTCTGGATTCTTGCTGGTGGAAGCATCTTTATGTGTGGACTTAGAAAAATTTGTATTTTTAGAAATAAGATTTCTGAACCTGGAGCTGTCGCCGGTTCCGACAGTAGCTGTCGGAAATTTCCGACAGCCTCCAGAGCTTCCAGAAATGTATCCTAGTCCAAATTTTGCTGTACCATGGCATTGGTTGGCTAATAGCATATCCAGTGATTTTTTCCCAACACCAAATTTTCTAATTGCCATGATCAACTCATTTACTTTGGATTTTAGAATTGAATTTTCTTTTACTATCATGCCACATCTATTTGCAAAAATTTTCTTAAAATTATCTAATTGAGAATGAGAAGTTTTAACAACTTTTTCTAAGTCCCTTTTCTCTTTTACAAGTAGATCAAATTTTTGATCGGACTTTGAAATAGTAGTTTCAAGTTCTTTTATCCTTGTCGAAGAATGATCACACTCTTGACAAAAAATCTTCTCTTTCCCAATAGATTCCAACTTATTTGATAGTTTTTTATTTGCTTTTGAAAGACCTTCATTTTCAGATTTTAGAAAATCAATTTTCTTTAAGCTTTTATCTAAAACTTTGCATGTTTTTATAAATTCAGAATATAACTCATCATAAGATGGAGGCGTTACCTCAGTGTCGCTTTGGACACTGCAGTCGTCTTCAGATGTAATGCTGTCTTTTGCCATCAAGCATAGATTAGCCTCCTCTTCCTCCTGTGTTGAGGGATCACTTTCTTCACCAGACGAAGAATCATCCCAAGTCTCTGCCTTTAACACTTTCTTCTTTTTATCGTGCCTCTTTGCTTTTTGCTCTTTCAGATACTTTGGGCACTTGCTTCTGATATGACCAATCTTCTTGCAATGGTAGCACTCCGGTGGCGGACGCTCCTCTTCATTCTCCATTTTTCCTTTGCCTTTTTGGTAGGCAAAATCCTTCTTTTTGAAAAACTTTTTAAATGAGTTTCTCCTCTCCGGATTTCTCATAAACTTCTTAAAATTTCTCACAAACAATCCTTCTTCATCTTCATCACTTTCTTCAGTCTCACTCTCAAATTCCTTTTTAGATTTCAACGCCAAGCTCTTCTTTTTGGGCTCCAAATTATATTCTTGGCTTTGAATCTTCAACTCCACTTCATGGGTTTTTAGATTCCCAATGAGACTCTCCAATTGTAAGGTTTTAAGATCATGTGACTCAGAAATTGCAGTCACTTTTGGATTGAACTTCGGGGGAAGTGATCTTAAGATTTTTCTAACTAAATCTCCATTTGAAAAGACCTTACCCAACACTTTTGAATCGTTCACGATTTTAGTGAATCGAGTGTACATTGTGTCAATTTCTTCATCCACTTCCATTTTGAATCTTTCGAACTCTGACTCCAATTGAAATAGCTTTGAATCCTTTACCTGCGAAGTACCTTCATGAGTAATTTCCAAAAGATTCCAAATATCAAAAGCAGTATCGCAAGCACAGACTCTATTAAACTCGGTGCGATCTAGTGCGCAAAATAAGGCATTCATGGCCTTTGCATTGTTTTTGCATTTTAATTTATCATTTTCATCCCACTTGTCTTTGGGTTTTTCCATAGTTACATTTCCTACAACAAATGTTGGAGAAGTGTAACTAGTTTCTACCATATTCCAGACTTCTATATCTAAAGCAATTAGAAAACAACGCATACGTGTTTTCCAATAATTGTAGTCTGTGCCCGTGAAAAGTGGTGGCCTACTAATTCCTTGCCCCTCAACGAACGCGTGATCGTTGTGCGCCATTACTCCCGGTGGTAAAACCGTTTTGGAGTAACCTCGCTCTGATACCACTTGTTGGATCGTATGACGCCCTTAGAGGGGGGGGGGGGGTGAATAAGGGTGTGTTTAAATTTGTAATTTTTACTTAATAATTTTAAGACAATTTTACTTTAATAAAAAGTTTCTTTAAAAATTAATTTTAAAACAAAGCAATTTTTGTATAACACCAAGCACAAATTTTTAAGATAAAAATTTAAGCAAACAAATTTGCGATTAGTGAAAGGATCATAATTTTATTTATCATGAAATTTCCATACAAATAAAAATGATCTTAACAATGCTTAAGATCAAGGCACAATGATAAAATGAAAATACTATATTTTTGATTTACCAATCCTTCTCCCAAGGATCGGAAGGCTATCGCTTGTCTTACCCAAGACCAAGCCCAAGCCTAACCTCTAGATCTTCCCAAGATCTAGACGTAGCGCACAAGGCCACGATTTCCCACCAAGCCACGCAAGGACTTGGACGCTCCACACAAGGAAGCGATTTTCTCCTAAGCCGCGCAAGGACTTAGACGCCGCACGCAAGACGACGATTTCTTCCCCAATACAAAATGAAATATGAGTAAATAAAATACAATATGAAAAAGTCAACTCCCTAGAAATTCAGATCTCTGAATGGATTGTTGAAGCCTCGAGATGATCGTTGATGGAGTAGCGCGCCCGATCTCGTCTTCAATCTTCAATCCTTCTTTGCACAATTAGGAGTTGAGGAGGTTCTGGAGCTCTCTGGTTCGTATGCACTCAGGTAGGGACTGGAAATCTCAAAAGCTTGGAATGCACGAACCAAAGGCACCATTTTATAGACTTTCACTGTCGCCTGGGCGACAGTCACTGTCGGAAATTTCCGACAGTGCCAAACTGCCTTGGTCGTGCTGTCGAGCCGTCGTGTGGGCAGTTGCTGGAATCGTGGAGCTGTCGCTGGGGCGACATTGATGTCAGAATTCCGACAGCGCAAAACTGCCGCTGTCGTGGGTGAAGTCGTGGGCAGTTGGTGGAATCGTGGAGCTGTCGCCTGGGCGACATCGATGTCGGAATTCCGACAGCGCAAAACTGTCTTTCGTCGATCTGCCGTGGAGGGAAGTAGTTGTAACTTCTCTGCTGTCGCCTGGGCGACAGTGGCTGTCGGAATTTTCCGACAGTGGATTTTTCCCACATGCAATTTTAGCTCCAGCAGCAATGTGAACATCACATACCTGTTATCTGCACACCATTAATGAAAATAGAATCAAATACAAAACGGGACTTTGTTATTATCAAACCGGAGGAGTGCGAGACGCATGCTCCAACAAACTCCGCCCGTAATGTACCAACATTTGGGACGCACAATCTGCCATTCTTCTACATAAGGTCATCTTCGAAGGAGAAATCAGCGTTTGACCCACCAACGGTCTCCGCTTTATAGCGTTTCATGCTCTCATCCAGCTCCAATGCTTGTCGAACTCGGTCGGCAAGGTCGTCTTGAACCTCCATCCAGTTCAAGCATGCTGAAGGAGACGCTCTTCTATCGACGTAAATGATCTCCATAACTTCTAGCTCGCGGATTAGACGCTCATCGTGCATTAAAATACAATTTGCTTGAGCAGGAGCCCGACCACTCAATGCGTCCGCAACTACATTTCCCTTACCAGGAGTATATTTGATGTCGAAGGTGTAGTCCCCAAGGAACTCCATCCACATCTTCTGACGCATATTCAACTCCCTTTGATCAAGAAGGTACTTGAGGCTTTTGTGGTCCGTAAAGATGTCGATCTTCATGCCATACAAGTAGTGCCTCCAAAGCTTGAGGGCGAAAACCACGGCCGCTAGCTCCAAATCATGGACCGGGTAGTTCCTTTCATGAACCTTCAGTTGGCAGGAGCCGTAGGCAATTACCTTCCCGAACTGCACTAGGAGGCAACCCAAACCACTCCCCGAGGCGTCACTATAAATTTCGTAGCCTTCCGTACCACATGGCGAGCATAGAATGGGCGTCGTGGTCAGACGGCTCTTCAATTCTTCAAATGCTCGAGCGCACTCATGCGACCAGTCAAACTTGTGATCTTTCCTTGTCAGTTTAGTGAGAGGGAGTGCGACTCTCGAGAAGTTCTCCACAAAGCGCCTATAATAGCCGGCAAGTCCTAAGAAACTTCGGACTTCCACTACATTTTTCAACACAGGCCACACTCGGATTGCTTCTATTTTCGACGGATCAACCGCAATTCCATCGCCACTAACAACATGACCCAGGAATGCTACTGACGATAGCCAAAACTCGCACTTGGAGAACTTGGCATATAGTTGACTCCTCCTCAGGGTGCTCAAAACTGCGTGCAGATGCTCTGCATGCTCCTCCTCCGACTGAGAGTATACCAAAATGTCGTCGATGAAGACGATCACAAATTGATCCAAATACTCTCGGAACGTTTTGTTCATTAAGTCCATGAATACCGACGGTGCATTAGATACACCGAATGGCATAACGGTGAACTCATAGTGTCCAAAGCGGGTACTGAACGCTGTCTTTGGAATATCACATTCCCTTATCCGCAGTTGGTAATAGCCGGACCCTAAGTCTAACTTGGAGTATACCGTCGACCTAACCAGTTGGTCGAATAAGTCGTCGATTCTTGGAATCGGATATCGGTTCTTCTCGGTTAGCTTGTTCAGCTCTCGATAGTCGATACATAGACGCAAGCTCCCGTCCTTTCTTTCACAAAGAGGACCGGTGCACTCCAAGGCGATGAACTTGGACGTACGTAGCCTTGCTCTAGCAGCTCTTGCAATTGAACCTTCAGCTCTGCCAATTCCTTTGGCACTATCCGGTACGGTGAGCGGGCCACAGGTTTGGCACCTGGCACCAGCTCGATACAGAAATCGATCTCCCGCTGAGGCGGAGCCCCAGGGAGTTTGTTAGGAAACACGTCGGCGTACTCCGCTACAACTGGGACATCACATAACCTGGGTTTTGGCTCCGAAGCCTCCAACAGAGTGAAGAACAACTCCGCGCCCTTTCTCACCGCCTTAACCACCTGGAGAGCAGACATCAGTGTCTTGCTCGCTCCTCGCATACCTGCGAACGTGGTTTCGTCTTTGGTGTTCTTTCCCAGAGTAATCTCCTTTGAATTGCAATCTATGCATGCTCGCTGCTCCGAGAGCCAGTCCATGCTGAAGAACACATCAAATTCAGCTAACGGTAATAACGACGCTTCCAAGTCGAAATCCTGATTTCCGATCCGCACCTTCACACGGCTCTTCCTATCCACACTCATGCGAGATCCATTGGGTAGCACTACTTCCAATCTATCTTTTGCTAAGGTAGATGGCACTCCAATTCGCACCACGAAGCCCGTAGATAGAAAAGAGTGTGATGCTCCCGTATAAAATAGAGCTCTCGTGGATAGTTGAAAATTAGGACGAAGCCTAATTGCACACAAATAAAACATAAGGTCGCACAACGGTATCAATCACAAATAGCTATGCAAAAGCTAACATTTAATTCATACCTGTGACGACATCTGTTTGTCGTATGGCTTCTTGCTGGCCAAGAGAATAAACTCTCGGCTGGGCCGGAATGTGCTGGGAAGCAGAAGACTCCGCAGCTTTACGCCTTTCCGTATGACCCGCAGCACGAGCATAGTCCAACGCTCGATTCTCCAGCTTCGGGGGACCACTTCTACACACACGCGCCTTGTGTCCCACCTTCCCGCAGTTGAAGCATGTAATAGGGCTATATGGTGTCGTAGCTCCCGACACATTTGAGCGAGTTGGCTCCGCCAGTTTGAACTTCCTTTTGTTCCTCCTGAACTCCGACTTGGACTGAGAGGCCGGTGCATGAAACTCGGGTTTCTTTGCCACGCCCCGTGCTTGCACTCTCTTCATGTCCAACTCCAGGGACCTGGCAGATTGCACCATCACGTGGAAACCAAACGTCATTGGGCCTGCAAGGATCAGCCTCAACTCATCTCGAAGACCTTCATAGAACTTGTTCGTCTTTGACTCCTCATCTTCCATCATAGGCCCCGCATAGCGGCCCAGTTTAGTGAACTCATGCAGGTACTCGTCCACCGAGCGATCGCCTTGAGTTAACTTCAAAAATTGGTTCTGCAACGCAATGCGTTGGGCAGAAGGAATATACCTCTGAAGAAATGACTTTGAGAACTCCGCTAATGTGATCTCGGTAATCTCCTTGCCTCCAAACCTATGCACTTCCTGCTCGACCCACCAAAGCTCTGACTCTCTGTTGAGGAGGAAGGTAGCTAGAGTGACCATCATAGCTTCTTCTGTTTCTGTCGCCTTTAGAGTTTTTTTAACCATTGACAGCCACTCCTTCGCCTCCATTGGGGGTCCAGTCCCCGAGAAAGTTGGAGGGTGGAAGCTTAGAAAGTGCTGCAGTTGTTGATCACGCGCTCGCGCAACAGCTACACGCTCTACACGACGCTCCACCCTTGGCACCACCGCAGGTTCCACTGCAGCCACTGGCACAGGGGTCTCCACCCTAGGTTCCACCGCAGGTTCCACTGCAGGTTCGATCACCGGGGCCGCATCTGTAATAGGCATAGCAGGTTGTGCAAGCCTTTGCGATTGAGCATTTATCATTGCGAATATTGCTTCAGCGATTAATCTGATCATCTTAGCCGAAGGAGTGGTCGCTAGCACCTCAGCGGACGCACTACTTTCAGCGATGTTACGGGGTCTAGACTGCCCCGCAGCACTCCTAGTCACCTATAATTGTTGAAGACACAATTTAGTGACTGAAAACAAGGCAAACAACAATCATGGAACGCTCAGGTTCCGCAAACAAGTATGCTTTTCCATTCCTAAGTGGACATTCTTATTAGTTTTGTCGTTTTAGGTGAGCGCACAGCCCGTGCACACCACCCCTTAAAAGGAATTCGTCCCGAATTCGCTAAACTACGAATCGACACCCTAAGTCCGATACCAAAATGTAACACCCTTCCAGTATGAATAATATAACAGTAGGTCCGGTCGGGACCCCACGCTATACTAACCACACTAGCTAGGCATTAAAAGGAGATATACAGAAAAGAACTACACTAGAGTACTAAACATAAGCGGAAGCATAAAGATTTAACATTTCTTTTAGAATAGTCCACTATCATAGGAATGAAACAATAATGTGTAGAGTTACGGCCTTAAGGCCTTACATTCCAAAAACGTACAAAACTCCATAAAACATACTTCGGCACGCAGGACGACAATACAGGAAAAGCAGAAAAAGAGGCTGGCCTTCGAGGGCCAACACAGCAAAAGGGCCACCGCCCGCTATTTCCCGCTAGGCTCAGCTGCACCTGCATAAGAACATTCCACCAAGAGGTGGCAAATAAAGCAATGGTCAGCACAGCTGACCAAATTATAACGACCCCACCCCTAAAGCCGGGGTGGTGGTACTCCTTCCCTGCAGGCATAAGCATAGGCATAGATTGTCAAGGTACATTCAAGCACCACATGTATAGGCAATCAACACCAACGTGGGCACGCACGACCACACATTTCGTGCTCTCAAGGCACTCTCACGGTGTACTCTCCAAGTTACACCTAACAACTCCTTCAACAAGGAGTTCGCATGAGCTTTGACCGTCAAGACTAACTTGCCTTACGGACCAATCCCAACATCACACGGTGCACCGAGGAGCTACTTCTTCACCGATTCGGTATGGGAGCGGGTTCGGATCAGCTTTGCCCATGCTCAAATCGTCGGAATCTATCGTCGCGACACGGGTACAGCTTCACCTCGGCCCGAATAACGAAAGGAGGTTTCACACCCCCACAACCAGTTCCCTGGGAGGTACCGCCGGCGCTAGCCCTAGCGCCGGGCGGTAGTGGCAGATCTCCGAATCCACCCACAACTTCGGGTATTTCCTGGAGGTTACCTCCAGGACTCCCTGCAGTACTCTACTGTACCCAGAACCCGAAAATAGCGCAAACAAAACACGGAGTCTTCTTCGGCATAATTAATCACTATACTCATCACCAATCCAGGCCAACCAGTTTGGATGGGTTTCACACACAATGCCTATATCCGTACTACAATTTCGGATGCTAATGCAAGTAACCAAAGGGGATCGAAACGATCAACCCGCTGGAAAACTCCCTTTTCTCCACCAATCGGTGGGGGATTTTCCATGAAAACATGCCATAAAAAGGAGGACTTCACTTGTCCAAGTAGAACATCGTTACCCTTGTTGTTTTCTTGTTCACCATGAGGATCCAAGATTCTAATCAGATGGAAAGGACCGCACCGGGCTGCTCTCCGTGGATCTGTAAACGGCTCGCGATTCGGAGCTTCGGAGCTCCGTCAATGGTGGAAGGCAACTTCTTCTTCCTCCTTGGCTTTCCTCTTTCTCAAGCTTGAAGAGAGATAATGCTTTAGAATAGTGAAAAGATCTCCTCTGGTCAAGGCTTAAGGAATCCCGGGTTTAATCCCAGCCATCGGATCTAAGAACATAAGGATTTGACAGCCACAATTTCACATCACGGATCTGTCTCGCGCGCTAGCGCCGGCGCTAGCACTAGCGCCTGCGCTAGCTTCCGACTCGATGCCCAGCGGCTTTCGATGCTTAACTCTGCCGTCTCGATGCCTGGCAACCCTCGAGATGGCTAGCGCCAGGCGGTAGCACTACCGCCTGCGCTAGCTCCCGTCTCGACGCCCAGCGTCTCTCGACGCTTAACTCAGCCGTCTCGACGGCTAGCAAGCGTCGAGATGGCTAGCGCCAGGCGGTAGCCCTACCGCCGGCGCTAGCTCCCAGCAGCATAGTTCTGCTTCAAAGTTTTGGGGTGTTACAGTCGAGATGAAAAGCGATTTCGTCGAACTGAAGCGCGACGCTCATCGAACGCAGAACGGATTTCGTCGAACGCATATTGGACTTCGCCGAACACGGAAACTTGTAAAGAATCTGGCTCGTCCAGAAGACCGCTGCGAGCGGACCGTGAAGATCTGGCTCGCCCGCCTTCCCTGTGAGCGGTCGGCGAGTACCCAGCTCGCCCGCCTTCTAAAATCTATGCCCAACTCCTGGCGAATATCGGGGTTGTACACGTAGGTTATTCCAATACGGCTTCACAACCGGGAATAATGGCGCTTCATGATCTCGCATCTTCTAGAGGGGATAAGTTTTATGAAAATGAAAAATCATTATCACCACCTTTATTTATGGGTGAAAATTATAATGTATGGAAAACTCTTATGGAAAAATTTCTTAAAACTTTGGATATTGAAGTTTGGAATATTACAATTAAAATGCCCCAATTATTCTAAATAAACATGAAATATTTTTAAATACCACATCTATGAATAGTCTATATTGTGCACTTGATCAAAATATTTTCAAACTTATTTATACGCTTCCTACTGCTTTTGAAGTTTGGAAATTTCTTGAGAATACTTATAGTCTTCCTTCCACAGATAATGTACAAGAGAAATTCCTTATGGATCCAAGAGAAGAAACCGATGAGGACTCACGCTTGGAGGAAGATCTATCTAAGAGAGAAGAATGCAACGTCACAATATTGGACTCAAAAGATGACAACACATCAAGCAAAAGAGAAGACGAAAATTCAACTATGGAAGAGGAATGCGAAGAAGATGTCAACAGAACCTTTGGTTCAAATCTTGCCTCATTCCATAGCAATGTAAGAAAATCAAAATCTTCGCTTTTTGTAACAAATTCCATTTCTACATTTAGTATGCTTGAATTTGCTAAACATATAATTAAAATTTTGAAAAATGCTTATTTCAAACTACGTTTAGAAAATAATACTTTAAAAACAAATGCTAAAGTAGAATCAAGTATTGATGTGTTAAATTCTCTTTCATGCTCTTTAGTTGAAATTCCTACTCCTTGTTTTGATTTTAATGATCTTAAAGAAAAATTCAAGGATGTTGAAAAAGAGCTTTTAATTTCAAAAGAACACAATTAAAAAGTGATAAATGAAAATAATATTCTATCTTATAAACTAGAATCTCTAAAATCACATGTGCAAAAAAATTCATATGTTTTTAAAATCTTTTTTCTAGGTTATCCTCAAAATTGTTTAAAGCGTATACTTGTGTTTCAAACTTTATAAATCATGAACCTTGTAGAATATTTATTTCTAATCCTCATTTAGCATCTCCCAACAAAGACTTAAATGTTCTCAAATTTCCTATAAGTAATACTTTTGAGAATAATTATGGAAATTTGAAGTATAAGAATATTAAACCAAAGTATGAATGGAGACCCAAAATTAAAGATAAAACATTAACCTTATTTGAAAGAACCAATTAATCATTATCTCCCCAAAAGCCAACACGATGTATTTGGGTACCCAAAGGAACTATCACACTTGGTCCCCTTTGGATACCTAAATCACTTATTCACTAGGAATCATTGTATTGCATGAAGTAGAAATAAATGAAAATGAAATTTTCATAACTCTACTTCATGATATGCTTTTTGTTTTTTTTCCTTTTGTTTATTTTTTATTTTTGAGCCAACATGTTTATGGTCACTTAGATATATGACTTTCACTTTGTAAGCCTAATGTTTATCAAATTATATTGAATATAAAGTCATAAAGTTTTCAAGTGATCTATCTTTTCTCTGTCTAGGTTTTATCCTTTCTTAAATCCATTGCCTATAAATGTCTTATTTTATCACTATAAATTGAATGCTAAATTTGCTAAATGATATTACCAAGACAAATGAAATTACTTTCAAAAATGGATTTAAATGAGCTTTTAGGGGTCTTAGGCTAAAATATTAAATGCGCAACTTATTGCATATTTGTCTATTTTCTTTGTTGCATATGATAGCCCCTATAATGGAAAATCATGATCTAGAAATATCAAAATTGAAAAATTACAAAAATGATGAATATGGTTTCACAATCACCACCATGATCTATGCTAAAATTCACTATAATCATATATCATAATTCATGATCTATCAAGACCTATCTTAAATCAACTAATTCTATCAACCTTAGGCATTATGAAATATATGATTGTGATTGGAATTATTGTTTCATATCTTGTTTAGTGTGTGTGATGCGCATCTCTATTATTTGCATGAATCTCATCATATTTAGACCTTAAAATTAACTTGACATTGACAAGATGAAATCAAATAGAATTGCCTCTTCATTCTAGGTCTATAAAATTTCAAAACTCTATAATTGATTACATGCAAACCAATTATATATATTTAGCATATTTTGCATAACATCCAAATTCATTATCCTAGCTGCACCTATTGGTTTATGCTCAATTTAGTGTCTATGCTAGGATTATCAATATAGTGACATGCTAAAGGTAGAGAAATTTTGAACTTTAAAATTCATGAGTACAATGTGGTTTCAAAATCCACTATATGTTCTAAAACTAAAATAAACTCATGTTTTCTGAATCAATCCTTAGACTAAAATGCTTAGTATATCCATAATCATTAACCCATGACTTGTGTCTCACAATAGCGAGGGCGTAGGATTGTGTTCATTAGAGACCTAACCTCTAAGTCATGTCTTGTCCTTAATCGGGGAGGGTTCCAGTAGGGCCTTACGAGGCACTGGGGGGAAGAGTGCTAAGTTGAGTGTCGTCTTTTTTATGAATATGGGATTAACACCCCAACCTACAGCATGTGTACAGCTCCTCATGCCCATCCATCACTTAGTACGGGGCTAGAGTGTAGTCATGTAGTTAAGGTATCTTGATCTTAGATATACTAATATTATATTCATTGCATGAACATCATCTCACTCTTTATACTTTAATCATGCATATTATTTTTGTTCTAACATTGCATCTTGTGTTAGCATATTTTATTATTTTGAGCTTTAATGGTTTTACAAAACACAAGTATTTGAAAAATCAATATACTCTGAAAGAGCCTTCAAATCTAATCAATATACTCTGAAATTTCAACTAAAGGAAGGTCTCTTTATAATGCAAATGAATTGTGAAAAATGTTTTTCAAAACATCAAAATTTAGTGTTCTGTCTTGGCGTTAAGAAGCTAACGCCTGTCGTTAGCTTCTTTGCTCCAAATTTTTTTTTGTTTTGAATAATTTCTGGTATTATTTTAATGTTATGTGTGTTTTTATTTCTCTCTTTGTAAAAAGTTTTCTGTCTTTTTATTTCCGTTAAAACAAAATTTTATTTCTTTAAAAAAAATATGTATTTTCTCATGCATTATTGTGGGTTTATTTCTCTGGCATAGAATATCATTTACTGATAGGGCTAAAAAGACTTCTATGTTTTCCAGAAAATATTTAAATTTGAATATTTAAAAACAAATACAAGATTACAAGACAATTTCAAAGAACAAAAATATGTTTTTCTCTTTATGTGTGATTATTGTTTTTTACTTATATAAAAATAAAAAAAATATTTAAAAATTGATTGTTATTCATTGTCATTGTCAAGGATGATTAATTATATCAATTAAATATTAAATACAATGTTTAATTTAACTTTCAAGTTTCTGAAAAAACATTGGTTTGTATTTGTCATGCCTTGAAAATTATCTTGTTATATGCAATGAAATTGATTGTAGACAAACATGCGTAGAAACGCTTAGCATGACTCTAAGTATGAGTAATGTATTATGTTTGATAATGACTCATTCACTCACTTATTTTTGATAACTTACATATGCTTACAATCTTATACTTGCATGATTGTGTAGTGTAATAACATAAATATTAAAATGCATAAATAGATTACCTACACAACATTGTATTGGTTATTACAATTCTTTGTCTTTCATGCACTTATTCTTTAGAGATATGTGGTTTAAAATGCTATGTTTGCAAAACAAGTGAATTCGGAGTCCTTAGTCACTAAACTAAAAAGCAAATAATAAATGACAAGGAAAACTCCACCAAGCACTACTCACCCTCCTGATAAGTCTTAATGAGCATTGTGAGATTGAGCACCTTGGCTAAATAATTGTGAAATGTCTTGTAGCAAATAATTTATAAACCACTTCTCTTAGTACATTGGATCACAAATAAAATTTGAAAATAATGCTAAAAAGTATAAAAATGATCCCCAAGCACTACTTTGCTCCCTGATAAGTCTTAATAAGCATTGTGTGTGCAGAGCACCTTGGTAGTTGTACTCTTTATTCATGTGCATTGAAATATTATGGAAGTAATAGTATTTGTGTATTTAATGTTGTGTTATTTCAATATATATGTCATGTGTTTTTGATTGATTCACTTGTATACTTTATCAAAACACTACTTTATACACATCATTATCTTTCATAAAACTTATACTCATGAGAATTGGATCCTAATGCTCATCTACGCTATTCTCTACAAACTTAAGTAAATGCACTAGATAACAAAGCATGACCGCTACAATGTTTATGTTTACTTGAAATGCAAATTTTATTACATTGAGTTTTTGTATCTTTTCTTGATAGTATAAAATCATGCTTGCAATTTTATCTTAATGGAATAGCATCTCTTCAATCTTTAACTCAAACATCAACTTTTCAAATTTAAAACTCATTATCTTTTATATGATTTTATCTTCTAAAATGATGTTTATGTTTAAGAGTGCTAATTATATTCTTCTGCTAAGTTTACCACTTATGCTCATTCATGTCTATTATTTTTAACACCATGGTTTTCTTTTCAACAAGTGGTGTCGTAAAATAAGAATGCTTACTTTATCATTTCAGTTATGTTGCTTACTACTTTATGTTCCATCATGCTTATATTTTTCTCAACAAGTAGTATTTAATAAGCTTTTGATTGCATCCTATTTTTCTTCTCGACATAGAACATATTACTCCTTATTGCACACTCTCACATAAACCTTCTTTTGATAGTACCAAAAGGGGAGAATAAATTACATAAATCTAATATTTAGGGGGAGTACATTATATTGATTTCAAACTCAAAGAAATTATTTATGTAGGGGGAGTACTCATATAGAAGGTGCATACAATATTCTATGCTCGATCATGACAATCCTTCAATAAGTGGTTCCTAATCAACCTTAGTAGATATACACTCATCCCTACCCACTTTTGCCAATAACAAAGGAGGAGAAGGAATTGAGAAATCTAGTAAAATAGATATTTAGGGGGAGTAAATTATAAGTGAACACTTATGTAGGGGAGGACTTCATATAGAAAGAGTATGCATTATCGCTTTCAAATCTATCACGCTTTTAACATGTTATTCATGCATATCTTATTACCGTACTTATCTATTAACATAAATTGTCTTAATCTCACTAATTTCTCATATAGTTATTTGTTATTATCAAAAGGGGGAGATTGTTGGAGCCAATTTTCTGCATCTCTTGGTTTGAGAATAACAAATACCGTGTTGTTTTTGATTTAGTATTTTGTGTGTTTATAGTGTGCAAGTTGTACAGGAACTATAGCTACACAACCCTATGAGTAGTATGTTGATTGGAGACGATTCTCTGGAAAGAGAGCTAACGCACCGCTTTAAGAGCTAACACCCCGCTTTAAGAGTTAACGCACCGCTTTAACTCTTAATGCCCCGCTTTAAGAGTTAACGCCCCGCTTTAACTCTTAACACGCCGCTTTAAGAGTTAACACCCCGTTTTAACTCATAACGCCCCGTTTTAACTCTTAACACCCAGCGTTAGGGTTAACGCCCCGCGTTAACTTTTTCGTCGATAAGGGATGTCGTCGAAGAGGGAATGACGTCGAGAAGAAGTACCGTCGAGTACCAAGAGACAACACTAGCATTGACTAATACTAGCATTGACTTCCACGATCTTGACGGTTGCGCTATTTCAGCCATGATAGTGCACGATCACTAACGCTGGAGTTAACTCGTAATGCCAGGCGTTAGCTCCCGTGCCTATTTAAAGAGCATCCCCTCACATTATTTGGAGATGATTCCAGAATTCTGATTCTTGTAAGAGAGGCTCGTGTACAGCAATTGAGAGATCTCCCTTGGGCTAACATGAAGATCTAAAGAAGATTTTGAAGGAGAAGGTCTACAACGCATATTCCATACGAAGGACAATCGCTTCAAGAACGCCAACGTCTACATCGCCTTCGTATTCCCCTTCAGAATATCTTGGGGAGTTTTTCTTACTTTATCTTTTAATCTTTTATTTTATTCTTTTTGTAATTGGTGTGGAAAAATCATTCGGGGAGAACATCGGATTCCGGGAAATATTCCGTGGGAAAATTCGTCGTGGTTGTTGACGACTAAGTCCTTGTGCGGCTTAGGGGTAATTCGCCGCCTTATGCGTGGCGACTAGGTCGAGGGTATATCTAGGGGGTGGCTAAAGGCCTTATCTGGGGTTAGATAGGCTATAGCCAACCGGTCCTTAGGGGAAGGACCAGTGAAACAACAAAAAGTGTTTTTACATATTCTCGCCTTGATTTCTAGCGTTATAGAAATCCCACATTTGTGTATTCAATTTATTATGAAATAAAATCATGTCTTTTAATGTTCTATTCAATTGATTTTATTTCCTCTTCAAGAATGTTTTAATTTATATTTTCATCAAAGTATTAAAATTAACATTTGTGTAATTATCTTTGAAATACAATATCGTTTTAAGTATATCTGGTTTTATAGAATTGTATTTCATTTTAGATTTCATAAGTAAAATCACTGGCAATCTTTTTGTGCTAAGGAAAATTTTCTGGAGAGCTAATGCCCAGCGTTAACACTTAACGGCATGCGTTAGCAACAGTTAACAAAAAGTTTTGTTTCTCTTGTTTAAAATGGAATCTTCAATACAATCTTTTCTGAGATATCAAAATATATTTTCTTATAAAATATTCCTAAACTTCAGTCACAAACTCTGATATTTTTAATTAAGGTTTAAAATTCCATAAAACCCTTATTCACCCCCCACCCCTAAGGGCGCCGTAAGATCCAACACATGGTATCAGAGCGTAGGTTATTCCAATACGGCTTCACAACCGGGAATAATGGCGCTTCATGATCTAGCATCTTCTAGAGGGGATAAGTTTTATGAAAATGAAAAATCATTATCACCACCTTTATTTATGGGTGAAAATTATAATGTATGGAAAACTCTTATGGAAAAAATTCTTAAAACTTTGGATATTGAAGTTTGGAATATTACAATTAAAATGCCCCCAATTATTCTAAATAAACATGAAATATTTTTAAATGCCAAATCTATGAATAGTCTATATTGTGCAGTTGATCAAAATATTTTCAAACATATTTATACGCTTCCTACTGCTTTTGAAGTTTGGAAATTTCTTGAGAATACTTATAGTCTTCCTTCCACAAATAATGAACAAAAGAAATTCCTTATGGATCCAAGAGAAGAACCCGATGAGGACTCATGCTTGGAGGAAGATCTATTTAAGAGAGAAGAATGCAACGTCACAATATTGAACTCAAATGATGACAACACATCAATCAAAGGAGAAGACAAAAATTAAACTATGGAAGAGGAATGCGAAGAAGATGTCAACGGAACCTTTGGTTCAAATCTTGCCTCATCTCATAGCAATGTAAGAAAATCAAAATCTTCTCTTTTTGTAATAAATTCCATTTCTACATTTCGTATGCTTGAATTTGCTAAACCTAGAATTAAAAATTTGAAAAATGTTAATTTCAAACTACGTTTAGAAAATAAAACTTTAAAAGCAAATGCTAAAGTAGAATCAAATATTGATGTGTTAAATTCTCTTGCATGCTCTTTAGTTGAAATTCCTACTCCTTGTTTTGATTTTAATGATCTTAAAGAAAAATTCAAGGATGTTGAGAAAGTGCTTTTAATTTCAAAAGAACAGAATGAAAAAGTGATAAATGAAAATAATGTTCTATCTTATAAACTAGAATCTCCAAAATCACATGTGCAAAAAATTTCAAATGTTTTTTGCTAGCGTCTCTGTTGGGAAAAATCCCTTTTGATTTAACTTAACAAATTAACAATAAGTGATTTTACTTCTTAGGGTTATTGCTTACATTGTATAGTAAGGGTAATCTGGTCATTAGATGTCTTAGGATGTCACACTCAACTTAGAGTGTCAAGACCAAGTCAAGACAAGCTTAAATTCAGTTAAGTTAATATTTGTGTCGAATACAAGTCGATGCAACTTCGACTTGATATCGACGCAATGTTGAGTTAAAGTCGAAGCAGATCATTCAGCCTGTCGAAGTATAAGTCAAGTCAACGGAACGTCAAAATGGACTCGACACAGAAGGAAGAGCTTGTTGAAGCCATCTAACAAGTCGATGCAACGTCGATAATAATTCAACGTAGAAGTTAAGAGATCAAGTCATAGGCTTCAACTCGACGGATACGTTGATAAGGAATCGACGTAACGTCGACATCTGAGTTCAGCCAAAGCTAAGAAGTAATTCAAAGTCACGTCGATTAGAACTCAGGGGTGCGTCGACATGAAGACTGATGAAGTCGATGTAGCGTCGAATACGGTCAGAAAAAGGAAGCTTTTCCAGCTGTCCTTTTGGTGCCTTTTCAGAAGGACCACTAGGCTAGAGACAATTCTCCAACGGCTCGTTTGTTGCCAAGAATAGAATGAAGCATTCTAGGACACATCAAATCACTTTTGGAAGCTATTCAAAATGGATTGATGGGTCGAGAACAAAAGAAGAAAGGAAATTAGGTTAATTCCATTTCAGGACTAGCCAAAAGGTGAAAGGCTTTTGAAAATACAATCATACACAATAAGCATGCAAAAAGAGGAGGAGAGAAAAATTAGATTAGTTATTACATTCTTCTGGTTATCGATTAGGGTCTTCATCTTCTTCCTCCTCAAACCCTAAAAGAAAGATTCACAGAAGAACTTTTTCTGCACAGGAACATAATCTGTTGCTTCTTCTTTATTATCATACAACAATAGAACAATAAGAAGTGTTGAGAAAAGGATCAAGCAGAATAACCCTTGCAAACCATCACTATCATAAGCAAGGGTTTATTATTTCAGATCCAGTGAAAGCAAGAGAGAAGCATTAACAAAGCTTCAGAAGAATTCTGAGAACAGAATTCTCTTCTTCTCCCTCTCTCTCTCTCTCTCCTTCTTATTTCATTCACTTGTACAGAGTTTTAAGAATCCCTCTTCCAAAGGATTCAGTGGTTCAAGATCTCTTTATCAAAAGATCTGAGTGGTTCAAGATCTCCTTATCAAAAGATCTGTGCGGTTCAAGATCTCCTTACCAAAAGATCTTTGGTTCTAAGAGTCTCCTTATCAAAGACTCAGGCACAGGTTGTGCAATCCTACCAGGGAGATAGAAGAGAGGACTACCCACATTTTGGGGAACCTCTATAAAAATCTTGTGTCTTCTGTGTTGTGCATTTTCTGTGCTGTCCCCTTTATAGCTTATTGTTTTTCTGCTTTATAATTACAGTATTTATTTATTCTATGTTGGTTTTGTTCAGTGCATAATACCTTAGTATTTTTATTGTATGCATAGTTAGGGTAAAAATATTTAAATCTCTATTCACCCCCCTCCTCTAAAGAATTCTCAGAGACACATTGTGCACTTTCAATTGGTATCAGAGGTAGGTTGATCATTTAATGGTTAACACCTTGATCAAAAGATCTCCTACTCTCATTTGTTTATTTTAAAATTAATTAAAACTTTTTTAAATAAAATGAGTTCTAAGGATTATGCATCAACAAGACCTCCAGTGTGTAATCTAAATAAGTTTACACTCTGGAAAGCCAGAATAAAACTCTATATGAACTCAATTGATGAAGAAATTTTTAATATCATGCTTACAGGTCCCCCAATCCCAATAAGGAAAGATGCTAGTGGAAAAGTATCACAAACTACAGTCCCCAGAGTAGAATGGACTGATGTTGAGAAGAAGGTCAAGGCATGTGATGCCAAGGCCATGAACATCCTGATCTCAACTATGTCAGATGACATATTTCAAAAAGTTACTGATTGCAACTCTGCCAAAGAAATCTGGGAATCTCTCTCCAGATTAGTTGAAGGCAGCTCTGATGAAAGAAAAGTCAAGAAGTCTTTTCTCATGTCCCAATATGAGAACTTCAAGAAAAAGGATGATGAAAGTATAACAGAAATGTTTGTTAGATTCAGCCTTATCATAAATGAGCTGAGAGGGCCTGACAAAGAAATTTCTCTGGCAAAAATTAATGACAAGCTCCTCATGTGCTTCCCAAGCACATGAGACTCCAGAATCTGGGCCATAAGAGATTCTAGATGCCAAAGAGAGATATCAATTGATGCTCTGCTAGGGAAGCTCAAGTCATATGAGCTGCTACTGAAAAGCAGGGCTGAGTCAGAAGCCTAGGAGAGAATATCAACTCCTAAAGAAAAGACTCTTGCATTAAAGACTGATGAAGCAGAGTCCTCCACCACTGAAGAAGAGATGTTCAATCTCTTGTCAAAGAGATTCAAAAGGTGGGTCAGGACAGAAGACTCCAGAAGGAAAGAGAGGAGTTCAAGTAAGCCAAGGTATGACAAAACTCCCAAACAGGAGATTATCTGCTTTTCTTGCAGAAAACCAGGACACTTTGCCACTGAATGTCCTGAGGAAGAAAAGAACAAGAGCAATAAGCAGAGGAAGGAGCACAAGAAGAAATCCTTCGGGAGGAAGGACAAGAAAGGAGGGAAAGGTTTCATTGCTGAAACCTGGAGTGATTCAGACTCTGAATCAAGTCCTCCTCATCTGATGATGATGAAGAGTGTGGACTAGAAGAAGCCTGCTTAATGCCTCCAGAAGACTCCACTGCTGAGAATGAGGTAACAATCTTTGATGACTTTGACTTTTCCTCAATAGATTTTAAAGAATGCTTTAAAGAGTTCTGTCAAGACTATATTAACAACCAAGAGGAACATAAAATAATCAGAACATAACTAGAAAACCTTAGGAAAGATAACCTTAACTCAGTTAACTATGATCTAAAAGATAAATTATATAAGAAAGAAAAAGAATTATAGATATTAGATAATGAAAATTCTGACCTAAAGAAATAACTCACAAAGGCAAAAGCCTTTGAGGACTCCCTCAATGGAAGGAGTCAAAAGCTTAAAGATATCTCACAAAATCTCTCCAAGAGATTTGATCATCTTGATCTAGAATCACTACCATCCACTAGCACCAATCCCTAACAAATTTGCTTGAGAAAATCCTATAGCATTATTTAGGTCTAGACACAATAATGTTTTAGAATCATGTGAAGATCATAATAATAATAACACTAATAAACTCACCATATTTAATAGGGTAAACATTGGTAACAAACGAGGGATTTTAGGCTAACACCCCTTAGAAAAATCAAATAAAAATAATAAAAGTCTTAATAAAAAGATTCATACGTCAAATAGAACTTGACGCAATTTTAAAGATGCGTCGAATTCAACTCGACGAAGTTCAGCATATGCTTCGACACCAATTCTAAGCAAGTATGAGGGTGCGTCGAATTATATTCGATGCAACCAATACTCTGCATTGAATTATTATCGACAGAACTATGCAGACACGTCGAATTACATTCATCGCAACTCTAAAGATTCGTCGATTTCTTCTCGACGCATGTTTCCTGCAAAGATTTATCAAACATATATCTTTATTCCTAGATGTTTATGTTGTTCTAAACTTAGACATATAGCCAAACATTGTTGGCATAATAATGCAACACTTCTTCACCTTAAGGGGTATACTGAAATACTTTCTCACTTTTTCATAACTGTATATAATGATAGAAGAAAGAGACCCCAGCATGTGAGGGTCTATACTAATGGTTGATTTTATGTGTAGAAGGGAGACTGTTCAACCACAAACCAGCAGTGGTAACTCGACAGTGGATGCTCCATGCATATGACTAGAGCAAAAGAACTGCTGGAGAACTTCAGGGCCAAGGAAACCTAAGGTAATTTTTGGGAATTCCCACTCTGGTGAAACCAAAGGATATGGTTAGCTCAGGATTGGGGAAGGATCTTTTTCTAAAGTAGCTTATGGTGAAGGACTTCAACAAAATCTAATCAGTATTAGCCAGCTGTGTGATGGTGAATACAAAGTTGTATTCACTAAGTCTTTGTGTCATATAGTTATCTCTAGAACTGACCAAATAGTATTGACTGGTCTTAGGAAAGGTAAGGTCTATGTTGTAGACTTTGAGTATACAAAGTCAGAGATCTGCTTATTCAACACCCAGTTAGAAAATAGTGAGTTGTGGCATAGGAGACTTAGTCACCTTAACTTTAAGACCATTGCCAAACTCTCCAAGCTTAACCTAGTAAGGGGCTTAGCAACTGGTAAGTTCAATAAAGACCATCCATGCAGAGCCTGCCAACTAGGAAAGCAGATCAAAGCATCATTCAAACCAATTATTAAGAATGATTCACCAGAATCCTATTCCTGTTGCACATGGACCTATTTGGTCCTATCTCCACTCAAAGCTTAGCAGTTAAGTCCTATACTTTAGTCATTGTTGATGACATTTCTAGGTTCAGCTGGGTGTTCTTTCTAAAAGCTAAGTCAGACACCTTCAAGATCCTCTCAAGATTCATTAGACGGATTCAATCTGAACTCAATACTCAAGTTTTTGTGATCAGAAGTGATCATGGTACTGAGATTGAGAGTCAGTTAATGTGTAGATTCTATGAGGATGAAGGGATAAGACAAAGCTTTTCAGCTCCTAGAACCCCCCAACAAAATGGGGTGGCTGAAAGGAAAAATAGAACCCTAATTGAATCAGGAAGGACATTATTGGCTGAATCCAACTTGCCAAAGTCCTTTTGGGCTGAGGCAGTAAATACTGCCAATTATGTTCTGAATAGAAGTCTCATCCACAAGACTAAGTTGAAGACTCCATATGAGTTATTGAAGGGAAAGGCACCTATAGTCACTTAATTTAGGATTTTTGGGTGTACTTGCTTTATCCTCAACAATGGGAAAAGTCATCTTGCCAAATTTGACAAGAAGGCTGATGATGGAATATTCTTGGGATATTCCTCATCAAGCAAGGCTTATAGGTGCTATAATAAAAGCTCTCTAAAAATTGAGGAGTCTGTGCATGTAGTTTTTGATGAAGCTAACATGTTTTATAAGGGGAAGGAAACTTCCACCAACACTATTTTGCAGGATGAAGATCAGCTAGCAGAACAAGTTGAAAGGCTAAGCATAATGGACCATCCATCAATGTGTCAAGACAAAGGAAAACAGAAGATTGACACTGATTCAGATAAAGATTCTGCAGCAGATGAAGAGGAAATAACAACACCTGAGTTGTCAGCCACAGAAATCATTCCAGTAGATGAGGATGGTGCTCCCACTATCACTGAGCAAGTGGTCCCTCCGGAAGAAGAGAATCTCCTAGATAACTTAACAAGATCAAGGATGACTCTAAGGGATCATCCTTGAACACAAGTCATAGGAGACCTGACTGTTGGAGTCAAAATAAGGAAACAACTCACAAGTGAAACAATGCTACAATGTTTTCTCTCTCAGTATGAACCCAAGAAGTTTGAAGAAGAAGATAGTGATCCTCACTGGATATCTGCTATACAAGAAGAGCTAACACAGTTTGAGAGGAACAAAGTTTGGACATTGGTTGAAAGACTAAAGAATTACCAGTCATTGGCACCAAATGGGTATTCAAAAACAAAATGGATTCAACAGGAGCCATAATTAGGAATAAGGCCAGACTTATGGCCCAAGGATACAGGCAAGAGGAGGGGATTGACTTTAACCAGATATTTGCTCCAGTAGCAAGGTTGGAGTCCATCAGAATGTTTCTGGCATATGCAGCTCACATGAAGATCAAAGTCTATCAAATGGATGTGAAGATTGCATTCCTAAATGGAACTTTTCAAGAAGAAGTGTATGCGGAGCAGCCCCCAGGTTTTGTCAATCCAACTCTTCCCTCTTTTCTGTATAGGTTAGATAAAGCACTGTATGGTCTCAAGCAAACTCCAAGAGCCTGGTATGAGACCCTATCCACTTTCCTTCTGGAACACTCCTTTGAAAGAGGGAAAGTGGATAAAACACTCTTCACCAGAGCACATAAGAATCAGCTATTGCAAGTACAAATATATGTAGATGACATTATTTTTGGGTCAACAGATCAATCTATCTGCAAAAGGTTTGCTTACCTAATGAAGTAAAGATTTGAAATGAGTAGCATGGGGGAACTATCCTATTTTCTTGGTCTTCAAGTAAGACAAAATGCAGATGGCATTTTCATATTTCAATTTAAGTATACCAGAGAACTCATCAAGAGGTTTGGGATGGAAAATGCCTCTGTCATGAAAACCCCCATGGCTACTAATCTTATTTTGGATAAAGATGAACAGGGTAAGTCCTTTGATCAGAAGACTTATAGAGCAGCCATTGGATCTCTTCTCTACCTGAAAGCTAGCAGACCTGATATAATATTTGCTACCTATATATGTGTTAGCTTTCAGGTTGACCCAAAGGAATCCCACAAGAGTTCTGTAAAAAGTATACTCAGATATCTAAAGGGTACACCTGAACTTGGCTTGTGGTATCTAGTTGAATCTGGATTTGAATTAGTTGGTTATTCAGATGCAGACTATGTTGGATGCATGCTGGATAGAAAAAGCACCTCAGGAACATGTTAGTTCCTGGGTGCTAGACTGATCTCATGGTTTAGTAAGAAGCAAACCACAATATCCACTTCTACATCTGAAGCTGAGTACATAGCTACAGGAAGCTGCTGCTCACAAGTACTGTGGATGAAAAATCAATTGTTAGATTACAACTTTTCCCTTGCCAATTCCACAATATTCTGTGATAGCTCTAGTGTTATTTCTATAGCTTCCAATCATGTTCTCCACAGTAGAACTAAGCACCTAGAGATAAGGCACCGCTTTCTCAAGGACAATGTTGAGAAAGGTAGGATTAACCTTCAATACATCTCCACTCATACTCAAAGGGCTGATATTTTCACAAAGCCACTTGATGAAAGTAAGCACAAGTTCTTCATCAATGCACTAGGAATGCTTGATGGAGCTCTCTAGGGCTCCGTTTGGGGGAACTTATTTCCATCGGTCAAGCGGTTACGACCGCATGAACTGGACCTTAATTAAGGCCCGATTCATGCGGTCGTAACCGCTTGACCGGTGAAAATAAGTCCCCCCAAACAGAGCCTAGATCACTCCCACTATATTATGTATTCAAACCTATATTCCATAGAATAGTATTGCTGGGAAAAACAACAAAAAATTTCAACAAAATTGTTAAATCATAGTTGCGTCGAATAAGAATCGATGCACCGTCGACTTCTAATCGACGTTAGCTTCGAGAGCAGATTGGGATAGTTCTGTAGAATAGCACTCGACGTAGCATCGAATATATATATCGACGATAACATCAACATCATGGTCGCTGAATGATGGAGACGACGACCCCCAACATGTTGATGATGATGGAGCCAGCACGCTTACGGATGATCTTTCGCCCTCTCCATCCAAAGACTCGTGGCACCGTGGCAACCTTTTTTATCGATGCTACAACCTCCGCCCTCGGCGCAAGACTCATATTTAATAATTATAATGTTTATTTATATTTACTTATTTTCTAGTATTGTTTTAAATTTGGAACTGTATTTCTTTATGGCCTGCGCTTAGCCATTTTTGTTCAGTTTATTTAAATTGGGTTGCATATAGCCTGGATGTTTGTAAGCCTTATATAATACCATGTTATTGAAGGATTTAGTAGAATTGATGATAAAGAAAACCCTAAACTTGGATTTCCCCCTCTTGCTAACTCCCTCCCCACTCCCTAGCCGGCGCCCCCTTCCTTCTCCCCTTGAAGGTTTCGGCCACCGCTCTCTCTCCTCCTCTTCTCTCGTTTCTCCCCAACTCCTCCCTCCACCTTTCAAATATTGCATGCCGACGGGTGCTCCTCCTCCCTTGGAGATTTTGACCAACCAAGGTTGCTTCTCCTCCCTTGAAGAATTCGGCCACCTAAGGTTTCCCCCTCCTCTTGGTGTAATTCGGCCAAGGTGAAAAGATTCGTGCTCTCGTGGAATCAAATCTGGGGTGAAGCGAGGAAGGCGAACGGGTTTCTCTTCATTTGGCGCGGTTCCGGTGGTTCCGTTGAAGAGTGATCGTAATTCGGATATAATCAACTTCCGAGTCGGTAACAAAAATATCTACCTTTGTTTGCTCCCTCTAGATTATTCTTGTGGTTGATTTACTTTTGTGTTGAATTCCGACAACGTTGAATTTATCGTGGTTTCCTTCGATCGATTTTGTTGTTCATCTTGATTTTATTTAAGTTCGTGAGGATTGACGAACCTTGTTTTCTTTTTGTTGGGAGAGATCTACCTTTTCTGAAATCATTAATTTTCGGTGGATCTCTTTTGGTACAACACTTGCTTAATCGGACCGGGTAGGTCCTTTTAGCTTGAGAGAATATTGGTCTATATCCCTTATTTGATCTCCAATGGTGTGGCTGCCCGTACGTTAGCATCAGATCAATAAATTTTCATAACGTGTGTGTTGCGTTTGTGTGCGCTACCATAGGATTATACGTGGAGAGGTTCTCGTGTTTGTCCATCGTAATCATGTTAGAGGGCGAGCCTACATCAATTTGGTATCAGAGCCAGGGTCGTGTTGATTTCTTAATTGACACCATCCTAAATTTTTTTTTCCTTTCATAGGACGTCGACGCACACTTGTCTTGCACGACTCGTTCAAACTACAAAACTTTTAATTGCTGGTCTGCAAATAGCGGCCAAAAATTCTCATTTTTCTGCTAAAATAAAAAAAATTCTGGAAATTCCCCTTATTATTTTCAGCAAGAAAATCAAAAAAGTGTTTTAATTACCCTAGTTATTGGGCGGGAACAAATCTATCTTTTATAAATTTTGTTGTGTCATAATCAATATTTCATTGCATGCGCACTAGACTAGGCACGGAGTATACCCGGTCTTCCTACCATATAGCGGACGAGCGGGATACGTTTCACGGTCCAACAGCGATTGATGAACTCCACCAGGAGTTCACGGATCAGTTGACAGACATTAGGGAGATGCTTCACGAGCTAAGGTTAAATCAAGCGGCTCCCCGCAATCATGCCGCCAACCAACGTGAAGGAAATAACCATAATAATTACAATAATAATGAAAATGTCCCGTGTGCAAACCATAATAATGAACATGCACCGCGTGCGCTGTACGAGTTTGATATCACTATAGCCGCCCGGGTCAAACCCCCATCGTACGATGGACTGGGTGAACCCCAAGTATTCTTAGACTGGGTCTGACCGATGTGGATAATGTGCGAGTGGCGAGGATGAAACTTTTAGGTAGAGCTAAGATATTTTGGTTGAAAGAGGAATGGCGTATAGGTGCGGTAAACTGCTTACCACCAATTGGTTAGGCAGGCATGAAGGCCATATTGACAGACCAGTACGTCCCTGCATACCATCGGACTCAACTATGTGATGGCTTAGCTACTCTTAGACAAGGGAATAGGTCGGTCGCTAATTACATGAGCCTTCTCAAGGACATGATGGTTAGGTGTGATGTTAGGGAGATGCCAGAGATCACCCTCTCTAGGTTTTGTAAATGGCTTAACCCCGACATTCAGGGTAAACTCCTACGTTATGGTCACACCGACTTAAACACCACTTTTAATGCCGCCTTGGATATTGAGAAATACAATGCTCTCATGTCCAAGACTCATTCATTCTAGAAAGGAAAGTCCATCTTAGGACCCCCCCCCCCCCCCCACCCACCCACCCCATCCACCCATAAGGATAAGGGTAAGTTCTGGTCTATTGACTCGAACTCTGTTTTCATTACGGCTAGGAATATAAGAAACCCAACTGGTGAGATAGTGCCCATGGGAAGGATTTGCAAAACGAGTGCTACTTGTTTTGCTTGAGGAATTCAGGGTCATAATGCTAGTGAATGCCATACCAAGCCCAAGCCCCTAGACCTTTTAGATTCATCGTCTGAGTCCGCTGAGCTGGTTTTTGAGGCCGGGGAAGAATCTAATTCGGAAGGAGTGCCTAGCGATTTAGAGGATGATGTTAATATGATGGTGATGAGGTGTATTTGTCCACTCCGTGTGTTTTGGATGATTGGAATAGGACGAATATTTTCTCATTGAATTTTAAGTGCGGAGAGAAGTGGTGTAAATTGATTCTCGATAGTGGTAGCTGTATGAATGTGATTTCGGAAAATGCGGTGACCCGGATGTTGATAACCACTGAACCGCACCCTTACCCCTATAAGGTTGCATGGGTAAATAAGACATCCCTTTCGGTTTCGAAGCGTTGCATGGTACCCCTTACCACAAGACTTACACTGAAAAGGTTTGGTGTGACGTCATCCCCATGGATGTCTGTCATGTTTTACTAGGACGCCCATAGCTTTACGATCATGATGTTATTCACTTGGGGCGAGATAACACCTACGAGTTCAAATTCCAGGGCAAGACCATTATCTTAAAGCCTACTTCTCCTAAGGATCCTACTGTCCCCTCTAATGACACGATTGTCACGGTAGAAAAGCAAATGTTAAGTCTGATAGGTAAGAAGGAGTTCGCGCGTGATACCTTTTTGGATAGTGTCATGTATGCGTTAGTTTGCTAACAAGTCAAGGAAGATGTGTCCTCTTTTGAGAAATTACCGCTAGCGGTCAGGAAACTCTTAGAAGAGTTTAAGGATGTGTATCCAGACGAGTTACCGTCCATGTTACCCCCCTTGCGGGACATCCAACATGCGATAGATTTCATTCCGGGTTCCTTGTTACCCAACCTTCCTCACTATCGGTTAAACCCTTCT
Source organism: Dactylorhiza incarnata (assembly GCA_033032865.1). Taxonomy (NCBI): domain Eukaryota; kingdom Viridiplantae; phylum Streptophyta; class Magnoliopsida; order Asparagales; family Orchidaceae; genus Dactylorhiza; species Dactylorhiza incarnata. The sequence continues at coordinate 23,273,452 of JAWHQI010000011.1, read as the reverse complement.
GCACACCAAGAGTTGCAAACTCAAATTTCTGATTTACTAAAAAGGGGTTCATCCGTCATAGCAAGAGTCCGTGTGCCGTACCCGCTTTACTTGCTCCCAAGAAAGACAGCTCTTAGAGGATGTGTGTGGATAGTCGGTCTATAAATAAAATTACTATTAAATATCGATTTCCCATCCCTCGCTTTGACAATTTATTGGATATGCTAGCAGGAGCCACGATCTTCTCAAAATTGGACCTTAGGAGTGGCTACCACCATATCCGAATTAGGGAGGGTGGCGAGTGGAAGACCGCCTTCAAGTATAAGGAAGGGCTCTACGAGTGGTTAGTGATGCTGTTTGGGCTTTCCAATACCCCGAGTACTTTTTCTAGGATGATGACTCATGTCTTCCAACCTTTCATGGGAAAATTCATAGTAGTGTACTTTGATTACATCCTCGTTTTTAGTACTTCCACGACCGATCATGAGTCGCATTTGAGGACTATCCTTACTACGTTGAGGTCGGAAGAATTATTCGTCAATATCAAGAAGTGTACTTTCAATGTGACGTCCGTAGAATTCCTTGGATATATTGTGAGTTCGAAAGGCATACATGTGGATCCTAAGAAGGTCCAAGCCATTAAGGATTGGCTAGAACCCACCAACATACGAGATGTTATGAAGTTTCACGGATTAGCGACCTTTTACCGCGGGTTTATTCGAGATTTTAGCAGTATCATGGCACCGATCACTGAATGTTTGAAGAAGGGCGATTTCACTTGGACCAAATCGGCCACGAAGGCCTTCCAAACGATTAAGTCACGAATGTCGAAAGCGCCTCTTTTGCGGTTGTCGGATTTTAATAAGGTTTTTGAGTTGTCCTGTGAGGCGTCTGGGGTCGGCATTGGGGGTGTATTGAGTCAAGAGGGCCACCCGGTTGGATATTTTAGTGAGAAGCCCGCGGGCCCGAAGTTGAATTATTCTAATTACAATAGAGAGCTTTACGCTATTATTCGTTGCCTCCAACATTGGTGGCATTATCTACTCCCTAAGGAGTTTGTTATCCAATCCAATCATGATGCTTTGAGATTTGTCAACTCTCAAGGTAAGTGTTGAATCCAAAATGGCACCTCCACGATCTACTCGAGGAAATAGGGGGAAAAGGAGGCCGCGAGCAACTGGTTACTTGAGCCACGAGTGAAGAGGGGAGAAGAGAAGAAGAGAGGGCCGCTAGCTTGCGGCGAGGCCAGACTTCGCCCGCCGCGGCAAATGCCACTCCTGCGACGGGCTTTCCCTTTATTTAATAATCTGTATTACAGCTTGTTGTGCTTAGTACATGGAAATAAGAGAAAATACAAGAGAGTTGCATGTAAGAAAAGAGTAAGCCGCGAGGGCTGTTTGCTGAGGTCGCCTGGACTAGTCGCTGAGGCCTGTTCGCAGAGGTCGCCCGGACAGGTCGCCCGGACTGGTCGCCCAGCCTGTTCACAGAGGTCGCCCGGTCAGGTCGCTCGGACAGGTCGCCCGGACAGGTCGCCCGGACAGGTCGCCCGGACAGGTTGCCCGGACAGGTCGCAGCTTGGTACGGGCTGACTATTTCTAGCCGCCGGTTTTGTCCCCCCACTTGCTTGTCCCTTCTTCATGGTCGAGGGTCCTATTTATAGGCTCTGGGTCGATGTCGTCACCTCCGGTGAGCCGGTGACTGGAGTTCTACCCGCGCGGTCTGAAGGAGGAGGCCGCCTATCCGCGCGGACTGAAGGAGGAGGCCGCCTACCCGTGCGGACTGAAGGAGGAGGCCGCCTACCCGCGCGGACTGAAGGAGGAGGCCGCCTACCCGCGCGGACTGAAGGAGGAGGCCGCCTACCCGCGCGGACTGAAGGAGGAGGCCGCCTACCCGCGCGGACTAAAGGAGGAGGCCGCCTACCCGCGTGGACTGAAGGAGGAGGCCGCCTACCCGCGCGGACTGAAGGAGGAGGCCTCCTACCCGCGTGGACTGAAGGAGGAGGCCGCCTACCTGCGCGGACTGAAGGAGGAGGCCGCCTACCCGCGCAGACTGAAGGAGGAGGCCGCCTACCCGCGCGGACTGAAGGAGGAGGCCGCCTACCCGCGTGGACTGAAGGAGGAGGCCGCCTACCCACGCGAACTGAAGGAGGAGGCCGCCTACCCGCGCGGACTGAAGGAGGAGGACGCCTACCCGCGCGGTCTGAAGGGAGAGACCGCCCCACCTGGGCGACTTGAAGGGAGAAGCCGCCCCACCTGGGCGGTTTGAATGGAGAGGCCGCCCCACTTGGGCGGTTTGAATGGAGAGGCCGCCCCACTTGGGCGGTTTGAATGGAGAGGCCGCCCACTTGGGCAGTTTGAAGAATGAGGCTGCCCCTTCTTACCACTTCGGGTGTAAAAAGTGCCTTCGCGTGAGGTCTAATCCTTCCCGGGCGCATAATCTGCAAAAATGTAGCAAAAGAGGCCTCCCAGGGTAGGATCGCCGATTTCTGGGTCAACAGTAAGGTCAGCTCCAGGCATGCCAAGTGGGTCTCCTATCTTCAGGAGTACACATTTATAATAAAACATCTTAAGGGAACTCTAAACTATGTAGCAGACGCCCTTAGTCGTGTCTCCTTATTATTGTCCACACTAGAAGTGAAGTTCATTGGGTTCGAGAGGATTAAGGATGAATATGTCCATTGCTCGTATTTCAAGGAAATCTATTTATCCGCTCAAGACAACTCGCCCTCTACCATCTCCGCCTATTATATTTGTGATGCTCATTTATTTAAGCATTCAAAGCTATGTATCCCTCATTCTTCCCTACGCCATTTCATCGTTTGGGAGTTGCATAGCGGCAGTTTAGGTGGTCATTTTGGTCATGACAAGACCATTACGTTAGTGGAGGACAAGTTCCATTGTCCCGGCCTTAAATCAATGGTTAATAAAATTGTGGGGAGTTGTCGTGTGTGCCAACTAGCTAAGGGTAACAAGATGAATGTGGGCCTTTATACCCCGCTCCCGATTCCTTCTATCCCATGGGAAGATGTTAGCATGGATTTTGTTTTGGGTCTCCCAATTACCTTTAGGCGTCACGATTCCATCTTGGTAGTGGTAGACCGGTTTTCTAAAATGGCCTATTTTATTGCATGTAACAAAACCAATGATGCTTCACATATCGCCAAATTATATTTTAAAGAGGTTGTTGGACATCGGGGCGTCCCCAAGACAATAGTGACTGATAGGGACGTAAAATTTACTAGTTATTTTTGGAAGACCCTTTGGAAGCTTATGGGCACCAAACTCTTGTTTTCTTCGGCCAACCATCCACAGATGGATGGGCAAACGAAAGTGGTAAATAGAAGTTTAGGTAGTTTACTTTGATGTCTTGTGGGTGACCACAAGGGTGCGTGGGACTTACTCCTTCCTCATGCTCAGTTAGCGTACAATAATTCAAAAAATAGATCAACGGGTCTTTCACCTAATGAAATCGTGCACGGCTATAAAGCACCTGTGCCACTTGACTTGATTCTGTTACCTCCATCCTATAAGTCAAGTCACTTTGCATAAGAGTTTGCCTCTCATGTTCACAATTTACATAATCATATTAATGAAGCGTTAATAACACAATATGCATCTTATCAATCCCATGCTAACTTACATCGGAGAGCATCTCACTTTAATATTGGTGATTTAGTCTTGGTGAATCTCATCCCTGAACGGATGTCGTCGAGCACCATAAAGAAGTTGACGAATTGGCGAGCCGACCCTTTTCGAATTTTAAAGAAATTAGAAGAAAACGCATATCTTTTGGAGTTACCCACTGATTCGGGTATATCCCCTATTTTCAATGTTTCAGATTTAACGCCATATGTTTCTCCGCCACTTGAAATATCTGCCTCTCCATTTATTTCCACTAAGTAATCTAATGGGTTGGGGGTGAGCTTGTCACGGGATCGCTCTCTCCATCAGTTTCCACTGGATGTACGTTGAATGTTGATGTAGAAGCTTTTTCTCCTTCTTTGACTAATGCTTTTCCAAGGTTCCCCAAGACCGCCTTTTTGCCTGACAGGATCCTCAAAGATGACGTGCTTACTTCTCTAAATGGTGACATTCGCCGCTACATGATAAGGTGGCGTGATTGTCCATCCTCTGATGACTCTTGTCCACCTGAATCAGAGGTGGCTCTTCTGGATGATGCTCTTCTACGACGGTACACTCAAGCCAACTCATCGGTGATGAGTACTTTTGAGCGGGGGAGGATTGATGGAGACGATGACCACCAACATGTTGATGATGATGGAGCCAGCACGCTTACGGAAGATCTTTCGCCCTCTCCATCCAAAGACTTGCGGCGTCGTGGCAACCTTTTTGATCGACTCTACAACCCCCTCCCTCGGCGCTGTTGGAACAACCCTATTACTGATTTGGGCTAGGATCACTATCTGTTGACTAGGACTAAGTTGACCCCACTGTATAGTGCAAGGTTCAAGGGTTTAGGTTGTTAGAACTTAAGGAAAAGATAGATTTCTGCGTTCGACGAACTCCATACTGCGTTCGTCGAACTCCATCCTCCGTTCGATGAACGGCATGCTCCAGTTCGACGAACTTGCCAAGGTTCTGCGTTCGACGAAATGCTTTCTGCGTTCGACGAATGTCTAGCTTCAGTGTTCGACGATCTTGTAGCATCTCAGCGATCGACGAACTTTAGTCTCAGCGGTTGATGAACTTCAGTCTCAGCGGTTGACCAAGTCTCAGCGTTCGACCAAGTCTCAGCGGTTGATGAATTGATTCAGTTCGACGAAATAGCTTCTCAGCTCGACGAACTCAGTTCTCCAGCCAGCCAGTAGATTATTCTCTCAGTTCGACAAACTCCAACTCCAGTTCAACGAACTCCAGTCTGTGTTCGACGAATCGGCAACAAAAGTTCAATTCGACGAAATCAACATTCAGATCGACAAACTCAATTTTTAGATCGACGAATTCTTATTTCAGTTCAACGAATTTTAGACAGATCAGTTATATTCTATTCTCTGATTTTAGATCTGCCTAAATCAGCAACTGATCTATTCAATTATTTGGAGTTATACATTTCCAGATAGGACAAGATTTTAATTCCTCCTTCTATTTTATTACTTTCCATTCTCTTCCTGAGAAAGTAGCCGTTTGGCATATTGGAAAAAAGAAAAGGAATTAAAGTCTTGCTTGCAGTTCCAAGAATTAATCCTCCTGATTATTCTATTCCTTATTCAGAGGATTTGAAATTCAAATCAGAGATATATTGTCAAAAGAAAAAGGAAGACAGAGAGAGCAGTATCAGTAGTAGGAAGAAGAGAGACAATACTGTCGAGAGAAAAATACAGAGTTCATCTTGCTCAAGCAGCACCTCTCAATCTCTGAGAACAACAATACAGATCTTATCTCAGATTTCTGGTGCAAGTTCAAATCTTCAAGAGCAACAAATAATATGAGAAACCTTTGTCTCTCAGATTCATCAGCTTCAAAAAAGATTTGTTTCATTCAAGTGAAAGCTCCATCTTCCACTGTCAACCATTTCAATCAGACAGGGGGAGCTTTACATCAACACAATCCACTAGTCTTCTCTCAGATTATTGACAGAGAAGAACTTTATAACCCTTTTTATCCCCTCTTATACAGGGTTCTAACTCCCTTCAAAAGTTAACTCCTTGGTGGCATGGAACCTGAACAAAAACATGTAGTTTGTTTTGAGCACCTGATCAAAAGCTCAGTTGGTGTATTGGGCACCTGATCAAAACCCCATTGGTGATAGGGCACCTGATCAAAAACCTAGTGGATTCCAACCAAGGGTGGTAGAAGAGTAGATGTACCCATATTTATTGGGAAACTACTATAGATCCTTGTGTCCTCTGTGATTGTATTTATTTTTTCTGTACTGTGCTGTATTGTTTTCTTTATTTGTTTTTATAACTCACTCAGTACACACATATATATATCACTATTTTAATTCCGCTATAAAAATAAGTGAAAAACTTTTAATACTCTATTCCCCCCCCCCCCCCCCCTCTAGAGTAACTTTAAGATCTAACCTCAGTTTCAATTGGTATCAGAGGACTTTCTACTGGTACCAGAGGACTTTCAATTGGTACCAGAGCTTCGTTGATTCTTTACAGACTAACACCTGAATCAAAAGATCAATTAGATCTTAATTTTCTTCTAGAGTTTCTTTTGCTAAAAATCCATGGCACAGAACAAAGAATACTCAAGCACAAGACCTCCAATGTGCAATCTAAATAAGTTTGCACTATGGAAGGCAAGGATCAAATTATATATGAACTCTATTGATGAAGATATTTTTAATGTGATTTTGGCAGGACCTCTTACTCCTACAACAACAACAAGTGCTGAAACAACAACAAATAATGTTGTTCCACCTCCTGATTGGACAGAAGCACAAAAGAAGCAGAGAAGTGCTAATGCCAAAGCAATGAATATATTGGCACAGACAATGTTTGATGACATCTTTCAAAAAGTTGTGGAATGCACTTCAGCCAGGGAAATCTGGAACTCCCTCAACAACATGGTTGAAGGTTGTGCTGAAGAGTCAGAGTCATCATCCAGCTCATCTGAAGATGAAAATGATGCAAATGAAAAGGATCAATGCTTGATGGCTGTTTATGACTCATGCAATGATTCAGAATATGCATCATCATCCAGCTCCAGTGATGATGAAGTTGAAAGAAATTTCTGCATGATGGCTATCAATGCCTCAGGAAATAATTCAGAAGAATTAGAATCAGAAAATGACAGTGATCAGGTAATATCTACCTTTGATTTTAATTCAAATAAATTCAAAGATGAATTCAAAGTTCTTTGTTTAGATTTAATCAAATCTGAGAAAGAGACAATCTCTCTCAGAAATCAGTTGGCTGAAATGAACCAACTAAGTGTAGAAAATGCCAATCTTAAGGAAGAATTGGCTGCCTCAAAAGAACATATTGTTTTCATTGAGAACAAGTTATCTGAGGCTAAGAAATTTGAAGAATCCAAAAATTGGAGAAGCATCAAACTGATGGACATCACAAGCACTGTGAATGCCAGACTAAGTGGCAGACTGGGCTTGGGTGCATCATCAAGTGAGCCACACCTCCTTAAGAAGAACATTCTTTCTACACCAATAAATTTCATTTCTACCAAGAACAAAGAGCCAGTAGAAGTGGATAAGAATATTTCAAGCAAGGATGTTCAGAATAAAAGATTTCAACAGAATTCGTCGAACGGAGCTCGACGAAATCATTTAATTTCGTCGAACAGAGATCGACGAACTCTGAAAACAGACCTTCAGTATAGTTATTATTCGAACGGCGCTCGACGAAAGCACTTTACTTTGTCGAACGGCGATCGACGAATTCATCCAAATTCGTCGAACGGAAAATTTACTGAATATCAAAAGAATTCTTATTCTTCACATACTAAAAATCCTTTCACTGAGTGGATAATTCCTCCAAGGAGATATCATCCACAAGGCTATAAGGATCAGCCTGAGATATCTTATATTTTAGATTTTTGTGGAAAAACAAAAGGACCCAAAGTAGTCTGGGTCAAGAACATCTAATATATTAAATAATGAGAGGAACACCACCTCTACCAGAGACATTTTGCAGGTACAGGATCACTATCTCAAGCAGTCATTTCTTCCAATATATTCTTCAATTGTTTGAAGAATAACAACTTAATTAAGAAGTCATTGACCACCAGGATCAAACTCATTTTTCTTTTGATATCAGAGACCTCAACTGATATCAGAGGACTTTCAATTGTGATCAAACTATCAGTTACAGAAATAAAAGAATGGGTTTACACTCTCAAGGCAGAGAATGCAAATGAAATTGCAAGTTCAATATCAGAAAACCAGGACTTTCAATTGTTGTCAGAATCAAACTCCCAGTAGCAGAAATAAAGGAATGGGTACACACCCTTAAGACAAAGAATGCAACATCATTATCAGATCAAATTTCTGGAAATCAGATTGCATCCTTCCTAGCCTCGTCTACAACTGTCCCTTCTTCTAGGGGCCTAGCTCTAGGTCTTCCTGAAACTAGGCAGGGGGAGATGTTTTGAAGAAGCTCCTTTTGACAAGGGGAGATGTTTTGAAGAAACTCCTTTTTGTTAGGGGGAGATGCTTTCCTTTTTGATAGGGGGAGTTACTTTATATGGAAGCTCAAGTTTCAAGGGGAGATGTTGTATGAAGAAGCAAAAATCAGTTCTTGATGAAGAAGCTCACAGCAGTTTTTATTTCAGTTTGAAGATTCATATATGACAAATACAGATGCAGATTCAAAAATAATTCAGATATGACAGATTCAACAAAGCAATTCAGTTATTGCTACAGTTCAGATCAACAAAAGCAAAAACTGAAAAATGCAGTTTGAGATATGACAGTTTCAGTTCAGATAAATAAATTCAGAAAGCTGAAGGCAAGGAATTCAGAATTCAGAAAGCAAGAATTTGAAAGGCAAATCACATTCAAGCCTCCTTCAGAGAAAAGCAGAAGGTTCTGATTATTTATTTTTATTATTTCTGTTTTCAAATGTAATGTTTCAAAACTCAGAGTATCATATTTTATATCTGCTGAATTGTTTAAAATCTGTCAGATATATATGCTTTGTTGTTTTGTTGTTTATTTTATTATTATTCAATTTTATCAAATAGTGTCCTAACCCAAATAGGGGGAGATTATTGGAACAACCCAATTACTGATTTGGGCTAGGATCACTATATGTTGACTAGGACTAAGTTGACCCCCCCTGTATAGTCCAAGGGTCAAGGGTTCAGGCTGTTAGAACTTAAGGAAAAGATAGATTTCTGCGTTCGATGAACTCCATACAGTGTTCGACGAACTCCATCCTGCGTTCAACGAACGGCATGCTCTAGTTCGAAGAACTTGCCAAGGTTCTGCGTTCGACGAAATGCTTTCTGCATTCGACGAACGTCTTGCTTCAGTGTTCAACGATCTTGCCGCGTCTCAGCGGTCGACGAACTTCAATCTCAGCGGTTGATGAAATTCAGTCTCAGCGGTTGACTAAGTTTCAGCGTTCGACCAAGTCTCAGTGGTCGACGAATTGATTCAGGTCGACAAAATAGCTTCTCAGCTCGACGAACTCAGTTCTCTAGCCAGCCAGCAGATTATTCTCTCAGTTTGATGAACTCCAGCTCCAGTTCGACGAACTCCAGTCTGTGTTCGACGAATCAGCAACAGAAGTTCAGTTTGACGAAATCAACATTCAGATCGACGAACTCAACCTTTAGATCGACAGATTCTTATTTCAGTTCAACGAATTTCAGACAGATCAGCTATATTCTATTCTCTGATTTCAGATCAACCTAAATCAGTAATGGATCAATTCTATTATTTAGAGTTATTCATTTCCAGATAAAACAAGATTTTAATTCCTCCTTCTATTTTATTACTTTCCATTCTCTTCCCGAGAAAGTAGCCGTTTGGCATATTGGAAAAAGGAAAAAAGAATTAAAGTCTTGCTTGCAGTTCCAAGAATTAATCCTCCTGATTATTTTATTCCTTATTCAGAGGATTTGAAATTCAAATCAGAGATATATTGTCAAAAGAAAAAGGAAGACAGATAGAGAGCAATATCAGTAGTAGGAAGAAGAGAGACAATACTATCGAGAGAAAAATACAGAGTTCATCTTCCTCAAGCAGCACCTCTCAATCTCTGAGAACAACAACACAGATCTTATCTCAGATTTCTGCTGCAAGTTCAAATCTTCAAGAGCAACAAATAATCTAAGAAACCTTTGTCTCTCAGATTCATCAGCTTCAAAGAATATTTGTTTCATTCAAGTGAAAGCTCCATCCTCAACTGTCAACCATTTCAATCAGACAAGGGGAGCTTTACATCAACACAATCCACTAGTCTTCTCTCAGATTATTGACAGAGAAGAACTTCATAACCCGCTTTATCCCTTCTTGTACAGGGTTCTAACTCCCTTCAGAAGTTAACTCCTTGGTGGCAGGGAACCTGAACAAAAACCTATAGTTTGGTTTGAGCACCTGATCAAAAGCTCAGTTGGTGTATTGGGCACTAGATCAAAACCCAATTGGTGATAGGGCACCTGATCAAAAACCTAGTGGATTCCTACCAAGGGTGGTAGAAGAGTAGATGTACCCAGGTTTATTGGGGAACTACTATAGATCTTTGTGTCCTCTGTGATTGTGTTTATTTTTTTCTGTACTATGCTGTGCTGTTTTCTTTATTTGTTTTTATAACTCACTCAGTACACACATATATATATATCTATATATATATCACGATTTTAATTCCGCTATAAAAATAAGTGAAAAACTTTTAATACTCTATTCACCCCCCCCCCTCTAGAGTAACTTTAAGATCTAACCTCACTTTCAGGCGCAATACTCATATTTATTAATTATAATGTTTATTTATATTTATTTATTTTCTAGTATTATTTTAAATTTGGGACTGTATTTCTTTATGGCCTGCGTTTAGCCATTTTTGTTCAGTTTATTTAAATTGGGCTGCATATAGCCCGGATGTTTGTAAGCCTCATATAAGGCATGTTATTGAAGGATTTAGTAGAATTGATGATAAAGAAAACCCTAAACTTGGATTTCCCCCTCTTGCTAACTCCCTCCCCTCTCCCTAGCCCCCCCCCCCCCCCCCCCTTCCTTCTCCCCTTGAAGGTTTCGGCCACCCCTCTCTCCTCCTCTCCCCCTCTTCTCTCGTTTCTCCACAACTCCTCCCTCCACCTTTCTAATATTGCAAGCCGACGGGTGCTCCTCTTCCTCCCTTGGATATTTCGACCAACCAAGGTTGCTCCTCCTCCCTTGAAGAATTCGACCACCCAAGGTTTCCCCCTCCTCTTGGTGGAATTCGGCCAAGGTGAAAAGATCCATGCTCTCGTGGAATCAAATATGGCGTGAAGCGAGAAAGGCGAACGGGTTTCTCTCCATTCGGCGCAGTTCCGGTGGATCCGTTGAAGAACGATCGTAATTCGGATATAATCAACTTCCGAGTGGGTAACAAAAATATCTACCTTTGTGTGTTTCCTCTAGATTATTCTTGCGGTGGATTTACTTTTGCGTTGAATTCCGACAACGTTGAATTCATCGTGGTTTCCTTCGATCGATTTTGTTGTTCAACTTGATTTTATTTAAGTTCGTGAGGATTGGCGAACCTCGTTTTCTATTTGTTGTGAGAGATCGACCTTTTCCGAAATCATAAATTTTTGGTGGATCTCTTTTTGTACAACACTTGCTCAATCGGACCGGGTAGTTCCTTTTAGCTTTGAGAGAATATTGGCCTATAACCCTTATTCGATCTCCAACGGTGTGGCTGCTCATACGTTAGCATCAGATCAATTAAATTGCATAACGTGTGTGATGCGCTTATGTGTGCTATAGTAGAATTGTATGTGGAAAGGTTCTCGTGTTTGTCCGTCGTAATCGTGTCAGAGCGCGATCCTACATCACGTCAGTTGATGATAAGGCCTGTTAGGAGAGGTTCTTATCAAGGAGGTCCGAGGATCGAGCCCCAGACTCAATAACCCGCCGCGCTGAGAACAGGCACGGAGATGGGTTGGGGTGCTTTGACTACAATCCTTCTGGCACGCGTGTTTGGCCGTGGTCCGCTAGCTTGTGTGATGCCACGAGGTGCAGCGGGGCCCCAATGTCCTGCATCACTGAACTATATTCGGAGCCACGTCGAATTCTTATCGACGTTACGTCGACTTTGCCAAGGGCTCGCAGAAGCGACATCGACATATTTTGGCTCGCTGAATACATTTCTTTTCGATGTCACTTCGAATATAACCCTAAGTTGTGACAATTTATCTACTCATAGCTGTAACATCCAAACTTTTATTGGGTCACTAGACCCTAGTGAGCCCAATAAAAGTAGGCTCGAGCGATAGAGAATGACCCATTATAGGATAATGTACTAGGGGAATCCGATCTGACTTCTGTCAGTTCCGTTAGACTCGTATGACCGATACGAGTGCAACGGAATTCGTTGCACCCCGATCTGAGGTCGTTTAGAGAAAACGACCATTTTGAGAATCGTTGTGCGCTGCTACCACACTATTGTGGAATAGTGGCCAAACGTACTCCGATCTGACTTCCGTCAGTTCCATTAGACTCGTATGACCGATACGAGTGCAACGTAATTCGTTGCACCCCGATCCGAGGTTGTTTAGAGAAAACGACCATTTTGAGTATCGTTGTGCGCCGCTACCTCACTATTGTGGAATAGTGTCCAAACGTACTCAGATCTGACATCCGTCAGTTCCGTTAGACTCGTACGACTGATACGAGTGCAACGGAATTCATTGCACCCCGATCCGAGGTCGTTTAGAGAAAATGACCATTTTGAGTATCGTTGTGCGCCGCTACCACACTATTGTGGAATAGTGGACAAACGTACTCGGATCTGACTTCCGTCAGTTCAGTTAGACTCGTATGACCGATAGGAGTGCAACAGAATTCGTTGCACCCCGATCCGAGGTTGTTTAGAGAAAACGACCATTTTGAGTATCGTTGCGTGCCGCTATCACACTATTGTGGAATAGTGGCCAAATGTACACCGATCTGACTTCTGTCAGTTTCGTCAGACTTGAATAGTCCACACTAGCGTCATGGAACTCGTTTATCGTCAATCCGAGGTCATATAGAGAATATGCCCATTTGGGACTATGCAGACCGCCTCGGCACAACGCACGAAATATGGAATGCGCAAACTTGGAATTGGCCCCGATAAATCTTGGTGGACCCTCGGGACCATGGGGGACCCCGCACTGAGGTGACCCTGGTAAACCCCCCGCCCCCGCCCCCCCCCCCCCCCCACTCCCAAGCATGAAAATCTTGGGAAAAGAAAGGAAAAAGGGGGGTGGAGTGAGAATCTCTCCCCAAGGAGGGAGGGGGCTGCCCATGAATAGGCAGCCCCTTGTTAGGGCAAGGGCAGGGGGAGAAAATATCTCCCCCCTCCCATCCCTACCTATAACCCACGTGGGCTAAAAGGAAGGGATGGGGGAGGCCTCCCTCTTCCCTTATAAAAGGAGGGGCCCAGCCTCCTTCCTGATTACACACCCCCCCCCCCCCCCCTCAACCCTTCCTTTCCTCCCCCTGCCAGCACGACCTCCCCCTGCCGGATCTCTTCCCAGCCAAACCGCCACCACCACCTCCTCTCCATGGCGAGCCACCCCTCTACCTCCCGAGCCCCTCCCCCACAGGTAGAAACCTCCCCCTCCTCCTTCCTACTTCCCTAAGGCAGCTGGCCGCCCTTCCCCGTCGCCGGAGCGCCGCCAGCACCACCCCGAGCCTTGCCCAGGCGCGGGTGGAGGTGTTGGCCGTGAGAGTTGCACCCCCAATGCCGGTGGAGGCGCTGGGGGATCAGGTCCCCACCAGGGGGCCTCTGCTCCCACCAAGGACAGCGGCAGGGCCGCCGGAGGACGCACCTCCGGTGGCACCCGCAATCTCCCCTTCCCGCGTTCTTTTTCCTGTACGGGAAAAGCCTCTCTCCGGCGGAGGCCGGCGACGTCGGGCTGCCGTACCCCCGCTGGAGGATTGCCCCTCCCTGGCGCTCCGACCAGAGGCGGCCGGGAAGGCCCTTCCTGCAGAGGAAGCGGCGCAGCAAGCCTGTATGGCGCATGCAGGCTGCGCCACCGCCTCCCGCCCTTTTTTCCTTTATATTCCGGTGGTGACCGGCGGTGCCAGGCAACCGGACCACCACCGGAGTGCTCGCCGGCCCCCGGCGCATCGACCAGGGGAGGCGCCAGCCCCAGCCGACCGCTGCCCGGCGGTGGCAGCGGCCGCCTTCCATTGGGAAAGCGAAAGCCGTCCGATCTTCCACAGGAGATCGGGCGGCTCCCCTATCCTATTTTCCCGCCTCCACCTCAACATATGTGCCCCCCCCCCCCCCCACAGCGGATCTTCCGCAGATCCGCTGTGGGGACCCAAGGTGGGAGCCCCGGTGTGGTGCCCCTGTTTCTCCCTTCCTCTTTTTGCACACCAAGCTCAGGGTTCGACGAACGCATCCCTGCGTTCGACGAATCAGCAGCAAATATTCCGTTCGACGAACTCCATCCTGAGTTCGACGAACGGCGAGCTTTCAGTTCGGCGAAAGTCTTATGACTGTTCGATGAATCAGTAACAAATTTTCAGTTCGTTTGCGAGGCGACAATTCAATAACATCAAAATACGGGAAATACACGGAAATAAGGAACTCCACAAAATATAAGTAATCTAACAAAAATCTAAGTAAACTCCAATGAACGGAGAAAAGACCCCTATGATCTGGGATCGAACGGAACTTCCTCCTAAGAACTGAGTTGACTTGAAGCCTCCTGTATGGAGTGATTGGACTACTAACCCTTTATTTATTATGCTCTCCAGTCTCGTACTGGTCCTCTTTACTTTCAGCATTTATTCTTTAAATCCAATTTCGCACTGGTCCCCCTGCTTTTACTTTCAGCATTTATTCTTTAAATCCAGTCTCGCACTGGTCCCCCTGCTTTTACTTTCAGCATTTATTCTTTAAATCCAGTCTCGCACTGGTCCCCCTGCTTTTACTTTCAACATTTATTCTGTAAATCCAGTCTCGCACTGGTCCCCCTGCTTTTGCTTTTAGCATTTATTCTTTAAATCCAGTCTCGCACTGGTCCCCCTGCCTTTACTTTCGGCATTTATTCTTTAAATCCAGTTACGCACTGGTCCCCTTACTTATATTTCTGTTCGTTCATTTCCAGTAATCCAGTCTCGCACTGGTCCTTTATTTACTGCTTTCTGTACTTTCAATTCTCCAGTCTCGTACTGGTCCTGATATTTCGGCCCCTGCTTCCGGCCTGCCTCTCTGCTTATGTTGCACTTTAATTATATTTTAGTGCTGACCGCAGTCCGACGCTGGCTAGCGTTGCTTTTCCTCCTTTTTGTGAGGCCTTAGTTGGGGAAAACCTGGAGTTGAGTCCCTCCTCCTAAGTTAACCCCAAATAAGGAGCCCTCCTACCGCCAAGCCTCCCGGTCAAGAGTCGATGGACCGGTCGAGTAAGATTGCCGCGTAGAGTTTTAAAGCGCTTGCTCTGTACTTATGCTTTTGAAGATTGTTTTGGAAGTGGCGGGTCGGTCACGCCCGCAGACCGTTCGTACCGGTGCGGGTGGGGTGACGACTCATGGCGACAGGGAGATGTGCACAGCAGGTGATCACCACTACGAACCCACAGTTTTGCCTCCGCTGGTCGGCCTAAGTCTCAGAATCTCCGGATGTCGCTCACATCCAGTTAGTACACCAAGTTGTACGAGGGGGCCTGGGTGATACGGTACGATTACATTCTGAAGTGGCAGGACTGGCCCCGGATATGGCCTCAAGCCGCCCTATCCAATCCTTCCCCGGATATGGCCTCGAGAACCCCCTAGATCTAATCTCCTAGACCTAGTCGCCAACACACGCGGCGAATTACCCCCTAAGCCGCGCAAGGACCTAGTCGCCAACACAAGGCGAATTCTACTACAAAAATTACAATAATGAAATAAAGCAAATAAGAAGAACTCCCTCTATGAGATTTCTGAAGTTGAGGATGAAGGATCGCTGTAGCACAAGCGAGGTTGAAGCGATCGTTCTTCGGATGCAGCGTGGGGCCTTCCTTCTCCAGAAATCTTCTTTGGATTTGAGTGGGAGATGAACTTTCTGCAGAGTAACAGCTCTGGAAATTTGGCACAAGTAATCTCTCTAGAAGCTCTAACCAAAACGAGAGAGAGCCCATCAATTTATAAAACTTGAAGATAGCGCCTACGATAGTACTTAGCGCCTGCGGTAGCGTTCGTGTGGAGTGGTTGCGAAATCGTCGGCGGCGTGGCGCTCTGCACGAACTCGAGCTAGCGTCTGGCGATAGAGCTAGCGCTAGCGGTAGCGCTAGCGCCTGCGTTAACCCCTAACATTGGCGTTAGTGCATCAGTTCAGTTTGTTGGTTCCAAGCTGTTTTCTACCTGTGGAGTATTGCACCTATAGTTCCTGCACACTATAAACACACGACAAGAAAGATCAAATACAATTTGGGATTTGTTATTCTCAAACAAAGGGATGTGACACACATGTCCAACAATCTCCCCTTTTTGATAATAACAAATCCTCTTAGCAAGAAATCAACAATAGTGTTAATAGTAACTATAGTATATGATAAGCATGATAATGTGCATACTCCCCCTATCTTAATGCTCCCCCTACATAAATGCAATTTATGTTTTACTCCCCCTAAATGATAAATTACATGAATTAGTCTCCCCTTATTCTTCTATATTTCTCCTATATATATTTCTTCAATTAATCTCCCCATTTTGGTATTATCAAAAGAAGGTGGGGTGAGGGTAGTAAGGAGGCATTTTTAAATGATAAAGCATGATCGAGCTTTTGTAATATATGAAATGATAAAGAGTTTAAGCATAGTATATATATAAGAGATTTCAAAGAAATAGATAAGAGTGTTAAGCAAGTGGAAGATTATAAGAAACATCTTTTTGTAAGCATGCAAATCATAGTTATAAATATGAGTTTAAGTTCAAAATGTAAAAACTTTTATCCTTTTGGAAATCTCATAGTTTTACATAAAGATACCAAGCATGAAATGAACATATCAAAAAGGGAATATACTACAATGTTACTTAATTTTAAGTTCAAGAGATACCAAAACATTGTAGAGATCATGCTAGGTTATCTAGTGCATTTCTTATATAAAGAGTAGTATAGATAAAGCATTAGAATCCAATACTCATGAGAAGAAGTGTTATGAAAGATAATGATGTGCACATAATTGTATTTTGGGCAATGTTAACAATTGATTTAAATCACAAAATACAAGACATATGTAGAGTAAAATGCACAATAAAACACAAGTAAATTAACTTTCACACACTTTAATGCACACTATTTTATAAAAAGTGGTGTATTAATCAAGAGTTGCACAAGACACTTTACTATTCTTTCCAAGGTGCTCAACCTCACAATGCTTATGAAGACTTATCAGGAGATTCAAGTAGAGCTTGGTGGAGTTATATTTGTCTACATATATAATTTTTTGTTCACATTTGTGACACAACATTCTTCGAATACACTTGTTTTGCAAACCCAAAAATTTTTAACTTAACCACTTTTCTAAATTTCATAAGTGCAATTCAAATGTAGTGTAGGTAATAAACTTATGCAAGTTTTAATTCATTGTACAAATACAATACACAAGCAAGCAATTTTAGATTTAAACACACATGTTGATTACCAAAATAAGTGAGTGAAAGGTATCATTATCAATCATAATACATTTACTCATACTTAGAGGCATGCTAAGCTTGGTTCTACACATATTTTTCAATACAATTGATGCACTTTAAATAGATATATCAAAGCATGATAAACAAAACAATGTTTATAGTAATTTGAAGGAATAAATTTTAACATTGTAAATAATTCTAAATAATAGAATTCATTCATGCTTGAGATTAGCAATAAAGATCATACAGTTTTTTTTTTTGAAATTTTTTTATGAAATAAAAACAAAAAAATCACAAAAACATATTTTTGTATTTTTGAATTTTGAATTTTTGTAGTTGATTTTTCATAATATAAATAAAACAAAAATAAAATAGTCAGAAACACAAAAAACTAAGTAGTACATATGAACTAACATATTTTTATAGATTTTTAGAAATTTTAAAAAACAGAAAATTCCAACACTCACGCTAGCGCCGGCGCTAGTGTTAGCGCTGGAAACAGTACACGATTTTTTGAGAATTTTAAAAATCTGATTTTTGATATTGATTAGGGGTCTTAAGAGTTGTCTTATGTAGAAATTTTGTAATTTTTAGAGATGTCTTGATTGCTCAAATTGCATAAAACATTAGCATTTTACATGTTATTCATCCTAAGATGTCTAAGATCCTAATTCCAACCTTAACATTTGAAACCTTGCATCGGGAAGAGGTTTAGTGAATATATCAGCAAGTGAGAGTCCGTGCCAATGAAACTTATTCTAACATTTTCCTTCTTAATGTGATCCCTTATAAATGATGACGTACATCAATATGTTTGGATCTAGAATGGTGTACCAGATTATTTGTAAGATCAATGGCACTCTTGTTGTCACATTTTAATTCTATATGTTTTAGATGAAAACCAAAGTCCTCTAAAGTTTGGCTCATCCATAGAGCTTGTGCACAACAACTCCCTAAAGCAATGTATTCGGCCTCCGTGGTGGAGAGTGCAACCGAATTTTGTTTCCTACTAGACCATGCAACTAATGAAGGTCCTAGAAAATGACAAGTACCATTAGTGCTTTTTCTATCAAGTGAACATCCGGCATAGTCCGAATCGAAATAGTCGTGTAGTGTAAATGAATTATTATGCGGGTACCATAATCCTAATCTAGATGACCCAATGAGATATCTAAAAATTTGTTTTACCTCTTTCAAATGAGATTCTTTTGGATTGGCTTGAAATCGAGCACATAAGCATACGACAAACATAATATCGGGTCTAGTTGTACTAAGATAAAGTAGGGATCCTATCATAACTCTATATAAGGTTTGATCAATTGAAATTCCCGATTCATCTTTTCCTAATTTAAGTGATGCACTCATTGGTGTAGAAGCATGTTTAAGGTTTTCAAATCCAAAACGCTTTAGCATATTATAGACATATTTGGTTTGACATATAAAAATACCATCATTTCTTTGTGAAATTTGAAAACCAAGAAAATAAGAAAGTTCTCCTACTAGACTCATTTCAAATTCATTTTTCATCACTTTAATAACTTCATTACACAACTCTTCATTAGTAGATCCAAAGATTATATCATCAACAAATATTTGCAAAATAATTAAATCATCATTATTATGTTTAATGAAGAGAGTATTATCAGCACTTCCCATAATATAACCGTGCTTTAATAAAAATGATGTAAGTCTTTCATACCATGCACGTGGCGCTTGTTTTAAACCATAAAGAGCTTTTTCTAGCTTATAAACATGATTGGGAAATTTTTCATTAATAAAACCGGGGGGTTGTTCAACATAAACTTCTTCTTTTACAAACCCGTTGAGAAAAGCACTTTTTACATCCATTTGAAATAGTTTTATTCTTCTAAAGCTTGCAAATGCTAGAAAATTCTAATGGATTCCAACCTAGCAACGGGTGCAAAAGTTTCATCTAAATATATCCCCTCGATTTGTGAATATCCTTGTGCTACTAAGCGTGCCTTATTCCTAGTGATTCTAGACTCACCATCTAATTTATTTTTAAAAATCCATTTTACACCTACAACCGAGTAATTAGATGGTCTTTCTACTAATTTCCAAACATTATGTCGCTCAAATTATTCTAACTCTTCATTCATAGCCAAAAACCAAAATTCATCATTTAAAGCGATAGAAATGGTTTTTGGTTCAATTTCGGATACAAAACAGATATTTGAATACGATTCATGAAGAGAAGAGCGAGTTCTTACCCCAATGGATGGTTCACCAATTAATAATTTCCGTGGATGATCCTTTGTGAATTTCAAGTCACTTGGAGGTACATATTCATCTTCCTTGGCCTCCTCTTCTTCTTCTTTGGAAGGTTCTTCGTCACCATGCTCCAAAGGTGGTAATAGATCATCCTCTTTGCCTGCGGAAAGTCTATCTAAATAAGGAACACACTCATTAAATTTCACATTAATTGACTCTTCAACTTTTCTAGTTCTTTTATTAAAAATTCTATAAGCTTTACTAGTTGAAGAGTATCCAAGAAAAATTCCTTCATCGCATTTTTCATCAAACTTTCCCAAGCTATCTTTTGTATTCAAAATAAAACATTTACGACCAAAAACTTTGAAATAAGATACATTAGGCTTCTTTTGAAAATAGAGTTCAAATGGTGTGAGATTAAGAGATAGGCGAAGCATGATTCTATTCATAACATAACATGGTGTCTTTACGGCTTCGGCCCAAAAGGACATAGGTAATTTATATTCACATAATATAGTGCGTGCTAGTTCTTGAAGTGTCCTATTCTTTCTTTCTACAACACCATTTTGTTGTGGTGTGCGTGGTGCAGAAAACTCATGTTTAATGCCTAATATATCACAAAAGGTGGAAATTTTTCATTTTCAAATTCTCCTCCATGATCCGAGCGAATGCATTTAATTTTTAAATCACTTTCATTTTGAATACGAGTACATAATTTTGCAAATTCACAAAACGCATCGTATTTGGAAGAGAGAAATAATGTCCAACAATATCTTGAAAAATCATCTATTAAAACATATGTATATAATCTACCACCAAGACTTGCAGTGCTAACGGGACCAAAAAGATCCATATGAATTATTTGCAAGGGTCTTGTAGTAGAAATGAAATTTTTACTTTTGAAAGAGGATATAGAAAATTTACCTTTTTGACATGGTGAACAAAGTGAAGGTAAAGTTGCATTTAACCTAGGCAATCCTCTAATTAAATTACTTTTGGTAAGTTTTACAATGAACTTTGTGCTAGCATGCCCTAGTCTTCTATGCCAAAGTTCTAACTCATCATTTTTAGTGATAAAACATTTTATAGATGATTTAGAAAGATCATGAAAAGAAACTATATAAACATTATGTATTCTTGGTGCAGTTAGTAAAATATCTTTTGTAGTAGGATGAAATATTTTGCATAGATTAGTGGAAGATTCAAATAACACATCTAATCCTTTATCACACAATTGGCTAATAGAAATTAAATTGTGTTTTAATCCTTTCACATAAAGAACATTAGATATAGTAAAGGATTTGTTACCAACTGTACCAATTCCCATGATCCTTCCTTTTCCGTTGTCACCAAATGTCACGATCCCTCCCTTCTTCTTTTCTAGGCTAAGGAACTTTGCTTTATTGCCCGTCATGTGCTTGGAGCATCCTGAATCCAAGTACCACATGTCTTCATTGTCCTTAGCCTGCTTGCACATCTAGAAAGAAGATGAGAGTAAAGATCCGGATACCCAAGTGGAACCACCCATAGAATAAGTGGAAGTCTTAGGTACCCAGATTTGCTTTAAAGTATTTTGTTTTATTTTCCTATAAGAACTAGATGTGTGACCTAACCTATAACAGTTTGCACACGAAATAAAGGAGGTTGAGACCCTTTTCTAGAATATTTTCTAGCTGGAAGAAATTGGATTTATAGAAGAAAAACATTTTGAAAAAGAAATTTCAGGTTTCTGGTATGAGGTGCTAGCGCCGGCGTTAGTGGCTAACGCCGGGCGGTAGCCCTCTCCTCGATATCCGAGCCCAAATTTTCCAGAACCATGGCACTGGTACCCTAAAATCATTTCCAGTGATTTTTGGCCTATTCCAAATTTTTTAATAGCCATGGTGAGATCATGAACTTGTGCTTTAAGTGAAGAATTTTCTTTCACAAGCATGACACACTTATTTTCAAAACCTTTTTGTTATTTTTGATTTGCAAAAGAGAGGCTTCTAATTTCCTTTCTAATTCCCCCTTCTCTTTTGTAAGAGTTTTGGCATAAGAGAGGGCTTTAGAAAGTGATTCTTCAATATCTTTTGCCAATTTAGTGGAGTGATCACACTCTTGGCAAGAAACCTTTCTCTTTTCTAAAACAATTAATTTTTTGGAAAGCTTTTGATTTTCTTTAATAAGAGATTCATTTTCACGATTCAATAAAATACTATCTTTCATATTTTTATCAAAAGCTTTGCAAGTTTCAAGGAATTCATTAAAGAGTTCATCATAAGTGGGAGGAGTTACCTCAGTGTCGCTATGAACACTGGTGTTGTCGCTGTCATTTCCATGTCCCATGAGGCACATGTTTGCTTCCTCATCTTCTCTTGATGAAGACCCGCTTGATTCTTTGGAGGAGGAGGAGGAGTCATCCCATGTTCTAGCTTTTAGAACCTTCCTCTTCTCCTTCCCTTTGTGCCGCTTTTCCTTCTTCTCCTTCAAGAACTTTGGGAACTGGCTCCCCTACAATGAAAGCATTCCGGTGGAGGTCTTTCTTCTTCATCGTCGCTCTCTATTTCCTTCTTTGAAGATGACCCTTTCTATCTTCCATCCTTTTGGATAAATTTCCGAAAGGTGTTTTTCCTTTCCGGATTGCGCATGAATTTTCGGAAATTCTTTACCAAGAGACTCTCTTCATCTTCATCCTCATTCTCTTGGCACTCCTTCTTTGATTTTAGTGCCAACGCCTTCTTCTTTGGCTCCTTGTTGTATTCATCAAATTGTATTTTGAGTTCTACCTCATGGGTTTTGAGATTCCCAATGAGGCTCTCAACTTGGAGCATTCTTAAGTTGTGCGACTCCGAAATAGCCGTCACCTTCGGGTTGAATTTTGGAGGAAGAGAACGAAGGATCTTTTGGACCAAGTCACCATTTGAAAAGCTCTTTCCAAGGGCTTTGGAAGCATTGGCGATCTTGGTGAAGCGCGTGTATATTCCATCAACATCTTCGCTTTCATCCATCCGAAATTTTTCATATTCCGACTCAAGTTGGAAAAGCTTTGAATCTTTAACCTGCGATGTACCTTCATGAGTAACTTCCAAATGATTCCAAATTTCATATGCAGAAGCACATGCGGAAATTCTATTAAATTCATTTCTATCTAATGCACAAAATAAAGCATTCATGGCCTTGGCGTTATTTTTGCATTTTAGCTTATCCCTATCATCCCATTTATCTTTTGGTTTATCTAAAGTTATCTCTCCAACTACAAATGTAGGAGGAGAGTATTCCTCTTCAACCATATTACAAACCACAATATCTAAGGTCATAAGAAAACAACGCATCCTATCTTTCCAATACTTATAATCTGACCCAGTAAATAGAGGTGGTCTACTAATTCCCTGATCCTCGGAAAAAGCGAGATCATAAGACGCCATTATTCCTGGTTTTTAAACCGTTTGGAAAAACCTATCTCTGATACCACTTGTTGGATCGATTGGCGCCCTTAGAGGGGGGGTGAATAAGGGAATAAAAATTCTTTTTAAAATTTTAGACGATTTACTAAATTGTTTAAAGTAAGTTAGAATGAAATAACAATTTAGCTTAAAGGAAGAAACAATTGTAATTTGCAATTTTATAATTTATGCCAAATGAAAGAAATCAAGTAAACACAAATAGAGACATGATTATATTATATAAAAAGGTGTATATAAAAATTTGATTTCAATATCGCTAGAAATCGGAGGCGTACAAAGTAAAACAATTTTTCCTTTTCTATACCGACTTGTATCCCCACAAATCGGTTGGCTTTAGCCAATCCTTCCCTGGATATGGCCTCAAGCCGCCCTATCCAATCCTTCCCCGGATATGGCCTCGAGCACCCCCTAGATCTAATCTCCTAGACCTAGTCGCCAACACACGCGGCCAATTACCCTCTAAGCCGCGCAAGGACCTAGTCGCCAACACAAGGAGAATTCTACTACAAAAATTACAATAATGAAATAAAGCAAATAACAAGAACTCCCTCTATGAGATTTCTGAAGTTGAGGATGAAGGATCGCTGTAGCACAAGCGAGGTTGAAGAGATCGTTCATCGGATGCTCTGCACGAACTCGAGCTAGCACCTGGAGGTAGCGCTAGCGCTGGCGGTACCGCTAGCGCTGGCGGTAGCGCTAGCGCTGGCGGTAGCGCTAGCGCTGGCGGTAGCGCTAGCGCTGGCGGTAGCGCTAGCGCTGGCGGTAGCGCTAGCGCCTGCGTTAACCCCTAACGTTGGCGTTAGTGCATCAGTTCAGTTTGTTGGTTCCAAGCTGTTTTCTACCTGTGGAGTATTGCACCTATAGTTCCTGCACACTATAAACACATGACAAGCAAGATCAAATACAATTTGGGATTTGTTATTCTCAAACAAAGGGATGTGACACACATGTCCAACATATATGGTTTACCTGCTGCTAACCCTATACCTTACTTCGGCAATTTATTCCTGTACTTTAGCCCGCCCCCAGGATACGGATCCGGGGAGGGGATGTATTTTCTACTTAGCTCTGTGACTAACGGTTATTTTTTATAACCAATCACAGGAGATGGGACAGCACGAAGCCCCCGCACCGCAGGATGAGATACCGACCTTAGAGATAGCCCGACCGGATACTCCAGCCTCGCCCCCTGTCTTCCGCGATGTGAGTCCTAGAGTGTAGGACTAGTTTAAGAGAACTTTGTATTATTCATGTGTAACCTCTGAGGCAGATGTACTAAACAATAGGCTTCGGCCTCTTTCCGCTTTATGTATAAATCAGTTGTATGCTTAGTTTCTCTATTTTATTGCTTCCGCTATGTGAATTTGATGTGATGTTGAGATTCTTGTGCCTGACAAGGCGACCACTCAGCGCTTGAGAGGGTGGGCCGTTGCCACCCGGGAAGTGCTAGTGGCCGTCCTTGGGCAGTAAGATCCCCCCTCCCTAAACCGGGTTCAGTTTTGGGGAGGGGGGGGGGTCTTACAAATGGATCAGAGCTACCACGATCCGACCACATGGGGCAGTCTTTAGATCCTCCCTTCCCAGTTTCCGTTCCTTGGTTCGGGATGAACCACGCAGCGGAAGCCTGGTAGACCCTTAGGTTTAAGGTTTAAGGATCCTAGATTGCACAGTAGTACACCACGCGTTTTTCGCTTCCTTTCAGTTAGTTCTGCAAAATTCACTTATTTTTGCAAATACTGATGTTCGCCTGTTACTTCTCCAGATACCGGAGTCCAGTAACGGAAGGTCCTCCTCTAGGGATCAGTACCATCCTACCACTCTACCACCAGCCCCGTCCGCCCCAGCTGCAGTCCCGTTTGTTGATACGGATCTAGGACGGACACTGACAGCCCTACTAGCCACCTTCCAGACGGCCATCCTACTAGCCACCCCAGCAGACCACCATGCCTACCGACCTTCTGACAATGTTCCGGGGGCTAAGGCCCCCTACCTTCCGAGGCACCGAGTCTGCCATATAGGCAGAAGAGTGGGTGGAGAGAGTAGAGGAGCTCTTGGTTGGGATGATGTGCCCCTCCGTGGCCGCAGTATCCTTGGTGGTGACCTTGCTAGAGGGCTATGCCCGAGATTGGTGGAGGGCAGCCAGCCACTCCACATTTAGGGGGCGACCACTCAGCACGATCCTCTGGGAGAGTTCTCAGAGGCCTTCCTAGAGCACTTTATCTCAGACGCAGATAGGATTGCACTCCAGGAGCGTTTCCTGCAGATCCGGCAAGGAGAGAGGACGGTTCCAGAGTACTAGCGAGAGTTCATCCATCTGGCCCGTTTTGTCGGGACCTTGTCAGTTACAGACAGGGATAGAGCGTCTAGATTCTATCGAGGTCTACGAGACGATCTTCGACAGGCTTTGATCATGATCTCCCAGTTGACCTTTCACACGATCGCCTCACACGCCGCAGCTTTAGAGATGGATCAGAGGATGGTGGCCCTGCAGCGTAGGGGACATACGGATGTTCCCTGGGCCCAGGGCCGAGGGAGAGGAGTAGGCCCTCGTAGACAGGACCGGGATAGGAGACAGCATCAGCGCCACCAGCCATATAGGCAGGCACCCCAGCCCCGACCAGCACCTCCAGCCCCAGCACCTCAGCTCGCCCCAGCCGTACGACGAGAAACCCCTTTGCAGGGAACTGCTACCTTTGTCAGCAGCCTGGGAACATTCGAGCCTTCTGCCCTCAGGTTATAGGTAGGCCTGTCCTAGGAGCAGTACAGGGAGCCGCGGAGAGAGGACGAGGACGAGGTGGACGCAGAGGATGACCTGCAGGCAGGAGAGGCCAGGGCAGACAGGGCAGAATAGCACCGCTCGAGGCATATGCTTTAGATCTCCAGCACGGCCCTGCACCAGACGTGGTGATAGGTATCTATTTTCATTAGCCACGATAGCATAGGAGGATTATATAGTAGAAATCTATGATGTAGTCTTTGTTAAAATTTTTGATTTGAATCGTTTAGGAGTAAGCAGGAGTTGCATCAACTGAGTTATAGTCAAACAACCACAATGCCCCACAACAACACAATAGTCTTTATTGAATCACAAAACTTCATTACATTTCGAGACATACATGGCGAGACATGATTCATAAGAATCACGAAGGAGAGGAGAACAAAACACACCAAAAACACAAATCTGGCGACCTGACAAAGCAGAGACCGCACAGACCACTACACTCCAGCGACCGCCCGGCTTGACCTGAGACCGCACGAATAGAAAACAGGCAAGATGACCTGCACTGCGAGACCGCCACCTCAGACCGCACGAACTGGAGCTTATTGAACTGAACAGAAAATAGAAGTTGTCGCCAGACTGCAACTCAGATCGCATAACCACAGAAGGTCGCCTGATCGCCGAGCTCGCTGCGAACAGCACAAGAACAAAATAAACAAGTCCGCAGACAAGCCGCTGCCAAACTGTTTATTCAAGCCACTGGGAAATCACCAAGGAAGGAGACCGCAACCTGCTGACCGCAAACCTGCGAACACAACAAACCGTCAACTCGCTTCCGAGACCGCCCGACCTCAAAGTTGAGACCGCACAAAACAACCCAGGCTCTAGTTCTCACAGTTCTCGTTATTTATGACGGGCCCTGCACCCCTATTTATAGGCGGGTAGACGGATGTCGTCATCGCACAGCCGGATACAATAACCGCCCATCAGATTGCGATCGGTCTCGAAAAGCAGACCGCCCGACCTCAGCAAAGCTCGCAGCTCCTTTATTAACCTTGCGGTTACAACCAAACCGCCCGGTCACTGCGGTCTCAAGAACAGACCGCCCGGTCTCCTATCAAGAACATCTGGCCGACAAGAATAAGTCGCCAGACCAACCCGCGCAAGCCGCCCGGACAGAAGAGGTGGTCTCCCAGATCAGACCGCTCAGACCAAACCGTTGAGACAAAACCAACCAGAGAACCGACGTAGACCGCGCGGTCTCTGCGGTCTCCAATCCGCAGACTGCCCAGCTCAACTTCACTTCCACTTCAAAAATTTATCACTCCCCCTTGAAGTGGGAAGTGGAAGTCAGCCCAAGCAAGCTTCGCAACCGACCAAAAAGTCCTTTCGCCAGCGGCTTGGTAAAGATGTCAGCAATGTTGTCCTTGCTCTGCACATGCTCCACAATCAGAGATCCCTCCAACACCTTCTCACGAATGAAATGGTGATGAATCTCTATGTGCTTCGTACGCGCTTGACAAACTAGACTGTTCACCAGTTTGAGAGCACTCTCGTTGTCACCGCGTAGCAGAGTAGGACCTCCCACCTCCCTATGAATGTCCTCCACCAACCTCCTTAGCCAAATGGCTTCCTGAGCCGCCAAAGCCGAAGCTTTGTACTCCGCTTCCGTGGTAGAGACAGGCACAGAATCTTGCTTCTTGATGCACTATGATATAGCTGTAGAGCCCGTCATAAAGACATACCCAGACGTCGATCTCCGATCATCCACGTCTCCCCCGTAATCAGCATCCATGTACCCATGCAACTCCAAGCTTGACCCTCTCCTATATAGGAGACCCAGATCAGAGGTCGACTTCACATACTTCAAAATTCATTTTGCCGCCAGAAGATGAGGCTTTCGTGGTTCCGCCATGTACCGACTCACCTTGCCAACTGCATAAGCAATATCTGGCCTCGTGATGGTCAAGTAGATCAAGCTCCCAACCAGAGCCCGGAACGCCAATGGTTCAGTTAGAACTCTCCCCTCATCCTTCCGAAGTTTATGATGATGTTCTAGAGCTATAGAGCTGCTCTTCCCTTCCTCCATGTCGAATCGTTGAACGAGCCGCTCTGCATATCCAGCCTGAGAAATGAGCACTCCGCTCTTTCGCCTCTGAACCTCGAGTCCAAGGAAATGGTGAAGCTCACCAAGATCCTTCATCTCAAATCTAATAGCAAGCTCGGCCCTCAGCCTTGCTACTGCTTCCTTTGAGTTCCCGGTGACAATCATGTCATCCACGTACAGCAGAACAATAACCCGAAGCACCCCCTCCTTCTTGACGAACAAGCTAGAATCAGAGTCTGAAGCAAAGAATCCGCAGAATAGAAGATACTCCATGATCTTTCCATACCATGCCCGAGGCGCTTGCTTCAACCCATACAGGGCTTTCTTCAGTTTGCAAACGAAGTCCAGACAATCCTCCGAAATGAAGCCTGGCGGTTGGATCATAAAGATATCCTTATCAATCTCACCGTATAAGAAAGCATTCTTAACGTTGAGCTGCCAAATCTCCCAATCACAAGATGCCGCCAAAGCGATAACAAATCGAACCGAAGTAATCTTTGCCACTGGACTGAACGTCTCATCATAATCCTCTCCGTACTGCTGTGAGAACCCGCGAGACACAAGGCGAGCCTTGTATCGCTCGATCGTGCCGTCAGCCTTCTTCTTGAGCTTATAGACCCACTTGCATGTCACAGGGGTAATGCCCTTGGGCCTGGGCACTAGAGACCAAGTCTCATTCTTCTTGAGAGCATCCATCTCCTCCTGCATAGCAATGTCCCACTGCTTCACGCCTTTGGCCTTCTCAAAGCTCGACGGCTCCCGCTCATCCAAGGGACTAGCAAAGAAACATGAGGCAAAGCTCAACATGTTTCCTCCTGTTTATCGATCCGGCGGTTTGATAGTCCTCTTCGACCTCCTAAGAGGTTGCTCCTAACTAACCACCTCCTCAGCTGCTTCTTCTGTGTTAGCTCCTCTTCCAGGCGAACTTGGAGCATCGCTCCCCCTGCTTCCAGAACCTGAAGCCTCCATCTCTATGCTTGAACAGCTGGAGCTTCTGGTGAAATAGGCAATTCCACTTGAAGATTTCCTGCAGCCTTCCCTTTTTCACCAACCCTGCTCTCCGGTAGTTCAACTCCTGAACTCCCCTTGTAGGAAGTCACCTCATCGAACACCACATCCTGAGATACCACTGATCTCCGTGTCTCAGGATCCATGCATCTCCACCCCTTCTTCCGCTCATCATATCCAACAAATACTAGCTTTCTTGCTTTCGCATCTAGCTTTGTTAGAAGAGCATCAGGGATATGCACATAACAGGTTGACCCGAACACCCGAAGGTGTGCAACACTTGGTTTCTCCTTGAACATCAGTTCGTGAGGGGTCTTTATGTTGACAGGACTTAGAGGCATCCTGTTGATGACGTATGTTGCACAAGACATTCCCTCCACCCAGAAGGACTTTGGAATACTCTTGGCATGAAGCCAGCATTTGCAGGTTTCCGTCAGATGACAGATCTTCCGCTCTGCAACACTGTTTTGCTGTGGAGTATGTGCACAAGTGAGCTCTCTCCGGACGCCGTACTTCCTGCAAAAACTTGAGAACTCACCAGAGGTGAACTCCCCACCATTGTCAGTTCTCAATTTCTTTACCCGCAGGCCTAAACGACCTTCCACCAGCTCCTTGAACTCCACGAACTTAGCAAAAGCTTCCGACTTCCCTTTGAGAAAATACACCCAGACATATTTGGTGTAATAGTCGATCAACACCAACATATATCTGTTGCCTCCAAGGCTTAGGGTGGCAGTCGGTCCCATCAAGTCACCGTGAATGCACTCTAAAGGCACTTTGCATCTTGTTTGTGAATTATCAAATGGTAGTCGATGAGACTTACCAAAATGACATTCCGCACAAACATGACCGTCTCCATAGGAAGACAAGCTAGGCAGGCCCTTGACAAGGCCCCTTACTGCCATTGCCTTTAATTTGTCCATCCCAACATGCCCCAACCTTTCATGCCAGATAGTTGCGCTATCATTTGTCCTCATCTTGTCAATATAGGTACTTGTCGATAAAACGAACAAGTCCTTTACCCGCTTCCCAACATGAATATCATCTCCTTTTATCTCTGGTTGTGTTTTAAGAAACTTCACTTCTGTTGGGCCATCAAAATGTGATAATCGGCATCGACCGCATTGGTCACGGAGGAGAGATTCTTCTTCATACCCGACACATGATAAACACTCCTTAATGTGAGTGGACCCTTATCACTGCCCAGAGAGACAACTCCCTCTTGTTCTACTGCATGAACAGAATTATCAGCCGTAATGATTGCATCATTACCTGAGTAAGGCGCCAAAGAAGAGAACTTTGATTCATCCTCGGTGAGGTGATGCCCACACCCTGAATCCACGATCCAATCCTCTTCGAAGTTGATGGCAGCCAAGGCCTTAACGGGCATCGCCGTCATATTGGCCGCAAAGTCTCCTCCCCATCTAGCTTCATCAGACTTTGGCTTCTCCGTCTCTGCTGCATGTCCCGACTGAAGATTAACCCGACAATCCTTCTTGAAGTGGCCGGTCTTATTGCACCTGAAGCACCTTGGTCCCTCTCCCTTCTTCTTCCCATCAGACTTAGGAGCATAACCCCTATCCTGCTGACCTGAAGTAGAGGGTCCATCATGACCAGGCTTCTTCTTCTCGCACTTCTTCTTCTTCTTCCCAGAGAACAACACATCGCTATCTCCCCCAGAGATAGAAGCCCCCGCCATCTGTCTTGCCAAACTTTCCTGCGAAGCAAGTAAGTTTTCCAGCTCCAACAGAGATGGTTGATTTGCCCAACCTTGAATAGAAGTGACAAAGGCAAGATACTCCTTCCGCAAGCGGCGGATAATATGCCTTTTCAGTTTTGCCTCAGAGATAGGCTCATCAGGGTCCAATGCAGAAATCTCCGCGGTAAGATTCTTCATCTTGAGAAAGAAGGTGGAAATAGAAAGATCACCTTGAGAGGCTTTCGCCAACTCATTTTCAAGAAACTGTAGCCGAGCTACATTCTTCTTATTGAACAACCCATCCAGAGACGTCCATATCTCAGCAGCTGAATTACATCCAATGATGTGATTGAATAGCTCTGGTGAGATAGCCCTCTTGAGTGTGAACTCTGCCTTTGCATTAGTCCTCCTCCAAAGTCTCACCTCTGCCATATTATCTCCTGCTAGATATACCTCTTGTGTATCTTCTCCTCCAACTATATCCCATAGATCCTCGCCAAGCAAGTAACTCTCCATACACGACTTCCATTTTTTAAAGTTAGTCGATGTGAAGAGTTCAATACTGAGACCTCTTGCGTATCCAGCCTCCATGGCAAACTATGTGGTTTCTTCTTCACAAAGACGATGGCAACTCTAGTTGATCACTGCTTATCCACTCCAACAACCTCCCTCTGATACCATGTTAAAATTTTCTATTTGAATTGTTTAGGAGTAAGCAGGATTTGCATCAACAGAGTTATAGCCAAACAACCACAATGCCACATAGCAACACAATAGTCTTTATTGAATCACAAAAATTCATTACATTTTGAGACATACATGGCGAGACATGATTCATAAGAATCACGAAGGAGAGGAGAACAAAACACACCAAAAACACAAATCTGGCGACCTGACAAAGCAGAGACCGCACAGACCGCTGCACTCCAGAGACCGCCCGGCTTGACCTGAGACCGCACGAACAGAAAACAGGCAAGATGACCTACACTGCGAGACCACCACCTCAGACCGCACGAACTGGAGCTTATTGAACTGAACAGAAAATAGAAGCTGTCGCCAGACCGCAACTCAGGTCGCCTATCCACAGTTGGTCGCCTGATCGTCGAGCTCGTTGCGAACAGCACAAGAACAAAATAAACTAGTCCGCAGACAAGCCGCTGCCGAACTGTTTATTCAAGCCACTGGGAAATCACCAAGGAAGGAGACCGCAACCTGCTGACCGCAAACCTGCGAACACAACAAACCGTCAACTCGCTTCCGAGACCGCCCGACCTCAAAGTTGAGACCGCACAAAACAACACAGGCACTAGTTCTTACAGTTCTTGTTATTTATGACGGCCCCTGCACCCCTATTTATATGCGGGTAGACGGATGTCATCACCGCACAGCCGAGTTACAATAACCGCCCATCAGATCACGATCGGTCTTGCAAAGAAGACCGCCCGACCTCAGCATAGCTCGCAGCTCCTTTATTAACCTTGAGGTTACAACCAAACCGCCCGGGCACTGCGGTCTCAAGAACAGACCGCCCGGTCTCCTATCAAGAGCATCTGGCCGACAAGAATAAGTCGCCAGACCAACCCGCGCAAGCCGCCCGGACAAAAGAGGCGGTCTCCCAGATCAGACCACTCAGACCAAACCGCTGAGACAAAACCAACCAGAGAACCGACGAAGACCGCGCGTTCTCTGCGGTCTCCAATCTGCAGACCGCCCAGCTCAACTTCACTTCCACTTCAAAAATTTAACAGTCTTTTGTTTAGCTGATGTAATTACTACTCATGTATATCTGTAAAAAGCTTATGATCATAGTACATATATATATATATTATCAGGTTAACTTCTGGTAGATGGTCACCCGGCTAAAACGTTGTTCGATACCGGTGCCACGCATTCCTTTGTCGCACAGAACTTCATCGCAGACAAAGGAAACACCATACGATCATCTGGAATGTCGATACGAATACGACTCTCGGATGGGTCAGACATGACATCCACGGAGAAGTGCTCCTTCCAAGCAACGCTAGGAGGCGTAGAATTCGAAATCAACGCAACCATTCTAGCGATAACCGGATTCGACATCATTTTAGGAATGGATTGGTTGGCCGAGCATAGCGCCCAAATCAATTGTTCGACTCGAGAGATCCACCTCCGGAGCCCAAATGGGCAGTCAATCTCACTAACAGGTATACCCTCTGTCACCCGCATCATCTTAACATCCGCTTAAACAGTCAAAGCAGTCCGGCGAAAGAACGAGGTGTACCTAATCTACTTCGAGATGGAAGACAAGACGCAACTGCTCTCCAAAGTACCCGTAATTCGAGACTTCCCAGACGTCTTTCCAAAATCCCTTCCCGGGTTGCCCCCGCAACGAGAAGTGGACTTCCAGATTGTACTTGCTCATGGAGCTCGACCGGTGTCCCGAGCACCTTACCGGATGGCACCAAGGGAACTAGCAGAGCTCAAGATACAACTACAAGAGCTAATTGACGCAGGTTTCGTTTGTCCGAGTACCTCGCCCTGGGGAGCTCCAGTACTATTCGTCAAGAAGAAGGATGGATCCCTACGACTGTGCATAGATTACCGAGAGCTAAACAAACTCACCATCTGAAATACCTATCCCCTACCCAGGATAGATGAATTATTCGATCAATTAAAAGGCGCGTCCGTCTTCTCTAAGATGGATTTAAGGTCCGGCTATTATCAACTCAGAGTGCGGGAAGAAGACAT
Organism: Dactylorhiza incarnata; assembly: GCA_033032865.1. Classification (NCBI taxonomy): domain Eukaryota; kingdom Viridiplantae; phylum Streptophyta; class Magnoliopsida; order Asparagales; family Orchidaceae; genus Dactylorhiza; species Dactylorhiza incarnata. Next base: position 23,240,288 of record JAWHQI010000011.1, on the reverse strand, counting down.
CCCAAGACCTCCTTCAGCTCCCGCTATGGACTCTACGAATTTATGGTAATGCCGTTTGGGCTGACCAATGCCCCATCCGCCTTCATGGATCTAATGAATAAAGTGTTTGAACCCTTCCTAGACCACTTTATGATCGTCTTTATAGATGATATACTCATCTATTCGAAGAGTAAGACCGATCATGCCAGGCATCTCCAGATGGTTTTGCGCAAGTTAAGGGAACATTCGCTCTTCGCGAAGTTTAGCAAGTGCGAATTCTGGATGGAGGAAGTTGGTTTTCTTGGGCATATGATTAACAAGAATGGGGTAGCGGTGGACCAAGCCAAGGTACAAGCAGTACGAGACTGGCCGCCACTTAGGTCAGCAGCAGATATCAGGAGCTTCCTTGGCCTCGCCGGCTACTACCGCAAGTTTGTAGAAGGCTTCTCTAAAATCGCCTTGCCCCTCACCTTCCTCACCAAAAAGGATATAACGTTTCAGTGGACTCCTGAATGCGAAGCAGCGTTCGTATAACTAATGAACCGACTAATATCGGCTCCGATTCTGACACTCCCCTCAGGCACTGAGGGCTTCCAAATCAACGCCGACGCAACGCTGAAAGGGTTAGGAGCTGTACTGATGTAACACGGCAGGGTAGTCGTCTACGTTTCATGACAGCTGAAGCGTCACGAACTAAACTACGCAACCCACGACTTGGAACTAGGTGCGGTAGTATTCGCACTAAAAGTCTTGAGGCATTACCTCTACAGAGTAAGATGCGAGATCTTCTCCGACCACAAGAGCCTCAAATATATCTTCACCCAGAAAGAGCTAAATCTCCGACAGCTCCGGTGGTTGGAATTCCTGTGCGATTATGACTTCGCCCTCCAATACCACCCCGGCAAGGCCAATAAGGTTGCAGATGCCCTAAGTCGGCAACCTTCGATGGCCAAAAATTGGCTAGAGATGATACCGGAAGAGTTAGTCAAGTCCTTGGCAGATTTGGATATCATCCTCATCACCTGTAGGAACCCGATGGATTACTAGGCCCAGCTCTACTGGATGGAGATACAGTGTGACATCAGAGACAAAATACGAGAGGCCCAGAAGATCGATGTAGAAGCAGCCCCAATCATTCAGACTCTACAACACGGGGCTCAGGAAGACTACAATCTATATGACGGCATCCTGCAGTACAAGCACTGCATATTCATTCCCTCTGCCGAAGGAATCCGGGAAGAAATACTCCGCGAAGCACATCAATCAAGGTATTCAATACATCCGGGAGTAGTGAAAATGTATACAGATCTGCGAAGAACGTTATATTGGTCAGGTATGAAGAAGGACGTCATCGATTATGTAGCTCACTGCCAAACCTGTCAAATGGTCAAGGCAGAATGCCGCAGTCCAGGAGGTTTACTACAACCCCTGCCTATCCCAGAATGGAAGTTCGAAGATATTTCCATGGACTTCGTCCATGGCTTACCCCGATCTCGTGCAGGGAACGACTCCATATGGGTCGTAGTAGATCGCCTCGCCAAAGTGGCCCGTTTTATCCCAAACAGACAAGGCGATGGAGTCGACATATTAGCCCGGCTATTTATAGAGCAAGTGGTCCGATTTCATGGGGTACCTAAGTCAATCGTATCTGACCGCGATGAGAGCTTTACATCAAAAGAATGGAGGAGAGTGCAGGCTTATCTGGGAACTAGATTGGCTTTTAGCACCGCCTTCCACCCCCAGACCGATGGACAAACGGAAAGGACAAATCGGACGATGGAAGACCTCCTCCGATTGTGCATAGTAGAACACAATGAACCATGGGAACAGTTACTACCTTTGGTAGAATTCTCATACAATAACAGCTTCCAGGCAAGCATCAAGATGGCACCGTACGAAGCCCTATATGGAAGACATTGTCGAACACCACTATCATGGGCACAGGATGAGGACCCCGACGCTTTAGGAGTCACCTACATAGATGATACCACAACAGCTATAAGGTTAATTCGGGAACGAATGCTGGAGGCGCAGATTTGTCAAGCCAAATATTACGATGCACGTCATCGACTGGTGGAATTAAAGGTAGGAGACATGGTATGCTTGAAGATTAAACCAATGCATAGGATATCTCGAATAAAGAAGCAGAAAAAGTTGGATCCCCGCTATCTGGGCCCATATCAAGTCATAGAGAGGATTGTCCCTGTTGCATATAGGCTAGCTCTGCCAGTTGATCTGGGAAATCTTCACGACGTGTTCCACGTCACCTCGCTAAGACGTGTCCTTCGCCAACCAGAGCAGTATCTTCCCGTGCCACCAGCGGCAGTGCAATCCGACCGATCCATCCAACTCGAACTGGTAAAGATAGTAGACTCCAAGATCAAGGAACTGCGGAACAAAACCATCATGATGGTAAAGATCTTGTGGTCAAACGGTGGGCGCGAGGAGTTTACTTGGGAACCCGAGACGCTCGTTCGGGAAAAATACCCAGCACTATTTCCCCAGGTATGTCCCTTTAACCCCCTACTTTAGGCAATTTTTGGGGATGAAAATCCCTTTATTTTTATTAGATTGTAACATCCCAACTTTTATTGGGTCACTAGACCCTAGTGAGCCCAATAAAAGTAGGCCCGAGCGATAGAGAATGACCCATTATAGGATAATGTACTAGGGGACTCCGATCTGACTTCCGTCAGTTCCGTTAGACTCGTATGACTGATACGAGTGCAACGGAATTCGTTGCACCCCGATCTGAGGCCGTTTAGAGAAAACGACCATTTTGAGTATCGTTGTGCGCCGCTACCACACTATTGTGGAATAGTGGCCAAACGTACTCCGATCTGACTTCCGTCAGTTCCATTAGACTCGTATGACCGATACGAGTGCAACGGAATTCATTGCACCACGATCCGAGGTCGTTTAGAGAAAACAACCATTTTGAGTATCGTTGTGCGCCGCTACCTCACTATTGTAGAATAATGGCCAAACGTACTCCGATCTGACTTCCGTCAGTTCCGTTAGACTCGTACGACCGATACGAGTGCAACGGAATTAATTGCACCCCGATCCGAGGTCGTTTAGAGAAAATGACCATTTTGAGTATCGTTGTGCGGCGTTACCATACTATTGTGGAATAGTGTCCAAACATACTCCGATCAGACTTCCGCCAGTTCCATTAGACTCCTATGACCGATACGAGTGCAACGGAATTCGTTGCACCACAATCTGAGGTCGTTAAGAGGAAACGACTATTTTGAGTATCATTGTGCGCCGCTACCACACTATTGTGGAATAGTGGCTAAACGTACTCCGATCTGACTTCCGTCAGTTTCGTTAGACTTCAATAGTCCACACTAGCGTCATGGAACTCGTTGATCGTCAATCCGAGGTCATATGGAGAATATGCCCATTTGGGACTATGCAGACCGCCTCGGCACAACGCATGAAATACGGAACGCGCAAACTTGGAATCGGTCCCGGTGAATCTTGGTGGACCCTCGGGACCATGGAGGACCCCGCCCTGAGGTGACCCTGGTCAAACTCCCCCCCCCCCCCCCCCCCCCCACACCCAGCATGAAAATCTTGGGAAAAGAAAGGAAAAAATGGGGGAGGAGTGAGAATCTCTCCCCAAGGAGGGAGGGGGCTGCCCATGAATAGGCAGCCCCTTGTTAGGGCAAGGGCAGGGAGGAGAAAATATCTCCCCCCTCCCATCCCTACCTATAACCCACGTGGGCTAAAATGAAGGGAGGGGGAGGCCTCCCTCTTCCCTTATTAAAGGAGGGGCCCAGCCTCCTTTCTGATTACACACCCCCCCCAGCCCTTCCTTCCCTCCCCTGCCAGCACGACCTCCCCCTGCCGGAGCTCTTCCCAGTCGAACCTCCGCCACCACCTCCTATCCATGGCGAGCCACCCCTCTACCTCCCGAGCCCCTCCCCCACAGGTAGAAACCTCCCCCTCCTCCTTCCTACTTCCCTAAGGCAGTCGGCTGCCCTTCCCCATCGTCGGAGCGCCGCCAGCACCACCCCGAGCCTTGCCCAGGCGCGGGTGGAGGTGCTGGCCGTGAGAGCTACACCACCAACGCCGGTGGCGGCGCTGGGGGAGCAGGTCCCCACCAGGGGGCCTCTGCTCCGACGAAGGACGGCGGCAGGGCCGCCGGAGGATGCGCCACTGGTGGCACCCGCAATCTCCCCCTCCCGCGTTCTTTTTCTGTACGGGAAAAGCCTCTCTCCGGCGGCGGCCGGCGGCGCCGTACCCCGCCCCCCCCCCCCCCCCCCCCCCCCCCACCCTCCCCCCCCCCCCGAAGGATTGCCCCTCCCTGGCGCTCCGACCATGGGCGGCCGGGAAGGCCCTTCCTGCGGAGGCAGCGGCGCAGCAAGCCTGCATGGCGCATGCAGGCTGCGCCGCCGCCTCCCGCCCTCTTTTCCTTTATATTCCGGTGGTGGCCGGCGGCGCCAGGCCACTGGACCACCACTGGAGTGCTCGCCGGCCCCCGGCGCATCGACCAGGGGCGGCGCCGGCACCAGCTGGCCGCTGCCCGGCGGTGGCAGCGGCCTCCTCCCATTGGGAAAGCGGACGCCGTCCGATCTTCCCCAGGAGATCGGGTGGCTCCCCTATCCTATTTTCCCGCCTCCACCTCAATATATGTGCCCCCCCCCCCCCACAGCGGATCCGCCGCAGATCCGCTGTGGGGACCCAAGGTGGGCGCCCCAGTGTGGTGCCCCTATTTCTCCCTCCCCTCTTTTTGCACACCAAGCTCAGCGTTCGACGAACGCAGCCCTGCGTTCGACGAATCAGCAGCAAATATTCCATTCGACGAACTCCATCCTGAGTTCGACGAACGGCGAGTTTCAGTTCGACGAAAGTCTTATGTCTGATCGACGAATCAGTAACAAATTTTTAGTTCGTTTGCGAGGCGACAATTCAATAACATCAAAATACGGGAAATACACGGAAATAAGGAACTCCACAAAATATAAGTAATCTCACAAAAATCTAAGTAAACTCCTATGAACGGAGAAAAGACCCCTATGATCGGGGATCGAACGGAACTTCCTCCTAAGAACGGAGTCGAATTGAAGCCTCCTGTATGGAGTGATTGGACTACTAACCCTTTATTTATTATGCTCTCCAGTCTCGTACTGGTCCTGCTTTACTTTCAACATTTATTCTTTAAATCCAGTTTCGCACTGGTCCCCCTGCTTTTACTTTGAGTATTAATTATTTAAATCCAGTCTCGCACTGGTCCCCCTGCTTTTACTTTCAGCATTTATTCTTTAAATCCAGTCTCGCACTGGTCCCCCTGCTTTTACTTTCAGCATTTATTCTTTAAATCAGTCTCGCACTGGTCCCCCTGCTTTTACTTTCAGCATTTATTCTGTAAATCCAGTCTCGCACTGGTCCCCCTGCCTTTACTTTCGGCATTTATTCTTTAAATCCAGTTACGCACTGGTCCCCTTACTTATATTTCTGTTCGTTAATTTCCAGTAATCCAGTCTCGCACTGGTCCTTTATTTACTGCTTTCTGTACTTTCAATTCTCCAGTCTCGTACTGGTCCTGATATTTCGTCCCCTGCTTCCAGCCTTCCTTTCTGCTTATGTTGCACTTTAATTATATTTTAGTGCTGACCGCAATCCGACGCAGGCTAGCGGTGCTTTTCCTCCTTTTTGTGAGGCCTTAGTTGGGGAAAACCTGGAGTTGAGTCCCTCCTCCTAAGTTAACCCCAAATAAGGAGCCCTCCTACCGCCAAGCCTCCCGGTCAAGAGTCGAGTGACCGGTAGAGTAAGATTGCCACGTCAAGTTTTAAAGTGCTTGCTCTATGCTTATGCTTTTGAAGATTGTTTTGGAAGTGGCGGGTCGGTCATGCCCGCAGACCGTTCGTACTGGTGCTGGTGGGGTGACGACTCATGGCGACAGGGAGATGTGCACAGCGGGTGATCACCACTCCAAACCCGCAGTTTTGCCTCCGCTGGTCGGCCTAAATCTCGGAATCGCCGGATGTCGCTCACATCCAGTTAGTACACCAAGTTGTACGAGGGGGCCTGGGTGATACGGTATGACTACATTCAGAAGTGGCAGAACTGGCCACTGTCACCGACAGCCACATCGGTGAGGCCCGCGGGGTTCGCTACCTCGCTTGAAGCAAAGCGGTCCAAGCTGTGTCGACACAGAGCTTTGTGTGTACGGGTTTGAATACCTGGTTGCGGGTACGCGCGAGTTAGTATTGTTTGTCGTTTCGTACCGCACGTTGGTGTCATCTCGTGGAATCTATGGTCGGTAGGCATTATAGATATATATATATATATACGTATATATGTTTTACTTGCTGCTAACCCTCTACCTTGCTTCGGCTATTTATTCCTGTCCTTTAGCCCGCCCCCAGGATACGGATCCGGGGAGGGGATGTATTTTCTACTTAGCTCTGTGACTAACGGTTATTTTTTATAACCAATCACAGGAGATGGGACAGCATGAAGCCCCTACACCGCAGGATGAGATACCGGCCTTAGAGATGGCCCGACCGGATACTCTAGCCTCGCCCCCTGTCTTCCGCGACGTGAGTCCTAGAGTATCGGACTAGTTTAAGAGCACTTTGTATTAGTCATGTGTAGCCTCCGAGGCAGATGTACTAAATAATAGGCTTCGGCCTCTTTCCGCTTTATGTATAAATCAGTTGTATGCTTAGTTTCTCTATTTTATTGCTTCCGCTATGTGACTCTGATGTGATGTTGTGATTCTTGTGCCTGACAAGGCGACCACTCAGCATTTGAGAGGGTGGGTCGTTGCCACCCGGGAAGTGCTAGTGGTCGTCCTTGGGCAGTAAGATCCCCCCCTCCCTGAACCGGGTTCAGTTTTGAGGTGGGGGGCTCTTAATTCTGCAAAATTCCCTTATTTTTGCAATAGCAACTCAGACATTCGACTCTATTGTGGTTTTTCAACTTTTCTCCCTTTCACTCTCCTTCGTTTTCCCCTCTACTTCTTTCTTTCTGTTTTCTTGCAGGTACCCGAAAGATTTCAATGGCATCTCCTTCGAATCAACGAGATGTTATTGAAGCAGTTAATCTTGCCCTAGAGACATTGTTATCTCAGTTCAGTACTCTGTATCTTGACTTCTCCAGTGATTGCTATCGCAAGCTATGCGCCCAACACAGAAGGTTGCGAGACCTTATGTCTGCAATAAAGGCTCTTGATGCAGAGATGAGATTGGCAGCTGTGTCTGCCGATGTCTTTATATCCTTCTTCAACGATATAAAGTAGGGGGAGAGATGTATCAGTAGGCAGCCCCCTCAAGACTCAATGTACACTGCAACTCTCCCTCTATTCTCTGTGTCTGAAGGAGAGCCTGCCATCACCTCCAAACTTCATTCACGCCCAACATCTTCCTCTCCTCCAAGAATCCTGCCTTTGATACAGGGGGAGTCAACAAAACAGGGGGAGAGTGATATTTTTCTAATGATATTGGATATTTGAAAGGTGTGCAACAGCAACATGAGACAACTGCTATGTCCAACCCTGAGACACAGGGGTTTTGGAATTACTCTGAAGAGTCTACTATAGCCCCTTCCCCAGTCAAGCAGGTTGACCAGGCTTCTGCATTTATTCCACTACCTGAGTCTACTGACCAGGTGCCTGAATCTATACCATCATCTTCAAAACCAGCTCAGCTCCCTCCAGCACCTATTCCACGTGCCCAAGCACCTGACTTCAGAGGAAGATCTCCATACAGTGGGAGAGGTCAGGGAAGAAACTTCAGAGGAAGATATGGATGAAATATACCAATCTGGGAAAGGTATAAAAAGAGCAAAGAAAAATGTACAAAAGGATAGATCCTATAACAAAACCTATAAGAAGGTAGAGATGCCTGAAGATAACTGGAAGGAATATAATGATCCAAAGCTGGATGAAGCCCTGGATGAGTGTACAAGAAGAGAGCATGATGATTATGAAGCAACTGAAAGAGAACATGAGGAAAAGAGAAGATTGTTCATGGAAAGGCTGAAAAGTGGCAAAGAGGTTGTAGAGAAAGAACAATTAGAAGAGACATTCAAAATTCCCAGTACTCTGTTCAATCTCTCCAAATATGTTGCAAAAAATTCTCAATCTAAATTCAAAGATGAAAAAGGTCAACATGGTAAAAAGGGTCTTGAAGTCAATCAAGACTTGGAAGATCTTCCATATCAAATGAAAAGAAAGATCACCTTCAAAATAGCACAAGTTGCAGGTATTCCTCATTCAACATTTATAGTGCCAGATCCTGATGCTGAGGATATAGATCTAGAAGAAATTAATCTGCTGACAGCCAAAGTTATCAGTATGGGAGCAAAGCTTAGTAATGTATATCCTAAAATAGAAGTTGATCTGGAAAAGCTTTTCAAAGGGCATGAGAAAATCCAGAGGAATCCAGAGAAAGCAATCCCAACAAATTTCAAATATGTGGAGAGAAAGTCCAGAAAAATCTTTGAGGCCTTGATAAATTTTCTCAAGAAGAAAAAGTGAATCAAGTCTTGGATAAACTAATTCTGGTAAACACTGAGTTATACCAATCAGTTACTTTTTATTATATGGTATGTGATTTTATTCTATCATATCATATTGTTTATAAATGTCTTGTGTGTATTTGTATTTATGTAAAAGTTTGTGTAAATCACTTTAAAACAAACTGTAAAATTTGTTAAGATAAATAGGGGGAGATTGTTGGGAAAAAACCCTTTTGATTTAACTTAACAAATTAACGATAAGTGATTTTACTTCTTAGGGTTATTACCCACATTGTATAGTAAGGGTAATCTGGTCATTAGATGTCTTAGGATGTCACACTCAACTTAAAGTGTCAAGACCAATTCAAGACAAGCTTAAATTCAGTTAAGTTAAGACTTGCATCGAATACAAGTCAACGCAACTTCGACTTGATATCGACGCAACGTTGAGTTAAAGTCGAAGCAGATCTTTCAGCCTGTCGAAGTATATGTCAAGTCGACGGAATGTCAAAATGGACTCGACACAGAAGGAAGAGCTTGTCAACCATCTAACAAGTCGACGCAACATCGACTACAATTCAACGCAGAAGTTAAGAGATCAAGTCGGAGGCTTCAACTCGACAGATACGTCGATAAGGAATCGACGTAACGTCGACATCTGAGTTCAGCCAAAGCTAAGAAGAAATTCGAAGCCATGTCGATAAGAACTCAGGGGTGCGTCGACATGAAGACTGATGAAGTCGACGCAACGTAAAATACAGTCAGAAAAAAGAAGCTTTTCCAGCTGTCCTTTTGGGACCTTTTTAGAAGACCGCCAGGCTAGAGACAATTCTCCAACGGCTCGTTTGTTGCCAAGAATAGAATGAAGCATTCCAGGACACAGCAAATCACTTTTGGAAGCTATTCAAAATGGATTGACGGGTCGAGAACAAAAGAAGAAAGGAAATTAGGTGAATTCCTTTTCAAGACAAGAGAAAAGGAGAAAGGCTTTCGAAAATACATTCATACACAATAAGTATGCAAAAAGAGAAGGAGAGAAAAACAAGAACAGTTATTACATTCTTCTGGCTGTCGATTAGGGTCTTCATCTTCTTCCTCCTCAAACCCTAAAAGAAAGATTCACAGAAGAACTCTCTCTGCACAGGAACATAATATGCTGCTTCTTCTTCATTATCATACAACATCAGAACAACAAGAAGTACTGAGAGAAAAGGATCAAGCAGAACAACCCTTGCAAACCATCACTATCATAAGCAAGGGTTTATTATTTCAGATCCAGTGAAAGCAAGAGAGAAGCATCAACAAAACTTCAGAAGAATTCTGAGAACAGAATTCTCTTCTTCTCCCTCTCTCTCTTTCTCCTTCTTATTACCTTCACTTGTACAGAGTTTTAAGAATCCCTCTTCCAAAGGACTCAGTGGTTTAAGATCTCCTTATCAAAAGATCTGAGTGGTTCAAGATCTCCTTATCAAAAGATCTGAGTGGTTCAAGATCTCCTTACCAAAAGATCTTTGGTTCTAAGAGTCTCCTTATCAAAACACCCAGGCACAGGTTGTGTAATTCTACCAGGGAGGTAGAAGAGAGGACTACCCACATTTTGGGGAACCTCTAAAAAAATCTTGTGTCTTCTGTGTTGTGCATTTTCTGTGTTGTCTCCTTTATAGCTTATTGTTTTTCTGCTTTATAGTTACAGCATTTATTTATTCTGTGCTGGTTTTGTTCAGTGCATAACACCTTAGTATTTTTATTGTATGCATTGATAAGGTAAAAATATTTAAATCTCTATTCACCCCTCCCACTCTAGAGAATTCTCAGAGGCACACTGTGCACTTTCAATCTCGACTGCATAGAGCTCATCTCAACGGTTTGTCTAGACAGCTGCTAGCGCCAGCGTTAACATCTACCACCAGAGTTAGCTCTGAACTCACATTACTTCTCTTTTTACAATTGGACAATTGGGGTGTTACGAAAGGACCCCCCTTAATGGGTTAGGCATGTTATGGTGGGGTCATGGGTCATGGTGACGCCCTAAAGCCAACCCTAGATTGGATAATTGGAATGCATTACTTGCATGTGGTCTTCATCCTCTTGCCTAAGGTCTTATGATCTCTTCGCGCATCCTAGAGTTTTATCATGACCTAGTCATGACAAAACCGTCCTAGGGCTCTAGTTGTTTGGGGGATGTTACACTTTTTGCCCCAACAATATACATCTTTTATGAGTAATGCAAATTATGAGTGGAATTTTGTAAGTCTTGTAAAAGTATGTTTAAATAAAATAAAATTTGTCTTAATTTTCATGTGTAAAAAGTATGTTTACCTTAATTCTCTCATGCACGTTATGTTGTGTAACGTGTAAGGATGTGTAGAAGTGAAAGGTGCATGGGATTGTGCCCTGGTGAGTGGCGTCCACGGCGTGGGGCGCTATAAGGCACTCATTGGATGATTTTTCAATGTTCCAATACACAAAATGTGGGCATTCTTACTTTTCCTCCAATTACCGGCCTTTTAGGCACATGATGTCATTAATAGGATGACTTTTCAATGTTCACATGCCCAACAAGCGGGAATTCGTACTATTCCTTTCAATTACCGACGTCTTCCAATGAAGAAGTATGCCTCTTTTTATAGATTTTAAGAGACACAATAGGAATTCCGTCATCATAATTAATTGACAGACAAACAGAAATGTTTGATTTATATCACTCAGATAACCAAATTTGATGGTCAGACATTTGTGCCCCTCTGACAGATCCGAGCAGCCTGATCAAGTTTGCTGGAGTGAGGGCGGACGGTGGCGACAGCTGATGGTGTCACTCGAAGCATCTAGGTGTAGATCTAAGTGGAATTCACTAACCGTTGCCCCCATCTAGGTATTTATAATGAAACCCCAAGTTTCATATGAGTATCGGATGGCCCAGTATCCGAACCGACCTGTTAAGCCTCCGAGTCCGTTATAAGTACAAATATACATTAACAACGGCCACCTCGTTGGAAAAATTAAAGTTCTCAGATCATGATGAAAAATTTAGGATGCTTCGTCTTCTCTCTATTGGTTCAATGGTGGTGACAATTTTTTGATCGACGGCCCAAAACTCCGGCAATCACAGGTGAAAATTTCATTTTGGTGGTATTGCTGCAAGACATAACTCCTTCAAAACCTTTGATTTTTCTAGAACAATCAAATGTTGCTTTCAGATTGAAGTTTTGTCAAATGGAATGGACTTCAAAAGTTTTCCAAGAAAATCCACATTAATGGAAGACTTGAGGTTGGAGGAGGATGGAGGGCATTGGGAACAATCGTAGTCTCTCAGATCCAATCCTAACCGTTTCAAAATTTAGGGGACCCAACAACTAAGTATTCATTTCAGTGCTACATCAATTCCACACTTGAATCATCTAATTTTTTTTTTAAAAAAAATTAAGGCTGCATTCGTTTCGCGGGTTTTGAGAGGAAAGAATTGATTTTGGGTATATCAAAACCAATTTTTTTGTTCGTTTGACGTTTTTTAGGAAGGAATTAACATTCACAGAAAATCTATGGGTTTTGGAGGAAAGCGTTTGACCAAAACCAATTCTAGTGTTCGTTTGCTTATTTTAAAAGAGGGGATTGGTTTTGGCCCAAAAACCATAGTTTTGTTTTTGAAAAATCCTTTTATGTCAAAAACTTACCTATTTAGATGAATTTTGGGATAGTTTTGACACTGTTCATCATCATTGTGGCCGGAGTTCATCATTATTTTGGCCGGAGTTCATCATCATTTTCTCTCAAAACCTTCTCCAAACGAACACAAGAATTTATTTTTTGCACATTTCCAAAACCTCTGCGTCATATGTTTTCGACAAAAATCAATTCCTGTCTCTCAAAACCTACCAAACGAACGAAGCCTAATGAATTTTAGTGGAAGGGTCTATTTTCAAATTTTGCCAAACTTTTGGTACTGATAAAAAAGCGAGAATCTGTTTCAAATTTAAAGAGTAATTTATATGATGCCAATAGTAGATGTATAATAATTTAATTAATTTGTTCATTTACCGGCACGTATCGCAAGAACGTGCTCCCCTCAAAGCCCAGTCGCATCGTCACATCTCCTCCGCCAATCATTAACCTGATTACCGGCAATTAACCGTCATAGTTGGCGCTAATTGATTTAAAACAATGTTGACCTCCACGTTCACGGACGCGGCGGCGCTCTTTAAGGTGCCGGCACGGAAAACAGGCCCCGCTACATTTCTTCCTTTTTTTTCTCCCCCAAATTCCCGACCAGATTTTGATATATGCTCGAGTTCAGCAGTTTTCTCCTGTCAACGGAAATATCGGAGGCCGACCTGCGCCCTCTTTCTCTCGCCATTTACACCCGGAGGTCTACTGATTTGTATCCCATCCATGGATAGATGCAGCATTCCTCCGACGTCTTCCAATTCCCAGCCGGCGGCGCGGCATCCCAGTCTTTCCGTTCACCAACCTGCAGTCTTCTCCCAGGAATCGCTCCCACAGTTTTGCCCTTCCCCTTACCACAAGTCCTCGCCGACTTCCTCCATTTCCGACTCTCCCGACATGTCCGTCGCTCAAGGAATTTATTCCGCCGGCGATGGACTTCCCCCTCGCAATATGCACCGTCGAACCCGCAGCGATGCCCAATATGGGCTCATTTCCATCGTCTCTCCGGCGGTGAAGTTCGAGCCCAGTGCTGACGGGGCTGAGGGCACCGCTGGAGAAAGAAAATCCGACAGTAATATTGGCGACGATCTATTCCACTCGTTCCTTAATTTTGACGGCTTCGGCGTGGTGAAATCATCACATCAACAAAACAGGGAGTGTGGCAACAGCAAGAACGGCGCCTACAGCAGCGAGAGCGAGGCCGAGAGCTGCGCGATTGACTGCGCCGGGATTGATGAATCAACTACGGCGGTTAAGCATTCGCGACATGTCAGAAGCATTTCGACGGACGGGCTGATAGAAAGACAGGCACTGCTCAGGATTCCGCCATCTCCTGGGTCGAAGAGAAGCCAGAGTTCTGAAAGCGATCACATGGATGACCCATTCAGCTTGGAATTTGGGAGTGGGAAATTTAGCGGAACGGAGTTGAAGAAGATCATGGCGGACAAGAGGCTGGAGGAGATTGCCCTCGCCGATCCAAAACGTGCCAAAAGGTGCTGTTTAATTTGTTCTATCATCATCTTTCTCTCCCTCATTCAAATCAATATTAGTTGTGAAACTCCATTGTCGATTCTTCGATTTCAGAATAATGGCTAATCGTCAATCTGCCGCTCGTTCCAAAGAACGAAAGATTGCTTATATCTCGGAGTTGGAATCCAAAGTTAAGATTCTGCAGGCTGAAGCTACAACACTGTCGGCTCATCTGACTTTGTTGCAGGTGGGTCAACTCTTGGAAGAGATTAGTTTAGAAACTCATGGTGATCTGATTTTTTCTGTTGCTGAAACAATGTTTATGCTTACAGAGAGATTCTGCTGGGCTTGCTGCTCAGAACAATGAGTTACAGATTAGGCTTCAGGCCATGGAACAACAGGCGTGCCTAAGAGAAGGTAATTAGCTTCTATTCTTCTGATGTTTCCTATATTAATGAAACTGATTTATCCAACAATTTGTTGGTTAATTGTTGGCATTCGTATCCTATTAACTAAATGTGCACGACCACCAAGAACATGCTAGCATGTTGATTGGGTTAGGGAAGGAGAGTTTGTCCGGTGGCAATGAGTCATCATAATCGCCTGCTCGGACGCATCGGCATATAGAGTTCCCGACATAAGGGCGACTGTCTGGATATATCTAGGGTCTCTTTGTTTGGGCGGTGAGAGATCAAGGGAGGTGGTTGCGGTCTCAAAAAAAAAGTCAAACTGAAGTTTTTGTTGGTTTTTAATTTTTGTTGACCGGGTCAACAAGAGTTTTTTATATTTGTTTTTTAGTGGCATTTAATGTTCGGCCACGTGTCAATTTCTTATGAGTTTGAATTGCCTATATAAAGGCTCTTTGTAAGTTTGTTAAAAAAAAGTTGGAATAGAAAAGTTTGGAAGTCTTCGGGCAGAATATTAGAGAGAGAGAGAGAGCGTAGAGAGAGAGAGATAAAGATTTGTTAAAACTATTCCCGCAGGAATACTTAAAGTCCTCGCCAACTTCCTCTTGCCACCTCATCTCGCCAGCCCGCACTCGCGTGAAGCCCTCGCCTGAAGGAGTCCCGCCAGCTACCATCTCGCGTGCCCCCCCCCCCCCCTGCAGGAGGATCTCGTCGGTACTGGACGTGGAGGTGAGGAGCAGCCCGCTCGCGCTGGAGGTGCAGCCCGCTGGAAGAATTCGTTGCGGCCATCTCGCCTACAGGAATTGTTGTTCTCGCCAGCTCGCACTGTCGTGCTCGCATAGGTAGTGGGGTGCATCTCGCCGTGGTGTGGAGGTGCTCGTCAGAGCTCGCGTGGAGTGTGTTTCGCGAAGGAGTGTTCGCCGTGAGTTGTGTTCGCGAAGTAGGAGTGCTCGCCGGAGGGGGGGCTCGCATTTTGGAAGTATTGGGTGTTAGTGAAGCTGCGTGCACATTCATCGTGCTTCCAACAAGTGGTATCAAAGCTAGGTTGCAAACCTTTGCGGTGACTCGGAAGGTTTAAG
This sequence comes from Dactylorhiza incarnata, assembly GCA_033032865.1. Taxonomy (NCBI): domain Eukaryota; kingdom Viridiplantae; phylum Streptophyta; class Magnoliopsida; order Asparagales; family Orchidaceae; genus Dactylorhiza; species Dactylorhiza incarnata. The sequence goes on along the minus strand of JAWHQI010000011.1, from coordinate 23,225,218 downwards.
GAGTAGAAGCAATGGAGATGGGTGGAGCAATGCCGGGGCAAGTCCCCAAGTTGACAAAGACCAACTATGGGAACTGGAGCATCCAAATGAGAGTACTACTCGCATCAAAAGAACTATGTGATATAGTGGAGAATGGCTATGAGGAGCGTACTGCTGCAGCAGAGGCGGCGTTGACTAACGCCCAGAATACGACACTTAGAGAAACACGGAAGGCTGACAAGAAAGCATTGTTTCTGTTATATCAAGGGGTTGACGAAGCAATATTTGAGAAGATTTCAGACGCGAAGAATTCCAAGGAGGCATGGGAGGTGTTGCAACGCTCCATGCAAGGGGTAGACAAGGCTAAGAAGGTGAAGTTGCAGTCCCTCCGTGCGGAATATGAAGTAACGAAGATGCAGAGCACCGAGAAGGTCGGTAACTATGTGACCCGTCTGCGGACGCTCACAAATGAGATGAAGCGCAATGGGGAGACGATCGATGATGTGAGCTTTATGGAGAAGCTGTTGAGATCTATGTCCAAGAAGTTCCGTCATGTGGTGGTAGTGATTGAAGAGTCGAAGGACCTCACCGAGATGGTCGTTGACGAGCTTGTAGGCTCTTTGCAAACTCATGAGTACAGGATGCTGCAGGATGATGAAGAAGCGAGTGGCTTGGGAAAAGCACTCCAGACTCAACTAAATTTTGGAGAGAGCTCCGGAAGAGGAGGCGGCCAGCGTGGCCGAGATCACCAAGGCAGAGGCAGAGGTAAAAGAGGAGGTAGAGACCAAGGAAGAAACCAAATTTTCCAGAGAGAGGCGGAGCGACCTCAAGGAGGTTGGCAAGAAGGAAGAGGCCGAGGAAGAGGCCGAGGAGATGTGTAACATCCCTGATCTGCAAATAGAATATAACATGGGTCCGGCCGGGACCCCACGACATATAATATCCACAAAATCTAGAACGTTAATAATTGATACAAGAAAACATGCTAATAAAACTCAGAGTAAATAGAAACGGAAGCTAACCACAAGCCCAAAACAAAGGGGCCAGAATGTTCACATCAACAAGGAAAACAGTACTGAAGTGACACGGCCTTAAGGCCTTACATGACTTTCAAAAGAGGTACAAACAAACCAAAAGGGCTACATGAAAAAGCCCAAAACAGAGAGAGGACCCTAGCCAGCTCCTCAGCAACCCATGGGCTCCTGCCCACTACACACCACTGCGAGCTCCGCCACCTGAAACCAAGAACAAACAGGCGGTGCAACGAAGGTCAGCATGGGGCTGACCAACACAACGTAACGACTCCTCCCCCCGGCCATCCTAGCGGACTCCGGGGCGAGTATATCGCTCTCCTGCAAGTACGCACGCACACCAAAATATGCAAACAAGTAACAAAGGACCAAGAGTCATGGGACACACTAAGCGTCACCCTTCAAACTACCACGCGCGTGCTATGAACACACTGAAAGCGTACGATCTAAACTTCAACGCCCAGTAAAACAGTACGACCGCGACTCAGTCACTCGTAGTGACAGAAGAGACCAACCTACAACTGTCCTAGAGAATGGACAGAGGACCGGTTTGGGATAAACGACCTACAACTACCCCTTTGTGAGGTGGCAGAGGACTGGTCAGAAAATATACGACCTACAACTGCCTTTGACATGATAGAGGGCTGGTCAGAAAACATGCGACCTACAACTGCCTTTTTGACGCGGCAGAGGGCTGGTCAGAAAACATATGACCTACAACTGCCCTTTTTAAAGCGACAGAGGGCTGGTCAGAAGACAACCAACAACTGCCCTTTCGAGATGGCAGAGGACTGATCAAAGGAAGCGCAATCTACGCACTGACGGGGATCCACCCGTCCAACAAAACCCCACAAAAACGTCGTTCTACCGGGCCCAACACAAGCCCGCCTAGGAACGGGGCATTCACGAATAAAGCCCACGAATTCCTACAATACTACGATGAATAACACGGGACATTCCCGTTCACGTACCAAGGGCTAATCGCAATGCACATCAAAGAAACATCACCGATCCGGGCTGAACGCCACGGGTAGGCTTCACACAGCATGCCTAAATCCAAACTCGCGCGTCGGATTACTAATGCACATTCATGCCGGGGACGGACACAATCAACCCGGGGGTTCGCAATGAACTGAGGGAAACACACAACCGGTCCAATTGGAGGCGGGTGGCCCTCCTAAGCAAAATAAAAGCAGAAAACTACACTGGGGTCGCAATCCCACGCCCTGGCGAAGTCCCCGCTCTCCATCGCGTAGCGGGATAGGGACTCTACGTGCAGTTCACACAAATATACGTCGGGGTCGCAATCCCACGCCCTGGCGGAGTCCCCGTCCTCAACCGAGACGGTGTGAGGGGACTCTCATTGCACGAAACATAACCATAAGCACACCAACATACAGAACATACGGTCCTAAGACCGGGGGAAGAAATCGTTACCCTTGGCGCACGTCGCGAAGCCATCAGAACGATCGTAACGGCTGACCTACAACAGATCTAGCCTCGACTCGGCTCCGCACACGGTTACCGGCAAGCGGCTTGACAAGGCGTAAACAGAGGGGCTGCCCTTCCACAGATCTGATGTCCAACAGTGATTTCGGCAAGGAGTGCTCACAAAATGAGCCCTAGAGGAACCTCACGGCAAGGGGCTTGGAGGAAGGGGGCTCGACCTTCAGCTTTTCGGCCACCGGCATGCACAGAACCCGGCAGCAGGGCCCTTTCTTCTTCCTCCTATCTAGGTCGGCGAGAAGGAGGATCGGGTAAGGGGGGGATAGCTCGAAAGTGAGAGCGCAAGGGGCGGAGCTCCACCTTACTGGACGCGAGAAGAGAGGGATGAGAGGAGGGTGTCGGCCTCCTCCTTCCTGGAGTCGCGCGAGCAAGAGAGGGAGAGGGATCGGCCTCCTCCTGGAGCAATGTGAGCAAGAGGGAAGGGGGCGCTGGTCGGCCGACCTAGACGAGGGCGAGAGGGAAGATGGGCGACGGGAGATCGGGGAAAAGTGAGAGGGGATGAGGGAGGATTTAGGTTTTTATTTAAAACCCTAACCCGAAATTGTTAATCGCAGACCATATTCCATATCCGCACCCCACTCTCAGCTATTCGCAGCCCAATATGACTTCTAAATAAAATTAAGGCGTTACAATTCTCTCCTCCTTAAAGAAATTTCGTCCCGAAATTTATTCTTGGCCTCATCCGCAAGGAATACACAAGTCAGAGTTTTAAAACTGTCGGTGGGTTAAGGACCCACCATGCTTTCGCTGCACTACTCTGAACTACACCTTTATGAAGAAAACTCCATGATTTCAAACACACTGAAATACCAAACTAGGTCACGGATAACATTCGTACGACTTTTCAACGCCCGAGGAATCATCCTAGGTTCGGACATACAAACGTCAACAAATCTTTACATACATCATCACAAGGATTCACCCGTCAAATTGCTTATAACCACAAAGCCTTACGAACTCTCATTTTCGTCACTCCATGGTCATTTCATTACGACGAGAAGAGTCACACTCTTCCCAAAATGAGGGACTTCGACCTCTCATAGGAGAATCAAATCGCTACATTGATTCCGATTCTTTGCGAGTTCACTCACACCTCCAAACACATTAAGACCGCAATTGTCCCGGAAGCCTTTAACTAACGGTAATCAAACTTGAACAACAGCTCTATTCAACACGTAAAAACACAACACCACCACTATCATTCGCATTTTGTGTAAGCCACACACAAAAGAGACAGCTATGCCTGAGATATCATAATCTCAACAGGGCACTTTCACTTGGATTTTCTCTCGACTTTCATTCAACGCAACAACAAGCTCAAACAAATAAACTTTTCTAGATGTTTCACTACATAGGTCATCACGACCATAAAAGTTCACCTATACGATGATTTCAAGGATCATATCCTCAAACCATCAATCTCCAACTCACGGTGCATATATATTCTCGCATTATTGTACCAATAATTCAGTTTCGAACGAATTACCCTCAACCTTTCATAGGATAGACTAGCAACGCTTCACGGGTATGATTTGCCAAGCGTCGTAAATAACAATTTTCATTCACCAACATGTTAGGAAATCAACCTCATAAAGGGTCATCACTACACAACCACGCAATAAGACAACACCACTAAATTGCTAGAATCATCTTTCACGCTAAGTCCACGATTCTTGCACGAATCCAACCATTGCACATGATAAACACGCATTTTGCTACCACAAATTTCAATTCTCGCCTATCAACTCACAACCTCAAATGAAAGATGTCAATATTTCATCATGGCTCCTTTACAGGTCAAAACAATAACTTCAACCGAGTCGTATTCAATACAATTTATTACGACTAATCCAACTCATACATAAGCAAATCATCAAACTGATACGGGCCTTAACCCATGCTAGCAAATTATGAGTAGCACTTACATGTTGCACTCTTTCTAGTGCCACCACGTACACATTTCACGAGTGACAATACTCACACAATCCAAAGTCATTAACTACTACCCGAATTTTGTGTAACTCTCACACAAAAGTGAGAACCTTATCCGAGATATTTCAATCTCGATGAGGCGTTTACTTGGGTTCAAATATGTACGAACCTCCGCACGAATCCTACCAAGCAAAACTACGAACTCCGCTGTTTGTGAACCTACTCATGATTCGAACTAAGTTGGACACGCGTCCAAAGATCAGGTTCCCAAACTAACAATCTCTAAACTCACGACAAATAAATATTATAGTATCGTGCCAACAACTCAACTTTGAAGGAGTCACTTTCAATCTATCTTGTGGTAGACTAAAAACTCTTGACGAACGTGCTACTTATCAAGTAACACAGATATGAATTTTCATCACACATACGTTACGAGGTCCGACCCGTATGCGGTCACAACTACATCGTTACGCAACAATTAAATTTCAACTCGTCCATTATAATCACCATTCATGCTAATGCTTCACGAGCACTATGTACAAAACTACCATAACATCAAAAGTGGATTCGACTCTCAGAGTCAAACCAGTGAAAGATAAACCTCCAACGAGAATCCAAAATGAAGAGGGTATATGCTTGACACATATAACAAAACATTGCTCAAAAGTGCGACTACACGCGCACACAAAACTCCAACGCATGTTTACCTTTCGCGAAAGGAGGGGACAAAAAGATGTCATCACCACTGCTTCTTCAGGACTAAGCTCGGCACCCACGCGCAACGTGACCTTGACGGCCACAAAGAAAGCAGACAATAGATGACTTTTGCCTCTTCCTTGATTCTCTTGAACTCTCAACTTTGGATTCCTCACAGGCATGTGCTTTTCTCGAATCAGCAGCCAGCAATCTATTCCTTTCAAACTCCTCTTCCGACTCACTCTGCCCTAAGCGAAAGATAAGCTCCAAGTTGCGGGCAGCTTGAATCAAAATGGGGAAACTGATAGACGCTGCTGCGCGCAATCTGATCTTCCACTCCTCGCGCAAGCCTTTAAGGAAATATCGCGCTTTGTCCTCATCAGTCACCAGGACATGCTCAGCATAACGGCTCAATCGCAAAAACTCTTGGAGATAAGTCTCCACAGACATCTCCTTTTGCCTCAACATCAGAAAATCTTCTCGTAGTATAAGGCAGGAAGTCGTCGGAACGAAATGTTCCCAGAACGCCGACGCAAACTCTTCCACGGGGATTTGGGACCAAGGGCGTCGAGCAAAACGTACACGACACTCCTCTTGCCACCATCTCTTAGCCTCCCCAAAAAGTGCAAAGGAAATGACAGTGACCCTCAGCTCCGGCGGGACTCCTAAGGCCAAAATGAGATCTTTAATCCATTCCAACCAATCTTGAGCATAAGCGGGCGACTCGACACCGTTGAACAAAGGTGGATGGCAACTCAAGAAGTAAGTCACCCAATCACGAGTCTCATATGTTGCTTCTCCAATCGCAGACATAGGCGCAGATGCCACAGGGATGGGTGTCCCACCAGCAGTCGCATCGGCACACTGATCTTCCATAACTCCTATTTCAGCTTCACTAGTTGTGGTTGTCTCCTGCAAGGGAGTGAGACCAACCTCTTCACCAATCACCTAGTAGAACGACGGAAGAACTCAGCAACACACGCGGCATTAAAATATACAAACATCTAATCAGCATGCAAAGAACACTCAGGTCCTTCGTCACAACATCCAATGCATGGTTGCTGCAACGGTCTTTGGGATAAGACTTTACAAGTGACACCTTAGCGACAACAGGGTTCAACACACCACTGTTAAAACGATACCAAAGGTAGTCACCACGCACGTACTCCATCATATGGAAAATACAATGGCGTAAGATCATCAAGTCGAATATTAGAAAACTTGAGTCAAACCTAGTGCTCTCATGACACTCACAATATAGGGTATACAAAACCCTACAAACACACCTGAGCATTTACTTGTCCGGACAACCACGCCAGACTCTCGGGGACCCAAGTCACAGAGTTTACAAACTCAAGGCCAAACTATGGCTCACAAACACAAGCATAGTGCATACAAAGCACCCAAACTAAAATTAGCAGTGCACAACTCCTAATTTCACTGAACTTCTTATCGGTCCGAACTCTCAAGTCAGACTCAAGAACTATCTCATGTTTCTGCACAAAAGAATAGATTTCATATTTAACTAAAAGAGCGCGACAGAGGGGAGCATCCCGCAACTGTCCAAAAAGAGCGTGACTGGAATCCACCCATCCTTTCAATACACTTCCTTGCTCATAAATCAAAATTCATCACCGCCATTAACATAGCGTGTCACTACTTAATCATCAGTCTTAAGTGTGAATTTTTGCGCTCGCTTGCGCACATTGAGGTCACACCATCAAGCGTATGGTAACACAAATGATTGGATGCCTCTTTCAATACATCACACTTAACTTCACACGACATAAATGTAATCCAACGATTCCAAATAATAGGTCGCCAAAGGTTTGACGCCATCTATAGTTATCTAATACCGTATCGGGTGAATCACTACAACAAATCTCATCTTAAAGACCATGACTTTTCATTCCACTAGTCATGTTCGCATAAGGGTAGCCACAAGGACTCAAACAATTTATCAACATACTAAGGTGGTCAGCACCTAAGTTATGGAAACACCCAAATTATAGCGGCGATTCTCCTAACATTCGCATTCCTTTACATTTAACTGCTCATTCTATTTTCCAATAACGTAATCCTTGGGGAAATGAAGGCCAAAATCCCTTCAGCCGGTCATTAATAATGCTCACACATGTGAGGCACATGGTCTAGCAGTCATAAGTAGGGGAAATCACCAAGCATGAGACGCTTAAATTCCCAAAAGTGCACGAAAACCACGATTTTGGTCATTCCTAAGTGGATATTCTGCGTAAATTTAGTTATTTAGGCTCTTGCACGGTATGTGCTCACCACCCGTTAAAAAGGGTTCGTCCCGAAACCTAAAGACTAGCGGATCACGAAACCTAAAGTCTGATACCAATTGTAACATCCCTGATCTGCAAATAGAATATAACATGGGTCCGGCCGGGACCCCACGACATATAATATCCACAAAATCTAGAACGTTAATAATTGATACAAGAAAACATGCTAATAAAACTCAGAGTAAACAGAAACAGAAGCTAACCACAAGCCCAAAACAAAGGGGCCAGAATGTTCACATCAACAAGGAAAACAGTACTGAAGTGACACGGCCTTAAGGCCTTACATAGCTTTCAAAAGAGGTACAAACAAACCAAAAGGGCTACATGAAAAACCCCAAAACAGAGAGAGGACCCTAGCCAGCTCCTCAGCAACCCATGGGCTCCTGCCCACTACACACCACTGCGAGCTCCGCCACCTGAAACCAAGAACAAACAGGCGGTGCAACGAAGGTCAGCATGGGGCTGACCAACACAACGTAACGACTCCTCCCCCCGGCCATCCTAGCGGACTCCGGGGCGAGTATATCGCTCTCCTGCAAGTACGCACGCACACCAAAATATGCAAACAAGGAACAAAGGACCAAGAGTCTTGGGACACACTAAGCGTCACCCTTCAAACTACCACGCGCGTGCTATGAACACACTGAAAACGTACGATCTAAACTTCAACGCCCAGTAAAACAGTACGACCGCGACTCGGTCACTCGTAGTGACAGAAGAGACCAACCTACAACTGTCCTAGAGAATGGACAGAGGACCGGTTTGGGATAAACGACCTACAACTACCCCTTTGTGAGGTGGCAGAGGACTGGTCAGAAAATATAAGACCTACAACTGCCTTTGACATGACAGAGGGCTGGTCAGAAAACATGCGACCTACAACTGCCTTTTTGACGCGGCAGAGGGCTGGTCAGAAAACATATGACCTACAACTGCCCTTTTTAAAGCGACAGAGGGCTGGTCAGAAGACAACCTACAACTGCCCTTTCGAGATGGCAGAGGACTGATCAAAGGAAGCGCAATCTACGCACTGACGGGGATCCACCCGTCCAACAAAACCCCACAAAAATGTCGTTCTACCGGGCCCAACACAAGCCCGCCTAGGAACGGGGCATTCACGAATAAAGCCCACGAATTCCTACAATACTACGATGAATAACACGGGACATTCCCGTTCACGTACCAAGGGCTAATCGCAATGCACATCACAGAAACATCACCGATCCGGGCTGAACGCCACGGGTAGGCTTCACACAGCATGCCTAAATCCAAACTCGCGCGTCGGATTACTAATGCACATTCATGTCGGGGACGGACACAATCAACCCGGGGGTTCGCAATGAACCGAGGGAAACACACACCGCGTCCAATTGGAGGCGGATGGCCCTCCTAAGCAAAATAAAAGCAGAAAACTACACTGGGGTCGCAATCCCACGCCCTGGCGAAGTCCCCGCTCTCCACCGCGTAGCGGGAGAGGGACTCTACGTGCAGTTCACACAAATATACGCCGGGGTCGCAATCCCACGCCCTGGCGGAGTCCCCGTCCTCAACCGAGACGGTGTGAGGGGACTCTCATTGCACGAAACATAACCATAAGCACACCAACATACAGAACATACGGTCCTAAGACCGGGGGAAGAAATCGTTACCCTTGGCGCACGTCGCGAAGCCATCAGAACGATCGTAACGGCTGACCTACAACAGATCTAGCCTCGACTCGGCTCCGCACACGGTTATTGGCAAGCGGCTTGACAAGGCGTAAACAGAGGGGCTGCCCTTCCACAGATCTGATGTCCAACAGTGATTTCGGCAAGGAGTGCTCACAAAATGAGCCCTAGAGGAACCTCACGGCAAGGGGCTTGGAGGAAGGGGGCTCGACCTTCAGCTTTTCAGCCACCGGCATGCACAGAACCCGGCAGCAGGGCCCTTTCTTCTTCCTCCTATCTAGGGCGGCGAGAAGGAGGATCGGGTAAGGGGGGGATAGCTCGAAAGTGAGAGCGCAAGGGGCGGAGCTCCACCTTACTGGACGCGAGAAGAGAGGGATGAGAGGAGGGTGTCGACCTCCTCCTTCCTGGAGTCGCGCGAGCAAGAGAGGGAGAGGGATCGGCCTCCTCCTGGAGCAATGTGAGCAAGAGGGAAGGGGGCGCTGGTCGGCCGACCTAGACGAGGGCGAGAGGGAAGATGGGCAACGGGAGATCGGGGAAAAGTGAGAGGGGATGAGGGAGGATTTAGGTTTTTATTTAAAACCCTAACCCGAAATTGTTAATCGCAGACCATATTCCATATCCGCACCCCACTCTCAGCTATTCGCAGCCCAATATGACTTCTAAATAAAATTAAGGCGTTACAAGATGTGTCCCAAATCCAATGTTACAACTGTAACAAGTTCCGACATATGAGCTATGATTGTTGGGCTCCGAGGAAGAGAGAAGAGGCAAACCACTATGCCGAGGTTCGGAACAACGCTGGTGCTGGAGACCCGATGATGTTCTTAACCTACCGAGGAGCGGAGGAAGGAAGAAATGAAGTGTGGTACCTGGACACAGGAGCGAGCAACCACATGTGCGGAGATAGGGAGATGTTCACTAACTTGGAACCCAGTGGGGGTGAGGTTAGCTTCGGGGATGCGTCGAAGATCTCATTGGAAGGAAAGGGCTTGGTGGTTGTGAAGCTGAATGGAGAGAAGGTGCACCTGAACGATGTGTTCTATGTGCCAGGCTTGAAGACTAACATCTTAAGCCTTGGGCAGTTGGTGGAGAGAGGCTACTGCGTCCAGTTGAAGGATGGGTCTCTAGCAATGAAGAACCATCAAGGGAAAGAAGTGGTGAAGGTGAAGATGACGGCGAATCGTCTCTTTACATTGAAGATGGATACTCAGGAGACGGCATGTCTCGCGAGGACGGAGGAAGAAGAGGAAGCATGGCTGTGGCACCATCGGATGGGTCATTTGGGCTTCACAGGCTTGAAGCTGCTATCCCACTCCAGGATGGTGGAGGATCTGCCAATGATCTCACCTCCGGAGAAAGTCTGCGAGGCATGCACGAAGGGGAAGCAGAAGAGGCTGACGTTTGAAGGAGGGAAGGAGGGAAGTCTCGGAGAGCGAGGAGACAACTTGAACTGGTTCACTCGGACATTGCGTGTCCGTTTGAGACCACCTCAGTAGGCGAAAGCAAATACTATATCATCTTCACGGATGACTTCAGTCGGAAGTGTTGGGTGTATTTCTTGAAGGAAAAATCTGAGGCCCTTGACAGGTTCAAGGCGATGGCTGAGAAGGAGAGTGGTCAGCCCTGAAGGTGCTGAGGACAGATCGAGGTGGGGAGTACACCTCGAGGCTGTTTGATGTCTTTCGCAAGGAGAATGGGATCTCACACCAGTTGACGACGGCGTACTCACCACAGCAGAACGGAGTCGCGAAGAGGAAGAATCTCACCATCATGAACATGGCGAGAAGTATGGTGAAGGGCAAAGGGTTGCCGAAAATGTTCTGGGCGGAGGCAGTGCAGTGTGCGGTGTATCTACTGAATAGATGCCCCACGAAAAGTGTGAAGTTCATGACCCCGTTCGAGGCTTGGAGTGGCTGGAAGCCAAGTGTGAAGCACTTGAGGGTATTTGGGTGTGTAGCTCATGCCCACGTCCCAAACCAGAGAAGGAAGAAGCTCGATGATAGGAGCGAGTAGTGCATTTTTGTGGGCTACGCTCCAGAGAGCAAGGCTTACAAGTTATACAACCCGGTGACGGAGAAGGCCATAGTCTCGAGGGATGTGGTGTTTGAGGAAGACAGCTGCTGGAGCTGGGATGAGGAGACAAGGAACAGGAAGGGGATGTTCTTTGAAGATGAGGAAGAAGGTGGTCATAAAGCAGGAGCTAAGGATGGTGGAGTTTATCCACCATCACCACCTAGTGGAGATTCAGGGGGAGCTTGCACTCCCAACTCAAGTGGAGGCAGTTCTAGAGGAGCAAGCACTAGTGGAAGCAAGGATGATCGTCCTCAACCTAGGATGAGGAGGATGGAGGAGATCTACGAGAAGACGGCACCGACACTTAACAATTTTTCTCTGTATTGTTTGTTGGCAGATTGCGAGCCACGATCCTATGACGAAGCGTCCCGGGAGAAATCTTGGAGGACGGCGATGGATGCTGTGATAGCTTTCATAAAGAAGAATGACACTTGGAAGCTGGTCGATCCACCCGCAGGCCACAAACCCCTCGGGGTGAAGTGGGTCTACACGGTGAAGATGAACAAGGAAGGAGCTGTGGAGAAGCACAAGGCGAGACTCGTCGTGAAGGGCTATAGGCAAGTCCAAGGAGTGGACTATGACGAGGTCTACGCCCCGGGGGCGAGGATCGACACAATCAGGTTGATCATCGCGCTCGCAGCTCACCATGGGTGGAAGGTCTCGCAGATGGATGTGGTGTCGGCCTACCTCAATGGCTACTTGGAGGAAGATGTGTACATCGAGCAGCCTCCTAGTGTTCGCGAAGTAGGAGTGCTCGCCGGAGGGGGGCTCGCATTTTGGAAGTATTGGGTGTTAGTGAAGCTGCGGGCCCATTCATCGTGCTTCCAACAGTTTTTGAGTGGTGGCGGTGAGAAGGGGAGTTTACTAGATGGTCACCTTGATTTGCACTAAAAACACAATTTGTACTAAACACAATTTGTTCGATTTAATATCATTTAATACTAATGGAGCCTCTTAAGAATTATTGTGATTTCGTGTATGCATCGCATTGTTGTGCGTGAAGCATGATTACACAGACTTAGTATGCTTTCGATTGACAAGAACCCAGTTACTTGACTACTGCTCTAGCCGCTAGAGAGAACTCTCTCAAAAAAGTCTGATTTAATGTTAGGGCTTTGGAAATACAAGATTGGGTCCTTTCTCGTTAAAAAATATAGGGGTTTATATTGTTGAACCCAGAAATCACGGTTTAACAAGGAGTTCAGATCAAGAGTTCAGATCAAGGGTGATTGAATTTTATCTTTTATACAAACGAACGGATGTGAAGAGTTTTGACGGTGGCACATTCAAATATGAAGATTCACTTGATCGACATAAATAATATAGATATTATTGTTAATTATATTGGCATGCTTCTTTACAGCCCTAAATGAAGCATTGAGCGCAGAGGTGCAGCACCTGAGATTTGCTGCAGCGCAGTTGGATGATTCAGCCCTCTCCAAACAGATGAACCAAGCAGCATTCATTAGAACTTGAGTATCATTGTTTTTTTCTATCTTATAACCAAATGCAGTTTTTCATTAGTCTGATTTAATTGATGTAAGTTTTATTTAATTTAATTTTATTTTTGCAAATAATTGATTGTAAGTAATTCACAAGTGTTTTTATGCGTTCGAGAACCGGAATAAAGGGGCAGCTATCTTTTTTATAAAGCAGTTTTTTTATGGGCGTTGTTATTAGCACTATCCGCAAGCATGTTTCAGAAATCGATATCCGCAAGTATGAAAACTATTCACACTCAAAGTTGGAAAAACGAAAAAAAAATGGAGATGAAATCTTATCAAAATGGAAGTTATATACGGAAAAGATTTCGGTGGCACAGAAGAAAGAATTATCAATCGGTGAGATGAAGGCTCTGTTTGGGAAATCGGTGCCGGTTTAAAAGGGAGCAGTTTAAAACTGAGATTTTAAAACTGTATTTTCAAAACTGTAGTTTCAAAACTGAGAACTGTTTGGATAACCTCCGTTTGCAGTCAGTTTCAAAACTGTAAAATAATTTATCTGTTTGGGAAACTACCGTTCCAGTGGCGGTTTAAAATGAAACATTTTAAAATATTCAATGATGTAATAGAACATTTAATAGGGAATTACGTGTTTCATTCCAAAATATTCAAACTAAATTACAACATAAAAACACAACATATTCAACATTAATGTCTGAAAGCCTCATATAGCTGTTCGGCAATGGAGTCACGCAGTGCAGCCATTTGACTCAACTGGCTCCTTGTACCCCTAATAATTTCATTGTCCTCCCTCCTTGTGTTGTTTGCCATTCGTACTCCTTGTCTAATCATATTTGCCTGAGGGTAGACAAAAGTCTCATCATGATCACATCGGTAGAAATCCCTGTCTACACGTGAATGATGTCTTCGTATAAAATTATGCAGTGTCATCGTAGAGACCACAATATTTCGCTGTTTTTTAAAGCTATACGATGTCATATCGCGAAGGATTCGCCATTTCTTCTTCCACACGCCAAACGTACGTTCTATAACACTACGCAATGATGAGTGTGCCTGATTGAACATTTCCTTTCGTCCTTCTATCGGACGCTGACCACGTGCGAAGTCTGGCAAGTGATACCTTGTTTCTGCATAAGGTTTAATATACCCTTCTTGCAAGGGGTATCCAGCATCAACCAAGTAGTATTTTCCTGCAGTTTGAAAATAATTTTAGTAACATATAAATTGTAATTTTTTTGGTAGAAAATATGTGTTTTACAAGTTACCTGGCGGTGGATGAGGGAAGTTCCATTGATGATTCGTAATTGCACTCTGAAAAATACGGCTATCATGTGCTGAACCCTCCCAACCAGCCATGACAAAAGTGAAGGTCATATCAAAGTCACACACAGCCATAACATTCTGAGTTGGAGAGCCATGACGTCCAATGTATAGAACCTGCTTATCCACTGGGATGCGAGCATCAACATGTGTCCCGTCGATTGCTCCAATGCAGTCCTTAAAGTAGGGCATGTATCGATCGTCATTTAGAATCTTTGCGGGGATATGTGTAAATCGATCGTCAACAGGTGCAATAACGTCCTGCGATAGCCTTATTAAAGCATCCAGTCCTCGTAAAAAATATCGACTTATTGTTTCTGTCGAATGTTGAAAACGCTCCAAACATTCCCTCATTGATTGATTGTGCGCCATAATATAAATTGTAATTGCAAGTACCTCTTTTGCAGTGGTTTTTCTAGATCCTTCTAGCCTATAATTAGAAACCAATGTTTCAAGCAAATCTAAGAAAATTTGCTTCGACATACGAAAGTTATAATGAAATCTGTTCGGATGCCCATCCAATAGTTCTCTAACCCACTTATCTCCTGTGTTAGAAGACGTTGTGCAAGGTGTCCTGTTTTCATAACGGGAGTTGTAATCAAGCATCATACATACACTTGTGTTAACCATCATAAGATAATACACAGTTTTCCGGCGTCTGTCATTGAGCTCAATATCATTTTCTGAAGACATCATAATAATAATGCAGCTTTTGAATACTTCCCAAACCTGCAATGGCAATAGAAAATTACCATACACTGAGACAGATAACAACAATAAAAAACAGTTGAAAACAGATAACAAGAACATGAATGAAATAGGCAGCAGCAAAAATCCAACAAGCTAATATCACATAATTGACATTACTAAGACATTTCAGTTACATCGCAAAACCATATAATATCTAAATATCTGAATATCTTACATCCCAAAATCATATACCATATAATACGACGCATATGTACACACATACAAGCGCATGCTAATTTTACTAAATATCATCTCTAACCATACACCTTACAAAATATCACATAACCACAACCGCATAAAACCTCACATAACTAGTGATAGGACTTTAAAGACCCCCCGACTGCATGCATGTGTATTGGCGATTTTTGAGCCACCAAACCCTTTTAGAGCTTGGTAAGCTCAGAAACAACTCTATATTCTTGTTGTCTAGTAAAAAAATGGTGGCAAAGTCGTAGAGCACTGGATCGGAACAAATGTCATGATGTTTCTCCAACTCCTCAATTGCTTCATGTATAGTATAAGTAGGGACAGGCACTTTAGGGGGCTGCGATATACTCTCTCCAACTTTGATGGTTGATTCAACCAGCTGATCAATGTTATAACTCCCCCGATATCGATTTTTTTTATTTCCACTTTGTTTGCCCTTTTCAAATCTTCTCCTCTTTGTTCCTTGTGAGCACCCCCCGCTTTCATAGCTCCTCTCTCTATCCCTTGGGTCTTCACTCATGCTAATCGGCGTATTCAGATTCTCTACCATTTCATCGTCATGCTCAAACATTAAATTATCAGGACTAGATGGGTCTGTCCTTGAGTTGGGAGCTCATGCATGATCACCAGATGCAACAACCTCACTAAACATAACATACATTTTCTCTTCCAACTCCGGGGGAATTCCTCCATAGCGAAACTTTTTCGCGGCGGGAACAACCTACAATAAATGATAGTATATTAGCATTAATTTATAATTTAAAAAAAGACAATAATGATAGGACATTCACCTCGAGTCTCTCCTTCCACCAATCGTCCGACGCATCAATTGTTCTCCGTGTTGAATCCCAACCTAAACCTGTCTCCCCACGCTTGAGTTCTTTTCATAGCTTCCAATCTTTTTTCAATTGATCCCATTTATTTTTTAATTGTGCGCACACATACATTTTCCCTGTACGTTCCTGAAATTTAAGAGTCACATTGTTCCAACCTTCTTTAGACAAGTGCGTCGTTGGTCTATTTCCAAGTTCTATCTCTGCTATACATAAGTCGCAGAAAAATAATACTTCATTTGACTCCCAAGTCGCTGCAATTACTCCCTCTTTAGTTTTAACCATGGTGCACTAGAAACACAAGAAGCACAATTAAAAAATAATCGACTAGAAATGATAATAGTTTAATAATTTAAGCAAGAGAATGATAATGAAATGGCCATTCTTGGTGTTAGATGATGTCAACACATGCATATAGCACCACAGAAATGTCTTTCCTCCTGGCTCTTAGTATATCCAAGCTAATAAAAAACATCAAAACCATTTCCCAGACTAAAAGAGAAATATTTTCCAAACTATACAAAAAAATAAAAGGCAATAACATTTGGGTAATGAATTCTTGCAGTAAGTGCACGGGATGCAAATCTTGCCCAGCCATTTGTCTTTGCACTTTTTTTCAACAGGTAGCCTACATGAAAATAAAATGAATGATATGCCTAAGCCTTTGTATGTCTTAAAGAACCAAAATCTCTATTGGTTGGTTCTGTTGATTGGACCAAAAAGAAGGCGTGCAGTGCATTCAACCAATACTTCAGGGATAGCTCATGGTTAAAGCTTGTAAATACATTTCAAATAAAGAGTAGAACATATACTAGAGGGGAAATAATAACAAAATACACAGATCCAGTAATTTTCTGCTAGATATATGATGGAATGGTTACTACCAGTAATTCTCAAGATAACGTGAACAAAATGTGCAAACTTAAATGAGTGAAATCTACATCCAAGCTACCATATACTAGAGGGGAAATAATAACAAAATACACAGAATCACACATCTGATGTACAAAAACGAAGAACAGAACATGAAAAAAGAGAAATACCTCTGATTATTGGAAAAGCCAGACGGAAAATATAAACCCTCCCAGCTTCGTCTTCTTCCTTAGCCTGTGAAGACGAGGGTCAAATAAAAGATCCTAGTTTTACCGATCTCTGTTCTTTATATCAATGTATGAAAAGTTTTTCGAAGTGGAAGATTACCCTGTCTTCCCCTCTAGTTTATCTGTGTATTTTGTTATTATTTCCCTTGGCAATGGTGGACGCAGGGAAGGGAAATGCAGGGAAGGCCTCTCGCCTAAACGCAGGGAAGGGAAACCTCTTGCCTGGAGTATGCGATGCGGGGAAGGAGAGCTGGAAGCCTCGCCGGAAGTTGGATACGTGATGGCGGGAAGGATCGCCGGAAGCTGGAACCTTGCCGGAAGCTGGAAGCCTCGCCGGAAGCGGAAGCCTCGCCGGAAGAGTTCAATGTTGCTGTGATGCGTGATGGCGGGAAGGAGAACGCCGGGTGCGGGGAAGGAGAAGACCGGAGGCCCTAGCCGATCGTTTTGGGAAGGCAGCTGGAGGTATCTGGGTCCAGTCCAAAAAGGGGCAAAACGAGGAGTTCAAAACGATCGGTTCAAAACTGTTGTTGCCAAACATCAGAAATTCGTTCCGGTTGGACTGGAATGGAGCTAAACCGGGTTATCAAACACAGCCGAAATATCCCTAGTCGAAGAACCCAAAACCCATCTATTTTCTTCTGCACAAATTTTTCAGTTCGGCCGATGCAAGTATCATATCAAGGAATTTTTACTTGTTGCATCTGCCAGAAACTGATTACAAGGCTTTAGAGCTTTATCGTGCCAAGAGAATGCCATTGAATATTGATATGCACCCATAGATTTATAAGTGCTCTCGTGGTGCGTTTAGAGGAGGCTCCACTAAGGAATAGTGGAGTTCGTGGGGTCAAAGTCCAAGCCATGATCATGGGAGTGGAGGAATCCGCCGGCACGCAGCTCGCACTCCATCAGCACCAGGCGCGGTCAAAGCCGCACCCCACTAGTGGGGTGCGATTAGTACCGCACTCCACTAGTGGGGTGCGGATAGCCCGCACCCCCCCACACCCCGCATGGGGGTGCGGCTGAGCCGCACCCCCCTTTGGGGGTGCGACCAAACCGCACCCCCATGCGGGGTGCAGCCAAGCCGCACCCCCCCAGTCAGGCCTCACTCTGGTAGACTGAATCCGACTGAATAATATTATTTTATTCAGCGCAACATAAGAAAACACGAATCCTCGCCTCTTCAATCCCGCGCCTCTTCATTTCTCCTCTCTGTACTCAGCTCTCCTCGCTCTCCTCGCACAGCTTCCTCGCGATTTCTCCTCGCTCTCTCGCAATCAAACCCTAGAACGTTTGCTTCCGACGCAGCCTCCCCCATCGTCTCCGGCAGTAATCACACGGCGCTCCTTCTCCAACCCGATTCAGTCTACACAAGAGCTCTCCGGCGCAGCCTACCCATCCTCTCCGCAAGGTATGTATCTAGTTTCCGCCATTATCATGTTCGAAGCCAAAGAATGGCTCTCCGCGTAGAGCTAAACGACTCTCCCCGGAGAGCCATTCAGCTCTCCTAGGAGAGCCACTGGCTCTCAGCGGAGATGCACATGGCTTTCCACTGAGATCCACTGGCTCTCCGAGGAGAGCCGAATTGCTCACCGCGGAGAGCCGGAGAGCCGTTTGGCTCTCCGCGGAGAGCCGAAGAGAGCCGTTTGCTCTCCGCGGAGAGCCCAAAATTGGATCTCAAGGTTTGTTCATTCTTCTTTGACAATCCTTGGAAATAAATTATAATTAGCATATAATTTGGAAGGTGAGTGTTTGTCCGGAAAGCCCGCGACCTCCTCTTGCTGGTCTAATTTTTCGGTCTCAGCGGTCTCAGTTTCGGTGACCGCCCAGATCGCTAGCTGCCTCCTCGACTGGAATTTTCTAAGTGCCAAGCGGTCAGGGCAGTGTGAGATCGCCAGCTTAAGCGGTCTGATCGTTTTCCTTATTTTTGTTATTTGTACCCCATTTCCCTGCCCCGACTCTCCTGTACCCCGGGCAGCCCATAGTTTTCAGTTCTGCCCGTTTGGGCAGCCCCTTCGTCTATAAATAGAGGGGTAGGGGTACCAGAAAAGGGACCTTTTGCTCCGAGGCTCCAGCTTACAACCTGTGTAAGCGGTCTCATTTCTTCGTGATCGCCATTTCGTGATCGATTTCCTTTTGTCCCAGCATCTTCTGTCTTAGTAACCTGCACTTCGCAGTTTTCTCCCATCCCCTTTAGTGTGAATTTTGGAGGTACCATTTTTGGCACCAACAGAACGAACACGCGACCTTCAGATTCGAAGTGTCAGGTGAAATTCATAGACTTTCAAGATGGCTGATCGCCGTAGAGGTCGTCCCCTGCGATCTCCCGGCGTTCCCCCTTCCGATCACAACCCGTTAGAAGCGCTTGAGCGCCGCTTCGAGCTTCGTGTTGAACAAGCTCTCCGTGAGGCCGCCCGAGCTAGGCAGGACGCCGCCTCTGTTCAGCAGGAGATCGCGCGGTCTCAGCAAGAGGCCGCTCGAGATCGGCAAGAAGTCGTCCGGACTCAGCAGGAGTCTGCGAAGCAGATTGAGGCTATGAACCAGGTTCTAGCCGCTATCTCCCAGAAGATCCTTCCTCAAACCTCTCAGGTCGCTACTCCTGACCGCATGACAGGCGGTCACCCGAGCGATCATCCCGTTTTCCAGCCTGCAGCTCCTCAGCGATCTCATCATGAGGAGTTCGCCACCCGTCGTAATTCTTTCCGAGCCGCAGCCCAGGGGCCTCCGGCTCAGACCCTGAATTTTGAAGAAGGGTTTGCTTACCCTCAAGATCCTCCTGCACCTTTTCTTCCTCCTCCAGGACCTTCTGTTTTTGGGGAGCCTTCCCCCTTTACCGATGAGATTCGTCGGGATCCGATTCCTCATGGATTCAGAGAACCTCGCCTTCCAGTGTATACAGGAGAAACCGGCCCAATGTGTCATCTTCAAGCCTTCGAGTCTGCTGTTGCCCTCAGGACCATTTCAGATGGAGTGAGGTGCAAGCTGATGGTCACCTCCTTTGATGGGTCGGCCATGGAATGGTTCTATAAGCTGCCTTGTCAATCTATCTCGAGCTTTGCTGCCCTGAGGCAAGAGCTCCTTCTAAGGTTTGCCACCGCGAAGAAAAGGAAGAGTGGTCCTGCAACCCTCTTCAAGATTAAGCAAGGCGACAACGAGACTGCAGCGCATTTCGTTGACCGTTTTCAAAAAGAGATCTTGGGAGTCAGAGACATGGATCCCGAGCTCTACATGGTAGCTTTGATCAGTGGCCTGCAGGAGGGCCCTCTGAAGTTCAAAATCACAACCAAGGATCCTGGCTCCTATCAGGAGCTGATCAGCATTGCCAATCGCTACATAGAAGGGGAGATCAACAACCCCACCTATGTGAGCAATTTGACCAACAGTGCCACTCAGAAAGGCTCTGTGGGGTTCTATCCTGCCCCATCTTCCTCAAAGCCTCGGCAAGAGCTTCCACCTCCAGCTCCGAGAGGTAAGAACTATCGCAACAACCGCTTCAATCGAGGTAACCATTCTTTACCACCTCAAGGTTCATTTCTTCAAACCCCCGCCACTCCTGCTCCGCAAGTCACCCCAGTCCACCAGATCCAGTACGCCCAACCTCCCCTTCTGCCCATTCCATCACTCTACAATGAATCCCAAGAGTCTTTTACAGACTTTGGTGTTTCTATGAGTGAAGTGCTCCAAATCCTTCAGAAGCAGCCCTTTTTTAAGGGGCCAGCTCCGCTAAACTCGGATCCAAAGACCAGAAATCCTACTCTCTACTGTGAATACCACAGGGATAGGGGACATTTGACAGAGGATTGCAAAGCTCTCTGCCTGTTCTTAGAGAAGCTTCTGAAGGAAGGTAAGCTCCGAGATCTCATTCAGAAGAATGATTCTGCCAAAGCCTCAACCTCCAAGGCTAAGGAAGTAGCGGAAGTTCACTGGGCATGCGAAGAAGTGGACGATATTGGCCATCTCGACAATATCGGCCTTCCCAATGAATGCGTGGATGCTAATGACGAGGGTGCCTTAGGCAACCTCTTCTACATCCACGGAGGTGCAGGTCCGGAGTCCTCGAGAAAGGCAAGTTTGAAAAGAGTTTATCAGTCAGAGGTCGCTGCTACCTCTTCAGCTCCGGTCCGAGGGACGGTCACTTTTGGAGATGAAGATCTTCCTCAGACCGCGAATCCCTTTGACGACGCAGTCGTCATTAAAGCTGTAATTGAAAATTATACAGTGGAGAAAATTCTGATAGACACGGGAAGCTCAGTCAACGTGCTCTTTAAACCTGCCTTCGAAGCGTTGAAAACAGGTAAACCCCTCCTATCAACTGAAGGCCCCCTTTATGGTTTTTCAGGAGAGAAGAAAGAGGTAGAAGGGCTCGTCACTCTTTCCGTAATTCTGGGAGGGATAGTGAAGCTGGTCAAATTTATAGTCGTTGATGCTCCCAGTAGCTACAACGCCATCTTTGGAAGACCCTTCTTGTATGCATATCGAGCCATTGTCTCCATCTATCATCAAGCGGTGAAGTTCGCCTTGAACGGCAAACAACACCAAATCAGGAGCGACCCAAGGAAAGCTAGGGAATGCTACGTAAAGACGGTCAACATGATCGTGTCCTCTTCTCCCCAAGAAGTCATGATGGCTGAATCAATTGAAGTTCCTGAACAAATCCAAGCTACAGAGGAAATTGAGGAGGATGCAAGAGATGCAGTTCGCTTGGAACCTGCCCAAGCAACTTAAGAGGTTCGGATCAGCGAGGAAGATGAGAGCAAGAGCCTCTCCATCAACGCTGAATTATCTGAAGCTGACAAGAGTCAGCTCATCTCTTGCCTTCTGCAAAATCTAGATATCTTCGCTTGGTCGGCAGATGACATGCCTGGAGTGGATCCGGATGTTGCTTGCCACCATCTCAATATTGACCCAAACTTCATCCCGATCCAGCAGAAGAAGAGGTCTGTTGCAACTACTCTAGCACAGCCCATCCGTGAAGAGGTAGGGAAGCTCCTGAAGGCAAAGTTCATCCAACCAATCCAATACCCAGAATGGGTGTCAAACGTTGTAATGGTAAAGAAGTCAGGTGGGAAGTGGAGGATGTGTGTCGACTTTACTAAACTCAATAAAGCTTGCCCCAAGGATTGCTACCCCTTGCCTCGGATAGATTCTTTAGTAGATTCTGCGGTAGGTTATTCTTTTATAAGTTTTTTAGATGCTTTTTCAGGTTACCATCAAATCAGAATGCATAAACCAGATATACCTCATACTTCATTTATCACAAATGATGGTTGCTTCTGTTATCTCGTAATGCCTTTTGGGCTAAAGAATGCTGGAGCAACCTATCAGAAAATGATGGATACAGTTTTCAGGAGTCAAAAAGGAAGAAACCTTGAGGTATACGTTGATGACCTCTTGGTAAAAAGCAAATTATTCTCTTCTCATCTTAGAGACCTCTCGGAAACTTTTGCAACCCTTCGAACTTTTAATATGAGGTTAAATCCGTTGAAGTGTGTTTTCGGGGTAAGTAAAGGAAAATTCCTGGGTCACCTCCTTACTCCAGAAGGGCTGGAACCCAATCCTGACAAAGTAAAAGCTATTCTGGAGATGCCACCTCCCAAGTCCCCAAAAGAAATTCAGCAGCTGGGAGGAAGGATGGCAGGCTTAAGTCGCTTTATCTCCCGGTCAGGGGATAAGAGTGCACCCTTCTTTAAAACCCTCCGGGGAGGGAGTAAGTTCGAGTGGACAAAAGAATGTGATGATGCTTTCACTCAGATTAAAAAGCAATTGACATCAACCCCTTTGCTCCAAAGCCCGCGAGAGGGAGAAAATCTATTTCTGTATATGGGAGTCGGAGCCGATGCCATAAGCTCTGTTTTGGTCCGAGAGGAGAAAAAGAAGCAATTCCCAGTCTATTACGTGAGTCGAATCCTGAAGAATGCAGAGACTCGTTACCCTATTCTCGAAAAGTTGGCCTTAATGCTTATAACTTCAGCAAGAAGATTAAGACCATATTTTCAAGCTCATTCGATTCTAGTCGTTACTGATCTTCCATTGAAGAGCGTCTTGGAAAAGCCAGAGCATTCAGGCAGGTTGGCAAAGTGGGCAATAGAGCTCAGTGAGTTTGACATATCTTATGTTCCAAGGGTGGCGATCAAAGCTCAAGTTTTAGCAGACTTCATGGTGGATGCCAAAGAAGTTGAGTCGCAGAAGGGGGTCGAAGTGCCCCTTGCCTGGAAAATCTTCGTAGATGGAGCCTCAGGAAAAAATTCTTCCAGGGCGGGAGTTGTCTTAATCAACCCAAATGGAGTAAGGCTGGATCAGGCGCTGAAGTTCTATTTTCAAGTAACAAACAATCAGGCGGAATATGAGGCTTTGCTAGCTGGTCTTAAGTTTGCTAGAGAGCTGGGGATTGATGATGTCAAAGTCTTCACAGATTCTTTGGTGATGGCTTCTCAAGTAAATGGAACTTTCGAAACTAGAGATAATATTCTAAAGCGGTATCTAATTCTGGTAAAAATCGAGGTAGGGAAGTTCAAAAGCTTTACCATCGACCATATTCCAAGGGGTGAGAACGTGGAAGCAGATGAGTTGGCAAAATTTGGACTTCTCTCAGGAGGAACGACTTCGGAATTGTTTCGCCCGGCAATTGAAGAAGGAGAGGTCATGGAGATTGATCAGCATCCGTCTTGGATGGATCCATTTGTTCTATATCTTTCAACTGGAGAGCTTCATTCATCAATAAAAGATAGGAAAAGGTTTAAACGAAAAGCGGCTAACTATTATCTTGTTGCAAGAGTGCTTTATAGAAGAACTTTCCTTTCGCCATTAGCACGGTGTGTTTCGGAGGAGGAAATTCCAGCGGTCATTCAGGAGGTCCATTCTGGAGAATGTGGAAGTCACTCTGGGGCTATAACTTTGGAGAAAAGAATTCTGAGGCAAGGCTATTTTTGGCCTCAAATGAGGAAAGATGCGGAAAAATTTGCTAAGAAATGTGTAAAGTGCCAGAAGTTTGCTCCTCTCCAAAATCAGCCGGCTCAACAACTCAAGTCGATAGCAACTCCATGGCCGTTTGCAGTTTGGGGAATGGATTTGATTGGGCCTTTTCCTATGGTAAGTGGGCAGCGTCGATATATTATAGTCATGATTGACTATTTCAGCAAATGGATAGAGGCAAAAGCATTGGCCAAAATTACGACTCAAGCCGTGAAAAATTTTATTTGGGGAGAGATAGTATGTCGGCACGGAATTCCAATGGCAATCATCTTGATGATAACGGTTCTCAGTTCAATAATTCAACTCTTGTTAATTTCTGTAAGCAAATTGGCGTTGAGCTACGTTTCGCTTCTGTGTATCATCCAAGAAGCAATGAGCAGGTAGAGGCCGCCAACAAACTCATCATAAATCTCTTGAAAAAGAAGGTAGAAAATGTCAGGGGCAACTGGGCAGAACAACTACCTTCCGTCTTATGGGCCTTGAGGACAACTCCAAGTTCTGCTACTGGGGAGACTCCATTAAAATTATCACACGGTTCCGAAGCCCTTATTCCGGTGGAATTTGAAGTAAAAAGCCCAAGAGTATTATTGGCGCAACATAATCAAATTGATTGGATGGAAGGAAATGATGAGGAGCTAAAATGCAGCCTTGATTTAATTGAGGAGTTGAGAGATACGACAATCATCAGGCAAGAAGAGGTGAAGAGAAGAATGGCGAGGCTATTCAATAAAAATGTAAGAACCAAAGAATTCGCTGTTGGGGATCTAGTCCTGAAGAAAATAGATACAACAGCAAGAGCTGGTTCAGTTGGAAAGCTTAACCCAAACTGGGCGGGGCCGTTTGTGGTGAAGAGCGTGCTTAAAAATGGTGCTTACCATCTCCAAACTTATGAAGGAAAAGGATTGCCTCATTCATGGAGCGGAGATGATCTCAAACTCTTCTTTTCTTAAATGTTCGTATCTGATTCACTCAATACTTTTTCTCACTTTTCTTCTCTCAAACATCACGCAGGTATTATCAAAGCATTCGCAATACAAGTGATGGATGACAAGTATTAAGAATAAGTTAATTTTTGAAAAGCCAAAAACCTGTCAAGTGAGACATCGACGGATCCTACTATCTTCCCCCTCGACTTGCTAGCTCGACGTGTAATTCTGCCGGGACCACAGATGTCTGGGAGATTTCGAATCTGTGTAGCAGTAGCTCGCCAAGCTCGAGCGGTGGAAGTTTAGGATACCGGGTCCTTGCTGACATCTGGCACACCTCAGCATTTCAAGGGGGTCTAGGTGGCTGGCTCAGCTCTGTCATGCATTAGGAAGGACATTGTTGCGATCTTAATGATCTTTCAGGGAAAGCAATGTCGGTGTAGCCTCCGCGACATGACCACACCTGCCCTATCGATCATTTTGGTCTGTAACTCTCGAATACTCGTTGAAGCGTGGTTAGGTAAGGGGCGGTCAGAAACATCCATGACCGTCGCATGAACCTTAGATTGGCATGTTTGAAGCAAACTCGGTAATCCTTTAAAAAAAAGCAATGTCGGTATAGCCTCCGCGGCATGACCACACCATCCCTTTGGATCATTTTTGAGATCCCTTTTTCCCATCTTCTTCTTACTATAAAAAAATCCTATTCATCCCTTTGTACTGGGATCGGGCGGTCAGCAATTTATGAGACCGCATGTTCTTCTTTCCTACTCTCTCCAAAGAGCGATTTGAGTCATTTACGATCGCCGGATATAACTTTTTTAGGATAATTGAGGTCGATGTTCAGAAATCTCTTATGCCAGCTTGATAGAGGTCGGCCCGGTCTCGGTAAATTTGAGATTCCGATATTTCCTGTTATTCAAAGCAACATGGAATAATCATGATGTTCTATTCCTCACCAAGTGAAAGTTGGGGTTTTTCTTCAAAATGGCGGTCTGAATATAATGTGATCACTGAACTGGAGTTCATGAGGAATTATTTTCCTTTTCAAGTAATGATCTTGGCTATCAAGGGATCATCAAACGGGCTTCCTGAAAATTATTTGGGAATCGATCATCCAGAGTATCATGAGTTCGAATCGTCTTCAAGTTACAGTTTTCTTATATGGCGACCTGTGTAATATGAGACCGCATAACTATTATGGATAAGTTGGTTACTTTCTGATCACAGTTGAGTTACTGATTTTCTTTTAAGCGATCTGATTATCTCGAGATCGCAGAGTAGTCTTGTTTATGTAAAGTTTCGGTTTTTCTTTCCTTCAAAGTCTTTAGTGTCTTTTCCAAGAGATCGCCACCTGAAGTTCTTAAATGTTGAAAGAAAATTGTGGTAAATCTAAGGCATTGAGATCGAATGCCGATCTTAACTCAGAAGAACAAATAAGCATATGCATCAAAAATAAGTTCACTCACTCAGATAAAATCTAACAGAAATTCAATTTATATATATATTCTGAAATATTCACTACAACGAGACCGCTCGATCTCCAAAAAGGAAAAAGGGAAAAATTATTACAATTCATTCTCTCTTTGATCTCTTAGAAGATCGCTCGCTCGAAGAGGAAGTATCAGTTTCTGCAGAAGATTCTTCTAGACTATTCCCTGGAATTCTAGATCCAGAGCTTGAGCTTGAACTGGAATCCAGCCCCAGGGTATAGCGGCTTCCACTTTCTTCGTCTTCGATCACGACATCTTCATCTTGACCTGCGGTCTCATCAACAATATCCACGGTCTCTTCAGCAGTCGCAAATTGCTCTTCAATCCTCTGCGCCGCGTCAGGAAAGAGATCGGCAAACGTGATGTCTTTGTACTCTTCAGTAAATCCACCTCGGCCTCAAACTTCGTCCAGCACCTGGTCGGCGGTCTCTTTTATGTGATGCATCATAGCCCTCTGAAAAGCTGGATTCTCAGGGTCATAGGCTGCTTTTTCGAATTGCTGCCAAAGAAATATATGTTAGACCGCGCGATCGTAAGTAACGCGTTCATAAAATGTAAGTAAAATTCTCACTTTTCTTTCTTCTTGCAAGGCAGTTATTTCGTCTAGAGCGCTGCGAAGAGACCGTCCCATATGGTGGTTTAAGATTGTGCTTCTAGCGGTCACTTGAGCACAGAGGTCGGGGAGCGCATCGGTCTCAATATTCAATATTTCATTTGTATTCTTTCGCCCATACAAAGCTGAGGTGACCGCATATGCGTGACGGGTCACTTTCTCGCTCCATAGGGGAAGATCAGTGGACACCTTCACAGATCTTCCTTTGGCCGCCCATTTGAGGAGGCGTTTTCTTTTGATATCCTTCATTCTTCTTTTAAAACCGATCAAGGGAAAATCTCGCTCGACGGTCTCAGAGGTGGTGCCGAACACGTCGGCCTCACGCTTCAGCCTCCTCTCCCTCTGAGTAAGAACTTCCGCTGCTGGGGAGATAGGATCTTTTGCGGGGACCGCAAAGGTTGCTAAAAGTTGGGAAAAATTTAGGAAAAACATATAAAAAACATGAAAGGAAATTATTCGAGACCGCAAGAAAAAACTTACTTTCAGCTGGGACGATCTCGGCGATCTCGGGCCAGATCGCTAGATAATGAACGAGATCGATCCTCTTGCCCGCCAAGAAAGCCAAAATTTTCAGCTCTTCATCTGAGACCGCCTTTATCTTCTTAAAGATGCTATCAGGTCGCGGAGAGGGTGAGCTCCTGAGACCGCCAAGGTCACCTTCGAAGACAAGAAATCTCTCTGTCCAGAAAGAGATCTTATTAGGAAGATTCAGGATTTTTATTCCATCTGCTGAAAAGTACATCAATCCTTTAAACTCTTCCTTCTTCCTGCCTTCCTTCAAAATCTTCGCGGTAAAGGTTGCGCGGAACAGATTCATTGTGAACTTCACCTTTTCCGATCTCAAGTAATTGATGAAGACATTGACCAGACCAATGGAGTTCGGAGCCAACTGGGCGAGCACGAAGCCGTAGTATTCCAAGATCTCTAGCCATTCCCAAGGGAGGGGAATTCTCAACCCGTTATCGAAGTGATCGATGGGGATGATAAACTTTTTCTGCTCCCCAAAGTTCAACCTTTCTTGATCGGCTGGCGGTCTAACAACTATCTGAGTCTGAATCATATACTTCTTATGAAATCAATATATTCATCCTTTGATAAGCGACCTTGCTTGTGATCGGGGTTCAGGAAAATGCTAGCAGAAGAGGCACGAGCGGACACCATTTTGAGCGATCGCTGAGATCGGTGCTTTGAGCGCATTCAAGAGAGCATGAAATAAAGGTTATGAAGGCAGCTATTTATAGAAGTTGAAGGGTCATTTCGTAATCATTACTTTTTACTGATCGCCCAGCAAAAATTCGCAGACCGCTCGACCTAAGCAAGGTTATATGAAAACATTCTATGTTGATCGGTCTCAATAAATAAAACACAACAGCAATAACAGGCAATCCAGGCACAAAGAGATCGAAATTATAAGAAATCAGGACCGCACAAAACATGGAATTAAAAAAGACCACAAGAAATAGATGGAACATTAATAACAATATTACAAAACATATTGTTTAAATCCAGAGACCGCTCGGTCTCAAATTAAATGTTCATCTCCTAGAAGGCCTGTTTCTCCCTACATGAGCTGCGACATCCTGCATATCGTTCACTGCAGCCATAACCGACACCAAGCTATGATTGGCGAGCATCGCAGATCGGTGAATCTTGGACATTTCCTTGTCCACCTGCTCCATAGGGATCAGCACAATTTCAGGCTGCGGTCTCGCTGCTGGTTGATCGCTGGAGGTACCCGGTCTCATCAGCATCTTTGCGTGACCGCCCCTCAGCCTTTCATTCTCCGCAGACAGCGCCGCAGCCTTCCCCTTGTAGTACTCAGCCTCCTTTTCGGCCTTCTTGAGAGCTCGCGCGATCTCTGCAACCCTCAGATCGCATTCTTCTCTGATCCTCTTCTCATTAGTACGTAATTTCTCCTCAAGATCGCGGATCTGATCATTCTGAGTTCGCTCCCTCATCAGCATAGAGCGAACATCCTCGAACATTGGGTTAAGAATGTTGGTTAGCTGAGGGGAGATCGCAATGTGCTGAGGAAGTTCCCCCTCTTCGATCTCAGCATTATCATCACCTGCGGTCAAAAGAGATGAATTTTTTCAATCATTCACAAGCGATCAAATAAATTTTTTGATGAGCAGAAAGAATACTTGGAAAGAAGTTGAGACCACAGTCACGTAAAGCTCTTTCGACATCTTTAGTGACCACGGGATCTGCGGTCAGTGAAAGGCGATCTGATCCCCTTAAACGCTCCAGATCCATTCTTTCCAAATCTCTTTTCTGCGACTTTTCTCCCTCCTTTCTTCTTCTTTTTAATTCTTCATTACTCAAGAGGATATCGTCGGTCTCAATAAAGACAATCTCACGTTTTCTTTCTGGAGAAACAGGTCGAACCATAGGTAAAGGAAGGAACTCAACTGATTGAAGAATCTTTTTGCCCTTAGCAGCTCGCAAAGCTGAGACCACCGCCGCGCGATCTGTTGCGGCTTTGCTCGAACGATCTTCCTGAAGAGAATCACTTGGGAGACCGCCAGAAAGCGCAGCTTTCTCCCTAGCGATCTGTGACCTCTCCGCGATCTCCTCCTCAGTCTTTTTATTCTCCGCGGTCTGCAAGACCGCATCCTTTTTCCTCTCTTCCGCGATCAGGGCCGCCTTTTCCTCAGCGATCCTGGCCGCTTCTTTCCTCCTCTCTTCCTCAGCGATTAGAGCCGCCTTCGCCTCGGCTGCCATGACTGCCTCTTTCTTCCTTTTCTCCTCAGCGATTAGAGCCGCCTTCGCCTCGGCGGCCCTGACCGCCTCTTTCTTCCTTTCCTCCTCGGCGATCAGAGCCGCTTTCTCCTCAGCAATTCTAACAGCCTCCTTCTTCTTCTCCTCCTCGATGGTCTTAGCCGCTTCTTTCTTCTTTTCCTCCTCTTTCTCCTTTTTCTCTCTTTTCTCCCGCTCCTCCTTGTTCTTCCTCTTCTTCTCATCATCTCTTTTCTTCTTCTTCTCTTCTTTCTTTTTCTTTTCTTTCTCCTCTTTTTCTCTCTTCTCTTCTGCCTCCTTCTCCTTCTTCCTCGTCACCTCTTCCATCTCTTTTCTCTTTTCCTCTTTTGCTTTGATTATTTTATCAGCGGTCTCCTTCTCCCTATCCGCGGTCTCTTTATCAACGGCGGCATTTATGAGAGCTGAAGCCTCTAGGGGATCCAATACCTGCCACGATGAAAAAGATGAATTATTAGAAGAAACCTCATCAAGGTAGGCGATTAATCCAGAATCATCCTCTCTTGGTAAGGTTGAGACCGCGGGAAGAAAGGGGAGATCTCCCTTAGCATTCACCTTCTGAAACTCCGCGGAGTCTTCCAAGTCGACAGATTCAGGAAATGTGGTCGCCCCTATGGCGGTCACGTCTTTTTCTTCCTCATTTTTTTCTGCTTCTCTTATAAGTCAAGCTAGATGGACTTGAATTTTTTCTTTTTCTGCCCTTCGCAGCGACCTCCTGTTCAGCGATCTTCTGCCTCAAGGCTTCGGCCTCGGTCTTCTTCTGACGCAGCCCAGCCAGAATGACCTCGGTAGAGGCGGTCTCAGGAAGTTTGGAAGTTGTTTGGTCCAGCGCCTCCAGAGATTTCTGACAATTAAAAGAAATGGAAAAGTCAGGCAATTTCCATACAAGGTCTGAAGAAGTGTTTGATGGTTCAGAAGCAACAGAGACCGGCACAATTGAACCCTCAGGAAGCTCAGTTTCCTTTAATGGAGATCGGGCGGTCTCCTTTGAAGCGCTCGCTTTCGTTAAAATCTTTGGCGCCTTCTTTCCTTTCTTTGAGCTGACACTTTCCTTTTTCCCAGGAGAGTTCGCTTTCGATGGAAGAGCTTTTAAGAGATCGAGCATAGTCATCTTTGCAAGAAGATCGCACCTGCCTAATTATCAAAGACCGCTCAAGAATTGAAATTTCTCAATGTCTTGCAGAATGAAGTTTTCAGCCGGTATTTATAGACCAAGCCGCATTTATGACGGTCGCGGTCTCAGCGGTCAAAACTTACATTTTCGAAGTTCCAGGTGCAACTTAAAAATGTGCGGGGATTATGTTTGTCCGGAAAGCCCGCGACCTCCTCTTGCTGGTCAAATTTTTCGGTCTTAGCGGTCTCAGTTTCGGTGACCGCCCAGATCGCCAGCTGCCTCCTCGACTGGAATTTTCTAAGTGTCAAGCGGTCAGGGCAGTGTGAGATCGCCAGCTTAAGCGGTCTGATCGTTTTCCTTATTTTTGTTATTTGTACCACATTTCCCTGCCCCGACTCTCCTGTACCCCGGGCAGCCCGTAGTTTTCAGTTCTGCCCGTTTGGGCAGCCCCTTCGTCTATAAATAGAGAGGTAGGGGTACCAGAAAAGGGACCTTTTGCTCCGAGGCTCCAGCTTACAACCTATGTAAGCGGTCTCATTTCTTCGTGATCGCCATTTCGTGATCGATTTCCTTTTGTCCCAGCATCTTCTGTCTTAGTAACCTGCACTTCACAGTTTTCTCCCATCCCCTTTAGTGTGAATTTTGGAGGTACCATTTTTGGCACCAACAGTGAGGTAGGAATTTTACTAGGCAAGCTACTATAACCAATTATAGTTACTTAAAATAGGATCCTAGTATTTTGGCTACTAATCTAAATTTTGGGTTTGGGTGACTAGATTATTTGACTATTTGTCTTTATCGGCAATGAATGGTATTGACATTGTGCTGCGGGACATTTCAAAAACACAACGATCAGTAGAGACCCTCGTTCATCGCTGCCCTGAAATTCTACCCGAATCGATTCCGACGCAAACGCCTCCATTCTATTCGTCAGCCTTCGACCGCCCCACTACTGAGTCGTGCATTTGTGGGAAGCAATCAGGCACGTTGAGCAAAATTCAGGAGGATTGGATCAAGATCCAAGTGAAAATGATGGAGGATGGCATTCGCCCTCCCATTCGAATCGATCCGCCCGTGCCACTGTGGAACAAGCGACCAGACCTGAATGCGTGTCTCTTGAAACCGTTGTTCGTGATCGATCCGGAACGGCAGTACGGCGTCAATGTGACAGCGGGTGCATGCCCATCTTGCAACAAAGTCGGCTTTCTTTCCCGCAAGCAATTAAGTGCCCCGCGAGTTGTCGATTGCATCGACACCACTGCATTCTATATCAGTGCTAGATACATGTGCAAGAAGTCGAACATCTCCGACGGCTGTGGTGCCACGTTCCATGTCATGGACGAGGCCAAAAACAAGAAGTTGATCCCGGCACCCATCATCCTTAACTATCCTGTGCAGCTTTTCGAACAGCGCGCACACTACGTCGGTCTTGTTCAAATGGCATACGACTTGTACACGTCCCGTTCCGGCATTGATGATGCAGCCAAGGTGATTCGTTGTGCCCGAACGACTCGATACATGCGTCAAGCCGCACTATATCGTGGTCACGTGTCGTGGTATTTGGATATGCGCTTATGGGATGCAGCACTTGGGCAAACGTCATGGCAGAAGGATCCGGCAGTGTTCCCTGATTTCCCATCATTTTTTCAGCATTGTATCGGGTACAATGGCATTCTTGGTCCAGTGGAATCAACGCTATCACGCCTAATCAATGACTGCATTGCTCGCCAACTTTCGTTCTTCAACCGAATGGAAGGCGCCATAACCGGGACTCATCTCTCGGCTGACCATCATCACAACGTGCCGGGACGCATGAAATTGACGGACGAGTTCAATGGCAGGAAATTTTCCCCCGTTGAAGGATTGCACTCCGTCATGAACGAGGGCCAACAAATTCTCTCCCATCAATTCACATCGACTATGGGCAATGCAGAGCGTCGATTTGTTGGTCGGAGTTTGCAGAACCGGTACAATACTTACAATATTGATACTTCTCTGCTCATCATGTACCTTGACAAGTGCTGCGATGACCGAGAATGGCTACAAGATTTCGACAACATCATTGTTCTCCTAGACAATCATCACCTGATCACGAGGTATAGGGACAATTCGAACGGCACAGATCGAGCTCGGCAGGAACTATTTATGGCTGGCGTGGCCAAAATCATTGTTGGCAATGGACGTGCTTCAATGCGGGAAGGCTCCATCATTGAGGCTGAACTTGATGCATTGTTGGATCGAATTAAAAACTGGGAAAATGAGAATGATGTGCCATCGTCGAAGCGCATTGTGACGACCAAACTTCTATCTTGCCACGAGACGCAAAAAAAGCACATCAGAAATTGCTTAACACCGCCTGTAGGGGCGTCAAACACCGTCGTGGATCGCTTCTTTCGTTCGACTCTACGCCGTGGATCGGGGAAGAACAGAAACTTATGGCGTCAAGGACGAGCCATTTTCCCGGAGGCTATGTCCCTGGATGGAGGGATCTTGCTACTCCATGCCGTGGTCGCTCAAATCAACTTTCACGGCGAACTCCAATTTGATCCTCGCTGGGCATATTTGCCAATCTCGGGTATGCATATCATTCTCACTCAATATCTCGCAGCTCTTTCGACCGATGGCATAACTCCCTCACAAACATCTCTGTCGACAATGTTTCATATGTTGCCTCTCTCGATTGAGGATTGCGACGACGAGTTTGGATTAACGGCGACATTTGGACAATCCCTTCCTCAACTTCCAGAAATTCCAGCAGGGCAGCTAGAATCCGTTGGAATGATTGCGGAGTCAATTGCTGATAATGCAATTTGGTCGAGCCACACGTTCGATGCGATTGTGAATGATGCACTTGAGGTTGCCGCAACTGCTGTGGAGAGGACTCCGAATGATGATCATCACTGCGTTGGAGAAGACGAAGCACTACCGCTAAACCATACTGATCTGAACTAGACCGAAGTCATCGATATAAGCAACACGCCCATTCTATTTAGTCCAGTCGCAAGCGCAGAAAACCCGGACCAACATCGCATGGGCAAAGCTCTTCATCAAATCACCATAAAAAATCTCGCAGCCTCAACGCATTGGGCAATGAACGTCAATCAGCATTAGAAGGCCTTAATCTCTGGGAAAAGTGATGAGCACTTCACCAATGATCAACCCCTTTGAACGGCGCTTACTCAGAATGGTGGCTCTCAAATTTCTTCAACCCGATGAACTGCTTGATCTGAAAGATTTTCCCATTGAATCCTTGCATATTCCACAATTGCATCGAATTTGGTCTGTTCTTGTCTCGGCTTTACATAGCACCAATTACACTTTCAAACGGTTCATTCGGCCAAAATCAGAACAGGTTCTTAAACAACACTTGGAGGATATGGTTGCCCAGTCTCGTTTCAGATTGCCCATTCAACGAGCAGCGCCCAAACGCAGCATCATTACTGCACTAAATCTGGCCGTGTCATTGACATTCTTATCATGGCGTCGCCTGGGCGACGCCTAAGCGTCCTGGCGGCCAAGTGAAAACAAGTCGACAGCCGCCTTATTTTTTTTAAAAAAATCCTACATTAGACAGCGGTTTTATATAAAACCGCTGTCTATACGTAAAAAGACAGCGGTTCTATATATAACCGCTGTCTAATATACAGTTTACCTTACATTAGACAGCGGTTATATTGAAAATCGCTGTCTATACTTGAAAATACAGCGGTTTTACTTAAAACCGCTGTCTAATGTAAGCTAAACCGTACATTAGACAACGGTTATATATAGAACTGCTGTCGAAGATAGAATAGACATCGGTTATATATACGACCGCTGTCTAATATACGGTTTAACCTACATTAGACAGCGGTTTTAAATATAACCGCTTTCGAATGGAATTACGACAGCGGTTTTTAATATTAACCGCTGTCTATTCTATCTATATATACCCGAAACCAGAAAATTAGATTTTACCTCGCCGTTTTTACTTCTTACTGTGTCACTGCTCTGTGCGAAACCCTACAGGCGATTTTCGGAAATATTCAGGCCCTCCATTGTTCGATCTTGCGATTCTTCTTCGAAGGTATATTATTCTTCTACCAATCTTCTTTTTACCCTAAGCCTTGGAGATTTTCTTTTTTTTTTCTCTATATATTCTCATGATTTTTAGACCTTGATGAATGATGAGTTGATGATGCAATGGTTCTTTTATTTGCTCATATTTTTTTCTCTATATATTCTCATGAATGTAGCCAATATATATGTGTGGTTGAGTGATGGAATGGTATTAGTTTATTACACATTTACACTTGAATTTTATGTAGGAAATTTGGATGGTTTAGGGTTTTTTAGGGTTTTCTTGTTACAGGAAAATGAGTGATAAAGATCTTCCTCAAAGTCAAGAAGAGGCTACACAAAAATGTTTGAATTGCAAAAGCTTAGTCTAGAGGGGAAGAAGCTTACCATTCCTGTGGATGATGATGGTCGCATTGTTCCCGGGTCTGAAACAAATTAATTAATGAGTTATATTGGTACTCTAGTGAGATGTTATGTGCCAATTACATATGTTAGATGGAAGGAGGTTGATAAACAACATAAAGATCGAATATGGGAAGAATTAAATGTACGTAATTTTTTATAACTTATAAGTGATTACTTAGCTTTGTTTTTTAGTTAATTATTAATTAATATTGTATTTTATTTTCAGAATTATTTTGATAATATTGGTTCTCTTCGCAATGAATTAACGAAAAGCTTGGGTGAAAGTTGGAGGTCTTGGAAATCCAAACTTTATGTCACTTATGTAAAAGATGTTGATTTGGAGCATCGATACAATGTTCCTGTTAAGTATAACTTTATTACCGAAGACGACTGGAAAGTTTTTGTCGACCATCGCACCACTCCGGAATCTATGGTTATGTGTTCTTCACTTCTTTGTAAATTTATTGTTTTATAACATTTATTACCTTTGTAATTGTAACTTGTAAGCAATCAAAGTATTAACAAATACTTTATTTGTATAGGAGTTTAGTAAGGCTAATACAGAGAGAGCAAAAGCACAGAAGGCTTTTCATACTACTTCAAGGAAGGGTTATGCTGGATTACAAAAAATGATGGTATTAGTTCTCTACTTCTCAGCAATTCTCTCTCGTACTTTTTGTTTTAAAATTAGTTTTTATCATAATTTAAATAATAATTTATTTGCATTTTACTGTCAAGGTTGAACAAGGTGCAACTGCACCAATTTCACGTGCAGAGCTATGGAAAGCTGGTCACAAAAGAAAGACCGGTGAATACATTAGTCAAGAGGCAGCTGATTTGGCAGCCAGAATTGTAAGTTTAAGTTATCAACTTATCATTTCATCATTTATTAAAATTTCATTTCTTTAATTGCATTAACATTTATTGATTTTGCTTAGGATGAGTTGTCAAGCCAAGAGTCCCAGAGTGCTGAAACAATGACACAAGGAACTCACGGAAGAGATGATATCCTTGCCTCTATTTTAGGCAAAGAACATCCGGGCAGAGTTAGAGCTGGTGGCAAGTTTTCCACCATTAAAAGTTATTTCAAAAATGATAGGCGGCGCGAGACGTCGGTGGCTCACATAACAGATGTGGAAGCTATAGTGGAAGAAAGATTGAGTCAACAAGAAGAAATGTGGAAGAAAAAATATGAAGATCAGGCAACAGAGATGAATAAAATGAGAGATCAAATGAATGAAATTATGCGCATGTTTGGTACTAGAACTGAAACTTCTCAGGTATTAATGTATTATTATGCATTTATGTGAAATGTCATGCTCTCTTTTTGTTGAATAGGTACCTAATAATTATGTTGTTAACTTGTTATTTTTGGTTTGTCCAGACAGTTGTACTAGCTTCACAATCACATCAAGAGCCTGAAACTTCACATGAGGTATTATAAATTTATGTACTTTTATGATTAGTAATTTTGATTTTTATGTTGTTAATATTGATGTCCAAAATATTAATGTTTTTTATTCCGACAAAATACAAATGAGAGGATTACCATGTTACCACATTTCATTACTAGGATGGAGAATGAAAATAAAGCAATATCTCTGGTCTTTGATCCAAATATATTTGGGACTCCTGAATCAAC
The DNA here is from genome assembly GCA_033032865.1 of Dactylorhiza incarnata. Classification (NCBI taxonomy): domain Eukaryota; kingdom Viridiplantae; phylum Streptophyta; class Magnoliopsida; order Asparagales; family Orchidaceae; genus Dactylorhiza; species Dactylorhiza incarnata. Next base: position 23,188,374 of record JAWHQI010000011.1, on the reverse strand, counting down.
ACGTACATACTTCAAGAATTCAATGTTGTACGAATTTCTTAATATGAAAAAAATTGGAGTTGACATCGTACTTGCATGTATAGGGTGAGTAGTGACTAGTGAATAATGAGTTTCACATAATGATATTATAAATTAAGGGTTAATGATTATATATATATTGATTCTAAATTTGCATGTTATTTTGCAGATACATAGATTCAGAACTAAAGAAATTTTCATACAAAGGAAATGTATCTTTATATAATCCAACATCCATTTATGCTATAAATGATAAATTTGTCAAGGCTCATTTGAAATCACGAGCTCAAGATCTGAAAACCAGGCTTACGCAACTCCAACCAGATTCTTTATTATTTTTGCCCTATTATAATACGTAAGTATTACTGTTAATCTGTTATTGATTTATGAATTATGATTTATGATTATTGTTTTTTTATTCTAATTTAGTTAATAATACTTTCATTTGTTACACAGAGAATATTGGATGTTGGCTATTATTGATTTCAGTAAAAGTACAATTTATTGGCTAGATCCCTTACATCGTGAGGTGCACGACGATCTTAAAAATGACATTACACTGTAAGTTTGTTAATTATTTTTTTTCATATTTGAAATTTAGATTCGGCCATAAACTAATTTGTTTATACTCTTATGATTTACAAAGTGTATTTAAGGATTTGGCAAAGGATCGGAAATACGGTGTTCACAAAACACCAAAGTTTTTAACGTGGACTCCGGTAAGCTATACTGTTATAGCCTATAGCCTATAAGAGTATATGTTATATAATTTTTTTAATTTTTAAAATTCTAAATTAAATTTTTACTATTTGTTTATTATTTTAGTGCCCAAAACAACCGGATAGTATTCAGTGTGGCTATTATATCATGTGCTACATGATTGACATAGTTGATGCTCTTAGGAGTACGACATTGTCATCATTGGTAAGTTAACTGCATATAGTTTAAATTTTTAAATTTTTATATCATGTGCTACATGATTTTAAATTTTTAACAAATATTTTTTTTATTGCAGTATTTGCAGAGACAGCTCTATGATGGAGTGGTGGAATTTTCCAAAGAAAAAATTGATTATATGCGAAATTTGATTTGTGATTATATAATCACTAATTGTGTTACTGAAAGTTGAAAGATACTTGCATTGTTTAGTTATTTTATACTTGTGTAGATGTGGACTATATGTTAGTTTTGTTTTATCCAAAATATTGTTTACTTGTGTAGAAATAGAACTATATGTTAGTCATGTGAATATGTGATGGATGATGATTTCTTTAGCTTTAGAACTATTTAGTAGTTACACTTTGTTATGTGCCCGACATAACTCTTCTTTCTATGGATGTAGTTTGTGAAAGATGGAGGACCTAAACAACAACAGTCTTGCTCCATCCGTGGATAGCAATGATGTTGATCCAAAAATTGACCCAAAAAGAAAAGCAAAGTCAAAGGATCCTGGATGGAAGTATGGGCATTGGCCCGACATACATGATAAAAATACAGTTAAATGTAATTTGTGTGATCGGTTGATTAAAGGTGGAATCAAAAGGTTGAAACAACACTTGTGTGGCGGGTATGGTGATGTATCAAAATGTATGAAGACTACTTCGGACATAGCAACTGAAATGTATGCAGCTCTAAATGACAAAAAAAAGAACAAGGTCGATTTGAATGCTGCTGATGATAATGAGAGTGAACAAGAAGTTGAGTTGTTAGGTTCACAATCACAAGTATCCCCGGCATTATCTACAGCTAAATCTTCATTTGTCCCAAGTTCTGGGACAGGTGCCAAAAAGAGAAATGTAATCCACCTTCCACAAAAGAGAGGCCCTATGGATGCTCATGTGAGACGTGCACCTGAAGATGTTGTTGATGATAGGCGTGCTAAAGGACCTGCACAAACAACTATTGAGAGATGTTTTAGATCTCCTGAAGAGAAAAAGAGAGTTGATGGGTATGTTGCTGATTGGTTCTATGAATGTGGAATTCCATTCAATGCTGCAAAGGCACGAAGTTTTGAAATCATGCTTGAAGCAGTTGGACAATATGGGCCTGGTTATAAAGGCCCTAGTTATCATGATTTACGGGTTCCTTTGTTACTAAACACAAAAGAGAAAGTTAACGAGATGAAGACAAAATATCAAGCATATTGGAGGAGATACGGTTGCACTCTTATGTCAGATGGTTGGACAGATAGGAGAGGGAGACATTTGATAAATTTCCTAGTCAACTGTCCAGAGGGAACTTATTTTATGGGTTCCGTAGATGCATCCGGTCATATTCAAGATGCTACAATGCTATCAGAGTTGCTTGATAGTAAGATTAGAGAGATTGGAATAGATTGCGTTGTCCAGGTAAATTGAACATAGTATTTCATGTTCAATGGTTTACAACTCTAGAGTATAGATTATAGATATATACAAAGTTATGTACTTATGTTGTATACTTGTATGCAGGTAGTGACTGACAATGCCTCAAATTACAAGGCAGCGGGTAGAATTTTAATGGAGAGAAGACCCACTCTATTCTGGACTCCTTGTGCAGCTCATTGCATTGATCTCATGCTAGAAGACATTGGAAAGCTTCGACAAAACAAAATGGTGATAAAAAAGGCAAGAATGATTACAAATTTCATCTACAGGCACACTCGTTTACTTGATGCAGTAAGGAGTACAATAGGTGGTGATCTAGTGAGGCATTCAGTGACTAGATTTGCAACATCATTCCTTACTCTACAAAGTGTGCTTAAGCATGAGGAGAAGCTGAAATTATTCTTTGTCTCACCTTCGTGGAATGCTGCTAATTTGGCAAAAACCGAAGCCGGAAAACAAGTTGTTGAAGTAATACTTTCAACTGTCTTTTGGAATGGAGTTAGAGATTGCCTCAAAGGAGGAAAGCCATTGATGGCTGTTTTGCGGTTAGTAGATGGAGATGAAAGACCAGCTATGCCTGAGGTTTATGTGGCAATGGAAGAGGCAAAACAAAGGATCAAAGAACATTTTGATAATAAAGAAAGGTTATATAAAAAGATTATCGACATTGTTGAAAATAGATGGACAAATCAAATGGAGCAAAAATTGTATAGGGCGGCTTTGTTTTTAAATCCAAGCAAATATTTTGAATATGAGGAAAAACATAATGATGATGCTTGGAAATTTCAAGATGCTTTCAATGACGTTATTGCAAGACTAGTGCCCGATCAACACTTGCAAGACAAGATCGCAGAACAAGGCACTAACTATAAAGCATCTCGAAATAGTTTTGGAAAGCCTATGGCTATTAGGCAACGAACCACCTTAAATCCAAGTAAGTATTGATTACGTTCTTATATTTTCTTAAACTATATGTATGTTAATTGTTAACTAATTTATATTCGTCTTAAATAAATAGTGGATTGGTGGGGTGCACATGGAGGACCGAATGTTGAACTTACAAAGATAGCATTGCGCATACTTAGCTTATGTTGCTCCTCTTCTAGTTGTGAGCGCAACTGGAGTACTTTTGAGTTTGTAAGTATACAAATATTCAATAATCAATATACATATAAAAATAAAATTATTTACAAATATCTACTAAGTACTAAGTAGTAAGTATTAAGTATTACTAACTAGTTTGCAATTATGTTGTTTTAGATTCACACAAAGAAAAGGAATAGATTGGAGCATCAAAGGCTTAATGATCTTGTATACATCCAATACAATCGTCGTCTACAAGCACGATTTCAAGAAAGACGTGAAAAGGGAAGAAATTACAACCCTTTAGTGCTTGATGAGCTAGATTGGAGTAATGAGTGGATGATAAACAAACCAGATGATACTCTAGTATTTGATGATGATGATCTCACATGGGAAGCTGTAGGGAGAGCTGTTGGAACCGGGGCTAGAAATTTACGAAGTGGAGCTAATCTTGAACTAATAGCTGAAGGGGATGAAGATTTAGATCACTTTGGAGTTGCAAATGATGATGAAGATCTTGTAGATAATTATGGGCAAATGACAAGTGCCTCAAACCAACCCAGCACCTGCAATGCCAATAATGATTTACTAGATGATGATTCTAATTAATCTAAAAACAATGTTCATTCATGAAATGTATTCTTGATCTCAAGTTATTTGATATGTCAAGTTTGAAACTTGGGCTTGTTTATATTATATTTATGAAATGTATTCTTTTCTTTTGCTTTTCAATGTGTCAAACTTTAGATTTACGTGTTGCTGAATACTTAGTGAGCACTGACTTGGGCTTGTTGTGATTCATGTTGGGTGGCAGACTTGCAGTTTAAACATACTGTGTTGGCTGAATGCTTGATATGTTGGGTTTGGACTTCTGTTCATTCATGAATGCTTGATATGTTGAGTACTGACTTGGGATGAATGCAGTTTAAAAATCTGTGTAGTTAATGCTATTGCTGAATGATGGTTCTCTGCTGAATGATGGTTCTCTTTTGCCTAAAAAAAACTGGGACTATAGACAACGGTTATTATAATAACCGCTGTCTATAGTGTCTGTCAAGTGACTATAGACAGCGGTTATTATAATAACCGCTGTCTATAGTGTCTTGATAGACACTATAGACAGCGGTTAGTATAATAACCGCTGTCTATATCTTCATTTGTTTTTAAAAAAAATTAATATTGTCGCCTTGCATTTGCTCGCCTTGTTGTCGCCTAGGCGTCCGCCTTGTCGCCTAAGCGTCAAGGCAGTCGGGGCTCGCCTTGGTACGCCTTGACGCCATGATAAGAATGGTCATTGATTGCTCCAACGCAGGCGGGCCGTGATGATAGTTTCATCCAGTTAGAAGAGACTGTCACCACAACAGTAACTCGAAGCGTCACTTTTACCACTGGCGCCCCAAGTCACAGTTCAAGTTAGCCCCTTGCAACAGATCTGCAATCATCCCCGCCCGATCTAGTAATTGAAGGATCAGCGGACGATATCATTGATCGACTTGTTCAAAACGAGATTGATGCTGGGCATGCCGGCAACATTCACTGGACCAAAGTGGTCGCCCCAGCTTACGCCCGCATTGCTGCACGTCGTGAGGATCTAGTTCAGATGACCCACAAGGAGATTCAAAATAGTTGGTATTATCTTAGACGTCTCAAAAGGAAAAGGACATCAAACAGTTTGCAGTCGCATACCGAAGCGCAAAAGGAGCTCGGTGATCAAGACGCCATCTACATTCAACCATCGCCGGTTGTTATACAATCATTGCCCGCCGAAACTCCGTCCACAAATAATTCAACTCAATCAGCGTCTTCTGCAGTCATCACGACGACGGAGGAACCTAATGCGGGCATCTCGTCCGCTGTCAGCGAGATTGGTTCCCGTCCGCCATTCATGGTCAATCAACAATTGCCGACTTTCAATCAGATAATGGAGGCCATCGTCCCCGCCCCAGCTACAGGAGAGCCGTTCTCCCAATCGGAGAAGGAGCTACTCAATTACTTGCTAACTAGTCCAGCAGAGCGCTCCCATGTGAAATCGTCGACTGGTGATCAAATGTCTTGCAAGAGCCTAGCCAAGCGTTTCTTGTACTGGGGGCGAGTCGCACGGGTGTTGGGGATGAACCTGTTTCGGGTTAGATCCGATGTGCAGCTCAAGCAAAAGGTTAAGGATATTAACAAAAAAAAGAGCTTGCAACAATCTGTGTGAAACCCTAAAAGGTATGCTTTTTATATGTATTATAGTACAAAAAATGATTTGGAGATAACACAATAATTTGCACTTAATATTCCATGATACAATTGTACCTCATTTAGGCCATTACCCAATTGGATCTCCATGGAGAGCCAATTGGATCTAAACGGAGAGCCAAATGGCTCTCCATGGAGAGCCAATTGGATCTAAACGGAGAGCCAAATGGCTCTCCATGGAGAGCCAATTGGATCTAAACGGAGAGCCAAATGGCACTCCATGGAGAGCCAAATGGCTCTCCACGGAGAGCCAATTGGATCTCAACAGAGATCCAAATGGCTCTCCCCTGAGAGCAAATGGCTCTCCCCAGAGAGCCAAATGGCTCTCCGTGGAGAGCTACATGGCTCTCCGCGGAGAGCCGTTTTGGCTCTCCGCGGAGAGCCATGTAGCTCTCCGCGGAGAGCCAAGTAGCTCTCCTCGGAGAGCCAAGTAGCTCTCCTCGGAGAGCCATTTGCTTCCTCTCTTTCTCCCTCCAATTTATTCTTCTTGTCCCTCTATTGTAACATATGTTTATAAATTTTGCAGATCAATGGGGCAGAAAAAGATCCATTTTTTGAGCTCGAGGTGCTATTTAAACTCATTTGTTGGCCTAACTTCAGCAATACTAGAACGATTGGAGGAGGATCAGAAGAAGATGCTGATTGATGCCAACATCTGACATATCTTCCATGCACCGAAGGTACCGCAGAACACTCCCCTTCTTTACGGTCTACTAAACTTGTATGATATAGAGAAGGATGTCTTCGTCATTGGATCAAGGGAGCTAACCTTCTCCCCCAATGACGTGGCATTGATATTGGGTCTGCCGAACCATGGGGAGGAAGTCACCCTGACTACCACGCCATTTGGACCGCTAACGAAGTCCGATTTGAAGACGGAACTTCAATCGATGGAGAAAGGGTCGTCCCCTGTGACGATGAAGATATTGATTTTGCACCTTATGTGCAATTTCTTCTTCCCCTCGAGCGCGGAGAGGATGCCAATGTTCTTCGAGGAGGTCTCCAGCTTGGATAAATTTCAAAAGTTCAATTGGCCAGAAGCGATCTGTACCTTCGTTATGAGGTCGTTCAGGTTGATGGTGGAGAAGCTGCCACCTGTTGCAGAAGAAGGCCAACTGCAACATTGGCCAGAGTCTTCAATGGGATACATCTATGGATGCACCCATGTTCTCGTTGTAAGTATCTATATTTCTAATTCCTAAAATGAAATTTGTTTCATATGTTCTAAACTATTGCAATGTTTGATATAGATTTGGTTCCTCGAGCACACAACCAGCATCGCTCCGCACTATCCGTCATTGAGGCCACGAATATTAAGATGGTCAGAGAAGGTCTCATTTTCAATGAAAGAGATGGGGACTGTTGCAAAACTCTTGGATGAGCAGGTAAATAATTTAGTTTATTCGATTAACAACCACTTTTGAACTATCCAATACAATAGTTGTATTTCTTCTTTTTAGGTGTTGGAAGTACTAGATGAAATATCACCGGCAGAGAAGTTGTTATGTTCAGACGTGACAACACAGTGGACACCACCACCTCCCACATCTAAGAGAAAACCAATAGTCTCACCATCTAGGGTAGTAAAAAAATGAAGTTTGCACCACCACCTCCCACATCATTACCACCTCCCTCATCATCATCACCTCCCCCATCACCTAGCACATCATCACCTCCCCCACCACCTAGCACGCCATCTATCCCTCCTGTACAGTTTTGGATTGATTTCCAGCATAGGATGTTAGATCAATTTGCATTATTAGATAGCAAGATAGATAGTTCTGTAGATAGATTAGACAAAAAAATAGATAGAGTACATAGTGATTTAATTAGTTTTAGTCACAGTGTAGGTGAACGTCTTGATTCCATGAGTGCCGATATAGACACACTCATTCATCATTCCTCGCCATCATCTAGCCCGAGTATCTCTAGATCCCCCACCCACCAAAATGCTACCACCCTCACTACCCCTCACGATACTTCCATTACTCATATTAGAGACTTCCCATTAGGAGAAAGAGACATTAAAACTACAAAGGCGGATGAACTTGATGTCTACCCCGTTGACTATCCGGGGAGATCGCTAATAGCTGAAGAAGATGGAGATATCATCCATCGACGTATGAGCGCCATACCATCGAGGTGCCCTTTTGACATTATACACTTTTATATTTTCAAAATTTTGATCTATGCACATTGATATTGACGATGGCTTTCTAATGTTTCAGGAACGACCAAGCATTCAATAAATGGAATATAGTCGGATTTCGAGATGGCATAGATGCTCTTCTGACGGACAAATACGTTGAAGATTGTCACATTGATGCCTACGCAAAGATCTTGACTTTGCGTAGAGATCGGGATAAAGAAGCGTATCATCCGTTTATGTATATCAGTCCTAACTTTTTGGTATGATCTCCCTATATGTGCTTTGTACATTAATAATTCTATTTGCATTGCTAAAAAATGTTACAAATTATGTAGTTGCACTTCCCACGGTGATGCGTGTCGGCAAGTGCACCGGTCGCTGTCAAGTAATAATTGTGGAGAATAAATTCCCCGGATGTCGGTCTCTTGAGGAATGCAGGATGGGTGAACGAATCGCGCAGTGATGATTGTTACACAAGCGTTCAACAAACACAAAGAGGGGTTTTTGGTTGGTTTTCCTAATCTTAGCAATAACAAAAGAAATGCGGGTCGAAAACACCGCTTCGCAAAGTGAGGTGGATGCAACGGCCGCGATGCCGTGCTTCGTGAGGCGGATGAAGTGAACTCAAGTGCGAGAGGGTGAGGGTCGCAAACACCTCTTCACAACCGCCGTTAGCTCTTGCTAACACGGGTCAAACACCTTGCGTGCGGGCGCGAGTGAGTGAATGAGAACGGAGTGAATCACAACCAAACCATGAAGAATAACAAAGAGACATTCATTTAAACAAATAACATCTCCATATTCGAGTTTTACACGGTTCAAAGAGTACAACGAGGAAAGAGGAAAGAAATAACCGATGTTGAAGACTAGCGGTCGTTCACGGCCGGAATGGTAGGTTGTCGGGCTACCTCCGGACTCGGACGGACAATGCTTCCGGCGTAGAGAGCTGTCACGATCTCCCTACGTGCTCCGTCGTCTTCGACTTTAGGTTTCTTCTTCTTCTCACCGAGCGGAATGAAAGAATGCTTGCTTGGAGGCTTGCAGACGATGGAGAACACGCACGGACAATGGAGGAAGTCTTAGAATGGATGGAGGAGGCTTCCCTTTGCGTAGGAGATGAAGTGGAGGCGTCCCAAGGTGGAAATCGGCGGCGTACGGAACAGGAATCCCGCTCCCGGCATGAACGATCCGCCCTAAAATCGCAACAGGCGTTTAAATAGGCGCTGGATTAAATACTGCGCACGATCATTGGCGCACGACCAGTGGTCGTGCGCACTGGAATTCTGCGATCGTGCGCACTGCCTGGGTGGAACCTGCAAGATACGGAATTATAAAATAAAATGTTCGCACGACCAGTGGCGCACGACCGATGGTCGTGCGCACTATCGTTGATGGTCGTGCGCGCTGGAGCAAACAGAACTCGAAAATTAAATGGTAAGTGCGCACGAGCAGGGGCGCACGACCGGTGGTCGTGCGCACTGTCGTTGATGGTCGTGCGCACTGCACCAAACAGAACTCGTGAAAAAGGGTTAAGTGCACACGATCAGTGGCGCACGACCAGTGGTCGTGCGCAATAGAACCGGTGATCGTGCGCAGTGTTCCTGTGCAGAATTGCACCGGGAACACTTGCACGACTCCTATTCCAGCATAACCACAGATCTAGCCACTGAAAATGGCACCTAACAGCACAAGAATACTACTAAAGACAAAAAACACGAAAATTACACCAAAGTGGGCCAAGATGTGCACCTAGCATGGATTATCAAATATAAACTAAAACAAGGCTAAAGTGCGGAGAAATGACTAAATAACGGCCCGGATGAGTCCATAAATGTGTATATGATCAGGACTCATCACACCCCCAGACTTAACTGTTTGCGCGTCCCGAACAAACGAATCCGGCGGAGTGTGAAAACGATAGTTAACATAGAGAATTACACAAGGGAGTACGGTGCGAAGTAACGTACGCATGCGAGTAGAAATTCTTGTAGAAGAAGATTCTAATTATGTTAACTAATTTACATAAGTATTAAAGCGTAAGTAAAGATTTAGTCCTACTCAGTTGGTGAATTATGAAGAATTTGACGATCATGCCCAATATGAAAGTGACGAGACACTGAGGCGGGTGTTGCAAAAGATCGGGGCTTAGGAATAACTCCGCTGAAATCCATCAACGTCGTGAACCATACGCTCGCCCGGTCACACTCTCTCCACGGCGCTAGCAAACTCGCAAATCAAATCAGTAGGACTTATAGGACTAAAACGAGGCTTAGGTTACAGTGTGATATTCAAAGTTAAACACGGTGGCTACACAACCCAAGTGAGCTAACGGAACGCTGCACCATACAAGACCAACGAACAATGCTCGTGTGACACACCCCCAGACTGATCATGAAAACCAGGTGTGCACACGGCCTACTTCACAAATACCAACAGATTTTCTGTTTTTAGCTCGGGAGGATTTTTTTTTCACAATACTCCTTTTTTTCTTTTACACATTTTACTTCTTTTAAGTATCCTCCGGTTGGTTTAAAATCAGCAGAAAGAATTTATTTTCCCTTCATAACACAAAGATTCCACACTCCACACAAGTTTAGAATTATGAGCGCAGTTAAAAACAATTTGGTTGCGGGCGTGGGATAGGCTTCAGGCTTTGGTGGATGAAGAGGAGCTGAACAAAGGATTGGTAGGCACAAAATGGGCTTGCAACGGTGAATGAAATGGACATGGAATAACAAAGCTCAAACTAGCCAAAGGGTGGCCTACATCATGCTTGACTCAACGAGTAGCTCTCACCCATGCTTCGAGAGTCGCTTGGGGCGAGTTCTTAGCCCACGAGAAAGATAAACCTTCCTCCCGACTCGAGCAACACACGACTAGCAATCGCACACACACAACACCGGGTTATCGTCGATTTCATTCGAATTCACCACTTGAGTATATTAAATCTAAATTTACGCAGAAATACTAAACATAAATTAGATGCATAAAGAAAATCTAGTTCTACACAAATTCTACCATAGCATGCGAAGTGACTAGAACACTACATGAGTCAACATCGCACTCCAAATAATAATTCCTACGTTAACAATCTATTTCACATTCCGACCAAAATAGTTTAAACGGAACAACGACAAAAAGATAAATACGCACTCAAGTGGGTGAAGTGGTGTGTGAAGCATGAACAACAAAAATAATGACTAGGATAAATAAAGATACAACCTTCTAGTATGCGGTGCAACTCGTGCACAGTGGATAACAACAACCGCTCCCCCAGACTTAAGCTAAACGATATATCTAGAAATTTGAAGCTAAAAGAAAGGAGGAAGCGTTACCCCATGCTCAGAAATGAGCATACCAGACGATTGGTGTTTATGATCATGAATAGTCCGCAGCATCCGCACCATCGAACACAAAACCTGCAAGCACAAACTCAAAGCAACAAAAGCAAATACAAAAGCTGAACTGAAAGAAGTTAGAAAAAAAAGGAAGTACGAAAACAGGAAATCTGGGTTGTCTCCCAGGAGCGCTTTCATTTAACGTCCTTAAGCTGGACCAAATACCTGTATTAGCATTGTTTATAGAGTTCAGGAATTAAAAAAAAAGAAAGAGTTCTCAAGAGTAGGGTTTCACAAAAATAAGAGACAAGAAGGGGAAATCAGCTGCCGGTGTTTGTATGATGCCCATCTCCCAATGTCAACAACTGACACTCCTTGTTTAAAGTGGCGCCATCGTATAACTTCAGCCGATGTCCATTGACCTTAAACTTGTCCCCCTTATCCCCAGATATTTCTATGGCACCGAAGGGGGAGACATCGGTCACGGAGAAAGGACCACTCCACCGCGATTTTAGCTTCCCTGGGAAGAGGCGGAGACGGGAGTTGTAGAGCAACACTTGGTCCCCAATTTTGAACTCCTTAGGAATGATATGCCGATCGTGTCATTTCTTTGTTTTCTCCTTGTAGATACGAGCGTTTTCATAAGCGAAATGACGGAGCTCCTCTAACTCGTTGAGTTGGGAACGACGCACCTCGGCCGCGGCTCCAATGTCCATGTTCAGAAGTTTGGTTGCCCATAATGCTTTATGCTCCAGCTCTACAGGGAGGTGGCATGCCTTGCCGTAGACTAATTGAAACGGAGTCATGCCGATGGGTGTTTTGAACGCAGTCCGATAAGCCCATAATGCGTCGTCAACCTTTTTAGCCCACTCCTTCCTATTTGAATGTATTGATTTCTCAATTATTCGCTTGAGCTCGCGGTTGGAGACTTCGACTTGCCCGCATGTTTGGGGATGGTATGCCAAGCAAATCTTATGATGGACCCCAAACTTCTTCATGAGCTGCACAAACTGCTTATTGCAAAAATGACTACCGCCGTCACTGATGATAGTTCTCGGCGTCCCAAACCTGGAGAAGATATTCTTGTGGATAAAGTGTAGCACTGTGTTTGCATCATTCGTGGCAACCGCCTCAGCTTCCACCCATTTTGAAACATAATCAACTGCCACAATAATGTAGTGCTTACCGTGAGACATTGGGAAGGGACCCATGAAGTCTATTCCCCAGACATCAAAGGGTTCGCAGACCAGCATGTTATTAAGGGGCATCTCATCACGCCGGGAAATATTTCCAGTCCTTTGGCACTCGTCGCACTTGGTGACATAGGCATGGGCGTCCCGGAAGAGGGTCGGCCAAAACAATCCACATTGCAGGATTTTTCGTGCTGTTTGAACGGCCCCGAAGTGCCCGCCAGCTTCTCTGTCATGGCAGTGCTGCAATATAGACTGAAACTCAGCTTCCGGAATACAACGCCTAATAATCCCGTCGCTGCACGTGTGGAATAAGAGCGGATCTTCCCAAAAATAGTATTTTGAGTCAGAGGCAAGCTTCCGTCTTTGCTGAGGGGACAGATTCGGGGAGAAGGTTTTACAAGCCAAGTAATTAGCGATATCTGCGTACCAAGGTGCGGTTGGGGAGGACGTAGTAATTGCGAATAACTTTTCATCTGGGAAATAGTCGTCCGTTTCCTCCTCAACGCTGTTGGGAGTGTCGTACTCCAATCGCGAGAGATGATCCGCAATCACGTTCTCCACCCCTTTCTTATCTTTGATTTCCAGATTGTATTCCTGCAAAAGTAAAATCCAACGAATCAGGCGCGATTTGGATTCTTTCTTACTGAAAAGATACCTGAGAGCGGCGTGGTCCGTATACACGATCACTTCGGAAAGTACCAAGTACGAGTGAAATTTTTCAAAAGCGAAGACCACAGCTAGCATTTCTTTCTCTGTGGTGGTATAATTTGCTTGAGCACTGTTAAGAGTTCGACTGGCATACGCAATAGTGTAAAAAGTCTTGTCTTTCTTTTGACCGAGTACAGCACCTACGGCCACATAACTTGCGTCGCACATGATAATAAAAGGCAAAGTCCAGTCGGGCGCCACCAAAATTGGGGCTGAGATGAGTTGTCCCCGTAAAGTTTCGAAGGCTTGCATGCATGCTTCGTCGAAGTGGAAGGGGACGTCCTTAACCAGCAGGCGAGATAAAGGCTTTGAGATGGAGGAAAAATCCTTGATGAACCTTCGATAGAAGCCCACATGACCAAGAAAACTTCGGATGCCTTTCACTGACATGGGTGGAGGGAGGTTTCTGATAACACTTACCTTCGCTTGATCCACTTCAAGCCCTTTGCAGGAAACTTTATGTCCCAACACAATTCCTTCGCGCACCATAAAGTGGCATTTCTCCCAGTTCAAGACAAGATTGGTGTCTTCACACCGCTTCAAGGTCTTGGCCAAATTCGCGAGGCAAATGTCAAAGCTACTGCCAAATAGAGTAAAATCATCCATGAAAACTTCGAGGAAGTCCCCCACCATGTCAGCAAAAATAGCGAGCATACAACGTTGGAAGGTTGCGGGGGCATTACATAGTCCGAATGGCATTCTTTTGAACGCGAAGGTACCGGAGGGACATGTGAATGTTGTCTTGTCTTGATCAGATGGGTCAATTAGAATCTGATTGTACCCTGAGTACCCATCCAAGAAACAGTAGTAATCCTGCCCCGCTAACTTTTCTAGCATCTGATCAATGAAGGGGAGCGGAAAATGGTCCTTGCGCGTCGCATCATTCAGCTTGCGGTAGTCGATGCAGACTCTCCACCCGGTGATCACTCGGGTTGGTAGCAGTTCGTTTTTTTCATTGGCAACGACAGTAATCCCTCCCTTCTTTGGTACCACCTGGACTGGACTGACCCATTTGCTATCGCTGATTGGGTAAATGATGCCAGCGTCTAAAAGCTTTATAACTTCAGCCTTCACTACCTCTTGCATTTTCGGGTTCAGCCGCCTCTGGGGCTGTGCTGTCGGTTTGTACTGATCTTCAAGGAGGATCTTATGCATGCAGACCGTGGGGCTGATTCCCTTAATGTCAGCAAGAGACCGTCCGAATACCATGTGGTACCTTCTCAGCACGCCCACTAATGCAGTTTCGTTGGCGGCGGACAGGGCTGCGGAAATAATCACCGGATGCGTGTTATTTTCTCCAAGAAAAACGTACTTTAGAGAATCCGGGAGTTGTTTGAGTGCCGGACAAGGATTTGGATTGGCAGAATCGTTGGAGGGTTCTCCGATTGAGTGTGACAAATCGGGCTGGTTTGAGTGTGCACCCCCTTCTTCCTTGTCTTCGTGCTGCCAACACACCTCACTGTCATCCAACTCCACAACGTTCTGACCATCGAATTCTTCAAGCGCCTCTGCTGGTTCGCACTCCGAGATTTCAAAGAGTTGCGACGGGCTGTGGACGTTGAAAGATATGGCATCCTCCCCCAGTCTTAGTGTGAGCTCCCCCTGCTCCACATTAATAAAAGCATGAGCAGTAGCGAGAAAGGGCCTCCCCAAGATAATGGGTACATTTGAATCGACCTTCATGTCGAGGATGATAAAATCAGCTGGAAAAGCGAGACCGTTTACAACTATTGTGAGGTCCTCGACGATTCCTGACGGCTTCTTGATCGACCGATCAGCTAGCTACAGCATTACCTGCGTTGGCTTCAAGATCCCAGCACCAAGTTCACGAAAGATAGAGAGCGGCATCAAGTTGATTGATGCCCCCAAATCATAGAGTGCCTGGCTGAAACAGTGATGGCCGATCCTGCAGGGAATCGTAAAGCTGCCCGGATCCTTGCACTTTGTGGGCAAATTGGAAATGATGGCGGAGCACTCCTCGGTGAGGTCGATAGTTTTGAGACCCTCCAACTGCTTCCGCTTCGAGATCAAATCTTTCAAAAACTTGGAGTAACCTGGCATTTGAGAGATAGCTTCAATCAGTGGTATGCTCACTTGCACTCCCTTCATTATTTCCAAGAATCTGCGGAATTGCTTCTCGGATTTCTCGTTTCGCAGCCTGTGGGGGAATGGGGGGTGAACAGCACTTTTTGAGGTTTGTGCCTCGCTCACGGGATGCGGCTCAATATGACTCTGAGTTAGCTTCTCGGAAGTGTCTTCATTATGCTTGTCAGTGGAACACGCAAGTGGTTCCTGTCGAGGAGGATTGTCTACACTTCTCCCACTTCTCAATTGCATGGTGTTCACTGACTCAGGAGGCTGACTTGCAAGCCCAGAAACGACATCGGACAGCGTCCCTATAGTAGATCGAAGTTGTTGGATTGCGGCAGATTGGTCATTCATTTTGTTTAATACCCCGACCACCAAAGTGGCTAACTGTTCTGGTTGCTCTAGCGGCATAAAATCCGCTGCTCCTTTGGATGTCACGGCATTAACTGCAGCAGTGCTTGGGGAGCGAATAACATGACTCCAGTGCTGACTGGTGTGAACAATATTCACGACCACTTCCCACGCGTCCTTCCCTGATTTATTAAACAGGGCCCCTCCAGCTGCCATATCAAAAAGTAGACGAAATTTATCCAGCACTCCGAAATAAAAAATCTGAATTAAGAAAGCCTCTGAAAGATCTTCACGGTAGCATCCCCTATGCAAGGATTGGAAACGCTCCCAAGCATCAACTAACGTCTCCTCCTTCCCTTGTCCAAAGGTTACGAGTTCCCTGTACTTGTCCAAGGCTTGGGTACGATGTTGAAACTCTTGAAAAAATCTCCCCTCGAGTTGTTTCCATGTGGTCACCTCTCTTTTCCGAATATCCCAATACCAGCTTTTGGCTTTTTTATGCAAGGAGAATGAGAATGCCAAAATCTTTTGTAGGTCGTTTTCAATTCCATTGAATACACATGTGTAATAGATTTCTAAAAAGTCCTGCATGTGTTGCACCGCGTCTTCATGCTCATCCCCGCTGAACTTGCAGTTCCCTGACATGTACTCAATGACGTCGGCGGAGATCCCGAAGTCATGATTGTTCCTTTCTGCTTGATCCCTTAAATCATCCAAGCTTCCTTGATAGATGCATTCCTGAATGGAGGTCATGCTACGAATACTAGCAAACAACACGATTAGCGAATGATGGAAAAGGCGAAAGTAATCAGAAGCGCGTATCGAAAAGAAACGGAGATACCAGAGGTGAACAAAAGAAGTGAAAGAAAAGAAAATTCTCGTGCAACAAATCTTCACGCAGACAAATTCATCACGTCTGCATTCCCCGGCAACGGCGCCAAAAACTTGATGCGTGTCGGCAAGTGCACCGGTCGCTGTCAAGTAATAATTGTGGAGAATAAATTTCCTGGATGTCGGTCTCTTGAGGAATGCAGGATGGGTGAACGAATCGCGCAGTGATGATTGTTACACAAGCGTTCAACAAACACAAAGAGGGGTTTTTGGTTGGTTTTCCTAATCTTAGCAATAACAAAAGAAATGCGGGTCGAAAACACCGCTTCGCAAAGTGAGGTGGATGCAACGGCCGCGATGCCGTGCTTCGTGAGGCGGATGAAGTGAACTCAAGTGCGAGAGGGTGAGGGTCACAAACACCTCTTCACAACCGCCGTTAGCTCTTGCTAGCGCGGGTCAAACACCTTGCGTGCGGGCGCGAGTGAGTGAATGAGAACGGAGTGAATCACAACCAAACCATGAAGAATAACAAAGAGACATTCATTTAAACAAATAACATCTCCATATTCGAGTTTTACACGGTTCAAAGAGTACAACGAGGAAAGAGGAAAGAAATAACCGATGTTGAAGACTAGCGGCCGTTCACGGCCGGAATGGTAGGTTGTCGGGCTACCTCCGGACTCGGACGAACAATGCTTCCGGCGTAGAGAGCTGTCACGATCTCCCTACGTGCTCCGTCGTCTTCGACTTTAGGTTTCTTCTTCTTCTCACCGAGCGGAATGAAAGAATGCTTGCTTGGAGGCTTGCAGACGATGGAGAACACGCACGGACAATGGAGGAAGTCTTAGAATGGATGGAGGAGGCTTCCCTTTGCGTAGGAGATGAAGTGGAGGCGTCCCAAGGTGGAAATCGGCGGCGTACGGAACAGGAATCCCGCTCCCGGCATGAACGATCCGCCCTAAAATCGCAACAGGCGTTTAAATAGGCGCTGGATTAAATACTGCGCACGATCATTGGCGCACGACCAGTGGTCGTGCGCACTGGAATTCTGCGATCGTGCGCACTGCCTGGGTGGAACCTGCAAGATACGAAATTATAAAATAAAATGTTCGCACGACCAGTGGCGCACGACCGATGGTCGTGCGCACTATCGTTGATGGTCGTGCGCGCTGGAGAAAACAGAACTCGGAAATTAAATGGTAAGTGCGCACGAGCAGGGGCGCACGACCGGTGGTCGTGCGCACTGTCGTTGATGGTCGTGCGCACTGCACCAAACAGAACTCGTGAAAAAGGGTTAAGTGCACACGATCAGTGGCGCACGACCAGTGGTCGTGCACAATAGAACCGGTGATCGTGCGCAGTGTTCCTGTGCAGAATTGCACCGGGAACACTTGCACGACTCCTATTCCAGCATAACCACAGATCTAGCCACTGAAAATGGCACCTAACAGCACAAGAATACTACTAAAGACAAAAATCACGAAAATTACACCAAAGTGGGCCAAGATGTGCACCTAGCATGGATTATCAAATATAAACTAAAACAAGGCTAAAGTGCGGAGAAATGACTAAATAACGGCCCGGATGAGTCCATAAATGTGTATATGATCAGGACTCATCACACGGTCCAATGACGGAGAATCTAAGCTTGTAGCTGCATTCCTTGAGGGCATTACCAAGGAGAATCTCGCCTATATCAAAATGATTCTAATGCCAGTATGTTATAGTCAACACTGGTATTTATTGGTGGGTATGGTTAAAGAGAAGAAGTGGCTTATACATGACTCTCTGCGTAACGCCCAACGGAAAGTTTCCGCTAAAGAAGCTATAAGTACAGTTCGTTGACATGCAATGTAGTATTGTACATTACGAGTTACTAATGTACGAACAAATTTGTGTTAATGCAGATTTCTGCGCTCCAGAAGGCGACCGTTAAAAAAGTCCACGCAGGATTTTCCAATTGGAAACTCGACTTGACTGCTGGTATACCACAGCAGGAGAACTCTGTGGACTGCGGTGTCTTCGTTATGAAGTATATGGAGCACAAAGCGAAGGAAGGGCTGATGAGCTGGGAGAGTTGCGTAAACTGGCAGAAAAATATGCCTTTGTTTAGAGCCCAGATCTGTGCAGACATCTTTAGAAATTTTGTGTTTGATTGATGTAAATTAAGAAACATTATTCGTGTACATTTGAAATGTTTGTCTATAATAGCAATTGTTTCATGGATGAATAACGTTTTCAAATGGGTCAAAATTATAGCTTTAAATGAAATCATTGGAGATACAGAAGGCTCTCCGCGGAGATCCAAAAGGCTCTCCGCGGAGATCCAAAAGGCTCTCCGCGGAGATCTAAAGGGTTCTCTGCGGAGATCCAGAAGGCTCTCCGTGGAGAGCAAAAAGATCTCCACGGAGAGCAAAAAGTTCTCCGCGGAGAGGAAAAAGTTCTCCGCGGAGAGCAAAAAGTTCTCCGCGGAGAGCAAAAAGTTCTCCGCGGAGATCCATTTAGATATCCACGGAGAGCCATTTGGATCTCCGCGGAGAGCCATTTGGATCTCCGCGGAGAGCCAAATCCCTATCTTTCGCAAATTGTGGTCGCGTTCTCCCTCCCTCCCTTCATTTTTTCTTCCTTTCCCTCTTTTTTCTTCCTCCCTCCCCCTTTCCCTCTCCTCCCCCTCTTTATTCTCCTCCCCCTCTTTTTCTTTTTTCTCCCCCCTCCCCCTTTTTCCCCCTCATACCAGAGTGGAACCCGGCCCCCCCGGGGGTGCGGCCAAGCCGCATCCTCCCCCCTTAAGGTGCGGCCAAACCACCTCCCTCTTTTAGCTGGGTGCGGTTGGAGCCCCCTTTCCCCTAGGGGGCGCGGTTCCCTGTTTTTCGAATGGCGCGACCCTTTCAAAGGGCACGTCCTCGCTTTTATAGCAATTGCTTTCTAATTGCACTCGCCTGTTCTCCATTCGCCCAGAACGCTCCCGTGCTCGTTGCGCGCTCAGAACGCTCTCATGTTTGTTGCGCGCTAAGAGTGCTCTCGTGCTCGTTGCGCGCTCAGAACGCTTCCGTGTTTGTTGCGCGCTCAGAACGCTTCTGTGTTGATTGCGTGCTCAGAACACTTCTGTGTTCACAATGCACGCGACAATTAACCTTTCTTAATTTCTCAGATTGCAGGTTGTCGCCTTAATCGCCGTCTTCGAAGCTGTCCGAACCGCCCAACTTGCCTGAACTGCCCGAAGGGCGAAATGGTCATTTACGTAAAATGGCGATCCGCGTGCTCCAAATCGACCAGCGTGATTCGCCCGTCAGGTGGTTACAATGGTTACACCGGCGAAATTACCAGGCTACCCCTGCCCAAGGCTATAAAAGGAGCTCAGGGCCTTCATTTCAAGACACATTGCCTTCTACGCCCGAGAGAGCTCTGTTGAAGATTTTCTCTGAGTTCTCCTTCGGCGCTTGAAGATCTGCTTCGGCCTTTGAAGATCTCCTTCGAGGCTTCGAAGATCTCCTTCGAGTGCTTGAAGATTTCCTTCAGTTTGGAAGACAATCTTCCTAAGCAATTGGGAATCCTTCGGATCCAGAAAGGTGACTCAGTTATCTCACTTTTGTTCTCAGAAGAAGATGCGCTTAGATTTCTGAGAGGTGTCATGTCACCCTCGCAGTTCTCTCTCTCCCTAACATTGTAACGAGTAGCATCCTGTCGCGCTCGAGTTCTTAATTTCAAACTGTAACACCCCAGAAGATAGTGGAGTTTGGTCGGCACAACTTCGACCGCGTGGTTTTTCACCCTTTTCGGGTTTTCCACGTTAAAAGCCTTCGTGTCAACTAATCGATTCATTCATTGACTGTTTGCGCGCTCGGTTCGCTCTCGAGCTAAGGTGGTTCAATTTGACCGGTCTACCAAGAGCATCGAGCGACCTACAACAGCTTGGCGTCGTCTGTGAGAATATGTTGCCAAAAACCCTGCAAAGGCTTCCTGGAGACAACACCCGCTTCAACGCAATACTCCGGACCGGCATGAATGGACACCCACCAGGCACTTTCAGACACCTGTAGTTCCTCCATCCCTGCGGGCTCAGGGGAGAAAGCGCTCATCGCTGCGCCCATCCTGCTCCAATGTCTTGGCATAGCTGGCAAACAGGCACCTCCATCAGCGGAGCAGGATTCGAATGACGTCACGCTCCAGCTAGAGTGACCCCCTGTCAAGACCAATCTTGAAGTATCTGATCCCCTCGTGGCTTAAGCTCCCACGCTATAGAGAGTTTCACGGAACAGAAAACCCGTACGAACATGTTAACTGCTTCCTGGCCGCGATGGAGACATTCGGGCTTCCTGACCAAATTAGTTGCAAGATCTTTGCAGAAACACTGCGCGGAAGCGCTTTCAACTGGTATCGGTCCCTGCCTAAGGGAACTATTCACAACTTCACCGAGCTATCCCAGCTATTCACTGGATGACACAAAGCCCGTGAACAGCGAATCCGAGGAGATAAGCGAGCATGGGAGGAGCTCGAGTCGGGCGGACCCCCCTGTAACACCTCCCCTGCAATGAGTATATAATATAGGTCCGGTCGGGACCCCACAACATGTAATCTCCACATCTTTAGTATTAAAAGTGATATAGATCTAACCATGTCAAAACTCAGAACCAACACAGCGGAAACATTAAATAAACCACAGAAGTTGTCCACATCTACATAAGAGTACTACGGCCTTAAGGCCTTACAAAACTCATACTCAAGTCAAAACAAATAGGGCATAGAAATGTCCAACAGATCATCACAATCTTAAGCTACCTCGGCATGCAAGCCGGAACAGGGAAAGACATCATAGTCAAACAAGAAAGCATTAAAAGTGCACTTCATGAAGCTTAGGCCTTTCTGGCCGACGAGCTAGGTCCAGCCTGCGATCCTTGCCCTGCATCCAAATCACAAAGAATGGTATAACGAGGGTCAGCTTTGGCTGACCAACAACGGTGTAACAACACCCCTCCTCCCGGTCGTCCTAGTGGACCCGGGGGAACTACATCACCCTGCAAGTCAGCACTTCGTATGCAAATGTAATAAACAGTATTAACATAAACACGACAGGCATGGGTGTCACAATCATCATCCACATTTCTATGTTGAGCAATAAAAGTAAGGGGATCTAGCAATGTAGCATATATGCAAACCTGGGTTTCACCCAAGGCACCTTATGGCGTGTATGCTTCTAACATAACAACACACCTCAACATTTCATAACAAACCAAGTGTACTTATCATTCCCCCACGGGCGTACAAGCCCAAGGCCAAGAACTCCACTGAGACCTCACCCCTTACATGGCTCATCTTGCCAACAGACGCATCAGCATACTTGTTCTCGCCACAATCACTAAGCCAAAAGCCAAGAACTCCACTGGGACCTCACCCCTTACATGACTCATCTTGCCAACGGGCGCACCAGCATACTTGTTCTTGTCAGTTAGCCCAGAAGGGGACTTGTCTTGCCGGGACACTCTCACCACATGAATCCAAGCATTCACGGGCTAGCCAGCCGACCACAAAGACAAAGCCACGCCTTCACATACACATAACATTTACCCTTTGATGCGCTATTTCCACACCGCTAATTAGCGGGCACGAAATGCGGTACGACGGCAGTGCACCGGCCGTTCAAGTAATATAAAATGGGAATAAATCCCCAAGTATCGATCTCAAAGGACACAGTAAGGTGGAGCTATCTATCGAGGAAGGACTTGAGATTGAAGTCCTTTATGTCGGATGGGTTGCGGAAACGGGGGTTTTGGTTTGGAAAATAAAGAGAAAATGCTATAACTACTCATATGCAATGCCTCTATGCAATGCTTCGCTTGGCGGGATGGAGATTAGGCAGGCCTTGAGCGCGCTGCGTCGCAAGGGCAGATGAACGAGTAGGCAAGCGGAATCGAACTATGCAGGCCTTGAGCGCGCTGCTTCGTAGGGCGAGTGGATTACACGGGCCGCTATGCTACGCTTCGCTAGGCGGATGGAAGAGTAGGCTAGCGGATGGAGTGGAGAGAACGACGGAATGAGGGTCGCAAGCACCTCTTCGCAAAGCACACCACTAACAATTGTTAGGGCGGCACAACACAACAAACAATCCACACCACAAGGCACGCCTCAAATGAAAATATAACAAGATTACTCAAATCACATAGACATGATTTCATACTAATGTTAACAAATAAAAGTATACTTCATCAAAAATAAGGAAACCTAACTAAGCTATCAACTGCAAGAGGAGGTGAGTGTGCGAAATCGACCGGCTCCGAAGTCTTGTTGAGGATTCACGGAAGGAATCGCCGGGTTGTCAATCCGCATCCAAGCTCGGTCCTCGACTGCGTCTGGGGTAGAGAGAGCTGTCACTACTCTCCAATGGACCCGTCTTCTTCGTGTCACAAACTGGTGGAATGATCACGCAAGCTGCTCCGATCTTGAATGTGAGAGCTAGGTTGACTCCCTTCTTGAAGCTCTTATATGAAGGAGATGTTCAAGTGGAAGCTCCGGCGAAGATTTGGCGTTGAAAGCTTGCCCGGAGCTCCTCCCTAAGGTGGGCGGTGAAGAAGGAGGCAAAACCCTGCAAAAAAAACGTGGAAAACGGCGGTGGAAATCGGTCTCTCTCTGGATTAGGGCGGAACCGGCGCTTTTATAGTTTGCAGATTTTTGAATGCACACTACCAGTGGAGCACGACCAATGGTCGTGCGCGAAGGAATGCCAGTGAGCGTGCGGGAACAACCTGTAGCAAAGAAAAAAATGGAAAATAATGCACGGTCAGGGGCGCACGACCAGTGGTCGTGCGCGAAGGAACCCTCTGATCGTGCGCAGACGCTCTGTCAGGGAAGGGAATTAACGCACGACCACTGGTCGTGTGCCTGATCGTGCGCGAAGGAATGCGCACGATCAGAGGCTTTTTAGGCCAAAAATTGCCCCGCACCATCCCGAACGTTCACGCGATCCTAGGGCCTGCAGGAAAAATACTAGACCACAAAAATACATGAAATCACACCAAGATGGGGCATAAATGTGCACTAAGCAATGAAATGGGCAACATGATCAAATGGAATTAAATATGGGCCTAAAGTGAAGTGCAAGTGCATGAAACTTAGCCCAGATGAGTCCGAAAATGTGTATATAATTGGGACTCATCACACCCCCAGACTTACCTATTTGCGCGTCCCGAGCAAACAAATCCAGCAGAGTGGGAAAAAGCATTGGTAGCCAAATAATTGCGAACATGGAGTAAAATGAGAAGTTGCCTACTTGTGTGCATAGAACTTCATTAGAAGAAGTGTCTAAATATGCTATCTAATTTATAAAAGTGTAAATACGTAAAAAGGAACTTATTTTTACTCATGAATCTCGTGGTCACGCGTAGTACGAAAGTAAGCAAGTCGCGAAGGTGAATGTTACCCAAGACCGGAACTCGGAATTATCTCCGTTGAAATCCATCAACGTCGAGGACCATAAGCTCGCCTGGTCACACTCTCTTCACGGCGCTAGTGAACTCACAAGACGAATCGATAGGACTTTAGGTATACACGAGGCTTAGGTTACGGTTTGGAATGCAAAGATAAACATGATGGCTAATCGCAACCCAAAAGAGCTCACAAAAGTGCTACTTCAAAGCAGCCCCCCAATAATGCATGTGTAACACACCCCCAGACTTGACTTTGAAACCGGGTGTGCACAAGGCCTACAACAATCAATACTATATAGATGTTTCAATTAAAATGCTAGGGATATACTTTTTTTTCTTTTCTCTTTGCTTTTTTATTTTTCTTTTCTTTTCATCCCCATGTCTCTTCGCAACAAGCTGAGCACACAGGAATTTTGAAAACTTCCACATCAACACTAAACTTTCGCATCACCGCACCGCATTGGAAAATTACAGTTCATAAATGCTTTAACTTAATTTTGGTTGCGATAATAGGATTAGCTTTTAGGCCTTGGTGAAGTATGGTGGAGCTGAACCAAAAGATCGGTTAGGCACAAAATAGGCTAGCAATGGTTAGTGTATAGGAAAGGTAGAACAAAGCTCAAGCTCGCCAAAAATATGGCCTACGTCACGCTCAACTTGCAAATCGTTCACACCCATGCTTCGAGAGTCGCTTGGGGCAAGTTCTTATCCCCCGAGAAAGGTAATCCTTCCTCCCGACTCGAGCAACACGAACCTCGCATTCGCTTACACACAATACCACGCTACCACTAGATTCAACCACATTCACCATTTTGAGTAAAATAAACTAAAATCTACGCAAATCAACTAATTATAAATTAGGAGCATAAATAAGAACTGATTCTACTCAAAGTCCTAAGCAAAACACGAGTACTCAACTAGAGCACTGCAGGAGTCAACATTCCACTCCATCTTGCACTTAATTTGGCTAATACAGCACTTCCTACATCACAACCAAGAATTGAATATACGGGAGCATGCAAACAAGCTAGTGCGCACTCGTGCGGGTGAAACGGTGTGTGATGCAAATGAACAAATTTACTATATAGATAAAATAAAATTACTTCTAGTATGCAATGCAACATGTGTGTGCACAGTGGGTAACAAACAGCTCTCCCCCAGACTTAATCTACACAATAAGGTAAGCTGAAATTTCAACATGAGTGTAAGAGAATGAAAAGAGGAGAGGTTACCCCATGCTCAGAAATGAGCATACCAGAAGATTTGGCATTAAATTCTGAAAACTTCACTCCAAGAGTCCGCCACCTAAGAAATTGCCGCACACCTGCAGGCAAAAGACTCCACGCAAATATATATATAACTAAACTATTAGCGTATTAGAGAAATAAAAACAAAAGAGACTTGGGTTGTCTCCCAGCAGCGCTTTTGTTTACCGTCCTTAAGCTGGACTTAATACCTGTATTAAGCAGTTAATAATATTGTCTAAACATAAAAGAGAAAACTAAAATATCCTAATTATTACAAGCATGCCAAAAAGATCAACTGTACGTTGATTTAAAGTGGTAACTGAAAATAAAAGAGATGGGCCCGAAGACCCAACATCAGCAGTCAAGAGGATCAGGAGCTTTCCATCTCCATATTTCATCTTTCTTCATCCTCTTCCTCTCCTCCAATCCGCGGTCATGGATGAAGTAGCGTTTACCACCCTGCACCCAGTCTTTCAAGGAAAACGCAGGCAATGATGATGAGGTGGAATAGGCGATGGATTCATCATTGCCGTTTGCTTTTCCTTCCAAGACTGCCACACAGAATTGCCCAAAAATGGGTCTAGATATTCATGCACCTGCAGAGGGGTAAATGAAATATCAGACAATAAAGTAGGCGAGGAAGCAGGAAGGATGAATTTATCAATATTAGCATTAAAAGAGGGATGATTAGGAAATAAAATAGATGAAGAAGTAAAAGGTTCAAATAAAGGAGGAGTGGCCCCGGTGTCACTCCTGGCAGGTTCCCAAGCCTGATCACTGTCGGTGTCATAAGAATCAAAACGAGGTGCATCTGAGAACTTGAAGGAATCAGTGGTGCGGCAGATCTCCTTCACCAATGAAGAGGTGCACAACTCCTCATAAGAAAGGTCATCCTCGTCATCCCACTTCGGTTCAGCTTGGAGGTCCAAAACATCACTCTGCAAATAATCTTCGACAGGATCATAAGAAAAAGGTGTAGAAAAAGCATGCAAAGAAACTGGAGGAACATCAGAATCAGAAAGTAAAATATCAGGTTCCTCCGCAAAAATATCTGCAAGCACCTCCCCACTAGAGAGAACACTCTCCTCATCCCACTCTGGTTCATAATGGAGCTCCCAAATCTCACCTTGTTGGCCATCAAATGAATCATCGTCATCACTAGTAGTAAAGCCATATACAGGGAGCGAAGAGTCCATGCAAGAAATAAGCTCGGGGGTTGAGGGCTCGATTCCCTCCACGGGTAAAGACTGAGCGATAGGGACTTTGTCATCAGGATGTGAAGGACTGCAGTCAGGAATTGGAATAGGTAAAAGACTGGGGCAGTCCTTCAAAACATGATTTTCACTTTTACAAATTAAACAAACAAAGCCCTTACGATACGTAGCATTTAATTCCCTCATTTGATCGATATAAGTGCTCATCTTGTCATAAATGCCAGGTTCAGTCCAGGAATACATTTTTTGAAGGATGCAGATATAACAAAAATTGAAATTCTTTGCAAGAAAATCTACACAATCAACTAAAACTACTTCCGAACAACTTGCCTAAAAAAAATTAAACAGGAAAGTGGGAAATAATAAAAATAAGAAAAGCAAAAATTAAATAAAAAGCAAACAAAATAACAAGAGGACTATACACAATGGAAGAACTTCTAACTCTCGTCTCCCTCTCCAGAAACTCACACGACTGTGTTCCCCGGCAACGGCGCCAAAAACTTGATGCGCAAATCTTAGCACACCACTATAGGCGGTAGCTAGACTGCGGCACAAAACGGCAGTGTACTGATCGTTCAAGTAATATAAAATGGGAGTGATCCCCAAGTATCGAATCTCGAAGGAACACAATAAGGTGGAGTTTACTTTCAAGGAAGGACTTAAGATTGAAGTCCTTTAGGTCGAATGGAGTGCGGAAAAGGGGGGTTTTGGTTTATGGAAAATAAAATAAAATAACTACAACTACTCCTATGCAGGCCTTGAGCGCACTGCTTCGCTAGGCGGGATGGAAACTACGTAGGCCTTGAACGCACTACTTCGCAAGGGCGGATGGACGAGTTGGCAAGCGGATGGAATGGTTAAGTGCGGAATCGAACTGTGCAGGCCTTGAGCGCACTGCTTCGTTAGGCTAATGGATTACACGGGCCGCTATGCCACGCTTCGCTAGGCGGATGGAAGAGTAGGCTCACGGAATGAAATCGATAAAATGAATGACAATAGCGCACCTCATACACATGGATAAATCAAAAGGAATTTCATAAAGATGAAATAAAAGTTACAGATCTAGATTTATCATGTTCTTCATCCACAAAATAGAGAGTTTAGCATACAAACATCATTTCGAAAGAATAAAGAGTAAGAGATTCGACCGACTCCGAAGCCTTGCTGGGGTTCACGGTTGGAATCGCTGGGTTGTCAATCTGCGTCCAAGCTCGGTCCTCAACTGTGTCCGGGGTAAAGGAGGGCTGTCACTTCCTCCCAATGGCCCGTCTTCTTCGTGTCACGACCCGGCGATGTCCAATGCTCTTCAAACCTTCCATGATGATGAAAGTAAGATCCAATCTCTTCCTTGAAGTTCCTAGATGAATAGAGGAGGCTTAGAATGAAAAAAACGCAAAAAACGGTGCTGGAAAAGACCTAGAAACGAAGATTTTCAATGCACACGACCAGTGGTCGTGCGCACTATGTCCAGTGGTCGTGCGAAGTGCCTGGCAGACCCATTTTTAAGTGATAATTAATGCACGATCAGTGGCGCACGACCAGTGGTCGTGCGCACTATGTCCAGTGATCGTGCGCAGTGTTCCTGTGCAGTTTTTGCGCCCCGAAACACTCGCACAACCCCCGTATCAACATGAAAGATCGTCGGGCCACGCAAATGGGCATTCCACACATTCTCAAATATAGAAATTAAATTGTAACATAAAGCATGAGTAAGATAAACATGAAAATACAACGAAATGAGCCTAAAAGTGCACATAGCATGGAATATCAAATATGAATGAAAACATGCCTAAAGTGTAGTGCATAGACTAGATAATCGGCCCAGATGAGTCCATAAATGTGTATATAATTGGGACTCATCACCCTTTCCAAACCAGCGTTCATTCTCACACGAACATAAGGGCAACACATACGACGTTTTTGTCGTCATCGGATTTCTAGCAAAATCCCTAAAATGCACGTTAAGCAACATCACCGAATCGGACCACCGGTCACGATTTCAGCTTCACCCAAAATGCCTAATCCACTAATGGAGCGAATGTCTAGTGCAAAATCATGTCGGGGACGGACTCAACCAACCCGATGGTTCTTCTTGAACCAAGGTGACCCAAACCCCTCTCATTTGAGAGATCCGGTGCCATAAAATTTCAGAAAAGAGAAAGTAAAAGCATAGATGCCATGCACGCATCCTAAAACTGGGAGGAGAGATGTTGTTACCCTAAGAGTTCTCTTCCTCGCCATGGATCGGTTGAAAAGCATGGATAGAAAGAAGCGCCTTCTAGTCCTCTCCATGGATCTGGTCTCTGATCGGCGAACAGAGCTCCGATGCTCCAACAATGGCGGATCTAACCTTCTTCTTCCTCCAAACCCTACCTCTCTTCTACGCCTCCAAAAGCACAAAGGACTTAACGAAAAGAGAATATAACTTCTCTGCCCTAAATAAAACCTCATGACGCACTTATCTAGACTGTATGATCAAGATTCAAACATATCGGACTTCCAGGAAACTCTTCTTACGGAACAAGTTCCGTTAGCTAACGACCATGTTAGCGCTAGCGCCCGCGTTAGCTCTTCGTCGAACTCCCTTCGATGAACTCCCTTCGTCGAACTCCGGTGTTAGATCTTCATCGAACTCCCTTTGACGAACTCCGGCGTTGGCGCTAACGCCTGCGTTAGTTCCTCGACGAAGTCCCCTTCGACGAAGCCAACTCAACGACCCGACGGTTCTAAACTCTCTCTTCGTCGAACTCCCTTCGACGAACTCCCTTCGTAGAACTCCCTTCGAAGAACTCCCTTCGACGAAGCCAAATCACGGCCCTACGATTCTGAACTCTCTCTTCGTCAAACTCCCTTCGAAGAACTCCCTTCGTCGAACTCCCTTCGACGAACTCCCTTCGCAATCCCGACGGGGCAGCTAACGCCTGCGTTAACACCTAACGCCGGCGCTAGCTCCCAGATACAAAAAACCTGTACCAGCCTTAGGCATTCCAGCCTCCGCGCTCAGCGAAACCTGGGGTGTTACAAATTGGTGATTAATTTACTATCAACCCGATGAGGCAAGTGTACCTATCAAATTGTAGTACCAAGGTCGTATTCAAACACGGGGCTGTCAAGTATTACTACTCACGCTTTCAACTATTATCCTACCGTACAAGTGTTGGGTGATTTTGAGAATTTTTAAGACAATATTAAAGACGATATTAAAATGATAAAATCAGATTAAGAAAATAGCGTTTGATCAAAGATTCACCATGAAAAGAGATGATAGGGATAAAAATATAGCTTTATAATTGCAAATCAAACCCGACCGTGACAGTTCCGAAAATGAGAGATAGTCTCGCTAGAGCACTAAATCTCCTAACTTAAAGACGGTTTAATCGGAATCTCTTCGTAGATCAAACAGGTCTAAAGTCGCATTATCGAAGTGAACCGCACTATTGGATTTGACTCCAATCCGGAGGATTTACGTCATCCTATCTCTAGGGGTGCGTGCAACTCCTTCCTTCTTTGAGCGATCTTTCAAATCAACGAGTCTCTCGACTTCTATGAAATGAGATCAAAAAGCCTACTACCGTATACCGGAAATACGGAGTCGACAAAAAGAAGTACCAAAGAAGGATCGAGTGAAGATTTAACAAAAAATAAAGCTAAGAAATAAAGAGAAATCTCATCTCATTTCATGGATCCTCATGATCAAAAGCTAACGGAAATTTAGCTACGCATAATGGAAATTGAGAAGGAGATAGAAAAGAAAGCTTGCATTTTCATTAGTTGAAAACAAATAAAGGAGTACAAAATATTTAAAGAGCAATACTATACTATTGAAATGAAAAGGGATTACAAGAAGGAAAAATTACAACAATAAAGTAAAAAGCACTCTTAAACTTAGCACTCTCCAAAGCTCTCTCCAAAGCTCTCTCCAAAATTCAACCTCCCAAAGCATGAAGCATGGGTTCCTTATATAGAAGAGGTGGAAGGTTCTAGATGAGATTTATGAGGGAGAGAGAAGGGAAATGCATGAATGGAAGGATGCATGCATGGGTTTAAATGAGGAGGAGAGAGGTGGCCAAATGCATTGTGTTCTATTTAAGAAGGAAATAAAATAAAAATAGAAAATAGAAAATAGAAGGAGGGGAGATGAATAAGAAATAAAGAGGAGAGAAGAAATAAAAAAAAAAAAGGAGAGAGAGGAGATGAGAGAGAGGGGGTCTCATGCATGAATGATATTTAAAAAATAAAATAGAAAATTAAAATAAAAGAGGGGGGATGGATGAGTGTTGAAAGAGGAGAGAGAGGAAGAAGGGGGTGAATGTGAAGTAAAGAGGAAAGGAGAGAGAGAGAGAGCAGCCGGTCAATGCATTGGAAATGCATGCATGGGGAGAAATGTCAAGGTGGCGGGCTGGTAGAGGAAGAGCTGCTCGGTTATGGGAGTGGAGAGTGAAGTGGGCTGCATTGCTTGGTGTGGATGGCATGGGCCCGGTTTGCATCAATGGGCTGCTGTGCATAGCTCACGCTGCACCAATGTGGGCTGCAGGAATTCAGCAACATGGATGGAATTGGACAGCAACATGAGGCTGAATTTGGGCTTGTTTTGAGCTGGAATAAGGCTGCATTTGGACTGCACTTAGACTGGTTTTGGGGCAGCATTTGGAGGGCTAGTTTTGGACTGCATTAGTGCTGAAATTGGCTTCGTCTTGGCCGCAAATGTAGCCGGGCTGCTACATGAATTGAAGTGTACAAAACTTGAGTTTGATCAAGGTGAGCATGAGCTCACCAAGGTGAACTCCACCTACAAAACAAAACATAAAACCACATTAGTTTGAACAAAAATATAAAGTTAAGCAAAATGATAATAAAATCATCAAAGTTTTATTAAAGATTAAAAAGATAATGCTTAAAATAACATAAAATAATATAACTAAAAACAACTTATCAAATTCCCCCATGCTTAAGAGTTTGCTTGCCCTCAAGCAAAATAGAAATTAAAATATATGAGAGTTATACTACCCAGATTTTTTAATTGCGAAGCCCAAACAAAAATTAAGCTATCAAAACTAATATGCTCCCAATGAGTGCGGCGAGAAATCGATGTAGAGAAGAATAGAGAAGAGTTTAAAAACATTACTTAGGCATAGGACTAGATTGCAAATTTCCTACTAAAATAACAAAAAGGCATCAAAAGGTTTAAGCTAACAGACATAACATGAATAGCAATTCAACCGAAATAAGTGCATTGAACAAGCAACAAGTTGCTGAGACTACGATTATTCTACAAACACTCCAAGGTAACCTCCAAAGAAATCCATCAATGATGGTGTCCATAGGCTCGCCCGGTCACACCCTCTCCACTACACAAGTACATTGTCATGGCTTAAAGATTAATAGGACTTTCATTAGGCATAAAGACTCGGCTTAGGTAAATGATAAGGATTTGGGATTCAAAGATAAACATGTGGCTAAATATCACACTAAACCAAGTGGAGAGTTTTAAATAATTTTCAAAACAAAGTACACGAGAATGAGAAATGACAAGAGATGTACGTCAAATTTCTCAAAATTTAAGGACATAAGGCCATGGCTATTTTTTTTCTTTTTCATACTTGGCCAACAATAACTTTTCAAATGATCTTTTTGGATAATAATGATTTTTTTTTTCATTCTTTTTTTTTTCATTGCTCATAAGAGCTCCAAAATAAGCTTGAAATAAATTCCTCCTCGTTTTCCAATATAACAACCCAACACAAAATGATATTCAAATAAAACTCAATAGTAGTTTAGTGTGATAATAGGAAGGGCATTTGGCTTTGGTGAAAATGAGAGGTGGAGCTAACAAAGAAAATAAGAAGAAGGCCCAAAATTGTTTTGCAAAGTGAATGTTTTAGGTGGGCAAAAGAAACACAAACTATCCAAAAGGATGGCCTAAATCATTTCTAAAAACCATGACAAACTTATGCAAATGCTTCGAGGATCGCTAGAGGCAAGTTCTAGCCACCAAGAAAGACTACAATGTGAGTGAGTGTCTAATAATATCATCTAACAAACATATGCACGCTACTACACTTAGATTAGAAGAAAAACTACAACATCATTATGATGATAGAATGGAATTATGATGCCAAAAGTTATGATAGAGAAAATGCAAAACTAACGTATGCAAAAGTAATATAGTTAAACTAAACTCTATCCTAGCATACTACCAAAGATTAAAAATACTACATGAGCCTACACAACACTCAAAGAAACATACTAAAGAAATGATAGAAAATAATTTTTGATGGTGATTTTCAAATAGATACTAAATATTTTTGGATTTTGAATTTTTTTTGGATTTTTTTGGTTTTTTAGTTTTCTAGTTTTTTTTTTGGATTTTATAGTACTATTAAGAGACTTTATAACTACACTAATTTTTTTTGTTTTTTTGAAAGAAAAGAAAAAGAAAGGACTCAACCCTCCCCCATGCTTAGATCTTTCATTGCCCTCAATGAAAAAAAAAAAATGAGAAAGAGAAGGAGAAGAGGAGGAAGAAGACGAGAATGCAGTAAATTAAAAATAAAAAAGAACAGGACTTCCCCGGGTTATTGAGGCTGAAATGCGGATGTCGCTCCCCCATGCTTGCGCTTTAATTTACTTTATCATCAGCAGGCTTGACTTGATCTACCTTGATATCAACAATGTTGGAGCGGCAATCACGAACTTTGAAGCAATTGGGCCACCGGGAAGAAGAACACAATACAAAAATAAATGCAGAAAAGGAACTTGGGGGAAGATCCCAAGATTGTTGAAAATGTTACATAACATAGTGTTCGAATAATAATAATAAAAGTTTAAAGATAATAGTGTCCATAATAAAAAGTTCCGGAAAAAAATAAAAATATAGTTCCAAACAATCATGAAATAAATGACAGTTGCTCCTTTTCAGGAGATATCACATCATTAGAAAAATAAAGCTTTAAACGATGTCCATTCACTTTAAAATCACCCTTATCCGGGTGCGAGATTAACACAGTGCCGTATGGAAAAACCTGCTTGACAAAAAACGGTCCAGACCATCGAGATTTGAGCTTTCCCGGAAACAGACGTAAACGTGAATTAAAAAGCAGAACCTGATCGCCTGGTTTAAAAGTTTTAGGGTGGCGAAGGTTCTTATCGTGATAATATTTTGTGCGTTCTTTATAAATTTTATTGTTTTCATACGCGTGCGCTCGCCACTCGTCGAGTTCATTTAACTGATTTTTCCTATGCTCACCGACCGAGTGCGGATCGAAATTAAAAAATTTTAACGCCCAGTACGCACGATGTTCTACTTCTACCGGAAGATGACACGATTTTCCATAGACCAATCGGAATGGAGTACAACCGATAGCGGTTTTGTACGCTGTCCGATATGCCCAAAGAGCATCGTCTAACTTTAACGACCAATCTTTGCGAGATATAGAAACGGTTTTTTCTAGAATTCTTTTGAGTTCCCGATTGACTACCTCGACCTGACCGTTAGTTTGGGGGTGATAAGCGGTGGAAAGTTTATGCGTAACGCCATATTTAGTTAGAACTTTGGTGAGTTGGGCGTTGCAAAAATGACTTCCCCTATCACTAACGATCGCTCGAGGAAAACCAAAACGAGAAAACAATTTTTTAAGAAATGAAATCACAACGCGGGCATCATTACTTGGAAGAGCCTGGGCCTCCGCCCATCTAGAGACATAATCGACGGCAACTAAAATATATTTATTTCCTAAACTAGAGGGAAATGGGCCTACAAAGTCTATGCCCCATAAATCAAAAACTTCGCATTCGAGAAAGTAATTTTGTTCCATTTCATTTTTATTTGAGATGTTTCCGGTCCGCTGGCACCGATCACATCCGCCCACAAAGATTTGTGCATCTTTAAATATGCTTGGCCAATAAAAGCCAGCACTAAGCACTTTGTGTGCGGTGCGGTTTGCTTGAAAGTGCCCGCCAGTCGGACCTTCATGAACATGCTTTAAAATTTGGTGACCTTCTTCCCGGGATACACATCTTCTCACCACCTGGTCTGCACAAATGCGGAATAGAAATGGGTCCTCCCAAAAATAATACTTCAACTCCGAAAAAAATTTCTTCTTTTGCTGAGAGGAGTATTCTTTTGGGAGGACGCGGGCCACTAGATAATTGGCCAAGTCGGCAAACCAGGGAGTAGAAGAAGAAATATTTAAAAGTTGTTCATCCGGGAAAGAGTCACTAAGAAAATTTTCATTTAAAATACCTATTTCTGGATTTTCTAGACGAGAAAGATGATCAGCCGCTAGGTTTTCCGCTCCTTTCTTATCCCGGATCTCCAAGTCGAATTCCTGAAGTAAGAGGATCCAGCGAATGAGACGCGGCTTGGCGTCCGGTTTAGAAAGGAGGTACTTCAAAGCGGAATGATCCGTAAAAACGATAACCTTAGAGAGCGTAATATAAGGCCGGAATTTATCAAAAGCGAAAATAATAGCGAGGAGCTCTTTTTCAGTTGTTGTGTAGTTCTCTTGTGCCGAATTGAGTGTTTTGCTAGCGTAGTAGATGGGGTGGAAATTTTTAGCTATTCGTTGTCCTAACACCGCACCTACCGCAAAGCTACTAGCATCGCACATAATTTCGAACGGCAATTCCCAGACCGGAGCAATCATAATCGGAGCATTAATTAATTTGGATTTTATTAATTCGAATGCATCTAAGCATGATTCGTTAAAGTTAAAAGGAATATCTTTTTCTAGAAGTTGGGTTAGAGGCTTGGTGATTTTTGAAAAATCCTTAATAAAGCGTCGATAAAAACCTGCGTGGCCTAGAAAACTTCTAATCGCTTTAACGTTCGTAGGCGGCGGCAGTTTCTCGATCACCTCGATCTTAGCTTGATCGACCTCGATTCCCTTAGCAGAAATTTTGTGACCTAGGACTAGACCTTCTCGCACCATAAAATGGCACTTCTCCCAGTTTAAAACTAAGTTTGTTTCTTCGCAGCGTTGTAAAACTTTTCCTAGATTTTCTAAGCATAAAGCAAAAGAGTCGCCAAAAACTGAGAAGTCGTCCATAAATACTTCCATAATATTTTCTACATATTTATCGAAAATAGCGAGCATGCACCGCTGAAAGGTAGCTGGTGCGTTGCATAAACCGAAAGGCATCCTACGGTAGGCGAAAGTTCCGAAGGGGCAAGTGAATGTTGTTTTCTCTTGGTCCTCGGGTGCGATAGGGATTTGGAAATACCCCGAGAGACCGTCGAGAAAGCAATAAAAACTATGCCCAGATAATCGTTCTAAAATTTGGTCGATAAAAGGGAGGGGAAAGTGATCCTTATGAGTGGCGTCATTAAGCTTACGATAATCGATACACATTCTCCATCCCGTTACCGTCCTAGTCGGGATTAACTCGTTATTCTCGTTCGCTACTACCGTGATCCCACCCTTCTTAGGTACAACCTGCACTGGACTAACCCACTTACTATCAGAAATTGGATAAATTATCCCCGCATCCAACAACTTGAGAACCTCTCCTTTCACGACCTCTTTCATATTCGGATTAAGACGACGTTGAGGTTGGATCACAGTTTTAGAATTATTTTCAACGAAAATTTTGTGGGTGCAAAAAGAAGGGCTTATGCCAGAAATATCTGATATTTGCCACGCTATAGCTCGGCGATGCTTTCGTAGCACTTCGATCAGTTGATCGTTCTCGGATTGAGAAAGAAACGCCGAGATTATAACGGGCAACTTAGAATTGTTCTCCAAAAAGGCGTACTTAAGATGTTCGGGGAGTGGTTTGAGTTCGAGAGTGGGTGGTTCGTCATAAGAATTTTTTAAAACTTTTTCTTTTTCAAAAACGAGATTTTCAAAAAAAATTTGTCGGAAAATTGGTGGATTTTCAAAATTTGTTTGCACGGACATGACCGTGTCTTCAAAATCAGTTGGAGAATTATCAGAAAAGGACGCCGAAAATTCATTTGCAGAAATATTTGAAAGAAGAAAAGGAGAATCGTCAATTATCTCATCTACGAAAAAACATGAGTCGTCATTTTTTAAAGAGTTTTTCATGGATTCGTTAATAGAAAACGCGACCTCATCATCTCCTACCCGAAGAAGAAGTTTCCCGTTACTTACATCGATGACCGCTCGAGAAGTAGCTAAGAAGGGACGACCAAGGATAAGAGGGACTTCGACGTCTTCCTCAATATCAAGAATGACAAAATCCACCGGGAAGATGAATTTGTCGACCTTTACTAACACGTCCTCAACGATACCTAATGGGTACTTGATCGACCGATCAGCTAATTGGATACTCATACGTGTAGGGCTTAGAGTGCCCAATCCTAACTTCTTAAACAAAGAAAAAGGCATCAAATTGATGCTCGCACCCAAATCTGCTAACGCGTTTTTCATGAAAAGATTACCAAAAACACATGGAATAGAAAAGCTACCTGGATCTTTTATCTTTTTAGGGAGATTAGTGTTTTTTATAACCGCCGAGCACTCTTCATTTAGCGTTACATGAGATAGATTTTCCAGCTTCTTTTTGTTTGTTAGCAAATCTTTCAAATATTTGGCGTACTTAGGCATTTGACTAATCGCTTCATGAAATGGTAAATTTATATGGATTTGTTTAAACATTTCAAGAAAGCGATGATACTGATCGTCTAACTTATCTTGCCTAAGCTTAGCGGGGTAGGGTGGCGGAGGAAATTCTTTTAAAACCTCACTATCTTGAAGATTTTCTTTTTCTTTTTCAAACATATTTTTTTCTTTTTCGCTTCCTAAATCGGTTTCCTTAATGATTACTTGTTCCTTATCAGCATGAGAGGCAATAACCTCTGGCTCTTCCCTGGTGGTGGGCTCGTGGACTACTTTGCCGCTCCGAAGGGTGATCGCCTTTGCGTGTTCCCTTGGGTTTGGTTCAGTATTTGAGGGAAGAGTCCCAGGTGGTCTCTCGTAGAAAGCCTTAGCTAGTTGGCCGACTGTTGTTTCAAGATTTTTCATTGATCCTGTTAAATTCCTAATGGTCGTCTCGTTCGAATGTATATATTTCGAAAGCATTTCCTCCAAAGATGGAGGTTTTGGAAAATTTTGATTTTGATTTTGTGGTGGTGGGGGAGTGAAATCATGTGGTGGACGTGCGACATTTGCGGGATTACTCCACGAAAAATTAGGATGGTTACGCCATCCGGGGTGATACGAATTAGACGCAACATTAAAACCAGGAGGAGCAGAAAAAGCAGAAAAATTATTAAAATTGTTTTGAGCAGGCCTGGGTACGTTCCCCAGATAATCCACCTGCTCGGCAGCAGCAGCATTTGCATGTTCATGTACCTGAATGGCGGAGGCAGCAGTCATCTCCGTTACTTTCTTGTTCAGCATCTCTACTTGAAGCGCCAGTTGGGATACAGAGTCCACTTCGTACATACCTGCAGGTTTATTTGGGAGAGACCTAGGCGTATTCCACTGATAGGTGTTCATCGCCATATCCTCGATAAGCTCAAGAGCGCCCTCCGGAGTTTTTCGGTTCAAAGAACCACCAGATGCGGCGTCTATCATTTGCTTGGTTGCTTGATTTAGCCCATTATAAAATGTCTGGACCTGTATCCATACAGGCAGAGCATGATGAGGGCAGCGTCTCAAAAGTTCCTTGTACCTCTCCCAAGTGTCATAGAGGGTCTCAGAATCAATTTGACTAAAAGTACAGATATTAGTTCGAAGTTTAGCAGTTTTAGCAGGGGGAAAATACCTAGCAAGGAATTTTTCAGTTAAAGTATCCCAAGTAGTGATTGATCCTCTTGGGAGAGAACTCAACCACTGTTTGGCTTTTGTTCTTAAGGAGAAGGGGAAGAGTCTTAGCCTGATTGCATCGTCTGAGACACCATTGATTTTGAAGGTATCACAGATTTCAAGGAAACTAGCAATATGTAAGTTCGGATCTTCATCTGGTAATCCATCGAACTGCGCATATTGCTGCACCATTTGTATAGTGCCGGGCTTAAGCTCAAAATTATTGTTCGCTATTGCAGGTCGAACAATACTGGATTCTGTACCCTCCAAGTTAGGCCGAGCATAATAGGACATGGTCCGTTGCTGGTCAACTTCTGGATTGGGATCACCCATAATTTCAGAATTGAAATCACAATCACCGTTAGAATCCTCAACCGTCTCCTGAGAAGTGGAACCACCGAATCGTAAATTTCTCCGAAAGGAGCGTTCGATTTCCGGGTCCAAATCAACAAGTAACGACGAATTCGTGCGGGTCATGCACTAGCAGAAAGAAAAGGGGAAGAGGGGAAAATAAACGAAAGTGAGGAAAAAAAAACAAGGTAAAAAAATGATAATGATTTTTTTCTCTTTTTTTTTTTTAGCGGATTATATTAGTCCTGGACTTCCCGAGATCTGCCCTGTGAGGGGTTTGCAACGGTACTAGAGGCTAAGATGGGAATTCAAGCCCAAGGCGTCCTTTCCAGGATTTTAGATGGAATAGAAAAACGGTGATATGGATTGATTATAATATATAATAATAATAATAATTTTTTTTTTATTTTTGTAGAAGTAATAGCGACGGCGTTTTCTTAATATTGACAAGGTTCCCCGGCAACGGCGCCAAAAACTTGGTGATTAATTTACTATCAACCCGATGAGGCAAGTGTACCTATCAAATTGTAGTACCAAGGTCGTATTCAAACACGGGGCTGTCAAGTATTACTACTCACGCTTTCAACTATTATCCTACCGTACAAGTGTTGGGTGATTTTGAGAATTTTTAAGACAATATTAAAGACGATATTAAAATGATAAAATCAGATTAAGAAAATAGCGTTTGATCAAAGATTCACCATGAAAAGAGATGATAGGGATAAAAATATAGCTTTATAATTGCAAATCAAACCCGACCGTGACAGTTCCGAAAATGAGAGATAGTCTCGCTAGAGCACTAAATCTCCTAACTTAAAGACGGTTTAATCGGAATCTCTTCGTAGATCAAACAGGTCTAAAGTCGCATTATCGAAGTGAACCGCACTATTGGATTTGACTCCAATCCGGAGGATTTACGTCATCCTATCTCTAGGGGTGCGTGCAACTCCTTCCTTCTTTGAGCGATCTTTCAAATCAACGAGTCTCTCGACTTCTATGAAATGAGATCAAAAAGCCTACTACCGTATACCGGAAATACGGAGTCGACAAAAAGAAGTACCAAAGAAGGATCGAGTGAAGATTTAACAAAAAATAAAGCTAAGAAATAAAGAGAAATCTCATCTCATTTCATGGATCCTCATGATCAAAAGCTAACGGAAATTTAGCTACGCATAATGGAAATTGAGAAGAAGATAGAAAAGAAAGCTTGCATTTTCATTAGTTGAAAACAAATAAAGGAGTACAAAATATTTAAAGAGCAATACTATACTATTGAAATGAAAAGGGATTACAAGAAGGAAAAATTACAACAATAAAGTAAAAAGCACTCTTAAACTTAGCACTCTCCAAAGCTCTCTCCAAAGCTCTCTCCAAAATTCAACCTCCCAAAGCATGAAGCATGGGTTCCTTATATAGAAGAGGTGGAAGGTTCTAGATGAGATTTATGAGGGAGAGAGAAGGGAAATGCATGAATGGAAGGATGCATGCATGGGTTTAAATGAGGAGGAGAGAGGTGGCCAAATGCATTGTGTTCTATTTAAGAAGGAAATAAAATAAAAATAGAAAATAGAAAATAGAAGGAGGGGAGATGAATAAGAAATAAAGAGGAGAGAAGAAATAAAAAAAAAAAAAGGAGAGAGAGGAGATGAGAGAGAGGGGGTCTCATGCATGAATGATATTTAAAAAATAAAATAGAAAATTAAAATAAAAGAGGGGGGATGGATGAGTGTTGAAAGAGGAGAGAGAGGAAGAAGGGGGTGAATGTGAAGTAAAGAGGAAAGGAGAGAGAGAGAGAGCAGCCGGTCAATGCATTGGAAATGCATGCATGGGGAGAAATGTCAAGGTGGCGGGCTGGTAGAGGAAGAGCTGCTCGGTTATGGGAGTGGAGAGTGAAGTGGGCTGCATTGCTTGGTGTGGATGGCATGGGCCCGGTTTGCATCAATGGGCTGCTGTGCATAGCTCACGCTGCACCAATGTGGGCTGCAGGAATTCAGCAACATGGATGGAATTGGACAGCAACATGAGGCTGAATTTGGGCTTGTTTTGAGCTGGAATAAGGCTGCATTTGGACTGCACTTAGACTGGTTTTGGGGCAGCATTTGGAGGGCTAGTTTTGGACTGCATTAGTGCTGAAATTGGCTTCGTCTTGGCCGCAAATGTAGCCGGGCTGCTACATGAATTGAAGTGTACAAAACTTGAGTTTGATCAAGGTGAGCATGAGCTCACCAAGGTGAACTCCACCTACAAAACAAAACATAAAACCACATTAGTTTGAACAAAAATATAAAGTTAAGCAAAATGATAATAAAATCATCAAAGTTTTATTAAAGATTAAAAAGATAATGCTTAAAATAACATAAAATAATATAACTAAAAACAACTTATCACAAATCCACCCCCCTTAAAAGAATTTCGTCCTCGAAATTTAAAACATTTATCGAAAGCACAACTAACACACATACCTGAAACGAACAGTTCCGGAAAGTTATCCCTCATTGTTTGCTCTCGCTCCCACGAGAACTCGTCTCGTCCGCAATTATACCAACGCACTTTCACCAACTTGACCTCTTTGTTCCGCAACCGCCGGACTTCAGAATCCTCCACACAAACCGGACGAACTATCGTCCTCAAATCTTCGGTTACAGGAACTGTCGAAGACTCAACCACATACTCCGGCTCCACCAATGCTTTCCTCAGCACCGAAACATGAAATACATCATGTAATCCGCTTAGATCTACCGACAATGGCAACCAATAGGCCGCTTCGCCTATGCACTCTGTAACCTTAAACGGACCCAAATATCTCGGACTAAATTTCTTGAGTCGTCGAATTCGCGAAACGCCTTTGAACGGTTTAATCTTCAAATAGACCATGTCGCCCACCGCAAACTCCACATTTCTGTGGCGTGCATTAAAATACTTTGCCTGCCGATCCTGAGCAACCTTCATGCGCTCCTGGATCGTTCGCACCAACTCACAAGCGTCTGCCACCACTTCTTTTCCTAACAACTGGGTGTCTCCCGCCTCTATCCAAGACATCGGCGTTCGACACCGCCTTCCATACAAAGCCTCGTATGGCGCCATTTGATACTCGCCTGGAAACTATTGTTGTAGGCAAACTCCGCCATGAAGAGGTGGTTTTCCCAACTTTTACCAAAATCGAGAGCACAAATTCTTAACATGTCCTCCATCGTACGATTCATTCTCTCCGTTTGGCCATCGGTCTGCGGATGGAATGCGGTACTAAACTTCAATTTTGTGCCCAAACTTTGCTGCACTAACCTCTAGTCCTTGGACGTGAATCGTCCATCGCGATCACTAATGATGCTCTTTGGAATCCCGTGCAACCAGACAATGTTTCGAACATAAAGCTCCACGAGCTTCTCCACGCTATCGTCCTTCCGATTTGGAATGAAGTGGGATACCTTGGTCAGGCGATCCACAATCACCCAAATCGCATCGTTACCTTGCCGCGATCGAGGTAAACCATGCACAAAATGCATGGAGATGTCGTCGAATTTCCACTCGGGATAGGAAAGGGTTTCAAGAATCCACCCGGCCTTTGGCATTTCGCCTTCACTAAGGCGCACGTCTGACACCGGCTTACTTACAAAGCTACATCCCACTTCATCCCAGGCCACCAAAAGGATTTCTTCAAATCCAAATACATCTTCGTACTTCCTGGATGAATGGAGTGCTTTATGAAGTGAGTCTCAAACATCAACTCCTCATGGAGCTTGCCAAAACGGGGACAAACACCCTTCCATTTCTCTTTAAAAGTTCACTGACCATCTCAAACGCACTGCCTTCGCTTTGCTGAGCTTCCAATGCCAATCGCTGACACTCTTCGTCTGCACTGGTTGCCTCTTGAATTTGATCTACTAGATCACACTGCATCTCGATCAAGTTCAGCCGAGCTGCGCTGGACTCACCCTTAGCCACACATACAATGCCAAGAGAGTCAAACTCTCGCACCAACCGCTCGTCATGCGCTTCAATCCAATTTCCTTGCCCAGAGTACTTCCTACTCAAGGCGTCAGCCACCACATTGGCCTTGCCTGGCGTATACTGAATCGCTATGTCGTAGTCCCCAAGGAACTCGACCCACCTACGCTGCCTCATATTAAGATCCTTCTGATCTAAAAGATACCTCAAGCTTTTGTGGTCCGTGAAGATTTCAACCTTCGCACCAAACATGTAGTGCCGCCACAACTTCAATGCAAAAATCACCGCCGCCAGCTCCAAGTCGTGGACGGGGTAATTTCTCTCATGAGGCTTTAGCTGCCTTGACACATAAGCTATCACGTTGCCATGCTGCACAAGCACGCAACCCAAACCGCACCGAGATGCGTCGCTGAAAATTTGGAATCCCTCAGTCCCACTAGGAAGACTTAGGATTGGAGCAGATATCAATCTTTCCTTCAAGGTGTCGAACGCACGGGCACACTCCGGATTCCACACAAACTTCTGGTCCTTACCGGTAAGAGTGGTGAGGGGCAAAGCCATCCGCGAAAAGTTCTCAATGAACCTTCTGTAATAACCGTCTAGTCCAAGGAAACTCCGGACTTCCGCCACGGTTCTCAGTACAAGCTAATCTCTAATGACTTCAATCTTCGCAGGATCCACCGCCACCCCATCTCCACTAATCACGTGGCCCGAGAATACCACTTTCCCGATCCAGAACTCGCACTTTGAGAACTTCACATAAAGCTGGTTCTCTCTCAATGTCTGCAACACTATTCTCAGATGAGACTCATGCTCCATCTTCGACTTCGAAAACACTAAGATGTCGTCAATGAACACCACCACGAACGAATCTAGGTATTGTCGAAACACTCAGTTCATTAAATCCATGAACACTGATGGCGCGTTCGTCAAACCGAATGACATCACCGAGAACTCAAAATGACCATATCTCGTCCTAAACGCCGTCTTCGGAATATCCTCTTCTCGAATCCTTAACTGATAGTAACCCGACTTCAAGTCCAACTTGGAGTACACCGTCGGCCCCAACTGCTGATCGATTCGCGAAATCGGGTACTTATTCTTGATGGTCAACTTATTCAACTCACGATAGTCTATGCACAGCCGCATACTACCATCCTTCTTCTTAACGAACAACACCGGCGCACTCCATGGTAAGGAGATGGGCCTAATGTACCCCTGCTCGAGCAACTCTTGCAACTGCACCTTTAACTCGGCCAGTTCCTTCGGTGCCATCCTAAACGGAGGACGCGACACCGGCCTCGCATCCGACACCAACTCAATTGAAAAGTCGATTTCACGCTGAGGAGGCGCTCCCGGAAGCTCCTCAGGGAACACGTCCTCGAATTCCTCCACCACTAGCACTTCTCTGATCACCAACTTTGTGGAGTGAGTCTCCAACAAAGCGACAAAATGCCTCACATCCTTGATTCACCGCACACACCATTTGCACGGCAGAAATCAGGGAGCAGGCCACTCCGCATAGGCCCTCGAACTTGACCTCCGCTCTTCCTTCACTCCTTAAGGTCACCACCTTCAACAGGCAGTCAATACTAGCTCGTTGCTCTGCAAGCCAGTCCATTCCCAGGATGGTGTCAAATTCGGCTAGTGGTAGAATTGCTGCTACCAACTCGAAATCACACTCGCAAATCCTCAGCACAATGTGTCCTTTCCTTCCAGTGGTCATGAAAGACCCATTCCGCATGCGCACACTAAGCTCCGCCTCTGCCTCGACAGTCTCAACATCGATCCTCCGGGTAAAGCTTTCCGCGAGAAAAGAGTGTGATGCTCCCGTGTCGAACAACACTCTAGAGGGATAGCCAGAAACTAGCACGAAGCCTAACACGCATATAACGAATATGAAAGGTCGTAAACAGGTTAAAACTATTAAACGAAACTCTGAACTTTCGTACAT
The DNA here is from genome assembly GCA_033032865.1 of Dactylorhiza incarnata. Lineage (NCBI taxonomy): Eukaryota > Viridiplantae > Streptophyta > Magnoliopsida > Asparagales > Orchidaceae > Dactylorhiza > Dactylorhiza incarnata. The sequence continues at coordinate 23,144,105 of JAWHQI010000011.1, read as the reverse complement.
GTCACCACGTCAGGTTGACGAATCGCTTCCTGCTGCCCGAGGTTGTACGCTCTAGGCTGCACAGGAGGGAAACAGGAAGCACTGGACTCCGCCGCCTTCCCTTTCTCCCCAACACTAGGACCGGAATGCACCGACTGCTCTTGCCTCTACTCTGGCTCAACACCACTCTCGAAATAGACCCGAGCCATGTGGACCACTTTGCCACACTTGTAGCATGTCACTGGCCCCTTGGAACGGAATTCTCCAGAAGCCGCACCGCTCCTCTCTCTAGTCCAAAAAGGATGGGGCTTTTTCTTCCACCAACTTTTCTCAGACTTCCCCTGAGACTTCCCTTGCTTTGCCGCCAAGCCCTTTCGGCGCTGGGTTCGCTCCATATCGTTCTCCAAAGTTTGAGCAGCTTCAACTAGGTCATTGAACCCCGCATTCTTTAAGGCTATCAGAGGTTGCCTTAAATTCTCTCTCAGACCCTGATAGAAGAGATTATCCCTCTCCTCATCGTCTTCCATGGTCGTTCCCGCGTAATGACCCAACCGAGTAAACTCCTACAAGTACTCGTCTACCATCTTCTCGCGCTGCACCAAGTGCAAGAACTGCCGCTGAAGGGCTAACCTCGACGAAGAGGGGATATAGCGCTTCAGGAAGGCATTCCCGAACTCTTCCATGGATGGGGCACGCCCAGGGAAATGATGACCGCTATGATTCACCCACCACAGCTTGGCGTCGCCTTCTAACATAAACGCTACGAACTGGGATTGCTTGTCTTCTGGGGTCTCTGCCGCTTTCAGGAGTTCCTGAATTCTCGCCAACCAATCCTCGGCGTCTGTCAGAGTGCCAACTCCTTTGAACGTCGGAGGATGGAAACTCAGATAGTACTTCATCTGACGATCTTCTTGCCCAACCGCTCTCTCGACTAACGGCTCTACCTGCCTTACTCCAACCTCCGACGTCACAGTTACCGGAGTAACAGGAGTCACAGCCTGCACAACAGGCGTCGCAATCTGTGGCATTGCCGCAGCTTGAGCCGTCACCATTGCCCCTGCTAGCATACGACAAAAGTCTGTCGGGGACACACCCATATTCACAAGGGCTGGGGCCGTTGCAATGCTTGCCGACGGCTCCTCTTGATGCCTCGACGTCCCCGCATCGTCGCCACCATCCTAGCATAAGCAAGAAAAATGAATCAAACTGTTGAAAAACTTGAGGTCCGGAGATGAAGTGAAAAATACGCGGAACACACTTCACAAAACCTTTCACAAGCGTAGCACAACAGTGACAATGAGAAGAACGAATAGTACTATGGTATTGAATATCTCTTTACAATGCGAGGTATACATGACGAGACATGATTCATAAGAATCACGGAGAAGAGAAGCACAAAACACAAGTGTAAAATAAGCCGCAGCGACCTGACACTTGAGACCGCCAGACCGCGCGAACAAACAAGTCGGACTGAAGCCGCTGAGACTGCGCAAACAGAGTACATACCGCACCTGTCAGACTGCAACCCCAGACCGCCAACTCGCTGCTTATTTCTCTGCTGAGAACGAACAAGTCCGCACTTCTTGATCGCCCAGACCGCACGGTCTTGATCAAAGAAGAACCCGCGAACACTGAACAAGAACTGCTTCCTGTGACAAACCGCAACTCAAGATCACCTGGACACTTAAGGCCGCCTGATCAATTGAGTCCGTTGCACAGACCGCGAACACCTAAACATAGTCCGCCCGGACTGATTTATTCAAAGCTGGAAGAAGGAGACAAGCTGACCGCGAGCTGCAAACCGCTTAACCTGCGAACACAGAAACCGGTCAGACTAAATCTCAAACCGCGCGACCTCAAAAGGAGACCGGCACAATCAAGCCAACTTTGAGTTCTTACAGTTCTTGTTATTAATGATGGGCCCTGCACCCCTATTTATAGGCGGGTAGACGGAGGTCATCACCGCACAACTGGGATACAATAACCGCCCATCAGATCGCGAGCGGCCTCGCAAAGTAGACCGCCCGAGCTCGGCATAGCTCACAGCTCCTTTATTAAACCTTGCGGTTATAACCAAACCGCCCGGTCACTGCGGTCTCAAAAATAGACCGCCCGGTCTCCTTCCAAGAACATCTGGCTAACAAGAACAAGTCACCAGACAAACCCGCGCAAGCCGCCCAGATAGAAGAGGCGGTCTCCCAGATCAGACCGCTCAGAAAAAGCCGCTGAGACAAAACCAACCAGAGAACCAACGCAGACTGCTCGGTCTCCAACCTGCAGACCGCCCAACTCAAATCCACTTCCACTTTAAAAATTTAACACTCCCCCTTGAAGTGGGAAGTGGAAGTCAGCCCAAGCAAACTCCGCAATCGACCAAAAGGTCCCTTCGTCAGTGGCTTAGTGAATTTGTCAGCAACATTCTCCTTGCTCTGCACATGCTCCACAATCAGAGATCCCTCCAACACCTTCTCACGAATGAAATGATGATGAATCTCTATGTGTTTCGTACGCGCGTGACAAACTGGATTGTTCACCAGTTTGAGAGCACTCTCGTTATCACCACGTAGCAGAGTATGACCTCCCACCTCCCTATGAATGTCCTCCACAAGCCTCCTAAGCCAGATGGCTTTCTGAGCCGCCAAAGCCGAAGCTTTGTACTCTGATTCCGTGGTAGAGACAGACACAGAATCTTGCTTCTTGCTGCACCATGATATAGCTGTAGAGCCCGTCATAAAGACGTATCCAGACTTTGATCTCCGATCATCCAATTCTCCTCCATAATCAGCGTTCATGTACCCGTGCAAGCAAAAGCCCGAATCTCTCTCGTAGAAGAGACCCAAATCCGAGGTGGACTTGACACATTTCAATATACTCCTAGCCTCCAGAAGATAAGGCTTCCGAGGCTCTGCCATAAACCGACTCACCTTGCCAACTGCATACGCAATATCTGGCCTCGTGATCATCAAGTATATCAAGCTTCCGTCCAAAGCCTGGAACACCAAAGGATCGATAAGAACCTTTCCTTCATCTCGCCGAAGATGAACTCCAACCTCCAGTGGAGTAGAGCTGCACTTCCCCCCTTCCATGCCGAATCTCTTCACGATTCGATCCGCATAGCCCTTCTGGGAAACGAGCATACCGCTCTCTCTCCTCTCCACTTCGAGCCGAAGGAAATGGTGGAGATCGCCCAAATCCTTCATCTCAAATTTGATAGCTAGCTCAGCACGAAGCCTAGCTACCTCCATCTCAGAATTCCCCATGACGATCATATCGTCAACGTACAGCAGCACCAAGACCTGAAGCTCCCCGGTCTTCTTAACAAACAAGCTCGAATCAGAATCAGAAGCAAAGTACCCAGAGAACTAGAGGTATTCTGCGATCTTTCCGTACCACGCCCGAGGCGCTTGCTTCAAGCCGTAAAGAGCCTTTTTGAGCTTGCAAACATATCTTGGGTGCTCTTCGGATACATACCCAGGTGGCTGATCCATGAAGATATCCTTATCAATCTCACCATATAAGAAAGCGTTCTTCACGTCGAGTTGCCAAATCTTCCACCCTTGGCAAGCTGCCAATGCGATCACCTCCCGGACCGAAGTCATCTTGGCAAAGGGGCTAAATGTTTCTTAATAATCCTTGTCACAACCCACATTTTTCCCGAAATATTTACGATATCAGAGCAAAGGGAAAAATACGCGTCGTGATGCCGCGTCCTGCAGGGGACAACTACAGACGCTCAGGCAAGCACTCTAAACGAACATCTTGTAAGAAAAATAGGTAATTTTAGTTTAAAACAATAACTTTTGATATATCACTATTGATTTCGAGACCGTGTCCCTCGGTCATGTAGCCTACAAAGCCACCAATAGAAAATATACATACGCAGCAGAAAAATAGATTCATTTATCTTATTAAAGCACGGAGACCAAGCTGGTCACCGAGGCTATCGCACATCTAGATTTATTATATATATATATATATAAGAAAACATTTGGTACGACTTTCAAAATAGATGCTACATAATAATAAAAGACATGATGTGCAATTTTATCACAATAGCCAAATAACTAACATCCTACACATTTCCCAGAGAATAAGGGTATCATCTATCTCAAAATAATGCACAAGTAGCAGCATAAGACAAGTAAACTGGGATAAAAACCACGCGGGCGCCAACAACTGACACGAACCCGCAGGAAAGAGAGAAGACAATCCAAAAGAGACGGCTTCAGCCAACAAAAGAAAACTACATCCTCACCTACAAGGGAGGAAAGGCCTCGACAGGGGAACTGAAAGACCCCGCTCTGACTCCGGCGACAGCTAAAAACCTGAACCTGAGGCATTCATAAGAAAAGAACGCCTCAGCCCAAAGGGTGCAAGAAAACAACATGGCTATCAGTAAGAGCTGGCAAGGTAACCATTAGCATAAACCGGTCTGAAAGGAGTATATATGTGTATATATATGTATATATACACACTTATATAGCAATTTCAGCAGTAGTACATTAAGAAGAGCCCGCATAGAACTAACCCGATAAGCAAGTGCATAACCAAATTTAGCACATAGAGCAAAATGAACCAGTGGTGGCGGACCCAAACAATGTCACTATCCACTCACATAAAGGGGGCGTTCACCCCCAAATAAAAGAGACGCCGTGGTGGTGGTCTCATTGTCCTGCCAACCACTATTAAAAGAACTGTGATGGAGGACCCCATTGTTCCCTTTACCCATCCTTCCAGTTCAAACAAGTCCATCCATATCCACTGTGGTGGTGGCCTCATTGTCCAACCAACCCACAATCCAATATTAAAAACAACATTCTTACTTTACAACTAGATCTCACCCTAAGCTGCAATGTGGATTAGTACAAAGAGAAAATAAATGACCTTAACAACTGGGCTACTCGTGTGAGAGTATAAATGACCTTATAACTTAACCAACGCTTAAGTATAATTGATGAACATGACATCCATATTCTCTTATAACCATGGCCACACAACCAAAGCAATTCAATGCCATATAACAAGAATAAGCTTGAACTATGAATCGATTACACAAACTTAAATTATATAGACATGCAACCTGAAGTCGACCCACAAGTTATATAACAATAATTGAACATAATATCGAGAATAGCTTCCTAAAATCTTTTATATATACAACACCCTGAAACCAAAGAAAATATCATATATAGCCCCCCCCCCCCCCCCTGAAATTTCAGTTGCATACAGCATTCCCCAAACCGGAATAGATTTATATATAGCCCCATAAATTTTATATGCATACAGCAGCCTCTAAAGTCAAGATTCATGCAAACCAGTCCCAACATAATTCCAACAAGGATGTTGCAAAGCAGCCCCAAAATAAAACCAAACAGGATAGTTATATAGCAGCCTCAGAAAAATCGAGATTTATACAAACCATGGCCAAAGAAGTATAATCCAGCAACATCCCCAAAATAAACCCCAACAAGGATAATTATGTAGCAGCCTCAAAGAAAAATCGGGATTATGCAACTAACGCCAAAGGAGTATAATCTAGCAGCAGCCCCAAAATAAATCCCAACAAGGATAATTATATAGCAGCCTCAGAGAAAAATCGGGATTATGCAACTAAGGCCAAAGGAGTATAATCTAGCAGCAGCCCCAACATAAACCCCAACAAGGATAATTATATAGCAGCCTCAAAGAAAAATCGGGATTATGCAACTAAGGCCAAAGGAGTATAATCTAGCAGCAGCCCCAAAATAAATCCAGCTTAAAACGACAAACCATAAACCATCTCAATCAAGGGACGGAGGGGGAAGAAGGAGAGGCGGTTTTCTTGCCTGAATCGGGAGCCGACACCACTCGCCGAAGCAAGAACCACGGCCGAGAGGCTTCACGACCACTGCCGAAGCCAACGAGAACCCTCCGCAACCCCGCTCCGGCGATGAAACAAGCCCAGAAAATCTTGAACCCTCCTCCTCCGAAGGCTCCGGCGCCTTGCGACACCCGCCCGGCGGAACCCTACAGCGAGACAACGCTAGAAGAATTCACGGGAAGGGGGAGAATGGGAACAGCTTGCCAGATATCTTAATACATACATATATATATATATGTTGGTTCTTGTGGCGCCCTTAGAGGGGGGTGAATAAGGGCTAAAATTTACTTTGAAAATTTTCTAATATATTATGATAATTTTAACGGATAAACAAGTAGATTTTTAGACAACCCAAATAAACACTTAGAAAATCATAAGAAATTGGAAATCAAATTTATTTCCACAAGTGATGAATACAAAGGATTGTCGATCTTAATAAAGCTTAAAATCAAGGCTATAATAAAAATAAACTTTTAACAATTTGTGTTTACCAATCCTTCTACCAAGGATCGGAAGGCTATCACTTGTCTCTCTCTAGACCAAGCCCAAGCCTATCCTCTAAATCTTCCCTAGATCTAGACGTAGCACACAAGGCCACGATTTCCCACCAAGCCACGCAAGGACTTGGATGCTCCGCACAAGGAAGCGATTTTTCCCTAAGCCACGCAAGGACTTAGACGCTCCGCACAAGGAGCGATTTTCCCTACCAATACAAAGTAAAATGTATATAAATGAAAATACAAGATAAAATAAGAACTCCCTAGAAATTCAGATCTCTGAAAGGAAGGTTGAAGCCTCGAGATGATCGTTGATGTAGAAGCGCGTCCGATCTCGTCTTCAATTTCAAACCTTCTCAGCATAAATGGGAGTTCATGAGGTTCTGGAGCTCTCTGGATGGAATGCACTCAGGAAGGGACTTAGAATCTTCAAAGCTTTTAATGCACGAACAAAAGGAGCCAATTTATAGAATTTCGCTGTCGCCTAGGCGACATCAGCTGTCCAAAATTTTCGACAGCGCAAAACTGTCGGTCGTGGTGCTGTCATGGGCAGTTGTTGTAACCTCCGAGCTGTCGCCTGGGCGACATCGATGTCGGATTTCCGAGAGCTCAAAACGGCCTTTCGTCGTGCTGTCGTGGGGGAAGTAGTTGTAACTTCTCTGCTGTCGCCTGGGCGACATCAGCTGTCGCTTGGGCGACATCAGCTGTCGCCTGGGAAACAGCTCCTCTTCATTTTTGATGTCCGAAACTACTCCAGAATGTATATTGAGTCGTTCTCATCTCCGAAATGTGGTGGCACGTTCTGTAACTCTTCCTGGATTGAAAGTTATGGCCATTTTAAGATCAGCACACAAAACTCATCCAACCTGAGACTTGTCGTTCTCGGATCATGCCCATGAACGAGGACTTGTCTCCTCATTGAACCTGTACAACCTGACAACTATAAACACACAAAAGACTAGATCAAATACAACACGGTATTTGTTATTCTCAAACCAAGAGATGCGGAAAGCAAGCTCCAACAATCTCCCCCTTTTGATAATAACAAATACCCATATGAGAAATTAGTGAGTTTATAGATAAGTGCGATAAAAGATATGCATGAATAAAAGGTTTACTGCGTGATAGATTTTACTCCCCCTAAATATCTATGTCACTAGATTTCTCATTTTATTCTCCCCCTTTTGTTATTACCAAAAGTGGGTTGTCATGATCGAGCAATATCACTCCCTCTACATTGACGATTTCCATGAAAACTTTTTAATATACTCACCCTAAATTGTATTCTCCCCCTAAATGTATGCTCCCCTAAATGTTATAATTAATTGCAATGGTGCATTCTGAAAAATTGAGATTAGTAAGAGATTTCTTGAATTTATATTTCTCCCCTTTTTTGATATTATCAAAAGTTATTTTGAAATAAAGAATGAATAATTATGAAGAAATAATAAATATGGGAGTATATAAGAGTAATAGATTTTATGTCGAGAAGAAAAATAGGATGCAATCAAAAGCTTGTTAAATACTACTTGTTGAGAAAAATATAAGCATGATGTAACATAAAGTAGTAAGCAACATAGCTAACATGATAAAGTAAGCATTCTATTTTAAGATACCACTTGCTTAAAGGAAAACACAGTGTTAAAAATAATAAGCACTCTTAAACATAAACATCATTTTAGAAGATAAAACCATATAAAGGATAATGAGTTTTAAATTTGAAAAGTTGATGTTTGAGTTAAAGATTGAAGAGATGCTATTCCATTAAGAAAAAAATTGCAAGCATGATTTCATAATATCAAGAAAAGATACACAAACTACAATGTAATAAAATTCTCATTTCAAGTAAACATAAACATTGTAGCGGTCATGCTTTGTTATCTAGTGCATTTACTTAAGTTTGTAGAGATTTGAGTAGATGAGCATTAGGATCCAATTCTCATGAGTAGAAGTTTTATGATAGATAATGATGTGTACAAAGTAGTGTTTTGATAAAGTATACAAGTGAATCAATCAAAAACTCATGACATATATAATGAAATAACACAACATTAAAATACACAAATAATATTACTTCCACACTATTTCAATGCACATGAATAAATAGTACAACTACCAAGGTGCTCTGCACACACAATGCTTATTAAGACTTATCAGGGTGCAAAGTAGTGCTTGGGGGATCACTTTTATACTTTTTAGCTTTATTTTCAAAAAAAAATTTTGTGATCCGGTGTACTAAAGAGAAGTGGTGTATAAATTGTTTGCTACAAGACACTTTACAATTCTTAGCCAAGGTGCTCAACCTCACAATGCTCATTAAGACTTATCAGGAGGGTGAGTAGTGCTTGGTGGAGTTTTCCTTGTCATTTATTATTGCTTTTTAGTTTAGTGACTAAGGACTCCGAATTCACTTGTTTTGCAAACATAGCATTTTAAACCACATTTCTCTAAAGAATAAGTGCATGAAAGACAAAGAATTGTAATAACCAATTCAATGTTGTGTAGGTAATCTATTTAGGCATTTAATTATTTATGTTATTACACTACACAATCATGTAAGAATAAGATTGTAAACACATGTAGGTTATCAAAAATAAGTGAGTGAATGAATCATTATCAAACATAATACATTACTCATACTTAGAGGCATGCTAAACATTTCTACACATGTTTATCTACAATCAATTTCATTGCACATAACAAGATAATTCTTAAGGCATGACAAATACAAAATAATGTTTTTTAAGAAACTTGAAAGTTAAATTAAACATTGTATTTAATCTTTAATTGATATAATTAATCATCCATCCTTGACAATGGCAATGAATAACAATCAGTTTTTTTTTATATAAATTTTTGAATTTTTTTTATATATGCACAAAACAATAAACACACACAAAGAAAAACATATTTTTGTTCTTTGAAATTGTTTTGTAATTTTGTATTTGTTTTTTTATATATATTCTCTGGAACTCATAGAAGTCTTTAATAGCCCTTTCAGTAAATGATATTCTATGCCAGAGAAATAAACAAAAATAATGTATGAGAAACTACATATATATATATATATATATATATTTACAAGAAATAAAATTTTGTTTTAAAAGGAATAAAAAGATAAACTTTTTACAAACACACAAAATATTAAAATAATACCAGAAATAATTCAAAACACAAAAAAAATATTTTGGAGCAAAGGAGCTAACGCCAGGCATTAACTTCTTAACGCCAAAACAGAACTGCATTTCTTGATGTTTTGAAAAATATTTTTCTCAATTCATTTGTATTATAAAGAGACCTTTCTTCAGTTGAAATTTTAGAGTATATTGATTAGATTTGAAGGCTCTTTTAGCATGTATTTGGTGATTTTTCAAATACTTGTGTTTGGTAAAATCATTAAAGCTCGAAATATTAAAATATGCAAACACATGATGCAATGTTAGAATAAATAAAAAAAATATGCATGATTTATGTATAAAGAGTGAGATAATGTTCATGCAATGAATATAATATAAGTATATCTAAGATCAAGAGACCTTAACTACATGACAACACTCTAGCCCCGTACTAAGTGACGGATGGGCATGAGGAGCTGCACACATGTCGTAGGTTGGGGTGTTAATCCCATATGCATACAAAAGACGACGCTCAACCTAGCACTCTTTCCCCCCAGTGCCTCTCAAGGCCCCACTGGAACCCTCCCCGGTTAAGGACAAGAAATGACTTAGAGGTTAGGTCTCTAATGCACACAATCCTACGCCCTCGCTATTGTGAGACACATGTCATAGGTTTATTGATTATAGATATACTAAGCGTGTAAGCCTTAAATATATTAACTGTGTTATAATTTCATGATTAGTTTTGGATTTACAATTTTATCGAAGATTGTTGATTTTAAATCCATTTAGAAAAGTTTTATTCATGCAAATAACTACAAAGGAAAAAAATATGATTTTCATATTTTAATGATATAATTTACTTTAGCATTGCAAGATATAACTAGCATGAGCATTGATTTCTATCTATGGTACGTGATAATGCTAGTGTGATAAACTAGGACAACATGGTGCAAAGCTAAGTAAAGATGGACAAATATAAGATTGAGTTGCATGTATTCAAACATAGAGTTTTGAATTTTCATAGACCTAGAAAGAAGTGACAATTCTATTTGATTTCATCTTGTTGATATCAAGTTAATTCATAGGTCTAAAGATAATGAGATTCATGCAAACGATAAAGATGCACATCACACACACAAAACAAGATATGAAACTAAAATACCAATTGCAATCATATATTTCATAATTCCTAAGGTTGATAGAATTAGTTGATTTAAGATAGGTCTTGATGGATCATGAATTATGATATATGATTATGGTGAATTTTAGCATAGGATATTAATAGATCATGGTGGTGATTGTGAAATCATATTCATCATTTTTGTAAATTTTCTTTTTGATTTTATTTTTAGAAATTAGACAAAACAAATACAAGGTATTTGACAACAATGATAGTAAAAATAATTTTTTAGAGAAAATCAGAATTTTTAGGAAAATATGTTACCGCCAGCGTTAGTGATAACGCCTGGCGTTAGCAACAGAGTTACTATATTTGATTTAAAACACATTGTTTTTGATATTATTTGATTCTGATTTTTCTCGATTATGATTTTCAATATAGGGGCTATTATATGTAACAACGAAAAATAGACAAATATGCAATTAGTTGCGCATTTAATATTTTAGCCTAAGACCCCTAATTTTGAAAGTAATTTCATTAGTCTTGATAATATCATTTAGAAAATTTAGCATTCAATTTATAATGATAATATAAGACATTTATAGGCAAAGGATTTAAAAAGGATAAAACAAAAAGAAAAGATAGATCACTTACAAATTATGACTTTATGTTTAATTTAATTCAATTTTGATTTGATAAACATTAGACTTAAAATGTAAAAGTCATATTTCATAATATATTTAAGTGACCTTAGCGTGTTGGCTCAAAAATAAGAAAACAAACAAAAGAAAAAACAATTAAGCATAACATGAAGTAGAGAATTGATATTTCATTTTTAATTGTTTCTACTTCATGCAAATGATAGGATACTAATGAATAAGAGATTTAGGTATCCAAAGGGGACCATGAGGGATGGTTCCTTTGGGTACCCAAATATGACATGATGATTTTTTAGGAGATAAGGATAAATGAGCTCTTTCTATTAAAGTTGATGTGTCATTTTTCTTTAAGGGTCTCCATTCATACCTTGGTTGTTTATCTTTAAAATTCATATTATGATTATGTGACATCTTTATATGATTGTATTTGTTTGAAAAATAATTCATTTGAGATTTATGCTTATTCAAATTATTTTTCAAAATTGATTGATGTTGATAATCATAATGAATTTTATTATATGGATTCTTTGAAAATTTATAAGAGTGATTGTCTTTCTTTAGAATTGAATGTTGAAAGAGTGAGTTACAAAATGTTTTAAATGATTGGTCCTTATTTAGATGATTTTCATTTCCACTCTTTCTTATAGACCTACTCTTATAATATGAAGTTAAGCTTTTAGACTTTTGAAAATTTGATAAACTAGAAAAAAGAGATTTTTCATTATATGGAAATTTTTGAATAATCATTTTTAATGATTCTAGTTTATCCTTTAAATTATCATTTTGTTTTATCAATTTTTCATTATGTTCTTTTGAAATTAAAAGTCCTTTTTCTAAAACCTTGAGTTCTTCTTCAAAAGAATTATAATCAAAACAAGGTTTAGCATTTTCAATTAAAGAGCATGAACAAGAATTTGAAACATCAATATAAGATTCTACTTTAGTGTTTGCTTTTAAAGTTTTATTTTCTAAACGTAATTTGGAATTAGCATGTTTCAACTTTGAAATTTTACGTTTAGCAAATTTAAGCACACGAAATGTAGAAATAGAATTAGTTACTAAAAGAGAAGATTTAGATTTTCTTACCTTGCTATAGTTTCCGTCTTCTCTTTTGCTTGATGTTTTGCCATCAACTGAGTCCAATATTGTGACATTGTCTTCTTCATCTTCCTCTTCCAAACAAGAGTGTCCATCATCCTTTCCGCTTGATGAGCATTCTATGGATCCATCCTTTGTGTAGCTTTCTTGAATATTTGCATAGGCTTGCATATTCTCCGGTTCTTGTGAATGTTCCGTACCTGTAGAAGGAGAATCATAAGTTCTTTCAAGAAAACTCCAAATTTCATATGCGGTAGGTAAAGTATAAATAAGTTTGAAAATATTTTGGTCTAACGCACAAAATATACTATTCATAGATTTTGCATTTAAAATAATTTCGTTTCTAGTTAGTACGCTAGATGGCTTTTTAATAGTAATATTCCAAACTTTTCCATCTAAGGCCTTAAGAAAATTTTTCATTAATATTTTCCACCCTTTAAAATTTTTGCCCATAAATAAAGGTGGTGATAATATTTTTTCATTTATATTAAAATTTTCCCCACTACTAGAAGCGAGATCATGATCAAGAGACGCCATTATTCCCGGTTGTTAAGCCGATTTGGAATAACCTCGCTCTGATACCAATTGTTGGTTCTTGTGGCGCCCTTAGAGGGGGGGGGGGGTGAATAAGGGCTAAAATTTACTTTGAAATTTTTCTAATATATTATGATAATTTTAACGGATAAACAAGTAGATTTTTAGACAACCCAAATAAACACTTAGAAAATCATAAGAAATTGGAAATCAAATTTATTTCCACAAGTGATGAATACAAAGGATTGTCGATCTTAATAAAGCTTAAAATCAAGGCTATAATTAAAATAAACTTTTAACAATTTGTGTTTACCAATCCTTCTACCAAGGATCAGAAGGCTATCACTTGTCTCTCTCTAGACCAAGCCCAAGCCTATCCTCTATATCTTCCCTAGATCTAGACGTAGCACACAAGGCCACGATTTCCCACCAAGCCACGCAAGGACTTGGACGCTCCGCACAAGGAAGCGATTTTTCCCTAAGCCACGCAAGGACTTAGACGCTCCGCACAAGGAGCGATTTTCCCTACCAATACAAAGTAAAATGTATATAAATGAAAATACAAGATAAAATAAGAACTCCCTAGAAATTCAGATCTCTGAAAGGAAGGTTGAATCCTCGAGATGATCGTTGATGTAGAAGCGCGTCCGATCTCGTCTTCAATTTCAAACCTTCTCAGCATAAATGAGAGTTCATGAGGTTCTGGAGCTCTCTGGATGGAATGCACTCCGGAAGGGACTTAGAATCTTCAAAGCTTTTAATGCACGAACAAAAGGAGCCAATTTATAGAATTTCGCTGTCGCCTGGGCGACATCAGCTGTCGGAAATTTCCGACATCGCAAAACTGCCGGTCGTGGTGCTGTCATGGGCAGTTGTTGTAACCTCCGAGCTGTCGCCTGGGTGACATCGATGTCGCATTTCCGACAGCTCAAAACGGCCTTTCGTCGTGCTGTCGCGGGGGAAGTAGTTGTAACTTCTCTGCTGTCGCCTGGGCGACATCAGCTGTCGCTTGGGCGACATCAACTGTCGCCTGGGCGATAGCTCCTCTTCATTTTTTTTCTGTCCGAAACTACTCCAGACTGTAGATTGTGTCGTTCTCATCTCCGAAATGGGGTGGCACGTTCTGTAACTCTTCCTGGATTGAAAGTTATGGCCATTTTAAGATCAGCACACAAAACTCATCCAACCTGAGACTTGTCGTTCTCGGATCATGCCCATGAACGAGGACTTGTCTCCTCATTGAACCTGTACAACCTAGCAACTATAAACACACGAAAGACTAGATCAAATACAACACGGTATTTGTTATTCTCAAACCAAGAGATGCGGAAAGCAAGCTCCAACAATATATATTTTATATATGTTTATTTCTTTGTATATACATAAGAGTATTTTTCCCATACGCACTTATACGCAATATCCTAGCATCAAACTCACCGGACGGCGACGATCAAGAAACGGTAACGCCCTCTGCATTAATGCCACGCAATGGTAACATTCATATTTAAACTATCAACATTACCATAACTCTACTTAGAAGACTATAAGGAAATTCTGGGGCGTTACAATCCTCCCCATACTTCTGAGAGAAACCTCGAGCTACAAGGCGAGCCTTATACCGCTCAATACTTCCGTCAGCCTTCTTCTTCAGCTTGAAAACCCACTTGCAAGTCACCGGAGTAACCCCCTCAACCTTAGGCACCAAGTCCCAAGTCTCATTCTTCTTGAGGGCAGCCATCTCTTCATCCATGGCTCCTTCCCACTCCTTGACTCCAACGGTGTTTTCATAACAAGATGGCTATCTCTCATCCAGGGGACCTGCGAAGAAACATGAGACAAAGCTCACCAAGTTCCCGCCCGTATACCGATCAGGTGGAATAATGGTCCTCTTGGACCTCCTCAGAGCTTGACTCTGAACCACCTCTTCTACTGCAGCTTCTGGACTAGCTCTTCTCTCAGGTAAAAATGGAGCCTCGCTCCCCCTGCTTCCAGAACCTGAAGCACCTGATCCTGATCTAGTAATACAAGGAGCACCTGGAGAAACAGGTAACTCCACCAGAACTTCCCGTGCAGCTTCCACTGGTCCACCTTCTTCCCTGCTTCCTTGTAACTCAACAGAAGAGTTACCTTGGTATGACGTCAGCTCATCAAATACCACATCTCTTGAGACCACATATCTCCATGTCCCAGGATCCATGCATCTCCACCCTTTCTTCCGGTCATCGTAACCGACGAAGACTAGCTTCCTTGCCTTAGCATCTAGCTTCGTTCGAAGGGCATCCAGAACATGCACATAGCAGGTAGAACCGAACACTCAAAAATGTTCCACGCTTGGCTTCTCCTTAAACATCAACTCATGAGGGGTCTTCATGTTGATGGGGCTGAGAGGCATCCGGTTGATAACATAGGCTGCACAAGACATTCCCTCTGCCCAGAAGGACTTTGGGATACTCTTGGCATGAAGCCGACATTTGCAAGTCTCCGTCAGGTGACGGATATTCCGCTCTGCAACTCCGTTCTATTGTGGAGTGTGAGCACAAGAAAGCTCCCTTTGGATGCCATGCTTCCTGCAGAAGCTAAAGAACTCCTTGGAGGTGAACTCCCCTCCATTGTCTGTTCTGAACTTCTTCACTCGCAGGTTTAGCCGACCTTCCACCAGCTCCTTGAACTCCACAAATCTTTCGATCGCCTCTGACTTCTCCTTCAGAAAATACACCCAAGTATATCTGGTGAAGTCATCAACCAAGATTAGCATATACCTGCTAACTCCAAGACTGGCAGTGTTGGTAGGTCAAAACAGATCAACATGGATGCACTCCAATGTTCTTTTACATCTGCTTTGTGATTTATCAAATGGAAAGCGCTGAGCTTTACCAAACTGACAACCTGCACAAACATGACCATCCCCAAAAGATGACAAGCTAGGCAGACCTTTCACCAGGCCTCTACCTGCCATAGCTTTCAGCTTATCCATTCCAACATGCCCAAGCCTTTCATGCCAGATAGCAGCGCTATCGTTAGCCCTCATCTTATCAACAGAGGAACTTGTTGAAAGAATAAACAAGTCCTTCACCCGTCTTCCAATATGAGTGACTTCAGCTTTCACCGCTGAAACGTTTCGGAGAAATTTCACTTCTGTTGGACCAAATAGAATGTCATAGCCAGCGTCCACCGCATTGGTCACCGAGAAGAGGTTTTTCTTCATCCCCGGAACATGATGGACACTCTTCAATGTAAGAGTACCTCTATCATCGTTCAATGAAACCACACCCTCCTTCTCAACTGCATGAATAGTTTTGTCAGCCGTAATGATAGCATCATTACCTGTATATGTCTGCAACGAGGAGAACTTCGACTCATCCCCAATGAGGTGATGACCACACCCAGAGTCCACAATCCAATCGTCTTGATAGTTGATGGAAGTCATGGACCGAACACACGTGCCCGTCATGAAAGCTCCTCCACCACCCCAACTACCTTCTGAATTAGAACCAGCCTCCTCCTTCCCTGCAGCATGCCTCGACTGAAGATTGACCTTGCAGTCCCTTTTGAAATGACCAACCTTATTGCACCTGAAGCATCTAGGTCCTTCTTGCTTCTTCCCACCACGCTTAGGAGCACAGCTCCTCTCATGTTGATACGAAGTAGATGGACCATCATCTCCAGATGACTTCTTCTTTTTCTTGTCCCATTTCTTCTTCTTGCCAAAGAACAGAACTTCGCCTTCTCCCCCAGAGACCAACATTCCAACCATTTTCTTTGCCAAACTTTCCTGCGAAGCAAGTATGTTTTTCAGCTCCACCAATGAAGGTTGATTGGCCCAGCCTTGAATAGAAGTAACAAAGGCAACATACTCCCTCCGCAAGCCGCGGATTATGCGCCTCTTCAGCTTAGCTTCTGAGATAGGCTCATCCGGGTCCAAAGCCGATATCTCTGCGCAGAGGTTCTTCATCTTCAAGAAGAACGTAGAAATGGACTAATCTCCTTGAGTTGCTTTTGCCAACTCATTCTCCAAGTACTGTAGCATCGCTACATTCTTCTTATTGAACAAGCCATCCAAGTCTGTCCAAATCTCAGCAGTTGATCCGCATCCAATGATGTGATCAAACAACTCTAGAATGATAGCCCTCTTGAGAGTGAACTCTGCTTTAGCATTCGTTCTTCTCCAAGCCTTCACGAGCTCAGCATTCCCATCAGCAGGAACCACAGCTTGTCTAGCTTCTCCTCCAACAACCTCCCATAAGTCCTCGCCAAGAAGATAGTTCTCCATGCAAGAATTCCACTTCTTGAAGTTAGTCTGCGTAAGGAGCTCAATACCGAGACCTCTAGCATATCCTCCTTCCATTGCTATCCCACTGATTGCTACCACTTGAGAAACCCGAGAGAAGTATCAGCACTATCAACTTCACAACCTCAGCAACCTGCCTCTGATACCATGTTGAAAAACTTGAGCTCCGGAGATGAAGTAAAAAATACGCGGAACACACTTCACAAAACCTTTCACAAGCGTAGAACAACAGTGACAATGACAAGAACGAATAGTACTATGGTATTGAATATCTCTTTACAATGCGAGGTATACATGGCGAGACATGATTCATAAGAATCACGGAGAAGAGAAGCACAAAACACAAGTGTAAAACAAATCGCAGCGACCTGACACTTGAGACCGCCAGACCGCGCGAACAGACAAGTAGGACGGAAGCCACTGAGACCGCACGAACAGAGTACATACCGCACCTATCAGACCGCAACCCCAGACCGCCAACTCGCTGCTTATTTCTCTGCTGAGAACGAACAAGTCCGCACTTCTTGATCGCACAGACTGCACGGTCTTGGTCAAAGAAGAACCCGCGAACACTGAACAAGAACTGCTTCCTGTGACAAACCGCAACTCAAGACCGCCTGGCCACTTAAGTCCGCCTAATCAACTGAGTCCGTTGCACAGACCGTGAACACTTAAACACAGTCCGCCTGGACTGATTTATTCAAAGCTGGAAGAAGGAGACAAGCTGACCGCGAGCTGCAAACCGCTTAACCTGCGAACACAGAAACCGGTGAGACTAAATCTCAAACCGCGCGACCTCAAAAAGAGACCAGCACAATCAAGCCAACTTTGAGTTCTTACAGTTCCCGTTATTAATGACGGGCCCTGCACCCCTATTTATAGGCGGGTAGACGGATGTCGTCACCGCACAACCGGGATACAATACCCACCCATCAGATCGCGAGCATTCTCACAAAGCAGACCGCCCGAGCTCGACATAGCTCACAACTCCTTTATTAAACCTTGCGGTTACAACCAAACCGCCCGGTCACTGCGGTCTCAAAAATAGACTGTCTGGTCTCCTTCCAAGAACATCTGGCCGACAAGAACAAGTTGCCAGACCAACCCGCGCAAGCCGCCCGGACAGAAGAGGCAGTCTCCCAAATCAGACCACTCAGAACAAACCGCTGAGACAAAACCAACCAGAGAACCAGCGCAAACCGCGCGGTCTCTGCGGTCTCCAACCTGCAGACCGCCCATCTCAAATCCACTTCCACTTCAAAAATTTAACACAAACTCTATTCGCAAGACTCGAACGCAAGGACACTCATGGTCCCGCAAGGTACTCCTATGTGGACAATCTCTTAACGCGATCCGAACACGCTAAACCTTAACAAGAACGCAAACCTAGCTTTGATTTCAAATTGCAACACCTCCCCTGCAATGACTATATAATATTGGTCCTGCCGGGACCCCACAGCAGATAATCACCACAGCTTTAGTATTAAAAGTGATATAGATCTAACCATCTCAAAACTTAGAACCAACACAGCGGAAACTTCAAATAAACCACAGAAGTTGTCTACATCTACATAAGAGTACTACGGCCTTAAAGCCTTACAAAACTCATACTCAAGTCAAAACAAACAGTGCATAGAAATGTCCAACAGATCATCACAATCCTAAGCTACCTCAGCATGCAAGTCGGAGCAGGGAAAGACATCATAGTCAAACAAGAAAGCATGAAAAGTAACCTTCATGAAGCTTATGCCTTTCTGGCCGGCGAGCTAGGTCCATCCTGCGATCCTTGCCCTGCATCCAAATCACAAAGAATGGTATAACGAGGGTCAGCTTTGGCTGACCAATAACGGTGTAACAACACCCCTCCTCCCGGCCATCCTAGCGGACCCCGGGGAACTACATCACCCTGCAAGTCAGCACTTTGTATGCAAATGTAATAAACAGTATTAACATAAACACGACAGGCATGGGAGTCACAATCATCATCCACGTTTCTATGTTGAGCAATAAAAGTATGGGGATCTAGCAATGCAGCATGTATGCAAACCTGGGTTTCACCCAAGGCACCCTATGGCGTGTATGCTTCTAACATAACAACACATATCAACATTTCATAACAAACCAAGGGTACTTATCATTCCCCCCATGGGCGTACAAGCCCAAGGCCAAGAACTCCACTGAGACCTCACCCCGTACATGGCTCATCTTGCCAATGGGCACATCATCATACTTGTTCTCGCCACAATCACTAAGCCAAAAGCCAAGAACTCCACTGGGACCTCACCCCTTACATGGATCATCTTGCCAACAGGCACACCAGCATACTTGTTCTTGTCAGTTAGCCCAGAAGGGGACTTGTCTTACCGGGACACTCTCCCCACATGAATCCAAGCATTCACGGGCTAGCCAGCCGACCACAAAGACAAAGCCACGCCTTTACATGCACATAACATTTACCCTTTCCAAACCAACATTCATTCTCACACGAACATAAGGGCAACACATACGACGTTTTCATCGTCATCGGATTTCTAGCAAAATCCCTAAAATACACGTTAAGCAACATCACCGAATCGGACCACGGGTCACGATTTCGACTTCACCCAAAATGCCTAATCCACTAACGGAGCGGATCTCTAGTGCAAAATCATGTCGGGGACGGACTCAATCAACCTGATGGTTCTTCTTGAACCAAGGCGATCCAAACCCCTCTCATTTGAGAGATCCGGTGCCATAAAATTTCAGAAAAGAGAAAGTAAAAGCATAGATGTCATGCACGCATCCTAAAACTGGGAGGATAGATGTCGTTACCCTAAGAGTTCTCTTCCTCGCCATGGATCGGTTGAAAGGCACAGATAGAAAGAAGAGCCTTCTAGTCCTCTCCACGGATCTGGTCTCTGATCGGCAAACGGAGCTCCGGTGCTCCAATAATGGCGGATCTAGCCTTCTTCTTCCTCCAAGCCCTACCTATCTTCTACGCCTCCAAAAGAACAAAGGACTTAACAAAAAGAGAATAGAACTTCTCTACCCTAAATAAAACCTCAGGACGCACTTATCTAGACCGTAGGATCAAGATTCAAACAGATCAGACGTCCAGGAAATGCTACTTACGGAACAGGTTCCAGCTAACGCCCGTGTTAGCGCTAGCGCCCGCGTTAGCTCTTCGTCAAACTCCCTTCGATGAACTCCCTTCGTTAAACTCCGGCGTTAGCTCTTCGTCGAACTCCCTTCAACGAACTCCAGCGTTAGCGCTAACGCCTGCGTTAGCTCCTCAACGAAGTCCCCTTCGACGAAGCCAACTCAACGACCCGACGATTCTGAACTCTCTCTTCGTCGAACTCCCTTCGACGAACTCCCTTCGTCGAACTCCCTTCGATGAACTCCCTTCGACGAAGCCAACTCAAGGCCCGACGGTTCTGACTCTCTCTTCGTCGAACTCCCTTCGACGAACTCCCTTCGTCTAACTCCCTTTGACGAACTCCCTTCGCAATCCCGACGGGGAGCTAACGCCTGCGTTAACACCTAACGCCGGCGCTAGCTCCCAGATACAGAAAACCTGTACCATCCTTAGGCATTCTAGCCTCCGCGCTCAGCGAGACCTGGGGTATTACACCCCCCCCCCCCCATCCAAGGCAGGCAGAGCATGGCGAGCAATAAGAGGAGGTCGTTATAAGCTTCAACCAAAAGCACCTCCACAGAGGGTTGGACTTTGCCTTGCATGCGAGTATCGACAACCCAGCCTGTGAGTTAAGGAGGGCGTTAATAAGCCACCGCATCCCATTCAACATCTTGTTCATGGCAACCGTGGTACAATACAAACTCCTTGGTGGGAACCTCAAGCTCAGCGCAAGCAGCGCAGAACTCCCGGACGGAATGGTAATATCCACCATAGGAGTCATCATCCTCCCCGTCCACGTGGGAGCACTCCCAGAACTGGTCCAGTACAACGTCCAATTCGCCATCGCAGAAGCAGATTCACCATACGACACAATATTCGGGAGCATCCTACTCGACGCCCTCCAGCATGATGCCTCCATGGTAGGACGCATGGCAAGCAAAGGGAAAATCCTCCAAAAGTCAGTTTGGAGTCTCAGCGCTGTAGCAGTCAAAGTTCCTTGGATCATAAATGGGCCGTCACGGAGCCCAAGCCCTGAGAAAGACTACCGATGGTTGCAGATCTCACTTAATAATAAATTTCCAAGTCAAACGAACCTATCAATTGTAATAAATAAGATATCCATATCTTATGTCGTATTCCAAAGGATCCCTTCAATTACTCGTACTCACTTCTCATCAATTATCTACCAAGCGAATTAAGAGTGGTTTTCTTATCGAGAAACAAAATTTAAACTGAGTTACCTATTAATAAAAACAATAAATTGCGATAGAAAGAACTGATGATTAAAGGATAGCGTTTGGATGTAGAGAACACATAGATGAAGCAATAGATCCTTGACGCCACTACTTCAAATTCTCAAAACCTAGTCAACCGAGAAGATACAAATATAATTAACTTCTCTCTCGAGCAAGTTAATACTAAGGTAAGGTTGAATGATTAGGATTTCCCCTAAATCAAAACTCCTTCACTTGCTTTAAACACGAATAAACGTTTATCTTAAAACACGAAAGAATATCGCAAGCTATCTCTAACATTGCGATCAATTCCTTTCATTCATGCAAGATTTAGACATGCTAAGAATTTCTCAATCTCAAAGGATGAAATCACACAAGAATTACAATTCCGGAAAAATATAATTCGACACAATTGAATTGCGTGAACAAATTAACAAAAGGTTGAGAGATTAAAAGAAGAGATCATTCAAAACATTTAAAACATCAACTTATGGTTCTTACATCCAAACGCTAAAAAGAGATTAGTTCCGCATCATCTTTTCTAAACAAAAATTAAGTTCAAACACAAAATCAAAATTAGAGATCATACTCAAGTCCCCTTTGCTCTTCTTCCTTAACAATCTTCAAACTTCAGAAAACTCCAGCCCTTCCAAAACTAATTTCTTCAGCCACCCTTCTTTCTTCTATAGTTTGTGTTGAAAAAGGAAAGAAAATAGATGAACACGGCCTTGCACGCGGCCGTGTTTGTAGTCGTGTATAATGAGTGGGAATGGTAATGTTGTAGATAGGTGGTCGTGCTGCTGGACACGACCATCCACACGGCCGTGTATGAACCCGTGTTCGCTGATGAGCCTTCCTATGACACGACCGTGTCTGCGGCCATGTGCAAAGCCGTGTTTCTCTGCCATTTTTGTTGTCCAAATTCCCTGAACACGGCATATCATCCAGACGTGTATGAGGCCGTATGTAAAGACACGGTCGTGTGTCTGGCCGTGTGTCTAGCCGTGTAGAGCCAACTTTCCTTAAAATCTTCATTCCTCAACCTGAATACACTTGGATGCATATATTTAAGTTAAAACTTCATTGAATGTGAGCAAATAACTGTTATGATGAGAATGAGTATGAAAATAATGAGTTTAGACTTTAAATTGAGGCGAATTCAAATTGGAATCTCAATTATAATTTGATAAATATGATCTTATCAAATACCCCTACACTTAGAGTTTTGCTATTCCAAAGCAAAATACATGAATAAAGGACGAGCGTATACAACCCAAAACTAGATTTCTAATAAGCAAGTTACCCAAGTTAACATTATTTTCAAAGATTCAATTAGTGGAAGGAAATTTTCACAACTTAAAACGGAAATTTTACCTTCAAATGTGATCAAAACAAATTATGAAATTATCAATATTCTTGTACTTATCTCCAATCAATCCAGAAAAAAAACGTATCGAATTCACCATCAATTTCTGAGATAAGATTCTATTAGTTTTCTCAATGTTACACTCCATAGTTTTGAAATCTATTTTGAATGACATGGGCTTGCTAGTAAACTTCAACTTCAACTCATAGAAAGAAATAATAAGATTAAAGGATCACTAGGACTTTTGAGGTGTTAACTTTGGCCTGGGCTAGGATATGATAAACAATGATATCAAACGCAATTTCTCATCATATAAGAATATATTTAAACTAGTGAATAAACTCATGATTATGAAACACATCATGACATTATCCAATTGAAAAAGAATAATCGCTAATCATTTTTTCCTTTCTCCCTTTTTTCATTCTTTTTTTATTTAGATACAAACTTTTGTATGCTCATTTTTTTAGAACAAGGAGGGAAAATCAGACTGAGCCAATAAATATAATAAATCTCTCCCACATATAAGAGATCAATCAAAAGGATATACTCAAATGATGTGATGCAACATATATTAATCATATTCTATTTATTCAAAAAGTTTAACTGTAAACTATGATGATTAGTGCCGAGGTTGTAGAGAAACGAATGTTTTGAGGGTTGTAAATAATATCAACGAAGCTAAGTATGGCAAGGGTGCAATGATAATTGATAGGAGTGGAATAAGAGTTGAAAAGGTTCAAACTAATCAAAGGTGACCTAGATCATTTCAAATAATCTTATAGTTATGATATATTGAGTTGCATATGGAGTGTATAAAAGCAAGATCCATAATTCAATAGAGTGAAATAATTGATAGTCTAATAGAATTTTTGCTTTAAAGAATAAGTGAATTGATATGTGAATTAAATTTTAGATTAAAGTAAAGTATAGAATATAGAAATTTCAAAACATTTTTTATCACAATGTGACGTAAAACAACGGAGTTATGCAAATTACAACATCCATAATCGATTAACATAAATTGTAATGCTTTAATTGGGTAACTGATTAAGAGAGATCTAATTAAATTATTACTTTTTATAGTGAATACGCATGAACGGATTGAAAAGTCTTTGCTCTATATTGTAAGGGTATTTAAAAAAAGTAAATGATTTGGAATTTTATACATTGAGAATATAAAGTTCTAACAATGATCCCCCCAACTTAAATCATGCAATGTCCCCATTGCCTTAAGCATGAATAGAAAAGAAGTGAAGGGGTGCAAATGAAAAATCTCCAAGCGACAAATGTATACATCCGCGAAGTAGAGGCCATCATATAGTAATAAAGTAGAGCAGTACCATAACAGATCCCCATTAATAAACACAATACAAGATATAGTTCATGAAAATAGTAAAACTGAAACAAGTAGATATCCCTGGACTCAGTCCCAAGACACAATCATAAGGTAGGTGGTGGTGGTGGGTCACGACGACGTCTACCAGAGTAATGTGGTGGTGGTAGCATGGCTACCTCGAAGTGATCACAGAGCTGGTAAATAGCGGTCTGAGTCCATTGATTGGACTCCTCATACTGCTCCTGCATATCGCGCTGATTGCGCAATATTTGCTCCTGATTGTAATCCATATGGCGAATATATCTGTCATAGCCTCCTGATTCTGCTCGACTCGATCCAACCTCCGAGTCATATCCATACGAAAGAAGGCATATGAGTCGTATAGATTGTCATATGAGTGATGCTCCTGGGGTGCGTGAGAAGAGGATGCACCAGGATGTGACTATCGTGTACGCTGAGGAACATCTTGTGGCTCCTCCTCTTCCTCTCTATTCCTCTCCTCCTCAACCTCATCTCCCACCTCATCATGATGTCTAACTATATGATAGACTGGTCTGCCAACTCCAGGATGGGCTCAAACTATCCTAAGTGATCGAAGTGAAGCCATGGAAATGGGTTGTGCGAGCGACCACTTCCATGGGAGGAAGGCCATCAATGGAACCATCATGCCTTTCAGAAGGAGTGTGATGTATGGTGCGATGCAGATAGTCCTGACTCGGCCGTGCTTGGCCTGGTGGCGAATGAAGGTGGCAAAAAAATATCCCAAGTGAAAAGGAAAATGCTCTGTCATGCTATAAAGATATAGAATATCTTTGGTACTGACAACTCCGGAGCTCTCTCCTCGCCCAGACAGAGTATGGCTCAAATGGTGAGAGAGGTAGTGGACAGCGGGGCTGATCAAATAAGAGTCCTTGGAGCTCTTAGCTTCATAAGGCGGACCATCTGAAATGCTACGCCATATGGACTCGGTGTGCACTCCATGAGGTAGGGTGTTGTGAAGGTCATGGTATTGTAGACTATTGAGGAACTTCTCGTCGTAGAGTTGTAGGAATGACGTGAACTCCCGAATATTGAGCGAGTAAACGCGACGTTGAACCCAAAACAAAATTGTGGCAGTGATTGAAGAGCGATTCGTGCTCCCCGCTACTGTATAGTAACTGGACTCCATGTTGAATGTGGAAAGGAATTTCAACGTAACCTCGTGATTACCGATCTCATTTATTGAGAAAAAAACGTCCCAATTGCTATGTCCGAAGAGGAGTCCGACTTCCTCGTTCAAATGGATTTCCTCCAACACGTCCCAATCTAAACATCGACAATCTTGAAATTTTCGCTTGCGGAGACGTTCGAATCGGGCAAGATGAGTGGGGTCTTCAAATTGTAGCATGCCGACTTCAGCAAAGAATGGCGGGAGGACGGGTGGCGGATTGATCGAAGTGGGGTCGATTTGAGCATTGACGAGAAGTCGACATGCTGAATGGATGATATTCCATGTATATGGAAATGAAAAGCCATGTGATGGAGAGAAAAAAATGGAGGAAAATATAGATATGAAATCTCGTCAAAGTTCATGGATGTTTGTAAAAAATACCTTGAAATGTAGATCGGGGCGAGAGGAGAATAAATCCGCAAAAATCTTCGATTTCGGAGCACTCGGGAGTGAGATATGGCCGGAAAAGAGAACAGGAAATGAAGGTTTGGGCGGCTGGTTTGGTACACGGCTGGAAGGGGAAGAAGATGAAGTTGGGGGTTTTTATTTTTTTTTGTTAAAACATGGCACACGGCTTTGTACACGGCCGTGTTCTATTCCGTGTTCCGCTTTTTTGAACAGTCATGGATATTTGGCTGAATGATGAACGCGACCATGCACACGACCGTGTTACTACCCGTGTTTGTGCAATGTAAGGCTTCAGAAATGCGGAAGGGTCCGTGCTAGTGTAAATGAACATGGGTGGACACACGGTGAGTACTATCCAGCATAATATGACACACGGATAAACATGGTTTGATACATATATATAGATATACACAAATATTTTTAAACATGAACAAGATCAAAAATGTGTTTGTAGAACAAAAAAAATACGAAAATAGAACACGAACAAACCTAACATCCTAAAAACTCTTAGCTAGATGCCACAAAAATTCAGTTAGTGTCAAGCCGGAGACTTAACTCCTCCATGCCTTGACGCTCAAATTCATCCCCAAAATATTGCTTTAGTCTGTCCATTGACTTTGAAAACCCCTTTTTCTGGGTGAGAGAGTTCAATCGCTCCGTATGGAAATACTTGCTCAACTCTAAATGGGGCCGACCATCTTGATTTCAATTTCCCGGGAAAGAGTTTAAGACGAGAATTGTATAACAAAACATTATCCTCAATTTTGAACGATTTATGATTCCGAAGTTGTCTATCATGGAAAGCTTTTGCTTTCTCTTTGTATATATGAGAATTCTCATATGCGATTGTTCTCCACTCATCTAATTCATTGAGTTGAAATTTTCGCTTCTCTCCTGGTAGATCCAGGTTCTTGTTTATAGTCTGAATAACCCAATATGCTTTGTGTTCAAGTTCAACTGGTAAGTGACATGCCTTACAAAATACTAGTCAATATGGTGTAGTGCCTATTGGTGTCTTAAATGCAGTGCAGTAGGCCCATAAAGCGTCGTCCAATGTTTTAGACCATTGTTTCCTTGTAACACCCCAAAAATCTCTATTCGGCGATGCAACGTGATGTGGGAGTGCTGCGCTCGGAGTTGGGCTGGTTTTGAGCCTGAAAGGCCACTGGTCGTGCGAAATCCTTCTCACACGATCAGGCGCACGACCACTGGTCGTTCGTTATATCCATTTTCCTAACAGAGCGGTTCACACGACCAGAGACCTTCTTCGCGCACGACCACTGGTCGTGCGCAGCTGATCGTGCATTTCTTTGGCTCATCGGGTCTGCTACAGAATGACTCGCACGATCAAGGGAAGTTCTTCGCGCACGACCAGTGGTCGTGCGCCACTGCTCGTGCGCCCTGTTTATTCTGCTCCGTATTGAAATGCGGAATCGCCGATCGGAGCGGTCAAATCCTTGAACGTTTTATCCAACGGCTGAGGGCTTTTGAGAGAGGCTTTTAGGGCTTTGGAGAGGAGTTCTATCCTCATAATTTTGAGAGTTTTCTCTCTCCCAAGCTTGAGAAAGAAGAGAGACAAGGAGGAAGAAGAAGGCACTTTCCGCCATTAACAGAGTTCCGAAGCTCCGAATCGCAAGGCATTTCCAGATCTGGGAAGAGCAGTCCGGTGCGGTTCTTTCCCTCCGATTGGAATCTCGGATTAATGGCGCCAAGGCTTCCAAGGGTAACGATTCTTCCTCCCGGTCTTAGGACGTGTTCTTTGTCCTCTCATCTATTTTTCTATGCTTGCATGAGGTATCCCTTTCACCAAGTGGGTGAAGTGCAGGATTTCCTCTAGTTCTTCGGAACTCCGGGTCGATTGTGTCCGTCCCCGGCATATTGCATTTAGAAATCCGGCAGTCGTGTGGATTTAGGCATTTTGTGTGAAGCCTATTCGTGGTCGTGAGCCCGGATCAGTGATGCTTGGATTGCGACGTTGCATTTAGGTTAAGCCTAGAATGCGTGTTGGAGAATGTCTCCGTGAGTTCTTCTATTGTGTTGCGGGACTTGAGTTTTAGGTGCCTTTTGAGAGCCTAACGAAAGCCCTTTGATTGGGTGGTTGAATGCAAACCTTCGCCACTAGACTCGAAGAGGTGTGGTCTTAGACCTCCTTCTTGGTTGTTATTTGCGAAGTATAAGTCCGCGTGAAAGGTTTAGATGTGTAGCTTAATTATGTGGGCACTTGATGTGCTAAACCCTTATGGGCCGAGGTAAAGCCTTACCTGCGTCGTGCGATAGATCGCGACGGTTAGAGCACGGGCAAAGCTGAACCGAACCCATTTCCATGCAGATCGGTGAGAGGTTCCTACCTCATGTAAGCTGTGTGATCATGGGAGAGGTCGTGGAAGGTGTCTTACCTAGACCGACCAAAATCTCTTTTCCCCCACCTAAGGCTATGTCCTTAGGGTGGAGTGTTTGTGATGAATTGATGTTATGATAGCCTCATGCAGTTGCTTAGGCGGTTGTGGGGAACCTTCGGGTGAACCCAACCAACATCATGTGCATGCCTAGGTTTCATTTTCTTTGATGTTCAACCTAGAAGATTGATTGTGCATGAAACGTCACCTTGTGTAGTTTGCACTTTCCCTATATTATTACATGTTGCTAGTACGGCTTGTTTGTAGGGAAGAAGCTCCGCCACCCTGAGAAAGGGGTGGGGTCTTTATAATTTGGTCTGCTGTGCTGACCGTTGCTTTATTTGCCACCTCTTGGTGGAATGTTCTTATGCAGGAGCAGGTGAGCCTAGCGGGAAATAGAGGGCGGTGGCCCTTTGCGGAGTTGGCCCTCGAAGGCCAGCCTCTTTTCTGCTTTTCATGTTTTGCCGGCCTGCGCGCCGATGTATGCTTTGAGTTTAGTACATTTGGTAAAT
This sequence comes from Dactylorhiza incarnata, assembly GCA_033032865.1. Lineage (NCBI taxonomy): Eukaryota > Viridiplantae > Streptophyta > Magnoliopsida > Asparagales > Orchidaceae > Dactylorhiza > Dactylorhiza incarnata. Next base: position 23,115,367 of record JAWHQI010000011.1, on the reverse strand, counting down.
GTAAGGCCTTAAGGCCGTAACTCTACACTTTATTGTTTCATTCCTATGATAGTGGACTATTCTAAAAGAAATGTTAAATCTTTATGCTTCCGCTTATGTTTAGTATACTCTGGTGTAGTTCTTTTCTGTATATCTCCTTTTAACGCCTATCTAGTGTGGTTAGTATAGCATGGGGTCCCGGCTGGACCTACTGTTATATTACTCGTACTGGAAGGGTGTTACAATTTGGTATCGGACTTAGGGCGTCGATCCGTAGTTTAGCGAATTCTGGACGAATTCCTTTTAAGGGGTGGTGTGCACGGGATGTGCATTCACCTAAAACGACAAAAACTAATAAGAATGTCCACTTAGGAATGGAAAAACATACTTGTTTGCAGAACCTGAGCATTCCATGATTGTTGTTTGCTATGTTTTCGGTCACTAAATTGTGTATTGCACGATTATAGGTGACTAGGAGTGCTGCGGGGCAGTCTCGACCCCGAAACACCGCTGAAAGTAGTGCGTCGGCTGAGGTGCCAGCGACCACTCCTCCTGCTGAGATGATCAAGATAATCACTGAAGCAGTTTTAGCAATGATCAACACTCAACCTCAAAGGCTTGCACAGCCTGCTATGCCTACTCCGGAAGTGGCCCCGGTGGCAGCTGCCGCAATGGAACCTGCAGTGGAACCGAGGGTGGAGATCCCTGTACCAATGGCTGCAGTGGAGCCTGCGGTGGAGCCAAGGGTGGAATGTCGAGTAGAACGAGTAGTTGTTGCGCGAGCGCGTGATCAACAACTTCAGTACTTTCTAAGTTTCCATCCTCCAACCTTTTCGGGGACTGGATCCCCAACGGAGGCGGAGGACTGGCTGTCAATAGTTAGATAAACTCTAAAGGCGACAGCAACGGAAGAAGCTATGATGGTCACCCTAGCCACCTTTCTCCTTAACGGAGAAGCAGAGCTTTGGTGGGCCGAACAGGAAGAGCATAAGTTTGAAGGTAAGGATATTACCGAGATCACATCAGCGGGGTTCTCAAAGTTGTTTCTTCAGAGGTATATTCCTTCTGCCCAACGCATTGCGTTGCTGAACTAGTTCTTGAAGTTAACTCAAGGCGATCGCTCGGTGGACGAGTACTTGCACGAGTTCACTATATTGGGCCGCTATGCGGGGTTTTTGGTGGAAGATGAGGAAATGAAGACGAACATGTTTTATGAAGGTCTTCGGGATGAGTTGAGGCTGCTCCTTGCAGGCCCAATGACGTTTGGCTTCCATGTGATGGTGCAAAGCGCTAGATCTCTGGAGTTGGACATGAATAGAGTGCAAGCAAAGGGCGTAGCAAAGAAACCTGAATTTCATGCGCCGACCTCTCAATCCAAATCTGAGTTCAGGAGGAACAAAAGGAAGTTCAAGTCTGCGGAACCAACTCACTCAAATGTGTCGGGAGCTACGACCGCACATGGTCAAATTACATGTTTCACTTGCGGAAAGGTGGGACACAAAGCATGGGTGTGTCGCAGTGGTCCCGGAGGCCAGAGAACCGAGCGATGAACTATGGTCGTGTTGCGGGTCATGCGGAAAAGGATAAAGCTGCAGAGTCTTCTGCTTCCCTGCACATTCCGACCCAGCCGAGAGTTTACTCGCTTGGCCAGCAAGAAGCCATACGACAAACTGATGTCGTCACAGGTATGAATTAAATGTTAGCTTTTACATAGCTATATGTGATTGATACCGTTGTGCGACCTTATGTTTTATTTGTGTGCAATTAGGCTTTGTCCTAATTTTCAACTATCCGGCGAGAGCTCTATTTGATACGGGAGCATCGCACTCTTTTCTGTCTACGGACTTCGTGGTGCGAATCGGAGTGTCGTCAGCCTTAGCAAAAGATAGATTGGAGGTCGTGCTACCTAACGGGTTTTGCATGAGTGCGGATAGGAAGAGCCGTGTGAAGGTGCGGATCGCAAATCAGGATTTCGACTTGGAAGCGTCGTTATTACCGTTAGCTGAATTTGATGTGATCTTCGGCATGGACTGGCTCTCAGAGTAGCGAGCATGCATAGATTTCAATTCAAAGGAGATCACTCTAGGAAATAACATCGAAGATGAAACCACGTTCGCAGGTACGCGAGGAGCGAGCAAGACACTGATGTCTGCTCTCCAAGTGGTTAAGGCGGTGAGAAAAGGCGCGGAGTTGTTCTTCACCTTGTTGAAGGCTTCGGAGCCAAAGCGCAGTTTGAGTGATGTCCCAGTTGTAGCGGAGTATGCCGATGTGTTTCCTAACGAACTCCCTGGGGCTCCGCCTCAGCGAGAGATTGATTTCTGTATTGAGATGGTGCCAGGTGCCAAACCTGTGGCCCGCTCACCGTACCGGATAGCGCCAAAGGAATTGGCAGAGCTGAAGGTTCAATTGCAAGAGCTGCTAGAGCAAGGCTACATACGTCCAAGTTCATCGCCTTGGAGTGCACCGGTCCTCTTTGTGAAAAAGAAGGATGGGAGCTTGTGTCTATGTATCGATTATCGAGAGTTGAATAAGCTGACCGAGAAAAACCGTTATCCGATTCCGAGAATCGACGACTTATTCGACCACCTGGTTGGGTCAACGGTATACTCTAAGCTAAACTTAAGGTCTGACTATTATCAGCTTCGTATTCGGGAGTGTGACATTCCAAAGACAGCGTTCAGTACCCGTTTTGGGCACTATGAGAAAACGGTTATGCCGTTCGGTCTGTCTAATGCACCGTCGGTATTCATGGACTTAATAAACAGAATGTTCCGAGAGTATTTGGATCAATTTGTGATCATCTTCATCGACGATATTTTGGTATACTCTCAGTTGGAAGAGGAGCATGCAGAGCATCTGCGCGCAGTTTTGAGCACCTTGAGGAGGAATCAGTTATATGCTAAGTTCTCCAAGTGCGAGTTTTGGCTATCATCAGTAGCATTCCTTGGTCATGTTGTTAGTGGAGAAGGAATCGCAGTCGATCCTTTGAAGATAGAAGCAATCCAAGCATGGCCTGTGTTGAAAAATGTAGCGGAAGTCCAAAGTTTCTTAGGACTTGCCGGCTATTACAGGCGCTTTGTGGAAAACTTCTCGAGGATTGCACTTCCTCTCACTAAACTGACTAGGAAAGATCATAAGTTCATTTGGTCGCCCGAGTGCGCACGAGCTTTTGAGGAGCTGAAGAGCCGTCTGACCACGGCGCCCATTCTATGTGCACCATATGGTACGGAAGGCTACGAAATTTATAGCGATGCCTCGGGGAGTGGATTGGGTTGCGTCCTAGTGCAGTCCGGTCAGGTAATTGCCTACGGATCCCGTCAGCTAAAGGTACATGAGAGGAACTACCCGGTCCAAGATTTGGAGCTAGCGGCCGTGGTTTTCGCCCTCAAGCTTTGGAGGCACTACTTGTATGGCGTGAAGATCAACATCTTTACGGACCACAAAAGCCTCAAGTACCTGCTCGATCAAAGGGAGTTGAGTATGCGTCAGAGGAGGTGGATGGAGTTCCTTGGGGACTACACCTTCGACATCAAATATACTCCCGGTAAAGGAAATGTAGTTGCGGACGCGTTGAGTCGTCGGGCTCCTGCTCAAGCAAATTGGATTTTGATGCACGATGAGCGTCTAACCCGCGAGCTAGAAGATATGGAGATCATTTGCGTGGATAGAAGAGCGTCTACTTCAGCATGCTTGAACTGGATGGAGGTTCATTACGACCTTGCCGACCGAGTTCGACAGGCATTGGAGCTGGATAAGAGCATGAAACGCTATAAAGCGGAGACCGTCGATGGGTCAAACGCTGATTTCTCCTTCGAAGATGGCCTTATGTGGAAAAAGGATAGACTGTGCGTCGCAAACATTGGCACTCTACGGGCGGAGTTGATGTACGAGGCTCATCATACCAAGGACTCAATCCACCCTGGGAGCACGAAAATGTACATGGATATGAAGAGACTTTTCTGGTGGCCGGGTATGAAGAAAGACATTGCCCTCTACGTGGCCAAGTGTCATACTTGCGCGTTGGTGAAGGCGGAATGTCAACGTCCTGGTGGGTTTCTGAAGTCCTTGCCGATCCCGGAATGGAAGTTCGATGATATTTCGATGGATTTCGTGCATGGATTGCGGAGATCGCAGCATGGAGACGACGCCATCTGGGTGATCGTGGACCGATTGACGAAGGTATCGCACTTCGTTCCGAACCGAAAGGATGATTCTGTGGAAAAGCTGGCAAAGTTATACGTCGATAACATCGTACGGTTGCACGGGATTCCCCATAGCATCGTCAGTGATCGCAATGGGCGGTTCACATCAAAACATTTGAGGCTGATTCATCAATTATTGGGTACCAAGCTAAAGTTTAGCACGGCCTTCCACCCGCAAACGGATGGACAGACCGAAAGGACCAATAGGACGATGGAGGACATGCTGACGATGTGCACCCTGGACTTCGGAAAGAGATGGGAAGACCATCTCTATATGATTGAGTTTACTTACAACAACAGCTACCAAGCAAGTATAAAAATAGACCCTTTCGAGGCTCTTTATGGTAGGAAGTGTCGCACACCGTTATCTTGGGCTGAAACGGGGGACACTAAGTTGTTAAAATGCAAGGACGTGGATGAAGCAAATACATCAATTCGGGCAATACGAGAGCGGTTGCTCATTGCCCAGGATCGGCAGGCAAAGTATTACAATGCAAATCATCGGAACGTCGAGTTCGCCGTTGGTGATTGGGTTTATCTCAAGATCAAACCGTTCAAAGGAGTATCGAGGATCCGACGCTTGAAAAAGCTAAGTCCGAGGTACTTAGGACCGTTTGAGATCTTGGAGCGCATTAGTGAAGCTGCCTACCGGCTTGCTCTATCTTCGGAGCTGAGTGGGCTGCTTGATGTATTCCACATCTCTATGTTGCGGAAGGCTGTAAAGGAGCCAAATCTTGTTGTTGCGGTCAGCGAAGTGTCGGTAGATGGTGGGCTAGCGACGAAAGTCAAACCCCTTTGCATTGAAGACACTGAAGTGAAGCAGTTGCGGAACAAGTCCATTCGGATGGTGAAAGTCCGTTGGAATAATTGCGGGCGAGAGGAACTCTCTTGGGAAAGAGAGCAGTCGATGCTTGCGGAGTACATCGAGCTATTTCTCTCAGGTAATTTTAGTTGTAATTTCTGCTGCTACTGTTTTCGTAATTTCGGGATGAAATTCTTTTAAGGGAGGTGGAGTTGTAACACCCCAAAAATCTCTATTCGGCGATGCAACGCGATGTGGGAGTGTTGCGCTCGGAATTGGGCTGATTATGAGCCTGAAAGGCCACTGGTCGTGCGAAATCCTTCTCGCACGATCAAGCGCACGACCACTGGTCGTGCGTTATATCCATTTTCCTAACAGAGCGGTTCGCACGACCACATACCTTCTTCGCGCACGACCACTAGTCGTGCGCAGCTGATCGTGCATTTCTTTGGCTCGTCGGGTCTGCTACAGAATGACTCGCACGATCAGGGGAAGTTCTTCACGCACGACCAGTGGTCGTGCGCCGCTGCTCGTGCGCCCTGTTTATTCTGCTCCGTATTGAAATGCGGAATCGCCGATCGGAGCAGTCAAATCCTTGAACGTTTGATCCAACGGCTGAGGGCTTTTGAGAGAGGCTTTTAGGGCTTTGGAGAGGAGTTCTATCCTCATAATTTTGAGAGTTTTCTCTCTCCCAAGCTTGAGAAAGAAGAGGGCAAGGAGGAAGAAGAAGGCACTTTCTGTCATTAACGGAGCTCCGAAGCTCCGAATCGCAAGGCGTTTCCAGATCTGGAAAGAGCAGCCCGGTGCGGTTCTTTCCCTCCGATTGGAATCTCGGATTGATGGCGCCAAGGCTTCCAAGGGTAACGATTCTTCCTCCTGGTCTTAGGATGTGTTCTTTGTCCTCTCATCTATTTTTCTATGCTTGCATGAGGTATCCCTTTCACCAAGTGGGTGAAGTGCGGGATTTCCTCTAGTTCTTCGGAACTCCGGGTCGATTGTGTCCGTCCCCGGCATATTGCATTTAGAAATCCGATAGTCGTGCGGATTTAGGCATTTTGTGTAATGCCTATTCGTGGCCGTGAGCACAGATCGGTGATGCTTGGATTGCGACGTTGCATTTAGGTTAAGCCTAGAATGCGTGTCGGAGAATGTCTCCATGAATTCTTCTATTATGTTGCGGGACTTGAGTTTTAGGTGCCTTTTGAGAGCCTAACGAAAGCCCCTTGCTTGGGTGGTTGAATGCAAACCTTCACCACTAGACTCAAAGAGGTGTGGTCTTGGACCTCCTTCTTGGTTGTTATTTGCGAAGTCTAAGTCTGCGTGAAAGGATTAGATGCGTAGCTTAATTATGTGGACACTTGATGTGCTAAACCCTTATGGGCCGAGGTGAATCCACACCCGCGTCGTGCGATAGATCGCGATGGTTAGAGCACGGGCAAAGCTGAACCGAACCCGTTTCCATGCAGATCGGTGAGAGGTCCGTACATCATGTTAGCCGTGTGATCATGGGAGAGGTCGTGGAAGGTGTCTTACCTAGACCGACCAAAAGCTCTTTTCCCCCACCTAAGGCTATTGCCTTAGGGTGGAGTGTTTGTGATGAATTTATGTTATGATAGCCTCATGCGGTTGCTTAGGCGATTGTGGGGAACCTTCGGGTGAACCCAACCAACATCATGTGCATGCCTAGGTTCCATTTTCTTTGATGTTCAACCTAGAAGATTGATTGTGCATGAAACCTCACCTTGTGTAGTTTGCACTTTCCCTATATTATTACATGTTGCTAGTACGGCTTGTTTGCAGGGAAGAAGCTCCGCCACCCCGAGAAAGGGGTAGAGTCGTTATAATTTGGTCAGCTGTGCTGACCGTTGCTTTATTTGCCACCTCTTGGTGGAATGTTCTTATGCAGGAGCAAGTGAGCCTTGCGGGAAATAGCGGGCGGTGGCCCTTTGCGGAGTTGGCCCTCGAAGGCCAACCTCTTTTCTGCTTTTCATGTTTTGCCGGCCTGTGCGCCGATGTATGCTTTGAGTTTAGTACATTTGGTAAATGTAAGGCCGTAACTCTACACTTTATTGTTTCATTCATGTGATAGTGGACTATTCTAAAAGAAATGTTAAATCTTTATGCTTCCGCTTATGTTTAGTATACTCTGGTGTAGTTCTTTTCTGTATATCTCCTTTTAACGCCTAGATAGTGTGGTTAGTATAGCGTGGGGTCCCGGCCGGACCTACTGTTCTATTACTCATACTGGAAGGGTGTTACATTCATATTCCCCTCTATTGATTTTTCTAGGATGTGTTTCAACTCTCGGTTGGATACCTCGACTTGCCCACTAGTCTGTGGATGATACAGAGTGGCTATCCTATGTGTAATCCCATATTTAGTGAAAACTTTATTAAACTGAGAATTACAAAAGTGAGTCCCCCGATCGCTAATGATGGCACGAGGCGATCCAAATAGCGAGAACAATTTTCTAAGGAATTCAACAACAACTCTAGCGTCGTTTGTTGGTAAGGCTTGCGCTTCTACCCATTTTGAAACAAAGTCTACGGTAACTAGAATGTATTTATTACCGTACGAATTAGGAAATGGCCCCATAAAGTCAATTCCCCAAACATCAAATATTTCACATTCCAAAATAAACTTTTGTGGCATTTCATTTGCTTTTGAAATATTACCTGATCTTTGGCAAAAATTACATAAACGAACATACCTCTTGGCATCCCTGAATAGACGGGGCCAATAAAAACCTGAATCGAGTACTTTCTTTGCCATATGAATTGGCCCAAAGTGTCCTCCCGTAGGTCCTGAGTGACAATGCTCTAAGATCTTCCACCCTTCTTCATCTGATACACATTTCCGGATGATCGAATCTGCACAAATGCGAAACAAAAAAGGGTCCTCCCAAAAGTAGTATTTTAGATCAGAAAAGAATCTCTTCTTTTGCTGATGGGAAAGATCTGATGGAAGGACCTTAGCAACAATATAATTTGCAAAATCTGCAAACCATGGAGTGTTAGTATAAGATTGAGTTTCAAGCATATATAATCATTCTTCGGGAAAACTATCATTTATAGCGGATTCATTTAATACTTCTAAATATGGATTCTCAAGACGAGAGAGGTGGTCTACCACCAAATTTTCAGCTCCCCTCTTATCTTGTATTTCTAAGTCAAATTCTTGCAAAATCAAGATCCAATAGAGCAAACGGGGTTTTGCATCATTTTTCGAAAGTAAATAACGTAAAGCGGAATGATCAGTGTAAACAATCACTTTGGACAATGTTAAGTATGAATGAAATTTATCAAATGCAGAAATAACTGCTAATAGTTCTTTTCAGTTGTTGTATAATTCTCCTGTGCAGCATTCAATGTCTTACTAGCGTAGTAAATGGGGTGAAAATGTTTGTTCCTTCGTTGTCCTAGTACCGCACCAACCGCAAAGCTACTAGCATCACACATTAATTCAAAAGGTTGAGAAAAATCTTGTGCAATCATAATGGGAGAATTAATTAATTTGTCTTTTAGTATTTCAAAAGATTTTAGGCATTCATCATCAAAAATAAAAGGAGTATCTTTTTCTAATAATTTTGTTAACTGTTTTGAAATTTTTGAAAAGTCTTTAATAAATCGTCAGTAAAAACCTGCATGTCATAAAAAGCTACGGACTGCCTTAACCGTGGCGGGAGGTGGTAAATGTTCAATAGTTTCTATTTTAGCTCTATCCACCTCAATTCCTCAACATGTAATCTTATGGCCCAAAACCAAACCTTCTTGTACCATGAAATGACATTTCTCCCAATTAAGTACAAGATTAGTTTCTTCACATCGAGCAAGAACCTTTTTAAGATTTTCTAAACATAAGTCAAAAGAATCCCCAAAAACTGAAAAATCATCCATAAACACTTCCATAATATCTTCAACCAATTCATTAAATATGGCTAGCATGCATCTTTGAAAAGTAGCTGATGCGTTACATAATCCGAAGGGCATACGTCTGTATGCAAAAGTGTCGAAAGGACAAGAAAAGGTGGTTTTTTCTTGATCCTCCGGGGCTATAGGAATTTGTAAGTTGCCTAACAATCCATCTAGAAAACAATAGTAAGCGTGTCCCGATAAACGCTCTAAAATTTGATCAATGAAAGGAAGCGGAAAGTGATCTTTTCGTGTAGCATCATTTAGTTTCCTATAATCTATACAAACTCGCCATCATGTGACAGTACATGTAGGAATAAGTTCACTTCGTTCATTGGCTACCACTGTAAGACCTCCCTTTTTAGGGACAACTTAAATAGGGCTCACCCATGAACTATCACAAATAGGATAAATCATCCAAGAATCCAATAATTTCAAAACTTCAGTTTTCACAACCTCTTTCATATTTGGATTGAGTCTACGTTGAGGTTGGATAGATAGTTTATAATCATCTTCCATAAAAAATTTATGGAAAAAATGAGGGATTAATTCCTTTAATATCAGAGATTGACCATGTTATTGCTCTCTTATGCTCTTTTAAAACATAAACCAATTTTTCTTTTTCAGATTCAGATAAATTACTAGAGACAATAACAGGAAAAGTAGAATTAACTCCCAAAAATACATATTCAAGATGATCAGGTAATTTCTTTAATTCCAAAATTGGAGGATCGGTTGTGATTTCTTTTAAATGATCTTTATCGCTTTTTTTATAACATCAAAATCCACTTTTCTAGTTAAAGATCGAGAATCCTCGAGGTAAGCTAAGTGCTCACAAACATCAGTACGAGTAAAATCCTTTAAATGACAATTAGCAGTACAAAGTTCTAAAGGATCAACGCAAAGCAATTCAGAAGGTATTGTTGAAACAACATGATCAATACTATTAAGAAAATAACATGTATCATCAGCCTCTATTGGTTCTTTCATAGCATTGTTAATTTGAAATGTAACCACCTCCTCTCTAACTCGTAAAACTAATTTTCCATCGAAAACATCAATCAAGGCTCTAGAAGTTGCTAAGATTGGACGACCAAGAATGAGCGGTATTTCAGTATCTTCATCCATATCTAATATAACAAAATCCGTAGGGAAAATAAATTTATCAACTTTTATTAAAACATCCTCTATAACTCCCCTAGGATATTTACCGTTCGATCAGCAAGTTGAATACTTATTCTAGTTGGGCGTAGTTCGCCTATTCCTAATCTTAAGAAGAGTTTATAAGGCATGAGATTAATACTTGCTCCTAAATCAGCTAGAGCTCTTTTAATTTGCATGTCACCGATTAAACATGGAATAGAAAAACTACCTGGATCCGTTAGCTTTTTGGGTAATTTGTTTTATAAGATTGCTGAACATTCTTCACCCAACATGACAGTGGAAAGTTCCTCTAGTTTCTTTTTATTATAAAGTAAGTCTTTCAGGAACTTCGCATACTTGGGCATTTGAGACACTCCTTCTGCAAAAGGCAAATTAATGTGTAATTGTTTAAATAAGGATAAAAATTTACCGTATTGTGCATCCATACGATCCTTGTTCAGCTTTGCCGGATATGGTATCGGGGGCTTGTATTCTTTCAAGGGAGGAAGTGGTTCTGATGGTGATTGAACTGCTTCTGGTGATGAGGTGTTCTCTTCCGTAATCATAGGTGGTTGGTGGAGCAGCTTCCCACTGCGCAAAGTGACTGCCTTGGCATACTCCCTTGGATTTGTCTTAGTGTTCCCTGGGAGGGTTCTGAGAGCATGCTCTGAGATGAGTTTCGCTAATTGCCCAACTTGGTTTTCCAAATTTCAGATTGAACTCTCTTGATTTCGAAAAGATGTTTCGGCTGTCTGCATGAACTTTGCTAAGACTTCCTCAATTAGAGGCTTCCGTTGTTCAAGTGGTGGTTGTTGATGTTGAAATCCCGGTTGCATGGCATTTTGTTTCTTAGGACCTTGTCCTCCCCATGAGAAATTCGTGTGATTTCTCCATCCTGGATTATAAGTTGCACTATATGGGTTATTTGCGGGGTTGAATGGGGGTCTATTTGCATTGCCCAAATAACCCATTTGGTCATGTTCCGTACAACCATCGCTTGTTGGATCTCATTGTACCGTCGTAGGAGGTGCTTGGGCAAGCGAGAGATTGTCCATCTTTTGATGTAGTTTATTTACCTGTATCGCCAATGCGGTTACAACATTAATATCATATACCCCGGCGGGTTTATTTGGTTTGGCTCGAGGTGCGCTCCACTGGATATTGTTCATGGCCATCCCTTCTATCAACTCCGTTGCTACGTTGGGGGTTTTATTGTTCAATGCTCCTTCTGCGGCAGAATCTAACAATTGCTTTGTAACTTGATTCAGACCATTGTAAAATGTTTGGATTTGCTTCCAGACAGGTATTGCATGATGAGGTAGACGACGCAATAGCTCTTTGTAACATTCCCAGGTGTCATATAACATTTTTGTTTCCATCTGGCAGTAGGTGTTGATGTCATTTCTGAGCTTAGCAGACTTTGATGGTGGGAAATACTTCAGTAGAAACTTTTCAACCAATGTATCCCAAGTTGTGATTGACCCTCTTGGTAGAGAGTTCAACCATTGTTTTGCTTTATGTCTCAAGAAATAGTCTCAATCGAATGGAGTCATTGGTTGCTCCATTGATCTTAAAAGTGTCACAGATCTCCAAGAAATTTGATATATGCATATTAGGGTCTTCGTCTTGGAGTCCATCGAACTGAACGTACTGCTGAACCATCTGAATAATCCCCGGTTTGAGTTTGAAATAATTTGCTTCTACAGCTGGTCGAGTAATACTGGATCTAGTTCCAGTTGTATCGGGACGTGCATAATCGGCTATGGTTCGTTGCCGATTCGCTTCATCCTGATTATCAGCCACTGTGTTAGATTTGCTTGTATGTAGAACTGATGTCTCCTCCACCGACTGATTATCTGAATTTGCACTGGTTTCTGGATTAGTCGATTTTGATTGACGATGTAATCGTTGTGGTTCGGACTGATATTGCACAAGGGCAGTGTTCTGTTTCCTGGTCATAAACTAGAGTACCACAAAAGAAGATCAAGTGAAATAAACAAAATTATAATAAATGTCAATGATACTAATAATAAAAGTAGATTAATAAAATCCAAGTTTTCAGAATATCGAAAATAGAGTTCCCCGGCAACAGCGCCAAAAACTTGATGGTTGCAGATCTCGCTTAATAATAAATTTCCAAGGCAAGCGAACCTATCAATTGTAATAAATAAGATATCTCTATCTTATGTCGTATTCCAGAGGATCCCTTCAATTACTCGTACTCACTTCTCATCAATTATCTACCGAGCGAATTAAGAGTGGTTTTCTTATCGAGAAACCAAATTTAAACTGAGTTACCTATTAATAAAAACAATAAATTGTGATAGAAAGAACTGATGGTTAAAGGATAGCGTTCGGATGTAGAGAACACATAGATGAAGCATTAGATCCTTGACACCCCTACTTCAAATTCTCAAAACCTAGTCAACCGAGAAGATACACATATAATTAACTTCTCTCTCGAGCAAGTTAATACTAAGGTGAGGTTGAATGATTAGGATTTCCCCTAAATCAAAACTCCTTCACTTGCTTTAAACACGAATAGACGTTTATCTTAAAACACGAAAGAATATCGCAAGCTATCTCTAACATTGCGATCAATTCCTTTCATTCATATAAGATCTTGACATGTTAAGGACTTCTCAATCTCAAAGGATAAAATCACACAAGAATTACAATTCCGAAAAAATATAATTCGACACAATTGAATTGCGTGAACAAATTAACAAAAGGTTGAAAGATTAAAATAAGAGATCATTCAAAACATTTAAAACATCAACTTATGGTTCTTACATCCAAATGCTAAAAAGAGATTAGTTATGCATCATCTTATCTAAACATAAATTAAGTTCAAACACAAAATCAAAATTAAAGATCATACTCAAGTCCCCTTTGCTCTTCTTCCTTCAGAATCTTCGAACTTCAGAAAACTCCAGCCCTTCCAAAACTAATTTCTTCAGCCACCCTTCTTTCTTTTATAGTTTGTGTTGAAAAAGGAAAGAAAATAGACGGACACGACCTTGCACACGGCCGTGTTTGTGGCCATGTATAATGAGTGGGAACGATTATGTTGTAGATAGGTGGTCGTGCTGTTGGACACGGCCATCCACATAACCGTGTATGAAGCCGTGTTCGCTGATGAGCCTTCCTATGACACGGCCGTGTACACGGACGTGTGTAAAGCCGTGACTTTCTCTGCCATTTTTTTGTCCAAATTCCCTGAACATGGCATATCATCCAGCCGTATAGGAGGTCGTATGTAAAGACACGATCGTGTGTCTAGCTGTGTGTCTAGCCGTGTAGAGCCAACTTTCCTTAAAATCTTCATTCCTCAACCTGAATAAATCTGGATGCATATATTTAAGTTAAAACTTCATTGAATGTGAGCAAATAACTATTATGATGAGAATGAGTATGAAAATAATGAGTTTAGATTTTAAAATGAGGCGAATTCAAATTGGAATCTCAATTATAATTTGATAAATATGACCTTATCAACTACCCACGGGAAAGCTGCATAACCCCAACACTGACAACAGTATCCAATCTCCCATTACCAGCAAACCCACGACAACTTGAAATCATGGGTCGAAAGAGGAAGGGACAACAACTGCTACCAAAGGCTGGTCGGCTGAACTGTCCCCGAGAGTCGATGAAACAAAGAACCTGGATCTACAAACCGTTAAACGCCTCCCGCGAGCATATCTTGTCGGAAATCTACAACAACAAGATCGTCAAGTGGTCAAGACCACTCCCCCAAAATGCAGGGGATCAATACCTATTCTGTGATTTTCACAAGGGCCTGGGGCACCATACGAAGCAATTTCTCAGCATGAAAGACGAGATCGAGCGCCTTATCCAATCAGGACACCTCGAGATTTTTCGTCAAATATCTCGCAAGAAGGTTGTCGAGGGCCAGCCACCGAAGTGATCAGCTCCTAAACCATTATCGCGCATCACGTTGGGTGATCCGGAAAACTCGTGCAAGCGCTACTCAAAAAGACCAGGAACCGGGCAAAGGAGCCCTACATTATCAACACTCTCATTTAGTTTGTATTAAAAAATAATCGCTAACTCCATAGCCGCAAGATTACACTTGCGCATGTATCAATGTTGATTTTAATTAAATATGCTTACTTGTTCTTAACTCTGCTACCGCAGGAACATTCTGGAGCCCTGCCCCTAGGACTTAGTACTGCCGCCGATCGAAAGTCTGCCCTTCTCCCCGCAGTAAGGTCTCAGCGTCGTAAGGGTGTAACATCCGGCCAGTACGAAGAGTATAACAGCAGGTCCGGCCGGGACCCCACGCCATACAAACCACACTAGCTAGGAGTTAAAAGGTGATAACCAGAAAAGCAACAACTAAACGAGAGTACAAAACGTAAGCGGAAGCATTAATTAAACCATTCAAAAGAACTGTCCACTATCATAGGAATGTATCCAGAATAAGAGTTACGGCCTTAAGGCCTTACATTCATCCAATGCACAAAACTCCAAGCATACATCGGCACGCAGGCCGGCCATACATGAATAACAGGAAAAGGGCTGGCCTTCGAGGGCCAACATTGCAAAGGGCCATCGCCCGCTATTTCCCGCTAGGCTCACCTGCACCTGCATAAGAACATTCCACCAAGCGGTGGCAACCAAAGTAACGGTCAGCACAGCTGACCAAATTATAACGACCCCACCCCTTTTCCGGGGTGGCGGAGCTTCTACTCTGCAAGCAAGCCATACTAGCACAAGTACTAAATATAAAGAAAGTGCAAACTACACAAGGTGAGGTTTCAAGCATAATCAATCTTCTAGGTTGAGCATCAAAAGAGAGGGGAACCTAGGTATGCACATGATGTTGGTTGAGTTCACCCGAAGGTTCCCCACAACCGCCTAAGCAATCGCATGAGGCTAATCATAACATCCATTTCACAAAACACTCCACCGTAAGGGCCACAACCTTGGGTGGAAACAAGAGCTTTTGGTCGGTCTAGGTATGACACCTTCCATGACCTCTCCCATGATCACACGGCTTTCCTGAGGAAGGGACCTCTTACCGATCTGCATGGAAACGGGTTCGGTTTAGCTTTGCCCGTGCTCTAATCGTCGCGATCTATCGCACGACGCGGGTACGGCTTCGCCTCGGCCCGTGAGGGTGTAGCACCTTCAAGTGCTACACTAAATATACGCTACGCACCTAACCCCTTCACAAGGATCTAGGTTTCACGAATACTCAACAAGGGAGGTGCAATACACTCCGCATCAATTTCGTGGTGAAGGTTTGCCTTCATCCAAAACTCAAAGCATGGGGCTTTTGTTAGGATCTTCACAAGACGCCTACACTGAGTTCCCGCAATACTATAGGTGAGTTCACGGAGTCATTCTCCGGCACGCATTCTAGGCCTAACCTAAATGCAACGTCGCAAATCAAGCATCACCGATTCGGGCTCACGGCCACGAATAGGCTTCACACAAAATGCCTAAATCCGCGCGACTACCGGATTTTCTACTTGCAAAAATGCCGGGGACGGACACAATCTACCCGGAGTTCCGAAGAACTTGAGGGAATCCTACACTTCACCCATTTGGTGAAAGGGATACCTCATGCAAACATAGAAAGAGGAATGAAAGGACAAATACAAGTCCAAAGTTCGGGAGGAAGAATCGTTACCCTAGACGCGTTCTTTTTCGCCATAGATCCGAGATTCTACACGGAGAGAAACGACCGCACCGGGCTGCACTCTCCAAATCTGGAAACGGCTCGCGAAACGGAGCTCCGGAGCTCCGTCAATGGCGGGATCTACCTTCTTCTTCCTTGGCTCCCCCTTCTTTCTCTAGGGTTTGGAGAGAGAATGGCTTAGAGAATATGAGGGTTTAACCCCCTCTCATCAGCCCTAAAGGCCTCCCGCAACTAAACCTAGCCGTTGGATCAATTTCCAAAAGATTTGGACGGTCCGATCTTCTTCTCCGCTCAAAATCGCGGAACAGAATAAACAGGGCGCACGATCGCTGGCGCACGATCACTGGTCGTGCGCGAAGAGGAAACTGGTCGTGCGCGAAGAGGAAAATGGTCGTGCGCACTGTCCGAGACAGAACTCGATTCTCTCCTGAATTAACGCACGACCGCTGGCGCACGATCACTGGTCGTGCGCGAAGAGGAAATGGTCGTGCGCACTGTCCGAGACAGAACTCGATTCTCTCCTGAATTAACGCACGATAGCTGGCGCACGATCACTGGTCGTGCGCAATGAGGCCACTGATCGTGCGCTAAGAGCAGAAAGGGAAGATTTAGCCTGCTTCAAATGCAGCACTACCACTCCGCCTACTTCGCTGAACCACGATTTTTGGGGTGTTACAAAGGGCCTGCCCCTCTTACGGTCATCAACGGTTTGAACGAACACGCTCTACACCGGCCATTTTGGGGCCCTTCCCCCGGGACTTTGCACTGCCGCTGATTGAAGGTCCTCCCTGTTGGATCTTCTGGCGCCCATAGAGGGGTGGGGGGGGGGGGGTGAATAAGGGCCTTATAAAAATATGATTTTTTATTTAAGAATTTTTAAAACAAATTTTACTTTTCTAAAAATTAAAAATTTCAAACCAATGTAATTTTTAAATTAATTCAAACACAAATTTCTAAGTTAAAGATTAAGCAACCATATTTGCAATTAAAGAAAAAGTCATAATTTTATAATCATGAAATTCACATACAAATAAAATGATCTTAACAATGCTTAAGATCAAGGCACAAATATGATAATAAACCTTTTACAATTTGTGTTTACCAATCCTTCTCCCAAGGATCGGAAGGCTATCACTTGTCTCTCCCTAGACCAAGCCCAAACCTATCCTCTAGATCTTCCCAAGATCTAGACGTAGCACACAAGGCCACGATTTCCCACCAAGCCACGCAAGGACTTGGACGCTCTGCACAAGGAAGCGATTTTCCCCTAAGCCACGTAAGGACTTAGACGTCACGCACAAGGAGACGATTTCCCTACCAATACAAAGTGAAATGTATATAAATGAAAATACAAAATGAAAAGAACAACTCCCTAGAAATTCAGATCTCTGAAAGGAAGGTTGAAGCCTCGAGATGATTGTTGATGTAGAAGCGCGTCTGATCTCGTCTTCAATCTCAAACCTTCTAAGCACAAATGGGAGTTGATGAGGTTCTGGAGCTCTCTGGTTCGTATGCACTCAGGAAAAGACTTGGAATTCTCAAAGCTTGGAATGCACGAACAAAACGAGCCAATATATAGATTTTCACTGTCGCCTGGGCAACATCACTGTCGGAATTCCGACAGCGCTAAACTGCCGCTCGTAGTGCTGTCGTGCGGGCAGTTGCTGTAACTTCCGTGCTGTCGCCTGGGTGACATCACTGTCGGAATTCCGACAACGCAAAACTGTTGTTCGTCGTGCTGCCGTGCGGGCAGTTGTTGTAACTTCTCTGCTGTCGCCTGGGCGACAGTAGCTGTCGGAAAATTCCGACATCAAAATTCTTCATTCAGTCAAATTGAGCTCCATTCAGAATTGTGAACGTCTCATACATGTTACCTGCACACCATTAATAAAAATAGAATCAAATACAAACGGGACTTTGTTATTATCAAACAGGAAGAGTGCGAAACGCATGCTCCAACAATCTCCCCCTTTTGATAATTGTCATGACCCGTCTCGACAAGGGTCAGAGCGCACTTTGGGCGGGCCGTGATGCCACAGGCATGAGCGAACAGGAAACCATGCCTGCTAAGGCGAAAACAGAAATACTACAATATATATGAATTTATGCTTTGAAAAAAATTTAGTGTATTTTATAAATATGCGGAAGCTGAAATGAAAGGTTAATGGTCATGCATTTATAATAAAATCAAATGTTACACACTATGCAGAAACTGTGATCATGCAATAAGCCACAATAGTAAAATGTCATAAGCAAAATGATCTGATACAACAAAACACCCTAGGAGTTGTCCACAATACAAGAGAAAATGGCTGACAATAACTAATACACGAAAGTAAATCCAACAGTAACGGAAACAAAATACATAGAACCTGTTGACACAGAAATCAAAATAGAACCTCCAAGCAAAACTGCAGCTGAACGAAGAAAACTCAGGGAGCAGACGGCGCGGTCACGAACCCTAAGGCAAATCCAAACAGAAGGAAAATGCCTCAGAACAAGAAAGTAATAGAACACAAGATGTAATTTTAAGTACGTGCAGAAATAATTCTAAAGTACCAATTAACTCTTGAAACAGGCTAGTGAAACAGGCAAGTACAGAAACAAGCAGAAACTATCTAGAAATATTAGCCTACTCCGGAGTATAGCCTAAACATGTATTTTGCAACGACATAAGATGTAATCTATGAAATGCGTAGGTGTTTATAGTGGGCGCACATGGTTCACACTCAAGTTCGGGTGAAAGGCTTACTAGAATAAGTGTATTTCCTGCTTACTGTGACCAAGCAATCAAGACGTTGCACCACTTAAACCCTAGTTTCCAAGATTTGCTTATGATACTCAAGACATAAGTGATTCATGTTTTTTCGAGGGGATTTCTATCACAGCGCGACATACTCACGAGCGATAATTCTTATGTTATCAGATACTGTTAATAATTTAGATACATGTAAGAAGAACTTAAATTCTTGTTTGCAAGCGAGAGGGAATTTCTCCACTTGCCTTAAGGTGGAGCCGCAACTACCAGCAACAACTATGCGGCGCAAGCAAAGACCAGGCTCTATTGAACCTATTCAGGGATAATCGCAGATGATTTTTGATATTTGACAAGCAGCAAACCACAAGCTAACACATGCAGTTTAATTCGTGAAAACATAATAAGAAGCGGATTAGCAATTTACCTCCCTCAAGGTGAGGGGAGAAGAAGTTACCACAAGGATCCGGAATTTGGCAGCTCTGAGGCGACGGAAACCCTAAATCGGAGAGGGTTTTTGGAGAGGTTCCACCACTAGATCCGACGAGCGGCACCGAAAACACAAACAAATATGGGATTAGGAGATTATAATCGCTAACTCCACGTAATCACATTAATTTGGGGCGCGATAATTATCATAATAAATTAGGGCAAATTAGAAACACTGAGATTGGAGGAGTTTCTCACCCAAGGAGACCAGATCTGGGCTCAAAAACCACGAGGAGGGGTTTCGAGCGAAACACTAGGAGTCCCCTTGAAATCCGTCGGCCGAAGCGGCGAGGAAGAGGCACTGACGACTCTAGCAGAGGAGGGAGAAGCGGAAGGGGTTTCTGTTGCCGGCCCCTTGAAGGAAGAAGAAGGATTTAGGGCAGCCTGTTGCCGATCCTTGGAGGAGAAGGGGAAGCTGTCGTCGGCCAGGAGAAGGGAAGAAGGAGGCGCAGAAGTCGGCTGGGGGAGAGGAGTCGTCGAAGAATCGAGCGGAAGGAGGAGCAGGCGACGGCGGCGTCACTGGGCGCAGGAGACGGGAGGGGCACGGGAGCGGGAGCGGCACTGGAGCAGGATTCGAGCGAGCGTGCGGGATTTTGTGATAGGAGAGACCTAGCTGGCGCGGTTTTAAGTCGGGGGGGGGGGGGGGGGGGGGGCGGGGGGTTAGAAGGGAAATAAAAAGAGGAGAGAGTTTATTGTTATTATTATTATTATTATTTTATAAGTTTTAAATTAAGGGTTGTTACATTCTCCCCTACTTAGAAGTTTCGTCCCGAAACTTCTGAAAATTCTCTTATGGCGAAAAATTAGGATGACATTCATTCCAACAAGGTTTGCAATTCAAGTCAAGAGAACTAACTGAAAAGGCACTTAAATAGAGAGAGGAACAAGAGCGGCGACATACCAGGGTCAGGAGAAAAGGTGCGGTGATGCGCGAATCTTAGCACACCGCTATAGGCGGTAGTAAGACTGCGACACGAAACGGCAGTGTACCGATCGTTCAAGTAATATAAAACGAGGAGTAAATCCCCGAGTATCGATCTCGGAAGGAACACAGTAAGGTAGAGTTGGGTTTCGAGGAAGGACTTGAGATTGAAGTCCTTAAAGTCGGATGGAATGCGGGGGAGTTGGGTTGGCTTTTGGAAAACAAAAGAAAACAACTACAACTACTCCTATGCAATGCATCTATGCAATGCTTCGCTTGGCGGGATGGAGACTAGGCAGGCCTTGAGCGCGCTGCGTCGCAAGGGCGGATGGACGAGTAGGCAAGCGGAATCGAACAATGCAGGCCTTGAGCGCGCTGCTTCGTTAGGCGGGATGGAATACGGGTCGCGATGCCACGCTTCGGTAGGCGGATGGACGAGTAGGCTAATGGAATGAGGGTCGCAAGCACCTCTTCGACAAGCACGCCACTAGCAATTGCTAGTGCGGCACACGAACGTGACGGTGGGATAAAGGATGGAATGGAGCGCACCTCAAGCACACAAATAAACAAAAGGGTACTTCACATAGACATGAAATAACTTTAAATAGCAAGGTCTATAGTGTTCTTCATCAAAATACAAAAGATCTAACTATTACAACAATCAATAAGAGGAGAACAAGGCAAGAAATCGACCGAATCCGAAGGCTCGTTAGAGATTCACGGTTGGAATCGCCGGGTTGTCAATCCGCGTCCAAGCTCGGTCCGCAACCACGTCCGGGGTAGAGAGAGCTGTCACGACTCTCCAATGAACCCGTCTTCTTCGTCTCACGATCTGGTAGAGGTTGCAAACTTCCCCTTGCTTGACGGTAATGGCGGCTAGGTCTTCCTTTGAAACTCTAGGATGAAGGAGGAGGCCGAGAGGAAGCTCCGGCTCAAGATTGGCGTGAAGAACAAGCCCGGAGCACCTCCTGATGGTGGGCGGCGATGGAGGGGCAAAAACGGACGGAACCGGAGCAGGAACGGCGGAAAAATGCGGGCGTCCGACCTAAAATCGCGAGCAGGGAAATTTATAGGCGCTGGACTGAACAGCGCGCACGATCGTTGGCGCACGACCAGTGGTCGTGCGCACTACCATCCTGTGATCGTGCGCCTGACTGGACGGAGCCTGAAAGGGGAGAAACTAATAAAATACAATGTTCGCACGACCAGTGGCGCACGACCAGTGATCGTGCGCGCTATCGTAAGTGGTCGTGCGATAAGCCGAACAGAACTCATGAAAAGGGCGTTAAGTGCGCACGAGCGGAGGCGCACGACCAGTGGTCGTGCGCTAAGGAGCCAGTGATCGTGCGCAGTATTCCTGTACAGAATTGTACCGGGAACACCTGCACGACTCCTGTTCCAGCATTCGACACCAGTCTGGCCACTGAAGGTGGCACTTAACACAGCATGATAACTTGTAATAAAGACGAACAAGGAAATAACACCGAAATGGGCCAAGACGTGCACCTAGCGGAGAGTGATAATTATGAGCTAAAATGGGCTAAAGTGCAGTGGAATGATTGAAAAAATGGCCCGGATGAGTCCATATATGTGTATATAATTGGGACTCATCACACCCCCAGACTTACCTGTTTGCGCATCCCGAGCAAACAAATTCTAAGCGAACGGGGAAAGAAAAGTAGATGGCTTAAAACTACAATACAGAGTACCATGCGAAGTCGCATGCTCACGTGCATAAGAAGAATAGTAGAGAAGATTTCTGATTATATAAACAGTTTATATATTTCTAAAAGAGTAAAAGCATATTACAACTACTCAAAATGGTGAGCTACGGTGAATCGTTCGGTCATGCATACGGAGAAAGTAAACTAAACGCTGAGATGAGCATTGCTCAAGATTGGGATGCCGGACAAACTCCACCGAAATCCATCGGTGTCGGTGACCATAGGCTTGCCCGGTCACATTCTCTCCACGACACTAGATTGGTTCATAGCGTGAGTCGGTAGGACTTTAGGTTAGAGATGGGGCTTGGGTTACGATGAGGTAAATAATGATAAACAAAATGGCTTATACACATAACCCAAATGAGCTTTAAAAATAACTACCCGCGCACCAAAATCGAATGCAAGTGCACCACACCCCCAGACTTGGACTTTTGCAACATAGGTGTGTGCACCGCCTACTCCCAATACATAATATTTCTACATGATTTTTCAATAAAACTCATTTTTTTTCTTTTTTCTCTTTTCCTTTTCATTCATTTCTTTTTTTCTTTCTATCTTCTTTTTCTTGTCTTTTTCTTTCAGCAGATTTGTCACATGCGCAAACCCACAGATTCACAAAATAAACACCACAATCAACACCCCCCAAAATGTGAATAAATTCATGACTAAAGCTCAGATTTGGGTGTGCGACTAGGTTAGGCTTTTAGGCTTTGGTGTGAAAAATGCGGAGCTGAATCAATGAAAGGGTAGGCACAAAGGGGCTAGCAAGGGTAGAAGATAGGCATGAAATAAAAAGTTCAACCGGGCCAAAATAATGGCCTACGTCATTCTCACGCACTAGAGCTATCCTATGCCAATGCTTCAAGAATCGCTTGGGGCAAGTTCTAGCCACCGAGAAAGATTGTACTTTCTCCCGACTCAAGCAATACGAGTCTAGCGATCGTTTACACACATCCCTATGCTACCGTTTGATTCCACCGGATTCACCATTTGAGTAGAGTAAACAACATTTACACTAATAGAAAAAAAATATAAAACCATAAGTATAAAAAGAGGTCTAATCTACACAAATTCCTATGCAACCGAGCACTCGACTAGGAGCACTACTGGGGTCAACATTTTACTGTGCTACATAGTCCTAAGCCATCACCTAGACTTTCCCAAATAAGCAGGAGAATTAAATTCACAACAGAGCAGGCAAACAGATGAGTACGCGCTCAAGTGGGTGCTGTGGTGTGCAATGAAGATGAACAATACTAAATAAATGAAATAAAAATACTTCTAGCATGCAATGCAATAGTGCACGTGCGTGGGCACACAGAACTACTCTCCCCCAGACTTAAACTAAACAACCCACATAATATATGACATGAAAATCAAAATAGGGCTAGGGAAAGAGAGTACCCAATGCTCAGAAATGAGCATACCAGAAGATTGGCGTGTAAGTTAAAATGAAGCTACAACTTCCGCCATCCAGAAGAAGGATACCTGCAGGGGTCAGCTCCGCAAAACAAAAGAAAAAGAAAAAGATAAACTACAATAAACTACAGCTAACTAAACAGGATTGAATAAAATAAAATGCATGGAAAGAAAGATAAATACTGGGGTTATTGTCATCCCAGCACGACTTATTCAAAAACTAAAGGTTCTAGCTAATGGGCGTATGAAAGAGGAAATGGACAGGTAATTGTTCTAATATGCGTGTCGGTAACGGGTACCGATACGGCGACAGAACAGACACGCCTCTACCCGAATAAAGATAAAACCTGCCCATCACAGGTAGAGGGAAAAGGAAGTAAGAAGAGGAGGTGAAGATATCCTCGCTCAACTCACCAAAAATATCCTTGCCTAGCAAGGAGTCGTCAACAGGGAGGCCGCAGGAGGCGAAGGCAATGAGTGGAGCTTCCTCTACGGAGGGGGAATAAACCTCCTCACATGAGAGGATGCTCTCATCATTGACTTGAGCCAAAAGCTCCAAGTCCTCCTGAAGTACCTGTGAAGATTCAACCTGCACAGACTCAGATGAAGGAAGGGGATCAAGAAATAAAGAAGACGAAGAACATAAATAAAAATCAATCGGGGGAGTGATCCCGGTCTCACTCCCATCAGGTTGGGGAAGTAAAATAATGTTGGCATTGTCATCAATGCCGCAAGGTTCAGCGGGATCGACAGTGGCCATGCCCAAGATTTGGACTTCCTCCACCGGTGTTGAGGAAAGCTCCTCTTCACCTAGAAGGTTGTCCTCCTCCATAGGAGCAGGCATAACACATAAATCGCCAGCCTCATCCCGCGACACATCCTCAACAATGTCGTCAGAGACGAAAGTAGTATGCACAGCAGGGGGAGGAGTAGTGCTCGGATAAAAGTCGAGCACCGATTCCTCACAAAGAATCGAATCCACTAGGGGTGGTGGATGCACTGGGAGAATAGGCTCAGTAATGTCGGTGCATTGATCAGCCGCACATCCGGTGACCGTATCCATGCCATACCCTTCAAGATGTGAAGGTGACAAAGACACATAACCGGATGTTGAAGGTGTGCCGCCAGAGTTAGGAGTTGGGACGATCCGGATATCCGGCTCGTCATCCTCGTCCAATTGGCGAAGATACTCGGCACAGTCCTTCAAGACATGATCAGTGCTCTGACAAAACCGGCACTGCCTAGCAGGCTTCTTTGGCACAGCGGGTGCTGAAGCCGAAAAGAAGTATGACGGTAAAGGTTCAGCAGAGTAGCCATAAGACTTACTCGCACCATATGGAGTACCAGACGAAGTCGGTGCTACATATGCTGGGCTATAAGAATTATGCCTACTATTCTCCGTAGGGCATTCATCACTAGAGTGGGAGGTGCTCCACACCAACGGCAACGGATATTTAGATGTGCCCACATAGTGCGAAGATAAAACGATTCAAAAATATAAATGCTATTGTGCAAAATACTACACCAAACAAAAATTACTAAAGCAACCTAATTAAAACAGGAAAAAGGAATAAAAAAAAATAAGACAAAGAAATGCAATTTACAAATGGAAGGGCTTCTCTCTCAGGTTTTCCCTCTCAAGAAAACTCACACGTCTGTGGTCCCCGGCAACGGCGCCAAAAACTTGATGCGCGAATCTTAGCACACCGCTATAGGCGGTAGTAAGACTGCGACACGAAACGGCAGTGTACCGATCGTTCAAGTAATATAAAACGAGGAGTAAATCCCCGAGTATCGATCTCGGAAGGAACACAGTAAGGTGGAGTTGGGTTTCGAGGAAGGACTTGAGATTGAAGTCCTTAACGTCGGATGGAATGCGGGGGAGTTGGGTTGGCTTTTGGAAAACAAAAGAAAACAACTACAACTACTCCTATGCAATGCCGCTATGCAATGCTTCGCTTGGCGGGATGGAGACTAGGCAGGTCTTGAGCGCGCTGCATCGCAAGGGCGGATGGACGAGTAGGCAAGCGGAATCAAACAATGCAGGCCTTGAGCGCGTTGCATCGTTAGGCGGGATGGAATACGGGCCGCGATGCCACGCTTCAGTAGGTGGATGGACGAGTAGGCTAATGGAATGAGGGTCGCAAGCACCTCTTCGACAAGCACGCCACTAGCAATTGCTAGTGCGGCACACGAACGTGACGGCGGGATGAAGGATGGAATGGAGCGCACCTCAAGCACACAAATAAACAAAAGGGTACTTCACATAGACATGAAATAACTTTAAATAGCAAGGTCTATAGTGTTCTTCATCAAAATACAAAAGATCTAACTATTACAACAATCAATAAGAGGAGAACAAGGCAAGAAATCGACCGAATCTGAAGGCTTGTTGGAGATTCACGGTTGGAATCGCCGGGTTGTCAATCCGCGTCCAAGCTCGGTCCGCAACTACGTCCGGGGTAGAGAGAGCTGTCACGACTCTCCAATGAACCCGTCTTCTTCGTCTCACGATACGGTAGAGGTTGCAAACTTCCCCTTGCTTGACGGTAATGGCGGCTAGGTCTTCCTTTGAAACTCTAGGATGAAGGAGGAGGCCGAGAGGAAGCTCCGGCTCAAGATTGGCGTGAAGAACAAGCCCGGAGCACCTCCTGATGGTGGGCGGCGATGGAGGGGCAAAAACGGACGGAACCGGAGCAGGAACGGCGGAAAAATGCGGGCGTCCGACCTAAAATCGCGAGCAGGGAAATTTATAGGCGCTGGACTGAACAGCGCGCACGATCGTTGGCGCACGACCAGTGGTCGTGCGCACTACCATCCTGTGATCGTGCGCCTGACTGGACGGAGCCTGAAAGGGGAGAAACTAATAAAATACAATGTTCGCACGACCAGTGGCGCACGACCAGTGATCGTGCGCGCTATCGTAAGTGGTCGTGCGATAAGCCGAACAGAACTCATGAAAAGGGCGTTAAGTGCGCACGAGCGGAGGCGCACGACCAGTGGTCGTGCTCTAAGGAGCCAGTGATCGTGCGCAATATTCCTGTACAGAATTGTACCGGGAACACCTGCACGACTCCTGTTCCAGCATTCGACACCAGTCTGGCCACTGAAGGTGGCACTTAACACAGCATGATAACTTGTAATAAAGACGAACAAGGAAATAACACCGAAATGGGCCAAGACGTGCACCTAGCGGAGAGTGATAATTATGAGCTAAAATGGGGCTAAAGTGCAGTGGAATGATTGAAAAAATGGCCCGGATGAGTCCATATATGTGTATATAATTGGGACTCATCATGCGGATACTTGTCATGCATCCAAAGTACCTTCACCATAGGAATGGTCCTCTTTCGAAGTTTGCGCTCTTGATATTCCACTATCTTGGCGGGCTCAATCGGATAAGACAGATTAGCTTCAGGAACCACCAGGAGTTCCTCGAGAACACGATTAGGATCATGGATGTATTTTCGGAGCTGACTGGCATGGAAAACATCATGAAGACCGGACAACGAATCTGGCAACTCCAAGCGATAAGCAGATCCTCCAACACGCTCTGAGATGGTGTACGGCCCCACAAATCTCGGGCTGAGCTTATGATGGCGACCAAACCGTTTCACCCCAGGAGTAGGAGAAACCTTCAAGAACACCTGATCGGCTACTGCAAACTCCAACGGACGGCGGCGCTGATTAGCATACTTACTCTATCTTTCAATGGCACAACTGAGCTGAAGACGAGTCTTCTTGGTGGCTTCTTCCATTTCCTGAAGTAACTCAGGGCCCAACACCACCTTCTCACCAACTTCTGACCAATAGAGAGGAGTCCTACAACGACGCCCATACAATGCTTCGAAGGGGGCCATCTTGAGGCTCTCCTGGTAGCTATTGTTGTAGGCGAACTCAACCAACGGTAGGTGCTCATCCCAAGCTCCCTTGAAGTCCAGAATATAACACCGAAGCATGTCTTAAAGAATCTGATTAACCCTTTCGGTCTGCCCTTCGATAGTTGGATGATAAGCGGTGCTCAGGTTGAGCTCAGTACCCAAAGCTTGCTGAAAACCCTTCCAAAAGTGTGAAACGAACCTCGAGTCACGATCAGAGACAATCCTCAGAGGAATCCCATGAAGTCTAACTATCTCAGAGACATAGATCCGGTCCATCTTTTCAGTAGAGTGACCTTCCTTGTACGGGATGAAATGAGCCACTTTCGTCATGCGATCCACTATGACCCAAATCGCATCATGCCCTCTCGGTGTACGGGGCAAACCCGTGATGAAATCCATAGAGACATCTTCCCACTTCCATTCGGGGATAGGCAAAGGCTGCAAAAGACCACCAGGACGCTGACGCTGAGCTTTCACCTTCTGGCACGTCAGACATCGAGAGATGAAATGAGCTATATAATTCTTCATACCAGGCCACCAAACGATTTGCTTCAAGTCATGATAAATTTTATTATTGCCTGGATGACCAGATGTGCGAGACTCGTGAGCTTCTCGGCAAATACTATCGAGCAATTCGGGAACATCAGGAATGCAGAGGCGGCCTCGGAAACGCATAACATCGTCAGAGATAGAGAAATCCGGAAGAGTCCCAAGTTCAACCTATCGGCGGATGCGTTGGAGTGCGGGATCAGATGGCTGCAAATCCTTCACCTGCTCTACCCACAACGGAACAAAAACCTCTCCATGACCCTCGGGTGCGATGGATATATCCATTCGATCGAGGTCATCAAACAAGGCTGCTAGAATAGCTGACATGGGCGCACAAGCGGCTACGGAGACATGCCGGCTCAACGCATCTGCAACTGAATTGGCTTTACCAGGAACATACGTGAGCTGCAAGTCATAATCTGCCACGAACTCGAGCCAACGCCTCTGACGAAGATTGAGGTCCTTCTGAACAAAGATGTTCTTTAAACTCTGGTGGTCGGTGAAAAAGTGACACTTCACGCCATAGAGATAATGATGCCAAAGCTTCAAAGCAAACACCACCGCAGCGAACTCCAGATCATGAGTGGGGTAGTTGCGTTCGTGAACCTTCAACTGCCTCGACCCATAAGTAATGACACGATCATCCTGCATCAGGACACAGCCCAAACCAACTCCGGAAGCGTCAGTGTAGACTGAAAAGTCCAACCCTTCTGATGGAAGAGCTAAAACAGGCGTTGAACACAGATGTTGCTTCAACTCAGAAAAGGACTGCTCGCACTGATCTGACCACTCGAATCTAGCATGCTTTTGAGTTAGTCGAGTCAGGGGGGCAGCAAGAGAGGAAAAACCCTTGACGAAGCGTCGGTAATATCCAGCCAAACCAAGGAAACTGCGGATCTCGGTAGGGGTAGAAGGTCGCTTCCAGTCCATAACTGCGGAAATCTTGGCAGGATCAACAGAAAGTCCATCCCCCGAAATGACGTGGCCTAAGAAGGCAATACGATCCAGCCAGAACTCACATTTCGCCAACTTTGCATAAAGCTAATGCTGACGAAGGGTGGAGAGAGTGAGTCTAAGATGCGCTGCATGCTCCTCGCGGGTCTTGGAGTAGACCAAGATATCATCAATGAAGACGATGATGAACTTGTCCAGGTACTCACGAAAGACACGGTTCATCATGTCCATGAATGCAGAAGGGGCGTTAGTCAGCCCAAAAGACATCACCAAAAACTTGAAATGACCATACCGAGTCCGGAAGGCCGTCCTGGGGACGTCGGAGTCCCTGATCTTCAGTTGATGGTAACCCGATCTGAGATCTATCTTGGAAAAGACTGTACTTCCCTTAAGCTGATCGAATAAATCATCCACACGCGGAAGGGGGTACTTATTCTTGATGGTCACCTTATTAAGATCTCGGTAGTCGATGCACAATCTCATGGATCCATCCTTCTTTTTCACGAAGAGTACAGGGGCTCCCCAAGGTGACGAGCTAGGGCGAATGTACCAACGCTCAAGCAGTTCGTCTAACTGCGATCTGAGCTCTTCTAGCTCACGGGGTGCCATACGGTAAGGAGCTTTAGATATAGGGCGCGTCCCAAGCTCTACATAAATACAGAACTTCACATCACGATCAGGAGGCATCCCAGGCAATTCGGCGGGGAACACATCAGGAAACTCAGAAGCAACAGAAATAGACTCGAGTTGAGGAGAGATAGCATCTGAGTGCGAAGCATAAACGAAGCAGATAGAACATCCTTGGCTAAGAAGGCGAGTGGTGCGTACAACAGAGATTACCTTCAGGTGACTGCGGGTCTGAACATGGACGTTGTATTCCTTGCCATTAATGCTGAGATTGACCCTCTTCGCCACACAATCCATCTTTGCTCGATACGCGACCAACCAATTCATTCCCAGGATTACGTCGAACTCTGTCATATCCAGAACTATGAGATCGGCGACGACTTGCAATTCTCCAAGCAGGATCAGGTAATTGAGAACGCCTCTGGTTGAGAGATGCAGATGACCGGGTACAGAAATCTCAAAAGGAACCTCAAGTGGCGAAGTATGCTAACTATAAAGGTCCACGATGCGGCGGGCGATAAAAGAGTGTGATGCACCGGAGTCAAATAAGGTTTGCATCCACTTATTCTTGACCCTAGAACTTCCTAAAAAGGAAAACATAACGCATAACAGGTTTATTCGACTAAGGCAACCAGATTTAAGAATGCAGAAAAATTTAAAATTCTACACAAAATATACCAGAGATGACATCGGTAGATGCGAGCGCCTCGCCCTGAGTGACGACGTTCAGCACAGCCCTGCCCTGAGCTCCGGGGATAACTTGCAGAGGCTGAGCGGGGATCGGGCTCTCCTTTATGGGACAGTCGAGCATGAGGTGCCCAACCTGCCCACATTTGAAACAGGCCTTCTGCTTGCGGCGGCAGTCCTTTGCCAAGTGGCCCGGCCTCTTGCAGAAAGTACAGACGGAGGCAGCAGAGGCAAGCATCATCTGAGGTTGCTGCGCAGGAGTAACCATCTTCTGTTTCTTCAAGAGGGAGCGGCAGACTTGGGCGACATGGCCCACCTTATGGCAGAAGGCACACACCTTTTTGGACCTGGGGCTTTGCTGCTGAGATGGAGCATCCTTGCGCTTTAGGTCAGAAGCGGCGGCATTGCGTGTTCCATGCTGGGCTTTCTTGGCAGAACGATCCAGCTCAATAGCTTCCACCCGCAAGGCGGCTCCCACGGTCTCCGCGTAGGTGGTGGCGCCATGAGCTACCACAAGCTGGCGGAAGTCATGACGGAGCCCCTTCACGAAACGGCTGATCTTTTTCTCTTCATCTGGCACGAACTCCGCAGCAAGGAGAGAAAGGCGGGAGAACTCTCTCGCGTACTCGGTCACTGTCCTACCAGGCTGCTGAAGGGACAGGAACTTCTCAGCTAACTTGTCCCGCTCCACGGAAGAGAGGAAGTTCTCCATAAGAGCATCCTTGAACTGTCTCCAAGATAAGGTGGTAGAATCGAGGAGGCTGCGGCGCTGGAGCCACCAAGTATAAGCATCCTCAGACAATTGATAGGCCGCAAGGAGGACCTTCTGGGTCTAGGGAACTCCAGCATACTCAAAATGCTTCTCCATCTGGGAGATCCATTCAGTGATCACGAAGTAGTCTCGATTGCCATCGAAAGACGGTGGATTCAGCCTCTAGAATGCAAGAGTATCTGACATTGCTACGGGCGGGGCAGTCAAGCTTGACACGAGCGGGGGCACCAAGGTGACGGCAGGCGAGCCGGTCCCAGAATCAGTTGCAGGAGGGGTGGCTCCAGGAAGGGCAGTAGTGTTGGTAACTACAGCTGTCCCTGCACTGCCGGAACCAAGGGGCGGGTCAGGAGTTTGGCGATCCTCTTCCAGATGGGTGAGACGTTCCAGAATCTGCCTCATCAGCTGGGCAGTGGTATCTCCAAATGTTCCTCCCGCTGAAGAGGTAGCCCGCTTGCGTTGCGATCGCTTCGAAGCCATCTAGAAAGAAACACAAAAGAGTCAAGTAAGAGAAACAGTCAGACTAAGCTTAGAGGATTGAGACTACATGTTCTAGCATTCTAATACTATTGAATACGTAAATCATGTAATAGTTACAGCATTTTCATTAGACAACTCTAGGTGATAGTCATGCAAGTGCAAATGCGATGAAAAGATCGCGTGCGATAGAAAAATGATTTGAAAAATCCATGTGTGTACAATCGTCATCTGTTGCTCTTAGCTTAACACTCGTGCAATGAGTTATGTCATGCATGCAATGTATTTATGCCTACAATGTATCATTAAGAAAGTTCATGAGTGGATACGCATGCCATGTTAAGCGCCCATATCACTTAACATGTCACGCGCATGATGATTCTAATGTCAGCGCACTTGAAAATATTAAACCGCCCATACAATTTAATATTCGCAAGCGGTGTATAACCTAGTGGAAATTCATATGCATATAAATGTTAAGTTTGCCCATACTCTCTTAACATTTTACGCATACTACTCATGCTTATGGGTGAGTGTGTGCGTGTTTCAGCCTCGAACAACAGACAACGACAAAGTGAGTGAGAAGATGATGCATGCACGTAAATTTTCATAATAGATTTCAAAATATGTGAAAATTTTAAAATACTTTATCTTAGATGCTTAACCTGGCTCTGATACCAACTGTCACGACCCGTCTCGACATGGGTCAGAGCGCACTTTGGGCGGGCCGTGATGCCATAGGCATGAGCGAACAGGAAACCATGCCTGCTAAGGCGAAAATAGAAATACTACAATATATATGAATTTATTGCTTTGAAAAGAATTTAGTGTATTTTATAAATATGCGGAAGCTGAAATGAAAGGTTAATGCTCATGCATTTATAATAAAATCAAATGTTACACACTATGCAGAAACTGTGATCATGCAATAAGCCACAATAGTAAAATGTCATAAGCAAAATGATCTGATACAACAAAACACCATAGGAGTTGTCCACAATACAAGAGAAAATGGCTGACAATAACTAATACATAAAAGTAAATCCAACAGTAATGGAAACAAAATACATAGAACCTGCTGACACAGAAATCAAAATAGAACCTCCAAGCAAAACTGCAGCTGATCGATGAAAACTCAGGGAGTAGACGGCGCGGTCACGAACCCTAAGGCAAATCCAAACAGAAGGAAAATGCCTCAGAACAAGAAAGTAATAGAACACAAGCTGTAATTTTAAGTACGTGCAGAAATAATTCTAAAGTACCAATTAACTCTTGAAACAGGCTAGTGAAACAGGCAAGTATAGAAACAAGCAGAAACTACCTAGAAATATTATCCTACTCCGGAGTATAGCCTAAACATGTATTTTGCAACGACATAAGCTGTAATCTATGAAATGTGTAGGTGTTTATAGTGGGCGCACATGGTTCACACTCAAGTCCGGGTGTAAGGCTTACTAGAATAAGAGTATTTCCTGCTTACAGTAACCATGCAATCAAGACGTTGCACCACTTAAACCCTAGTTTCCAAGATTTGCTTATGATACTCAAGACATAAGTGATTCATGTTTTTCTGAGGGGATTTCTATCACAACGCGACATACTCACGAGCGATAATTCTTATGTTATCAGATACTGTTAATAATTTAGATACATGTAAGAAGAACTTAAATTCTTGTTTGCAAGCGAGAGGGAATTTCTCCACTTGCCTTAAGGTGAAGCTGCAACTACCAGCAACAGCTATGCGGCGCAAGCAAAGACCAGGCTCTATTGAACCTGTTCAGGGATAATCGCAGACGATTTTTTATATTTGACAAGCAGCAAACCACAAGCTAACACATGCAGTTTAATTCGCGAAAACATAATCAGAAGCGAATTAGCAATTTACCTCCCTCAAGGTGAGGGGAGAAGAAGTTACCACAAGGATCCAGAATTTGGCAGCTCTGAGGCGACGGAAACCCTAAATCGGAGAGGGGTTTTGGAGAGGTTCCACCACTAGATCCGACGAGCGGCACCGGAAACACAAACAAATACGGGATTAGGAGATTATACAATAAACACGAGACGGATCCACGTAATCACATTAATTTGGGGCACGAAAATTATCATAATAAATTAGGGCAAATTAGAAACACTGAGATTGGAGGAGTTTCTCACCCAAGGAGACCAGATCTGGGCTCAAAAACCACGAGGAGGGGTTTCGAGAGAAACCCTAGGAGTCCCCTTGAAATTCACCGGCCGAAGCGGCGAGGAAGAGGCGCTGACGACTCTAGCAGAGGAGGGAGAAGCGGAAGGGGTTTCTGTTGCCGGCCCCTTGAAGGAAGAAGAAGGATTTAGGGCAGCTTGTTGCTGATCCTTGGAGTAGAAGGGGAAGTTGTCGTCGGCCAGGAGAAGGGAAGAAGGAGGCGCAGAAGTCGGCTGGGGCCGAAGGAGTCGTCGACGAGTCGAGCAGAAGGAGGAGTAGGCGATGGCGGCATCACTGGGCGCAGGAGACAGGAGGGGCACGGGAGCGGGAGCGGCACTGGAGCGGGATTCGAGCGAGCGTTTGCGGGATTTTATGATACGAGAGACCTAGCTGGCGCGGTTTTAAGTCGGGGGGGGGGGGGGGGGGGGGGGGGTGCGGTTAGAAGGGAAATAAAAAGAGGAGAGAGTTTATTGCTATTATTTTTATTATTATTATTATTATTATAAGTTTTAAATTAAGGGTTGTTACAATAATAACAAATCCGTATAAAAAGAAATCATGTCTATTTAGGTTGTTGATTTTAACATATGGTGTGTGCATAAAAATAACATGATATATTCCTCTTAAATGTAATCTCCCCCTAGATGAATGCTCCCCCTAAATGAATGCTCCCCCTAAATGTTATAGTAAATTGAAATGATGTATTGTTTAGGTGGAATATTTAGGTGTAATAGTTCTTTGATTTCTTGAATATACTTATAATTCTCCCCCTTTGGTATTAGCAAAAGGTAATATGAAATGAATGAGTAGTTCTTAAGGGAAGAGATAGGATGTAGAAAATAAGAGTAAGCGGAAGCACTTGTGTTGAAAATGATTGAAAGTCTTGAAACAATAGTAATATGGCATAGTATTGAATAAACGCTTGAAGAGATGGTATTGCCATATGAAGTAGTAGAATAAAAAAAAATAACTTAAACATGATTAATATCATTTTAAAGTATCATAGAAAGACACAATTGTGTATAGAAATTTGGAATCTTTTTGGTCCAATTCTCATGAGATGAAGGTTTATATAACATAATGATGTGTATAGGTGTTGCTTTGATCAAACATATGAGATTATTTAATTTACATGATCATTGGAATAGAAAACATAATATAAGCATATTAAAACAACTTTGACCTTGAAGATATAGCACATTAAGAATAGAAGACCATTTTTTCTTTTGCACAAGACACTTTACAATTCTTTCCAATGTGCTCAACCCCAATACTTATTAAGACTTATCAGGAGGGTAAGTAGTGCTTGGTGGAGTATCCTTGTCCTCAATTTAAACCTTTTTTTTGTTGATCACATAGTTTGTGATATCTTAACTTTGTAGTTTGTATAGATATTTATTTTTAATTGACCAAGGATCTCCAAATTCACTTGAATCGCAAAAGATGGTGTATATTTGGTTGTGCTAACAAATCAAGGTTGAAAGTAGTATGTAGGAAATGCTATTGTATTATGTGAAAACAAACATGATTCATGTATATATTAAATAGAAAGACATATGCATGGATCAAAAGAAGTGAACGTGATAGCTCATTATTATTTATAAACAATTTCTCATACTTAGAGGCATGCGAAAACAATTTCCAATAGTCTAAACCACTTAGCAGGAGTGTCAAAACGATGATAGAGTGGAAAATGAAATCATATAATCATGTAAATAGCCATTTTTAAAAATAAAAGGCACATGGTTTGGCATCAATTCATGAGTTGTAGCATTAATAATGACATATAGCTATTGTAAAGTATCATAGAGACCAAAATTGAAGATTAATCAAATTTGGGAGCTGTCGGAATTTTCCGACAGTCACTGGCGCCTGGGCGACAGCTAAAAGTATAAAAACGGTTTAAAACTGAGTCAAACCCGATTGTACCCCATTTTCTGGACTGGAAGGCGAGAGGAAACTGTCGGAGTTCGGCGACAACCCTAGATCTAAGGTATGTTTGTTTGTTTTTTAAGTTTTTGACTCAAAATTTTTTTAGAGATTTGAGATTTTTTTAAAGTAGAGAAGAAGGAAAATGTGTTTTTCATTTTACTTTTGATGAATGGTTTAGATCTTTGAAGTTTTGTGTATAAAAGGTGTAGATCTAGTGTAAATAAAGTGGATCTTGTTGGATCTTGGTGAAATATGTTTGGATCTTGTGTTTTTGGGGTTTTTGATTTGTATTTTTACATGGTTTAATTTCAAAAACTGAAGTTGTTCCTTTTGAAGATGGTTGAAGAAGATGAATAGTAAATGGTATGTGAGAAGGTGTAGTTTTGGTTAAGAAACAAATTTTTAATAGAAATATAGCTTGATTTGGAGTAGATCTGGAAGACTATTTGAAAAATTTTGTAAAACGTTCACTGGATTATTGTCGGAAATTTCCGACAGACAATGTCGCCTGGGCGACATCGTTCCAGTGCACATAACATAATTTTGTGATTAACCTTAATTTTATTTTGTTATGTTTGCAGAATGGCTTCCAGTTCTAAGGCACGTAAGAGTATGTCAGAAGATGCGCATAGTTCTTATCAAGTATATCCGAGGATTGAGAAAGCAATAATTGGAGTTTCAAAATATGTAGAATTTGACTCTCCGAAGCACGACCATATCTATATTCGTCTTGCTAATGCAGGTATATTATCAGTAATCTCAGTAGATATGTTCTCATCTTTCTTGATCCGAGAGTTTTACAACCATTTGGAATACCCGAAATACACTGAATTGGATGGGGGAGTGAGATCGAGAATCCAAGGTCAACAAGTGAAAATAACACATGTTGATCTTAGAGATGAATTTGGTCTTCTTATGAGTGATCATATGCCAGACATAGTAGAGAGCTATAGAAAGGACAGAGATTGGACTCTTGTAAATATGAGTTTACATGGAAGTCAAAAGAAGACCCTAATCACGGAATTTTCTTCACTCACTCCTGATGCCTATTTAGTCCAAGACATATTAAGGAACACGGTCATGCTAAAAAGTTGTGATACAAGGAGTATCACAGCACGGTTGACGCTGATTACATATTTTATTATAGAGGAGGAACCCTTTGATATAGCCGACCTCATCCTTGCCCAGATTCGTTATGCGTTTAGATTAAAACATCCAAAATGGGTGAAGATTCATACTTTGCCAATGGGAGCTATAATTCAACATATTCTATATAAGAAGTATGAATGGATAGGTCAAGATTTGTACATAGATGATTGTGTTCCTGAGATATACTATACGGGTACCATGAAAGTGAAGAAATCTCATAAAAAGCCTCATCCTGGAATAGAGATTAGAGAGCCTAGAATTCCTAGGGGAGGATCTCTACGAGAGTCTATAGATGATCTTCGTGATTCATTTGAAGAACACAAGAAAGAAGTGAAGAAAGATCGCAGTAGAATGCAGAAGTTTATGAAATTTCTGGTGAAGGGACTGAAGTTAAAGCCTACTCCTGAAGAAGCAGCCGAATGGGAAGTCCCAGATGAAGAACCGCCACGCCAATCGGTTAGGCAGACTCGACGTGGAAAGGCTGTAAGACGTGGATCTTCAGAAGACTGTCCAGAAAGCAGCGGGGCTGGATATGATGATTCTGAGTAGTTTCCAGCAGGTTGCTGCTTCTGACTGATGTCGGAATTTTCCGACATTCACTGTCGCCTAGGCGACAGTGAACTTTCCCAGATTTCATTTTCTGTTAATGAACTTAATCTTATGTTGATTTCTACTGTTTTTATGGAACAATTTGTATGAAATATTAATGATGCGAGAATTTTTGTGAAGTCATTCAAATTCTATGTTTTGATTTAAAAATTTAGTTTTTCTTTTTAAAATGAATAGGTTTTGTGATGTTTTTTTTTAATTTTATAGGTTATAAGTAGTGATATAATCATTGTGAAATGTCTAGGATTCCCAATTCTAGCCTAAGCATAGAAAAACGGGAATCCGGTAATGGTTTAGTGAATATATCTGCTAGTTGATTATCCGTGCCTATAAATGAAATTTTAATGTGGTTATTTTTAATGTGATCTCTAATAAAGTGATGTCTCACATCAATGTGTTTAGACCTTAAATGATGGACCGGGTTGTATGTTAAATCAATTGCACTTTTATTATCACACCATAATTTAATAGTTTGTTATTTAATATTAAAATCTTCTAATGTTTGTTTCATCCAAAGAGGTTGTGCACAACAACTACCAAGTGCGATATATTCGGCCTCGGTGGTTGAGAGGGCAACCGAATTCTGTTTCCTACTCGACCATGAAATGAGTGAAGGGCCTAAAAAGTGACAAGTGCCACTAGTGCTTTTCCCATCTAGTGAACAACCGGCATAATCGGAATCAGAATAACCAAATAAAGTAAAATCATCGCTATGAGGATACCACAAACCAAGTTTAGATGTGCCAATTAAATATCTAAAAATTCTTTTTACCGCTTTTAAATGTAATTCTTTGGGATCGGCTTGAAATCTAGCACATAAACTAACTGAAAACATAATATCCGATCTAAAAGCTGTTAAATATAAAAGTGAACCTATCATGCCTCTATATAAAGTTTGATCTATTGATATTCCATTTTCATCTTTTTCTAATTTTAAAGATACACTCATAGGAGTATTTGCTTGTTTTAGATTTTCAAATCCAAATCATTTTAAAACATCATGAATATATTTTGATTGGTTAATAAAAACTCCATCATGTTTTTGAACAATTTGAAATCTTAAGAAATATTTTAATTCTCCTACCATACTCATCTCAAATTCACTTTCCATCATTTTTACAACATAATTACACAACTCTTCATTTGTGGCTCCAAAAATAATATCATCAACATAAATTTGTAAAACAATTAAATCATCATCTACTTGCTTAATGAAGAGTGTACAATCAACACCACCCATTTTAAAACCATTTTGTAATAAATATGTAGTCAATTTATCATACCATGCTCGTGGTGCTTGTTTTAAATCATACAAAGCTTTTAACAATCTATATACGCGATTAGGAAATTTTTCATTTATAAATCATGGGGGTCAACATAAACTTCTTCTTTAATCAACCCGTTTAAAAATGCAGTTTTAATATCCATTTGCAATAATTTAAATCTTTTATGACTAGCAAATGCAACAAAAATTCTAACTGCTTCCAATCGTGCTACGGGTGCAAATGTTTCATCAAAATCTACCCCTTCAATTTGATTATATCCTTTCGCTACAAGCCTAGCTTTGTTTCTAGTGACCCTAGAGTCACTATCTATTTTTTTTTTTGAAAATCCATTTAACTCCTACCACTGGATGATCACTAGGTCTATCAACAAGAATCCAAACTTTATTTCTTTCAAATTGGTTAAGTTCTTCATTCATAGCTAGAAACCAAGATTCATCATTTAAAGCGGTGGCAACATCTTTTGGTTCTATATTTGAGATAAAACATAAATTTGAAAAACTTTCATGTAAACTAGAACGTGTACGTACCCCACTTAATGGTTCTCCAATAACAAATTCTTGCGGATGATCTTTTGAGAACCTTAGCTTGGTTGGAGGTACATAGCCTTGTTCTTCTCCTTCTTCATCATCTTTTTCATCTTCTTTCTCTACTTTTTCTTCATCTTCATTATCATCATTTTTCTTCTGATTTTGTTCCACATCTTCTTCATTGTTCTCATTACCTGCAGCTTTAGAATTCTCTACACAAGAAATGCCTTCATCAAATTTTACATGAATAGTTTCTTCAACCACTTTAGTACGCTTATTATAAACTCTATAGGCCTTGCTAGTTGAAGAATAACCAATGAAAATTCCTTCATCACATTTTTCATCAAATTTACCTAAGTTATCTTTTGTATTCAAAATAAAGCATTTACAACCAAAAACTTT
Source organism: Dactylorhiza incarnata (assembly GCA_033032865.1). NCBI lineage: Eukaryota > Viridiplantae > Streptophyta > Magnoliopsida > Asparagales > Orchidaceae > Dactylorhiza > Dactylorhiza incarnata. The sequence continues at coordinate 23,076,319 of JAWHQI010000011.1, read as the reverse complement.
AAAGTAAGATACATTTGGTTTTCTTTGAAAATAAATTTCATAAGGAGTTAATTGTAATGTGGGACGAATCATGACACGATTAATAATATACCATGCAGTACTAACGGCTTCGGCCCAAAAATATTTTGGCAATTTAAATTCACAAAGCATAGTACGTCCTAATTCTTGAAGTGTTCTATTTTTCCTCTCCACTACACCATTTTGCTGTGGTGTGCGTGGAGCGGAAAATTCGTGTTTTATCCCAAATTCATTACAATATGAAATAAATTTTTCATTATCAAACTCTCCTCCATGATCTGATCTAATGCATTTTACTTTTAAATCAAGTTCATTTTGAATACGTAAAATTAGTTTTACAAATTCATTAAAAGCATCAGATTTTGAATTTAAAAACAGTGTCCAACAAAATCTAGAATAATCATCAATAATAACAAATGTATATTTTCTACCTCCTAGACTTTGTGTAGTAATTGGACCAAACAAGTCCATGTGTAATAATTGTAAAGGTCTAGTAGTAGAAATAACATTTTTGCTTTTAAAAGATGATTTTGTAAACTTTCCTTTTTGGCATGGTGAACACAATGATGAAAGCTTTCCATTTAAATTTGGTAAACCTCTTATTATTTTATTTTTAGAAAGCTTTACTATGCGTTTAGCACTAGAATGTCCTAGTCTCCCATGCCATAATTCAAGTTCATCATTCTTTGAAATAAAACATTTAAGTGTAGAATGAGATAAATCATGAAAAGTGATTGTATAGACATAGTTTATTCTTGGTGCAGTAAGTACAATTTCATTTGTTTTGGAATCAATAATTTTGCAAAGGTTTGAGCTAGAGTCAAATAAAATATTTAGATTTTTATCACATAGTTGACTAATAGAAATTAAATTATGTTTCAAACCTTTAACATATAAAACATTTGAAATTTTAAATTCTTCGTTACCTACTACTCCAATGCCTTTGACTTTACCCTTGCCATTATCTCCAAATGTCACTGTTCCACCTTTCTTCATCTCCAGGCTAAGGAACTTTGATTTATCGCCCGTCATGTGTTTTGAACATCCAGAGTCCAAATACCACACGTCTTCCTTGTTCCTAGCCTGCACGCACACCTAAAAAGATGATGAGAGTAAAGATCTGGTTACCCAAGTGGTCCCTCCCATGGTATAGGTGGACGCCTTAGGTACCCAGATTTGTTTAACATTAACTTTTCCTTTCTTCCAACATGAGTCCGAGATGTGACCAAATCGATGGCATTTGGCACATGCAATGAATAGTGAGGAACCATTCTTTAATGGTTTCTCTGGACTCTTGATGGAGGAAACATCTTTATGTGTGGACTTAGAAAAATTTTCATTTTGAAAAACAGGTTTTCTGAACCTGGAGCTGTCGCTGGTTCCGACATCAGCTGTCAGAAATTTCCGACAGCTTCCAGAGCTTCCAGAAACGTATCCTAGCCCAAATTTTGCTGTCCCATGACATTGGTTGGCTAAAAGCATATCCAGAGATTTTTTTCCAACACGAAATTTTCCAATTGCCATGTTCAACTCATTTACTTTGGACTTTAAAATTGAATTTTCTTTTACTATCATGCCACATCTATTTGCAATATTTTTCTTATAATTCTCAAATTGAGAATGAGAGGTTTTAACAACTTTTTCTAAGTCCTTTTTCTCTTTTAGAAGTTGATCAATTTTTTGATCGGACTTAGAAATAGTGTTTTCAAGTTCTTTATCCTTGTCGAAGAGTGATCACACTCTTGACAAATTACCTTCTCGTTCCCAATAGATTTCAACTCATTTGATAACTTTTTATTTACTTTCAAAATAACTTTATTTTCACATTTTAAAAAATCGATTTCCTTTAGGCTTTTATCCAAAAAAATGCATGTTTTCATAAATTCAGAATATAAATCATCATAAGATGGAGGAGTTACCTCAGTGTCGCTTTGGACACTGCAATCGTCGTCAGATGACGCATATTCTTTCCCCATCAAGCATACATTTGCCTCCTCTTCCTCCTGTGTCGAGGAATCACTTTCTTCACCGGATGAAGAATCATCCCAAGTCTCTGCCTTTAACACTTTCTTCTTGTAACTTTTATCGTGCCTCTTTGCTTTTTGCTCTTTCAGATACTTTGGGCACTTGCTTCTGATATGACCAATCTTCTTGTAATGGTAGCACTCCAGTAGCGGACGCTCCTCTTCATTCTCCATTTTTCCTTTGCCTTTTTGGTAGGCAAAATCGTTCTTTTTGAAAAATCTTTTAAATGAATTTCTCCTCTCCGGATTTCTCATAAACTTCTTAAAGTTCCTCACAAACAGTCCTTCTTCATCTTCCTCACTTTCTTCAGTCTCACTTTCAATTTCCTTTTTAGATTTCAACACCAAGCTCTTCTTTTTGGGCTCCAAATTGTACTCTTGGCTTTGAATCTTCAACTCCACTTCATGGGTTTTTAGATTCCCAATGAGGCTCTCCAATTGTAAAGTCTTAAGATCATGTGACTCAGAAATTGCAGTCACTTTAGGATTGAACTTCGGGGGAAGTGATCTTAAGATTTTCCTTACTAAATCTCCATTGGAGAAAACCTTACCCAGCACCTTTGAATCATTCACGATTTTAGTGAATCGTGTGTACATTTTATCAATTTCTTCATCCACCTCCATTTTGAATCTTTCGAACTCTGACTCCAGTTGAAATAGCTTTGAATCATTTACCTGCGAAGTACCTTCATGAGTAATCTCTAAAAGATTCCAAATTTCAAATGCAGTATTACAAGCACAAACTCTATTAAATTCAGTGCGATCTAGTGCGCAAAATAAAGCATTCATGGCTTTTGCATTGTTCTTACATCTTAGTTTATCATTATCATCCCACTTGTATTTGGGTTTGTCCATAGTTACATCTCCTACAACAAATGTTGGGGAAGTATAACTCGTCTCGATCATATTCCAAACTTCTATGTCGAGAGTTATTAGAAAACACCGCATTCGGGCTTTCCAATAGTTATAGTCTGTGCCCGTAAAAAGTGGTGGCCTACTAATTCCTTGCCCCTCAACGAACGCGTGATCGTTGTGCGCCATTACTCCCGGTGGTAAAACCGTTTTAGAGTAACCTCGCTCTTATACCACGTGTTGGATCTTGTGGCTCCCTTAGAGGCGGGTGAATAAGGGCCTTTTAAAAATACGATTTTTATTTAAGAATTTTTAAAACAAATTTTACTTTTCTAAAAATTAAAAATTTCAAACCAATGTAATTTTTAAATTAATTCAAACACAAATTTCTAAGTTAAAGATTAAGCAACCATATTTGCAATTAAAGAAAAAGTCATAATTTTATAATCATGAAATTCACATACAAATAAAATGATCTTAACAATGCTTAAGATCAAGGCACAAATATGATAATAAACCTCTTAGAATTTGTGTTTACCAATCCTTCTCCCAAGGATCGGAAGGCTATCACTTGTCTCTCCCTAGACCAAGCCCAAGCCTATCCTCTAGATCTTCCCAAGATCTAGACGTAGCACACAAGGCCACGATTTCCCACCAAGCCACGCAAGGACTTGGATGCTCCGCACAAGGAAGCGATTTTCCCCTAAGCCACGCAAGGACTTAGACATCACAACAAGGAGACGATTTCCCTACCAATACAAAGTGAAATGTATATAAATGAAAATACAAAATGAAAAGAACAACTCCCTAGAAATTCAGATCTCTGAAAGGAAGGTTGAAGCCACGAGATGATCGTTGATGTAGAAGCGTGTCCGATCTCGTCTTCAATCTCAAACCTTCTAAGCACAAATGGGAGTTGATGAGGTTCTGGAGCTCTCTGGTTCGTATGCACTCAGGAAAAGACTTGGAATTCTCAAATCTTGGAATGCACGAACAAAACGAGCCAATATATAGATTTTCACTGTCGCCTGGGCGACACCACTGTCGGAATTCCGACAGCGCTAAACTGTTGCTCGTAGTGCTGTCGTGCGGGCAGTTGCTATAACTTCCATGCTGTCGCCTGGGCGACATCGCTGTCGGAATTTCGACAGCGCAAAACTGTTGTTCGTCGTGTTGCCATGCGGGCAATTGTTGTAACTTCTCTGCTGTCGCCTGGGCGATAGTAGCTGTCAGAAAATTCCGACATCAAAATTCTTCATTCAGTCAAATTGAGCTCCATTCAGAATTGTGAACATCTCATACCAGTTACCTGCACACCATTAATAAAAATAGAATCAAATACAAATGGGACTTTGTTATTATCAAACCGGAAGAGTGTGAAACGCATGCTCCAACACTCCCTTCTCCCCGCAGTAAGGACCAGACGACGTAAGGGCTTTCCCCTCTTACGGTCGTCAATGGTTTGAATGAACACGCTCTTCACCTACCATTTTTGGGCCTTACCCCTAGGATTGCGCACTACCGCCGCTCGAAGGTCCGCCCTTCTACCGCGGTAAGGTCCCAACGTCGTAAGAGCCTGCCCCTCTTGCGGTCGTCAATGATTTGAATGAACACGCTCTTCATCAGCCATCCTGGGGCCTTTCCCTTAGGACTTTGCACTATCGCCGATCGAAGGTCCTCCCTTCTCCCCGCAGTAAGGTCCCAATGTCGTAATGGGCCTGCCCCTCTTACGGTCGTCAACGATTTGAACACACACACTCTTCATCAGCACTATGGTGGCCTATCCCCCTAACCACCACTCTGAAGATAGTTAAGACCATAAAACCATCAAAGACACATGAAAATAAAAGCTGTATAATAAAATCCAAAAGAGCACAATCACATTAGCTCAACGTTGCACATAAGTAGAAAATAATAGCAAACAATGAAAGAAAATAATAAGATAGAAAACAATAAATAAAAATATCAATCCTCGGCTACATCCGAGCAGTGGTCCTCCAAATGGTCCCCATCTCCGAGACCAGTGATAGCACGGCCGAACTTCATCTCCATCATATGGAGAGTCTTCTGAATGCCTCTCTGAAAGAGAACCTCGCACGTATCTTCCAGCAGCAGATCCACCTCCTTCGACATAATCTCGACGCGAAGCTGCTCCGACATCTGAAACTGCTCCTCCATAAAAGCTAAGGAGACCTTGTTGGATCACGGTTTTCTGCATCCCTTTCAATTGAGAATAACAATTCCTACTTGTATTTGATCTTGTTTGCTATTGTGTTTTTAGCATACAGGTTTGAACAAAATTGACACTAGGATGTTGCATTGTTGGGTCTGGACTTGCTCACAAGCTGAAATGATGAATGTGTTCTAACGCCAGGCGTTAAGACTTAACGACGGTGTTGACTTCCATTCCCACCAAGACAAAAATGGCATGGAGGAAAGTTGTTGTGATTGCAGGAGCATTTTGGGAATGATTTGATTTAACGTCGGGTGTTAGCCTCAACGCCAACGTTAAAGTTGCATAAAATGAATGTTTCCAAAGATGCAGAATCTCCTTCCTATTTTGAAGATCCGAGCCATCAAATTATTTCTATACTGAGTCAACGCCTGACGTTAGCCTTAACGACGGCGTTAGCTTCCAGTCCTATAAATAGATGGTATTCATTCTCTTCAACAAGTGATTCCAAGGAGCCATATTCCAGCACTTCAGAAACTCTGTGAGGGCCGTATTTTCAGACCACCATCTCCCACACAAATTTAAGAGAAGAATTCGAAGGAGGATCGGATCAACGCTCACCCAACGCGAAGAATGCATGCTTCAACTTTGACGATATTCAGCGGGCCTTCGCCGTCTCCAGAATTCTTCATAGGGAGTTTTTACTTGTCTTTCATATTTTGTTGTACCTCTTTCATTGTGAGTGTTTAGTGAATTCACCGTGGTTGTTGGTGACTCGGTCCGTGCGCAGCTTAGGGTGAATTCACCATGGTTGTGGCGACTAGGTCTAGGAGATCTAGGGGGTGCTCGAGGCCTTTCTGGGGATAGAAAGGCTAGAGCAGCTTGAGGTCGTATCTGGGGAAAGATCGGTTAAAGCCAAAGGATTCTTAGTGAGAAGAGTCGACATAGAAAATGAAAAGAGTATTTCATATTCGCCTTGATTTCTAGCGTCACAGAAATCAGATTTTGTAATCAAATTTTATAAATGATAATCATGTCTTTTCATGTTAAATCAAATTGATTTCATTTCTTATTTCTAGCTCTTTATTTTTGTTGCAATTTACTTATTAGAAAATCACAAAAGTTTTTCTTAAAATCCTAAAGTTTTCTAAAACCCTTATTCACCCCCCCCCCCCCCTCTAAGGGCGCCTCAAGATCCAACAAGTGCTATCTGAGCTAGGTTATTCCAAAATGGTTTCTCCACCGAGAATAATGGCGCTCCTTGATCATGATCTCGCTTCTACAAGTGTGTAGAAGTTTTATATGAATGAAAAATCATAAGCACCACATTTATTTGAAGGGAAAAATTATACAGGGTAGAAAAATCTAATGGAAAATTACTAAAATCCTTAGGCATAGATGTTTGGAATATTACTATTAAGGAACCCCCTTGTGTTCTAAATAAAAATGAAATGGTTTTAAATGTGAAGGCTATGCATAGATTATTTTGTGCAATGTCACAAGATATTTTCAAATTAGTTTATTGTTTTTCTAATGTGTACAAAATTTGTAAATTTCTTGAAGAGATCTATAGTCTTCCTCATATAGGTATGGAACAATCGCAAGAACTGAAGAATATGCAAGATTGCATAACTATCAAGAATGCTCCTCACTTGATGGATCCATAGATTGCACATCAAGCGGAAGGGATGATGACAACACATCTATGGAAGAGGAAGATAAAGATGACAAAGGAACTCTATGTTCAAATCTCGTTTCATGCAAAAGCGTTGTAAGGAAATCAAATTCCATCTTTTGTAATTCTATTTCTACATTACAATTGCTACAAACTACTAAGCATAAAATTAAGAAATTAAAAAATTCAAATTCAAAATTACGTTTGGAAAATAAAAACTTAAAAGCTAAATTTAATGTAGAAACAAAGATTGATGTGTTTGATTATTCTCCACCTTGCACTTTAATTGAAAATATAATACCTTGTTTTGATTGCAATATTCTTAAAGAGAAACTCAAGGTATATGAAAAAGAGCATCTTAAAGAACATTATGAAAATTATCTTTAGAAAATTCATCTTTTACAAATGATTGCGCTATGTGTAAAAATTATAAAAATGAAATTAAAGAGATGGATGAAACATTTGAAGAGTTAAGAAATAATTACAAAACTCATATTGATTCTATTGTTTCCACTCTTAAGAATAGCACAATTGCTTATAATAAAGCCAGACATAATCTCAAAGTTAAGAATTATGAATTAGAAAATAAAGTTAACTTGCTTAAGGAAATTATAAAGAAAAATTCTCAACTCATAAATTCAAAATATCAAGCAAAATCCAAAGGCAAGTTAAACATGAATTTTCATAATTTATCTAAGCAAAATATAAGGAATGAAAAACAACAAAAGCTTGTAAATGAAATTCCAAAACTCTATCATCATTATCATTTACAACATAATTGTTATCCCAACATAAAATTAAATACAAACAAATTTCCTTTAAATAATAAATTCAAAAATCATTTTTATCCAAATATTCAAGTAAATGACTATGGAAATTTGAAAAATAAAAATAATATTTGTCCAAGGTTCTAATGGAGACCCATACTTAAGAATGACGCACTAATGTCAAATGAAAGGGTCCATTCATCTTTGTCTCCCCAAAAGCAAACACGATGTATTTGGTACCCAAAGGAACCATCCCACGTGGTCCCATTTGGATACCTAAATCTCTTACTCATTAGTGTCCAATCATTTGCATGAAATAGAAATAATTAAAAATGAAATATCATTATTCTACTTCATGATATGCCTAACTTCAATTTTTTTGTAAACCACCATGCTATTGTCACTTTGTATAACATGTGATATGACTTTCACACATTAAGCCATAAATTCATAAATGAATCAAATTGAATGAAATTGAATATAAGTCATATCATTTCTCAAGTGACCTATCTATCCTTTGTATCCTTCTAAATCCTATAAGTATCTTATATTGCCATTATAAATTGAAAACTAAATTTTTTATATATTATCAAGATCAATGAAATAATTGTCAAAAATAGATTTAAAAGGAATATCAGGTGTCTTGGCTAAATGTATAAAATGTGCAAGTTTTTGCTTATGTATTTAATATCCTTGCATCATTTCATAACCCCTATCATGTCTAATAATAATCATGAAAAATTGGAATTGAAAAAATTTCAATAATCATGTGTTTTAAAATTAAAATCTTAACTCTGTTGCTGGCGCTTGGCGTTAGTTTCTAACGCCGGTGGTAGCCGTGTCCAAAAATCCCGGTAAGCCCGGCCTGAACCGGGCCTGTGGGGCCCGGGCTTTTCTAACCCGGGCTCGGGCTTGGGCCCTATTTATCCTGGCTCGGGCCGGGCTGAGGCTCCCTCCCCAAGGGGGAGCCTGATGAGGCACCCAAGGCCGGGCCAGGCCTGGCCGGGCCAGTCCTGGCTCGGTCTTATATATTTATTTTTTAAAAATTAAAGTTTTAAAAATTATAAAATAAAAAAAATTTAAAAACTTTAAAAAATGGTGACAGCCATCAAATGATGGCTGCCAGCCATCATTTGATGGCTGCCAGCCATCATTTGATGGCTGCCAGCCATCATTTGATGGCTGCCAGCCATCATTTGATGGCTGCCAGCCATCATTTTGATGGATGGGCAATTGCCCCAAACTGGCGCCCTGTTAGTCCTCGGCAGCCCAGCCTGGGCCCATGGAGCGCTAGCCTAGGATCGGGCCTAGGCGGGCTTTTTCCAGGCTGGGCCCGGGCCGGCCCCCCAGGCCCTGTTTTTATGCCCACGACTAGTCGGCGGCAGCATGATTTTTTGAAAAATTATAATTTCTCTAATTATTAACTTCTGAAAAGTGTTTTACTACTATTATCATTCTACTCCACTTTCAGAAAAATAATATAGGCCTTTGGTAACTTTTTCTAAAAAAAAAGATATGCGAGATTTCGACCTAAACTTCAAGCGATCATAACTTTTGATCCGCTTGTCAGAATTTCGCACACAATAGTTTTTCGGAATGAGTTTGAGAAGCTCTATGCAATGAAAAATGATCTTTGCTCGTTTGAGTTCATTTTTGTAATATCCCGACTTTTATTGGGTCACTAAACCCTAGTGAGCCCAATAAAAGTAGGCCCAAGCAGTAGAAAATAACCTGATATAGGATTGTGTACTAGGGGACTACGATCTGACTTCCATCAATTCTGTTAGACTCGTATGACCAATACGAGCGCAACGGAATTCGTTGCACCTCGATCCTAGGTCGTTTAGAGAAAACGACCATTTTGAGTATCATTGCGCGCCACTACCACACTATTGTGGAATAGTGTCCAAACATACTCCGATCTAACTTCCGTCAGTTCCATTAAACTCGTATGACCAATACGAGCGCATAGGAATTCGTTACACCCCGATCCAAGGTCATTTAGAGAAAACGACTATTTTGAGTATCGTTGCGCGCCACTACCACACTATTGTGGAATAATGGCCAAACGTACTCCAATCTGACTTCCGTCAGTTCCGTTAAACTCGTATGACCAATACGAGCGCAACGGAATTCGTTGTACCTCGATCCGAGGTTGTTTAGAGAAAACGACCATTTTGAGTATCGTTGCGCGCCACTACCACACTATTGTGGAATAGTGGCCAAACATCCTTCGATCTGACTTCCGTCAGTTCCGTTAAACTCGTATGACCAATACGAGTGTAACAGAATTCATTGCACCTCGATCCAAGGACGTTTAGAGAAAATGACCATTTTGAGTATCATTGCGCGTCACTACCACACTATTGTGGAATAGTGGCCAAACGTACTCCGATCTGACTTCCGCCAGATCTGTTAGACTCGTGTAAACTATATGTGTGTAACAGAACTCGTTCCATTTCAATCCAAGGTCATACGGAGAATATGCCCATTTTGGATTATGCAGACTGCCTTGGCACACCGCACAAAATACGGAGCGCACGAACTCAGAATCGACCCTGGTAAACCTTGGTAGACCCTCGGGACCATGGAGGATCTCACCCTAAGTTGACTTTGGTCAACCCCCCCCCCCCCCCCCCCACTTGGAAAAATTAGGAAAAGGAGGAGAAAAGGAGAGGGGGAGGAGAGAGAATCTCCTCCCCCAAGGTGGAGGGGGGTTGCCCATGATTGGGCAGCCCCTAGGGTAGTGGAGGGGAGGGGGGAGAAAATATCCCCACCACCCACCCTCCCTTTAGTCCCACACCATGGGTAAAGGGAGGGAAGGCCCCCTCCTCCCCTATAAAAGGGCCCCAGCCCTCCTTCCCTAAGTACACCCCCCTTCAACCCCCTCCTCCTCCTCCCCTGCCGGAGTTCTTCCCAGCCAAGCTGCCGCCACCACCTCCTCACCATGGCAAGCCTCCCCTATGTTGGAACATGGTCTTCCGCATCTCCTAGGTTATAAAATAACAAATCCTATGTGAATTTGATATTGTGTGTTTAAGTGTGCAGGAAAACAAAGTCCATATGACTCAAGGATTACATAAGAAGGTTGCCCCCAAATTTGAGCCATCAAATCCAACACTTCTTCTAGCGCCGGCGGTATCACCTAGCGCTTGGCGCTAATGTTAAGGAACCGCTAAGACGAAACCAAACCGCTGAGACGAAACCGCTGAGACACTGAGAAGAAACCGCTGGGAAGGGAAACCACTGAGATGCAAGCTGGCGTTAACATATATAGAAGGAGATAGTACCTGGCGGTATCCGATAGCGCAGGCGGTAGCGCGGAGCATAGAAGGCAAGAGAGAATTGTTTCCTCGAATTGAAGATTCTGCCGCGCAGAATATGTCCTAAAATGGGATAGCGTCGGCGGTACCACTAGCGCAGGCACTAGCGCTGAGGCTATATAATGGACCCTTCTCTTCTCGTTTTGTGCGCTGATTCCTGAGAGAGGTCTTGTGCCAGAATTCCAAAGCCTTATATGACCGAGATTTGATCTCCCACCAAACGCTTAGAGAGTTTCTGAAGGAGGACTTCATCACGATACATCCAAAGAGGGATCGCTTCAACCTCGCTTATTCTACAGCGATCGTTCATCTCCGACTTCAGAAGTTTCTTAGAGGGAGTTTTAAATATTGTTGTTGTTATTTAATTTCATATCTTTTGTAACCGTTAGAGAATTTGCCTCGTGTTGGCGACTAGGTCTGGGTAGGACATGTTAGATCTTACGGCGCCCTTAGAGGGGGGGGTGAATATGGGAATAAAATTTTTTCTATAATTTTCAAGATAATTACTAAATTGTTTTATAATGAAGGAGATTGAAATAAACAATTTAGATTTAGAATTGAAAACTTAGAACACAATATAATAGAGATTACGCCAAATGATAGAAATCAAGTAAACACAAAAGAGACATGATTATATTATATGAAAAAGTGTTTACATAAATTTGATTTCTATATCGCTAGAAATCGGAGGCGTACAAATGTAAATTTCTTTTTGTTTACCAATCCTTCTCCCAAGGATCGGAAGGCTATCACTTGTCTCTCCCTAGACCAAGCCCAAGCCTATCCTCTAGATCTTCCCAAGATCTAGACGTAGCACACAAGGCCGCGATTTCCCACCAAACCACGCAAGGACTTGGACGCTCCGCACAAGGAAGCAATTTTCCCCTAAGCCACGCAAGGACTTAGACGCTCCGCACAAGGAAGCGATTTTCCCTACCAATACAAAGTAAAATGTATATAAATGAAAATACAAGATAAAATAAGAACTCCCTAGAAATTCAGATCTCTTAAAGGAAGGTTGAAGCCTCGAGATGATCCTTGATGTAGAAGCGCGTCTGATCTCGTCTTCAATTTCAAACCTTCTCAGCATAAATGGGAGTTCATGAGGTTCTGGAGCTCTATGGATGGAATGCACTCAGGAAGGGACTTGAAATTCTGAATTTGTTGTTATGCACGAACACAAGGTGTCAATTTATAGAAAATCGCTGTCGGAATTCCGACAATGACTGTCGGAATTTTCCGACAGCGTTAAACTGCCGCTGGAGTGGCGTCGTGCGGGCAGTTGCTGTAATCGTCGAGCTGTCGTCTGGGCGACATCGATGTCGGATTTCCGACAGCTCAAAACTGCCTTTCGTCGTGCTGCCGTGGAGGGAAGTAGTTGTAACTTCTCTGCTGTCGCCTGGGCGACAGCGGCTGTCGGAATTTTCCGACAGTGAAATTTCCCATATTCAAATTTAGCTCCATCCTGTAGATTGAGTCGTTCACATCTCCGAAATGGGGTGGCACGTTCTGTAACTCTTCCTGGATTGAAAGTTATGGCCATTTTAAGATCAGCACACAAAACTCATCCAACCTGAGACTTGTCGGTCTCGGATCATGCCCATGAACGAGGACTTGTCTCCTCATTGAACCTGTACAACCTGGTCACTATAAACACACAAAAGACTAGATCAAATACATCATGGTATTTGTTATTCTAAAACCAAGAGATGCGGAAAGCAAGCTCCAACAGGACTTAGGGCAGAAATTCGCCCCGTGTTGGCGACTAGGTCTAGGGTGTGGCTCTAAGGGGTGCTTGAGGCCATATCTGGGGAAGAGTTGGCTAGAGCGGCTTGAGGCTGTATCCGGGGAAGGATCGGCTAAAGCCAACCGGTTCATGGGGATACGAGTCAGAATACAAAACAAAAGGAGTTTTTCATATTTCGCTTTGATTTCTAGCGTCATTGAAATCAAAATTTTGTAATCAATTTTATTAATAATAATCATGTCTCTCTTTGTGTAATAAAATTGATTTGTTCTTCATTTCTCTAAATTGTTTATTATCCTCTCCTTTATTATAAAACAATTTAGATCTTTATTCAAAATCACTAGTTTGATATCTTATTAATTCAAGTATTCCAAAATATAATATAAGTTTTTAAAACCCTTATTCACCCCCCCCCCCCCCTCTAAGGGCGCCTACCGATCCAACAAGTGGTATCAGAGCGGTTTTATTCCAATCGGCTTAACAACCAGGAATAATGGCATCTCATGATCTCGCTTCTGCTTGTGGGGTAAATTTTTGTGAAGAAGACAAATCTCTTAAACCACCTTTATTCGAAGGGAAAATTATAAAGGGTGGAAATTTTTAATGGTAAAGTTTATTAAAAATTTAGATATCAATGCATGGGATATAGCAATAGTTAGACCAGCGGATGAATCAAATAAACAGGAACGTCATCTAAATGCAAAAGCTTTAAATAGTATTTTCTGTGCTTTATCCTACGAAATTTCAAAATTAATATATTATTTTTCTAGTACATACAAAGTATGGAAATTTCTTGAAGAAATGTATGATTCTCCTTCTACAGGTATGGAACAATCGCAAGAACCGGAGAATATGCAAGCTTGCACAAGTCTTCAAGAATGCTCCACTCATAACAGATCATTGGAGCACACATCATAACGGATCATTGTTTGCCGCGCAGAATATGTCCTAAAATGGGATAGCGTCGGCGGTACCACTAGCGCAGGCGCTAGCGCTGAGGCTATATAATGGACCCTTCTCTTCTCATTTTGTGCGCTGATTCCTGAGAGAGGTCTTGTGCCAGAATTCCAAAGCCTTATATGACCGAGATTTGATCTCCCACCAAACGCTTAGAGAGTTTCTGAAGGAGGACTTCATCACGCTACATCCAAAGAGGGATCGCTTCAACCTCGCTTATTCTACAGCGATCGTTCATCTCCGACTTCAAAAGTTTCTTAGAGGGAGTTTTAAATATTGTTGTTGTTATTTTATTTCATATCTTTTGTAACCGTTAGAGAATTCACCTCATGTTGGCGACTAGGTCTGGGTAGGACTTAGGGCAGAAATTCGCCTCGTGTTGGCGACTAGGTCTAGGGTGTAGCTCTAGGGGGTGCTCGAGGCCATATCCGTGGAAGGGTTGGATAGAGCGGCTTGAGGCCGTATCCGGGGAAGGATCGGCTAAAGCCAATCGGTTCGTGGGGATACGAGTCGGTATAGAAAACAAAACGAGTTTTTCATATTACGCTTTGATTTCTAGCGTCATTGAAATCAAAATTTTGTAATCAATTTTATTAATAATAATCATGTCTCTCTTTGTGTAATAAAATTGATTTGTTCTTCATTTCTCTAAATTGTTTATTATCCTCTCCTTTATTATAAAACAATTTAGATCTTTATTCAAAATCACTAGTTTGATATCTTATTAATTCAAGTATTCCAAAATATAATATAAGTTTTTAAAACCCTTATTCACCCCCCCCCCCCCCCTCTAAGGGTGCCTACCGATCCAACACCCTCCACCTCCCGAGCCTCTCCCCCACCGGTAGAATACCTACCCCTCCTCCTTCCTACTCCCTTAGGGCAACCGCGCCCCCACCCCCCCCCCCCCCCCCCACCCCGTCGCCGTAACGCCGCCAACCTCGACCCGAGCCTTGCCCAGGCTCGGGAGGGGCTGGTCGCGGCAGCTGCACCCCCAGCGCCGGTGGTGGCGCTGGGGGAGCAGGTCCCCACTCGGGGACCCAAGCTCCGAAGGGAGGAGGCGACAGGGCCGCCGGAGGATGTGCCTCTGGCGGCACCCGCACTCTCCCCATCCCTCCCTGCTTTTCCTATACGGGAAAAAGCCCTCCCCCGGCGGCCGCCGGCGGCGCCAGGCCGTCGGACCCCCACCGGAGGATTTCCCCCTCCCCGGCGCCCCAGCCAGGGGCGGCAGGGGAGGCTCCCCCAGCAGGGGAGGTGGCGCAGTAAGCCTGCATGGCGCATGCAGGCTACGCCCCCGCCCCCGCCACCTTTCTCTCTATTATTCTGGCGGTGGCCGGCTGTGCCAGGTCGCCGGACCACCACCAGAGTGCTCGCCGGCCCCCAGCGCACCAACCGGGGGTGGCGCCGGCACCAGCCGGCCGCTGCCCGGCGACTGCAGCGGCTGCAGCGGCCGCCTCCCGATAAGATAGCAGGAGTCGTCCGATCTCCTACAGGAGATCGGGCGGCTCCCATATTATTGTTTCCCGCCCCCGCCTCCAATTGTGTGCCCCCCCCCCCCAGTGGATCCACTGCAGATCCACTGTGGGACCCCAGGAGGGCGCCCGGTGCGGCGCCCCCTGCTCTCTCCCTTTCCTCTATTTGCACCCCAATACCTTTTCCCCTTCTTTATTTTTTTGAGGGAAAATGGGTCCCCTTTGGCAAAAACTCCCAACATGAAAAATGTTCCCCACTCAGAGGAGCACCTTCTGTAATTTTTTGAGATTTTCAGGAGGAGTCTTGCTATTTTTAAGTCCCTCTAAAAGGTTTATTTTGAGAAATTAAATGCCCAAATGAGTTTGGAAAAATCTCCAAAAATTATAGGCTCTAATCTAGGGTGTTTTGCAATTTCTATCAAAGTTTGAAGGGGTGACCTTTTCTTTTGGTCCTTTAAAATTCTTTTACGAGCAAAATAAATGCTCGAGAGCGAGCGAAATTAATTGGGATAAATTGGCAAACTCGTGACGCATATTAGTGTTACGTGGTGAAATGATGTGTATCAATCTAAGGAATCGACTAAGTTACAAGTATCGACGCGCAATTCGGGTCGCAATCGCGAGGCGACACCGCCAATTCAATAACGTCAAAATATTTAAAATGTGAACCCAAGGCACACGGAAATAAGGAATGTCACGAAATATTAGTAACCTCATAAAATCTAAGTAAGCTTCTATGAACGGAGAGATAACCCCTATGAACGGGGATTGAACAGAACTTCCTCCTAAGAATGGTGTCAACTTGAAGCCTCCTGTTATGGAGTGATTGGACTACTAACCTTTTTTATTTATGCTCTCCAGTCTCGTACTGGTCATGCATTTACTTTCTACATTTATTCTTTAAATTTAGTCTCTCACTGGTCTCCCTGCTTTTTCCTTCTGTTTATGCTTTTAGTAATCTAGTCACGCACTGGTCCCCTTACTTATATTTCTGTTCGTTCATTTTCAGTAATCCAGTCTCGCACTGGTCCTTTATTTACTGTTTCTTATACTTTCAATTCTCCAGTCTCATACTGGTCCTGATATTTCGGCCCCTGCTTCCGGCCTTTCTTACTGCTTAAGTTGCACTTTGTTTATATTTTAGTGCTAACTGTAGTCCTACGCTGGCAAGCGGTGCTTCTCCTCCTTTCTGTGAGGCCTTAGTTGGGGAAAACCTGGAGTTGAGTCCCACCTCCGAAGTTAGCCCCAAATAAGGATCCCTCCTACCGCCGAGCCTCCCGGTCAAGAGTCGAGGGATCGGTCGAGTAAGAATACCGCGTCAAGTCTCAAAGTGCTTGCTCTGTATTTAAGCTTTTGAAGATTGTTTTGGAAGTGGTGGGTCGGTCACGCCCGCAGACCGTTCGTACCGGTGCGGGTGGGTTGATGACTCATGGCGACAGGGAGATGTGCACAGCGGATTATCACCACTCCGAACCCACAGTTTTGCCTCCGTTGGTCGGCCTAAATCTCGAAATCACCGGATGTCGCTCACATCCAATTAGTACACCAAGTTGTACGGGAGGGCCTGAGTGATACGGTACGACTACATTCAGAAGTGGCAGGACTGGCCACTGTCACCGACGGCCACATCGATGAGGACCGTGGGGCTCGCAACCCCGCTTGAAGCAAAGCGGTCCAAGCTGTGTCGACACAGGGTCCCTGTTTGTGTGTATGCAGGTTTGAATACCTGGGTGTGAGTATGCGCAAGATAATACTGTTTTGTTATTACGTACCGTGCGTCTATGTCACCTCGTGATATTATGGTTGGTAGGCCCTATAGATATATATATAAGTATATATGTGTACCTGCTGCTAACCCTCTACCTTGCTTCGGCTATCTATTTATGTACGTTAGCCCGCCTCAGGATATGGATCTGGGGAGGGATTGTGTTTTCTTCTTAGCTCTGTGACTAATGGTTATTCTTATAACCAATCACAGGGGATAGGACAGCGTGAAGCCCCCTCGCCGCAGTATGAGTTACCGGCCTTAGAGATGGCCTGATCGGATACTCCAGCCTCGCCCCCTGTCTTCTGCGACGTGAGTCCTAGTGTATAGGACTAGATTAAGAGCATTTTGTTATAGTCATGTGTAGCCCCCGAGGTAGTTGTATTAAACAATAGGCTTCGGCCTTCTTTACTTTATGTAAATATAAGCTGTGTGCTTAGTTTTCTCGTTCTATTGCTTCCGCTATGTGATTTTGATGTGTTGTTGTGATTCATGTGTCTGACAAGGCGACCACTCAGTGCTTGAGAGGGTGGGCCGTTGCCACCCGGGAAGCGCTAAGTGGCCGTCCTTGGGCAGTAAGATCCCCCCTCCCTGAACCGGGTTTAGTTTTGGGGAGGGGGGGGTCTTACAAATTTGACCCCTCAGATTACCAAAATTCAACTCCGTTTAGAAGTTATCTCAGTTTTTTTTTCCTTTTTCGGCAATTTTTGTGTCTACGGATTTTACATCACAGGCTCCCGTGTACCCTTCCAATGACTTAGAAATTCTTACTCTAGTTATCTTATACTGCCATGACATAAAAGTAGACAATTTGAAAGTTAAAATTCATAATAACTATGTTGTTGCATAATCAACTCTAATTAGAAATCAGTATATATGCTAGTTATATCATGCAATGTTATGTTAAAGCAAAAATGGAATAAATTTTGAAAAATCAAGAAAATTATATATATATATACATGGTTTATTAATATTCAAAATCCAAAGAGAAAATTTATTGAATCTTTCAAAGATAACTAAAAATATTTTCTCATTGGATTCATTATTCACCTTACAATCTTTCTCTTTAATATTTGGAAAGGATGAATATGAATTGTTGTATATATTTCACTTACATCATTATGAATAATTAATGCCTAAATTTCTATGTGTAAAATTAATGATCATTTATAATAATTATGCAAAATCAAAAGATCTTTTAAATTCAAATATTAAACTTAACTATAAAAGATCATATTGCTTCCAACATATGGTTATGATCATTATCATTATATGAATGTTTTATGACTTGCATGTATCTCATTTATATGTAGACCATAGAATCAATTTTATATCAATAAGAATAAATCAAATAGAATCATCACTTCATTCTATGTCTAAAAAAATGAATCATTATTTTTGATTACATGCAACATTGTCTCAATTAATCTTATGGCATATCATTGCATTCTAATTCATCACTCTAGCGTTATCAACTAATAAATATTATTATTCATGCTAGTTATCTCATATTGCCATAATGAATTAATTTTAAAGTAGAAAAATTGAAAGATAAAATTCATAATAACTATGTGACTTTAAAATCAAATATAATTAGAAATCAATCTCTTATAAAAGCCATAATTTATAAATTGATTCCATAGGACAAAATGCTTAGGATGTCCATGATTATTCACCGACATTATGTGTATCACAATAACGAGGGCGTAGGATTGTATGCATTAGAAGACCTAACCTCTAAGTCATGTCTTGTCCTTAACCGGGGAGAGTTCCAGTGGGGCCTTGCGAGGCACTGGGGGGAAAGAGTGCTAGGTTGAGCGTTCTCTAGTATGTGCATATGGGATTAACACCCCAACCTACGACATGTGTGCAGCTCCTCATGTCCATCCGACACTTAGTACGGGGCTAGTGTGTAGGCATATAGTTAGGGTATTATAATCTAGGACATACCTGTATCATATGTTTTGCATGCACTCTTTATGATTATATTATTCATGCATTCTTATTTTGATCAACATGCTTATCTTGTGTTTTGCACATTTTATCATTTTGAGCTTTAATGATCTTATAAAACACAAGTATTTGAAAAACAAATAAAAATATAAAAACCATTTTTATACAAACAAAAACATGCTTAATGAGCATTCTAAACATCTCCAAATTCTCTGAAATTTTTACACCAAGAAGGTATATATACATAAACTCTATTCCAAAGAAATTATTTTCCAAAACCTAAGAAAACAGTGTTCTGTTTGGGCGTTAAGAAGTTAACGTCAGGCGTTAGCTTCTTTGGCCAAATTTTCATCTTATTTTCTCTAAAATATTTCTGGTATTTTTTCTCATTCATTTTCTTTTATTGTTCTCTCAGATTTGATCTTTTATTCTTTTCTTAATTTATTTTTATTCCAAAAATTCAAAACAAAAAAAATTCAAATAATCCAAAATGATGAAAAATATGTTTTGTTGCTTATATGTTTACAAAAATATGGTTTGATTATAAAAACTTCACATGAGCAAAACATCTTAGTATTTTCATTACAAATTGGCAAAATTGATAAGGCATGCACTTAAAGATTTTTTTCAATGTCTAATTTTCATTTCAAGTTTCCTAAACATTGTTTTACACCTTAATATTATTATGTGCAATGAAATGGTCTATAAAAAATTGTGTAAGATTGTCTAGCATGCCTCTAAGTATGAGTAATATTTTATGTTAATCAATGATTCATTCACTCACTATTTTGGTAATCTACATATGCTCATAATCTTAGTCTTACATGAATGTGTATTGTAATAGCTTTATCTTATTAAGTTGTGTGTCTATATTACCTACACCATCTTTCAAGCAAAATATTTCATGCACATATAGAAGTGTTATTTCAATATTGTTAGTGTTGGCAAAAACAAGTGAATTCGGAGACCTTTGTCCCAAAATAAAAAATTGAAATAAAATGACAAAGATAACTCCACCAAGCACTACTCACCCTCCTGATAAGTCTTAATGAGCATTATGAGGTTGGGCACCTTGGAAAGAATTGTAAAGTGTCTTGTGCAAACACATTTTCTTTATCACTTCTATTTTTACACCGGATCACTTAAAATAGAAATTTATAAAAAATGCTTATGTGATCCCCCAAGCAATACTTTGCTCTCTGATAAGTTTTAATGAGCATTGTGTGGGCGAAACACCTTGGTAGTTGTAATCTCCTTATGTGCCTTGAAATTTTATTCTAGAATTGATGTGTGAAAGTAGTTATATGATTACACCCTAAGTATTGTTTTACTATTTCATTACATATGTCATGTGTTTTGATTATTTCACTTGTATACTCTTATCAAAACACTTTTATGCACACATCATTATTTTTCATAAAGCTTCTACTCATGAGAATTGGATCTTAATGCACATTTACATGATTCTCTAAAAACTTAAGTAAAAGCACTAGATTGCAATGCATGATTTCTATAATATTTTCTTTAATTGAAATACGAATTAGTTACATTGTAGATCTTATCTTTTTGAATATGTCAATTCATGCTTGCCTATTAGTTATGGAAAATTTTCAAAGTTAATGCTCATATGTGAAGAGTCTAGACATATTATTGGAAGAGTCAAACCAAACCAAAAATATTCTTTACAAATATATTAATCTTAGTAACTTTGTTTTGATTTTCCGCATTGTTGATCATGTATTTCTATCATGCTTTATCATGCTTATTTTTAAAGTCTCTTCTTCACTTGTATCTTTCAAACTCTTTTGTTCATTATTTTCTAACAAGTGAAAGAATGGCTTGGTAAAGTACATGGGATCTTATTACTCACGCTTATCATATTTTTCCGCTGTGCTACTCTCTCTTAGCTCGATCATGACCTACTTTATGCTTAAAACAAAACTCTTATCCTCTCTTAGTTTGTCCCAACTTTTGTCTTCTTTTTTAGTTTTTGTTTTTACTCCACCCACTTTTGTTAATAACAAAAGGGGGAGAATAAAATGTTAATCTTAATTATTGAAGGAGTAGGATTCACTAGTTTAAGGGGGAGTATGAATCTAGTTTATGGAAGCATACACTAAGGGGGAGCACTTAAGTAGGAGGAGCACAATTTAACAAACTATAATTATAACTCTTATCTCTATGTTGCTTAGTGTCATATATCTTTCTAAAAATGCATCTCTTATATATGAATCTGATTTATCTCTATTGGATTTGTTATTATCAAAAGGGGGTGATTGTTGGAACACGGTTTTCCTCATCCCTTTGATTTGAGAATAACAAATCCTACTTGTATTTGAGTTTGTTTGCCATTGTGTTTTTAGCATGTAGGCTTGAACAAAATTGACATTAGGATGCTGCATTGTTGGTCTAGACTTGTCCACAAGCTGAAATGATGAATGTGGTCTAACGTCAGGCGTTAGAACTTAACGTCGTCGTTGACTTCGTTCCCACCAAGACAAAAATGGCATAGAGGGAAGCTGTCGTGATTGCAGGAGCATTTTGAGAATGATTTGACTTAACGTCAGGCGTTAGCCTCAACGCCAGTGTTAATGTTGCATAAAATGAATGTTTCCAAAGATGCAGAATCTTCTTCTTATTTTGAAGATCGGAATAAGATGCTCATACCATGCTTTAAAATTCAATCATTCGATCGGAATAAAATGCAAATCTAATTCTTTTATGTCAACGCAGCTTACAACGTGCGAGATCAAGGTACCCGACTCGCTCCTCTGCGGAAAACATAATTTTTTGATACGCTGTTTTCTCATCATCGTTACGAGAGGATACGACATCATCTCCCATTGTTTTCTCAGTCGCGTGTTATTTTGCGGATGACAAAAAAAGGGGTGCCTTCCCATATGCAATATGGCACAATTACTTTCGAAGTGGTGGCATAATTATTTCTTCTCATATGCTTATTATTTCCATATGGTGAAGACTGTATGGAAGTGTAATTAAATATGGGACCGTTTTCATGTATTATTTCTTCCCATATGCATATTATGCTTATATCTACCCATTATTTCTTCCCCTTTTATGATTCATTTCCAACATATGCTTATTATTTCTTCCCAGATTCTTTCTTTCCAAATGAATGAATAGATAATTTATTATCTTCCCTCTCGTATTTCCATTCTTATCCAAAACCTCATAATTAGTTACAATGTCATTCATTTCATGTAATTATTATGTCATTTTCACCATATCCTTATTATTTCATTTACACCGTATGCTTATTATGTCATTTACACCATATGCTTATTATGTCATTTACACCATATGCTTATTATGTCATAATACATGAGAGGGACCTTAATATGCTTATAATTTAATATGGTATCTATTTTCTGGTACTCTAACTATTTTAATTCGAATTTAGAATTGACTATCTATTAATTCCACTATTTTTCAGAGAGACCAGAAGATTTCTTTTTCATTTTATTATTTGATCTATTATGATGCAATTAATTGTATACAACAACTTCATAATGATCAATACAACACAACTTCATCACCAATTTTTTATTCATTGACTAAAGAAATATCAAGCCAAGAATTACTTCAAAGTGTACTAACTCCGGGTACTATAAATTACACCACCGGAAAATTAGAAGTCAATTACTCCAGAATTCATAATGACATGATTGCAACATACTTAAAAATAATAGCAAGTCGTCGTCACCTAATGAATCACAACTCTGCCCGCATACGGAGTATTATTATGACTCCACAACAACGTGATGCCAATAATACCAAGAGACGAACAAAATGACATTTTCGTGAACACCAGACAGGAAGATTGCCCGGTTTTGTGAACACACAATCAACTTATCACCAAGGAGAAAGTTCAACATCAGCGCGTCCTCCAACAATCAGAACCGGTATATTGAACTACCAAATTCATTATGTTAATTTCATAAATAATTACTAAATCAATCATATTTCACCTCAGCCACTGCTCCATTCACCAATGTTATCTCTGGGTCAGAAATCGACAATGAAGACGAAGACGGTGAAGACAATGTTGATGCAACCACTAGGTCCTATATTCAGTGTAACTCCGCAAGAAATTTCTACCCAGCACTTTTTGAATCGCGCTTTCAATTAACCTCACCAACAAACTGCCCCAATTGTCATGCTAAATTATTCCAGCACGAGACAAACACAATGTATTGCAATCGAGGAAAAATATCCCTTCCTGAAATTCACACACCAACCGAACTTCTAAATCTCTACACTGATCAAACTGAGGACTCTCAACATTTCAGGAAAAATTTGCGCGCATACAACCATGTGTTCGCCTTCACTTCATTTGGTGTAACAATGGACGATACTGTACCTGTTGAAATTTTGAAGTGAAGTGGAGGTGACCGGGCGGTCTGTTTTTTGGGTGACGCGAGACCGCGCGGTCTGTGTCAATGATCTGCCGGTCTGGGTCTGCCGGTTTATTCTTGTTTGATTCGGTCTGTTCCGAAGTTGGTCTGCTGGTTGGCCTGTCTTCTTTGTTGGAAGACCGGGTGGTCTGTTCTTATGTGACCGCCTGTCCGGGCGGCCTGTGCTGGTGATCTGGCGACTTGTCTGAAGTCGGCCAGATGGTTCCTGGTTTTCTCCTGGTGGTCTAAGGGAGGAGTACCATTGTGTCCGCGCGGCTTTTGCGCGGTCTCGTATTCGCGCGACCTGTGCGCGATCTGCCTGCTGATCAGCGGTCTTGGTCGGATGGTCGTCCAAGTAGTGTGATCGCGTGGTCTGCCTTGTGAGACCGTTGGCGATCTGATGGGTGGTGATTGTACCTCTCCTGTGCGGTGACGACATCCGTCTACCCGCCTATAAATAGGGGTGCAGGGCCCGTCATTCATAATGAGAATTGTTTGCGGTCAGCAGGTTGCGGTCCCCTTCCTTGGTAATTCCCAGCGGCTTGAATAAACAGTTCGGCAGCGGTCAGTCTGCGAACTAGTTTATGTTTGTTCTTGTGCTGTCGGCAGCGAGCTCAGCGATTGGGCGACCTTCAGCGGTTAGGCGATCTGATTTGCGGTCTGGCGACAGCTTCAGTTCTTCGTTCAATAAAGGTCCAGTTCGTGCGGTCTGAGTTGGCGGTCTTACAGTATAGGCGATCTGTCTGTTTTCTGTTCGCGCAGTCTCAGGTCAAGCCGGGCGACCTCTGGAGTTGTGCGGTCTGTGCGGTCTCAGCTTGTCTAGCCGCCAGACTTGTTTTTGGTGTGTTTTGTTCTTCTCTTCTCCGCGATTCTTATGAATCATGTCTCGCCATGTATACCTCGCACTGTAAATGAAGATTGTGATTCAATAAAGTTTCTTGTGTTGCTGCGTGGCATTGTGGTTGTTTGGCTATAACTCAGTTGATGCAACTCCTGCTTACTCCTAAACGATTCAAATCAAAAAATTTAACATGGTATCAGAGGCAGGTTGTTGGAGTGGATAAGCAGTGATCAACGTGAGTTGCCATCGTCTTTGTGAAGAAGAGACCACATAGTTTGCCATGGAAGCTGGATACGCAAGAGGGCTTGGTATTGAACTCCTTACATCGACTAACTATAAGAAGTGGAGGTCGTGTATGGAGAGTTACTTACTTGGCGAGGACTTATGGGAGATAATTAGAGGAGAAGACTGATGAGTCCTCATCATATACACTTTTATGGACTCATCTGGGCCATTTAGTTAGTCATTTCACTGCACTTTAGCCCTGTTTTAGTTTATATTTGATATTCTATGCTCGGTGCACATTTAGGCCCATTTTGGTGTTATTTCGTATCTTTCTTTATTAGTAGTTTTCATGTGCGGTTAAGTGTCACTTTCAGTGGCTAGATTAGTGTTGTACGCTGGAACAGTAGTCGTGCAGGTGTTCCCGGTGCAATTCTGCACAGGAACACTGCGCACGATCACCGGTTCTATTGCGCACGACCACTGGTCGTGCGCCACTGATCGTGTGCACTTAACCCTTTTTGACGAGTTCTGTTTGGTGCAGTGCGCACGACCACCAATGCCAGTGCGCACGACCACCGGTCGTGCGCCACTGCTCGTGCGCATTGACCATTAAATTTCTGAGTTCTGTTTCATCTATTGCGCACGACCACTGACGCTTGTGCGCACGACCACCGGTCGTGCGCCACTGGTCGTGCGAACATGTTATTTTGTAATTTCTGTCTTTGCAGGTTCTGTCCAGGCAGAGCGCACGATCACAGGATTCCAGTGCGCACGACCACTGGTCGTGCGCCACTGACCGTGCGCACTGTTTAATTCCAGCGCCTATAAATTCCCTGCTCGCGATTTTAGGTCATGATATCGCTTCCAGCCGCCGTTTTCCGCCCGGTTCCGCCCAATTTCGCCCCTCCACCGTTGCCCACCATATAGAGGTGCTCCGGGCTTGCTCTTCACGCCTATCTTGAGCCGGAGTTTCCTCTCGGCCTCCTCCTTCATCCAAGAGCTCCAAAGGAAGACCTAGCCGCTATCTCCATCGAGCAAGAGGAAGTTGGCAACCTCCACCGGATCGTGACACGAAGAAGACGGGTCCATTGGAGAGTCGTGACAGCTCTCTCTACCCCGGACGTAGTTGTGGACCGAGCTTGGACGCGGATTGACAACCCGGCGATTCCAACCGTGAATCTTCAACGAGCCTTCGGATTCGGTCGATTTCTTGCCTTGTTCTCTTCTTATTGATGTGTATGTAGCTAGATCTAACATTATGATGAAGCGTGCTTGATTATTAGCATTTTTACTTGATTATGTCTATGTGATTTGAGTATTCTTGCTTATTATTTTGAGGTGTGCCTTGTGGTGTGGATTGTTGGTTGTGTTGTGCCGCCCTAACAATTGTTAGTGGTGTGCTTGTCGAAGAGGTGCGTGCGACCCTCATTCCACTAGCCTACTCGCCCATCCGCCTACCGAAGCGTGGCATCGCAGCCCGTATTCCATTCGCCTAACGAAGCAGCGCGCTCAAGGCCTGCATAGTTCGACTCCGTTAGCCTACTCGTCCATCCGCCCTTTCGACGCAGCGCGCTCAAGGCCTGCCTAGTCTCCATCCCGCCAAGCGAAGCTTTGCATAGCGGCATTGCATAGGAGTAGTTGATAGCTTTTATTTTGTTTTCCAAAAGCCAACCCAACTTCTCCGCATTCCATCCACGTTAAGGACTTCAATCTCAAGTCCTTCCTCGAAACCTAACTCCACCTTACTGTGTTCCTCAAGAGACCGACACTCGGGGATTTATTCCCAACATTTATTACTTGAACGATCGGTACACTGCCGTTTCGTGTCGCAGTCAAGCTACCGCCTATAGCGGTGTGTGAGATTTGCGCCATCAAGTTTTTGGCGCCGTTGCCGGGGAACACAGTCGTGTGAGTTTTCTGGAGAGGGAGAATCTGAGAGAGAAGCCCTTTTCATTTGTAAATTGCATCTTTTTTTTTATTTCTGTCTTTTTATTCCATTTTCTTGTTTTACTTAGGTTGCTTTAGTAATTATTGTTAGGTGTAGTATTTGCACAATAACATTTTTATTTTGAATCATATTATCTTTACACTATGTGGGCACATCTGAATTTCCATTGCCGTTGGTGTGGAGCTACTTCCCACTCTAGTGTTGAATGCCCTACGGAGAATAGTAGGCATAATTCCTCTCGCCCAGCATATAGAGCATCGACTCCGTCTGATACTCCATATGGTGCGCGTAAGTCTTATGGCTACTCTGCTGAGCCATTACCGTCATACTTCTTTTCGGCTCCAGCTCCCGCTATGCCAAAGAAGCCTGCTAGGCAGTGCCAGTTTTGTCGGAGCACAGATCACGCCCTGAAGGATTGTGCTGCTTTTCATCGCCAATTGGATGAGGATGACGAGCCGGATATTCGGATCGTCCCAACTCCTAGCTCTGGCGGCACACCTTCAACATCCGGCTATGTGTCTTTGTCACCTTCACATTTTGAAGGGTATGGCATGGACACGGTCACCGGATGTGCGGCTGATCTATGCACCGACATTGCTGAGCCAATTCTCCATGTGCCTCCACCACTTCTAGTGGATTCAATTCTTTCCCCTATTGTGCATTCTACATTCGTTTCTGACGACATTGTCGATGATGTGTCGCAGGATGAGGTTGTTGATCTTTGTGTTGTGCCTATTCCTATGGAGGAGGACAACCTTCTAGGTGAAGAGGAGTTTTCCTCAACACCGGTGGAGGAAGTCCAAATCCTAAGCCTGGCCACCGTTGATCCCGCCAACTCTTGTAGCATTGATGACAATGCTAACATTATTTTACTTCCCCAACCTGATGGGAGTGAGACCGGGACCACTCCCCCGATTGATGTTTATTTATGTCATTCGTCTTCTTTATTTCTCGACCCCCCTTCTTCATTCGAGCCTGTGCAGGTTGAGTCTTCACAGGTACATCAGGAGGACTTGGAGCATGATGCTCAAGTCAATGATGAGAGCATCCTCTCATGTGAGGAGGTTGATCCTCCCTCCGTAGAGGAAGCCCCACTCATTGCCTTTGCCTCCTGCTGCCCCCCTGTTGACGATACCTTTCTAGGCAAGGATAGTTTTGGTGAGATGAGTGAGGACCAGGCCTCCTCCTCTTCTTACTTTCTTTTCCCTCTACCTGTGAGGAGCAGGTATTTATATTCAGGTAGAGGCGTGACTGTTCTATCACCGTATCGGTACCCGCAACCGACACGGATATTAGGCCAGTTACCTGTCCACTTCTCCTTCCATAGGCCCATTAGCTAGAACCTTTAAGATTTTGAATAAGTCGTGCTGGGATGACAATAACCCCAGTAGTTATCTTCCTTTTCTGCATTTCTATTTTTATCTAATCATGTTTAGTTAGTAGTATTTTCTTTTCAATTTTCTTTTGTCTTTTGTTTTTGCGGAGCTGACCCTTGCAGGTATCTTATTCTGGATGGCGGACGCTGCAGCTTAGTCCAGGTTTACACGCCAATCTTCTGGTGTGCTCATTTCTGAGCACTGGGTACCCTCTTTCCCTAGCATTATTCTGAATCTCATAGCTACATTTTGCGCATATTGTTTAGTTTAAGTCTGGGGAGGAGTGTACCGAGTGTTCACTACACGTGTACACGTTTTTGCATATCAGAAGTGTTTTTTTTATTATTGCATGCACCACATCACCCACTCGAGCGCGCACTCATCTGTTTGTTCGCCCTGTTGTGAATTTAATTCTTTTGCTTATTTGGGAAAATCTAGGTGATGGCTTAGGACTATGTAGCAGAGTAAAATGTTGACTCTATTAGTGCTCCTAGTCGAGTGCTCGGTTGCATAGAAATTTGTGTAGATTAGACTTCTTTTTATGCTTATGGTTTTATATTTTTCTATTAGTGTAAATGTTGTTTACTCTACTCAAATGGTGAATCCAGTGGAATCAAACGGTAGCATAGGGATGTGTGTAAACGATCGCTAGACTCGTATTGCTTGAGTCGGGAGAAAGGAGAATCTTTCTCGGTGGCTAGAACTTGCCCCAAGCGATTCTTGAAGCATGGGTATACGGTTAGTCAATTGTGTGAATGTGATATAGGCCATCATTTTGGCCCGGTTGAGCCTTTGTGCCTATCCCTACCGCTATATCCTCGCTAGCCCAGTTGTGCCTACCCGTTCTTTGATTCAGCCCCACTTTTATTTCACCAAAGCCCAAAAGCCAATCCTAGTCGCACACCCAAATCTGAGCTTTAGCTGTTATTATTTTCATGAGTTGGGTTGTTGATGTTGTGATACTTTTGTGAAAATGTGGATGTGCATCTTTGATAAATTTGCTGAAAATGTTTTGAAAAGAAAAGAAAATGAGAAAAAGAAGAGAAGTGAAAAGAAAAGAAAAAGATGAGCTTTAATGAAAAATCTGTGTAAAAAAAAATATATGTTTGGGAGTAGGCGGTGCACACACCCATGTTGTTAAGTCCAAGTCTGGGGGTGTGATGTACCCGCGAGTTTGTGTGGTGAGCGAGAATAATTTCTGCATGAGCTTATTTGGGTTTAGTGCTTGAGCCGTCGTTTTTATCTTTGTTTATCCTCACCTAAACCCAAGCCCCATTTTAAAACCTAAAGTCCTATTGATTCACGCATTTGAGTCAAACCAGTGCCGTGGAGAGAATGTGACCGGGCAAGCTTATGGTCACCGACACTGATGGATTTCAGTGGAGTTTTTCCCGCATTCCAATCTTGAGCAATGCTCATCTCAGCGTTTAGTTTACTTTCTCCGTATGCATGACCGAACGATTCACCGCTTTTCACCATTCTGAGTAGTTGTAATATGCTTTTACTCTTTTAGAAATATATAGACTGTTTATATAATCAGAAATCTTCTCTACTATTCTTCTTATGCACGTGAGCATGCGACTTCGCATGGTACTCTATATTGTAGTTTTAAGCCATCTACTTTTCTTTCCCCGTTCGCTTAGAATTTGTTTGCTCGGGACGCGCAAACAGTTAAGTCTGGGGGTGTGATGAGTCCTCATCATATACACTTTTATGGACTCATCTGGGCCATTTAGTTAGTCATTTCACTGCACTTTAGCCCTGTTTTAGTTTATATTTGATATTCTATGCTCGGTGCACATTTAGGCCCATTTTGGTGTTATTTCGTATCTTTCTTTATTAGTAGTTTTCATGTGCGGTTAAGTGTCACTTTCAGTGGCTAGATTAGTGTTGTACGCTGGAATAGTAGTCGTGCAGGTGTTCCCGGTGCAATTCTGCACAGGAACACTGCGCACGATCACCGGTTCTATTGCGCACGACCACTGGTCGTGCGCCACTGATCGTGTGCACTTAACCCTTTTTGACGAGTTCTGTTTGGTGCAGTGCGCACGACCACCAATGCCAGTGCGCACGACCACCGGTCGTGCGCCACTGATCGTGCGCATTGACCATTAAATTTCTGAGTTCTGTTTCATCTATTGCGCACGACCACTGACGCTTGTGCGCACGACCACCGGTCGTGCGCCACTGGTCGTGCGAACATGTTATTTTGTAATTTCTGTCTTTGCAGGTTCTGTCCAGGCAGAGCGCACGATCACAGGATTCCAGTGCGCACGACCACTGGTCGTGCGCCACTGACCGTGCGCACTGTTTAATTCCAGCGCCTATAAATTCCCTGCTCGCGATTTTAGGTCATGATATCGCTTCCAGCCGCCGTTTTCCGCCCGGTTCCGCCCAATTTCGCCCCTCCACCGTTGCCCACCATATAGAGGTGCTCCGGGCTTGCTCTTCACGCCTATCTTGAGCCGGAGTTTCCTCTCGGCCTCCTCCTTCATCCAAGAGCTCCAAAGGAAGACCTAGCCGCTATCTCCATCGAGCAAGAGGAAGTTGGCAACCTCCACCGGATCGTGACACGAAGAAGACGGGTCCATTGGAGAGTCGTGACAGCTCTCTCTACCCCGGACGTAGTTGTGGACCGAGCTTGGACGCGGATTGACAACCCGGCGATTCCAACCGTGAATCTTCAACGAGCCTTCGGATTCGGTCGATTTCTTGCCTTGTTCTCTTCTTATTGATGTGTATGTAGCTAGATCTAACATTATGATGAAGCGTGCTTGATTATTAGCATTTTTACTTGATTATGTCTATGTGATTTGAGTATTCTTGCTTATTATTTTGAGGTGTGCCTTGTGGTGTGGATTGTTGGTTGTGTTGTGCCGCCCTAACAATTGTTAGTGGTGTGCTTGTCGAAGAGGTGCGTGCGACCCTCATTCCACTAGCCTACTCGCCCATCCGCCTACCGAAGCGTGGCATCGCAGCCCGTATTCCATTCGCCTAACGAAGCAGCGCGCTCAAGGCCTGCATAGTTCGACTCCGTTAGCCTACTCGTCCATCCGCCCTTTCGACGCAGCGCGCTCAAGGCCTGCCTAGTCTCCATCCCGCCAAGCGAAGCTTTGCATAGCGGCATTGCATAGGAGTAGTTGATAGCTTTTATTTTGTTTTCCAAAAGCCAACCCAACTTCTCCGCATTCCATCCACGTTAAGGACTTCAATCTCAAGTCCTTCCTCGAAACCTAACTCCACCTTACTGTGTTCCTCAAGAGACCGACACTCGGGGATTTATTCCCAACATTTATTACTTGAACGATCGGTACACTGCCGTTTCGTGTCGCAGTCAAGCTACCGCCTATAGCGGTGTGTGAGATTTGCGCCATCAAAGACACACAAGAAATCTTTCTAGCAGGAGATAATATGGCAGAGGTGAGACTTTGGAGGAGGACTAATGCTAAGGCAGAGTTCACACTCAAGAGGGCTATCTCACCAGAGCTATTTGATCACATCATTGGATGTAAATCTGCTGCTGAGATTTGGACGTCTTTGGACGGGTTGTTTAATAAGAAGAATGTAGCTCGGCTACAGTTTCTTGAAACTGAGTTGGCGAAGGCCTCTCAAGGTAATCTTTCTATTTCTACCTTCTTTCTCAAGATGAAGAACCTCACAGCAGAGATTTCTGCATTGGACCTTGATGAGCCCATCTCGGAGGCAAAACTGAAGAGGCATATCATCCGCGGGTTGCGGAAGGAGTATCTTGCCTTTGTGACTTCAGTTCAAGGTTGGGCAAATCAACCATCTCTGTTGGAGCTGGAGAACTTACTTGCTTCGCAGGAAAGTTTGGCAAGACAGATGGCGGGGACTTCTATCTCTGGGGGAGATAGTGATGTGTTGTTCTCTGGGAAGAAGAAGAAGAGGGAGAAGAAGAAGCCAGGTCATGATGGACCATCTACTTCAGGTCAGCAGGATAGGGGTTATGCTCCTAAGTCTGATGGGAAGAAGAAGGGAGAAGGTCCAAGGTGCTTCAGGTGCAATAAGACCGGGCACTTCAAGAAAAATTGCAGGGTTAATCTTCAGTCGGGACATATAGCGGAGAAGGAGAAGCCAAAGTCGGATGAAGCTGGATGGGGAGGAGCCTTTGCTGCTAATATGACTGCGATACCCGTTAAGACCTTGGCTGCCATCAACTTCGAAGAGGATTGGATTGTTGATTCAGGGTGTGGACATCACCTCACTAGGGATGAATCAAAGTTCTCTTCTTTGGCACCTTACTCAGGTAACGATATTATCATTACGGCTGATAATTCTGTTCATTCAGTAGAACAAGAAGGTGTTGTCTCTCTGAGCAGTGATAAGGGTCCATTCACATTAAGGAGTGTTTATCACGTGCCTGGTATGAAGAAGAATCTCTTCTCTGTGACCAATGTGGTCGATGCCGGTTATCACGTTCTGTTTGGCCCAACAGAAGTGAAGTTTCTTAAAACTCAACCGGAGATAAAGGGAGATGTTATCCATGTTGGGAAGAGGGTGAAGGACTTGTTCGTTTTATCGACAAGTACCTATGTTGATAAGATGAAGACCAACGATAGCGCGACTATCTGGCATGAAAGGTTGGGGCATGTTGGCATGGACAAATTGAAGGCTATGGCGGTAAGGGGCCTTGTCAAGGGCTTGCCTAGCTTGTCCTCTTATGGAGACGGTCATGTTTGTGAGGGATGTCAGTTTGGTAAGTCTCATCGACTTCCATTTGATAAATCACAAATAAGATGCAAAGCGCCGTTGGAGTGTATTCACGGTGATTTGATGGGACCGACTGCCACCCCAAGCCTTGGAGGCAACAGATATATGTTGGTGTTGATTGACGATTACACCAGATATGTTTGGGTGTATTTTCTGAAAGAGAAGTCGGAAGCCTTTGCGAAGTTCGTGGATTTCAAGGAGCTGGTGGAAGGTCGGTTAGGCCTACGGGTGAAAAGTTTGAGAACTGACAATGGTGGGGAGTTCACCTCTGGTGAGTTCTCAAGTTTTTGCAGGAAACATGGCGTCCGGAGAGAGCTCACTTGTGCCCATACTCCACGGCAAAATGGCGTTGCGGAGAGGAAGATCCATCATCTGACGGAAACCTGCAAATGTTGGCTTCATGCCAAGAGTATCCCAAAGTCCTTTTGGGCGGAGGGAATGTCTTGTGCAGCTTACGTCATCAATAGGATGCCTCTAAGTCCTATCAACATGAAGACCCCTCACGAACTGATGTTCAAGGAGAAGTCGAGTGTTGCACACCTTCGGGTGTTCGGGTCAACCTATTATGTGCATATTCCTAATGCTCTTCGGACAAAGCTAGATGTGAAAGCAAGGAAGCTAGTCTTTGTTGGATATGATGAGCGGAAGAAGGGATGGAGATGAATGGATCCTAATACACGGAGATCAGTGGTATCTCGGGATGTGGTGTTCGATGAAGTGACTTCCTACAAGGGGAGTTCAGGAGTTGAACTACCGGAGAGCAGGGTTGATGAAGTAGGGAAAGCTGCGGGAAGTCATAAAGTGGAGTTGCTTGTTTCACCAGGAGCTCCAGTTATATCAAGCTCTAAGATGGAGGCTTCAGGTTTTGGAAGCAGGGGGAGCGATGCTCCAAGTTCATCTGGAAGAGGAGCTTGCACAGAAGAAGCAACTGAGGAGGTGGTTAGTCAGGAGAAACCTCTTAGGAGGTCGAAGAGGACTATCAAGCCACCAGATCGGTATACAAGAGGAAACATGGTGAGTTTCATTTCATGTTTCTTCGCTCGTCCCTTGGATGAGAGGGAGCCATCGAGCTTTGAGAAAGCCAAAGGCGTGAAGCAGTGGGACATTGCTATGCAAGAAGAGATGGATGCTCTCAAGAAGAATGAGACTGGGTCTCTAGTGCCCAGGCCCAAGGGCATTACCCCTGTGACATGCAAATGGGTTTATAAGCTCAAGAAGAAAGCTGTCGGTACGATTGAGCGATATAAGGCTCGCCTTGTAGCTTGTGGTTTCTCACAGCAGTATGGTGAAGATTATGATGAGACGTTTACTCCAGTGGCAAAGATGACTTCGGTTCGATTTGTTATTGCCTTGGCGGCATCTTGTGGATGAGAGATTTGGCAGCTCGACGTTAAGAATGCTTTCTTATACGGAGAGATTGACAAGGATATCTTCATGATCCAGCAGCCGGGGTTCATCTCGGAGGATCGTCTGGATTACGGCTGCAAACTAAAGAAGGCCCTTTATGGGTTGAAGCAAGCGCCTCGGGCGTGATATGGGAAGATCGCGGAGTATCTTCTATTCTGCGGGTTCTTTGCTTCAGACTCTGACTCTAGATTGTTCGTCAAGAAGGAGAGGGCGCTTCGGGTTATTGTTCTGCTGTATGTGGATGACATGATTGTCACCGGGAACTCGAAGGAGGCGGTAGCAAGGCTGAGAGCTGAGCTTGCTATCAGATTTGAGATGAAGGATCTGGGTGAGCTTCACCATTTCCTTGGACTCGAGGTTCAGAGGCGGGAGAGCGAAGTGCTTGTTTCTCAGGATGGATATGCGGAGCGGATCATTCAATGATTCGGCATGGAAGAAGGGAAGAACAGCTCTATACCTCTGGAACAGCATCATAAACTTCAGAAGGATGAGGGAAGAGTTTTATCTGATCTGTTGGTGTTCCGAGCTCTGGTTGGGAGCTTGATCTACTTGACCATCACGAGGCCTGATATTGCTTATGCAGTTGGCAAAGTGAGTCGGTACATGGCGGAGCCACGGAAGCCTCATCTTCTAGCGGCAAAAGGGATTTTGAAGTATGTGAAGTCGACCTCTGATTTGGGTCTCCTATTTAGGAGAGGGTCTAGCTTGGAGTTGCTGGGATACTTGGATGTTGATTATGGGGGAGACGTGGATGATCGGATATCAGCGTCTGGTTATGTCTTTATGACGGGCCCCACAGCTATCTCTTGGTGCAGCAAAAAGCAGGACTCGGTGTCCGTATCTACCACAGAAGCAAAATACAAGGCTTCGGCCTTGGCAGCTCAGGAAGCCGTTTGGCTCAGGAGGTTGGTGGAGGACGTTCATGAGAAGGTTCGAGGTCCAACTATGCTATGCGGGGACAATGAGAGTGCTCTCAAGCTGGTTAATAATCCAGTCTGTCACGCGAGGACCAAGCATATTGAGATTGAGCACCATTTCATTCGTGAAAAGGTGTTGGGAGGATCTCGTATGGTCGAGCATGTTCGGAGTGTGGACGATGTTGCAGACATCTTCACAAAGCCGCTGGCGAAGGTACCGTTTACACGGTTGCGAAGTTTACTCGGGCTAGTCTCCACTTCCCACTTCAAGGGGGGGTGTTGAAATTTTGAAGTGAAGTGGAGGTGACCGGGCGGTCTGTTTTTTGGGTGACCGCAAGACCGCGCGGTCTGTGGCAATGATCTGCCAGTCTGGCTCTGCCGGTCTGTTCTTGTTTGCTTCGGTCTGTTCCTGAGTTGGTCTGCTGGTTGGCCTGTCTTCTTTGTTGGAAGACCGGGCGGTCTGTTCTTATGTGACCGCCTGTCTGGGCGGCCTGTGTTGGCGATCTGGCGACTTGTCTGAAGTCGGCCAGATGGTTCTTGGTTTGCTCCTGGTGGTCTAAGGGAGGAGTACCTTTGTGTCTGCGCGGCTTGTGCGCAGTCTCGTGTTCACGCGACCTGTGCGCGATCTGCCTGCTGATCAGCGGTCTTGGTCGGATGGTCGTCCAAGTAGTGTGATCGCGCGGTCTGCCTTGTGAGACCGCTGGCGATCTGACGGGTGGTGATTGTACCTCTCCTGTGCGGTGACGACATCTGTCTACCCGCCTATAAATAGGGGTGCAGGGCCCGTCATTCATAACGAGAACTATTTGCGGTCAGCAGGTTGCGGTCCCCTTCCTTGGTAATTCCCAGCGGCTTGAATAAACAGTTCGGCAGCGGTCAGTCTGCGAACTGGTTTATGTTTGTTCTTGTGCTGTCCGCGGCGAGCTCAGCGATCAGGCGACCTTCAGCGGTTAGGAGATCTGAGTTGCGGTCTGGCGACAGCTTCAGTTCTTCGTTCAATAAAGCTCCAGTTCGTGCGGTCTGAGTTGGCGGTCTTACAGTACAGGCAATCTATTTGTCTTCTGTTCGCGCGGTCTCAGGTCAAGCTGGGCGACCTCTGGAGTTGTGCGGTATGTGCGGTCTCAGCATGTCTAGCCGCCAGACTTGTTTTTGGTGTGTTTTGTTCTTCTCTTCTCCGTGATTCTTATGAATCATGTCTCGCCATGTATACCTCGCACTGTAAATGAAGTTTGTGATTCAATAAAGTTTTTTGTGTTGCTGTGTGGCATTGTGGTTATTTGGCTATAACTCAGTTGACGCAACTCCTGCTTACTCCTAAATGATTCAACTCAAAAATTTCAACAGTACCCTCATTCCACCAAGGAATATATAGTTTACGGGCACATGGAGCCATATATCATCGAATTGGAAACCTTACCCCTATTGATGGCTCAAGACCACGATTTCTTCAATTGTTCATCTATGACACCGAACATGAGACACCAAATCGCTTGCAAGAAAATAATGAGCTGCAAGCTGAGCTACTTCAAAAAATAACACGCATATTGGATATGTGCAACCCCCACATTAAAATGTTTCGACAACTGTCACGTCGACCAGACATAGATGAATGCAGGTTGGTTATAAAAGAGCGTCTGTCTAATCTACTGCAATACAATGTACCTACGACGTCTCAAGTTGTTGTTATATTGGTTGGACAAGAAGATGATCAGCAAATACAAGAAATAGATATCATTATTCAAACAACTGGTGGTCAACTTTTGAACATCCCTGAATACTCTGGCTTCTACGACCTACTTCAATATTCGTTGTTGAATACTCCTGGGAAGTCCTTGCGCTACCGCTTAACTGAACCATTCCTCATGAAAAGGGGGACTGCGGTCTCCAACAACCCACTGTGCCCTGTGGTGGGACAGAGAGGGGTTGGGGTGCATGGGTTGCAGCCCATTTGGTTAGGCTGAACCCTTTCGAGCTGGATGTTGGGGGTGCCGGCGGTCGTCCTTGCGAGCTGTATGTTGGGGAGACCGTTATAAAAAGTGCAATCTTGGTGATAGGACTTTTTGTAACGGTCTCCCCAGCATACAGCTCGCAAGGACGACCGCCGGCACCCCCAGCATCCAGCTCGAAAGGGTTCATCCTAACCAAATGGGTTGCAGCCCATGCACCCCAACCCCTCTCTGTCCCACCACAGGGCATAGTGGGTTGTTGGAGACCGCAGTCCCCCTTTTCATGAGGAATGGTTCAGTTAAGCGGCAGCGCATGGACTTCCCAGGAGGTCACCCATCCCGTGACTACTCCAGCCCAAGCACGCTTAACTATTAAGTTCTTCCACTCCTCATCACCAATTGATCTGCAGATCAATTGGTGATGAGAAGTGAAAGTACTCCATAGTTAAGCGTGCTCGGGCTGGAGTAGTCACGGGATGGGTGACCTCTTGGGAAGTCCCTGCGCTGCCGCTTAACTGAATCATTTCTCATGAAAAGGGGGGACTGCGGTCTCCAACAACCCACTGTGCCCTGGGGTGGGACAGAGAGGGGTTGGGGTGCATGGTCTGCAGACCATCTGGTTAGGCTGAACCCTTCCGGTGCCAGCTGGGTCTCGTGTAGGCGGGCCTGGGCCGGGAGGGTGTCGGAGGTCCAGCTGGTTCCCATGTTGGCGGGCCTGGATCGTTACAAAAAGCCTTATCCTCCAGGATTGCACTTTTTGTAACGATCCAGGCCGGCCAACACGGGACCCAGCTGGACCGTCGGCACCCTCCCGGCCCAGGCCCGCCTACACGAGACCCAGCTGGCACCGGAAGGGTTCAGCCTAACCAGATGGTCTGCAGACCATGCACCCCAACCCCTCTCTGTCCCACCCCAGGGCACAGTGGGTTGTTGGAGACCGCAGTCCCCCTTTTCATGAGAAATGATTCAGTTAAGCGGCAGCGCAGGGACTTCCCAGGAGGTCACCCATCCCGTGACTACTCCAGCCCGAGCACGCTTAACTATGGAGTACTTTCACTTCTCATCACCAATTGATCTGCAGCTCAATTGGTGATGAGAAGTGAAAGTTCTCCATAGTTAAGCGTGCTCGGGCTGGAGTAGTAACGGGATGGTTGACCTCCTGGGAAGTCCCTACGCTGCCGCTTAACTGAATCATTTCTCATGAAAAGGGGGACTGCGGTTTCCAACAAGCCAATGTGCCCTGGGGTGGGACTTAGAGGGGTTGGGGTGCATGGTCTGCAGACCATCTGGTTAGGCTGAACCCTTCGGGTGACAGCTAGGTCTCGTGTAGGCGGGCCTGGGCCGGGAGGGTGTCGGCGGTCCAGCTGGGTCCCGTGTTGGCGGGCCTGGATCATTACACTCCACACCTACCAGGGAGCCGAGCTCACCTGGAGGGGGAGGGAACTCCACACCTACCAGGGAGCCGAGCTCACCTGGAGGGGGAGGGAACTCCACACCTACCAGGGAGTCGAGCTCACCTGGAGGGGGAGGGAACTCCACACCTACCAGAGAGCCGAGCTCACCTGGAGGGGGAGGGAACTCCACACCTACCAGGGAGCCGAGCTCACCTGGAGGGGGAGGGAACTCCACACCTACCAGGGAGCCGAGCTCACCTGGAGGGGCAGGGAACTCCACACCTACCAGGGAGTCGAGCTCACCTGGAGGGGGAGGGAACTCCACACCTACCAGGGAGCCGAGCTCACGTGGAGGGGGGAGGGAACTCCACAACTACCAGGGAGCCGAGCTCACCTGGAGGGTGAGGGAACTCCACACCTACTAGGGAGCCGAGCTCACCTGGAGGGGGGAGGGAACTCCACACCCACCAGGGAGCCGAGCTCACCTGGAGGGGGAGGGAACTCCACACCAACCAGGTAGCCGAGCTCACCTGGAGGGGGGAGGGAACTCCACACCTACCAGGGAGCCGAGCTCACCTGGAGGGGGAGGGAACTCCACACCTACCAGGGAGCCGAGCTCACCTGGAGGGGGGAGGGAACTCCACACCTACCAGGGAGCCGAGCTCACCTGGAGGGGGAGGGAACTCCACACCCACCAGGGAGCCGAGCTCACCTAGAGGGGGAGGGAACTCCACACCTACCAGGGAGCCGAGCTCACCTGGAGGGGGAGGGAACTCCACACCCACCAGGGAGCCGAGCTCACCTGGACGGGGAGGAAGCTAACAATTTCCCGAACTATCCGGGGGCGGAGAACCGGTCCACGTCCCAGGTGCTTACCCTCACCAAGGGACGGAGGAACTCCACCATCTTATCATTGCAACTGAGGCAGAAATCCATTCCCCGCCCTAGGTGCTTACCTTCACCTAAAGGCAGAGGAACTCCACCATCTTATCAAAGCGACTGAGGCAGAGACCCCATCCACGTCTTAGGTGCTTGGCTTTCCTGGAGGTAGAGGAATTCATCACCTTTCAAACCAACTGGGGGTGGAATACCCATCCACGTCCTAGGGGCTTAGCTTGCCTGGAGGCAGAGGACCCCAGCACCTTCCCAAACCAGTTGGTGGTGGAGTACCCGTCCACGTTCTAGGGGCCTAGCTTACCTGGAGGCAGAGGAACTCACCACTTTTCAAACCAACTGGAGGTGGATTACCCATCCACGTCCTAGGGACCTAGCTTACCTGGAGGCGGAGGAGCTCATCATCTTTCCAAGTCACTTAGTCAAGTAGCGAGTCGACCCGATGAGTCTCCCATCTGCCGACATGACTGAGCCCGGAGAATGGTCTCTAGTCGGGGATTTTACCAATCAGTCGATCCGATGAGTCTCCCATCTGCCGGCATGACTGAGCCCGGAGAATGGTCTCTAGTCAGGGATTTTACCAATCAGTCGACCCGATGAGTCTCCCATCTGCCGGCATGACTGAGCTCAGAGAATGGTCTCTAGTCGGGGATTTTACCAATCAGTCGACCCGATGAGTCTCCCATCTACCGACATGACTGAGCCCGGAGAATGGTCTCTAGTCGGGGATTTTACCAATCAGTCGACCCGACGAGTCTCCCAT
This sequence comes from Dactylorhiza incarnata, assembly GCA_033032865.1. Lineage (NCBI taxonomy): Eukaryota > Viridiplantae > Streptophyta > Magnoliopsida > Asparagales > Orchidaceae > Dactylorhiza > Dactylorhiza incarnata. The sequence goes on along the minus strand of JAWHQI010000011.1, from coordinate 23,036,736 downwards.
TTGCCGGCATGACTGAGCCCGGAGAATCGTCTCTAGTCGGGGATTTTACCAATCAGTCGACCTGATGAGTCTCCCATCTGCCGGCATGACTGAGCCTAGAGAATGGTCTCTAGTCGGGGATTTTACAAATCAGTCGACCCGATGAGTCTCCCATCTGTCAGCATGACCGATCCCGGAGAAAGGTCTCTAGTCAGGGATTTTACCAATCAGTCGACCCGATGAGTCTCCCATCTGTCGGCATGACTGAGCCCGTAGAATGGTCTCTAGTAGAGGATTTTACCAATCAGTCGACCCGATGAGTCTCCCATTTGTCGGCATGACTGAGCCCGGAGAATGGTCTCTATTCGGGGATTTTACCAACTGGGGGTGGAGTACCCATCCACGTCCTAGGTGCTTACAGTAACACCTCCCCTGCAATGATCATATAACATGGGTCCGGCCGGGACCCCACTACATATAACCGCCACAGCTTCAGTATTAAAAGATGATATTGACTACCCATTCTCAAAACGCAGACAACACAGCGGAAACAAACAGAAAACACAGAGATTATCCATACTATATAGGAGTCCAACTAGCCTTAAGGCCATACAAAACCACAGTCCACATCACCAAACATTCAACACAAAGAGCGTCCCAACAAAAGGGGACAGATAATAGTTTTACCTAAACTACCTCGGCATGCAAGCCGGTTACAACAAAATGTAATAATAAAAGTGCATGAAGACAGGGTAAACACTTCATGAGGCTTTAGGCCTTTTTGGCCGGCGCGCTGGGTCCAGCCTGCGATTCTTGCCCTGCAACCAAATCACAAAGAGCGGTAAACGAGGGTCAGCTATGGCTGACCACAAACGGTGTAACAACATCCCTCCTCCCGGCCGTCCTAGCGGACCCCGGGGAACTACTTCACCCTGCAAGTCAGCACTTCGTATGCAAATGTACATAAATGGAAAACAGCATAAAAACAGGTATGAGTGTCACATACAGCATCCACGTTTCTATGTTGAGCAGATAATAAAAAGGGGCATATCAGTGCAGAATGAATGCAAACCCGGGTTTCACCCAAGGCACCCTAAAGCGTATGAATCTATCACATCATCATACATCATCATCACATCACAAACACAAGGGTACTTATCGTCTCCCCGCAAGGGCATCATAACCCAAGGCCAAGAGCTCTCGCTGAGACCCACCTCGCCTGGCTCACCACGCCATCAGGCTTGTCTAACAGCTCACACGCTTGGGCTGCCAACAACACACCAGGACCGATACTAAGAATTCTGGCTAACCAAAACGTCCCAAGGCCCTGGACTTACTCTCTGGACAACGTCCACCGATTGCCTCGCCTGGCGACCGTCAACGGACTCATCCGTAGCACAGACATTCTCGTCAGTCAACAATCGAAGGGACTAATCTTGCCGGGACACACTCCACACGTGAATCTCAGTCTTCACGGGATAGCCAGCCGACCACAAAGACCAATCGCGCCTTCGCACAACACTAGGCATCACAAGCCCCATATTCCGCACATTATTTCTCCGCCCTAAACCCAACGTTCGTTACCACACGAAGCTACAAGGGCATCACAACGACGAGTTCGCCGTAATCGGATTTCTAACAAAACCCCTAAAATGCGCGTAAATCAACATCACCGAATCGGACCAACGGCCACAAATCCGGCTTCACCCACAATGCCTAATCCGCTAACGGAGCGGATCTCTAGTGCAAATCATGTCGGGGACGGACTCAATCAACCCGATCGTTCCTTTTGAACCAAGGCGACCCAGATCCCTCTCACTCGACGTATCCAGTGCCAAAATGCAGAAAATAAAGGGATGCCAAGCACGCATCCTAAAGACCGGGAGGAGAAATGTCGTTACCTTTTGAGATCTCCTCCTAGCCATGAGAAGCTTGCAAACCAACGGTGGAGAAGAAGCGCCTTGACGCCCTCTACGCGTTGCCGGTCTCGGATCGGCGATCGGAGCTCCGAAGCTCCAACAATGGCGGATCTCCCCTCTTCTTCCTCCTTGCCCCATTCTCCTTTCTCCAACCTAAGAGAGAGAAAAGGCTTGAAAATATGAGGGATTAACCCCTCATCCAAGCCCTAAAGCCCCCCAGCGAAACATCTCAGCCGCTGGATCAAATCCCGAATTATTTGATCGGTCGGATCGTCATCCCCGCACGATTTCGCGGAACAGAAATAAACAGGGCACACGATCACAGGCGCACGATCACAGGCGCACGATCACTGGTCGTGCGCGAAGAGGAGAATGGTCGTGCGATAAGCCGAGACAGAACTCTGATTCCTTGCGAGATACGCACGATCACTAGCGCACGATCACTGGTCGTGCGCGAAGAGGCCAATGGTCGTGCGCATAGAACTGTTGTGGAATTTTTAGCCTATCCCGAGCGCAGCATTACCACTCCGCCTACCTCGCTGAACTACGATTTTTGGGGTGTTACAACTCCACCCCCCTTAAAAGAATTTCGTCCTCGAAATTTCAGAATTTAAACAGGAAATTCATAACGCATACCTGGAGCGAAAAGTTCCGGGAAATCCTCCTGCATCGCTTGCTCACGCTCCCAAGAGAATTCGTCTCGCCCGCAGTTGTCCCATCGCACCTTTACAAGTTTGACTTGCTTGTTACGCAACTGCCGGACTTCTGAATCCTCCACGCACACCGGGCGAACCCTCGCCCCCAAGTTCTCCATCACCGGCACCGCCGCCGCTTCGACCATGACGCTCGGCTCTACCAAAGCTTTCCTCAGCACGGAGACATGGAAAATGTCATGTAATCCACTCAGCTCTGCGGACAACGCCAAACGATAGGCTGCTTCGCCTATACGCTCTGTAACCTCGAACGGACCCAAATATCTCGGACTCAACTTCTTGAGTCGCCGCACCCGCGAAACACCCTTGAACGGCTTGATCTTCAAGTAGACCATGTCGCCCACTGCGAACTCCACATTTCTGTGACGCGCATTAAAATACTTCGCTTGTCGATCCTGAGCAACCTTCATGCGCTCCTGGATCGTCCGCACAATCTCGCAAGCATCTTCCACCACTTGCTTTCCCAAAATCTTAGTGTCTCCCACCTCTGCCCAAGACATCGGCGTTCGACACTTCCTTCCATACAAAGCTTCGTATGGCGCCATCTTGATACTCGCCTGGAAGCTATTATTATAGGCGAACTCCACCATGAAAAGGTGGTCTTCCCAACCTTTGCCAAATTCGAGAGCACACATCCTCAACATGTCTTCCAACATACGGTTCGTTCGCTCCGTCTGACCATCGGTCTGCGGATGGAACGCGGTACTAAACTTGAGCTTCGTGCTTAGACTTTTCTGCACTAATTTCCAGTCCTTCGAGGTGAATCGCCCATTGCGATCACTAACGATGCTCTTCGAAATCCCGTGCAACCGCACAATGTTTCGAACATAAAGCTCCACGAGCTTCTCCACGCCATCTCCCTTCTGATTCAGAATGAAGTGGGCCACCTTCGTCAGGCGATCCACTATCACCCAAATCGCATCGTTACCCTGCTGCGATCGAGGCAAACCATGCACAAAATCCATAGAGATGTCATCAAATTTCCATTCGGGGATGGGAAGAGGCTTCAAGAACCCGCCGGGCCTTTGGCACTCAGCCTTCACCAAGGCACAAGTCTGACATCGGCTCACGTACTCGGCTACAACCCGCTTCATCCCAGGCCACCAAAAAGATTTCTTCAATTCCGCGTACATCTTTGTACTTCCTAGATGAACGGAGTACTTCGTAAAGTGAGCTTCAAACATCAACTCCTCGCGAAGCTTGCCGAATCGCGGAATACAGATCCTTTCGTCTCTCTTCAGAATCCCACCAACCATCTCCAAAGTCGTGTCTTCGCTTTATTGAGCCTCCAACGCCCACCGTTGGCACTCTTCATCTGCGCTCGTCGCCTCTTGGATTCGATCTGTTATGTCATACTGCATTTCCATCCAGTTCAAACGAGCCACGCCAGACTCGCCTCTTGCCACACAAGAAATATCCAGAGACTCCAGGTCTCGAATCAAACGCTCGTCATGCGCCTCCATCCAGTTTCCTTGCCCGGAGTATTTCCTACTCAAGGCATCCGCCACCACGTTGGCTTTACCCGGCGTATACTAAATCTCTACGTCGTAGTCCCCAAGGAACTCGACCCATCAATGCTGGCGCATATTCAAATCCTTCTGGTCCAGGAGATACCTCAGGCTTTTGTGATCCGTGAAGATCTCCACCTTCGCACCATAAATGTAGTGCCGCCAAAATTTTAGCGCAAAAAATTACCGCCGCTAACTCCAAATCATGGACGGAATAATTCCTCTCATGAGTCTTTAGCTGCCTTGACCCATACGCTATCACCTTGCCGTGATGCACCAGCCAGCAACCCAACCCGCAACCTGACGCGTCGCTAAAGATCTGAAATCCTTCCGTCCCACTAGGAAGACTAAGGATTGGAGCAGACATCAACCTTTCTTTCAAATTCTCGAATGCACGGGCACACTCCGGTGTCCATACGAACCTCTGGTCCTTGCGAGTGAGAGTGGTGAGGGGCAACGCCATCCGCGAAAAGTTCTCCATGAACCTTCTGTAATAACCGGCTAGTCCAAGGAAACTCCGGACTTCCGCCACGGTTCTCAAAACAGGCCAATATCTAATGGCTTCAATCTTCGCTGGATCTACCGCCACCCCGTCTCCACTAATTACGTGACCCAAGAATGCCACCTTCTCGATCCAAAACTCGCATTTTGAGAACTTAGCATAAAGCTGATTCTCCCTTAGAGTCTGCAATACTTGCCTCAAGTGAGACTCATGCTCTGCCTCCGATTTTGAATACACCAAAATGTCATCAATAAACACCACCTCGAACGAATCTAAGAACGGGCGAAAAACCCTGTTCATCAAATCCATGAACACAGATGGCGCGTTCGTCAGTCCGAACAGCATCACCGAAAACTCGTAGTGTCCATACCGAGTCCCAAACGCTGTCTTGGCAACGTCCTCTTCTCGAATCTTCAACTGGTAGTACCCCGATTTCAAATCCAACTTGGAGTACACCACTGACCCCACTAACTGGTCGAACAAATCATCGATTCGGGGAATCGGATATTTATTCTTAACGGTCAATTTATTCAATTCACGATAATCGATACACAACCGCATACTTCCGTCTTTCTTCTTCACAAACAATACCGGCGCGCTCCACGGCGAAGAGCTGGGCCTAATGTACCCTTGCTCTAACAACTCCTGCAACTGAACCTTTAGCTCGGCCAGTTCCTTCGGTGCCATCCTAAATGGAGGACGCGACACCGGCCTCGCACCCGGTACCAACTCTATCGAGAAATCAATTTCACGCTGAGGAGGTGCTCCCAGAAGCTCCTCGGGGAATACATCCTCAAATTCTTTCACCACCGGGACTTCTCTAATAGCCAACTTTGTGGAGTGAGTCTCCAACAAAGCTAAGAACGCCTCGCCTCCTTGGTTTACCGCACGCCTCATTTGCATAGCGGAAATCAGGGAGCAAGCCACTCCGCTTAGGCCTTCAAAATTGACCTCTGCTCTACCTTCACCTCTCAGGGTTACCACCTTCAACTGGCAGTCGATACTAGCTCGCTGCTCCGCAAGCCAGTCCATTCCCAAGATAACATCGAATTCGGCTAGTGGCAGAATCGCTGCTACTAACACGAAATCGCAATCGCCAATTTGCATCATAATGCGTCCCTTCCTCATGGTAGTCATGAAAGACCCATTCGGCATACGCACACTCAGCTCCACTTCTGCCACTACGGACTCAGAACCAATCTTCCGGATAAAACTTTCCGCAAGAAAAGAGTGTGACGCCCCCGTGTCGAACAACACTCGAGAGGGGTAGCCCGAAACTAGCACGAAACCTAACCACGTGCAAGACAACATGAAAGGGCGCAACCTACATTATAGTAACAAACGAAACTTAAACCTTTCGTACCTGTCACCACATCGGGTTGACGTATCGCTTCCTGTTGCCCAAGATTATAGGCTCTATGCTGCACTGGAGGGAACCGCGAAGCACTCGACTCCGCCGCTTTCCCCTTCTCTGCAACACTGGGACCCGAACGCATTGATTGTTCCTGTCTCGGCTCCTGCTCAGCTCCGCCCTCGGTACAATACCGACTTATGTGACCCACCTTACCGCACTTGTAACAAGTAACCGGACCTTTGGAACGAAAATCTCACGAAGGTGCGCCACTTCTCTCCCCAGTCCTAATAGGATGAGGTTTCTTCTTGTATCGGTTGCCCTCAGACTTCCACTAAGATTGAGACTGAGAAGTCTTTCCTTCTCCCTGCTTGGCCGCAAAACCCTTTCGTCGTTGGGTTCGCTCCATGCCGCTCTCCAAAGTGCGAGCGGCTTCGACCAATTCATTGAATCCCGCATTCTTCAAGGCTATGAGTGGTTGCCTGAAATTTTTCCTCAACCCCTGAAAGAAGAGATTATCTCTCACTTCATCATCTGTTATAGTCGTTCCCGCATAACGACCCAACCGAGTAAACGCTTGTAGATACTCGTCCACTGTCTTCTCACGCTGCACCAAAGGAAAGAGTGAAGCACACGGCTCCACTGATTTTCCCTTTTCCGCATAACTAAGACTGGAACGCACCGACTGTTCCAGCCCCTGCTCCGACTCAGCTCTACCCTCGGAACAGAAACGAACGATGTGGCCCACCTTGCCACACTTAAAACACGACATGGGTCCCTTGGAGCGGGTCTCCCCAGAAGCTGCACCGCTTCTCTCACTAGGCTTATAGGAACGAACTCTTTTCCTTCCTCGGCTTCCCTCCGATTTCCACTGTGAAATGGGAGGTTTCCCTTTACCTCGCCCTTCTCCAACGTCCTTTTGACTCTGGACTTGGTCAGAATATCTCTCCAACGCTCTAGGAACTGCCAACTCTTGAGCTCCATCTAGAGTGACAGGTGTCGCACCCGACGGCACCCTCACCGCTAGAGCTGACACCAAAGCCTCTGTTAGCATACGACAGAAATCAGCCGGGGACATGCCCACAATCCTGAAGCCTGGAGCAGTAACACTGCTCCCCGAAGGCTCCTCCTGCCTCCGTGACGTCCCCGCATCGTCGCCAACATCCTAGCATAAGCAAGGAAAAAGACTCATCAAGCTCTATTCGCAAGACTCGAACACAAGGATACTCATGATCCCGCGCAATACTCCTATGTGGACAATCTCTAACGCGATCCAAATACACTAGACCTCGCAAGAATACTAAACCTAGCTCTGATACCAAATTGTAACACCTCCCCTGCAATGATCATATAACATGGGTCCGGCAGGGACCCCACTACATATAACCGCCACAGCTTCAGTATTAAAAGATGATATTGACTACCCATTCTCAAAACTCAGACAACACAGCGGAAACAAACAGAAAACACAGAGATTGTCCATACTACATAGGAGTCCAACTGGCCTTAAGGCCATACAAAACCACAGTCCACATCACCAAACATTCAACACAAAGAGCGTCCCAACAAAAGGGGACAGATAATAGTTTTACCTAAACTACCTCGGCATGCAAGCCGGTTACAACAAAATGTAATAATAAAAGTACATGAAGACAGGGTAAACACTTCATGAGGCTTTAGGCCTTTTTGGCCGGCGCGCTGGGTCCAGCCTGCGATTCTTGCCCTGCAACCAAATCACAAAGAGCGGTAAACGAGGGTCAGCTATGGCTGACCACAAACGGTGTAACAACATCCCTCCTCCCGGCCGTCCTAGCGGACCCCGGGGAACTACTTCACCCTGCAAGTCAGCACTTCGTATGCAAATGTACATAAACGGAAAACAGCATAAGAACAGGTATGAGTGTCACATACAGCATCCACGTTTCTATGTTGAGCAGATAATAAAAAGGGGCCTATCAGTGCAGAATGAATGCAAACCCAGGTTTCACCCAAGGCACCCTAAAGCGTATGAATCTATCACATCATCATCACATCACAAACACAAGGGTACTTATCGTTTCCCCGCAAGGGCATCATAACCCAAGGCCAAGAGCTCTCGCTGAGACCCACCTCGCCTGGCTCACCACGCCATCGGGCTTGTCTAACAGCTCACACGCTCGGGCCGCCAACAACACACCAAGACCGATACTAAGAATTCTGGCTAACCAAAATGTCCCAAGGCCCTGGACTTACTCTCGGGACAACGTCCACCGATTGCCTCGCCTGGCGGCCGTCAACGGACTCATCCGTAGCACAGACATTCTCGTCAGTCAACAATCGAAGGGACTAATCTTGCCGGGACACTCTCCACATGTGAATCTCAGTCTTCACGGGATAGCCAGCTGACCACAAAGACCAATCGCGCCTTCGCACAACACTAGGCATCACAAGCCCCATATTCCGCACATTATTTCTCTGCCCTAAACCCAACGTTCGTTACCACACGAAGCTATAAGGGCATCACAACGATGAGTTCGCCGTAATCGGATTTCTAACAAAACCCCTAAAATGCGCGTAAATCAACATCACTGAATCGGACCAACGGCCACAAATCCGGCTTCACCCACAATGCCTAATCTGCTAACGGAGTGGATCTCTAGTGCAAATCATGTCGGGGACAGACTCAATCAACCCGATGGTTCCTTTTGAACCAAGGCGAACCGGATCCCTCTCACTCGACGTATCCGGTGCCAAAATGCAGAAAATAAAGGTATGCCAAGCACGCATCCTAAAGACCGGGAGGAGAAATGTCGTTACCTTTTGAGATCTCCTCCTAGCCATGAGAAGCTTGCAAACCAACCGTGGAGAAGAAGCGCCTTGACGCCCTCTACGCATTGTCGGTCTCGGATCGGCGATCGGAGCTCCGAAGCTCCAACAATGGCGGATCTCCCCTCTTCTTCCTCCTTGCCCCCTTCTCCTTTCTCCAACCTAAGAGAGAGAAAAGGCTTGAAAATATGAGGGATTAACCCCTCATCCAAGCCCTAAAGCCCCCCAGCGAAACATCTCAGCCGCTGGATCAAATCCCGAATTATTTGATCGGTCGGATCGTCATCCCCGCACGATTTCGCAGAACAGAAATAAACAAGGCGCACGATCACAGGCGCACGATCACTGGTCGTGCGCGAAGAGGAGAATGGTCGTGCAATAAGCCGAGACAGAACTCCGATTCCTTGCGAGATACGCACGATCACTAGCGCACGATCACTGGTCGTGCGCGAAGAAGCCAATGGTCGTGCGCATAGAACTATTGTGGAATTTTTAGCCTATCCCGAGCGCAGCATTACCACTCCGCCTACCTCGCTGAACTACGATTTTTGGGGTGTTACACTTACCTTCACCTGGAGGCAGAGGAACCCAACACCTTCCCAAAGACTTTTCCTAAGGTTCTATCTCTACCTACTTTTCATTCATTATGGGGAGGTTACATATCTATTACAACGCGCCTTCTTGCGCCTACCCGGCCACATGCATCTAGGCCATCTCTTTTATCACCTCCTCCACTTTCTCTGTCTTCTCATTCCTTCTCTTTCTCCTGGTCCTTCCTGCCTCCGTGGTCAACCTGGAGATGGAAGACTTGCCCCTGGAACTGATCTGCGTGTCTTCTCAGCGTCTTCCCGTGCTTTTGTTGAATCAGGAACAGGGACTCCGCCCCCTTCCGGGTGAGACGGGGGCATCCTCCCTTCCCACTCACTCAGGGAAGCTGGCCCCAGGAGAGCTGTTGAAGAGCGCTTGCGCTTGGAGGCTCAAGCCTTCCTCCGAGGCTGGCCCCTCCCCTTGCCAACATGCTTGCTCTATCTCCATCAAAGACGACGAGGCGAGCACAGGTGTTGGCGATGCCGAGCACTCGCCCTGAGGGGGGAGTGCAAACCGCAAGACTTCCTGGATTGAACTCTTGAACTCCTCAAACTCACCTTTCTTCACGCCCTCGCCGGCAGGGGTGAGTCCCCCAGCTCATCGCTTCCAGCCATGAGACTTGCCCAGAGCTTTCCGAACTAGCTGCTTCCACGCTCACCACACCATAATGTTGAAACCAGAGAACTGGTCTCGACGTTCGCAAGGGGGATGCAGCTAACCCTTACTTGACCTGAGCGAGACCCTTGACCAGCCACTAAGAACCAAAGAACCTTGCCCTTGGAGAACACCTAAGTCCACAAACGGACCCCTTAAGCTGCAGCGTGGAGGTCCCACCACATACCCGGAAGCTCACATGGAACTTCCCCTCCCAAGCCAATGCTGAGCCTGGGCACCTAGTAGGGCACTAAGGATCACCTCACCATCCACCCTCAATGACAGGAGGAGGGGAGGGGTAGTGCTTGCTCACACGCGAGGGAGGGGGTACCAACATCCCTTCCCAAGGTGCCCATGGGGGTCTATTTATAGACTTCCCAAAAATTGGGTTGCGGATAGCCAAAAATCTACTATCCGCAGCCCAACAACCAACCCGAACGACCGAAACAGGAGGGGGCGAGTGGAGCTTGAGACGTCCACTCCCCCCTTGCCGGGGTCGAATGAGTGGACCGAGGTCCATCACCCTGACTGGGTGAGTGGACCTCGCAGTCCGCTCCACCCACCGGGCGAGTGGACCCTAGGTCCACTTGCCCAGCTGCCCGGACGAGTGGACCTATGGTCCACTCGCCCACGGGCTTTGGGCGAGTGGACCCTAGGTCCACTCGCCCCCACCTTGGGCGGTCGACCCAAGGTCCACTCGCCCCCCCCCCCCCCCCCCCCCCCCCCACTCGGGCGAGTGGACCAAGGGTCCACTCGCCCGGGGCCTTGGGCGAGTGGACCCAAGGTTCACTCGCCCAAGGAGATCTGCCCCCCCCCCCCGGCCTTCTCTTTTTGGTCTTGACGACCTCCATTGGTTCGGTCCGCTGCGCAACAGTCATCCCCCCCATCCCGACCTCATCTGCGTTGGGTCACACTTACTCGGAAAGTATGAGGGTTGTACATCTGTAGTAGTATCAACAGCATAAAATATCTATACAAATATGTATATAAAGGACCTGATCGTGTTTCTTTTCAAGTCCAGCCTGGTGTTAATCATGATGAAATAAGTAATTATGTTGACGGTAGATGGCTATGCCCTCCTGAATCTTTATGGAAAATGTTCAAGTTCCAAATGAGTCAAATATATCCATCAGTAGAACGGTTACAAATACATCTACCCGATAAACATCAGATACAATTCCACAGTGAACAGTCGATTTCATCGATATTGATGGACAACAGAAACTCCATGACAATGATGGCCGAGTATTTCAGTATATACAACCAACAAAGAGAGCAAAACCTGTATTTGTATAGAGATTTTCCACAATATTATCGTTGGTTCAAACAACAAAAATATTGGAGGAAAAGGATCAGAAAACGAAGGGTGATTGGTAGGATTTATTCTGTTCCGCTTGCTGATTGTGAAAGATATTATTTGCGTATGCTACTAAATCACATTTCGGGTCCTAAATCATTCGATAGTTTATTGACTGTCAATGGAATTCACTGTATCACTCTTAAGAATGCTGCAGAGAAGTGTGGGTTGCTTGAGCAAGATAACAGTATTCGAGAATGTCTAGGCGAGGCTCGAGTTTTCAGAATGTCATCTGTGTTGAGAAGATTGTTCGCTATTATATTGATATTTTGTGAACTAGCCGATGTCAGAAGTATTTGGGATGAAAATTATCCAAGCATGATTGAAGATTACCCCAGTTCTAGCACCAATAATGAGTTCTACATTTTGAATAAGCTTCTTCACGACCTCAATGATATCCTTCAACAACATAAACGTTCAATTAAAGAGTTTGATTTACCGTCGATAAATGAATCATTCAACCATTTCAACAACCTCTCCAACCTTATTGAACCCGAGTTATCATTACCTATTACACGAGATGATCTTAACGCAATTACATTACTTAATGAAGGACAATTGCATGCTTACAATACGATATGTGAGGCAATAAGAAATAAGACACATGAGTTCTTTTTTATTGATGGACCAGTCGGAATTGGAAAGACATATCTCTACCGTACAATTCTTGCCACTTTTAGGAATATGGGCTGCATTATTTTAGCTACAGCTACTTCAGGTATTGCCGCAACTCTCTTACCAGGAGGTCGAACTGCACAATCAAAATTACAAATACCCATTAAATTGGATGCCAAATAATTTTGCAGTTTTAAAAAACAATCAGATTTCCCAGAAGTTATCAGACAATCATTGGCCACAATTTGGGATGAAGCACCACTGGCTGATAGAAAGGCGTTCGAGACGGTTGATCATTTATTTCGTGACGTTACAGATGTAGATAAGCCATTTGGAGGAAAAATTATTATTATGGGTGGAGATTTCCGCCAGGTACTGCCTGTTGTTGTCAATGGAACAAGAGCACAGATAATTAACGCAAGTATCGTTCAATCATATTTGTGGAGTCATGTCAAGATACTAACTCTAACAGAAAATATGTGTGCAAAAAATGATAACAGATTCTCTGAATTTTTGCTACGAGTTGGAAATGGTACAGAAATCAGCTTACAAGATGATATGATTAGGATCCCCGATCCAATGGGGATGTCATGGGAGGGTGAAAAATCTATTGATGTTTTAATAAATGCTACATTTCGCAATTTGCGTTCGCACGTCAGCGATAAAAACTATATTCGAGACAGAGTTTTATTAACACCTCTGAATGAGCATGTGAACATGTTGAACGATATCACTCTTCTAGAATTCCCGGGTGAAGAAGTTATATACTACTCTTATGATTCTGTCGTTGATGACAGAAGAAATATGTATCAACTTGAATTTCTAAATTCATTGACACCAGGCAACCTACCTCCTCATAAGTTAAAGTTAAAAATCAGAGCACCAATCATGTTACTCAGAAATATTGATCCGAAGATAGGTCTTTGTAATGGAACAAGACTTATTTGTCGTAGGTTTGCGAAAAATGTAATCGAAGCAGAGATTTTAACAGGTCACTTTCAAGGAAACTTGGTCTTCTTGCCACGAATACCACTGAAAACTGCTGAAGATATTAGATTACCATTTGAATTAACACGTAAACAATTTCCATTGCGGCTAAGCTTCGCACTGACGATTAATAAATCACAAGGCCAAACAATTGAAAATGTCGGGATATACCTACCAAATAATGTGTTCAGTCATGGTCAGCTGTATGTGGCTTTATCGCGAGGTACCTCGCAAGAAAAAACAAAAATTCTGGTACAGAAGGGCATAATAGATGGTCATGAAGGTATCTATACAATGAATGTTGTTTACAAAGAGATTTTCAGACAACTTAGACAACAACAAACAACTTTGCTTTGTGGTATGTCTTCCATATATCAAGTGAATAATTTAAATGAAATTGATGATACAAGTTATACTATAGGAAAAAAACCTTTAATATGTAGATTCTATTACTGCATCTGCATCTCAATATAGTTCTTTTTTAAACATTTAGGCATTAATATCTAATATAGTTTATCCTATAAATCTATTAGAACTAGAACTCCGGCCACGTGGCCTAGCGAAACTAGAAATGTTTTGATATCTACCAAATCCATACATCTAAGTTTTCAAATTCAATGCAGATTCATATCAAGGGGCATAAACATGCAATGTCTAAAGAATCAGGTGGCAGTGCTCTTACGAATAATAGTACATATTGTGACATTGACAAAGGTATGCGAAGCCATGACATTTGAATAAACATCTACTTAACTACTGGAATGTGTCCCCTAATTTTCAATGTCAAGTTAAGCATTTTAATGCATATACTCCACTGTCCAGGAAAAGAACACGTGATATCTGATTGTACAATTCCAGGCTGGGTTGAAGAAATTTTTCAAGGAGAGCATAGTGTTAATGACACAACATCCTGAAACGACATGCCTCATATATACAACTACAACGGGCCCAAAATGATAATACCAGAGGTGCTTAGGAACATGCATGTCAAAGAGCAATGGAATTTTGTTTTTCGTGAATTCGCAAAATCAACAACCATCGTGGTGCCACAGTCCTACGCATTCGAAGAAGAGAAAAAGGAATTCAACATAAATTAGTAATAGTGATGAAATGTTCATAATGTTGGATTGCACGGTATTACAATATTGCATACATATATTCTGTTGCTTTTTTTTATCTCCACAGATTATTGCAGTACATTTTGTATTCTATTCCTCGCATTTGCTTTAATTGTTACTTTTGATCGTGTTCAACTTGTTTATCTTGCTTCTCTTTCTTTATTTTTCAAACTTATAAATATAAGCTTTTGTTCCATCCAATATAACTATAAAGGATATAAATGGTTTGTTTAGCGATCACAGCAGAGAAGCAGATTGACATATAATTTTCTTAAACTCCATTCTTCTCTTCATCTTCATCAACCTAGCCAGCCCCCATCGTCAACTCCAATTTTCATTGGTTTCTTATCCAGCACCTTGCCTCTGCGTAGGGAAGCTAGCGTCGAAGCCAGCAGGTCCGTCCTGCCTCCGACTTCAGGTATGTACTGAAAATTATTTACTGTTCCTATTATGTTTGTGTCTCAGGTTCAAATGCAATCTCATTCATACAAATCACAAAAAACTGAGCCAATCACACCAATGAAATATGCCCTTTGATTTGTTTAATTGAATGTAGACAATGTTATATAAATGTCCCGCACAATCTTTTCAAGTCTTATCAATGCTTCCGGTTGTGAGGGTTAACGTGTAGTGTGGTTAACTCGCCTCTAATGTAATATAGAACTTCCAAGTTTGATTAACGAAAGTATTGTCTGACAAATGAAGGAGTCTGCATCAGTGAACCTAAATTATTGCATTAATTGGAGCTTCATGTAGTGGATGTGCTCTTTATATTTTTTATATATAATTCAGGCACTCTGATTGTTAAGCATTATTTATATGGCTGCTTAATTTGGGCACACACCGTGGCATGGACTTATGAATATAGCACATGATATATTTACACAAATGATGCTTCATATGCTTTAAGATTGAACCTGGTGGCAGTTAACGGTGTATGGATTTATTATTGATCATATTTCGGCGTGTGGATCAATAAGAATGAGCATGTAAATCTGACAAGCCACTTTATATATGATCAATAATAAAATGATATAAGAATGAACATGTAAATCAGCTCTCTGTGACATGATCTTCAGAAATACAGACTTCACATATCAACAGGTATCAACGATGGCACCAAATCTTAATGATCATATGCTGATTTCTTACCAAATACAGAAATCGGCCTATTTCTGAGTATGACATCAAATCTTAATGATCATATGCTGAGGTATAAACGAGTAGGGCTGATTTCTTACCATATATCAACAGAATTATTATTGATCATATGCTTTAAGATTGAACCGGATGGCAGTTCAGTAGATTGAATCTGATTGCAGTTCATGTAATATGACACATAATCAATATGAATATGATAAATATTTATGATCAATATATCACGATTCTTCATTATTTAGAAAATGTGAGTTCTTATTTTAAATCAATGTTGTGGTCATAGGAAATTTTTACAGTAACATGTTCGGTGATCCTCAAGGTTTCCCAACAACTGTAGCATGTTCGGTGATACTTTAAATCAATGTTCGGTCATCCTTTAATTACGTTTTATTTAGAAAATGTTCGGCTTCCCAAAATTTTTACAATAGCATGTTCGGTGATCCTTTAAATCGAATGTCGCCCCCACGACGAATGTCACCCCCACGACGAATGTCGCCCTCACGCCGAATGTCGCCCCCACGACGAATGTTGCCACCACGACAAATGTCGCCTTGCATAGGGTCGGAGGCCCGTGCCTGACACTCGTGTATATATATATATATATATTTATATATATATTTTTATATATATATATATACAGGTGGGCCCCCCTTGCCCCGCGCGACAGTACCCAGCTCGCGGAGGCGGGCTTCGCCCGCCCCTGGCGCGTTGTTGTCAGGCGGCCTTCGGCCGCATCTAGGCTTTTATAACATGAGTCTTGTTTTTTATGATTTTGAGCTCAATTTGTATCTTATTTGAAAAGGTGATGAACATAAAAGTTGTAGATCTCATCGAGAAGAATAACTTTCATGTCGATCACTCTTTGATTTGAAGCTGTTTAGGGCCCCGATTTAAGCCTCAAAAAAGGTCATGCCGAATTGGGAGCCTAAACGGCTTCAAATTAAAAACTGATCAACATGAAAGTTATTCGTCTCGATGAAATCTACAACTTTCATGTTGATCACTTTTTCAAATAAAATAGAAATTAAGGGGAAATCATACAAAACATCATCAATCTGATTGGTGGCATCCCATTACACCATTAAGGGGATTTCTGTTTGCCCAGAAAGCCCGCGACCTCCTCTTATTGTTCAATTTTCCCGGTCTCAGCGGTCTCAATTTAAGTGATCGCCCAGATCGTCAGATGCCTCCTCAACCGGGATTTTCTAAGTACCAAGCGGTCAAGACAGTGCGAGACCGCCAGCTTAAGCGGTCTGGTCATTTTCCTTATTTTTGTTATTTGTACACCATTTCCCTGCCCCGGCTCTCCTGTACCACGGGCAGCCCGTAGTTTTCAGTTCTGCCCGTTTGGGCAGCCCCCTCGTCTATAAATAGAGGGGTAGGGGGTACCAGAAAGGGACTTTTGCTCCGAGGCTCCAGCTTATAACCTGTGTAAGCGGTCTCATTTCCTCGTGATCGCCATTTCGTGATCGATTTCCCTTTATTCTTGCATCTTCTGTCTTAGTAACCTGCACTTCGCAGTTTTCTCCCATCCCCTTTAGTGTGAATTTTGGAGGTACCATTTTTGGCACCAACAGAACGAACACGCGACCTTCAGATTCGAAGTGTCAGGTGAAGTCCATAGACTTTCAAGATGGCTAATCGCCGTAGAGGTCGTCCCCTGCGATCTCCCAGCGTTCCCCCTTCCGATCACAATCCGTTAGAAGCGCTTGAGCGTCGCTTCGAGCTTCGTGTTGAACAAGCTCTCCGTGAGGCCGCCCGAGCTAGGCAGGACGCCGCCTCTGTTCAGCAGGAGATCGCGCGGTCTCAGCAAGAGGCCGCTCGAGATCGGCAAGAAGTCGTCCGGGCTCAGCAGGAGTCTACGAAGCAGATTGAGGCTATAACCAGGTTCTAGCCGCGATCTCCCAGAAGATCCTTCCTCAAACCTCTCAGGTCGCTACTCCTGACCGCATGGCAGGCGGTCACCCGAGCGATCACCCCGTCTTCCAGCCCGCAGCTCCTCAGCGATCTCAGCTTGAGGAGTTCGCCGCCTGTCGTAATTCTTTCCGAGCTGCAGCCCAGGGGCCTCCGGCTCAAACCCTGAATTTTGAAGAAGGGTTTGCTTACCCTCAAGATCCTCCTGCCCCTTTTCTTCCTCCTCCAGGACCTTCTGTTTTTGGGGAGCCTTCCCCCTTTACCGATGAGATTCATCGGGATCCGATTCCTCATGGATTCAGAGAACCTCGCCTTCCGGTGTATACAGGAGAAACCGACCCAATGTGCCATCTTCAAGCCTTTGAGTCTGCCGTTGCCCTCAGGACCATTTCAGATGGGGTAAGGTGCAAGCTGATGGTCACCTCCTTTGATGGGTCGGCCATGGAATGGTTCTATAAACTGCCTTGCCAATCTATCTCGAGCTTTGCTGCCCTGAGGCAAGAGCTCCTTCTAAGATTTGCCACCGCGAAGAAAAGGAAGAGTGGCCCTGCGACCCTCTTCAAGATTAAGCAAGGAGACAACGAAAGCGCGGCGCATTTTGTTGACCGTTTTCAGAAAGAAATCTTGGGAGTCAGGGATATGGATCCCGAGCTCTATATGGTAGCTTTGATCAGTGGACTGCAGGAGGGTCCTCTGAAGTTCAAAGTCACAACCAAGGAGCCTAGCTCCTATCAGGAGTTGATCAGCATTGCCAATCGCTACATAGAAGGGGAGATCAACAACCCCACCTATGTGAGCAATTTGACAAACAAGGCCACTCAGAAAGGCTCTGCGGGATTTTATCCGGCTCCGTCTTCCTCTAAGCCCCGACAAGAGCTCCCACCTCCGGCTCCGAGAGGTAAGAATTATCGCAACAGCCGCTTCAATCGAGGTAACCATTCTTTCCCACCTCAAGGTTCATTTCTTCAAACCCCTGCTACCCCTGCTCCGCAAGTCACCCCAGTCCACCAGATCCAGTACGCCCAACCTCCTCTTCTGCCCATTCCTTCGCTCTACAATGAATCCCAAGAGTCTTTTACAGACTTTGGTGTTTCTATGAGTGAAGTGCTCCAAATCCTTCAAAAGCAACCCTTTTTCAAGAAGCCAGCTCCGCTAAACTCGGATCCAAAGACCAGAAATCCTACTCTCTACTGTGAGTACCATAGAGATAGGGGGCATTTGATAGAGGATTGTAGAGCTCTCCACCTGTTCTTAGAGAAGCTTCCGAAGGAGGGTAAGCTTCGAGATCTCATTCAGAAGAATGATTCTGCCAAAGCCTCAACCTCCAAGGCTAAGGAAGTAGCAAAAGTCCATTGGGCATGTGAAGAAGTGGACGATATTGGCCATCTTGGCAATATCGGCTTTCTCAATGAATGTGTGGATGCTGATGATGAAGGCGCCTTGGGCAATCTCTTCTGCATCCACGGAGGTGCAGGTCCGGAATCTTCAAGGAAGGCAAGTCTGAAAAGGGTTTATCAATCAGAGGTTGCTGCCACCTCTTCAGCCCCAGTCCGGGGAACGGTCACTTTCGGTGATGAAGACCTTCCTCAGACCGCGAATCCCTTTGACGACGCGGTCGTCATCAAAGCTGTAATTGAAAATTATACAGTTGAGAAGATTCTGATAGACACGGGAAGCTCAGTCAACGTGCTCTTCAAACCTGCCTTCGAGGCGTTGAAGACAGGTAAAACCCTCCTTTCAACTGAAGGCCCCCTCTATGGTTTTTCAGGAGAGAAGAAAGAAGTAGAAGGGCTCGTCACTCTTTCTGTGATTCTGGGAAGGATAGTGAAGCTGGTCAAATTTATAGTCGTTGATGCTCCCAGTAGCTACAACGCCATCTTTGGAAGACCCTTCTTGAATGCATATCAATCCATTGTCTCCACCTATCATCAAGCGGTGAAGTTCGCCTTGAACGGCAAACAACACTGAATCAGGAGCGACCCAAGGAAAGCTAGGGAATGCTACGTAAAGACGGTCAACATGATCGTGTCCCCTTCTCCCCAAGAAGTCATGATGGCTGAATCAATTGAAGTTCCGGAACAAATCCAAACTGCATAGGAAATTGAGGAAGGTGCAAGAGATGGAGTTCGCTTGGAACCTGCCCAAGCAACTCAAGAGGTTCGGATCAGCGAGGAAGATGAGAGCAAGAGCCTCTCCATCAACGCTGAATTATCTGAAGCTGACAAGAGTTAGCTCATCTCTTGCTTTCTGCAAAATCTAGATATCTTCGCTTGGTCGGCAGATGATATGCCTGGAGTGGAACCGAATGGTGCTTGACACCATCTCAATCTTGACCCAAACTTCATCCCGATCCAGCAGAAGAAGAGGTCTGTTGCAACTACTCTAGCACAGCCCATCCGTGAAGAGGTAGGGAAGCTCCTGAAGGCAAAGTTCATCCAACCAATCCAATACCCAGAATGGGTGTCAAACGTTGTAATGGTAAAGAAGTCAGGTGGGAAGTGGAGGATGTGTGTCGACTTTACTAAACTCAATAAAGCTTGCCCCAAGGATTGCTACCCCTTGCCTCGGATAGATTCTTTAGTAGATTCCGTGGTAGGTTATTCTTTTATGAGTTTTTTAGATGCTTTTTCAGGTTATCATCAAATCAGAATGCATAAACCAGATATACCTCATACTTCATTTATCACAAATGATGGTTGCTTCTGTTATCTCGTAATGCCTTTCGGGATAAAGAATGCTGGAGCAACCTATCAGAAAATGATGGATACAGTGTTCAGGATTCAAAAAGGAAGAAACCTTGAGGTATACGTTGATGACCTCTTGGTAAAAAGTAAATTATTCTCTTCTCATCTTAGAGACCTCTCGGAAACTTTCGCAACCCTTCGAACTTTTAATATGAGGTTGAATCCGTTGAAGTGTGTTTTCGGGGCAAGTAAAGGAAAATTCCTGGGTCACCTCCTTACTCCAGAAGGGCTGGAACCCAATCCTGACAAAGTAAGAGCTATACTGGAAATGCCACCTCCCAAGTCCCCAAAAGAAATTCATCAGTTGGGAGGGAGGATGGCAGGCTTAAGTCGCTTTATCTCCCGGTCAGGGGATAAGAGTGCACCTTTCTTTAAAACCCTCCGGGGAGGGAGTAGGTTCGAGTGGACGAAGGAATGTGACGCTGCTTTCACTCAGCTTAAGAAGCAATTGACATCAACCCCTTTGCTCCAAAGCCCGCGAGAGGGAGAAAATCTATTTCTGTATATGGGAGTCGGAGCCGATGCCATAAGCTCTGTTTTGGTCCGAGAGGAGAAAAAGAAGCAATTTCCAGTCTATTACGTGAGTCGAATTCTGAAAAATGCAGAGACTCGTTATCCAATTCTCGAAAAATTGGCCTTGATGCTTATAACTTCAGCAAGAAGATTAAGACCATATTTTCAAGCTCATTCGATTCTAGTCGTTACTGACCTTCCATTGAAGAATGTCTTGGAGAAGCCAGAGCATTCAGGCAGGTTGGCAAAGTGGGCAATAGAGCTCAGTGAGTTTGACATTTCCTATGTCCCAAGGGTGGCGATCAAAGCTCAAGTCTTAGCAGACTTCATGGTAGATGCCAAAGAAGTTGAGTCGCAGAAGGGGATCGGAGTGCCCCTTGCCTGGAAAATCTTCGTGGATGGAGCCTCAGGGAAAAATTCTTCCGGAGCGAGAATTGTTTTAATCAACCCAAATGGAGTAAGGCTGGATCAGGCACTGAAGTTTTATTTTCAAGTAACAAACAATCAGGCGGAATATGAGGCTTTGCTAGCCGGTCTTAAGTTTGCTAGAGAGCTGGGGATTGACGATGTCAAAGTCTTCACAGATTCTTTGGTGATGGCTTCTCAAGTAAATGGAACTTTTGAAACTAGAGATAGTATTCTAAAGCGGTATCTAATTCTGGTAAAAATCGAGGTAGGGAAGTTCAAAAGCTTTACCATCGACCATATTCCAAGGGGTGAGAACGTGGAAGCAGATGAGCTGGCAAAATTTGGACTTCTCTCGGGAGGAACAACTTCGAAATTATTTCGCCCAGCAATTGAAGAAGGAGAGGTCATGGAGATTGATCAGCGTCCGTCTTGGATAGATCCATTTGTTCTATATCTTTCAACTGGAGAGCTCCATTCATCAATAAAGGATAGGAAAAGGTTTAAACGTAAAGCGGCTAACTATTATCTTGTTGCAGGAGTGCTTTATAGAAGAACTTTCCTTTCACCGTTAGCACGGTGTGTTTCGGAGGAGGAGATTCCGGCAGTCATTTAGGAGGTTCATTCTGGAGAATGTGGAAGTCACTCTGGAGCTAGAACTTTGGAGAAAAGAATTCTGAGGCAAGGCTATTTTTGGCCTCAAATGAGGAAAGATGCGGAAAAATTTGCTAAGAAATATGTAAAGTGCCAGAAGTTTGCTCCTCTCCAAAATCAGTCAGCTCAACAACTCAAGTCGATAGCAACTCCATGGCCGTTTGCAGTTTGGGGGATGGATTTGATTGGGCATTTCCCTATGGCAAGTGGGCAACGTCGATATATTATAGTCATGATTGATTATTTCAGCAAATGGATAGAGGCAAAGGCATTGGCCAAAATTACGACTCAAGCCGTAAAAAATTTTATTTGGGGAGAGATAGTATGTCGGCACGGAATCCCAATGGCAATCATCACGGATAACGGTTCTCAGTTCAACAATTCAATTCTTATTAATTTCTGTAAGCAAATTGGCGTTGAGCTACGTTTCGCTTCTGTGCATCATCCAAGAAGCAATGGGCAGGTAGAGGCCGCCAACAAACTCATCATAAATCTCTTAAAAAAGAAGGTAGAAAATGTCAGGGGCAACTGGGCAGAACAACTACCTTCCGTCTTATGGGCCTTGAGGACAACTCCAAGTTCTGCTACCGGGGAGACTCCATTCAAACTATCACACGGTTCCGAAGCCCTTATTCCGGTGGAATTTGAAGTAAAAAGCCCAAGAGTTTTATTGGCGCAACAGAATCAAATTGACTGGATGGAAGGAAATGATGAGGAGCTAAAATGCAACCTTGATTTAATTGAAGAGTTGAGAGATACGGCAATCATCAGGCAAGAAGAGGTGAAAAGAAGAATGGCAAGGCTATTCAATAAAAATGTAAGAACCAAAGAGTTCGTTGTTGGGGATCTAGTCCTGAAGAAAATAGATACAGCAGCAAGAGCTGGTTCAGTCGGAAAGCTTAACCCAAACTGGGCGGGGCCGTTTGTGGTAAAGGGCGTGCTTAAAAATGGTGCTTACCATCTCCAAACTTATGAAGGAAAAGAATTGTCTCATTCATGGAGCGGAGATGATCTCAAACTCTTCTTTTCTTAAATGTTCGTATCCGATTCACTCATTCTTTTTCTCACTTTTCTTCTCTCAAACATCACGCAGGTATTATCAAAGCATTCGCAATACGAGTGATGGGTGACAAGTTTTAAGAATAAGTTACTTTTTTGAAAGCCAAAAACCTGTCAAGTGAGACATCGACGGATCCTACTATCTTCACCCTCGACTTGTTAGCTCGACGTGTAATTCTGCCAGGACCACAGATATCGGGGAGATTTCGAGTCTGTGTAGCAGTAGCTCGCCAAGCTCGAGCGGTGGAAGTTTAGGATACCGGGTCCTTGCTGACATCTGGCACACCTTAGCATTTCAAGGGGGTCTAGGTGGCTGGCTCAGCCCTGTCATGCATTAGGAAGGACATTGTTACGATCTTAATGATCTTTTAGGGAAAGCAATGTCGGTATAGCCTCCGCGGCATGACCACACCTGCCCTACCGATCATTTTGGTCTGTAACTCTCGAATACTCGTTAAAGCGTGGTTAGGTGAGGGGCGGTCAGAAACATCCATGACCGTCGCCTGAACCTTAGATTGGCATGTTTGCAGTAAACTCGGCAATCCTTTTAAAAAGATAATGTCGGTATAGCCTCCGCGGCATGACCACACCATCCTTTTGGATCATTTTTTGAGATCCCTTTTTCTCATCTTCTTACTACAAAAAGGAAATCCTATTCATCCCTTTGTACTGGGATCGGGCGGTCAGAAATTTATGAGACCGCATGTTCTTCTTTCCTACTTTCTCCGAAGAGCGATTTGAGTCATTTACGATCGCCGGATATAACTTTTTCAGGATAATCGAGGCCGCTATTCAAAAATCTCTTATGCCAGCTTGATAGAGATCGGCCCGATCTCGGAAAATTTGAGATTCCAATGCTTTCTGCTATTCAAAGCTATATGGAACGATCATGATACTCTGTGCCTCATCAAGTGAAAGTTGGGTTTTTCTTCAAAAGCGGCGGTCTGAATATAATGTGATCGCTGAACTGGAGATCCATGAAGAGCTATCATTTTCCTTTTCAAATAGTAATCTTGGTCATCAAGGGGTCATCAAACGGGTTTCCTGAAAGTCATTTGGGCGCCGATCACCCAGAGTGTAATGAGTTCAAATCATCTTCAAGTTATAATTTCATTATATTACGACCTATGTAATAAGAGACCGCATGACTATTATGGATAAGTTGGCTATTTTCTGATCACAGTTATATGAGGCTATTTGCTGAATTTCTTTTAGTGATCTGATTATCTCAAGATCGCAGAGTAGTCTTGTGTATATAAAGTATCGGCTTTTTCTTCAAGGTCTTTAGCGTTTTTCCAAGAGATCGTCACCTGAAGTTTTTTAATGTTGATATAAAATTGTGATAAACCTAGGGCATTGAGATCGAATGCCGATTCAAACTCAGAACAAATAAATATATACATCAAAAACAAATTCACTCAGAATCTAGCAGAAATCCAATTTTCTATATATTTTCTGAAATATCTATTACAACGAGACCGCTCGGTCTCCAAAAAAGAAAAATGAATATCATTACAATTCACTCTCTCCTTGACCTTTTAGAAGACCGCTCACTCGAGGGGGAAGAACCGGTCTCTGCAGAGGATTCTTCTAAACTATTCCCCGGAATTCTAGATCCAGAGCTTGAGCTCGAACTGGAATCTAGGCCAAGGGTATAGCGGCTTCCACTTTCTTCATCCTCGATCACCACATTTTCCTCTTGGACTGCGGTCTCATCAGCAGCATCAGCAGACTCATCAGCAGCATCCGCGGTCTCTTCAGCGGTCACAGATTGTTCTTCAATTCTTTGCGCCGCATCAGGGAAGAGATCGGCGAACGAAACATCTTTGAATTCTTCAGTAAATCCACCACGGTTACGGACCTCATCCAGCACCTGGTCGGCGGTCTCTTTTATATGGCGCATCAAAGCCCTCTGGAAAGCTGGATTCTCAGGGTCATAAGCTGCTTTTTCAAATTGCTGCAAAAGAGATATATGTTAGACCGCGCGATCATAGGTAACACGTTCATAAAATATAAGCAAAATTCTCACTTTTCTTTCTTCTTGCAAGGCAGTTATTTCATCCAAAGCGCTGCGAAGAGACCGCCCCATATGATGATTTAAGATTGTACTTCTGGCGGTCACTTGGGCACAGAGGTCGGGGAGCGCATCGGTCTCGATATTTAATATTTCATTTGTATTTTTTCTCCCGTACAAAGCCGAAGTGACCGCGTATGCGTGACGGGTCACCTTCCCGCTCCACAAGGGCAGATTAGTGGACACCTTCACAGACTTCCCTTTGGCCGCCCATTTGAGGAGAGGTTTTCCTTTGATGTCCTTCATTTTTCTTTTAAAACCCGCCAAGGGAAAAACTCGCTCGGCGGTCTCAGAAGTAATGTCGAACACGTCGGCCTCACGCTTCAGCCTCCTCTCCCTCTGAGTAAGAACTTCTGCAGCTGGGGAGATAGGATCTTGAACAGGGACCGCAAAGGTCGCTAAAAGTAGGGAAAAAGTTAGGAACATACAAAAGACATGAAAGAAAATTATTCGAGACCGCAAGAAAAACTTACTTTCAGCTGGAGTGATTTCGGCGATCTCGGGCCAGATCGCTAGATAATGAACAAGATCGATCCTCTTGCCCGCCAAGAAAGCCAAGATTTTCAGCTCCTCTTCTGAGACCGCTTTTATCTTCTTAAAGATACTGTCAGGTCACGGAGAGGGCGAGTTCTTAAGACCACCAAGGTCACCTTCGAAGACAAGAAACCTCTCTGTCCAGAAAGAGATTTTATTTGGAAGATTCAGGATTTTTATTCTATCTGCTGAAAAGTACATCAACCCTTTAAACTCTTCCTTTTTTCTGCCTTCCTTCAAAATCTTCGCGGTGAAGGTTGCGCGGAACAGATTCATTGTAAATTTCACTCTTTCCGATCTCAAGTAATTGATGAAGACATTAACCAGACCGATGGAGTTCGGGGCCAACTGGGCGAGCATGAAGCCGTAATATTCCAGGATCTCTAGCCATTCCCATGGGAGGGGAATCCTCAACCCGTTATCAAAGTGATCGATAGGAATAATAAATTTTTTCTCCTCCACAAAGTTCAACTTTTCTTGTTCAGTTGGCGATCTCACTACTACCTGAGTTTGGATCATATATTTCTTTATAAACTCAATATACTCATCCTTTGATAGGCGACCTTGTTTGTGATCGGCATTCAGGAAGATGGTGGCAGAAGAAGCACGAGCGGACACCATTTTTAGCGATCGCTGAGATCGGTGCTTAGAGCGCATTCAAGAAAGCATAAAATAAAGGTCATGAAGACGGCTATTTATAGAAGACGAAGGGTCATTTCGTAATCATTACCTCTTGAAGATCGCCCAGCAAAAAATGTTCAGACCGCTCGACCTGTGCAAAGTTATGTAAAAGCATACTATGGTTGGCGATCTCAATCAATAAAAACACAGCAGCAATACAGGCAACCCAGGCATAAAGAGATCGAAACTTTATAAATCAAGGCCGCACAAAACATTAAAATTAAAATAGCCACACAAATATATGGAAAAATAATAGTAAAATTTTACAAAATATATTGTTTAAATCCAGAGACCGCTCGGTCTCAAATTAAATGATCATCTCCTAGGAGGCCTGTTTCTCCCTACATGAGCTGCGACATCTTGCATGTCGTTCACTGCGGCCATAACCGACACCAAGCTATGATTGGCCAGCATTGCAGATCGGTGAATTTTTGACATCTCCTTGTCCACCTGCTCCATAGGGATCAGTACAATTTCAGGTTGCGGTCTCTCCGCTGGATGATCGCTGGAGCTACCCGGTCGCATCATCATCTTTCCATGACCGCTCCTCAGCCTCTCATTCTCCGTGGACAGCGCCGCAGCCTTCCCCTTGTAGTACTCAGCCTCCTTTTCAGCCTTCTTAAGAGCTCGCGCGATTTCTGCAACCCTCAGATCGCATTCTTCTTGAACCCTCTTCTCATTGGAGCGCAATTTCTCTTCGAGATTGCGAATCTGATCGTTCTGAGTTCGCTCCCTCATCAGCATAGAGCGAACGTCCTCGAACATTGGGTTAAGGATGTTGGTTAGCTGAGGGGAGATCTTGATGTGCTGAGGAAGTTCTCCCTCCTCGATCTCGGCATCATCGTCATCTGCGGTCACGAGAGGTGGGTTATTTCAATCATTAACATACGATCAGATAAGCTCTTTAAATAAACAGAAATTGTACTTGGAAAGAAGTTGAGACCGCAGTCACGTAAAGCTCTCCTGGTATCTTTAGTGACCGCGGGATCTGCGGTCAGTGAAAGGCGATCTGATCCCCTTAAACGCTCCAGATCCATTCTTTCCAAATCTCTTTTCTGCGTCTTTTCCCCCTCTTTTCTTCTTCTTTTCAATTCTTTATTACTCAAGAGGATATCGTCGGTCTCAATAAAGACGATCTCACGCTTTCTTTCAGGAGAAACAGAACGAACTATAGGTAATGGAAGGAACTCAACTGACTGGGGAATCGTTTTATTCTTACCAGCTCGCGAAATCGAGATCGCTGCCACACGATCTGCTGCAGCCTTGTTCAAACAATCTCCCTGAAGAGAATCGTCTAGAAGACCGCCAGAAAGTGCAGCTTTTTCCTTAGCAATCTGCAGCTTCGCCGCGATCTCCTCCTCAGCGTTTTTGTCCTCTGAAGTCTGCAAGACCGCATCCTTTTTTCTCTCTTCAGCGATCAGGGCCGCCTTTTCCTCAGCCACCCTGACCGCTTCTTTCTTCCTCTCCTCAGCAAGTAGAGTTGCCTTCTCCTCGGCGGCCCTGACCGCCTCCTTCTTCTTCTCTTCCTCGACGATCTTAGCCGCCTCTCTCCTCTTCTCCTCTTCCTCTCTTTCTTTTTTCTCTTTCTTCTCCTTGTCTTTCTTCTTCTCCTCGTCCTCTCTCTTTTTCTTCTCCTTCTTCTCCCTCTTTTCTTTCTTATCTTTTTCTTCTTTCTCCTTTTCTTTCTCTTCTTTTTCCCTCTGTTCCTCTACCTCTTTCTCTTTTTTCCTCTTCACCATCTCTTCCATTTCCATCTTTTTTCCTTTCTTCCTCCTTTGCCTTGATCGCTGCGTCAGCGATCTCCTTCTCCCTGTCCGCGATCTCCTTATCAACAACAGCATTTCTGAGAGCTGAAGCCTCTAAGGGATCCAACAACTGCAATGATGAAAAAGATGAATTATTAGAAGAAACCTCATCAAGGTAGGCGATTAATCCAGAATCATCCTCTCTTGGTAAGGTTGAGACCGCGGGAAGGAAGGGGAGATCGCCCTTAGCATTCACCTTCTGAAACTCCGCGGAGTCTTCCAGGTCGACAGATTCAGGAAATACGGTCGCCTCCATGGCGGTCGCATCTTTTCCTTCCTCGTTTTTTCTGCTCCTCTTATAAGTCAAACTAGATGGACTTGAATTTTTTCTCTTCTTGCCCTTCGCAGCGATCTCCTAGTCAGCAATCTTCTGCCTCAAGGATTCGGCCTTGGCTTTCTTCTGACGCAGCCCAGCCAGAATGACCTCGGTAGAGGCGGTCTCAGGAAGTTTGGAAGATGTTTGATCCAGCGCCTCCAGGGATTTCTGACAATTAAAAGAAATGGAAAAGTCAGGCAATTTCCATACAGGATCTGAAGAAGTATTAGACGGATCAGAAGCAACAGAGACCGGCACAATCGAACCCTCAGGAAGCTCAGTTTTCTTTAACGGAGATCGGGCGGTCTCCTTTGAAGTGCTCACTTTCGTTAAGATTTTTGGCACTTTCTTTCCTTTCTTCGAGCTAACACTCTCCTTCTTCCCAGGAGAGTTCGATTTCGATGGAAGAGCCTTTAAGAGATCGAGCATAGTCATCTTTGCAAGAAGATCGAACTTACCCAATTATCAAAGACCGCTCAAAGATTGGAATATCTCAATGTCTTGCAGAATGGAGGTTTCAGCCGGTATTTATAGACCAAGCCGCATTAATGATGGTCGCGGTCTCAGCGGTCAAAGCTTACATTTTCGAAGTTCCAGGTGCAACTTAAAAATGTGCGGGGATTATGTTTGCCCAGAAAGCCCGCGACCTCCTCTTATTGTTCAGTTTTCCCGGTCTCAGCGGTCTCAATTTAAGTGATCGCCCAGATCGTCAGATGCCTCCTCAACCGGGATTTTCTAAGTACCAAGCGGTCAAGACAGTGCGAGACCGCCAGCTTAAGCGGTCTGGTCGTTTTCCTTATTTTTGTTATTTGTACCCTATTTCCCTGCCCCGGCTCTCCTGTACCCCGGGCAGCCCGTAGTTTTCAGTTCTGCCCGTTTGGGCAGCCCCCTCGTCTATAAATAGAGGGGTAGGGGGTACCAGAAAGGGACTTTTGCTCCGAGGCTCCAGCTTACAACCTGTGTAAGCGGTCTCATTTCCTCGTGATCGCCATTTCGTGATCGATTTCCCTTTGTTCTTGCATCTTCTGTCTTAGTAACCTGCACTTCACAGTTTTCTCCCATCCCCTTTAGTGTGAATTTTGGAGGTACCATTTTTGGCACCAACAATTTCCTTATATATAGTATAGATGTATATATATATATATATGTATATATATATGTATATATATATATATATCTATACTATATTAAAAAGAAATATGCTTTGGGGTTCAATGGCAAGCTAAATAGGATAGAAATGGCAAGCTAAATGAGACAATCTCAAATCATAACCGTACATTTAGAAATCAAGATACATTCCCTCTATTAACACATCACTCGGCAAAAATAAAAAACCTAAACCGCGTCGTTCTCTCCCGCACTACTCTCCTCCCACTCCCGCAGGTCGCATCTCTCGCAGGTGAAGAACGACGGCGCACTTCACGCCGCACCTCCCGCAGTTTAAGAGCAGCACCGCAAAGCAGGTCGCATCTCCCGCAGTTGAAGAACGACGCCGCACCTCCCGCAGTTGAAGAACAGCATCGCGCTGCTCTCCTCCCACTCCAGCAGGGCGCATCTCCCGCAAGTCAAGGTATCGCCTCTCCATCCTCAAGAAAAAAATAAACCCTCTCCATCCTCAAGGCTCGCAAGGATCGCACGTCTCGCAAGGCTCCCAAGGCTCTTCGATCCTATCTATCGCACGATCTCCATCTTCAGATCTGTCAATGTCCTCTCTTTGCACCTCTAAATTATTAAGCCTACAGATCCGATTTTCTTGGGTGTAGCTCCTCTCTTCCTTGCCTCAAGGTTCTGCGATCTGAACCGTCGATTCCTGGCAAAGGGTCGCCCATCTCTCCAAGATGGAGTAGTTGAAATCTCCAGAAACTAAATGTATTCTTCTTTAATATCTGTTTCCTCTTTAACTTCAGAGTATAGATGCATTAATATCATCTCTGCTTCTCATGTTCTTTAACTTCATATTGCTCGCAGGATCAAGCCTACCTAGGCATTGCCATTTTTGGGTATTATGATATTCTTGCATTTTTCAAATCAAACTCTAATATTCAGCCTATATTTTTTTCTAGATCTTCGTGTTGTTTAACTTCAGATTGCTCGCAGGATCAAGCCTACCTAGGCATTGCTTGCAGATAACACATGCTCGAGCACGACTTCTTCTTCGCTTCTGAAACTTCCATTTGCAGGTTCTATTTCTGTTCTTTTTTTAACATGGATATATTATGCAAAGTCACATGTTTATATACTTGATTTTAGCTAATTTAATATAGTTGTTTTAAAATACCTCGATGATTTTTTGTCCTACGACGATTCTCGCCACCACGCCGAATGTCGACCCCACGAAAAATGTCGGACCAAGGACGAAATTCGCACCCACGACTAAATGTCGCCCCCACGACGAATGTCGCCCCACGACGAAGAACGCCCCCACGACGAATGTATCCCCCACGACGAATGACGCCCTCCCGACGAATGTCGCCCCAACGACGAATGTAGCCCCCACGACGAATGACGCCCTCCCGACGAATGTCGCCCCCACGACGAATGTCGCCTCCACGACGAATTTCGCCTTGCATAGGGCCGGAGGCCCGTGCCTGTCACTCGTATGTATATATATCTATACTATATTAAAAAGAAATATGGTGGTCTGCGAATAGCATCAGATCAAAAATCCATCAAAATATATTGACCGTCGGATATATGGCTTCAAAATATATGAGTCGTCCGATCAAATGCAGATGGAGTGCAAATAGCCTATCTTGAAATTTCCAAAACCTTATCTCCCGTGATCCCCTGATATCAACCCGCCATGCTTCGCCTCCTCCGCCGCTTCCCTTCCCCGCGCCGCCGGAGCCACCACCGGCCTCACCGGAGACCCCCGGCGAGTTCGCCGGACCCCGGCGAACCTGCCGGGGTGAGTCCGGCGGCGCTCCGGCAGGGCCACCGTCGGCGGTGGCCCTGACCGTGAGCGCCCAGATTTGGGCCTCACAGTCAGGGCCACCGCCGGAGGTGGCCCTGCCGGAGCGCCGCCGGACTCACCCCGGAAGGTTCGCCTGGGTCCGGCGAACTCGTGGGGGTCTCCGATCAGGCCGGTGGTGGCTCCGGTGGCGGAGGGGAAGGGAAGTGGCGGAGGCGGCAGTGTTAAAAAAAACGTATATACACAAATTATATCCTCCTCCGCCACTTCCCTTCCCCGCCGCCGCCGGAGCCACCCCGGCGAGTTCGCCGGACCCCGGCGAATCTGCCGGGGTGAGTCCGGCGGCGCTCCGGCAGGGGTGGCTCCGGCGGCGGCGGGGAAAGGAAATGGCGGATGCGGCGGTGTTAAAAAAAACGTATACTTTTTATAAATTATATTATATATAAACGTATATATATATATGAATTATATTATATAAAAACGTATATAAATTATATTATATTTTATAAATTATTAAAACGTATATATATATAAATTATATTATAGATAATACATAATATTTATATAAATTATATTATATATAATACATATTGTTGTGGGTCGCACACGGCTCTTCCGCAGTCCGGTCTAGATCGACCGCCTCAGCTCGAGAGTCGAGCCGGTGCGCGCAAACAGTCAAAGTGGACGTCAATGGACAAGAAGACTTTTTACCGTGAAAAACCCCAAGGCGGGATGAAAAACCACGTCGTCGGAGCTGCGCCGACTAAACTTCACTATTTTGCTGGGGATTACAACCTTTAGTGAGACAGAGGGCGACAGGCCGCACCTCTTTACAATCTTGGGTGAGAGAGATGTTCGGAGGGTGACAGGCCACCTCTCGCGATGCTGAGTAACTTAGGAAAATTCTCTAAGTCCCGGGTACTTCAGTTTTTGGGATGGACTCCTCCGAAATCTTGGCTTCACCGGCGCTCTGAGTTTTGCCTTGTACAGGAGTCTCGAGACGCACTGGGAGAGTGCGAGCCTTGGGGAAGAGTGCACATGTTGAGAGTGTGCGCTTGCTGGAGCAAAGCGTGGGCGGTGCTTACTTCGGCGGAACGAGCGGCGCTCACTTCCGCGGAACGGAGTAGGCACGTAGGAGGATTCCCCGGTGGCAGAGTTCCTGTAGAGAGAGAAAGAGAGAAATAGAGATTTCCCAGAGAGAGAGAGTCTGGATCCAAATGAAGACCCATGGGGTCCTATTTATAGGATTCCAGGGTAGTTATGGTGGTTACGGGGTGCGGATAGTGCCTTTTATTTAAATAAGTAATTAAATAAATAGGGAATTAGGGAGATCGGACGGCCCACACGCGAATCTTCCATGATCGGGCGGTTTGATAACCGCCGGGTGGTTACTTCGCCGGAGCGGCGACGCCGTCCACCGCCGGACTCCCAAAAATGGGCGGCGGTGGCGGCGGCCTTCTCCCTTACGGGGAAGAAGGGCCGACCGCCGCTCTCCTCCCTCGAGGAGGGAGGGGCGGCCGGCCGGGCCGACCCCCTCCAAGGAGGGGGCGGCCGGCCTCCTCCCTCTTAGGGAGGGGCGGCCGGCCGGGCCGACACCCTCCAAAGAGGGGGCGGCCGGCCTCCTCCCTCGAAGAGGGAGGGGCGGCCGGCCGGGCCGACCCCCTCCAAGGAGGGGCGGCGGCCTCCTCCCTCGAAGAGGGAGGGGCGGCCGGCCGGGCCGACCCCCTCCAAGGAGGGGGCGGCCGGCCCCCGCAAGGGGGGGCGGCGGCTGGCCCCCGCAAGGGGGGCGGCGACCGGCTGCCGGCCTCCTCTCGAGAGAGAGGAGGCGGCGGTTAGCCCCGGTTGGGCTCGGCGGTTGGCTCTTCAGGAGCGGTTACACGTAGTGGGCGGTTATGCCGAGTGGCGGTTACGCCGTAGTGGGCGGTTACGCCGAGTGGCGGTTACGCCGTAGTGGGCGGTTACGCCGAGTGGCGGTTACGCCGTAGTGGGCGGTTACGCCGAGTGGCGGTTACGCCGTAGTGGGCGGTTACGCCGTTTGACCGGACATGATGGAGAGAGTGGGGTTAGTGGGGGTTTGGAAAACCGCCCACTAACCACCTCAAACCGTGTTATAAATATGAGCACGCATCACATATATATATATAAATTATATTATATTTTAAAAAATATTTTGAAAATATTTTATATTTTAATACATAATCTTTAAATGCATAATAAAAAATGAAAAAAAAGAAAATAAATAAATAAAATTGGGTGCGTGCAGGGGGCGGGCGGAGCCCGTCGTGGGCGGGCGGAGAACTGTCGCGTGGGGCACGGGGGCGGGCAAAGCCCGCCGTCGCCGGCCGAGTTCTGCCGCGCTTGGCAGTAGGGGCGGAGCCCCTATATATATATATATATATATATATATATATATATATATATATATATATATATAAATATATATATATATATATATATATATATATATATATATATATATATATATATATAATTGCAAGGCAAAGATGTCATATCATAGGCCTCTGCTCTTGGGAAAGGTGGTTGAACCATAACAACTTATAACAGAGTGAGTAGCTTATCCCCTTACCCCCTAACCCACGTACTAAACTCCTATTACTTATAACTAATCATATGCTTCTAATACCATGAAGGACCTCATAATCACGCTATCAGCCCAACGCTAACTCTAGCAAATATGGAATATGAAAAAGAAACGCCGTTCTCGCATCACCGGCGGTATGGAAGCCAGCCAATCTCCATCCCATTCCTTTGGGAACAGAAGCCGGGCATGCCGAAGACAGATTGGATTTACGAGGCGAAGCCAGGCTCTTCCGGCGAAACAGCAATCACACCCATCAAATTCGTCATTTCAGTTCCTTTCCAGTGGGAGGAGAAGCCCGGGAAACCACTGGACCGGAACCCTAGCTCCGCTAATCATCCTGAATCAGTTTCTTCCCGAAACCCCTTCAATCCCTTCGCGACTGACATGCACGATGGCGCGTTCTGCTCGGATCGGTACTATCCAGCTTTTCGCGAAAGTTCAGTCGAGGGTGATTCGAACCGAAACGAGAGCTGGAACTCCGTTTCTGAAAGCGATTCCAGGTGTGATTCGTGTGACTCGGAAAATGGCGGAGTAGCCAATTCCTTCATTGATTTCATTTTCGGACTGTCTAATCCTAACGCCGAT
The DNA here is from genome assembly GCA_033032865.1 of Dactylorhiza incarnata. Lineage (NCBI taxonomy): Eukaryota > Viridiplantae > Streptophyta > Magnoliopsida > Asparagales > Orchidaceae > Dactylorhiza > Dactylorhiza incarnata. The sequence continues at coordinate 23,002,685 of JAWHQI010000011.1, read as the reverse complement.
CTTCCGGCAAGCTGCATTGACCGTAGCAGTACTCAACTGGCGAAGAAGAGAAAATTGACACTTGGGGAGCTCATCCTCCTGAGCCGCAGGCTGAGCTGCCCGAAGAACTCTGAGTATGTCAGAAACCGGCGATTCTTCCCTCCGGTGAACCCTTCTTTGCTTTCATAATCCCTCTTCATACACTAGTAGAATCTAGTATAGTATATATAGAGAAAAAAAAAGCGCGTTATATCTCGTCAATATTAGGCTGATCTTGACTCTTGAGCAGCAGGAATCAACGGTGAGATCACAATGAACAATTTGAAGGACGTGATTACTTCACCATATTGCTATAATTTATGAGTGAGACACTTTTAGGTGCTCCAGTTCTTTTTTCTCTTTTAGGTGCTCCAGTTGCACATAGGATATATGTTTTTAGAAAGAAACAAAATTTACATTTGTAGAACTAAATTAAAAATTTATACGGGCTCCACTGATGGGGTTTTGCTATTGATCAAACGCAGCCAAGATTTCTCTCATATTTTTGAAGAATTTTTAGTTCAAATACGTGTGTCTGGGATTAACACGTGACGGAAAAAAGAGCGGAAGACTTACTGCAGGTGAAATCATGCATGATCATGCGTGCTCTCCACGATCAAAGGTGTGATCTCCACGATCTCCGTGGAGATCATGCGTGCTCTCCACGGAAATCACTAGTAATTTCATCTGCAATTAAGCATCTCACGTTATCTTTTTTCTGCCACATGTCAGCATCGTGACTACCCCAAACACAGATTTGAAAACGGAGCCCAGAACCAAAAATTCCGCCATATTTTTCAAGTTTTTGAGTTTATTTGTTTTATATAACGGTAGAAAATACAAGGTGATTGTTATCCGCACTACAGTTTTGGCTATCCGCACTTTTTTATGAATTATTACGCGCCTTTTAAAAATACATCTTGTACAAGCATTTTTAGGAAAAATGATCAACACGAAAGTTGTAGATCTCATCAAGATCTACAACTTTCGTGTTGAACACTTTTCCTAAAAATGCACGCACAAGACGTATTGCCGCCCTGATTGAAATATGTGCGTAACTATAGCAAATTTTTGGTTGTACATGCATTTTTACGAAAAGTGTTCAACACGAAAGTTGTAGATCTCGACGAGATCTACAACTTTCGTGTTGAACATTTTTCCTAAAAATGCATGTACAAGACGTATTTCAAAAAGGCGCGTAATAACTCATTCAAAAAAAGTGTGGATAGCCAAAACCATAGTGCGGATAACAATCACCAAATACAATTATACTTAAGATTTCTTGAGGAATTTATTTTTATTTGCATTGATTATTTTGGAGCGATGATATTAGCACATCAAATCCTGTTATTCACACCCCGTTGCTATTGGCAATCCAGAAAATTTATTCGGTCTAATTTTTCATCGGCAACACAATTTTTCGTTAAGCATAGTTAGTAGACGAAGGACCTAAGAGCAGGTAGAACAGAGTTTCTTGTGTACCTTCCTAGTTGGCTAGAAGACCTAGGAGTGGGGGGAGAGCTCCACCTTAGCTTGCCCTCATGCTTCACCGTCCATTGATGCCTTCCCCCTCTCTCAATCTGCCTCCTCGCCGCCCACATTCCTCAATTCCATCTCTTTCAATGCTCTCTATTTTTCAGTGCTCAATCAAAATTTCCTCTTAAGCCACCACAATATGCAACAAATAATTAATAAAAAGGAATTATTTTGAATTTGACGCGCTCAAAGCACGATCGACGCCTCCGCCTAAGATGGTGCTGAAAGTTTTTGCATTCATAAAAAGTCTCTCATGGTGCTGCTACTACTTAACTCGTATGATTTCAATATCTTTTATCTCCGGTGAGTCTAGAAACTCACGACCAACGAGGGAATGTCGGCTCCAGAGAATTCCGTCGAGAACACAGAAGGGTCGAAGCTCCTCTTGGAGGAATCGAACCGGAAGGGGCACTCATGGCAGCTCAATTTCGAAGGATTCTGGTGGTCAAAGATCCCAGGAGAGAAGCCCCACTTGTGACTAGGGTTCGAGGGTTTAGAATTGGGGTGTGAATATATCTCCAGAGAGGTAAAATGAGAGATTTTAAGCTCTATTTTACGGGCATGAATAGCCTATTTTGAGGTGCTAATATCATCACTCTTATTTTAAAAACAAGTAATTTATAAGCCTATAAATTTCCATTCGTCTCCGTCTGTTTGCATTGAAAGGTTTTCGTTTTGATCCAAAATGAAAAAATCATGCGTTTTCGTTTTGGGCATAAACGAAAACTTATGTTCAGCTGCAAAATGATTTCAAGTCCATTTTTAAGTTCTTGACCTTGCATCCTCCATTAGAACAAGAAATTGTGGAGCCAATAGAAACCAGCAAAATGATGAGAAGAAAACTTCTCATAGTACCTATTGAAGGTAGAGGAAGAAAGATTCGAATGATTTGAGCGTAGAAGGAAGCGGGAGAACTCTTTATGTAGGGATAAAGATTCCCTGTTCACAGTAGAAGATAAACACTCTCTGGTTACAGTTCATCCCCTTTCTCTATAACCATAAGACTGATATTCTGATCTTTAAATAAGGATATTTAGAAAATGACAGGCAACGCTTGATGACGAAAATGCTTGTATATGGCGTAGGGTTTTAATGAAAAACATTTGTCAGTTTACTTTGTTTAGAAGAAAGAAGATAGGTTTGTTTTCTAAAATATTGTAGAACATCACCCACGCGTGAAGAAGAGTGGGGAAAATCGCCCGGTGAGAAGCCCACTGCTTGTGAGCCGTCGGGGAAGAATTGTCCGGAGAGTGCCAGGAGGAGGCTTCGCGTGAGGCGGGAGAGGATTCGCGTGAGCCAACACGGAAGAAGAGTAGCGCCCTTTCCCAAAATGCTTGAAAACAGTCTGTTTTGAAGTGGTAATTTTTGGGTCCGGACTCCGGGTAATCTCCAGGAGATCAAATTTTCTCTTGAAGATCATATTTGATCTCCTGGAGATCAGATTTAATCTCCTCTAGAGATCATATTTGATCTCCTGAAGATCATATTTTTGAGATCAGAATTTCATCTCCAGGAGATCAAATTTGATCTCCAAAGGAACTTTTAGGCTTTTTTGATATCCTAAAATTCATTTCTATATCCAGAGATCAAAAAATATACGTCAGGCCTTCTCTTTTCTTAAATTCCAGACCTAAAATTTAAAAACGGGCTCCAGACCCAAAAATTTCTCGTTTTGAAGGGGGTTATTTTATTATGGAGTGAAAACGGTTCAATTTTGGTTCAAAATCAAAAGACCGAAACAAAGTCAAATGAACACTTATATTTTGTTTTCAAAAACTCAAAACAATAACCAAGCTGCCAAAATATTGCAAACGTACGGACCATTCATGAAATTTACTTTATATAAAAAAATGTGTGAAGCACACAAATGATTCCAGATAGTTTTTTTTAACAAGCTCTCAACATCTGTCATTTTATTAAAAAAAACATAAGCATAAGAATATAAATAAATTTTAGGTGAACTAAATGCACATTTTTGTATTATCCGGGCGCACCTAAAAATCCAAGATATTTTAGCCAAGCCCTACGGTTAAAAAAGTATTGAACGTGATGCGTAAATTTTAGTCGACATTGAATGAAAACAGTTCGAGCTAGGCGTATGTTAGAAATGTAAAATTTTATTAACCGGGCAGATCTTACCTTCGTAGGACGAAAAAGAAGATAATTTATATTTCCACAAGCGCCTGAAACGTTGGCATTGCAGGAATTCATGAAGGGCCTTTTCGCGTGCTTCCCTGTCGGAACAAATGGCCCATCTAGCGGCAAAGTCGACACAAAAAATGTAGGGCTATAGTACTATTGGTTCGTGTTATGTAAATGTTGGTGTCACGAGGATATCAGTGTTACTTAATGCTGTTTTTGTACGTCGAATATAGTTTTATTGTATCTAAATGCATTTCTAGAATCTTGATTGTGATTGTGTGATTTATAAAATGTCTGGATATTATGTGATACCACGTTACAATTTACAATGTACTGTGAACCAAGCAAACATATGGCCCTATGGGTTGTGGAGGGGAACTGGGTTCCTCTCCAAATGAATATTATCCATTTGATCTGACCTGTTAATTAACCTCGTCTTTATTAATTTTCCATAAAGACAATACTTTTCACCGTTAGATAAATAAAATTCAGGGCCTGTTTGGGATGGCTTTTCAGAAAGAAGGAGTGGTGGCAAAAGGATGGTAGGAAAAGGTGCTTTTCGAAAATGTCTATTGCAAAAGGTGATCTGTTTGGGTGAACTCCTTTTGCAGAGATTTTCAAAAATGAGAAGCACTTTATAAACTGTTTGACAAATCTCCGTTGCGGTGAGTTTTTTATTAAAAATGCAAGCCCGGGCAGAAAAATGCGTGCCCGAGGGAAAATGAGCGCCCGAGCGCGAATTTTTACCCGGACGTGCAATTTTCGCCCGGGCGAGCATTTTTCTTCGCGGCGCGGATTTTTCTCCGGGGTACGCATTTTTTGTCCCGGACGCGCATTTTTCGCCTCGGGCGCGCATTTTTCGACCGTGCTCTCATTTTTTGCCGGTGCGCGCATTTTTCGCTCAGACGCGCATCATTCTCCCAGACGCGCTTTTTTCACCCGAATGCCCATTTTTCGCCCGGGCTCGCATTTTTTCGCCTGGGCGCGCATTTTTCGCCCGGGCGCGTATTTTTTTGTCCGTGCGCGCAGTTTTCGCCCGGGCGCAAATTTTTCGCCCGGGCGCGCATTTACACCCAAACGCGCATTTTTCGCCCTAGAGAAAAATGCGCGCCCGTGCGGAAAATGCGCGCCCGTGGGAAAAATGCGCGTCCGGGCAAAAAATGCGCGCTCGGGCAAAAAAATACGCGCCCGGGCAAAAAATGCGCGCCCGGGCAAAAAAATGTGCCCGGGTGAAAAATGTGCGTTTGGGCGAAAAATATGTGTCCGGGCGAAAAATGCGCGCCCGAGCAAAAAATGAGCACCCGGGCGAAAAAAAAAAGCGAGCCCGGGCAAAAAATGGGAGTTCATGCGAAAAAGCCCGGGCGAAAAATATGCGTCCAGGCGAAAAATGCGCGCCAGGGCAAAAAATGCGCGCCAGGGCGAAAAATGCGCACCAATGCGAAAAATTGCGAGCCCGGACGATAAATGGTCGTTTCGACGAAAACTGGGCGCCCGGGCGAAAAATGGGCGTCCGGGAGAAAAATGCGCTCTCGGACGAAAAAAGCGCGCTTGAAAGAAAAATGCGCGCACCGGCAAAAAATGGGAGCACGGGCGAAAAATGCGCGCCCGGGGCAAAAAATGCGCATAGGGCGAAAAATGCGCGCCCGCGCGAAAAAATGTGCGCCCGCGCGAAAAATTCGCGCCCCGGCGAAAAATGCGTGCCCCGACGAAAAAATGGGAGTCCGGGGGAAAAATGCGCGCTGGGGCGAAAAATGTGCGCCCGGGCGAAAAATGCGTGCCCGCGCAAAAAATGTGCGCTCGCGTGAAAAATGCGCGCCCGTGCGAAAAAATGCGTGTCCGGGCGAAGAATGTGCGACCGGGAAAAAATACACGACCGGGAAAAAAATACGCGACCGAGCGAAAAATTCACGTACGGGTCTAAAATGCGCCCATCGGTGAAGAAATGCTCGCCCGGGCAGAAAAATGTTCGCACTAGAGAAAAATTTGCGCTCGGACGGAAAATGACCTAACTTTGTATCGGGATGAAGAAGTGCTTTTCGAAAAGGATGAAAAGTAGGGGTCAAGTGACTTTTCAAAAAGAGGAGAAAAAAAAAATTTCGCGGTAGCTTTTCCCACCGGTAGACAATCCAAACGGTTTTGTAGGTGCGGTGGCGTTTTTCAGAAAATGAAAAGGAACTAAAAAGCCTTCCCAAATAGGCCCTAAATCTGAACCGTGAGAATATAGGACTCGGGGGTGGTAAAGTGCATTGCCGCATTTTACCGTGAAGTGCGATCATCCAACCGTTCATGGGTCATGTGCAATACACTTTGAGATGTGTGCACTTTTAGATGACCATATGGAAGAATATACACCCTCCATTTGGTCTCAAATTGAGAGGAACTCCATTCGTGGCAGGGTTCTTGAAGTGAAACACTCTAGATGCCGCATGCTTCAATTATGGCATGTGCTTTATTGGTATTATGTGTATCTTGGCCATTAAAACCCTAGCTTGCCAATTTAATGGTAGTGTCTACCCTTTTGTATTCCATACGTAAGGATCAATTGTTGGAAAAAAATCGAATCACTTGAAATAAAATGCTCGAAAATTAAGATTGTAATGAACTTACCGCAATAAGTTTGAGGCGTGTGGCGCAGTGTTTTAAGATAGATTTCTGCCCCTCCGAGATAATTTCTCTGCACAAAAATCCAGTGATTTACCCTCTAAAATGAACACAACATGGTTTCAAAAACTATAATGAATACAGCATCAAGTATTGTTCCCCAAATGTAGCTTGCCATTTCATCATCCGGCTTTATGACTCCTGAGAACTTCTCCGATTCGCCTCATCACCACCGGAATATCCCCCTCAATCAGCGCCGCGAAGCAGCACCGAAACCACCCAGGTTCAATGCAGTGGAATGACGATCCCGGCGTAATATTAACCTTTCCCGAATTCAGAAGGTTCTCCCAAAGCTCCAGTTCGCCTCTCTCGTTGTACGATCGTAGAAACTTGCTCATGTCCGCCCAGCAGTAGAATCCCGCACTGCTCTTAAAACACTCCACTCCGAGCTGATTTAGCCCCTCAGCAAAAAGCACGAACATTTTCCCAAGTCTCGCGCGATTTATTTTCAAGTACTCGTTCATGAACTCAGTGTCCGAAAGCATCGAAGTTATCAGCCGCTGCGTGGGTGTTGAAATTGCACAGAACCGCGTTAGCTTGGAAGTTGCTGCAAGGACGTTTTCATTATACGAATAAATCAATCCCACTCGTAATCCCGCAAATGACAGATCTTTAGACAATCCATACACTATATGAACCCTGTTCTTGTCAAAATCCTCGGTATCTAGAAGTTCGGCGACGCTCACAAATCCCTCACTGCCATAGATCGAACCGGCGTATATTTCGTCGGAGATTAGATGAAGGTTTCTCTCCGTAACAAAGTTTAGAAGATCGTAGAGTGTTTTCCGATGAATTATATTGCCCACGGGATTAGAAGGGTTTGAAAAAAGAACCGCACGGACCTTCATTCCTCGCTTTCTTGCCTGCTTGTATCCCCTTTCGAGCGCAGCAATGCTTAGACTGAAGTTATCAGTGCTTCGACAGGGAATCGGTATTAGCTCGATCCCGGTTCGTAACTTTATATCCCGGTCGAAACTAGAGAATACGATTCTATCAGTTGGATTTGATGTGCGTGTGGTAAAAAGACGAAAACTTTTGCGAAAAGGAAAAGAGAAATCACCCTGGATAATATGGGGAAGGTACAAGGAAGGCATCTCCAGGGTCTCCCAGGCAAAAGCCAAGTGCCTCGATTGCAGGAGTTGAGCCGGCTGTTAATACTATCTGTGAAGGATTGAATGAAACAGATCCTTGCATGATCTGACCCATGAACCCAGCCATCGCCTGATACAGCAAGCAATAGATCGATAAATCTGCGGCATGTGATGGAATTGTGAATATTCCTTGTGAGGTAAGAGAAAAAATATGTTGGTTTTATATTTGAGGCTCTCTTTGGGATGGTTGTGGTGTTTGAGAGATGGTGATGTGAAATTGTCATATCATGACGGTCTTTTTAGCTCAAATTTTACTTTTTGAAATTGAGTGTTCATGATTGCTAAAGTTTGACGACTGATACCTCCTAGGTATCGGACGGTTCAGGCGATAGAGAGAGATAGAACGAGGATGAGGGAGGGAGAGAGAAGGAGAGAGGTAGAGAGGAGAAGAAGGGGAGCAGCCCCAATTAACCTAATTGATCCAAAAATAGTTCATAGGGTTTAGAAAGTCCTCTTATATCATGAGACCCTTTCCCAATACATTACCAAAATACCCCTAGCCACAACTCAAAATTACTAAGCCTGTTAAACATCCACGCCTAAGCCATTCCCGCTGTCGCCGCTGCTACCGCCGGGCGGTACTCCCACGTTGTCGCCGCTGCTACCGCCTGGCGGTACTCTCCTGGTGTCACCCACCTCGCTCTCGCCTCTTCCGATAGCGCCGGTGGTGCCCACTCCACGGCGTCGCCGCTCATACACCCGCCATGGTGGTTCGTCCTCGTGTAACTCGGTAACAATGCCGCCGTCTGGGAAATTAGCCTTGTCCTCGAGGCAATAGTCCGGAAATTGACGGCGGAAGTCGTTGCGTAGTAGCCATGTGCTTTCGGTCTGGGGGCGGTGGCGCCATCCTACCCGGACTTCCTCAGGAAATTGCGTTCCGGAGTGAGAGGAGCGGTGGTCGATGATGGCGGCCGGATAGAGGGGTGCGGTGCTGGAGTAGTCCAAATCGGCAGGAATGTGATCTACGGCCGGGTGGTCGCCAATGACTCGCCGCAGTTGCGATACATGGAAGACGGGATGTATCTGGCTGTTGTCCGGAAGGCGAAGGCGGTAGGCTACCGCCCCAATGCGGCCGACCACTTCAAAGGGGCCGAAAAAACGGGGGGCCAATTTTGGGCACGTCCGGCGAGCCACGGACAATTGTCGGTACGGTTGCAGCTTGATGAATACTTTCTCCCCGACTGCGAGTTGCAGTTCCCGGCGTTTGCGGTTCGCAAAGGATGTCATCTTGGCCTGCGCCCGCCGAAGATGATGCTTTAAGCTGTCCAAAATAGTGTCCCGATCTTGCAAGTGCCCCGCGAGGCCGTCCACATTGCACTCGCCGGGTAGATACCGGGTAATCGACGGGGGTGGGCGACCGTAAACCACGGCGAAGGGAGATGTGTTGGCGGCATAGTGATAAGCCGTGTTATACGAATATTCCGCCCATGGAAGCCACTTGGCCCAAGTCCCCGGCCTTTCGCCAATGAAACAACGTAAGTAGGTCTCAAGGCACCGATTGAGAACTTCCGATTGCCCGTCTGACTGCGGGTGGTAGGCGGTACTCATTCGAAGCTGAGTTCCTTGGAGGCGAAATAGAGATGTCCAGAAACTGCTCAAGAACAAGGGGTCCCGGTCGCTTACGATGGAGCGCGGAAATCCGTGAAGGCGCACAATGCCCGCAATGAAACTGTCCGCGACCGTCTTTGCGGTGTAAGGATGGCGCAGGGGAATGAAGTGACCATACTTTGAGAGGCGGTCGACCACCACCAAGATACAATCGAACCCGTCCGACCGGGGTAACCGAGTGATAAAGTCCATGGCGATGTCCTCCCAAATGCGCTCCGGTATCGGAAGGGGTTGTAGGAGGCCGCCCGGAAACAGTGCTTCATACTTAGCCTTCTGACATGTAAGGCATTCGGCGACGTAGGCCTTAATATGGCGGAACATTTGGGGCCAGAACAAGGAAGCCGAGAGGCGGCGATATGTCCGGAAGGCGCCGGCGTGGCCGCCAGTCGGGGACGCGTGGAACTCGGCGAGCAACCGAGGAATGCAGGCGGAAGAGGCGGAAAGAACCAAGCGGCCGCGGTAGAACAGCCGTCCGCCGATGAGGGAGTAGGGAGGGTGCGCCGCCGGGTCGGTGATGAGAGCCGTCCGGATTGCGGACAAGTACGGGTCCCGCTCGACGCCCTCCTGGACATCCGAACTCTCTTCCCAGACCGGCCGAGAAATTGTTGTCAACTCGGGAGCGTGCGGTTGGCGAGACAGCGCATCCGCCGCCCGGTTGGTTTTGCCGGAACGGAACTCAATCGAGAAGTCGTAGCCCAATAACTTTGCGATCCAAACTTGCTGAGCCGGTGTGGCGATTTTCTGTTGGAGGAGATAACGGAGGCTATCGTGATCCGTCCGCACCACGAACGACAGACCGAGCAAATATGGCCGCCAGTGCTGTACCGCCAGGACCAAGGCCATCAGTTCATTTTCATAGGCCGAACGGCTGCGAACCGTGGGGGAGAACGCCCGGCTGTAGAAGGCGATTGGTCGTCCGGACTGCATAAGGACCGCGCCGACCCCGGTGCCCGACGCGTCGCACTCGACCACGAAGGGCTGGTGGAAGTCCGGCATAGCCAGGACCGGCCCCTGCACGAGGGCCGATTGCAAGGCCGCAAATGCGGCCATGGCCGCCGCCGACCAGATGAAGGGGCCCTCCTCCGAAATCTTGAGCAGTTGGGTGAGGGGGTGGGCTAAAGTCCCATAGCCCTGAATGAACCGGCGGTAGTAGCCGGTCAAGCCCAGGAATCCGCGCACCTCCCGGACCGATGTGGGCGTCGGCCAGTGAAGAACTGCCGCCACCTTGTCGGCCTCCATGGCCACCCCGTCGGCCGAGATCGTGTGGCCCAGGTAGCTGACTGAACGGGCGCCGAAGGAACATTTCTTCCGATTGAGGACGAGGTGGTGGTTGCGAAGGGTGTGGAGGGTGGCGCGGACATGCTGGAGGTGTTCCTGCCAAGTGGGACTATATACCAATATATCATCAAAAAAAACGAGTACATGTTTGCGGAGTACCGGCCGAAAAATGTTGTTCATTGTAGCTTGGAATGTTGTCGGGGCGTTGGTCAAGCCGAATGGCATGACCAAGAACTCGAAATGGCCGTCGTGAGTTCGAAACGCCGTCTTTGGGATGTCCGCCGGCCGTACGCGGATCTGATGATAGCCGGAGCGGAGATCCAGCTTAGTGAAGAAGGTGGCGCCATGGAGCTCGTCCAAGAGCTCCTGGATGACCGGAATCGGATATTTGTCGGCGACGGTGGCCCGGTTGAGTTCCCGGTAGTCGACGCAGAAACGCCAGCTACCATCTTTCTTCCGCACGAGGAGAACCGGACTAGAGAATGGACTTGCGCTCGGCCGAATGATGCCTCCCAAAAGCATTTCCCGCACGAGGCGTTCAATTTCATCCTTCTGAATGTGGCAATAACGGTACGGCCGAACGGACACGGCCGACGTCCCCAGTTGGAGTACAATGGCATGATCTGTGGGGCGGACCGGGGGTAAGCCTGTCGGAGCCACGAAGAGTTCCGGAAACTCGTCCAATATATCGCGGATGGAGTCCGGTAACGGTGTCGGGTCGTCCGGTTCACTCGCCAAGAGCCACAGGCAAGCCGAAAAATTGACCGCCGACGTGCGTTGAAGGGCCCGGAATGAAACTGGCGTGCGCAGGAGGGTGGAATCGCCCGTAAGACAGCACGACGTCGCCCCTTGTTGAAAATGCATCGTCATCTTGGCCCAGTTTACGCGAACGTCGCCCAGCGTTTGCAACCAAGCAACCCCCAAGATGGCGTCAATGCCGCCTAACTCAAAAATGTAGAAGTCCGCCATGACGGAACAAGATCCCGCGGTTAGCGAGACTGCTTGGCACAAGCCCTGTGTGGGTCGACGGCGGCCGTCCCCTAGGCAGACCGTGAATTCCGCGGAAGGAAGGTGGGGAAGAGCGAGTTCGCGAGCCAGGGGCGCCGAGATAAAGTTGTGGCTCGCGCCACTGTCGATCATGAGAAGAACATCACGGTCCCGTATACGGCCTTGGAGTTTCATCGTGCGCGGACCCGTGATGCCGCCGACCGAGAAACACGGAAGCTCCAGGCAATGGAATGGCTCGGCCGGGTCGGTGAGGAGTTCGGCGTCCTCGGGCGAGGGAGGGGCAAGCTCCTCGGCCAGGGCCTCCGTAGCGGTGTCGTCGCCGAATAGGGCATGAAACTCTTTGACCGAGCATACATGGTTGGGTGAGTACGGTTGACGACACCGGAAACATAAACCTCTGCGGTGGAGGTCGTTGTACTCGCTATCCGAAAAGCGGTGATGAGTGGGGCGGCCGGGCAAGCTGGCCGCCTTGTGGAACTGTCCGGGGCACCACGTCCCGCGGAGGAGCCGGCCTTGGTGGAGGTTGGAAAGCCGGGGCCGGAGGTCGAATACCCAAATCCGCCTCGACGGCGCGAGCCAGGTCAATTGCCGCCGAAACAGTGCGGGGATTGTGGGTACGGAGGCGAGAACGAATGGCGGGGCGCAATCCCTGCAGGAAAAAACCCAGATAGTGGTCGGGGGGCAGCCCCGGAACGTGGGAGACCAAGGCCACGAACTCATCAATGTATGTGTCGAGGTCGGAGGACTGGCGTATGCTGCAGAGGCGTTCGATGGCGGAGCCGGAGTAACACGCATCGTAACGCTGAATCATTTCGTGCTTGAGCTCATCCCAGGAAATCAGGGGTTGCACCTGGCGAAGCCACCGTGCCCAGTGCAACGCGGAGCCGGAAAGGCTGACGACCGCCGTGCCCACCTTGTCGGCTTCCGAGGTCAAGTGGAGGTCAAAAAACTGCTCGGCGCGAGCTATCCAGCCCATGGGGTCTACCCCGGTGAAAGACGGCAACTCCAACGCCAGCGGGGGTCGGTTAGCTGTCGGAGCCGGAGTTGCCGGGCGCGGATCTGGCCCGGGGGGCGGTTGGGGAGCCAGGAGCGGTGGTTGCCCGAGAATGGAGGCGGAAGATGCGGCGATGGGCGAGGCCACCGTAGGCTGATCTAGGCGGGCGAGAATGGCGGCGGTGGTGGTTTGGTTGGTGAGGGCGATGGATTGGAGCGTGGCCAGGGCGGCCCGGAGGTCGGAGATGTCGGACTCGAAGGCGTCGGCGCGGGCGTGGAGGTCGGTCGACTCGTCGGCGGAGCCGGATGCTTGGCGGGTGGTGACCGGCATGGCGTAGGTACTCCGGCGGCTTGACGGCGGGCGGAGCGGCAGGTCGGACCAATGATACCTCCTAGGTATCGGACGGTTCAGGCGATAGAGAGAGAGATAGAACGAGGATGAGGGAGGGAGAGAGAAGGAGAGAGGTAGAGAGGAGAAGAAGGGGAGCAGCCCCAATTAACCTAATTGATCCAAAGATAGTTCATAGGGTTTAGAAAGTCCTCTTATATCATGAGACCCTTTCCCAATACATTACCAAAATACCCCTAGCCACAACTCAAAATTACTAAGCCTGTTAAACATCCACGCCTAAGCCATTCCCGCTGTCGCCGCTGCTACCGCCGGGCGGTACTCCCACGCTGTCGCCGCTGCTACCGCCTGGCGGTACTCTCCTGGTGTCACCCACCTCGCTCTCGCCTCTTCCGATAGCGCCGGTGGTGCCCACTGCACGGCGTCGCCGCTCATACACCCGCCATGGTGGTTCATCCTCGTGTAACTCGGTAACAACGACACATGCATGATTGCATTTGCGTTTTAGGGTCTGTTTGACGCGGCATTTTTGCTCCGGTGAGTTTGGACAAAATTTCCACGTCATAAAATGTGTTTGACATGAGGACGGTTATGACCGCCACCAAGATTTTTTTTTTTTTTGAAAATAAAGGTGGATGAAGTTCATTATGTGAGGGAGGGTGTTCACGAACGGCATTCCATGACCACCGCATTCAACCACCACCGACATGCCAAATGGTCCCTTAGCCTGAAATATCGTTTTGTGAAAATAACGGTCATGACCGCACCTATCCAGAAGCTACCAGTGTTTTTTCATAACTGTGTTCACAACCTCAACCGCTCTACCAAATAGGGCCTAAGTTTTGCGGTCGATAATTGGTTTAAACATTGGTGCATTAGGCCCAATTTTAATCACCATGGCTTCGTACTCACCGAAAAGGAATAAAACTAGGGCGTAAAATATTAAAATCGTATGACTCTAGACAATGAAGGCAAAAGAAATGCTTATTTCCTCCAATGCCGGTTTCTATATATGAGAAGAACCATCAAACAAAAGACATGGTGTACACATTTAGGCTCCGTTTGGCACGGTGGTGGCGGTCGTAAACGCATGGGTTAAACTCTCATTCGTTAAGGATCACCTAACAAACATCATACGTTTGAACATAAAAGTGAATGAAGTTCCTTAGTTGGGCGTTAACGAATGACAATTTAACCCTCATGTTCATGACCGCCACCACCGTGCCAAACGGAGCCTTAGTCGCCATGAAATTTGCCGTTTTGTGCGTCTAAGTAGCTCACTTCTAGAATAATCTGAAGCTTTGGGCTAGTAGCCTTTAGATATTTCTGAACTTAGGTTACTAAATTTGAAGGTTCAAAATATTTGGAATATATCATTTATGCCTCCAGTTTGGTGCATGTTTCACTCCATAATGAATAGAATTAGTCAGAAAGAGAGAAAAAATAAAGCACAGACAACATTAAAGATGATTAGAAGATAAATCAGAAAAATAACGAGGGGAGATGGGTTTTAAGAAGAGAAATAAAAAAAATTATGGGATAGCAGAAACGATGATAATGACATTCATTTTTTTGCTTTTTGAAAGGCCTGAATAAGGTGAAATATGTTGTATTGTATCTATTTCACAGGAGTAACTTTCTTCGACATCTAATATGGTATCATTTGTGAAACATTTATATGAATAGAATCGTCATGAACATAGTTAATCAACTCCTATGCGATACGGTGTAATCAAAGTAAATTTATCACAATAATTTTATGTGATCACTTTGATATGAAGGTGATTAATTTAAAATGAAGTATGAAGTACGCTATAAAATGAAGTGAGGAAATTTAATAATAAAATATGCGTACCGTTCTTAAATTCAGTCTCATGTCACATTGTTGTCAACATTCTTAACAAGGCGCTTAAATTTCTCAGGATAAAATTTGTTGCGCTTAGTGAAGAATCCGACATACACCTCAATTAAGAACAAAAAGAGTTGATCTCCTATAATTAATAGGATCATTGTTTATCTTCTTTCTGAATCTCCAGAAGATAAACAAAACTGCACACGTAAAACTTCTTTGGCAGAGGTTTGGGCTTTCGCTGATTTCAGAAGAGTGATTAACTAAAATGCCGTGAATAAAGTAACGACTCTCCTCAACACCACAGCCGGCGCCAGCAGGAATGGATGCTCTGTATCTCAGGAAATCACGATGCTTTTAGTGGTCTAGATCTGAAGAAAAACGGAGATGAGACCCTTGTTTCTGCAGTCGCAAGCCTAAATGGAGAAGAAATTTGGTTCTCGGGATCTGCAAAATCTCTATGCGGCCCAGGTGATGAAAATCCTTGCTTCCACAGCTCAAATCTATTGAAGCAGAAGATCAACACTTGAACCCGTTGAATCTCTCGATCCTTTGTATCGTGTTAAACAGAGAAACGCCGGGATTTGATATTGTCGCTCTTCGATCCTTCAAGAAATCGTGAAGAGGAGGAAAGTACCGTTGCTCTATTCGCAGTTGTTCATGAAATGGATTTTACTCTGAAGTAACCGGCTTTTGATCCCTAAATAGGAGAGGGATTGAGAGAGTGGAGGAGAATTACTAAAAGCACCCCAAACTCTCACTTAATCTAAAATTCGTCCGTACGTAAAATGAATCGAACACACGAATTAGAACCGATCGATCAGAACATGTCAAGGGAAGACCAAGTTCGTGTAATGAAGGTCCGAACTAGTCTAGCCCACCTATCACGGGTTTCGACAACTTGTGCAAACCAAATTTGACGCACACTCGCAAGAGATCTAAATAAACTCTAATTGATACACATGTTTCATCGAGACGACTCGATTGATTTAGTCCACTCATAATCTAGGGAAAACTTTCATCATTATCATTAGTACCAAGTAACTCAGTGTGGCATTGACAGATACTGATTATCGTCGAACTAAAAATCAAGTAGATTAATACAATGCAACATATAATATATCGAGGTATGCTCGATACCCAAGTGATGGGGATCGGTGTTGGACTACGGGCCACCATTCGATGGGGCCCACATTTATTTGCTCACGTAGGAGCCGTTGATCGGATCAACGATCCGAGACCACAAGCGCGTTCGGAACGCCATTTTACTATCTCTATGTATTTTTTTATTTTGGACTTGTATTTAGTATTTTAGGACACCGGGCGTAACAGTCAATCATAGTCGTCGGAGGCTTTCAGTTTCGGCATTTGTTTGTTTTGTGAGGATTACAGAACCGACAATCTAATCGTGGTGCGACGTTGCGAGACCCCGGGGTGCGACGTCCTGGTCTATTTTCCTGAAATTTTTGTTTTCCGTATTTTATTTCTCATGTGACCACCTGCCTCCCACGACTTTCTCCTAACCGCAAATCCCACAGTTCCTGTTCATCTTCTTCTCCCAGTAACCGCAAAAGTTCCACACGACCTCGCCCCTTCTGTGTGTAAGTCGCAGATTCTGACTCCCCTTCCCCCTGCTCTCCCGCAAAACTACCTTGTTGATCACTCCCCTTCAGCCGCACGTCCCATTCTCGATCCCGTCCCAGTTAGGAGAGGCTCCGTCCAGGCACGTTTCAACCAGGGAACCACCTTTAAGTCCCGTTCCAGTCTGAGCTCCGTCCCGTTTCAGCCAGGGAACCACCTCCAGGTTCCGTCTCAGTCAGGGAAAGTTCCGTCCAATCCGCCCCAGTCAGGAAGATCGTGAGCTCACGAAGGAGTGCGAAATCTTCTAGTCGAGCTTTTATTTGATCTAAGCAAGTAAAATCGGTGGAGGCCGAGGCCAAAGCATTCTCA
Source organism: Dactylorhiza incarnata (assembly GCA_033032865.1). NCBI lineage: Eukaryota > Viridiplantae > Streptophyta > Magnoliopsida > Asparagales > Orchidaceae > Dactylorhiza > Dactylorhiza incarnata. The sequence goes on along the minus strand of JAWHQI010000011.1, from coordinate 22,986,142 downwards.
TCTACGCAGAGGGTCGTGGAGCAGGTTGTGGGCATGTAGAGGAGTGGAAAAGGAGAATGGAGCGGACATTGGACTGCTGAAGAAAGGGCACTCTGATGTCCTTGTAACGGCGCTAGAGGGCGGGCCTTACAAGATGAACAATATTAGGTCATACATAGGTTTATATATTGTCTTGCTCAAAAATAAGAAAGGGAAAACGGTAAGCCCGAAATCAGGCACTATAATAAATAGAGATGACGGAGTCCGCGATATCTGTGCACACTACTGGCCAACATTAGCCGTTTTGTTGGAATTTGTGTCCTCGTCTCCCCGATCTCGACGTGGATATACGTGCCACCCATAAGGACGCCCCTCACCCTCGTCTATATCCATAACAATTTATACCAGGAAAAACATTATATCTACCTCTCTTTAGAAGCATGCAAACAAGTAACAAAATGATTGAGATTTTGATGGATGGACAGACATTGGAAGTTATATGTTTATCTCTAAACAAAAATGTTCCCTCCACCATTTGCATGAGAAGAATCATACGCGGAGTTTTGAATGCTCGGCCAAATATGAAAGAAAACTCGTACGTAATTAAGAGATATTTTGAAGGTGCTTCCGGAGTGGATCATATCAACGAGTTCAATCTGCTCACAAATCAATAGAGTTCAGTTGTTATGATTTTGACACAAGGTTGGTGCATTGAGATTATTATCATCACTCTTTAAAAGCTAGGGTGGAACTATAATGGTAGTCAACAGTTTATGCGGGTCCATAGCTAAAGCTTAGCCATGTCCACAACTTGATCTTGAGCGATGTCCGCAACTTGATCTTGAGCAATGTCCCCCCAACTTGATCTTGAGCGATGTCCCCAACTTGATCTTGAGCGATGTCCACAACTTGATCTTGAGCGAGGACACCGGGAGACAATGAGACAATTAGGAGGATATTCTTTGTTGCTCTGAACCTTAAGAGCATAAAGAGAAATGAAAATGACAACCACAAGAGCAAATTCAAATATTAGAAGAGAAAGTTTGTTTAGCCAAAATCAAACCATCGTGAACTTGATAATCCTGAAAATGCATCTTGCAGCAAATTCACTGGCACGATCCAACTCAGTAATATCGGATGTATTGTCCGCTTTGATTCAGCTTTCTCATATAAGTTGAACCGCATAGTTTTATCATGTTTCATAGTAACCTATGAGTATTTCCTAGGAGGCCATACATCCATGATCTCAAAATTACTCCTACTAGAGCACGGTTAACTGTGAAGTCCTTAACACAACTAAATCACTTGTTTTGAAAAGACGTCTCTAATATTTGAAAGTCCAAATTATTACTTTTCCACTAATTCCGATATGTGATTCAGTCAATTTCTGCACCTCCTTTTCACACACAAGTCTGCTATGTTGTATTTCTCTAGGCTTCTCCGCCCAAAGACACTCCTCAACCTCAACCAACCGCCCTTATCGGATACAAGATATTACAGGCACGCCCGTTTGGTTCTTACTTGAACCTAATTAATAAAATAGCTATTTAGACTCAGTGTTAAATCCACTAACCTAAAAGCGAACCATACATCAAGTTCTTAAATCATGCATCTCAGATACCTTTTCAATCATACACAACCACTAAACAGCAACTCTATATCAGTGCAATAAACTACCATACCTCATATGTTGTCGTTAATGTAAATTCCCAATACCAATGGCCCAACACTCACATCTCCAAGTCTGACTACACTCTCGAGTAGAACTAAACTCAGCCCTCAAGCAATACCCACATAAATATGCTCCTCATCTGCAATTCGCTAGTCACGCTCCTACCAATCGACGCCCCCTCCCCCCACATCCTATTATCAACCCATGATTGTTGCCCTTTAATAATCTCACATCACGTATGCACAACTCTCATCTTGACTAGGTAGTTTTGAAAATAGTCTCATAACAATAATAGAGAGTTCTCTACTTATATAAAGACAGATGAAAAATAAAGAGGTTGGAATATTTTGGAAGATGAAAGAAAGATCGACAATGTTAAAGAGTATTTGTAAAAGACCCAAAAGGAGGTCCATTGTACATTTGTACTTTTTGTTGTATTTAGTCTCGTGCCTCCAATTATATATTTCTCCTCATATATATAAAGAGAGGAATCCTCATGTAATAAGTTAACGATTCTGGAATAATAATTATTTTATTCTCACATGGTATCATAGCCGGACTAAATTTTTCGTTGCACTCTTAAATAATTTCTCCCAGCCTCATACAAACCTATCTGGTTTTGTGACTCTCCCAGCCTTACGCGAGAAATTGTGGACGCATTTGTGAGCTCTCCCACAATCTCGCTAAGTGCACGCTCTCCAAGACAATCTTGCCAAGCCGATCTTGCCAAATCGGTACTCGCCAAGTGCGAGCTCTCCCACGGTCTCGGCGTCTCACCCGCTGCTTCTCGCTCGCCGATCTAGTCAGTTGCTTGATCGCCGAAATCTCCAATCGAGCTAGCTCGCCGATATCACCTGCATAGACTTGCTCTCCGATCTCGCCTGCATAGAGTCGCTCACCGATCTCGCTGTCTCTCGCGCTTGCTCGCTACTTAAGCTCGTCGATCTCCGCCGACATCGCCAGTTATCTCCAACCCACTCCCCTCTTTTATAGAGGTCGTGGGGTGATCCTGTCCTGGTTGATCTCACTGGTTCGAGAGGGTGATCTTGCGAGCTCCTCCTACGACATTCTAAATGTCTCCTACGAGTTCGGACCACGAGCTACCTTCCTCGAGTGACGTCCTGCGCACTCCTTCCTGCGAGTGCCTTCCTAGGAGCTCTTGGTCAGTGACCTCTTTGCGAGCTCACATCATCTCCTCCGCTCCGCTCTCCCTAAGTTGTGGCATCATCACCGCTCACTGCTTCTCCTACCCCCCCCCCCCACCCTCATTGTCAGTACCTCTGGAAATTTGGGGAAGGCTTCCAAGTTGAGTGGACCTAGTTATCCTGAAAGTCTCCTACGAGTTCGGACCACGTGCTACCTTCCGCGAGCAATTTCCTGCGTACTCCTTCCTGCGAGTGCCTTCCTGGGATCTCTTGGTTAGTGACCTCTCTGCGAGTTCATATCATCTTCTCCGTTCCGCTCTCCCTAAGTTGCGGCATCAACACCGCTCACTCCTCCTAACCTCATCCTCATTGCCAGTACCTCTGGAAATTTGGGACGGCTTCCAAGATGACTGGACCTAATTATCCTGACCGGAGAGTCTCTTTCACCTTCCTTTCGCGCTCTCAAAACAAATGACATCATCTCACTAACGCTCCCCCTGACCCCACGTCTCCCGCCTATGTTGATTGAGACTCCAGTGATGCTCTTGTTCGCATGTGGCTTGCAAACTACCTTTCTGATTAATGTTTGTCTATCATCCATCATGATGACACTGTGAAAGCGGCGTGTGATCTTGTAGTCCTTTACTCCAAGGGTGCCAAAATCTTTTGCATCTACACCCTCTATTTTGATATCTTCGCTCGAACAACACTCTCTCTTGATGATGCGTATCAGTAAGCTCAATCTCTTGGCGCAGAACTTCTCCAACCTCGGTCTTTCTCTGCTGACCTTGTCACCTTGTCCGACATGTCGGCCGATATAATGGTTTGGCACCCAAAACGAAACATTTTCGTTTTATTTAGTTCTAATATCGTTTTGAAAAAATAGGAGATATATCGGCTCATTTCCAATATATCGGTGCAGAAAACAACCTATGTATCGCATGTTTCATTGTTTTAATTAAATTATTTTTAACGCATCCGTCGTTTCGTCATTTCGATGCGTCCGGTTAATAACCCCTTCATCGTTCTCATTCTCGTGTCATATTCCGTCTATGGATGTTCTCTTTTAGTCTTTGGCGCCCTTCTCTAGCTCTTCTCACTGGTTTCTAGGTCTTCTCTGCATCTTCTCCCTGGTTTATATGACTCTCTCGCTGATATATATGACTTATTCTGCTTCTTCTCCCTGACTCTACTGTTTCAGCAAAAGCATTGTAAGTTTTGTTCTTCTCCCTCGTTTCTATGACATTTTCTAGTTTCTATGGTTGCACTCAACTACTCAAGTGTGCTTCTCTTGTTCATCTCTTCTCTCTAAGCTATTTTTTTGTTTTTGGCTGCAAATTTTTTTAGGGCTTCCAGCTTTTCTGAGTTCTGATGTTATTTTCTGCTTCACTATTTCTAGTTTATTTATGGTTGCATGTTATGATAATATGTTGAAATTTATATCTTCTTTAATCTTTATTCTCTAAAATTTTGAATGGTCTCTCAGTCCACTTCTCTCTTCTCTCTGTTGATATCTTATCTCTAAGCTCTCATCTATTTTAGGCTTTGAGCTCTGGTTTAATATAACTCATGTAACTAAGCGGCAGCGGTGCCCACGAAAAGACTGGCGGCAGAAGGACTGGGTCTGGCGGTGTCGGAGGCACAGTGGAGGGCCACATCAGCAAGATGGCTGGAGCCATAAGAGTCGGTGGTTTGCGGGTGAGGGCTGGCTGCAGGGATGGATTCGGCGTGGCGGCGGTTAGGACCCATGGCCATGTGGTCGGAGGGAGCTCTGGCGGTAGAAGCGTCGCGACAGCGTTGGCGGCAATGAGTAGTGGAGGCGCCGTCGGAACAACGAGCGGTGGAAGGATCGGCTGGTCTGGCAGAGCGGCAGAAAGCAGAAGTGGCAGGGCGGCCAAGGGGACAGCGGCCAACGAGATGAACGGGTCCGGCAGGGTCGGGAGGGCGGCGCGAGGCAGCAATGGCAAAGCGGCCAAAGGGACTGGCAAGACAGTGACCGGCGGAGCCAGGACCAGCAGAAAAGGCGGCGAGGTGATCGGAGGCGGCAGAGCAGAGCAGGGACTGGTGATGGTAGAGGCGGTGATGTCGGTGGAGGTGGAAGCTGCGTAGGAAGGCGGCTGGCAGGGTCTAGCAGTGGTACGGACATCGTGGCGCAAACGGCGGACTAGGTGGAGCAGGGGGCGGCAGAACAGGCCGCGGAGGCGGCGGGGTGACGAACACCGTGGAGAGAGGTGGTATATCAGTGCCCGGCGACAGCGGCTACACGAGGCAAGTCGGTGGCGGGGCAGACGAGGGTGGCGTGTGTTGGCGGACGAACGAGGCCAGTCACATCAGAAGTGGCGACCGGAGAATCGGCGGAAGCGGTTACATGACGGCGGAGTTGTCGTCCTCGACCCATTGCGGATGTTGGCAATGAGCTGCATCGAGGTGGCATGGAGGCAGTCCCGGAGGGAGTCCAGGAGCGCGGCCACATGGGCGGAGCTTAATTTCACGTGCATCATAATTAAGTGATCTTTTAATAATTAATTAATCAAGAGATTGATTAATCAATTAAGAAAGTGCCTCTTTTGGTGGTTTGTCGAATGGCAGCGGAAGGGAGATGTAGTCGGAGATATAAGGGTGTTAACCCTATAAATGGTGGAGGAGATGAGAAAAGATGAAACCCGGAGAGGGTGGAGGAAGGAGAGAAGAAACCCTAAGGGGGAAGAGCGCTTAGAGAGAGAGAGGTAGAAGCTTGAGAGAGAAGGGAAACATGGTTTTAATCTTACATGACCCCAAAGGCCTCATATATATAAGCTCCGATGGCATAATCGTAAATACCCAACATACATTAAATATTAAAATACTTAAACGCTACGACTCGACTTGACTCCTACAACTTGACTCGATACAAAGACTCGACTCCAATACTTATAATGCATAACTAGATAACTGAGGACGTAGGATCCATAACAACTCATCCGTCCTCGAAAATGAGCTTGCCCTCAAGCTCGAACCCCACGTGGAGGGTCGGAGTCTCTGCTATCTTGATCTCGCGCCAGAATAGCGCCCAATATCGTGTAGCGGTGGTCGTGGTGGCAACAAGCGACAGCGACGCCCACGAAAAGACTGGCGGCAGAAGAACTGGGTCTGGCGGTGCCGGTGGCACGGTGGCGGGCCACATCAGCAAGATGGCTGGAGCCACAAGAGTCGGTGGTTTGAGGGAGAGGGCTAGCTGCAGGAATGGATCCGGCGTGGCGGCGGTGAGGAGGCATGGCCATGTGGCCGGAGGGAGTTCTGGCGGTAGAAGCGTCGCGGCAGCGTTGGCGGCGATGCGTAGCGGCGGTGCCGTCGGAACAACGAGCGATGGAAAGAATGTGGTCGGCTAGTCCGGCGGAGCGGCAGAAAGCAGAAGTGGCGGGGCGGCCAAGGGGACAGTGGCCAGCGAGAGGAACGGGTCCGGCGGGGTCGGGAGGGCGGCGCGAGGCAGCAACGGCAAAGCAGTCGAAGGGACCGGCAAGGCAATGACCGGCGGAGCTAGGACCGGCAGAAAAGGCGGCGAGGTGATCGAAGGCGACAGAGCGGAAGCCGGCAGAGCTGGTGACTGCAGAGCAGGGACTGGTGGTGGTAAAGGTGGCGATGTCGGTGGAGGTGGAAGATGCGTAGGAAGGTGGTTGGCAGGGTCCAGCAGTGGTATGGGCAGTCGTGGCGCAAACGACGGACTAGGTGGAGCAGGGGCCGGCAGAACAGGCCGCGGAGGCGGCGGCGCGACGACCACCGTGGAGAGAGGTCGTACATCAGTGCCCGGCGGCGGCGGCTGCACGAGGCGAGTCGGCAGCGGGGCAGACGAGGGTGGCGTGTGTTGGAGGACGAACGAGGCCGGTTGCATCAGAAGTGGCGACCGGAGAATCGGCGGAAGCGGTGGCATTGACGACGGAGTTGTCGTCCTCGACCCATTGCGGATGTTGGCAATGAGCTGCGTCGAAGTGGCATGGAGGGAGTCCCGGGGGTAGTCCAGGAGCGCGGCCACATGGGCGGAGCTTAATTTCACGTGCATCATAATTAAGTGATCTTTTAATAATTAATTAATCAAGAGATTGATTAATCAATTAAGGGGCGGGCTCATGGGATGGTAGCGGTCTGCTCGAGAAGATGGAGATTGACTTGAGGGGATCGATTGAATATGGCGTGGGCGGCTCGATAACCGCAGCAGAGGGTGTAGCCCGGGAGTCGAGGAGATGGTGAAATGGAAGCCGAGAAGCGTGCGGCCTGGTCGAGCAGGACAGAGCATGGAGATTAGGAAAAAATCTTGCGCTGGTGGCTCGATCCAGGAAAGCAGAGGGAGGGTTGGTGTCGAGCACTGGGAGGAGCAAAGATTTCGGGGGGATCGATCGGAGGAGACGAGCACGCAGGAGGTCCGAGGGGCTGTGTTGTCATCGAATGGAGGTTTCGAACACGGTTGGCTTTAGGTCGAAGCTGCACGTGTGCGGGTGGCTGCGTCGAACCGAGGCGTCGAGCTCGGCAGTAGAGGAAGCGACAAATTCGTCGTGGTCTAGGCAGACTCAACCAACTTGGAAGAACCGTTGGAGCCACAGGAAGAAGAGAGGCGTCGCTGAAGGAGCGGCTGGTGTGCGTACTGGACGACGAAGCAGCGATGGAACCTGGATGGAATGAGAAAACAACGGACGGAACTAGAAGGGGCCGTGATTCGCGGCGGAAGAAAAGGAGCAAAGGGAGGAAGGAATCCTCTGATACCAAGTTGTTACGTGCCTCTTTTGGTGGTTTGTCGAATGGCAGCGGAAGGGAGATGTAGTCGGAGATATAAGGGTGTTAACCCTAGAAATGGTGGAGGAGATGAGGGAAGATGAAACCCGGAGAGGGTGGAGGAACGAGAGAAGAAATCCTATGGAGGAAGAGGGCTTAGAGAGAGGGGGAGAAGCATGAGAGAGAAGGGAAACTTGGTTTTAATCTTGCATAATCTTACATGACCCCAAAGGCCCTATACATATAAGCTCCGATGGCATAATCGTAAATACACAACATACATTTAATATTAAAATACTTAAACGCTACGACTCGACTGACTCCTACAACTTGACTCGATACAATGACTCGAGTCCCATACTTATAATAATCAAGGTTGCAGATGTAGGATGTCGGGTTCATGTCGGTTTGAGTTTGAAATGTCGTATGTCAGATTGCGGGGGATATATCGGGGATATTTTACAATGTTGGATTTTAATATTTAAATAAATCTATTCATATATATATATATATATTTGTCGATATGTACAGTTACACATATAATGTATGTTTATAAATTACACGATAAATATATATACACACAATGTATGTTTATAAATTATACAATAAATATATATACACGTATTGTATGCTTATAAATTACACAAAAATAAGCGTTGACGACATTAAACGACATAAAGAGCACCGAATGAGAGTGAGATAAGAAAGACGTCAAATCAAGGCTCGGAGAGATGTACGAAATGAATCACAAAATAAAATATTACCGCCCGCACGACTAAAAGAAATGAATATATATATATATAGTACTCTGTCATATATCGTCTGCGAGATATTGCCCGATATATCGGGTAAGACCGATATATCGGGGCCCGGAGACTGATATATCGGGGATATTTTCAAAAACGACATTTTTGCTTAAAATGTCGATGTCATTGCGTTTTCTGCCCAAAACCTTTATATCGGCCGACATCTACAACACAGATAATAATGCATAACTAGATAACTAAGGACGTAGGATCCATAACAACAGTCCTCACCCTCACTCACAGATGGAGGAGACTACACAGAGTTTTATATCGGCCGGTCCTTCAGAAGCTCCTAGCGCACAAAATCAGCCACTGCCTATCTCCGACAGGAGGCCTGAAACAGGCCATCAGCCCTGTTTCACTAGTAGAGAAATAAATAAGACAAAATATGTAATAAATAATATAAATATGAATATAAATCTATTAATTTCAACCCTAGTGAAGAAAGTTATTTTCCAAGTTATAAATTCAAATAAATAAGAAAAAATTCGAAAAGATTCCTAAAAATTCAAAAATATAATAAATTTGTATTAAACAAAGGCATGAGTCCTAAATTTTGCTTTTTATGGAATTAAATATAAAGTGTGCATTTTGTGTGCTAAAAATCTTAATAAATGGGAATATATTAAAAAAAACCCAAAAATATTTACAAAATCCAAGCATTTGTATTTAACAGATGGTAGGTATGTGTGATCATTGTCCACCTCTAAATCTCTAATAGGCTCCAAAACATGCATTATGAAGCATGTTAGTATCATCAGGATCATTAATAGCCGTATCTCAACTAGTTCGGGTCGACCATTAAGAATCCTAATTTTCCCTTGTTCATGTTGAGTGATTCATAAGGAATTAAACCTAAACTATGCAAATCATCTTAAACAACTTACCATCTTACATTGGATTTATCTTTTCTCTTACCTAATCCTTTGACAAATCTATTACTCATCTAATTAGTGTTCTTCTACCCTCTATTGTATATACTAAAATCACATAAATCTATTTTATATTGTCTTATCTTTAACTAATATCACTCTCATTATTTATGTAACTTAAACATCCTTTTATTTACCTTTTCTACGTTTCCACACATTCATCATTGCATTCTCATTTTTACCAAACTCAATTCGATGTCAACAATTTTCTTATTGCCCAACACTCAAATCACATGGCATTGTAGGCCTAATTGTGGTTTCATAAAATTTATAATTAAACCTCCACAGTATAATCTTATCACATAGTATTCGCCAGATAGTTATCCATTTTAACCACCAACCTAAATCTAATCGTAATGCGTCAGTAGATTGTCAGAGAGGTGGTCGGAGGTAGCGAGGGTGGTAGTGATGTCAGAGGTACAGTGAAGCCATCCGAAGGGAGTCAGGCTCAACTTACAAGATGCGGCGAAAGAGTTAGGCTCAACCTTACGATACTTATCCATTTTAACCACCCAACCTAAATCTAGTCGTAACTCCATGCTTGCTTGTTATGACTTACAAGGACCACACACCGAGAATAATAACCAAAATACCCTTAAATAAAAATAAAAAGTGTGACATGCATATCAACCTCTAAGCAACAACACCAACATGACAATTAAATATACACAAAAAATAACTGTTAAAAATTTGTGTGGGCCCATAACATCTCACTTTAAGTTTGTCCTCAACCTCAAAACAATGGCATGGAGTGTGGACCTGAAGCCGCAACTCATCATTTGGTTCTTTAATCTCTCGCCAAAATAATTTTGTGATTGTTGTCCTGCTGAATGATGTCGTCCCTATACTAGCAGTAGGGTGGATCATAAACTACATGAGTACACCTTGTCTTCCTCGGTGTGGGTGCTCAGTGACTGATCCAAACAATACTGATCTTCGTGTGTGTAAGAGTAGAGCCAATGTAAACATCGTTTTTCTTGGCACGTACGATCAATGGCAGGAGGGTCCATTTGACTGAGAACAACAATAGATGGTGACAGTTGGGTGACGGCTAGACTAGCCAAAATATCAAGAACCTGTACTTGGGCATGCATGATATATGAGCGTATGATTGGCGGTTGGATACTTCATTACACAATTATAAGTCATCGAGTTTGGTGCGTGTCATGGCGTAAAATGCTTGTGATGTCTTGTGAGTTGTCACTCGTTCATTGTATTTTGTTCCCAATTGGTCATGGCCTACAAATATTTCTGTGATACAACCTCAGCTGACATCAGGTGACGGATGGTCCACGTGGTTATCGACGCGAGCTCGACTTCGTTAAGACACAAACATCATCAATTTCACACCCCCTAAAAAGTGAATTCATGTTCACATAATTGATTGTTGTTGTCTCTCTTTTATTTTTTGTAAATAAATTATGTAAATAACTAATTGTCCCACATAAAAAAGGAATTGAGTAATCAATCAATTATTTAATCAAACTCAGGGCTCAAGAAGAGATCTAGCGAGCGGCTCGAGTGAGAAGGGTGGTGTGCAGCTCGAGTGAAGAGGGTGGCATGCAACTCGAGTCTGCTGGGGCCTGGGAACAGAAGGGAAAAAAGGGCGATGGGCTAGAAGGGTGGAAGGTGTGTGGCTCGTGCTTTCTACAAAGTGGGAACAGAGAAAACTCGAGTCAATGACCTTAATGTTGGAGAAATATCGACTAGAGTGTTGAAGCAGTGAGATGGTGGCAAAGAGGTCTGTAGGCACAGGAAACGTTGGACCCAGTGAATGAGGAGTATGAGTCGAAGTCGATCGGTTCTGCTCTTTTGTGAGGAGTAAAGGCGCAAGCTAGGAGCGAAGAGGGTGAGGAGACTAGGCGTGTCGACTAGATTACAGATGGGTGGTTTTTTGGAGTGTTTTGGCATGTCCTAGTGGGGCTGGTTCATGGGGTGCATCAATTGAGACTGATATCAGTCTGTAAGTTGTCGAATCCTAGGGCAAAGGTCTTGTAGCAATAAGAGATGAAAGGAGGTCGGGCAGGGGTTGTGTAGCAGCATGCAAGTGGGAGGAGCATTGTGATGTTCGGGCTTTCCTTCGGCAATGCTTTAATTGGTGAGTAATGAGTGCTCAGATACCAAGTCATTATGAACCTAATTGTAACGTGTTGGTAGCTTGCTGGTCAGGTAGCTAGAAGTAGCGATGGTGGCAGAGATGTCGGAGATACAGGGGAGTCGTCCGAAGAGAAATGGGCTCAGCCTAAAAGATGCGAGGGAATCAGACTCAACCTCACGATGCCTTAGAGTGAGAATAGGTTAGAATTATGGGGAGAGAAAGAGAAGGGGTAACTAAGAAATTACTTTATGCTTACTTCTTATGACCCAAGAGGGATTTAAATAGACTTATAAGGAGCACACACCTGAATTAATTACCAAGATACCCTCACATGAAAATAAAAGATGTGGCATACATATCAACCTCCAAGCAACGACAACTATGTGACACATAATTAAACATAGACAAAAATAACAGAAAATGGATCATATGGGCCCATGGCATGACTTCAACTATATTCATATTCTTTTGAATAATCAATCTAAGGTACTGAAATCTATCATGCCTAGATACTACTTTATCTACTAATAAGATAGATTGGTAATTGTTAATATCACCTTGTTAAAATTGCATAACATGCACTTAATCTTTGTTATAACAATTCTAAGTCCTCTAAATGATATCTTAAATATAGTTCAATAGATATTTTACTGATTAGAATTATTTCGCATTCAAAACATAAGAGGCCTCATTTTGTATTGTGAGAGTAAGCATTAGAGAGAGAATATAATGTTGTGCCATTGTTAATAAGTGTGCCTTCTCTATTTATAATAGTGAGGGTGGCAAAAAAGGAGATGCGCAATATGGGACTAACATAGAAAAATAAAAAATATGGATACGCTACTCTAACTCCTATTTCTAACACTTCTGCACGAGTTAAAGCGAGGATATTAGATTAAACCCAACTTACCATAAATGTACTTTATTTGGCTTCCCACTTGAGTTTTCGTGAAAATAGTTGCCGGTTGGTTGTCCTTCATCACATATTCTATCGCAATAGTCTCATCCACTATCCTCTCTCACAGAAATATCCACTTCAATGTGTTTGGTATGTTCATGGAAGATCTTATTCACTGTTTTAAATATCCTTTGACAATACGTCTGACTGTCATTTTTAAGAGCAAAACGATATTTTTTTCTAAAAAATAGATTTGTCCTTTTGTAAAATATAAGCCGACATATTCATTTTCGATATATTAGCCAACCAACTTTTGAACGTATCGTCGGATTTTTATTTTAAATTATCTGAGCATTATATGTTTCATTTATATGTATTATATTATATATACTTAAATCAATATGATTTATTGTTTCGTTCTCTTTAATATGTGTTATTCTTATAATCAATTTTTTTAATTATCTCTCACTGTATCTTTCTTATTTCGTATTATAAAAAATATTACAAAGCACATTTATTAGTTGATTTTTTTATGTAGTCCTAGATTATCTGTCAAAAGGCAAACAAGCATAATTTGCTTGCCTACCAAAAAAGGAACATAGTTGAAGCCCATTTCAACATGTAAGTATGAATGTAAATGTGTATATCGATAGTTAAATAAAGTTTTATAATTTGATTAGACTAATAGATGTTTATATCATAATCAAACCACCTCTAGGATTTTGTCTGTCAATAATATTGTGTTATTCAGAGATGCAATCAAAGATGGCGTTGTGCTAATTTTTGTTCAGTTAATATAAATAATGCTAATAAGTGATTCACAGAGAAATTGGTTGATGTCTTAGATGAAGAGGACGAATCATTGTTTGTTGAAGAGCAATTGATCTAGGCTTAAAACATGTGGATGAACATAAAGATGATGAAGGTGATAAAAATATTAAGACGCGGGAGATGACGATGACAAAAAAGTTGTGGTTTTTTAGCTAATGATGATGATGATTATTATGAGGCTAAATTGTTTAGATTTTGAATTTGAATACATACTCATAAATATAAGTATTCCTTCAGAAATATTTATGGTCCCCTCTCTTGATGAAAGTATAAGCTCCACATTTTTGCAATTTATAGTTTTGTTTGTGATTTTGATAACATAACATGATGGTCGATTCCTAATATGATTGTCTTTTAATTTCATGTTAAAGCAATTTTTATGTTCAATGTGTGCGGTATTATAATTTTTGTTTTTTGGGAAATTTTCCTTGCATTGTTGAATGCTATAAATCTTCTAAGAAAGATGTTCATTAAGGAAAGCATAAAATACTTGTATGCATCAAAAATTTAGGTTTGGCAAGATAAATACATCAAAAAGGATAACACATAGGTTTGTTTTAGAAAAAAATGGATTAGTAACTTATATGCTATGGGAAAGTTGTTGGGAACAGTGCCCAACAATATTTCTGATTTGAAGAAGTGCTCAGGTCAATGATAAAAGCACTATGTATTTGATGGTCTGCTTAGTTTACATTTGCAGAGTTTATAATATCACTAAGTCCAAAATCGTCGAGAAGAACTGAACATATCGTCGAATAAACACTCAGACATCGTTGAGATGATACTCAAAGTTAAGCAGAAGGTTCATATCAGCTATCGTCGAGATAACATGGACAATTTGACGATAATGTTGTGTCATCAAAGTATACACGACGATATCGTCGTAAGAACAAGAAGAATCGAACAAAGTCCAATATAGTCGTGTCAATCGGAATCACACGACGACATCGATGTAAAGCCTAAGTAAGAATGCTCGGCAATGTCGACGACATCGTCGTAAAAGAAGTCTTGTCGTCGAAAAGGCTAAGGGAGAACTCTTGAAGACAGCTTATGGAAGAAGAATCACTTGTCGTCAAGATGATCAAGAGGATATCGTCGATAAGACAGTATGGTTTCGACGATATCGTCGATAAGACAGTATGGTTTCGACGATATCGTCGATAAGACAGAATGGTCTCAACGACATCGTCGAGAAGACAGAATGGTCTCAACGACACCGTCGAGAAGACAGAATGGCTTCAACGACACCGTCGAGAAGACGGAATGGCTTCAACGACACCGTCGAGAAGACAGAATGGCTTCAACGACACCGTCGAGAAGATCGCAAGTTGTCAACAAGATTACGACGACATCTTCATATCGTCGTAAGTGCAAGTGCAGATGTGATATCTTGTATCGTCGAGATATCATTGTCTAAAGAAGATTGAAGAAGACTTGAAGATCTGTCCAAGTCTAAGATGGATCGGCGTAACGGCAAGTTCTGTCGTCGAGACGTTGCAAATATCGTCGAGACAGATCAAGACATTTCAAATCGTGATGTCTGCAATTAATGTCGCCGTCTGGTGGTCCAATCAGCGCGTGTAGTTAAGGAATGGGCCTCTGACAATTATAGGACATCCTAGGAGACCGTTAGTCGGCTCCTCAGACTTATAAAAGAGATAAGTGTCTGCCCTAATTTAACACAAGCAGAACGCAGAGAAAACGCACAAATCAATAGAACAGTAACAGCCTGCGAAAAGAAGGAACAAGAACCAGAGAACAATAACGATCTTCATCAAGTGTTCTCCAAGTTTCAATACATCAACATCGACTGATAAGTATTGTTCCAGATCGAAGAAGGGATTGATGAAGAATCTGTGTTATCCAAGAAATCATCAAAGCATTCTCTTCAAGTCCAAGAAGTCGATCTTCATCCGGCTAAGAAGTTTTTCTCAAATCTTTTTCTGTAGAGCTTGCGGGCCTGAGCTTGTAGGATCTGTTTCAGATCTGAGTTGTAAGGCTTTAGGGTCTGAGTTTTGTAGGGCTTGAGGGCCTGAGCTGCAGGTCTTGAGGGCCTGAGCTGCTGGGCTTGAGGGTCTGAGTTTGTAGGGCTTGAGGGTCTGGGTTGTAGGGCTTCAGGGCCTGAGATTGTAGGGCTTGCGGGCCTGAGTTTTTGGAGGAGTTTGCCGACCCTAATACACTGCTATAAAGGCGCAGAGGGACAGTGAACTACTCAAGACACCCTGTCTTGAGGAACCACTATAAATCCTTGAGTGTTTTCTGTGTTATGTTCTTAATTTATAAATCCATATACTAAGATCTTCAGAGAGATAAGCTCAGAAGGAGGGGCAAGAGATTTTAAAATACCTATTCCCCCCCCCCCCCCCCTAGGTGATTTGACAACATCCATAACTATCAAAAGTTACCTGATAATGGCTAGTGAAGAACAGCAATAAAAGGACACTACAAATAGATGTCATCTTAATCACTAGAGTACATGTTTATTTTCATAATCAAGATCTCTATGTATTTGGAGAATTGGCCTGCATGGGTGAGCTTTGATAGATCAATGGATCAATAAATTTATGTTTTGATCTTATAAATGTATATTCATTTACAACTTACAGGTTTTAGTGGTGGGTATAAGAAATCCCAAATGTTAGTACGTTGGAAGGGTATAGTTCATTGCTTGTGGACATCATCGGGGACACGTCGGTTTAGGTTTTTCATGTCGATTTTAATATGTCGGGGGATATATCGGAGATATTTCATATATCGGATTTTAATATTTAATTATTTATATGTGTAATTATATATAAATTTAATCATTTTATAATTTATATATATTAATATATTAATAGTTTGATATTTCTTGAACTCCTAAATTTATCAAACTAATATAAAGATTTTGTGTTTCATAAGTAATAACGGTATAATGCGTGAAATAAAGTAAGAGGAAGCATAAAGCCAGGAAGTTGTCAATGACAATAGAAGATAGGGAACCTTTAGTCCATAATTCAAAGATCATACATAATTGAAGTCGATAACGGACTTGAGCAAGGAAGAAAAGCAGAGGAAGGAAAAAAAAACTAAACAATGAAACAATTTCAGTTTATTGTATATTAAACCATAGACAATAATTAAAATAAATTGAAAAAAAATAATCGATAAAATGTCGGGATATATCGGCCGATCTATCGGCGAATATATCGGTTAATAGCAAATATATCGGAGGATATATTCCAAAAGGATATTTTGCAAAAAAAAATATCGGAAACGTATCTTTTTGTCCATGAAACATTTATGTCGGCCGACATGTCGGCCATGTCGGAGGATATCCACAACAGAGGGTATTAGTGATTGCAGGAGGGCTTACGACTACAAATAGATGGACCATCAACATTAACCCTAGAGAGCAAAGACCTGAGAATTATTTTGTATAGGAAAAACCTATAAAGTATAATTTTTAGCAAGAATGAGTTGGGCATTGATAAATGAAAACACATATAAACCTTGCTTGTTTATGATGAAGTGGTGTAGCCTAATATACTATAATACCAATTTTGATGAAGCCTGGTTACTTTAACCTCTTTGGACACAATTAAAGGACAAATTAAAAAAAAAATCTAAAACAATTTAGAGAACAGGCTATTACTAGTGAGTGAAAACTAAATAGTAAATTGAAACTTATAATAAACTATTTAGGAATACATTAGAAATAAAAACGAGGAGTAAGACCATATACTCCCTTGAAATAAAAACATGTCCTCAAACTTCCTAAAAATCACAACTCCAATTTAGGAAACTAAAGTGTCATCCAAAAGACTAATTCAAATAAAGAAAAAATAGACAATTAAATAACCCATAGAAAGAGAGCCATCCATAACATTGGCTCAACCAAAAAAAATTAACCAAATAACTGATAGGAAAAACTGCCAGCCACAAATAGAAGACTTCAAGGAATAGAAACTAAATAATGGAACCAAAGGATAGAAAAATCTTCTTAAACCGGGAAACACAAGAATAATCAAATATCAACCTAATCTAAATAAAGACATAAACCTAGACAAATCACATCAGTGAACATATACCACTCAATCTCTACCACAATAAATTAATAATAAAATAATTTGATGTCCAAACATAAAATAAAACTGTGATCCTAAAAATAAAACATCAAAATCGTAATATATGTCTACATCAACAAAGATTATGAATGTTGCGGGTGTCAAATGGGATGATTGTACGAGGTTGCGGTGAGTTGTGCACAGAACTTAACTTGAGAAGGAAATACAAAGAAAACAGCATGACAAATTTTATAAATACTAAAATTTCATTGGAGAAAGTTGATCAAGTGATTCAGACCCAAATTTGTCTCGTGATGAAGACAGGAAAAAAATACCAAGATGTTGTGGAACAAGGAGTAATATGAGCGGAGGCCGTAGCTGCGACTAGAGCAGAGAGATCACTAGAGATACATAGGGTGAGTGAAGGGAATGACACCTAGGAGTCACGACATAGGAAGTAGATGTGGGAGACGCAAGGAGGAAGCACAATGGAGGAAAGGGAGAAATTTACCATTGGCAACGGAGAAAAACGAGCAATTAGACTCTATACCGTCTTAGAAATATTTCTCTCTTAATACCAATCAAAGGTAAATACGCTATATATACAAGATGATATTACTAAAGGCAATATCTATATTATACAAAGAACGTATCATGCTAAGAAGTAAATCATATCCAAATTGATTCTCCGAGATGCTAGTCCCTCGTCTTACTCTTCTTTCTATTACTCGTTCTCATAGTTTCATGGTATGACTCATTAATTTAATTCTTCTGTAATTAACACAATTTTGTATATCTCATTTTTTCTTATACAAAGGTACCAAGATACTTTCTCTTCATTGATCCGGCATCCTCTTTGACTTCAGTATCTTATTGCAGAAACATGAAAGTCACAAAAATTCTTCTTTCCCTAGACATTTTCATACTTTCATGGGTATATCGTCTGCTCAACCTTCTTTCCATTTTTTATCTTCTTTAGAGCATCATTTGTCTCTGATACTTGAATTTTACGATAAAATATTATATTCCTATACTCCTCTGATTTACTTAACTCTTCCAAATTCAGATCATTGTCTTTTGTTTCATTATAGAATTGATAAAAATATATTTTTCATCGCTCTTTAATAGCCACATCATCCGTCAAAACTGTATCGGTTTCATCTTTTATGAATTTAACTTTGCTTAAATCTCTTGTCTTCCTCTTTCTAACTCGAGCAATTTTATATATGTCACTCTCCTTCTTTGGTATCTAGTCGCTTATAAAATTCTTCATAAGTTTGACTTATTGCTTTATTTACTGCATGTTTAGCTTTTTTCTTAGGGACTTTATACATTGTTCATCATTCCTACAAGCGTAAAGTGTTGTATAGCTGGCCCTCTTTGCCCTCACTTTGTCTTGCACTTCCTCTTTCCACCACTAAGATTATTTATTTGGTAGTGCACGACCTTCTGATTCTCTAAGTACGTTCTTGTCACTTATCCTTAAATGTAAAGACATAACTTCTCATGAGACACTAGATCAACATAAGTGTCATCAACTAGTTATTTCATAGTTGTTGTCTTGAAAGCAACCCGTTTTTCCATCTTCAAATTACACCACCGAATTTCTGACAACACTTTTATCCTTTTCTTAAATTTATTATATTTAATTTGCACATTCAACAACACTGACATATGTTGTGTTGTCAAACTTTCTCCTGGTATGACTTGCAATCCTTATAAATCATTTTATCCATTTTGTGAGTCATAAAATAATCAATTTTTGACTAATTTGGTATGTTTTTTAACGTAATTAAATGTTCTCCCTTCTTCATGAAAAGTGTATTTGTCACAATTATCTCATGTGTTATGGCAAAGTCTATAATGGTTCTTCCTTCATTTCTTTCTTCATACCTAAATCCTTCATGAATGACTGTATAATCTGTATTTTCCTTTCCTATATTTCCATTTAAGTCTCCTCCAATGAAAATCTTTTCTCTTTGTGGGATTTCTCTTACTAAATCATTTATGTCTTCCCAAAATTGCACTTTAATAGCATCATGTAATCGTACTTGTGGCGCATAAGCATTGATCACATTAATAATTTCCTTTCGTATGACCAATTTAAGAGTTAAGATTCTATCGCATTTTCTATTTACTTCAACAACTTCATCCCTCCAAGTAGTATCCACAATAATACATACTTCATTGCTTGTTTTATTTTTTCCTATGTACCATAATTTAAAACTTGAATGGTCTAAAAATTTAGTTTTCTTACTCAACCATCTAGTCTCTTACAGGCATAAGATATTTAACTTTCTCCTAATCATCGTATCCACTACTTCCATCATTTTTCATGTTAGCGTACCTACATTCCAACTTCCAAACCTAAGTCGGTCACAAACCCTACTATATACTTTTCTCAAAAAATTAGCATTCTCAGTTGGCCATTCCACGTAATGTATGTCTTACAAAGAAGAATAAGAGACAAAAACCCGGCTCGGATATAAATATATAAAATCATTTTCAGTGATAGGAGGTAATAAAAAAACTTGAAATATTGTTATCTACTTACAATTTTCAAATTCATCAATCCATCGAACGTTTCATAAGAAACCAAGCCGCTAATGCTCAAATCTCCCCGCTTCTCACCAAGCAAAGATTTCTGCAAGTTGGCCACTAGCCAGTCTTCGAGATGATCCAAGGAGAGCTGCTCATAACCGGAAAACCCCTATAAATTCAAACGTTGCTCCCCAAAAAAATAGTTCTTTTGCAGACAACAAAAGACTACCTTATTCTCGGCCAGCCCAAGCTGCATCATTCCATCAGGATTAGAAGACGGATGATACGGATCCTCCGAAACCTTTTTTAGTCCGGTATAGTAAGTCGAATCGCTGGATTTGACTATGGTGGTAGCCCGCGATGAAACAGGCACGGAACGGATGGAACCTCGATTGGAAAGAATATTCCGGGAGGAGCTCCGGGGGATTCCATCAGCCTTTGGGAGATCAGTGGAAGATTCGGAAGGAGAAAGGGGAGGCGGGGAAGAGCGATTGCGCTTGAGGTAGAACTGGAGGAAGTAGAAGAGTGCGCAGGGAATCAGGGAGCCTAGGATAAGGCCGCCGCGGCCTTGGACAATACCTTGTAGTGGAACAACAATCCGCATTGCCGCTCCACTACCACCACCGGAGATCTCCGCCGAGGTTTAGTTTTGGCCGTCCGACCCGGTAGCTGGGGTTCCGGTCAACTCCGAGTAAGCTTGAACTTGGAATTATATCTAAGCGAGCTATGCTTCTAGGCTTGGTGCTCGGCCCGGGCTCGGCCCAGGGCTAGCTAGATCTGGGCGATGCTTTTAGGGATGTATAAAAATAACTGAAGAAATGACAAATCATATCAAAACTAAATTGAATCGTTGTTTGGGTCGGTTCTCATGTTGGTCGATTTCGGTACGCTTCTTTAAAACAATAGAGCTAATGGTTTGGTTCTCGGGTTCTATGATCGGCACCTGAGAATTGGCCCAGACCGATTACATTAATATAAATTCTAGAGTAATAGGCCAGTTTGGACATTCATGATTGCATCCTGCATGGCGTCGTCCCGTGACCGTCATCCTGTGACCTAGACGGCTAAATCTGTGACATGTTGGCTGTTATTATAATATAATTAATAATTATAATACTTATTAAACTGTTAAAGACTTAAAGAAAAAACCCTCGTGCCTTGTCTTTTTCTCTCAGCCTTAGTTGTCACCGTCTTCTTAAGATAGCTCGAGGCCCCGATACCTAAAAAACTTAGACGCATCGAGCTATTCCTCGCTGGCTCGTGATCACAAGTCTTCTTCATTTCAGAACTCTGCAACGCTTCCTCGCTGGCTCGTGATCACAATTCATTCCTCTTCCTATCGGCGCCGAGTAAGGTCCTCTTTGTTTCTACTTTAACATCTAGTCAACTCTTTCGAGCAAGGTCATTTTTTTGAAAAGCTTTAAGAAAAAAATATTTTTATATCTGAAAAGCTTTGTTTGTTACTTTCACATTGCAGTTCATTCTCGCTTTACTTTTACTAGAGCATCAATAGGTTCCTCCACCATTGGAAAGCTTTATAAAAAATTTATTTCAAAGCATGTGTAGAACCAAGAATCGGGTTTTAAGGTTCAGTTCCGGTTCTATACTGTGGGTACATAGGCCGGTTCCGATTCAAAAAAAAGGAACCGAACCTATACGGATCAGTTCTTGGTTCTTAGTGGAATCGAACTGATCTGAGTTGCGCATCTAGGTACTTTACATGTTGGTTGGGGGAACTAGCCTTTTTAAATTGAGAGACACCCCACATATGATATTTTGCCTTTGTATGGCCGCCATGCCCAACCAAATAGACCCTAGCAGACACTTCTTTTTAGGACTTGTGTCACATCTTAGTCTTAAATAGTAAATGTTATTAAGAATTTTTCACGATACAAACACTACAAGAATATATGACTACCGCAACGTTTTTTTGCGGTGGTTTAAAAAATGCGGGTAAATATTTTAACTTTAATGACGCCCTTTAATAAACGTTGTGGTAGAGCCTATTTTTTGAGTCGTTTAATTCAGTAATGTGTCTTAACCTAATAAATCTCACCTGTCTTTTGCTTTCACACGCCCAAACTAATTAATAACCCTAAGACGTTAAAACCTTCTCGTTTGCCGCGAAGACGACGCAGACTACTAGTGCCCCCCTTCATTTATTCCTCCCATAACCCAATCAGTGTCGGCGAGCCTTCGTTTCTTCCGGAGAGCCTCCCAGAACCCAAAAGTTCCAGCGAATCTTCATTTCTTCTTTTACTCCCGTCCCTCGACTCGAGATCGAAGCCTCCAAGCACCGCCCGTACACACACATCTCGACCGATCGAAGCTTGTGGTGGGGAATCGATGTTCAAAATTTTAGTCGATAAGTTTCTCTTTATCTACCGTCGGCAGATTTCGACTGACATAAATAAGAATGCAAAACTTGAACTCCACTTCTTCTTCATTATTTGCAGCTTGATTTTCTCCCTGATATTTTCTTGGCGAAACTAGAAGGAAAAAACAATTGCAAAGTTTCCGATACCTTTTTTCCTTCTCAGTGGAGAGAACCTATAAACTTTGATCTCCTTGCCGAAGATCCCATCAGGACGGTCCTTCTTGTCCGAGCTCACTACTCTCCTTGATCTGGTATTAAACAATCATTTCTTCTAGTTTGTTCAATACCATGACTTTGCATGCTCTGTAACATCCCCATCCGTTCGGGAGCATATAACAGAAGGTTCGGCCGGGGCCCCACGCCATATACTACAAAACAAACGGGAACGTCACTTAATCGAAATATCGAACGACTCTAAACAACGAACCTAACTCAGAGCATTCTATGCGGAAGCAAAAGAAAGAGACAAGATATATACACCACAAAACCCGAACCCGGGTATGTCCACTTCTATTACTTGGAATGAAATGTTTTATACAACAAAATTTAGGCACGACGACCTTACAAATTACCAACATCGGCGCGCAGGCCGGCCATACATGAAAATAAGAGGACATCAAAAAGGCCTTCAAGGGCCGCAGCAGCGCAGGGCTTCAGCCCGCTATGAGCCCGCTATGTTCCCGCTCGGTCCAGCACCTTTACAACAAGCCCACCAAAAACGGTGGCAAAACAGGGCAACGGTCAGCAACGGCTGACCAAATTATAACGACCCCACCCCTTCGAGGGGGTGGCAGTTTCCCGTCCCTGCAAGAGCATCACAGCATATATATATATAACAGAATGAAGCGGCTGACACGGACCACAACAATTCATACATATACATCAATCACAAACGTGGGAATGGCCTCCACGTCTCGTGCTCTCAGGCACTCTTTGGTGTACTCCGCCTTCCACCACCATCCACTCTTGATGGCTTTGCCCTTCGAGGCTAAAGTCGGTGGCCCGAATACCAGGGCTCTCCCGTGCTTTAATTGTGAACATCACGTAGTCCAAAGACTCTTTCCCATTGCTTCCCGACATGTTGTACGAGACTCACTAATCAGGTGCTGCAATGGTGCGGTTTCAAGTTCGCCAAATGCCCGTTGTTCACAGCTCTCGTTGTACAACACGAAAAGCGGGTATGGCGTCCCCTCAGCCCAGGTATTCTCAATTAGCCGGCTCTACGTGTAAGACCCCCCCTCCAAAATCGGCGGTCCGACCGGGGGATCTTATCGCACACCACCCTTTTTCATGACGCCGAAGCGATCCCGAAGGGTGGAGGTACTAGCTTCCCCAACCCCCTTCCTTGAACACTCCGTTGTCACGCCTAGGGGTGCTGTTAAGCGAAAGTCACTACACACCAACAGAGTAAGGAAGCAGTATTTTAGCGGAAGACATCATTAAAGAGTGCGCCTTGTATCCCTTAGCGGAAGACATCATTAAAGAGTGCGCTTTGTATCCCTTAGCGGAAGACATCATTAAATAGTGCGCTTTGTATCCCTTAGCGGAAGACATCATTAAAGAGTGCGCTTTGTATCCCTTAGCGGAAGACATCATGAAAGAGTGCTCTTTATAGATCTTAGCGGAAGACATCATCAAAGAGTGCTCTTTATAGCACTTAGCGGAAGACATCATCAAAGAGTGCTCTTTATAGCACTTAGCGGAAGACATCATCAAAGAGTGCTATTTATACCACTTAGCGGAAGACGTAGTATTGTAGCGAAAGATTAACTATCACAGAAACCTTAAACTCAAGACCTGTAGGAATAATTTCCATACCTCCGCCGCATTAAATCATGTGCATCAAGGATTCATTGCCAATATATATATGTCGTGAGGTGGGGCACAACAAAAGGGATGCGGCTTAACAACTTGTACCTGACGTAGCCCACTCTGTGGCTTCATCCACACACAGATGTTGTCACTCATCCGCACCTGTCACCTGTGCCAAAGACAAGTTATTAGAACCACGAACAGAATCCAACCCTTACTAACAAACAGACATAATATAACAGTTATAAGGGAGGGGACATCTGGACTCTTATTGGGCCGAGGCAGTCTTCCCACGACCACCGCCTACGTACTCCCTATCATCCTGCATACGGTCTCAGACCCACGTAGTTCTATAAGTTTCGCACGGGTTGCCCTCCCAGACCGTCCGTCGTGCGGGTTGCCTTAGAGTAAAACTCAGCGGCCATCCGACATTCTCCCAAGGCACATTATATTCCTGTAGGAATATTTCTCGAGGGCACAACATATTCCCGTAGGAATATTTCTCGAAGGCACAATATATTCTTGTAGGAATATTTCTTGAAGGCACAATATATTCCCGTAGAAATATTTCTCGGAGGCACAATATATTCCCGTAGGAATATTTCTGGAAGGCACAATATATTCCCGTAGGAATATTTCTCGAAGGCACGATATATTCCCGTAGGAATGTTTCTCGAAGGCACAATATATTCCCGTAGGAATATTTCTCGAAGGCAACATTTCATTCCCGTAGGAATACTTCCCGAAGGCACAATATATTCCCGTAGGAATATTTTCTCATAGGCTCAATATATTCCCGTAGGAATATTCATTACTGTCAATACAAGAATAGACTTCAAAACATTGATTCGACCGCGCTGCTGTACAAGCGGCGGCCAGTTCGGCACTATTTAGAGTTGACTCTGAAAGTGTGCCACGTCTTCACGTCAACTCTAAATTTATAGGCAATACAGAAGGAAAAGCCAAAACATCGATCTGTCCGACTTGCTCTACAAGCGGCGGCCAGTTCGGCACTATTTAGAGTTGACTCTGAAAGTATGTCACGTCTTCACGTCAACTCTAAATTTATAGGCAATACAGAAGGAAAAGCCAAAACATCGATCTGTCCGCTCTGCTCTACAAGCGGCGGCCAGTTCGGCACTATTTAGAGTTGACTCTGAAGGTATGCCACATCTTCACGTCAACTCTAAATTTATAGGCAATACAGAAGGAAAAGCCAAAACATTGACCTGTCCGCTCTGCTCTACAAGCGGCGGCCAGTTCGGCACTATTTAGAGTTGACTCTCAAAGTATGTCACGTCTTCACGTCAACTCTAAATTTATAGGCAATACAGAAGGAAAAGCTAAAACATCGATCTGTCTGCTCTGCTCTACAAGCGGCGGCAAGTTCGACACTATTTAGAGTTGACTCTGAAGGTATGCCACGTTTTCACGTCAACTCTAAATTTATAGACAATACAGAAGGGAAAGCCAAAACATCGATCTGTCCGCTCTGCTCTACAAGCGGCGGCCAGATTGGCACTAAAATATAATGAAGGTGCAACATAAGCAGTAATAAAGGCCGGAAGCAGGGGACCATAATATCAAGCAGTAAAATAGGCCGAAAGCAGAGGCCATAATATCAAGCAGTAAAATAGGCCGAAAGCAGAGGCCATAATATCAGGACCAGTGCGAGACTGGATTACTGGAAATAAATGCAGAAAGTAAACGCAGGACCAGTGCGAGACTGGAGAGCATAATAAATAAAAAGGTTAGTAGTCCAATCACTCCATAACAGGAGGCTTCAAAGTCGACTCCGTTTTTAGGAGGAAAGTTCTGTTCCATCTCCGTTTATAGGAGGAAATTCTGTTCCATCTCCGTTCATAGGAGAAAATTCTGTTCCATCTCCGTTCATAGGAGGAAATTCTGTTCTTTCTCCTTCATATAGTTTACTTATATTTTATGAGGTTCCTTATTTTTCGTGGAATTCCTTATTTCCGTATGCCTTGGGTTCATATTTTAAATATCCGGACGTTATCGAATTGGCGGCGTCGCCTCGTGATTGTGACCTTAACTGCGCGTCCACATTTTTACTTTTAAAAGTACCCAAACTTTTTAGAGGGTGCGATCCAGCCGCCCGAGCTTCCCGTAATTTTTGGAGACGTGTTGGAGGAGAGCGTAATTCATTATTAATTGATAACATAGATTTTTAGCATCTAAAAATAGTAAACCCATTTTAAAAATTCCAAAATAATTACAGTAGGTGTAGGTCAGTGGCAGAAAGCTTCCCAAATTTTCTCATAATTTTCCCTCACTGGTACGGCTCTCTGGAAATTCAAAAACCCCAAATATTACAGTATTTTAATTATTAAAAATACTAAAACATGACAGAAAATCTGAAATTTTTACTGGGGATATTCCTCGCTGTTACGCACAACTTTTATGTTTACCACTTTTCTATTAGAGCCATATTTAACCCTACAGAAAATCATATATCAAAATTTAATTTATAATCATATAAAATTTATAAAATTTATAATTTTTTTTGTTAAAATTTCTCTTCCCCGCCGCCTGTACCAGACCACCCCCTTACGGGTCTCCTCCGCCGTCGGCCGGCCGCCGGCCGGCCATGGCTCCGCCCCCGGCCGACTCCTAGGGGGCGGGCGCTCCCTCTGGCGGTGGTCCGGCGGCCTTCCGCCGCCGGCCATTGCCGGAGCTGTATATCGTCCTGTTTCGGACGGAGGAGAGAGGGGAGGTGGCGGCGGCGCTCCGGCCGCCGGAGCTCGCATGTAAGGCGTCAGGATCGTAGGGGGGGAGGAGAGGGGAAGGTCCCGACTTTTTTGGACTCCTTCGGAAGCCCTCCGACGAACTTGCCATGGGAGGGTGGTGGAGGTGGCGGTGGAGCTTGGAGCTTCTTCTCCGGCGCCGGCGAGATCTTCAAACCAGCAGAGCTGGTTTCGTTTATGAGGGGGGGGGGGGGGGGGGGGGGGCGGCTCCTGGAGGTGGTGTGCCCCTTGAAGCAAAAGTTGGGGCTTGTTTTATAGCCCACCTGAGAGCTCACTCTCTCCCTCCCTTCTTCCTTCTCAGCCAAGGAAATTCCATGGTTGGTCCAACCATGGTTGGATTAGGAGGGGCAGCTGGCAACCATCTTGTGGCTTGCCTTGGGATTGTAGATGTCCAATCACAATGAGGCATGGGGATTGTGGTCTTGTTACATGGTTGAGTGGTTTAGTGGAGAGGGTTATGATTAGGTTTGGCATATACTTAGGTCTAACCCCATGGTTAGAAAATATCTCATCCCACTTCTATGTGTGCTTTGAGATTCGTGCTTATCATCATAGGAAGAGGATGAGTTTGGTGGCTTGAGGGCTTGGGATGGAGAGGGTTTAAATATTATAAAAAAAACCATTCTTTTGAGGGGGGGGGGGGGGGGGGGGGGTGGACCAAAGTCAACTACAAGTGGGTCCCCCATATGGTCAAGGTCAACATGGGTCCACGTCGTCAAGTGTCGGGTAAACATCGATGTGATGGGATTGAAATCAAGCGTTTACGTATCTCGAGATTCTTATAATTTTAAAAACGTTTATTTTTATTTACTTGACTAAACGGCCTCGGATTGGAACGAAACGAATTTTGTTGCACTTGTATCGGCCACACGAGTCTAACGCAACTGACGGAATTCAATTCGGAGTTCGTTTGCTTAACATTTGAAAATGGCGTTGTTGCGCCGCTCGATATTACTCAAAATAGTCGTTTTCTCCAAACGACCTCGGATTGGAACGAAACGAATTCGATTGCACTCGTATCGGCCATACGAGTCTAACGCAACTGACGGAATTCAATTCGGAGTTCGTTTGCTTAACATTTGAAAATGGCGTTGTTGCGACGCTCGATATTACTCAAAATAGTCATTTTTCTCCAAACGACCTCGGATTGGAACGAAACAAATTCGGTTGCACTCGTATCGGCCATACGAGTCTAACGCAACTGACGGAATTCAATTCGGAGTTCGTTTGCTTAACATTTGAAAATGGCGTTTTTGCAACGCTCGATATTACTCAAAATAGTCGTTTTCTCCAAACGACCTCGGATTGGAACGAAACGAATTCTGTTGCACTCGTATCGGCCATACGAGTCTAACACAACTGACGGAATTCAATTCGGAGTTCGTTTGCTTAACATTTGAAAATGGCGTTGTTGCGACGCTCGATATTACTCAAAATAGTCGTTTTCTCCAAACGACCTCGGATTGGAACGAAACAAATTCTGTTGCAATCGTATCGGCCATACGAGTCTAACGCAACTGACGGAAGTCGATTCGGAGCACGTATGCTCAATAAATATTTTTGACGTTGCGGCGAAGCACAATGCTACCCAAAACAGTTATTTCTCCAAATGACCACCATTAGGTGGTGAAGGTCGAGTCGTGGTTGTCCTATGACCCAGCCTAAGCTCTTCCAAGGGTTCAACCGAGCCGGCTAGACCCTTTTTTAAAATTGGGATGTTACACTACGGGCCGCTAAGTCATCCACCAGGACACCCTCACAGGTCGGGCACACAGGCCTCAGGTCCTCTCAACAGGTGGGCACAACAACATCACCAGAACTCAGTCTGGGAGCTATCGCCAGCGTTAACGCTAACGCCTGGCGATAGCGCACAGTAACCCCATTTTGGCTTCTAGCTGTGGGTGCTTCCCGGGGCACACCCCCAGGCATTGCTGCACATGCAGTAGCACTCCCACTGCCTTAGAACGCACAAAATCACCAGAACCCATTCTGGGAGCTACCGCCCCGCGATAACGCTAACACCAGCGGTAGTGAACAGAAACTCCATTTCTGCTTCTAACTTCGGGTGCTTCCCGGGGCACACCCCAGGAGTTGCTGCGCATGCAGTAGCACCCTCTAGTCCTCCGAAGCAGGATATCAACACAGAGTTTTCCCCGGCACGCATAATATCAAAAAGCATCACCAATCCGGACGAACCGTCTCGGATGGGCTTCACACAGCGCGCCTACGTCCATTTCACGCATGGACTCTATATGCATGCAAGATCTGACGAGGATAACACGAATCCACCCGTCGGAGGTCACGACCTCACCCTTTTGGGTAGGGACCTCAAAGATGCACGGAAATGGACTAACACATGTCCAAAAGAGGGTAGAAATGATCGTTAACCTTAGACGTCGCTTCGAGGCCATAGCTTGATTTTTGGCACGGATGGAAAGGAGCGTATAGCCCTCCTCTACGCGTAGCCACCAACGCCTTCGACTTCAGAGTAGTAGAGCTCCTCCAAAGATGAGGTCTAGGTTAGGGTTTACTATTGAGCTTCTTCTCCAAAGCTCTCTCTCTCTCACTTAGGAATAAAACCCTTAGTGAAATAATGAAATCAAGAGGGTTTCGGCCACCCTATGCCAGCTCCCGAGCCAAGTCCGTCCAAAACCGACCCAAAAGTCCATTGGCCATCAATGCCCACGATTTCAAATCACGGATCTGTATCGCGCGCTAGCGCCGGCGCTAGCTTCCGTCTCGACGCTAGCGGCTGTCGACGCTTAAGGCTTCCGTCTCGACGCTTGCAACCGTCGAGATGGCTAGTGCCAGGCGGTAGCACTACCGCCCGCGCTAGCTCCCGTCTCGACGCTAGCGGCTGTCGACGCTTAAGGCTTCCGTCTCGACGCTTGCAACCGTCGAGATGGCTAGCGCCAGGCGGTAGCACTACCACCCGCGCTAGCTCCCAGCAGCCCAAATCTGCTTCGAAGTTTTGGGGTGTTACAACTCTCCCCTCCTTATAAAAATTTCGTCACGAAATTTGTAAAAACAGACATATATATATATACAAAAAGGTCTTTACAAAAAGGAAAAAAAAGAGAGATAAACGTCACCGAAACAGCTCGGGGAACTCCTCCATCATGGTCTGCTCACGCTCCCATGAGAGTTCCTCGCGACCGCAGTTGTCCCAACGGACCTTTACCATACGGATCGCCCTGTTCCGCAACTGACGCACCTCAGCATCCTCGATGCTAATGGGCCTGACCGCCGTCTTAAGCCCACTATCCACGGGCACCTGATCCGCCGTGACCACAAGCGTAGGCTCTTGCACTGCCTTCCGCAACACGGAGATGTGGAATACATCGTGCAGCCCACTCAGTTCCGCCAATAGTGCAAGCCTATAAGCCGCCTCGCCGACGCGCTCGATGATCTCAAACGGTCAAGGTATCTCGGACTCAGCTTTTTCAAGCGTCGAATCCTGGATACACCCTTGAACGGCCTGATCTTCAAGTAAACCCAATCGCCAACGGCGAACTGGACGTCGCGGTGCTTCACATTATAGTACTTCGCCTGCCTATCCTGCGCAACCAAAAGTCTCTCCCGGATCATACGTACCGTCGAAGTCGCCTCTTCGACGTCTTTCCTCTTGAAGAGCTTTGTCTCGCCCGTTTCCGCCTAAGCTAAGGGAGTGCGACACTTCCTGCCATAGAGGGCCTCGAAAGGCGCCATCTGAATACTCGCCTGGTAGCTGTTGTTGTACGCAAACTCAACAAGAAAGAGGTGATCTTCCCACCCCTTGCCGAAATCCAGGACGCACATCCGGAGCATGTCCTCCATCGTCCTATTGGTACGCTCATTTTGGCCATCCGTCTGAGGATGAAAGGCCGTGCTAAACTGCAGCTTCGTACCCAATAGACGGTTGACTAGCATCCATTCGCTCGAAGTAAAGCGTCCATCTCGATCACTGACGATGCTACGGGGCACACCGTGCAGTCGTACTACTGTATCAACATACAGCTTTGCCAACTTCTCCACCGAGTCATCCCTCCGGTTGGGGATAAAGTGCGCCACCTTCGTCAGCCGGTCTACGACTACCCAGATGGCATCGTTCCCGCGCTGCGATCTCGGCAGCCCATGCACGAAATCCATGGAAACGTCATCAAATTTTCACTCCGGAACCGGTAATGACTTCAAAAAGCCACCGGGCTTCTGACATTCCGCCTTCACTAGCGCACAAGTGTGGCACTTGGCCACGTAGTGAGCGATGTCCCTCTTCATACCCGGCCACCAGAAAAGGACCTTCATGTCCTTGTACAACTTCGTGCTCCCCGGATGAACTGAATACCTGGTACGATGCGCCTCGTACATCAACTCATCGCGCAGCTCACCCACCTTGGGGACGCACAAACGGTCGCCTCTCCACAGCAACCCGTCACGCACCTGAAACTGGGCATCCGGCCCACCACCAGCCTCCTCCGCGTAGCGCTTTAAACTCGGATCGAGTTCTAAAGCCTGGCGGACTCTATCTGCGAGGTCGTACTGCACCTCAGTCCAACTCAAACAGGCACCGGCACTGCTCCTCTTCTCCACGCAAGAAATATCCAAGGCCTCCAGGTCACGTATCAGGTGCTCATCATGCATCTGAATCCAGTTGGCCTGCGCTGGAGCCCTGCGACTGAGTGCATCTACGACAACATTCCCCTTCCCCGGAGTGTAGTGGATCTCGAAGGTGTAGTCCCCAAAGAATTCCATCCACCTCTGCTGTCGCATATTCAACCCCTTCTGCGTCAGAAGGTACTTCAGGCTCTTATGGTCCGTGAAGATGTCGATCTTCACGCCATACACATAATGCCGCCAAAGCTTCAGGGCAAAAATCACGGCCGCCAACTCTAAGTCGTGGACCGGATAGTTCCGCTCGTTCACCTTCAGCTGGCGAGAGCCGTACGCTACTACCTTGCCATGCTGCTGCAGAACACAGCCAAGTCCGCTCCCAGAAGCGTCGGTGTAGATCTCGTAGCCCTCCGTGCCGCAAGGCAAACATAAGATCGGAGTCGTGGTAAGCCGCCACTTCAACTCCTCGAAAGCATGCGCACACGCGGGCGTCCAAATAAACTCATGCATCTTCCGTGTCAGCGTCGTAAGAGGCATCGCGATCCATGAGAAGTTCTCCACGAAGCGCCTGTAATAGCCGGCCAGCCCGAGAAAGCTACGGACCTCCGCTATAGTAGAAAGAACAGACCACTCCCTGATGGCCGCAACCTTCACTGAATCTACCGCCACACCCGCTCCACTAACCACATGGCCTAAGAACGCCACGGAAGGTAGCCAGAACTCGCACTTCGAGAACTTGGCATACAGCTGGTTCCTCCTCAGAACCTCCAAGACTACTCGCGGGTGATCACCGTGCTCCTCCTCGGACTGAGAGTAGACCAGTATGTCGTCAAGGAAGACGATCACAAACCGGTCGAGGTACTCTCGGAAAGTCCGGTGCATCAAGTCCATAAACACCGAAGGCGCATTAGACAGCCCAAACGGCATCACGGTGAACTCATATTGCCCGTACCTAGTACTGAAGGCAGTCTTCGGGATGTCGCACTCCCTGATCCGCACCTGATAATAACCGGACTTCAAGTCCAGCTTCAAGTATACTGTCGAACCAACGAGCTGGTCGAACAAGTCATCTATCCTCGGAAGAGGATTCTTGTTCTTCTCGGTCAGCTTGTTCAGCTCCCGATAATCGATGCAAAGCCGTAGGCTACCGTCCTTCTTTTTAACAAAGAGGACCGGTGCACTCCAAGGTGAGGAACTCGGACGCACGTAGCCCTGCTCAAGCACCTCCTGCAACTGCAGCTTCAACTCCGCCAACTCCTTCGGTGCCATACGATACGGCGAGCGGGCCACATGCTTAGCGCCTGGCACCAACTCAATCGTGAAATCTATCTCCCGCTGCGGTGGAGCACCGGGGAGATCACTCGGTAACACATCGGGGAACTCTGAAACTACCGGAACATCCACTAGGCTGGGCCTCGGCGTTGAAGCCTCCACTAGAGCAAAGAATAACTCTGCACCCTGTCGCACTGCCTTGGACACCTGGAGAGCAAACATCATCATCTTGCTCGATCCACGCATGCCCACAAAGACCGTCTCACGATCGGCACACTGCCCAAACCTCACCTCCTTGGTGGTTCAATCGATGCACGCACGCTGTTCCGACAGCCAGTCCATGCCGAAGATTACATCGAACTCAACCAGGGGGAGTAACGATGCTTTCAGGTCATACTCCTGGCTTCCAACTAGAACCTTCACGCAACAACTCCTCTCCACACGCATCGAATATCCATTCGGCAGTAGGATCTCCAGTCCATCTGCAGAAGCAATTGACACGCACCAATACGTTGGACGAAGTCCAACGATAAGAAGGAGTGCGAAGCTCCAGTATCGAAAAGCGCTCTCGCAGGAACGCCTAAAACATTTACAAAGCCTGTCACGACGTCCTTGGCTTTGATAGCCTCCTGCTGACCAAGACTGAAGACTCTGGGCTGCGGGGGAGCCATACGGGAGGCAGTGGACTCAACCGCCTTCCCCTTCTCAGAAAAAGATGGCCCAGTCTTCTTCTCTGACCTTGGAAGCCCACTTCGGCAATCCCGAGTGAAATGGCCAGGCTTGCCACAAGTAAAACAAATAAGAGGGCCACGTCCAGACGACGCGCCCGAAGCAGAGGGAGCTGGCCCAGATAATCGAGCCTTCTTCCAGTGATTCAACCTCCGCAACTTCGCCGCACTCGGCGCCTTGCCCTCCGACACTGCCTCGACCACAACCACCTTTCCCTTCTCCCTGAGCATGTCCTGCTCAAGCGCTCGGGCTGAACTAACGAGGGTCGTGAAACCCTGCGTCAACGGACCTGTCAGAAGATACCGCAACTCACTACGCAAGCCTCCGTAGAACCTGTTCACCCTTCTCCCCTCGTCATCGAAAGAAGTTCCAGCGTAACGCCCGAGGCGGGTGAACTCATACAGGTAGTCATCAACCAGTCTATCACCCTGCGTCAGAGCCAGGAACTAGTTCTCCATCGCGATCTGCTGCGACGGAGGCACATACCTTGCCAGGAAGATTCTCGAGAACTCTTCCATCGGCACATCAACCAGTCGCCTTCCTGCAAACTGGCGCCTCTCTACCTCATCCCACCACCGCCTGGCTTCCTTTTCCAACAAGAAAGTAGCGAAGGTCACTTTCTGCGCTTCATCCGACTGTGTCGCTGTCAGAATTCGCTCCATATGTGACAGCCAGTCCTCGGCCTCAGCTGGGGATTCAACCCCGGTAAATGGAGGAGGTCGAAATCCCAGGAAGTGCTTCAGCTGTTGCTCAGCAGCACGCCTCACGGGGACTTGCTCCACTCTTAGTGGCTCTGGGGCCAGTTCCTGCACCGGCGGTTGACCTTGCCTTCCAGGCTGGCCATTCAACGCAGCTAGAACGGCTTCTGTAACTAGACGAACCATCTCAGCAGACGGAGGTGTAGGAGCCTCAGCAGACCCGCTACTCTCAACCATGTCACGGGGACGCGACGGTCCCGCTGCACTTCGAGTGCCCTACACGAGTGCATCACACAGTTAGACGACAGCACAGTCGCAACTAACAACAAAAGGAACACTCAGGTTCCAAAATCATGCAATAATTGTTGGTTTGTTGTTACATTTTATTCCTAAGTGGACATTTTTGGGTTTATTTTACGTCTCGACGGTAGCTGATAACTTCTTAAAAAAAGTTATTAACTCCTTTATTTTAGTGAATATTTAGAAATTATATGAAAGATAATGATGAATTAACTAATAAACTTCATATCTGTAATTGTGGACAGTTGTATCGGCAAACGTGCAGTACATTTGTGCAAGAGTGCGAGAAATTCATGAAAGAACGGACAACTTTAGGCTGGAATTATATTGCTGGGAAGATTGCTGCAGTTTGGTTATAACCTGGTCATAACATAACGGTTTAAATTAAATACGCTGAACCAATCATACAGAATTTCGAATTAAGCAAAGTGGGGCCAGCAGTTTATGGCTCAAAAGACACCTTTTCAGAAAAAGGCTGCTGCGTGCAGTAATAAAAAAAGAGGAGATTTGGCAGTTTCGAGGAGAGACACGACTTAATTTTTAGAGAGAGAAAAAGGAAAAGAAAAGAGGAGCTTTTTGGAGAAGAAGAAATAGAAAGCAGATTTGAGCGGATTTGGCAACGAAAAGGACAAATTCCTGCGCTTAAACTTAAACTCCGAACAATGTCTTGTAAGATGTTTTCAATTTTGTTTGTCATCTCAAGGATCATGAACTAAACCTTCTTATCTTGTATGTCGTAAGTACTAGTTTTTGTTGTGATGTTTAATTTATAATTTTTCCGTATGATTTCTTGGTTTGCTATCTTTATCAATGTTATGATTTATCGCGAAAGATTTGAATAATGTTTATCTTCAATATTTCGTGGTGAGATTCGAGAGAGGAATCACGATTTATTTAAGATAAATACTTAAAGTTATGCGGCGAGATTCGAGAGATGAGTCGCATAGATATCTAATTTAAATCTTTTACTTCTATACTACACCGCGAGATTCGAGAGAGGAGCAGTGTGTTTACATCATAATTTTGATATAATAAAGAGAGAGGAAGAGATTCCATCACCTTATTAGCAATAGCGATTTAAGCAGTTTAATTTACCTTGCATTTCTTTAAGTTAGAGATAACTAGCGAAATCTAGGTTATGGGAATTCAAAGATCGAGAGATTATGATTCATAGTTTTTAATCGAGCAAGATAGTAAAACAAATATAATGCATCGGTATACTTAGCAAATATCACAACAGATCTAGGAAAGCGATATACAAGATTCCTTTCTCTCAAATTTGATAAAATATAACTTAAGTACTTTTAGTTTTAAAATTAGTTTCAAATTTTCTGCCATTTAGTTTCATCAAACCAATCGAATTATTTAACTTGGATTTAAAAAAAAGAGTTAGCTAATACTCATAAGCGTTAGAGTTTTCACTTCTCCGAGGGAACGATCTTATCTCACTATTATATTACTTGAGCCGGCACGTATACTTGCGTATATACGTTAAAAGGCGTATCAAGTTTTTGGCGCCGTTGCCGGGGAAGCGGCTATCTAACGGTTTATTTCTTACGATATTAGTGAGCTCTTAGTAATTAGAGACCAAGTCTTTATTTTATTTCACTTTGAACTTTTGTCCAGTGTATGTCCCGATTCCGTAACATTGAAATATTACCTTTGAATCTAGAAATCGAACGTACCTGTAGACGGAATAGGCAAACTGTTAGAGCAAGCACTATTATTCATCAAGAGATGGATAATAATCAGCAAGGCAATGAAAATGATCATGGGGGTCAGGTGGACCCTAATGGTCAAGTCGAACACAATGGTCATAATGTTCAAAACGCTGCACCGCGAATGACTTGTCGAGACTATAACGCACCGTTAAGAGGAGGTTTGCAATTTAGCATAGCGCGACCCACAATCGCCGCTAATAATTTTAAAATAGACTCTACCACAATGCAACTAGTACAACATAACAAGTTTGGGGGTCTTAGTCATGAAAACGCGAACGCTCATTTAAGAACATTCTTAGAAATCTGTGATATGTATAAGGTAAACGGGGCTTCGGATGAAGCTATTCAATTAAGGTTATTCCCATTCTCTTTGGAGGGTCGGGCTAAAGATTGGCTTAATTCTCTACCTCCTGAGTCTATCACTACGTGGGATCAATTGGAAGAGAAGTTTCTGAATAAATATTTTCCACCTTCTAAAACAGCTAAGTTGGTTAGAGACATTACCACTTTTGCCCAAAATCATGGCGAAACACTTTATGAAGCGTGGGAAAGGTTTAAAGAAATGCTTAGGAAGTGTCCACATCACGGGATGGCCCAACACCAACAAGTCACAATTTTTTATAACGGGTTACAAACCACTACGATGATCCTAGTTGACGGAGCCGCGGGAGGGTCTTTATTAAAGAAATATCCAGAGGATGCTTTTGAAATTTTAGAAGATCTTACTTCTAACAATTACCAAGAATTCGAAAGGCAAGGTAATAACCATCCAGCCGGTATTCATCAAGTAGATTAAATCACTTCATTAGCAACTCAAATGGCCACTCAATTTAATTTAATAAATAAGAGGTTATATTCTCTATCTACCCCTTCAACATATGTGCCAATGACAGTGGAACAATTAAACCAAGTAACTGAAGAAGTACATTATCTTGGAGGCCAACAAAGGCAAGGACCTCCAAATTTCGGCAATTATTATAATCCAGAATGCCGAAATCATCCCAATTTATCTTGGAAAAATTCACAAAATGTAATGCAACCACCAGGTTTCAATCAAAACATTAATTCTATACCAACCCATATGCATAATCAACAAACCAATAATAGGAAATTGACTGATGAGTATATTGCAGGGTTGTTTCAAAAGAATGACTCTAGGATGGGTGGTATTGAGTCTTCACTCCGATCTTTAGAGTCCACAATTGGCCAATTGGCCAATGCTTTAAATCAAAGACCAATAGGATCGCTACCATCTGACACCACACTTAATCCAACAAGAGAAGAACCGAATAATCATTGTAAAGCTATTGCATTAAGGAGTGGGGTAGAAATCTCAAGTGGAGATGGATTGCTAGAGAAGTTAAGGGAGGAAGAGGCAAGAGAAAATACGATTAGGAGAGAAGAGTCTATAGAAGTTAAGGAGCCGGAGGAAGTGGAAGTAGATCCACAAAATAATAGAAAGAAAGAAATTATTTACCCTCCTCCACCTTTTCCATCTAGATTAAATAAAACAAAACTTGACAAACAATTTCAAAAATTTATGGAAATTTTTAAGAAACTTACAATTAATATTCCATTTGCCGAGGCATTAGAGCAAATGCCTAGTTATGTCAAGTTTATGAAAGATATTTTATCAAAGAAAAGAAAATTTTTAGATAAAGAAATAGTTGCATTAACGAAAGAGTGTAGTGCAATTTTGCAAAAGAAATTCCCTCAAAAACTTAAGGATCCCGGTAGTTTCACCATACCGTGTTCCATAGGAGTGAAATTTGTCGGGAGAGCATTATGTGATTTAGGTGCAAGCATCAATTTAATGCCCTTATCTATTTATACAAAGTTGGGTCTAGGAGAGATAGCTCCAACAACTCTTACTCTCTAATTAGCTGATAGGACTTTAACATTCCCCAAGGGAATAGTTGAAGATGTATTGGTTAAGGTGGAGAAATTTATTTTTCCGGCCGACTTTGTAGTGTTGGACATGGAAGAGGATAAAGATGTACCCATAATCTTAGGGAGGCCATTTTTAGCAACTGGTAGAACTTTAATTGACGTACAAAAAGGGGAGTTAACAATGAGAGTTAATGAAGAGGAGGTAACATTCAATATCCTAAAAGCTATGAAATTTCCAAATGAAAAAGAAGATTGTTACTCTATTGAAGAAGTGGAGATTAAAAATCAATTAATTAAGGGTAATGAAGATGACCTAGAACAAAGACTTTCACAATTTTGGCAAACAAAGAGTGGGATGATGATTTAGAATTAGATGAATGTGTGAAGGTCTTAGAATCCCATTATAAATTGCCTATCTTTAGGAGTTTTGAATCTATAACTAGGTCAAGTGAACCAAAAATTATGAAACCCTCAATTATTGAACCTCCAACTTTAGATTTGAAACCTCTTCCAGAACATCTCAAATATGTTTTTCTTGGAGAAGAAAGCACTCTTCCCGTAATAATTAATGCATCATTAAAATTTGAAGATGAAGAAAAACTACTTCGTGTTTTGAAAGAATTTAAGAAGGTCATGGGATGGACTATAGCAGACATTAGTGGCATTAGCCCCTCAATCTGTATGCATAAGATAATATTAGAAGATGAGGCTAAAGGGTCAATTGAACATCAACGTAGGCTTAGTCCACCCATGAAGGAAGTAGTTATGAAAGAAATAATAAAATGGTTAGATGCAAGAATTATTTATCCTATTTCGGATAGCAAATGGGTAAGTCCGGTACAATGTGTACCGAAGAAGGGAGGAATTACGGTGGTGAAAAATGATAACAACGAGTTGATACCAACTAGAACGGTTACCGGTTGGAGAATATGTATGGATTATAGGAAACTAAATAAATCAACTCGGAAGGATCACTTTCCACTACCTTTTATTGATCAAGTACTTGACAAGTTGGTGGGTAATGATTATTATTGTTTCTTAGACGGGTATTCCGGCTATAATCAAATTATGGTTGCTCCGGACGATCAAGAAAAGACCACATTTACATGTCCTTATGGTACGTTTGCATTTCGCAAAATGCCATTTAGATTATGTAATGCACCCGCCACTTTTCAAAGGTGCATGATATCTATTTTTACTGATTTAATGGATGAAGGAATAGAAATGTTTATGGATGATTTTTCTGTATTTGGGAAGTCATTTAATTGTTGTTTGGAAGTTCTTAGGAAAGTATTAACAAGATGTGTTGAGACAAATTTAGTGCTAAACTGGGAGAAATGTCATTTCATGGTGAGAGAGAGCATTGTCTTAGGCCATAAAGTATCAAACAAAGGTTTGGAGGTAGATCGGGCTAAAATAGAAGTTATTGAAAAGCTTCCTCCTCCTAAGAATGTCAAGGGCATTCGTAGTTTTTTAGGCCATGCGGGTTTCTACAGGAGGTTTATTAAAGATTTCTCTAAAGTATCAAAACCTTTATGTAACTTGTTAGAAAAAGATACCCCCTTTATATTTGATGACCACTGTTTGCACGCTTTTGACACATTAAAACACAAGTTAGTTTCTTCACCTATTGTCACAACACCGGATTGGTCGTCATCTTTTGTTCTTATGTGTGATGCTAGTGATTATGCCGTAGGAGTTGTTCTAGGACAAATCCGGGATAAAAATTTTCATACTATATATTATGCTAGCAAAACACTTATTGATGCACAAATAAACTACACCACAACCGAGAAGGAACTCTTAGCCGTAATGTTTGCATTTGATAAGTTCCGTTCTTATTTAATAAATTCTAAAGTGATAGTTTATATGGATCATTCGGCAATCCGGTATCTTTTGGAGAAGAAGGACGCTAAACCTAGACTGATTAGATGGGTGCTCTTACTTCAGGAATTTGACATTGAAATCAAGGACCGAAAAGGGGCGGAGAATCAAATAGCCGATCATTTATCTAAATTAGAACAAAGTGATGAGAAGAATCAACAAGTAGGGATAAGAGAACATTTCCCAGACGAACAGATATTAGTTGTCACTGTGGGGAGTATACCATGGTATGCTGACTATGTGAATTACATTGTTAGTAATATATTACATCCAGATATGGATTATCAACAAAGGAAAAGGTTCCTTCAGCAGGTGAAATATTACCTGTGGGATGATCCATACCTATATAAAGTCTGTTCGGATCAAATTATTCGGAGGTGTGTTGCTGAAGTAGAGGTTCTTAGTATCATAGAAAAGTGTCATTCATCACCTTATGGAGGACATTTTAAGGGAGACCGGACTGCGGCAAAAGTTCTGGAGTCAGGTTTTTATTGGCCCACTTTATTTAAGGATGTCCACTTATTTGTGAAGAGTTGTGATGAATGTCAAAGAACGGGAAACCTGAGTCGCAAAGCGAGCATGCCAATGAATACCATTTTAGAGGTTGAAATTTTTGATGTTTGGGGGATTGATTTTATGAGACCATTTGTTAATTCGGATGGCAACCTATATATTCTATTAGCAGTCGACTATGTGACAAAGTGGGTCGAAGCTATCGCTACGAATAAGAACGATGCTAAGGTTGTATTAAAATTCTTACAAACTAATATTTTTTCAAGATTTGGTACACCAAGAGCGATTATTAGTGATGGCGGAAGCCACTTTTGTAATTCACAATTTACAACATTACTAAGAAAATACAGAGTGACACATAAGATCGCTTTAGCATATCATCCCCAAACTAATGGTTTGGCTGAGGTTTCTAACAGGGAAATTAAATCCATTTTAGAGAAAACGGTAAGTGCCACTAGGAAAGATTGGTCACAAAAATTGAATGATGCGTTGTGGGCTTACAGAACAGCATTTAAGACGCCCATAGGACTGACCCCGTACAAGATGATCTATGGAAAAGCTTGTCATCTTCCTGTCGAGTTAGAACATAAAGCCTATTGAGCTACTAGAAAATTAAATTTCGATTATAAGGAAGCCGGAAAGAATAGGTTGTTTCACCTCAATGAACTCGATGAGATGCGATTTCATGCATATGACAATGCAAAATTATATAAGGAAAGAACAAAAAAATGGCATGACGCTCGCATAGAGAAGAGGGAATTTATTCCGAATCAATTAGTACTACTTTATAATTCTCGTCTTAAACTATTTCCGGGTAAATTGAAATCTAAGTGGTCCGGTCCGTTTCGAGTTAAAGAAGTCCATCCTTTTGGGGTAGTTTCCATTTGCAATGACAAAGACGGTTCCATTTTTAAAGTAAATGGGTAAAGACTTAAAGCGTTACCATAACAATGAGTCACGGGAGGTGATGGTAATAAATTTATCTGTCTAAAGAATGGCTGGGTCTAGCCGAGACGTTAAATCAAGCGCTAATTGGGAGGCAACCCAACTAAAATAAATTAATTAAGTAGTAATTATAAAGGTTAAATGTTGAAAAGCGTTAGGAAAGTCTGTAACATTTTCTGCATTAAGTGTTCATGACAAGGTTATAACCCAGGTTCTAACTTTTTATTCTTGTCCTTTTGACAAAGAAAACAATCAAAACTAATAATAATAATAATAAAAAGAACTGAAACCGCCGGTCTACGAATTAGTCGAACGGCAGGCGAGCGCAAATCGAATGAAATCGCCGGTCTACGAATTAGTCGAACGGCAGGCGAGTGCAAACCGAATGAACCGCCGGTTCAAAAGTAAAGTTTCACTCAATTTCAAAAAAATAGAACCGGTCTGGACTTCATTATCCTATCCCCTCCTCTGGTTCGACGGCGCAGTTAGAAACCCTATCCCCCTTTTCGACGGAGCGCTGCTCGGGATTGCTCGAACGACGAGGCGGAGAGCAGCTTTCGAGTTCTCTTCCCGACCAGGCGGCGTCAGCGTTCATGTTCTCTTAACAAGAGGCGGCGACTGCTTCTAGCAAAGCAACGACATCGAAGGATCGAGTTCACCTTTGATTCGGTAACATTTCGCAACAACTCTTCTTCCTTACGAAAAGATGATAAAATCTTACAATATTCTAGGGTTCTTAATAGTATCAAATTTTTTTTATTAATACCAGAAAATGTCATCTAAGCGTAAAGTAAAGAGCAAACCCGCACCAAGTACACGTAAGGATTTTCGGTTTATTAATGATGAAGCACAACTACGATACGAAGGTTTGCAAGATAAGCCTTTCATTTTCGAACGAGGGTTTGAGATCGAAAAACGGGCGTGGAGTATGGAATATGTCACGCGAATGAAAGATTTTGGTTGGGAATCATTTTGCCACCCCCGAAAGGAAGCGGTGTTGCCTTGGGTATATGAGTTTTATGCCAATGCGCTTACCGTTGAGGAACGAAAAATTTATGTGCGAGGACATTCAGTCGATTTTTTTGGTAAGGCGATTAATAGCTATTTTGGCATGACGGTTCCGAATGAAGAAGAGTATCCGCGTGTACAAGCCACAACTCCGCCATCCGTCATTGCGGAGGAAATTTGTAATAATGTCGACACAGCCTGGATTTCAACGGAAGGTTCCAATTTGAAAGCGAATAGTTTAAAACGGGAAGCCAAGGTGTGGCTTTTGTTCATTAACACAAGCATAATCCCTACCAAAAACACTACAAGAGTCGCTATGGATCGTGCCATATTAATTTACTGTATCTTAAAGGGGATTCGTTTTGATGTTGGGAATATCATTTCAAATCAACTTCAGAAGAGGCTACTTGCTATGGATAGGTTACAATTATGGTTCCCTACTCTTATTACTGAACTTTGCCGTGTTAGCGGGATGTGGGGAGACAAAGAAACCTTAATTACCAGAGTCGGACATCATATTACTAAGGTAGTAATAACCAGCAATATTAGGGACAGTTCGGACATTCTAGAGAGCACACCGCCTCCTGCTGGTACTACAGATCCCCCCTCAAGCCCGCTGCGAGTACTCCTTCCTCTTCCACCGCACCAGCACAGGTTGACTTAACGGAGATCATTGAAAATATGGTAAGCGCAA
This sequence comes from Dactylorhiza incarnata, assembly GCA_033032865.1. Taxonomy (NCBI): domain Eukaryota; kingdom Viridiplantae; phylum Streptophyta; class Magnoliopsida; order Asparagales; family Orchidaceae; genus Dactylorhiza; species Dactylorhiza incarnata. The sequence continues at coordinate 22,943,253 of JAWHQI010000011.1, read as the reverse complement.
CAGAAGAAAGAGAATACATGAAGTGTTTCCAGCGATTCAGTCATCTACTTATTAATGAAAAATGTGATGATCTCCTGCGGAATCAAGCTAGACTCATGGAGGATGCTGGTTTGGATACCGTGAAGACTGTCTACAAATACAAATCGAGATTTGATCAGCAAGGTTATTTACTCTTTACGGATGGCGAACGGGTCGATATTAGTGAAGTTCCCGGCATGGATGATGAGATGCCCGATGCTTAGTTCTTCTTAATTATTGCTTTAATCAGACAATGGTGGCTTGTTATTTTGTTATTTTGAAGACTCTTATGCTACTTCTCATGCTGCTATGATGTTATTTATTTTAGGACGAGTTTATGCTACTCTTATGCTGCTACTCTTATGTAGCTATTATTATCCTGCTTTTAATTCTGCTCCTCTTATTTGATGATATGCTGATATTCCTTTCCTGCTACTTTTATTTGATGATCTGCTGCTATTACTTTTAATTATAACAAATTTAATAACTTGGCTTTATGAGATGATATGTTGTTATGATATTATTCACCTTAGACGGAACTTATGCTATTTTTATGCTTTAATTGCCCATAATTAAATTAGACTGTCCCAATCATAAGAATAACTTATATGGTTAATTGATTCCTGTGAATGTCTGATAAGTTTTTTGCTTTTCTTTGCATGAGCTTTATCTTCATTTGTACTGTTTTACCTATATCGACAATTGATTTGGACTGTTCTGCTTATATTTGCATAAGCCTTATCTTCATTTTATGCCAAGTAATTGATTTATGAAGTGTGATATAAGAATGTCCTGCTCTCTAATGTTAGCATTATCACACTTCTTGCTTTACTATTCTTGTGCTCCACTAAATGCAGTTCTTATTGTGCTATAAAAGATTACTTTACCAAATACTGCCACATGTGCAATGGAGCATCCTTCCGGACAAGAGTTACAGGGGAGTGTCCTCTTTTCAATTAATATTTTCTTTGGATTCTTATTTATTTATTTCACTACGTTCTCAATGAGGTCTCTGCTAGGGTCTAGCAGCTAATTAAGTGTGGGGGTGACGTCAGTTATCCTCCGTTTATTTTCACTTATAAAATTTCTATTCAGGGCACCTTTCGTTCATTTCTTCATTTTTTGTTACCAACAGACGGCTTACTAAAGTTACTTCGTCTTAAACTAATTGGCAGATTAATTAATATAGTGGTTTCAAGTAATGAATTTAAAGTTAGTAAGATGCAGTTATAGCTCTCTTAAGTATTTCAATTATGCACTAGATTCTTTAAAGAATTTGCTCTCTACAAAATAATTTATTAACCTGTTAACATAATTGTGGAAGGATGAGCAAGAACTAAGTCAATGTTGTAAGCTACAACATAGAGTGTATGTAGTTACTTGATAACAATGAATAGGGTCACCTTTGGATCAGTTCACACCGCAAAGCCTACATTTGTTTTGATTATCCATCATTCTTTGAGCTTGAATTTTATCATTTTGATACTATTTGATCATACCCTATAATTTTACTAGTTATTTCTTAGTAACTTTCCAACTTTGGGGGTTTATAAGAAGAAGGAAAAGAAAATAAATGTCCAATGTCATAGTGATATGTGGCTTACATGTATGTACACCTACTTGGAATGATCCCAACTATGATCATAAAGTAAAAGAAAATCATAAAAAAAATATAATGACATAGTGATATGCGACCTAAGTGTGTGTACACCTACTTGGAATGATCCCAACTATAGACTAAAAAATTGATGATGGTTAAGAAATAGACCTCAAAGTATGGAGAGTCATTAAGAATTTTAACTAGGGAAATTCCGCTCTCTATCAAAATTCATTCATAAAGTCTTCACCAAGCCAAAGTCATTCATATTGTAAGCCCTTATGATTTCTTATCAAATTGAACAACTAAACTCTTGTGGAGGTATAAAACAAAGACTATGCAATTTCTTACCCTTTCTAATTATGAGCATGTTTAATGAGTTAAGTTGTTTGAGAGTGAACAATTTTAAGGAAGCACACACACAACACTAGAAATATTGAGAGAGCTGCACTTGTTACCTATCTAACAGAATTGTGAATGTTTGAAATATCTTTTAAGAGATCTGCTTTTGTTAATTTGAAATGCTTAAGTAAGCCTAAAGCTGGTGTACGTAAAGAAGATGATTCTTGCCTTGTTTCAATAGAAGTTTTCATATTTATTTGTTGGAATAGATTTAATTCTTGCTAGGGACTAGCAAAGACTTAAGTGTGGGGGTGTGATAACTTCTTAAAAAGAAGTTATTAACTCCTTTATTTTAGTGAATATTTAGAAATTATATGAAAGATAACGATGAATTAACTAATAAACTTCATATCTGTAATTGTGGACAGTTGTATCGGCAAACGTGCAGTACATTTGTGCAGGAGTGCGAGAAATTCATGAAAGAACGGACAACTTTAGGATGGAATTATATTGCTGGGAAGATTGCTGCAGTTTGGTTATAACCTGGTCATAACATAGCGGTTTAAATTAAATACGCTGAACCAATCGTACAGAATTTCGAATTAAGCAAAGTGGGGCCAGCAGTTTATGGCTGAAAAGACACACCTTTTCAGAAAAGGCTGCTGCGTGCAGTAATAAAAAAAGAGGAGATTTGGCAGTTTCGAGGAGAGACACGACTTAATTTTTAGAGAGAGAAAAAGGAAAAGAAAAGAGGAGCTTTTTGGAGAAGAAGAAATAGAAAGCAGATTTGAGCGGATTTGGCAACGAAAAGGACAAATTCCTGCGCTTAAATTTAAACTCCGAACAATGTCTTGTAAGATCTTTTCAATTTTGTTTGTCATCTCAAGGATCATGAACTAAACCTTCTTATCTTGTATGTCGTAAGTACTAGTTTTTATTGTGATGTTTAATTTATAATTTTTCCGTATGATTTCTTGGTTTGCTATCTTTATCAATGTTATGATTTATCGCGAAAGATTTGAATAATGTTTATCTTCAATATTTCGTGGTGAGATTCGAGAGAGGAATCACGATTTATTTAAGATAAATACTTAAAGTTATGCGGCGAGATTCGAGAGATGAGTGTCACATAGATATCTAATTTAAATCTTTTACTTCTATCCTACACCGCGAGATTCGAGAGAGGAGCGGTGTGTTTACATCATAATTTTGATATAATAAAGAGAGAGGAAGAGATTCCATCACCTTATTAGCAATAGCGATTTGAGCAGTTTAATTTACCTTGCATTTCTCTAAGTTAGAGATAACTAGCGAAATCTAGGTTATGGGAATTCACAGATCGAGAGATTATGATTCCTAGTTTTTAATCGAGCAAGATAGTAAAACAAATATAATGCATCGGTATACTTAGCAAATATCACAACAGATCTAGGAAAGTGATATGCAAGATTCCTTTCTCTCAAATTTGATAAAATATAACTTAAGTACTTTTAGTTTTAAAATTAGTTTCAAATTTTCTGCCATTTAGTTTCATCAAACCAATCGAATTATTTAACTTGGATTTAAGGAAAAGAGTTAGCTAATACTCATAAGCGTTAGAGTTTTCACTTCTGCGAGGGAACGATCTTATCTCACTATTATATTACTTGAGCCGGCACGTATACTTGCGTATATACATTAAAAGGCGTATCAGTAGCGCACACACGTGCTCACCACCCCTTAAAAGAATTCGTCAATGAATTCCTTGGAAGGACACGGAACCCTAGAAGCTAATACCAATTTGTAACATCCCCATCCGTTCGGGAGCATATAACAGAAGGTCTGGCCGGGGCCCCACGCCATATACTACAAAACAAACGGGAATGTCACTTAATCGAAATATCGAACGACTCTAAACAACGAACCTAACTCAGAGCATTCTATGCGGAAGCAAAAGAGAGAGACAAGATATATACACCACAAAACCCGAACCCGGGTATGTCCACTTCTATTACTTGGAATGAAATGTTTTATACAACAAAATTTAGGCACGACGGCCTTACAAATTACCAACATCGGCGCGCAGGCCAGCCATACATGAAAACAAGAGGACATCAAAAAGGCCTTCAAGGGCCGCAGCAGCGCAGGGCTTCATCCCTCTATGTTCCCGCTCGGTCCAGCACCTGTACAACAAGCCCACCAAAAACGGTGGCAAAACAGGGCAACGGTCAGCAACGGCTGACCAAATTATAACGACCCCACCCCTTCGAGGGGGTGGCAGTTTCCCGTCCCTGCAAGAGCATCACAGCATATATATATATAACAGAATGAAGCGGCTGACACGGACCACAACAATTCATACATATACATCAATCACAAACGTGGGAATGGCCTCCACGTCTCGTGCTCTCAGGCACTCTTTGGTGTACTCCGCCTTCCACCACCATCCACTTTTGATGGCTTTGCCCTTCGAGGCTAAAGTCGGTGGCCCGAATACCAGGGCTCTCCCGTGCTTTAATTGTGAATATCCCGTAGTCCGAAGACTCTTTCCCATTACTTCCCGACATGCTGTAAGAGACTCACTAATCAGGTGCTGCAATGGTGTGGTTTCAAGTTCGCCAAATGCCCGTTGTTCACAGCTCTCGTTGTACAACACGAAAAGCGGGTATGGCATCCCCTCAGCCTAGGTATTCTCAATTAGCCGACTCTACGGGCCGCTAAGTCATCCACCAGGACACCCTCACAGGTCGGGCACACAGGCCTCAGGTCCTCTCAATAGGTGGGCACAACAACATCACCAGAACTCAGTCTGGGAGTATCGCCAGCGTTAACGCTAACGCTTGGCGATAGCGCACAGAAACCCCATTTTGGCTTCTAGCTGTGGGTGCTTCCCGGGGCACACCCCCAGGCATTGCTGCACATGCAGTAGCACTCCCACTGCCTCAGAACGCACAAAATAACCAGAACCCATTCTGGGAGCTACCGCCCGGCGATAACACTAACGCCAGCGGTAGTGAACAGAAACTCCATTTCTGCTTCTAACTTCGGGTGCTTCCCGGGGCACACCCCCAGGCGTTGCTGCGCATGCAGTAGCACCCTATAGTCCTACGAAGCAGGATATCAACACGGAGTTTTCCCCGGCACGCATAATACAAAAAGCATCACCAATCCGGACGAACCGTCTCGGATGGGCTTCACACAGCGCGCCTACGTCCATTTCACGCATGGACTCTACATGCATGCAAGATCTGACGGGGATAACACGAATCCACCCGTCGGAGGTCACGACCTCACCCTTTTGGGTAGGGACCTCAAAGATGCACGGAAATGGACTAACACATGTCCAAAAGAGGGTAGAAAGGATCGTTACCCTTAGACGTCGCTTCGAGGCCATAGCTTGATTTTTGGCACGGATGGAAAGGAGTGTATAGCCCTCCTCTACGCGTAGCCACCAACGCCTTCGACTTCGGAGTAGTAGAGCTCCTCCAAAGATGAGGTCTAGGCTAGGGTTTACTATTGAGCTTCTTCTCCAAAGCTCTCTCTCTCTCTCACTTAGGAATAAAACCCTTAGTGGAATAATGAAATCAAGAGGGTTTCGGCCACCCTATGCCAGCTCCCGAGCCAAGTCTGTCCAAAACCAACCCAAAAGTCCATTGACCATCAATGCCCACGATTTCAAATCACTGATCTGTATCGCGCGCTAGCGCCGACGCTAGCGCTAGCGCCTGCGCTAGCTTCCGTCTCGACGCTAGCGGTTGTCGACGCTTCCGTCTCGACGCTTGCAACCGTCGAGATGGCTAGCGCCAGGCGGTAGCACTACCGCCCGCGCTAGCTCCCGTCTCGATGCTAGCGGCTGTCGACTCTTAAGGCTTCCGTCTCGACGCTTGCAACCATCGAGATGGCTAGCGCCAGGCGGTAGCACTACCGCCCGCGCTAGCTCCCAGCAGCCCAAATCTGCTTCGAAGTTTTGGGGTGTTACATGCTCACTTTTTTTCTATTTGGAATCTCACATTTTTTCTGTTTTTCTATTCTTGTTTGTTCTTGCATCATCTTTGAAAATCCTTATTGTAGTCATTGTTTTAGGATATTTATAGGTAAGCAATTAGGCTCTGATTCCTTCCAAAAGATGCTCAGATTCCTTATAAAAAATGATTCACTTATCTATGCAAAATTATTAGTACATTCTATTCATTATTAGTTAAAGTGTCATGCATACAAAATGACTACTTCTATAATTAAAATTTGAAGTACAAAATATAATAAAATGTGTGGCATAACGTTAGTTGTATTGGATAAGCAAAGATATGCTAAGAAACATGTAGCCATAAATGTTGATTTTTATGGTGTAGAACAGGTTCAGGTTTGGTGAATATATGCATAGATTCATGATCATTAACATTAGTCAAACTATTTGTTGTCGGTTTTATGTATTCTCTTTTCATTCGTTTTCTTGAATTGTTCTAGGGATTGTTGTACCTATTCTTCCATGCACGTTGATACCTTAAGTGATACTCCCTATGAGTGTGTTTGTGTGCATCAAACATTCCAATAGTTTTGATTTTGCTATCCATATTGACAATTAGTGCAATTAATTACATGCAGCTATTACGAAGTTTTACTATTTAAACATTTTGAATCAGAACTTTTTCATGTATTCTCTCATTTAGTTTAGCTTGGTCTATTCACAGTGCTTTATTTCATCTTTGTGCTTGCCCCAGAACCTTACATCCCTTCTGATGTGGGCTATATTATGTGCTATAATCTTCTTATAACATTTAGGATTGTTTGATTCCCAAATTTTGAATGAAAGGAATTGAAATGGTTGAAAATTGGTTCGCTTTGTTTCATTTCCTTTGCATTCTGTCAATTAAAACAAAGCTTGGTGTTTAGTTCGCCACTCATGACAGCTAAGTTAATTCTGAAGGTCGTCATAATTGTTAGTATCATTTTTTTGTCTCTTGGATGCGTGACTGCACTCCCTTGATTCTTAAATCTTACGCTTAAGAATATCTTTCTGGTTATGCATGGCTAATTGGCTACATTATGCAAATAATACTTCTTCAAGCTCCAACAAAGAAATTTTTGAGACTTAAGTTGAGCAAAGCTATGCCAATACTTTAGACAAATTTCATATATCTACGAATATCTATATATATTAATTGTTACTGTTCATAAGCAATGTAATAATTATATTATGGGTAGTTGTAAATAATTATCTAAATGCAACCATACCCATAAATTCCTTTTGTAGACATAATCTGTAAGACCCCCTTTTTTAGCTTTTGTTTTTCGGGTCTTACGCACAGAACCACCGCCTTGTGGTGACACCAATTCACCGATTGGTCGCCACTACAAGACACTGATCCTGCATGCAATTCAAACATCCAGGCCAACCATGATTCACATAGTAATAGAAGGAATTAAAGACTAAGTCTAAAAAATCTCCGCATGACATATATATAATCAAAAAAGAGAGTCCACAAATGAGATGAATAAAGTACAAGTAAATAAAAGGGCTTAAGCCCGGTACATCAAGTCCTCACTACAAGTTTCTCGCGGAAGTAAAACTAAAATCACTCAACTCTCACTACGGTGGCTGCTGCTGTAAGTGCTGGCAAGTGGTGGATCACCTCGTCATGCTCGGCTCTCCTTGTGTGCTGGTCATACTGCTCATGGTGCTCCTATTTGTTATGCCACATCTGACCGTTAGTCAAAAAGACTAAGCGAATTCTTCAACCCCTGCCCCGGTCATTCTTAGGCACCGGGCGGAAGGATGAATAAAGAAAGGACATCAAAGCAATATGTAATCAAGCAGGTGACAGTGGCCCTAGCTAGCAGGTAGTATGTACAAGTATGTAAAGTAAAGTGCACGGACCTACTTTAACTGTTCTACTATAATCTACAAGTATGTAAATAAAGGCAGCAATAAGTAATGAGAGAAAACATCTAACTACCAGCATAAAAATAACTTAACTTATATAAATACCCATACAAATATATAAGTTAAGGGTCGTTCTAACATAATAAACTCATTGTATAAAAGAGCTCATACTAGTTTATACGATGAAGGTCTTGTTGTATGCAATGATGCGTATGCTAAGTGGTGCAATGATTTTGCTATGACTTCACACTCGTGCAACTCACGCACTCGACTTTGTATGTATAGACCTTTAAGTTCCCACTTTTTGGAGGTAGCTAACCTCTCGGGCACCCCCCCGTCGTGGTCAAACAGTGTATAAGGAGCGGGTGTCTTCTCACCTAGGTGGGTACAACACACTACCAGACCTAGGCCCTAGTGTACGTTATGGCACATGTCCTTGATACTCATGTGCTCATGCGTACTCCTGCTGGATCCGTCGGAACCAGACCTTATCAGACGCGTAGCAAAACAACCTAGCCCTCTGAACACCTACCACTTGCCGAGTCATCGTACTTCCGTCGGTGTGTCGACTGAGATAGTACCGAAGACTCACCATATTCTATGCACATGCACTTATATATCATCTCTAACATCCGAGCCTCCAGCTCGTCGGGCTAACCAGCCACTACTACATATTCTCCGAGTTTATTACTCGCAGGACCAACCCGTCCTTCATGAACACCGAGCTTACATCTCCAAGGACTGACTTGTCCTTTATCTTTATGAGTTACCATTCACCGCAAATGTGAGTGTGCAAATCCCCTATTTAATCTAATCTTTTTCTTGGTTTTAGTTACACTTAGCAGTTTAGGGTTAATCTTGGACTCCCCGAGGTCTTCCTTGTGAAGGGCTCGCAGCGGTACTACGAGATATGTTGGGCTGACATCCCAAACCTCCCTTTCTCAAGATATTTACTTTTATTGGTGGCACCCATTTTAAAAGACCCGCTTCCTCTCTAGTTGCTTTGAAATCTTAAGGTGGATTAAGATTCATTCACGGGAGTGTTGATGTTCTTGAATTCCAACACAACCCTTTCTTAGTGACCGAATACTTCTCTACCTGTCATCACTTATCAGTTCCAAATCAGATATTCACTACATTTCATCATTGCTAGTAAACATATCACTTCACAATTCCCTTAACAAGTGTTTTACTAAACACACCACAAATCTATACTTAAGTATTGACCCCAAGGTAAGATGCTCCACAATTCAATCCCTTATTTTACATAGTTGATCTAAGGGCATTGGGTCCTTGTATGTTGGTCTAATGGGGTCTAAATCATTAAAGACACTTTGGCTATTCGTAGACCAACTTATATTCTAAGTATTATATAAGACCCTTATGAAGCATCTATGTAATCCTTATGTACAAATGACCTATAATTAATTCCATAGGTTCTATATGACATATGATATAATTTCATTCTGATTTGACCATTTCTGATTTATAGGGCCTAATTATTAACAATTACATAATTGATACATGATTTCCAAATTGCACATGAAGTATAATTTTCTGATGTCTAAATAATCCACAAAAATTTCCAGAGATTCTCTAAGGTCTAAAATGTACGTTTACAGAGATTTACAAATTTTCATTTGGTCACAATGAATAATATTATATCAATTGGGGCTTTTTCAACATTTACAAAGGATCTATGTGATTTCATCATTTAAAAATTACAGACATCCAAAAGTGTTCTAACTAATTCTCATAAATTTCCAGACAGATTTATCTACATAAATTAAATTTGCTAAAAATAGAAATAAACCACAAATGCACTGAAACTAAATAATTTCATCATCAATAAATTTCTAAAAATTCTCCAGAAGTTATATATGTTCAAACATGTGCTCTAATAGAGATTAATAGTTTTCTAACATTAATTTCCATAAATTATAAATAATTCTCCAAAATAATAAATTTCACCATTGTGAAGAATTACTGAATATCATCAACCAATAATTATGATAAATTTTTTCGAGGTTTATATTGGTCTAAAAAGTACGATGACTAATTTTTAAATTTTACAAAAATCATTTTGTCACATAAATATCACTTATATCAAAAAGTAAAAAATCAAATAAATGATATTCAGAGGGAAATATGAACTTCAAAAATTCCAAGAAATTTACTAAGGTGTATTTTGGCCTAGATATCCATATTCCAGAGTTTGGGATTTTTCCTAAGTAATTTGGTCACAAAATTCCACCAATTTAAATATGTGGCCTATTAAAATTAAATATAAAACTTTTGGAAAATATCACCCCAGAATTTCAAAATTCTCAGATATGATACATTTCATCATATTACGTGTATGCCCCAAATTGAATGGGCATGCATCAAGGAAATATTGAAAATATTCATAAAAACATGAAATTGTACTACTTGCACACCATTCCCTAATATTTATCAAACTTGGATGTGAGATATCTCAGCATGCACAAGTCCAAATGGTCCAAAATGTTGTCCAGGGACTTTTCTTGATCTAATATACCATCCACAAAAGATTTGAGTGGATTTGGCTTCATTAAACCCTAGATCCACCACATTCATGGATATTTAAATTATTTCTAAAACTATTGGACTTTTATCTCCAAAAATTCGGATTTTTTGATAGCATGTGAATATCATTATATTACAGGCATGATAAAATTTTCAGCTCATTTGGATGATCCAAAGGATGGGGGCACACGGAATTGTGTCTAGTGTTCAATTTGTACACCTTGACCAAAATAGGTGCCCAGGGAGTTGTGGTGCACAAAATCACATGAAGTAAATTTCTATGTGAAGTTAAGACCTAGGGATAGAATATTCATGTTGATCATATTTCCTAATTCAGGCTCTAAGGTGCCTAAATTTAAGCTTGAACATACTGAATAAAGTGTGACAGAATTAAATGTTAATAATAACAAAGGCCCACAGATAGCCATTAGCCCAGATCCAACGACTGAGCTTCATCTTCAACCTCCAGCCAACGACATAGATTAACCCGTCCTGTAGCCTAAATTATGGGGATTTCCTGGCCACCTGTGCTCCTCCACGGTCGGCCACCACCATCACCACCTTCGTCGAGGTGGGGGCTACCGGAGGGTGGTGTTTTGCCGTCCTGAGGCGACTAGAATCGGGAAAGCAAGGGGACATTTCAGCATGGAATTCACGCACAAAATCCATGGATCAATTGAGCTCGGATTTCTTCCTAGAGGATCTACAGAGCTAGCACTGAGGGAGTGGAGGAGGAAACCTGCTTGGAATAGGGCTTTGCGCCAGAAATCCCTTCTTGGTGCCATGGCCGACCACCACCTTAATCTCCTATGTCAATTCCTTGATTCTCCACCAAATCCCCCAAATCAAAGGAGTGGCTCGACCCCTCTCATGTTGAAATTCCTCAGATACTATGTTAAAATTTCTGAGAAGTGGAAAACGGAAATTAGGTCGCAGAAACACTTCAACCATACCAAGCACGATAAACCAGAAACAATGAAGAAACAAGAACAATCTTGTATTAACTATCTTCTGTACATTGCGAGGTATACATGGTGAGACATGATTTACCAGTACACCCAATAAGGGGAAAGAAACAAACTACAAGAAGCTGGCGATTACAAAGTGAACATGCCAAACCGCCCGGCTAACAAAGCTGTCCGCGCAAAACCACCAAGTTGCCAACCCACAACTCAACACGCGGACTACCCGTTATTCCAATGCTTACTCTGTTCGCCCAAGCAAGGCCGTCTGACCGCTTCTAACCGCGAACAAGCTGCTGAAGAACTGAATAGAAAATAGTCCGGCAAAGGCAAACAGCCTACCTGCCGTGGACTGATCCTTTATTGAAAGCTGAAACGAGCTAGAGAAAATTACCTTGTCGCTAATTGCGACCTCCTGCTACTACCCGCCGCTGACTGCTACCAACTTATTCGTTGCGGTCTCCTTTGATCAAATCAGAACCACGAGCAAGTCGCACTATAGTTCTTGTCTATTTTCTTCGAGCCGGAGGATCCTATTTATAGTAGATGAGAGGTGTGCGGTCACCGCCTACATCGATAGGATAACCGCCCATAACAACAGCGGGAAGCACACAACCTACGCGCCTTACTGAGATAACCCTGCCGAATAGTTTGCCGACTCTATGATAAGCCACGCGTACAACTCGCAGAACCCCAACAACACCAAGAACAAATTGTCAGCCCGCGAGCATAGATCCGGTCATAGCTCCAACATCCAGTGATAACCGCAGATACTATCCGCCCGGTTACTACTAGAGAGCTGGCCTCAGATAGCCGAAAGATCAAGGCCACCTGTAAGAGGCTAACCGTGTAACATCCCCCAAACAACTAGACCACCCAAGTTGGTTTTGTCATGAATAGGCCATGACAAAACCATAGGAATAGCTCAAGACCATGTGAGCTTGGGTGAGAAGGAGAAAACCCAAGTGGTCTGCTGATGCGTGTCGGCAAGTGCACCGGTCGCTGTCAAGTAATAAATGTGGAGAGTGGACTCCCCGAATGTCGGTCTCTTGAGGAATGCAGGTTGGGTGAACGAAACGCGTAGCGTGACTCTTGTTACACAAGCAAAACACACATGAAAAAGGGGGGGTTCTTGGTTGGGTTTCCTAATCTTAACAACAACAAAAAATGCGGGTCGAAAACACCGCTTCGCAAGGTGAGATGGATGCAACGGCCGCGATGCCGTGCTTCGTGATGCGGAATGGAGTGTGTTATAGCGCGAAAGGGTGAGGGTCGTAAACACCTCTTCACAACCGTCGTTAGCTCTTGCTAACACGAAACAAACACCTTGCGTGCGTGTACGAGTGAGTGAGTGAGAACGGAGTGAATCACAAGCAAACCATGAAGAACAACAAGGAAACATTCATTTCAACAAACATCATCATAATATTCGAGTTTACACGGTTCAACGAGCACAATGGGGGAAAGAGGAAAGAAATAACCGATGGTGAAGACTAGCGGCCGTTCACGGCCGGAATGGTAGGTTGTCGGGCTACCTCCGGACTCGGGCGGACTATGCTTCCGGCGTAGAGAGCTGTCACGATATCCCTACGTAGCTCCGTCGTCTTCGACTTCAGGTTCCTTCTTCTTCTCACCGGGCGGAATGAGAGAATGGTTGCTTGGAGGCTTGCGGACGATGAAGAACACTCACGGACAATGGAGGAAGTCTTGGAATGGATGGAGGAGGCTTCCCCTTGCGTAGGAGATGAAGTGCAGGCGTCCCACGGTGGAGATCGGCGGCGTACGGAACAGGAATCCCGCTCCCGCAAGTGATAATGCCCTAAAAATCGCAACAGGCGTTTAAATAGGCGCTGGAATAAATACTGCGCACGGTCATTGGCGCACGACCAGTGGTCGTGCGCACTGGAATTCTGCGATCGTGCGCACTGCCTGGGTGGAACCTGCAAGGTACGAAATTATAAAATAAAATGCTCGCACGACCAGTGGCGCACGACCGGTGGTCGTGCGCACTAGAGTTGATGGTCGTGCGCACTACAGCAAACAGAACTCGGAAATTAAATGGTAAGTGCGCACGAGCAGTGGCGCACGACCGGTGGTCGTGCGCACTGGCGTTGGTGGTCGTGCGCACTGCACCAAACAGAACTCCTGAAAAAGGGTTAAGTGCACACGATCAGTGGCGCACGACCAGTGGTCGTGCGCAATAGAACCGGCGATCGTGCGCAGTGTTCCTGTGCAGAATTGCACCGGGAACACTCGCACGACTCCTATTTCAGGCACAACCACAAATCTAGCCACTGAAAGTGGCACTTGACAGCACATGAATACTACTAATGACAATAATCACGAAAATCACACCAAAGTGGGCCTAGATGTGCACCTAGCATGGATTATCAAATATAAGCTATAACAAGGCTAAAGTGCGGAGAATTGACTAAATAACGGCCCGAATGAGTCCATAAATGTGTATATGACCAGGACTCATCACACCCCCAGACTTAACTGTTTGCGCGTCCCGAGCAAACGAATCCGGCGGAGTGTGAAAATGATAGTTAACATAGAGAATTACACAAGGGAGTATGGTGCGAAGTAACATACGCCTGCGAGTAGAGAATTTAGTAGAAGGAGATTCTAACTATGCTAACTAATTTACAAGAGTATTAAAGTGTAAGTAAAGATTTAGTTATACTCAGTTGGAGAATTATGAAGAATTTGACGATCATGCCCGGTGTGAAAGTGACGAGACACTGAGGCGGGTGTTGCAAAAGATCGGGGCTTAGGAATAACTCCGCTGAAATCCATCAACGTCGTGAACCATACGCTTGCCCGGTCACACTCTCTCCACGACGCTAGCACTCTCGCAAGTCAAATCAGTAGGGCTTTTTGGATTAAAACGGGGCTTAGGTTACGGTATGATATTTCAAAGTTAAATACGGCGGCTACGCAACCCAAGTGAGCTAACGGAACGCTGCACCACGCAAGACCAACAACTATGCTCGTGTGACACACCCCCAGACTTATCATGAAAACCAGGTGTGCACACGACCTACTTCACAAATACCAACAGATTGTCTTTTTTAGCTCGGAAGGATTTTTTCCAAAATACTCTTTTTTTTTCTTTTAACATATTTTACTCCTTTTGTGTATCCTCCGGTTGGTTCAAAATCAGCAGATAGACTTTATTTTCTCTTCATAACACAAAGATTCCACACACCACACAAGTTGAGAATTATGAGCGTAGTTTAAAACAATTTGGTTGCGGGGGTAGGATAGGCTTCAGGCTTTGGTTGATGAAGAGGAGCTGAACAAAGGATTGGTAGGCACAAATTTGGCTTGCAACGGTGAACGAAATGGACATGGAATAACAAAGCTCAAACTAGCCAAATGGTGGCCTACATCATGTTTAACTCGACGAGTCGCTCTCGCCCATGCTTCGAGAGTCGCTTGGGGCAAGTTCTTAGCCCACGAGAAAGGTAAACCTTCCTCCCGACTCGAGCAACACACGACTAGTAATCGCACACACACAACCACGGGTTATCGTCAATTCCATACAAATTCACCACTTGAGTATATTAAATCTAAATTTACGCAGAAATACTAAACATAAATTAGATGCATAAAGAAAATCTAGTTCTACTCAAATTCTACCATAGCATGCAAAGTGACTAGAACACTACATGAGTCAACATCGCACTCCAAATAATAATTCCTACGTTAACAACCTATTTCATACTCCAACCAAGATAGTTTACAACGGAACAACAACAAAAAGATAAGCGCGCACTCAAGTGGGTGAAATGGTGTGTGAAACATGGAAAACAATGATAATGATAAGATAAATAAGAATCAACCTTCTAGTATGCGGTGCACTCGTGCACAGTGGATAACAACAACCGCTCCCCCAGACTTAAGCTAAACAATATATCTAGAAATTTGAAGCTAAAAGAGGGGAGGAAGCGTTACCCCATGCTCAGAAATGAGCATACCAGACGATTGGCGTTTATGAGCAGGAATAGTCCGCAGCATCCGCACCATCAAACACAAAACCTGCAAGCACAAACTCAAAACAACATAAGCAAATGCAAAAGCTGAACTAAAAGAAGTTAGATAAGGAGAAATACGAAATCAGGAAATCTGGGTTGTCTCCCAGTAGCGCTTTCATTTAACGTCCTTAAGCTGGACCAAATACCTGTATTAGCAGTGTTTAAAGAGTGCAAAACTTGAAAGAGAAATATTCAGAAGCAGTTCACCACATCAGAAGAAACACAATTCAACTAAAAGCGCTCTTATGATGCGCGTCTCCCGTAGCACGTAGGCGAGAGGTGAACGCTTTAGGGCCAGCACTGGTGTTACCCAATGCTCCCCTAACCTCCGCCATCTTGCCACGGAGAGCGGCAGCACGAGCATCGCGCAGAAGTTTTTCCTTCTTAAGTTTGGCGACAGTCGGAGACTGCCACCGTTGAGAGTTCTCAGATTTCTCCACTTTAGCGGGGGGGGGGGGGGGGGGGGGTGGCGTCACCTCCGGTATCGCGGTGACCACCGGATCGGCCCAGGAGATGGAGCGCTTAGATAGTTTATTACAAGATTCACCACAAGAAGATAAATAATCAGCATCCCTAACTAGATCCAAGTCAACGTTTCCCGAACTGCAGTCTTCCTCCTTCTCGGAGTCGAACTCTTTCCGGAAGTCAACCTCTTCTTCCTCATCTGATTGGAGCTCCTCCTTTCCTCCTTCACTTGTTTCTTGATCATGTATCTTTCCTGCACAGCTTAGAAATTCATCAGAAATAACGAGAGGGGGAGGAGTGGATGTGTCAGCTGTAGCTTCGAGGCGAGTGGGCTGCAGCGCCTTGTTTGGTAGGAGAACACACCCCGTAGCGAAGTCAAGGGTGGCGCCGCTCTCTTTCAAGAACGGCACGCCCAAGATAGGAATGGATTGATTTTCCTGGGGGCCCAACACCTGAAAGTCCGCGACCACAGTCGTCCCCTCAACTATTACTTCCACATTTCTCACTTCCCCCTCAGATTGGATAATAGTGCCGTTAGCGAGAACAAGCGATTTCCTTTCCTCCGTGTTCATCTCAAGTTGAAATCTCGCAACATCTTGCAGTGCAATGACGTTGCGGGAGGAACCGGAATCGCATAAAGCTTTTGTTTCAACCTTATTGATGGAACAAGAAATTACCAGCTCACTCGGTTCAACCTCTACCACATCCCCAAGACTCTTCCCATGATCAATCGGGTTCTTCTCCGTGTTGTTGGGAAGGGTCCCCTGCGATCGCTCAGTTAGCACTTGGGCCAATTGGCCCAACTGCGTTTCCAGGTTTCGCATGGATGCAGTTTGATTTACCATATTCGAATTAGCTACTTGCATGAATTTCTCCATCATCTCTTCTAGATTACTTTTTTTTTTGAGTAGGAGGTGCTTGATTATAGTCCGGGAGTGGTGGCCTCGGTTGGCTCCCGGAGGCGTAAGAATCGTTTTGATGCTGCCCCGGTGCCCATCGTTGGCCAGGTGTGTTTGGATTCCACGAGAAGTTCGGGTGACTTCTCGCTCCCGGATTATAAGCATTATTGAAAGGCGCCCCCCTAGGCTGATTTCCTACATAATTAACAGATTCGTTCAAGTTCAAGTGTGCGAAGTCACCTGCCACGTTGTTCCCCGAACACTCATATGCGTGGTGGCCTCCGCCTCCACATCCCTCGCAGGTAATGACAGCAGCAGTCGCGGATGGTGAGGGGAGAGAGTCGACCATGAAAAGACCTCGGCCGCTTCTTGGAGAATTTCTCCCTGCAGTCCAGAATGTACTGTGGGAGGCAGTGTCGCGCAGAATTCGAAGGGCTTCTTCAGGAGTGTGGTTCATCAAGGTACCACCCGCCGCAGCATCGATCATTGCCCGATAGTTGGGCTCGATCGCGAAGTAGAACAATTCAACCACATTCCATGGTTGGAGCTCGTGGCCAGGGCAACGGCGAAGGAGATCGTTGAGGCGCTCCCAAGCTTCAGCAAGGGTCTCTTGGTCAAGTTGGCGAAATGTGGCGATCTCCCGCCGCAAGCTTACAATCTTATCCACAGGATGGAATTTAGCAAGGAACTTGGATGCGAGGGCATCCCAAGTTGCAGCAGTCCCGGGCGAAATGGAGTGGAGCCACACCTTTGCTTTGTCGCGGAGTGAAAAGGGAAACAGTCTGAGCTTGACTGTGTCGTCAGCAATCCCTGCGTAGCGGAAGGTTCCGCAAATATCAGAAAATTCTGCCAGATGCAGATGCGGGTCTTCGCTGACCAGCCCGGAAAATTGAGCGTTGTTCCGGATAATGTTCAAGATTGCTGGCTTAATCTCGAACTGATTATTCATAATATTTGGCCCGAACCCCGGATACACACTCCCAGCAGTTGGAGTGGTGTAGTCCCGCATCGTGCGGGGTCGAGGCCTAGCTGCCTCCTGCTCAATCCCAGGCTGATGTTCCCCCACGCCGGGCATTCTCGAATCAACATCATTTGGGTCTACCTGATCACCCATGGCCGCTTGTACAGCCGCAGTGCGCCTTCGCGCGCGAGCAGTTCGTTCGATTTCTGGATCAAAAGGTGCGAGTTCACCTGCGACCTGCCTCTGCATGAACTGTCAAAAACAAAAAGAAAAACAAAGAAAATAAAAAACAACTGCTCGTATAACGAAAGTCACAACACAAGACGAAACACGCCTGCAATCCCCGGCAACGGCGCCAAAAACTTGATGCGTGTCGGCAAGTGCACCGGTCGCTGTCAAGTAATAAATGTGGAGAGTGGACTCCCCGAATGTCGGTCTCTTGAGGAATGCAGGTTGGGTGAACGAAACGCGTAGCGTGACTCTTGTTACACAAGCAAAACACACATGAAAAAGGGGGGGTTCTTGGTTGGGTTTCCTAATCTTAACAACAACAAAAAAAAATGCGGGTCGAAAACACCGCTTCGCAAGGTGAGATGGATGCAACGGCCGCGATGCCGTGCTTCGTGAGGCGGAATGGAGTGTGTTATAGCGCGAAAGGGTGAGGGTCGTAAACACCTCTTCACAACCGTCGTTAGCTCTTGCTAACACGAAACAAACACCTTGCGTGCGTGTACGAGTGAGTGAGTGAGAACGGAGTGAATCACAAGCAAACCATGAAGAACAACAAGGAAACATTCATTTCAACAAACATCATCATAATATTCGAGTTTACACGGTTCAACGAGCACAATGGGGGAAAGAGGAAAGAAATAACCGATGGTGAAGACTAGCGGCCGTTCACGGCCGGAATGGTAGGTTGTCGGGCTACCTCCGGACTCGGGCGGACTATGCTTCCGGCGTAGAGAGCTGTCACGATATCCCTACGTAGCTCCGTCGTCTTCGACTTCAGGTTCCTTCTTCTTCTCACCGGGCGGAATGAGAGAATGGTTGCTTGGAGGCTTGCGGACGATGGAGAACACTCACGGACAATGGAGGAAGTCTTGGAATGGATGGAGGAGGCTTCCCCTTGCGTAGGAGATGAAGTGGAGGCGTCCCACGGTGGAGATCGGCGGCGTACAGAACAGGAATCCCGCTCCCGCAAGTGATAATGCCCTAAAAATCGCAACAGGCGTTTAAATAGGCACTGGAATAAATACTGCGCACGGTCATTGGCGCACGCCAGTGGTCGTGCGCACTGGAATTCTGCGATCGTGCGCACTGCCTGGGTGGAACCTGCAAGGTACGAAATTATAAAATAAAATGCTCGCACGACCAGTGGCGCACGACCGGTGGTCGTGCGCACTGGAGTTGATGGTCGTGCGCACTACAGCAATCAGAACTCGGAAATTAAATGGTAAGTGCGCACGAGCAGTGGCGCACGACTGGTGGTCGTGCGCACTGGCGTTGGTGGTCGTGCGCACTGCACCAAACAGAACTCGTGAAAAAGGGTTAAGTGCACACGATCAGTGGCGCACGACCAGTGGTCGTGCGCAATAGAACCGGCGATCGTGCGCAGTGTTCCTGTGCAGAATTGCACCGGGAACACTCGCACGACTCCTATTCCAGGCACAACCACAAATCTAACCACTGAAAGTGGCACTTGACAGCACATGAATACTACTAATGACAATAAGCACGAAAATCACACCAAAGTGGGCCTAGATGTGCACCTAGCATGGATTATCAAATATAAGCTATAACAAGGCTAAAATGCGGAGAATTGACTAAATAACGGCCCGGATGAGTCCATAAATGTGTATATGACCAGGACTCATCATCTGCAAATAGCAGTTTTTAGATACCTAGCCTATGGTTGGACTTTAGGGCCTCACCTTGAACCTTGACCCCACCATAGTATCCCTAACCCACTAGGGGCCTCCTTGGAGCTCTAGGGACCCACTAGGGACAACCAAAGAAGCCAAATTGACTAAAGTCAACCCTAACCCTAATTTGGTCAAACTAACTCAATTAGGGCCAATTGGCCTCCACCATGCCAAATTGACCCTGCTCCTACCCTTATAAGGACACTAGGGACCTAATGGACAAAAAATCCCCATCATGGGGCCACCAATTTGGCCAATTTTGTCAAAGTCAACTCTAGCCCTAATTTGGTCAAAGGTGCCCTATTGAGGGGCAATTCACCCTCACCTTGTCAAATTGACTCCACCAAAACCTTACTAACCCATAAGAGAGTCCAATAGGTCACTACCCACCCATTGTGGTCAACCCAAGTGATCAATTTGACCAAAGTCAACCTTATACTAAAATTAGGTCAAAATGACCTACTTTACCCAAATTGAACCCAATCCACTTGAGCTAGACCCAATTGATGTGGTCCACCACCTAATGGGGATTGAATGCTGCTGAGTTGGCCATTCAATTTGAAGAGAGTCGGCCAGGAGAGAGAGAGAGCGCAATTTGGAAGAGAGAGAAAGAGAAGGGAGTTATTGGGGAGGAAGAAGAAACCCCCAATCTGAGCAATTGATGACACCATTCATCTCCCCTTGGGGAGAGGAGAAGTTTTCAGCTTCTTCCCGGCCTAATTGATGGCCAATTCATCCCCCCCCCCCAAGTGTAACCGAAATTCTAGTTAATGGCCATTAATGGCTTTCAGGAATAAAGTCACCCAAGCTCGAAATTGGAACCCCCACTACCTTCAGTGATCAGAGAGGAAGAAAACCCCCAACCTTCAAGTGAGAATCGTGCAGAGGAGTCCTATATCGCCATGGCACCAAAAGCTCCACCACCGGCAATGGTGACTCGCCGGAATACGCGCCACAAGGCCCCCACACAGGTCCGATCCGCTTCCTCTCCTCTAGTGCTAGATCCTTTAATGATTCGGGGAATTATCATTTTCTTTTATTTAGGTTTACGCCTTTGCAAATATGTGATACTTAGTAGAAGATACGACGACAGTTAAAACAACCTTTTTTTTATAATGTCAAAAGAACTGCATTTAATATTCAATAACCAAAAAAAGAAGGCTTTTCCCAGAGTGTACATATACAAATAGCCAAGTAGCAGTAAAGGAAAACTAGCAGTAGTATCAGCAAGTAAACCAAACAAAAGCCGTACGGGCGTCAACAACTGACACGAACCCGCAGAAAAACAAGTCAACAGTCCCGAAGAGGAAGAGCTAATACAACAGAACTAAATCCTTACCCACTAGAGAGGGAAGGCCTCGGCGGCGAACAGAACGACCCCGCTCACACTCCGGCAGCAGCTACAAACCTGAACCTGAGGCATCCATAAGAAAAGAATGCCTCAGCCTAAAGGGTGCAAGAAAACAACATAGTTAAAAGTAAGAGCAGGAGAAGTAACAAGTGACATATCCAAGCTGAAAGGGGTATATAAATACATATATATATACATATACACATATATATAACTATATATATACGCTTATATAAAGATTTCAGTAAATGTAGTTTAAGGAGATTCCGCATATACTCGATCCGATGGACAAGGCGCAAATAAAATTTCTTGGCATATAGTGCAAAACGGACCAGTGGTGGCGGACCCAAACAATGTCACTATCCACTCACATAAAGGGGACATTCACCCCAACCATACAAAGGCGCCGTGGTGGTGGTCTCATTATCCCACCAACCACTACTAAAAGAACTGTGATGGAGGACCCCAGTGTTCCCTGTACCCATCCCTTTCAGTTCAAACAAATCCACCATCGCTTAGCCAAGAAATAATAATAAGAAATATGCAGAATTAAGCACGCATCCACCATTCGGGTCAAGTAATAAAAATCCCAAGGGGCAGCCCCCTATTCAACAAGGTAAAAGCAACCCAAGGCAAAACAACCCCAATTCAATAAGATAAAAGCAGCCCAAGGCAAAACAGCCCCAACTCAACAAGATAAAAGCAGCCCAAGGCAAAACAGCCCCAACTCAACAAGATAAAAGCAGCCCAAGGCAAAACAGCCCAAACAAAACAAAGTAAGAGCAGCCCCAAGGCAAAACAGCCCCAGCAATCAAGGTAAAAGCAGCCCCAAGGCAAACAGCCCCAACAAAACAAAGTATGAGCAGCCCCAAGGCAAAACAGCCCCAACAAAACAAGTAAAGGGCAGCCCCAACAAACAGCCCCCAGCAGAACAAGTAAAGAGCAGCCCCAACAAACAGCCCCCAATAGAACAAGTAAAGAGCACCCCCAATAAACAACCCCCAGCAGAACAAGTAAAGGGCAGCCCCAACAAACCAACAAAAAAAGAAAAATCAAGACAACATTTACAGCAGGAGAGCACAAAGCCACAGCAACCACCGAGCCCTAATCAGTTCCGACCCAAAAGGGAACGAGGATTCCAACACGAAATGTAAAAACTTCATACCCAAGCATCAAGAAATAAGGAATTCCAGCCATAAGTAATAACCAAGCATCAAGAGAAAGAAAGAAGGGGGGAAGGAGAAGAAGAAGAAGTTTTCTTGCCTCCAATCGAACCGGAGAACCAACAAGTCGCAACAAACACGACGCCGACGTAGCCCAGTCGACGAAGATGAACCCTGACAGCCAAAAATCGACCTCCACCGGCAACACCGGCGCCGCCGACGACGAAACCCTAGGTCGCCCCCTTTTATCGCACGACAGTAGGGAAGGATCGGGAAAGGGGAATGAAATGAGGCAGCAGGGAGGAAATAAGGAGCTAAAGCCAAGAGCACCAAACTTAGCATATATTCATGTGTATATATGTGTATACATATATATATATATATATGTATATATATACATATATACATATTCATACATACATATACATATATACGTATATACTTTCATATGCACACCATCAACCACATACACATTTCTTCATAAATGGGGGAAGTTGCCTATACGCACACACGCAATGACCTAGTACCAAACTCATCGGACGACAACGAACCCGAAGCGGTAACACCCCTCTCATAATTACACTCAACTACGATAATTCCATATTTAAACAGTTGATTTTATCGTGACCCCACTAAAAAAAACTATAAGAAAACCTGGGGCGTTATAGTCACCCCTCCTAACAAAAGTTTCGCCCCGAAACTTGCAACATCAACACCAAACCAGGAAAGAACGTAAAAAAAAAAAGAAAACTCAGGAGACGAAGACTTACCAGGGAAGCTAGCCGAAAAGATGAGGGTAGGACTCCTTCCTTGCTGACTCCAGCTCCCAGGTCGCACCCCGAACATCCTGATTACTCCAGAGAACTTTCACCATAGGGATTGACTTCCTTCACAACACCTGATCTTGCCTCTCCAAAATACGAACATGCTGCTCTACAAACGATAAATTGGGCTGCAGCACTGGCATGGAATCTAGAACATGATGATCGCTGCGGACACACTTGCGCAACTGGCTCACATGGAAAACGTCGTGCACGCCGGGGAAAGTGGCAGGTAACAATAACCTGTACGCAGAAACCCCGATGCGCTCGACGATCTCGGATGGGCCGACATACCTGGGGTCTAGCTAGTGGCTCTTCCCAAATCGCTTAACGCCTGCCACGGTACCTCAAAGTACCCTCCACATCAATCGAGAAGTCTGGCAACTCATCCCTCTCCGGTCTACCCCTGAGGTGCTGTAAATCCAGATCGTCCCTCTGGTGCAACCTCGCCAAAACAAGCCAGGACGGCTCCTCAACCTCCAAACGAGACGGACCACCACTGGGCTTCACCGCTATGCTCATCAGAAAGAACTCCTCTACCAGGGACTGCACAGAGAGTCCGAAAACTGAAGCTGACTTCCTGCTCAGGGCATCCGCCACCACGTTGGCCTTGCCGGGGTGATAGAGGATCTCCACATCATAATCAACCACGTACTCCATCCATCGACGCTGGCGCAGGTTCAGCTCTCGCAGCGAGAACACGTAAATCAAGCTCTTGTGATCTGAGTAGATCATGCACTCCACTCCATACAAGAGATGCCTCCACAGCTTTAAGGCATATATCACCGCAGCAAACTCCAAATCATGCATCGGGTAGTTCCGCTCATGCACCTTTAGCTGCCGCGACCCGTACGTAATGACCTTGCCCTCCTGCATGAGGACGCAACCAAGGCCTATCAGCGAAGCATCGACGTAGACCTGGAACTCCACTCCCTCAATCGGGAGAGCCAAAACCGGTGCGGAACACAGCCTCCTCTTTAACTCCTGGAAGGCCTCCTCGCACTGCTCGCTCCAATCGAAAGCCGCTTCCTTCCGCGTCAACTTGGTCAGAGGCACGGAAATGCCTGAGAAACCCTCCACAAACCTCCGATAATAACTAGCTAAACCCAGAAAACTGCGGATCTCCTTCGGCGATGACGGCCTCTTCCAGTCCAAAACAGCAGCGAACTTCGCTGGGTCCACAGAGATGCCACTCTTGCTCACCACGTGACCCAAAAAGGATACTTACGAAAGCCAGAACTCGCATTTGCTCAGCTTGGCATACAACTTGTGTTCCCTCAAGGTAGACAGCACCAACCGCAAATGTCGAGCATGCCCTCCTCGCTCGAAGAATAAATCAGCACATCGTCAATGAAAACCACCACGAACTGGTCCAGAAAGTCCTGGAATACCCTGTTCATCAGATCTATGAAGGCAGAGGGCGCATTCGTCAGCCCAAAGGACATCACCAGGAACTCAAAATGTCCGTAACGCGACCAGAAAGCAGTTCACGGAACATCTGAGTCGCGAATCCTCAGCTGATGGTAATCGGACCAGAGGTCGATCTTCGAGAACACGCAGCTACCCTGCAACTGGTCGAACAAGTCGTCAATCCACGGCAACGGGTACCTGTTTTTGATCGTGACCTTGTTCAACTCTCTATAGTCGATGCACAGCCTCATCGACCCATCCTTTTTCCTCACGAACAGAACCGGCGCGCCCCAAGGCGACGAACTCGGCCTAATAAAACCAAGCTGAAGAAGCTTATCCAACTGATTGTGCAGCTCCTCCAACTCCCGCGGTGCCATACGATAGGGTGCCTTCGTGATAGGGCGGGTCCCGGGCTCCAAATCTATCACAAACTCTACCTCTCGCTCAGGAGGGAAACCAGGAAGGTTGTCGGGAAAAATGTCCGGGAAATCCTGCACCACAGGAATGTCTTCAACACAAGGCAACGATGCACAAGCTGTGAGCAAGACAGAAATAAAGCAGACACGACCATCAAACTCTGCCAAAGCTTGGGCACAGACCACTAACAAAACTGAGGAAGTCTGACGCGGGAAATCGAACACGCTCCTGGGCTGGCCATCATCCATCAGGAAATCCAGACGCTTATCCCTGCACTGGATCATGGCGTCATAACGGGCTAGCCAATCCATGCCCAAGATCACGTCAAAATCCTGCAAGTCGATTACCTTCAAGTCTGCAAAGCCCAAAACTCCACCCAAAACAACCGGACACTGTCTCACGCACAAATCTGACACCACAGAATCTCCGGACGGGTACTTGACATAAAACGGATCACCAACTCGCTCCAAAGCCCAGCGATGCCGATCCACAAACTTCTTGGCCACAAAAGAGTGAGCGGCACCAGAGTCAAAAAGAACGTGCGCCCAACAATCTCGAACCTTAAACTCGCCTAACAAAACATTACAGACAAATGACATAACAAAGATAGAACGCTGCTATAGCGACTAAATTACCACAGAAAGATTGGAATACAACGAGAACGAGGAAGAAACTGATACAAACAGCCTGCTAAGACTGGACTCAAACCTCTAGGAAGAGAGGACATACAAATACTTGCTTTTGCTACTGCCTTTTTCTCTGGGAAAAGTAAATACATATTATCACGTTATACTCAGGATGGTATACCATCCTTTACCTCTCGTGCATCTCTCCCGTATGCATATAAACTTTAAAATCACACCTTCAAAATCATGGGTGTACATGTGTCATCGTGTAGATCTCTGGCTTGGCACGTGTGCTTATGCAATGTTATGCTATGCATGCAGTGCTATGCAAACTAAGAAAAGGCCTTAATGCATGCTATGAGCGGCGTACACATGCGATCTTATGCATCCCATACTACATATTATCGCATGCAACGAAAAAGAAAATCTAATGGACACGCATGCGACCTACGTTTTGCATCCCATACTACATAACAGTCGCATGTTGTCACCTATGAGGATCCATATACAGACACATATTATGCATCCCATACTACATAATATGCCCCGTATACTTCTTTCATGCTTATGAGTGTAGTGTTCGTGCTTCAGCCGAGATCTACCGATGACCCATCGGTGAGTGCATGCAATGATTAACGATTCTCACTGGACGGTTAACCGGGCCAACCAGACCATACCCAGCAACCCGGCTAACCTCCCTCTGATACCAACTGTCATAACCCATATTTTCCCAAAATAGATTGTAGTATCAGAGCAAGGGGGAAAATATGCGTCGTGATGCCACGTCCTGTAGGGGCAACTACAGACGTTCAGGCGATCATTCAACAAACATTTATTCACTAGTTATGTATTTATAAAAGGGATTATCTGTTAGATTAATTTTAAAAAGGAAGGAAACCGTGCCCCTCGGCCCTGCGATTCACTAAGGCATTCTTTATAGAAAGAAATATGCGTACACAAAGGAAGAAAATATGTTCATTTTGATCCTAACGGCGCTGAAGACCAGAGACATCTCCAGGGCGATCGCCGATCTACATTTAGTATATAATAAAGAATTATCATTTTCTTTTATTTAGGTTTACGCCTTTGCAAATATGTGATACTTAGTAGAAGATACGACGACAGTTAAAAACAACCTTTTTTTTATAATGTCAAAAGAACTGCATTTAATATTCAATAACCAAAAAAAGAAGGCTTTTCCCAGAGTGTACATATACAAATAGCCAAGTAGCAGTAAAGGAAAACTATCAGTAGTATCTGCAAGTAAACCAAACAAAAGCTGTACGGGCATTAACAACTGACACGAACCCGCATGAAAACAAGTCAACAGTCCCGAAGAGGAAGAGCTACTACAATAGAACTAAATCCTTACCCACTAGAGAGGGAAGGCCTCAGCGGCGAACAGAACGACCCTGCTCACACTCCGGCAGCAGCTACAAACCTGAACCTGAGGCATCCATAAGAAAAGAATGCCTCATCCCAAAGGGTGCAAGAAAACAACATAGTTAAAAGTAAGAGCAAGAGAAGTAACAAGCGACATATCCAAGCTGAAAGGGGTATATAAATACATATATATATGTATACATATACACATATATATAACTATATATATACGCTTATATAAAGATTTCAGTAAATGTAGTTTAAGGAGATTCCGCATATACTCGATCCGATGGACAAGGCGCAAATAAACTTTCTTGGCATATAGTGCAAAACGGACCAGTGGTGGCGGACCCAAACAATGTCACTATCCACTCACATAAAGGGGACATTCACCCCAACCATACAAAGGCGCCGTGGTGGTGGTCTCATTATCCCACCAACCACTACTAAAAGAACTGCGATGGAGGACCCCAGTGTTCCCTGTACCCATCCCTTTCAGTTCAAACGAATCCACCGTCGCTTAGCCAAGAAATAATAATAAGAAATATGCAGAATTAAGCACGCATCCACCATTCGGGTCAAGTAATAAAAATCCCAAGGGGCAGCCCCCTATTCAATAAGGTAAAAGCAGCCCAAGGCAAAACAACCCCAATTCAATAAGATAAAAGCAGCCCAAGGAAAAACAACCCCAACTCAACAAGATAAAAGCAGCCCAAGGAAAAACAGCCCCAACTCAACAAGATAAAAGCAGCCCAAGGCAAAACAGCCACAACAAAACAAAGTAAGAGCAGCCGCAAGGCAAAACAGCCCCAACAATCAAGGTAAAAGCAGCCCCAAGGTAAACAGCCCCAACAAAACAAAGTATGAGCAGCCCCAAGGCAAAACAACCCCAACAAAACAAAGTATGAGCAGCCCCAAGGCAAAACAACCCCAACAAAACAAGTAAAGGGCAGCCCCAACAAATAGCCCCCAGCAAAATAAGTAAAGAGCAGCCCCAACAAACAACCCCCAACAGAACAAGTAAAGAGCAGCCCCAACAAACAGCCCCCAGCAGAACAAGTAAAGGGCAGCCCCAACAAACCAACAAAAAAAGAAAAATCAAGACATCATTTACAGCAAGAGAGCACAAAGCCACAACAACCACCGAGCCCTAATCAGTTCCGACCCAAAAGGGAACGAGGATTCCAACACGAAATGTAAAAACTTCATACCCAAGCATCAAGAAATAAGGAATTCCAGCCATAAGTAATAACCAAGCATCAAGAGAAAGAAAGAAGGGGGGAAGGAGAAGAAGAAGAAGTTTTCTTGCCTCCAATCGAATCGGAGAACCAACAAGTCGCAACAAACACGATGCCGACGTAGCCCAGTCGACGAAGACGAACCCCGACAGCTAAAAATTGACCTCCACCGGCAACACCGGCGCCGCCGACGCTGAAACCCCAGGTCGCCCCCCTTTTACCGCATGGCAGCAGGGAAGGATCGGGAGAGGGGAATGAAACGAGGCAGCAGAGAGGAAATAAGGAGCCAAAGCCAAGAGCACCAAACTTAGCATATATTCATGTGTATATATGTGTATACATATATATATATGTATATATATTTACATATGTACATATTCATACATACATATACATATATACGTATATACTTTCATATGCACACCATCAACCACATACGCATTTCTTCATAAATCGGGGAAGTTGCCTATACGCACACACGCAATGACCTAGTACCAAACTCATTGGACGACAACGAACCCGAAGCGGTAACGCCCCTCTCATAATTACACTCAACTACGATAATTCCGTATTTAAACAGTTGATTTTATCGTGACCCCACTAAAAAAACTATAAGAAAACCTGGGGCGTTACAAGGAGGAAGGAAACCCAGGACGGGAACATCTCAGCGCTTGGCTGAAGGAAGAAGAAAGCCAGCAGTCGTCAGATCTGCGCCAAGATTCGTGCAGAATCATTTCATATGGTTTAAATGATTTATTTCACTTCTGTCACACTATTTGCAGAGTTTTCTTTTAATTATTAAAAATATTAGACTACCTCTGATGAAAATGTGCCCAACATAAACTTTGTAGCCCTTAGTGTGTAGATTAAATGAAAATTTGTTTCAGGCCAATAGGGGGACTGTAGCCCCCCAGTAGAGCCATTTTGGTAGGACTTGTCCCTAGGGTAGGGCAGTCACCTTTTCTTGAATAACTCTTGATAGAGAAATGCTATGGGCATGAAAATTGAAACCTCAGCTATTTATACCAACCCCCTTAACATACCCAAAGATGTGAATTTTAGGAGAACATTTTTTTAAGGTTTTTGTATTAATTTCATAATTCATATGTTAATTAATTAATGGGTCTAATGACCTCCAATCCCATCCAAATTTTGGTAGGTGCTCCTTAGGGTCATTATATGACCCTGGTAAAAATTTCAGCCCAATTGGGACTGATTTAGTTGGGTAATTTGTTAACCCAAGTTGGGTCAAACTAGGTCAAAATTAGGGTATGGTGTTTATCTTGGGGTATTGTGGTCAAAACTCATCAACATGAGTTGAAACCTTGCCCACTGATTTAGGATCACCTAAAACACCCCCATGAGTGATTTGGGGTGATGTGGGGTGGGTTTGCCCCAAAACCCTAGCTTTACCCTTGGGGTTGCACTTTGAGTTTTGTGAAGGACATGAGGTCAAATGTTATTGAATGGCCATGAAATTTAGTGTACAAGTCCAAAGGGTGTAATAATACCATATGAAATTTTAGAAGGATTTTAGGAACCATTATTCCCCCTAAATTAGGTTATAACCCCTTTAGGGCTTTTCATTATTAAAGAGATTTACATATACATATGGTCTTGGATGGTGATGAAACATTGGTAGTGCCTTTACAATCATATGATGGACCTCTGGTAATTTTTGTGTAATTAATTAAATGATTTAACTAGTACTTCATTCACAAGGCATTTATTCTGTCTTAGTCTTAAGAAAAATAATTGAGGGTCCAATACTCTTTGGAAAAAATTGCAACTTGGTGATAGGACATTTCAGGGCACTAGGAAGCTCTGTGAATATTTTTGGAATTTTTGTAGATTGTTATCAGTAGGCTACTTCACAACATGCCCTAATTTGGATTCTCTTAAAACATTTAATTAAATGAAAAATTGATTTCCATAAAATTGTGAAACTCAGTCAGTAAGCCTTTCTGATCATCTTAGAGATCTGGTATTTCTTTCATAATTTTTGGAATTATTTAACAGTAGGTTCCTTCACAATTTTCCCTAGATAGGCTTTCTTTGGAATATTCATTAATGTGATTAAATTGCCTTTTTAAATTCTGAAATTTGGCCAATAGACTTTTTTTGACTAATATGAAGGTCTAGTAATTTTCCCATAATTTTTGGATATGTAGTTTTGATGGTTCCTTCATTAACCTCCAACTTTGGCTAGATTCTAAATATTATATTTAGAGGATAATTTCTGATTATAAAATTGTGACATTTTGTACTTGCTGTTATTTTGGCATGATAGATTTATCTTAATTTTATGAGAGCCATATCATAAGAATACCTTACACTTCATGTTCATATTCATACTTGGCAAATATTGGAGAAATTAAAATAAATGCTAAAATGTCAAGGAAAATTATGAATCTCTGGATTTAGTGTTATAATGTCATGATAGTTCTCCAGTAATAATCTTGTATCATAAGGATGAGTATTTGGAGTACTTCTACTTATGTGGTTCATATAATTCGTTTGGTCTGCGTATAGTAAAATGGTAAAACTTGGGTAATTAGTGGTCTGCTAAGAGGAAATGGGGTTTAACTGTAGTACATGGTCTGGTTGAAGAGGTTGAGGTCACCAAAAAGGAGGTCATGTGGTAAGAGTGCTTGGTTAGTCCAAGGTGAGGTTGTACTCGGGATTGACGAAAGTTCGTCTTTCTAGTGGGGAGTCATAAAACACTTAGGGTAATCCAAGTGAAATGTTAAGAGGTATATTCTTATGGGTAGATGCCAATAGCACTAAGTGTCTTGAGAAAGGGGGCTTTGGGATATCATCCCGTCGTAGCTTCTAGTACCACTGCGAGCCCCTTACAAGGTAATCCTCGGGAAGTCCAAGATTAACCATAAATTGTAGGGCTAAGTTGTATACAAGATTAATTTAGTAATGCACTCACTCACACTCCATTGTCATGGGTATATTATTCGGTTTGGTCTTACGAGCGGTAGGCTCATTGGTTGTAGCAGTAGACTAATTAGTCTGGTGAGCACGTGACTCGACAATGTTTATTGTGACGGGTGGGTTAGCCCAGGGAGCTTATGGCTCGGAGATAGATGGTAAACATGTTTAAATGTGCATAAGGTGGTGGGTCCTTGGTGTTGATGGTCGTTGCACCGACATTAACACTTGGGCTCGGTAAGTGTGGAGAACCCTTTACCAAAACAAGTCTGGTGGTCTAACCAGCAAGAGTACGCAGTAGATCCATTGTTGTGTTCTTTGCGTTGAGGCGTACGTTAAGTCTAGGTTAGTTAGTGCAAATACCAACCTAGAGGTGGGCGAGGACCAACCCATCGCTTCCGTTTTCCACTACGAAGTATCCTGGGAGTTTTGCTAGCTCTTAAAAGGGGGAACTAAAGGTCTGTGTGCATAGAGTCGTAGTGTGTGAGTTGCACTTGTGTGAACATAACATTTAACTGCATACCTTGCATGACATAGCATAAACATTGCATTTCAACCCCTACCCCTATCGTATAAGTTGGTTATGGGACTCCTTATATGATTGGCCTTGCTAAACGACCCCTTGGTCTATAGGTTTGTATGGGCATTCCAATAAATCAATGGTTACTTTTCCTTACTTACCTTTACATATTTGCTCTACTTGTTTACTTTACTTGTTCTTAATCTACTTTACTTACTGCTTTAGTTAGTATATATATTGCGTAGTGGTAGACATTCCCTCTAGATTATATTCCCGTCATCTGTTATTGTTTACACCCCTTGTTGTCCTCCCCTTTATTCCTCTCGTTCGGTGCCTAGGAGTCACTGGGGGAGGGGTGGGGGATTGGCTTAGTCTTTTTGACTAACAGTCGGTGGACCTAATCATTTTAGGGGACCGAGGAGATGCTGCAACACCAGAGGCCGATGCAGATGGAGACGGGGCAGTCTAGCATGAGAGCACCATTGGCAGGATCCGTGAGCATCGTTTAGCTTTAGTATTTTATGCTTCCGCGAGAGAAAATGTAGTGATGTACAGGGCATGAGCCCTTTATTTTTATCGTACCCTTTTTTCAGACATTTGATGTGGAAACCTCTTTATGATGGTTTTACTTTCTATGTGATATGGACTTGGCTTCTATAAGTCTGCTTAAGCTTTACTTCTTTGTGATCGATAAGGCCGACATGATCGGTGTTTTGTAGTGGCGACCTTCCCGAGTGAGGGTGTCAACGCAAAGCGACGGTTCTGGGCATAAGACCCGGGTTTTAAAAGGAAAAATTGGGTCTTACAAACCGCCAGTCCACCACGGGAAGACAACCCGCGCGGTCTTCATACCAGACTGCCCGACCTCCGCGGTTTACCAGACCGCCCGGTCTGATGCCCAGACCTCCTGACCTCCACTTACACTTCAAATTTCAACACTCCCCCTTGAAGTGGGAAGTGGAAGTCAGCCCAAGCAATCCTCGCAACCGAGTAAATGGTCCATTCGCCAGCAGCTTTGTGAAGATTTCAATAACATTGTCCTCACTCCGCACATGCTCAACCATCAGAGATCCCTCCAGCACCTTCTCCCGAATGAAATGATTCTCGATCTCGATGTGCTTGGTCCGTGCGTGACAGACTGGATTATTAACCAGTTTGTGAGCACTCTCGTTATCACCACGTAGTAGAGTAGGACTTCACACCTCCTTATGGACGTCCTCCACCAATCTCTTGGCTTCCTAAGCTGCCAAGGCTGAAGCCTTGTACTCCGCTTCAGTGGTAGAGACGGACACTGAATCTTGCTTCTTGCTGCACCATGAAATAGTCGCCAATTCGCATAAGAAAACATAACCAGACATCGATTTCCGATCATTTGAGTCTCCCCCATAATCGGCATCTATGTATCCATGTAAACAAAAGCCCGCGTCTCTCCCATAAAGGAGACCCATGTTCGAGGTCGACTTCACGTACTTCAGAATACTCTTTTCCGCCACCAGATAAGGTTTTCGTGGTTCCTCCATATACCGACTTACCCTGCCAACTGCGTAGGCAATATCCGGCCTGGTAATCGTCAAGTATATAAGACTCCCAACAAGAGCCCGAAACACCAACGAATCAGGAAGAATCCTCCCCTCATCCCCCCGAAGTTTCAGACCAACCTCTAGTGGAGTAGATCTACTCTTCCCATCCTGCATGCCGACTCGCTTAATGATCCGCTCCTCATAACCTTTCTGGGAAACAAGCACACCGCTCTCTTTCCTCTCCACCTCTAGTCCAAGGAAATGGTGAAGCTCCCCCAGATCCTTCATCTCGAATCTGATAGCTAATTCGGCCCGAAGCTTAGCTACCTCATCCTCCGAGTTCCCCGTGATGATCATGTCATCAACATACACCACCAGCAAGACTTGCAGCTCCCCGATCTTCTTTACGAACAGACTCGAGTCTGAATCTAATGCAAAATATCTGCAGAACTGGAGATATTATGCGATCTTCCCATACCATGCACGAGGTGCTTGCTTCAGCCCGTAAAGATCCTTCTTGAGCTTGTAGACGTGTCCTGGAAGAACTTTCGATACATATCCAGGTGGCTGAACCATGAAGATATCCTTGTCAATCTCATCGTATAAGAAATCATTCTTTACGTCGAGTTGCCAAATCTTTCACCCTTGGCTAGCTGCCAACGCAATCACCACTCGTACCGAAGTCATCTTGGCTACCAGACTGAACGTCTCTTCATCGTCTTCTTCGTACTGTTGAGAGAACCCTCGGGATACAAGGCGAGCCTTGTACCGCTCGATACTCCCGTCAGCTTTCTTCTTCAACTTGTAAACCCACTTGCATGTTACAGGAGTAATGCCATCAACCTTGGGCACAAGATCCCAAGTCTCATTCTTCTTGAGGGAAGCCATCTCCTCATTCATGGAATCTTCCCACTCCTTGACTCCAGTGGCATTTTCAAAGCATGACAACTCTTGCTCATCCAAGGGGCCAGCAATGAAACATGAGACGAAGCTCACCAAATTTCCCCATATATACTGAGCTGGTGGAATAATAGTCCTCTTGGACTCAAGGTTTTACCTTGATCCATCTCTTCCGCTACCTATTCTGAACCTGCTCTCCTTTGAGGCATACTTGGAGCATCGCTCCCCCTACTTCTAGAACCTGAAGCACCTGACTTAGAGCTAGAAGCAACTGGAGCACCTGGAGAAACAGGCAACTCCACCAGAACCTCCTTTGTAGCTTCTTCAAGTCCACCATCCAACCTGCTATCTTGTAACTCAACAGAAGAGCTACCCTGGTACGATGTCAATTCATCAAATACCACATCCCTTGAGACTACGACTCTATTGGAGTTTCTGAGATGATCTCAAAGCAATCAAGCAGTTAGTCTTACTGCCAACGCAATATGAGCCTATAGGGCCGCACATAAAAATGTTTGGAGAACTTGGAGAAAGGATTGTGTTGTCCTTACTCATATTGGATATGAGTGGAGGACCAATCCTATGACTGTTCGGAATTAAATTGAGAATGTCTCAAACGGTAAATAAGTCCTCTTGAAGAATCGTCGAAAGGGTTTCGACGAGTGGATTTATACTAGATAATCGCTGAAAGTGTTTCGACGAGATGTGTCAATTCGTCGAAATTGTTTCGATGCATAAGATACAAATTCGCTGAAATTGTTTCGACAAAATTGTATCGACGAAATCGTCGAAAGTGTTTCGGCGAAATCGTCGATAGTGTTT
The DNA here is from genome assembly GCA_033032865.1 of Dactylorhiza incarnata. Lineage (NCBI taxonomy): Eukaryota > Viridiplantae > Streptophyta > Magnoliopsida > Asparagales > Orchidaceae > Dactylorhiza > Dactylorhiza incarnata. The sequence goes on along the minus strand of JAWHQI010000011.1, from coordinate 22,908,529 downwards.
TGACGAAATTATGTCTATTCGTCGAAAGTGTTTAGATGAAATATACTATTCAACGAATGTATAAAACCTGGCGGAAATATTTTGTTTACTATGGTCTGCGGATAACCTATTTTTATGACTTGCGTATAAAAGGGATGCGATTAGGTCTTCTAAATGAGAGGATCCTTTTCGCGACTCTTAGAAAGGCCGAAGATGGAAGTGTTCCAATACTTCTCGCCCCGTCCGCCGACCTCATCGTTCGCCGATCGTCGCCGCCTCCCCTTCAACGGACCTAGCAGTTCGTGGGGACGCAGAGGACCGTTCTTCTCCGACCTATCCCTTGGGCGACAAGGCATTGGGGTTCTCTTTCCTTGTGTGGATCTCTGTAGAGGGGCCGATCCATTTCGGTCCTTGGAACTCAAAGTTCATTTTCCAGATTTCTTCTTGGAGCACCTTGGTTGAGTATTGACTCAATCCCCTGAAGGTATATCACATTTTGCTTTACTAATCTCTTGATTCATGAAATTCGCAAGATCCTTACTCTTTGAGTTATTCTTGTTATTTCTTCCGCTACACATATTTGATATGCTTTTATCATTATGAATGATATGTAGAAAACCCAACAGACTCTCCGTGTCTCTTGATCCATGCATCTCCAACCCTTCTTCTGGTCATCATAACCGATGAATGTTGGACATGTATGTCACATCCCTTTGTTTGAGAATAACAAATCCCATATTGTATTTGAACTTGCTTGTGGTGTGTTTATAGTGTGCATGAACTATAGGTGCAATACTCCACAGGTAGAAAGCAGCTGAAATCAATTTTCTGAAAGAAACACTACCGCCAGCGCTAGTGATACCGCCTGGCGCTAGTCGCTACCGCAAGCGCTAACTCGAGTTCATGCACACAACGCCACGCCGCATCGGTTTCGTAACCGTTTCTACACAAACGCTACCGCAGGCGCTATCTCCAAGTTCTATAAATTGATGCCTTCTATCTCATTTTGGTTAGAGATTCCAGAGAGACTACTTGTGCCAAAATTCAAGAGTTGTTACACTGCCGAAAGTTCATCTCCCACTCAAAGCCAAAGAAGATTTCTGGAGAAGGAAGCCATCATGCTGCACCTGAAGAACGATCGCTTCAACCTCGCTTATGCTACAACGATCCTTCATCCTCATCTTCAGAAATCTCATAGTGGGAGTTTTTTGTTATTTGCTTTATTTCATTATTGTGAATTTTTGTAGTAAAATCGCTTGCGGTAGCGTTCATGTAGAAATGTGACCTTCATCGAAAGATGATAGACTAAGCACAAATGTGACCTTCATCGAAAGATGACAGACTAGGCAAACCTCTTACAAGGCCTCTTCCCGCCATAGCCTTCAACTTATCCATCCCAACATGCCCAAGTCTTTCATGTCAGATAGCAGCGCTATCATTAGTCCTCATCTTATCAACAAAGGAACTTGTAGATAACACTAACAAGTCCTTCACCCATCTTCCAACATGAGTGACTTCAACCTTCACCGCTGGCACATTCCAAAGAAATTTCACTTCTGTTGGACCAAACAGAATGTGATATCCAGCATCAACAATGTTGGTCACCGAGAAGAGGTTTTTCTTCATCCCCGGAACATGATATACACTCTTCAATGTGAGTGGACCTCTATATCCATTTAAAGAAACTACACCCTCCTTCTCAACTGCATATATAGTAACATCAGCAGTAATGATAGCATCATTACCTGAGTATGTCTGCAAAGAAGAGAACTTGGACTCATCCCCGGTGAGGTGATGAACACACCCAAAATCCATTATCCAATCATCTTGATAGTTGGTAGAAGTCATAGCCCGAACACAAGTGCCCATCATAAAAGCTTCATCACCCCAACTACCATTAGTATTGGAACCGGCCTCCTCCTTTCCTGCAGCATGCCCCAGCTGAAGATTGACTCTGCAGTCCCTCTTGTAGTGACTAGGATTATTGCACCTGAAACATCTTGGCCTTTTCTTCTTCTTCCCATCACGCTTAAAGCATTGATCCTCTCTTGCTGATATGAAGTAGATGGACCATCATCTCCAGATGTCTTCTTCTTCTTGTCCCAACGCTTCTTCTTTCCAAAATAAAGAACCTCACTTTCTCCCTCAGAGACAGACATCCCCGCCATTTGCATAGCCAAACTCTCTTGTGAAGCACGCAAGTTTTCCATCTCCAGCAATGATGGATGATTGGCCCAGCCTTGAACAGAAGTAACAAAGGCCACATACTCCCTCCGCAAGCCTCGAATTATGTGCCTCTTTAGCTTAGCTTCTGAGATAGGCTCATCAGGGTCCAATGCCGAAATATCTGCACATAGGTTCTTCATCTTCAGGAAGAACGTTGATATGGACAAGTCGCCTTGAGTGGCCTTAGCCAACTCATTCTCCAAAAACTATAGTCGAGCTACATTCTTCTTGTTGAACAAGCCATCCAAGGCTGTCCAAATATCAGCAGCTGATCGACATCCAACAATGTGATCAAACAACTCTGATGAGATAGCCCGCTTGAGAGTAAACTCCGCCTTAGCATTAGTTCTCCTCCAAGCTCTCACCAGATTAGCATTCTCACCAACAACAACCACTTCTTGAGTTTCTTCTCCACCAACAACCTCCTAGAGGTCCTCGCTCAAAATATAGCTCTCCATGCAAGACTTCCACTTCTTGAAGTTAGTCCGCGTAAGGAGTTCAATACCAACATATCTTGTTATTCCTCCTTCCATTGCTATCCAACTGTTAACTTGTGCTTCCAGAAATCCAAGCAAGATAACTGCGGCTGAATCACTGCTCAGACCTCTGTCCCTCTGATACCATGTTGAAATTCCTTAGATACTATGTTAAAAATTCTGAGAAGCAGAAAATGGGAACTAGGTTGCAAGAACACTTCAACCATACCAAGCACGAGAAACCAGAAACAATGAAGAAACAAGAATAGTCTTATATTAACTATCTTTTGAACATTGCGAGGTATACATGGTGAGACATGATTTACCAGTACACCCAATAAGGAGAAAGAAACAAACTACAAGAAGCTGGCGGTTACAAAATGAACCCGCCAAACCGCCCGGCTAACAAAGCTGTCCGCGCAAAACCGCCAAGTCGCCAACCCGCAACTCAACACATGGACTACCCATTATTCCAATGCACACTCTGTTCACCCAAGCAAGGCCGCCTGACTGCAGTCACCTGACGCTTCTAACCGCGAACAAGCTGCTGAAGAACTGAACAGAAAACAGTAAGGCAAAGGCAAACCACCTACCCGTCGCTGACTGATCCTTTATTGAAAGCTGAAACGAGCCATAGAAAATTGCCTTATCGCTAACCGCGACCTCCTGCTGCTACCGGCCGCTGACTGCTACCAACTTATCCTTTGCGATCTCCTCTGATCAAATCAGAACCACAAGCAAGTCGCATAACAGTTCTTGTCTATTTTCTTCAAGTCGGGGGGGGGGGGGGGTCCTATTTACAGTAGAGGTGAGGAGTGCGGTCATCGCCTACAATGATAGGATAACCGCCCATAATTACAACGGGCAACACACAACCCGCGCGTCTTACTGAGATAACCCTGCCGAACAGTTCGTCGACTCTATGACAAGCCGCGTGGACAACTCGCAAAACCCCAACAATACCAACAGCAAACTGTCAGCCCTCGAGCATAGATCTGGTCATAACTCCAACATTCAGTGATAACCGCAGATACTATCCGCCTGGTTAGTACCAAAGAGCTGATCCTAGATAGCCGAAAGATCAAGACCACCTGTAACTGGCTAACCGCCAGTCCATCGTGGGAAGACAACCCGCGATCTTCATACCAAACCGCGCGACCTCCGCGGTTTACCAGACTGCCCGGTCTGATGCCCAGATCGCCCAACGTCCACTTACACTTCAAATTTCAACATCTCAGCACTCTGAAGCTAATGGAATGCTCAGTTAGTGATAGGGGAGGCTTAAACTGAAAGTGCAATTAAGGCGCCATTCGGCCAAGCCTTGGATGCTTCACAATGAATCCACTTAGCACAATTCCTGCAGGGAATTGATGGTAATTCCCTAGGTGAGTTCAGAGGAGCTCTTGGGAAAGGGAATTGATGCCATGTGGAATTCATTCCATGTAATCCACCATTTGTCCTACTCAAAATTGGGGAAAACCCCAAATTAACCCCTTGCATGTCATCTTTTTCTGAAATTAGTGGGCATGGGGGGTGTCCTTTGACAATTGGCTACAGAATGGGCTGACATTGAAGACTTTAGACCATTGGAAATGGGTTAGCCCCTTCGATTTTCATATTTAGGCTAAGTTTGACCAAGGTTGACTTTGGGGTTGACTTGGTCAAATTGATGAAGTGGTTGCCCCCTTATGATGGCCATGGGTCCTATGACACCATCCAATGTTGATTGGGTCATGGTGGAGTCATGATTGGGCTATTTGATTCATTTAGGGTTAAATTGAGCTAAGTTGACCCAAAATTGACTTTGGTCAATTTCATGAAATTGGTTGAGCCCAATGGATTATTATAGACGTGATGGTCTACCTTAGTGGTTAGTGGGTATTAGTGAAGTCAATTTGATCAATTGAAGCCTAATTAAGCCAATTTAGGGTGGGTTGGCCTATTTTGACTTTGGCCAATTTGGCTAGTTTGGTTGACCAATTCATGTGATCTATGGTCAATTGAATCACTAATAGGGATATGAAGGGAGTGGTGAGGTCAATTTGACCAATTCAAATCCAATTGAGGCTAAATTAGCTAATTTGACCTAGAATTGACTTTGGTCAAGAAATTAAACTAGGTGACTCATTCATGTTGACCATGACCCCATTGATTCATTAATGTGACTATGAAGTTAGGGGAAGGTTAATTTGACCATTTGATGTTCAATTAGGACTAATTAGGCAAGGTTAACCTATTTAGGGGAAATTTGACCTAAGCCTTAGATGTTGGTTAATTAAGCCAATTAGGGTGCTAATGACTCTCCCTTGGTCACCTTGTGGTTCCAAGGACTACTTTCTAGTCCAAGCCATCACCATGTGACACATGTCACCCATGGGAGGTCTAGTTGGAATGAGGATGTTACATAGTCCCCATAATTTTCTTATGACAATTTCGTAAATAAAGGGCTCCATAATCCTCTATTACATGTCTAGGGCTTTTCGATTTCACAAGTGAGACTTCTCATTTAAAATTTTGCTCTCACTCTCTTTAATTTATTTTAAACTTAAAGTTCTGTCTATAAATGTCTAATTATATTTTTTTTGTTCCTTATGTTGGTACCTAACTATAAATTATATATATATATATATATAAATATATATATATATATATATATATATAAACAATGGACAAAAAATGGATTCTAGAGTCACGACACTCAAATACTTATTTATAAGGCATGAAATGTCTACTAGATTCATATTATGTTATTACACCAATTGGGGAGAAGTGTCCATGTCCATGTAGAAAATGTTTGAATATGAAGATGTGAGATCGAAATGTGGTAGTGTTGGGAACAGTGCCCTGCAATGTTCCTGATTTAAAGAAGTGCTCAGCTCAATGACAAGTGCAAGTTGTATTTAATGTTCCATCTAGTTCATACTTACAGAGATCGACAATATGTCAAGTACTTTAGTTATCTCAGTAAGTACTATATCGTCGATAAGAAGGAGATGTCATCGACAAAGTATGCCTGTCGTCATAATGATGGGCAAAGCAAAAGCTGAAACTTGGCAAGATCGTCGAACGCAGAATGGTGTTCGTCGAACGCAGAAGGAAGATCGTCGAACGCTGAGACTTGGCGATTTAGTCGAACAATGAGACTCGGCAAGATCGTCGAACGCAGAAGCAAGATCGTCGAACGCAGAAGCAAGTTCGTCGAACGCAGACTTGGCGTATTCGTCGAACGCTGGATGGAGTTTGTCGAACGCAGAGACGGGACAGAAGAATGAAGTTCGTCGAACACAGAATACTATTCGTCGAATGAAGATTAACGCTCGCCGAATGCAGAGAAGAATGAAGACAAAGGAAGAAATGTCGTCAAGAAGATGCAGCTACATCGACATCAACAAAGAAGCCTTGTCGCTGAAAAGGCTAAGTATGGCTGATGGCGTCGAACATCGTCATAAAGAAGGCATGTCGTCGAGAGAACAAGGTGATTACGATGACACAGTCAGAGATAGCATATCGTCGTATATGCAGAAGCGCCAGAATGTCTAGTATCGTCGAGATACCGACATCAGAGGAAGAAGCAAGAAGAATTGAAGATCTACCAAGGCGTAAGGAATCGACAAAGACCTGTCATCGAGATATCATCCATGTTGTTGTAACATTGGAAATATCGTCGAGATAGATTCAAAAGTTGTGGATGCGCTGTGAGCATTTAATGCCGCCGGCTGATTGTCCAATCAGCGCGTGCTTTTAAGGAATGGGCGTCTGACATTAAAGGACATAACATATGACCGTTATGCGGCTCATCTGTCCTATAAAAGGGAACAGTGATGCCCTAGAATAGAGGTCTTCGAAATAGAAAAAAAAAGAAGGAAAAGAATCTCGCCGCTACACTTCAATAGAATAGTTTTCTTTTCGGCGGGGAAAAAGAAAAAGAAGATCAAGTAGAGAACAAGCATCAAGTGTTCTCTGAAGAATCAGTCATCTCCATTGACTGATAAGTAGCCGATCAACATCAGGCAAAAGAAGAGAAGGCTGAAGAAGATCCAGTGCTGAAACTCCAAATCAAGAGGCATCTTCTTCAACCTTAAGAAGCCGATCTTCAACAGGCTAAAGTTGCAGATCTTCATCCGGCAGAAGTAACAGTCTTTCTGCTGTAATTTCTTTGTAAGGCTTGCGGTCCTATCCGTCTTGCTTGAGGGCTCGAGAGTTGTGAGGCTTGAGGGCCAGGGCAGTGGACTTGCGGGTCCGACACCATCTAGCTTGAGGGCTGGAGAGCTGTGAGGCTTGAGGGCCAGGGCAGTGGACTTGTGGGTCCGATCTTGTCGACCTTGAGGGCTCGGGCGCAATAGGGGCTTACGGGACTAGGCTGTAGGCACAGGACTTGCGGGTCTGTGTTGTGTAGGGCTTGAGGGCCTGAGTGTCGAGCTTGCAGGCTCGGGGGCAGTAGGGGCTTGCGGGCCTAGGCTGTTGGACTTGCAGGTCCGTGGTGTAAGGCTTGAGGGCTTGAAGTTTTTGGCGGCGTTTGCCGAGCCTAGCACACTGCTAGGTAGGCGCAAAGGGAAAGAGGACTACTCAAGACACCCGGTCTTGAGGAACCTCTATACATCTTTGTGTGCTTTTCTGTGTTGTGCTTTTCTACTTTATAGATCTATTAACCAGAAATCAAGAACACCAAAAAGGGGATAATATAATTTGAAAAACCTATTAACCCCCCCCCCCCCCCCCCCCCCCCCACCCCCCCCTCTAGGTGATAAGTTGACACCCAATAAACAACAAGTGGTATCAGAGCTAGGTTGTTCAAAGAAAAGCTTAACAACTTGAATAGATCTGCTAGTGGGTTTCTAAGTACCATAACTATGGAGTCAAGAACAGTTATCTGTTCTAGGGAGAACTTTGCCCTTTGGAAAGTTAGAACAAGAATATTCATGGAGGCTATGGATCCCAGGATGTTTCAAGTTATTCAAGAAGGGCCATATGCCCCCAAGACCATGTCCAAGACAATGACTGAAGATGAGATCATCCTATTTGACTTAGACAAGAAAGCTAGAGACATTATAACTGATGTAGTTGATACTCCTATACTCCTGAAACTGATCCACTGTACAACAGCTAAGGAGATGTGGAACTCTCTAACAGTCCTCATGGAAGGATCATCAGAAGTTAGAAGTACTACAGCTGAGGGGAAGATCAAAACCCCAAGTGATAGTGACTCAAGCAATTCAGATATAGAGGAGGAAGCTCAGTTTGGACTAACTGTCTTATCTGAATCTGAGGAAGAAATTCAGGATGAGACAACACCAGAACAGGTAGGCATAAGGGCTCCATTATCCAATACTGATTCAGAATCTAAAATAAGTCTCTCAGAAAATTATGAGGATCTTCTAGAAGAACTCAGAAGGAGCAAGGAGATCTGCAGGAAGCAAGCTGATGAGATCTCAATTCTTCAAGCCAGAAACTCCGATCTCTTGGAAAAGGCTGATAGGCTGACTATAGAGAACGCAGATTTTTGCCAGCTCAAAAGAGATTATAATGCGTGCTCCAACATGGATCTAATAACCAAGTTTGGGAAAACCATGAAAGCTCTGGTTGACAGCAGAGAACTATGCTACTCTCTACCCAAAGAAGTTGTTCTTCTAAAGAAGGATATGGATCTGGCAGGACCGCCGAAATCCAAGGTTAATCAGGCTAATGGCATGAAGAACAAATCCCCCACAAAAGGAAGGATAGGAGCCAAATCTTCTAAACCAGAGACGACTCCTCCACTGGTTAATGGCGGCAGCTTCACTCAAGGAAGGAAGCACAGATGCTTCAGAGAAAATAGTTCAGACCCACTCTGTGAGACAAAGGCTAACCTGAGGAAGGTCACTTCACCCTTCAATAAGGGCATGGGGGGACCATTTCCTGGGTATCATATGGATGGGACTTCCACAGGGGGGGGGGGGGGGGGAGAAAGATGTTACCTACCACCTCCAAAGTATATCATGAAAGAAGGATCACAAGGGAACATGAGCTCAGTCGATCCAGGAGAATGAAGGAACCCTTACAAAGGACTGACTTCAACAGAAGAAGTGGGAATGGGAAGAATCACATCTCTGACCAATACAATTCTGTCTCCTACAGGTACTCCTCTAACTGCCTACAGAAAAATCATACACCAACCAACAACAAGAGGATAAGGTACAACAAATTTCACTGTTGGTGTTGTGGCAAGACGGGCCACTTTGCAATTGATTGTTGGTACAATCCAACTGCTCCAAGGGTAACAAATGCTAAACTTGCAAACAATGTATTTCACAATCACTATGCATATCCAAGGGCAGTTATATCATGTATGCCCGTCAAAACTAACAATTTCCTAGGACCCAAATTCACTTGGGTTCCTAAGGGCTTGTAATCGTTTTTGCAGATAGTCCAAGTGCCCACCAGGAGCAAATCTGGGCCTTGGACAAGGTGGCTGTTCTGACCCATAGGCAGAACAAAAAAGTATATTAACTAACAAAATTCGTGCATGTATCTTACTAAAAGAGGGCTAAAAGATGCATAGGGTTGGTGTAAAAGGAAAACTCCCAAGCAGGGAGAAAGAATGCCCTAGGCAGACATGTAAGGAAGAATTGACTCGACGATACAAGAAGTTGTTACGACGACAAAGATTCTAGCTGGGAGGATGTGTATCCAAGGATCATTTCGACAACAATAACCGCATCGGCATAATATAATCGAGCTATTTATATCGGGATTAGATGGGTCCATCAGAGCCGTCTGATAGTTTTTTAAGGTATGCGCCTCTTCAACTACCGACACTATAAATAGAGTGAATGCTCGAAAATAAAAATTACGCTATCATTTGCCCTAAGCCGTTCCATCGACAAACCCTCGCCTCCTTTGTTGTGCTGCCTTCTCTTTCACTCCCAATCAATGGCTCCCAAGAAAGAAGAAGTGATCTCAGGTTGTGAACTTCAACGAGGAGGTTTCAATGCCTGCTCCGACGAAATAAGATCAATAATAGGATTGCTGGAGGCATCGGGACTAGAATATGTCCTATGTGAACCCTCGATTCTTCTCCACCGGGAATTAGGTGAGTTCTTTGCCGAAGCAAAACTTGACCACACTGAATCACGGATAAAAACCATGGTGGGAGGCAGGAAAGTCAAGATATCTGCGAAAAGCCTTGGAAAAGCACTGAATCTGCCACGAATCCAAGGGGGAGGAAGAAGAAGAGCTGACTTCGGAGAATGTGTCCACGAGCTACACCTGGTGCGGCCACACAGGGAAGACCTACAGGTCCATTAAGAGAGCAGAATTCAATCAGAAGGGGAAGTTGATGGCCGACATCGTCGGCAAAGTTCTGTTATGCAAACCTGGATCTCATGACCGAATCTCAAAGGACATGTTTGTGGTCATGGCCCGGATAATTCACACTAAAAAGACCAACTGGAGTGAGTTCCTCTTCCAGAGAATGAAGAACACCCTGAAGTCCCCCTCCTACGGAAGAATACTGTCCCTCTACCTGCTAAACACCTAGGGGGAAGCACTGAATAAGAAAATGGGAGTGTCTCTACACTACTCCAAGTGTCTGGATGCAAAAATGCTAGATCGATGGGATATGTCTATCCCCAAACCATCATCTAATGTCCAGCCTGCTCCAAAGAAACATGCATCTCAAACAGACCACTCGGAAAAAGAAGATTCATCCAGCAACTCAGATGACATACCAGCACCCCCACAAATCCTTGGTAAACTGAGGGGGAGACTTCCACCCAAAGGGCTGTTCCAGGGTCAGTACCAGAACCTGCTCCCACAGAGGTTATTGAAGAAGGTGGAAACCCCAACTTGGGGAGTGTACCTGTTGAGGGGGAGCCCCAATTCGGGGGCTCAGCCCAAGATGATGAAGTGTTTCATGAGGAGCTCTCAGCCAGAGGCTCACATCAGGAGGATGCACAAGTTGAGGGGGAGACCCATCTTAGGTACACTGCCCTAGAAGAACAAGGGAATGAACCCTCTATCCCAGAAGGCAGAGGTGCTATGCCCGAGCCAACCAAAGAAATTACTCTCTCAAACTGTCGAGAGTTAATGCTAGCAAGCAAGATTGTGCTCATAGCTCCAAGTGAGACAGTGCCAGAAGTCAAGGCTACAGTGCATATTAGTGAAGAATCATCTGAAAATGTCAGTGAAGCAGCTCCACAGGGAGGAGGAGATCAAGAAGAACAAACTGCTGAGCCATCTTCGACTCAGGCAGGATCTCTCTTCCCCATGATATCAGGTCAACTGCCTGCTCAACGAAAACATCTAGAACAATTCATAGTAGAGACTGTGGACAGTCTAAGGAAATAGATGAAGGGGGAAATTCAGAAAGTAAAGAGCGACATACACAATCTCAATACCCAGTGCGCTCACTTCTACACACTGGCAGCTCCGACCATAGAGAAGATGAGCGAGGAAGTAAATAAAGTGGGACATCAGACCCACAAAATCCTGAAAAAGCAAGGCACATTCTCAGACAATGTGTACTATGGTTTTAAGCAGATAGAGATAGATGCTGCAAATAACTGAAATCAAATTCTGAATAAGGTCAATGAGAACGCTCATACCTTAGATACCCATCTGCTTGAAATAAACAACAATTTGGATGTGACTGAACAAAGCTTGCATGAAAAGCTGAATCTAATCAGAGAAGGACTTGAGGAAAGGGTAATTGAACAAGCCCTAAAGGGGGAGAATGAAATAATAAATGCCAGTTCACATCAAGCGATGTGGATAACAAATCAAATAAAGCAGACAATGAAGCAACCCCCATCATTATATGAAGCTGTCAATCCTTCTGCAAGCACTGACTCAGCTGAGTATGGAATAGAGTTTGGAGAATCAGCAACCTCTAGAAAAAGAAAAAGAATTCAGAGCAGCCAGTATCGGCAAAAGAGAATGAGGGAAGTTGAGCAGGATCCACAGTCAGGAAGGTGGAGTCCAGTCTCAAGAGATATAATAACAGAATCATGGATTCAATTTGGATACTCTCGGGATGATTATCAGAGAGTCTACCAATCAGTTGAATGGCAGAAGCATGTGAAGCAGCTGGAAAGGAGGAAGAGTCGCAAGCTGGCATTCCCAAAAGGTCCTCCTCCTTCTCCTAAGAAGATTCCCCTGCCCATCAACTACCATCAGAGGCAAAGGCAGAAAGCCAAAGGGGAAAGCAACAACAGACGTTGATGGGGCACCAAATTAAAATCTTAATTATTCTGCTGGGGCAAATGAATGCTAATGTCTATTCTTGAACATTTAATCTATTTATGTGCTTAGCATTTATTATGAAGAACATTAATCTATCTTATGTGATTGCTGCTTTATGTGTAATGTTATCATCTGAAATATCTTTTCATAAGTAGCATTTACCATTGAGGTAAGTTAGGGCTTCTTCAAATAGGGGGAGATTGTTGGGAACAGTGCCCTGCAATGTTCCTGATTTGAAGAAGTGCTCAGCTCAATGATAAGTGCAAGTTGTATTTAATGTTCCATCTAGTTCATACTTGCAGAGATCGACAATATGTCAAGTACTTTAGTTATCTCAGTAAGTACTATATCGTCGAGAAGAAGGAGATGTCATCGACAAAGTATGCATGTCGTCATAATGATGGGCAAAGCAAAAGCTGAGACTTGGCAAGATCGTCGAACGCAGAATGATGTTCATCGAACGCAGAAGGAAGATCGTCGAATACTGAGACTTGGCGAGTTAGTCGAACACTGAGACTCAGCAAGATTGTCGAACGCAGAAGCAAGATCGTCGAACTCAGAAGAAAGTTTGTCGAACGCAGACTTAGCGTGTTTGTCGAACGCTGGATGGAGTTCGTCGAACGCAGAGACGGGACAGAAGAATAAAGTTCGTCGAACACAGAATGCTATTCGTCGAACGAAGATTGCCGTTCCCTGACGCAGAGAAGAATGAAGAGAAAGGAAGAAATGTCGTCAAGAAGATGCAGCATCATCGACATCAACAAAGAAGCCTTGTCGCTGAAAAGATTAAGTATGACTGATGGCGTCAAACATCGTCGTAAAGAAGGCATGTCGTCGAGAGAATAAGGTGATTACGACGACACAGTCAGAGATAGCATAACGTCGTATATGCAGAAGCGCCAGAATATCTCGTATCGTTGAGATACCAGCATCAGAGGAAGAAGCAAGAAGAATTGAAGATCTACCAAGGCGTATGGAATCGACAAAGACCTGTCGTTGAGATATCATCCATGTCGTCGTAACATTGGAAATATCGTCGAGATAGATTCAAAAGTTGCAGACGCGCTGTCAGCATTTAATTTCGCCGCCTGATTGTCCAATCAGCGCGTGCTTTTAAGGAATGGGCGTCTGACATTAAAGGACATAACATGTGACCGTTATGCGGCTCATCTGTCCTATAAAAGGGAACAGTGATGCCATAGAATAGAGGTCTTCGAAATATAAGAAAAAGAAAGAAAAGAATCCCACCGCTACACTTTAATAGAACAGTTTTCTTTTCGGCGGGGAAGAAGAAAAAGAAGATCAAGTAGAGAACAAGCATCAAGTGTTCTTTGAAGAATCAGTCATCTCCATTGACTGATAAGTAGCCGATCAACATCAGGCAAAATAAGAGAAGGCTAAAGAAGATCCAGTGCTGAAACTCCAAATCAAGAGGCATCTTCTTCAACCTTAAGAAGCCGATCTTCAACAGGCTAAAGTTGCCGATCTTCATCCGGCAGAAGTAACAGTCTTTCTACTAAAATTTCTTTGTAAGGATTGCGGGCCTATCCATCTAGCTTGAGGGTTGGAGAGCTGTGAGGCTTGAGGGCCAGGGAAGTGGACTTGTGGGTCCGACACCGTCTAGCTTGAGGGCTGGAGAGCTGTGAGGCTTGAGGGCCAGGGCAGTGGACTTGCGGGTCCGATCTTGTCGAGCTTGAGAGCTCGAGCGCAGTAGGGGCTTGCTGGCCTAGGCTGTAGGCACATGACTTGCGGGTCTGTATTGTGTAGGGCTTGAGGGTCTGAGTGTCGAGCTTGCGGGCTCGGGGGCAGTAGGGGCTTGCGGGCCTAGGATGTTGGACTTGCGGGTCCGTGGTGTAAGGCTTGATAGCCTAAAGTTTTTGGCGGCGTTTTCCAAGCCCAGAACACTGCTAGGTAGGCGCAGAGGGAAATAGGACTACTCAAGACACCCAGTCTTGAGGAACCTCTATACATCTTTGTGTGCTTTTCTTTGTTGTGCTTTTCTACTTTATAGATCTATTAACCAGAAATCAAGAACACCAAAAGGGGATAATATAATTTGAAAAACCTATTCACCCCCCCTCTAAGTGATAAGTTGACACCCAATAAACAACAGGTAGAAAACATCTAGTTTGGGATGGTATAATGGAGAACTACACATATTTGATTTATCATGATGGAGTACTTTCTTACAATCGGGTCACTCACAAAGATTAATGTCCTTTTAATGCAAGTCCATTTTACACTAATTACAACTCTGGTGATCCGGTAGATGAACTATTGCATGCAACAATTCCAAATTTTCAACATGATGAAAACTTAGATGAACATGATTTAATTCATGATGATATTGGTGAAGAAGAGATATTTGAGCATCATGAAGCTCTCATAAGTACAGATGCAAAGAATCTATACACATCTCTCTTAGAGGGAAATAGACCATTATGGGAGGGATGCCAAGAATACACAAAATTATCTTTTTTATTTAATCCTTTTCATACTAAGACTCTTGAAAATTGGAGTAATGTACATTTTAATATGTTGTTGAAAATCCTACAAGGTGTTGTGTCGGGTGGACATAAATCAATTCCTGCTTGCTAACTATCATGGGGCTAAGAAAATCACTTTCAAACTAGGTCATAATTATATTAAGATTGATGCATTTGAGAATGATTGTTCTTTGTTTTGGGGACCACACCAAAATGATGATATCTGCTACGTGTGTGGAAAGTCATGTTGGGTTGAAATAGTTGAAGATCAAGTGGTTCATAAGTCAAGGAAACATAAGCAACAAGATATAAAAAATGCAAAGAAGATTCCGAACAAAGTTTTTAGGTACTTTCCATTGAAAGAACGGTTGGAGCAATTATTTCTTTACAAGTAAACAATAACATGATGCAATGAAATGCCATTGAACCTAATCATGACAACTTATTGCACCACCCTAGAGATGGTTTGGCATGGATTGACTTCAATAGTTGCCACAAAGAGTTCTCTAGTGATCCTAAAAATATTCGTCTTGGTCTTGCTAGAGATGGTTTCAATCCTTTTGGAGATCTTAGCAATACGCATAGCACATGGACAATTATGTTGATAGTATACAATGTGCCACCTTAGGAGTGTGTGAAAAAAATATCTATTATTATGTCAGGTCTGATACCTGGTCCGAAAATGTACGGTAACAATATCGATGTGCATCTACAACCATTAATAAAAGATTTGAATGAGTTATGGGAACTTGAGGTACAAGTACTTGATGCTTCATATGGAAAAAAGTTTACATTGTTGGAACATGCATTTCGTATCTCTTGGTTTGAGAATTACAAATCTCAATATATATTTGGTCATTCTTGTGTATGTTTATAGTGTGCAGGAACTACATGTATATTGCCCCTATTTGCGTGATCAGGATATGTGATACAAAATGAAGAACACGACCTAAATTGAGAGCTACCGCGGGGCGGTAGAACCTACCGCTGACAGTAGTGTGGATGACTAAGGGATAGTTAGCAAAGTGCATTTGAATGCAAGGATTGGCAGGAGCAAGTCCATCTTTAGCAAGTATTACTGTGGCACGCTATCACTAATGCCCGACGGTAGCATATGGCAAGCCCGACAATCAATGGCTAATTGAGGAACCAAAAGGAGCAAGAAACCATCTTAACGGCGAGGGAGAATATGGAGCTATCACGACATGGTAACTCTATTGCGGCGCGATAGATGTTGCCTAAAATAAGTATCATACATTCCATTTCTAAATGGATGCGCCGCAGAACTCATTCCATTTGGGCTACCGCCCGTTGGTAGGACTTACCACCGACGATAGCTCCCAGAGCTATAAATAGAGTCGCTCCACCTATTGTTTGAGAGATCGACCAAAGCTATAATTTTGTCTCTTTTCATGTGTACCCTCATCCCCGTCGACCACAACACTCACTACATCATCCTTGAAGATCAAGAGAAGAACTCAAAGGAGGATTCAATCAACGCTCATTCTATACGAAGAAACAACACATCGACTACTCTGATCTCAAGCGTGCCTTCATCATCTCCTTTAGAGTTCTTCGGTTTAGGAAGTTTTTCATTTCAGATTTTATATTTGCCTTTCTTGCATTTCATTTTTATCGTTTGATCATTTTTGAATCCGTAGTGGAATTCGCCCGTGGTTGGGGACTAGGTCCGTGAGATGCTTAAGGAGGAATTTACCACGGGTGTTGGCGACTAGATCTTGAGTTTACATATAGGTGGCGACTTGAGGCCTTATCTAGGGAGAGATAGGTTAGAGCCAATCGGTCCTTGGGAGAATGGTCGGTATAGAAAACAAAAAATGTTTTTCATTTTACCTCCTTGATTTCTAGCGTTATAGAAATCAATTTTTTGTAATCAACTTTATTATGAAATGAAATCTCGTCTTTCTATGTTCTATTAACTTGATTTTATTTTCTATGCTCTAAAAGTATTTTTGAATAATCATTTTGGCAAAAGTTTTTCTAATAAATTATAAATTTATAAAACCTTTATTCACCCCCTTTAAGGGCTCTAGTATATCCAACAAGTGGTATAAGAGCCAGGTTATTCCAAAACAGTTTCACCACTGGGAATAATGGCACATCATGATCTTGCTTCATCTAGAGGGGAAGAATCTTTATATAGAGAAGAATCGTTAGCGCCACTGTTGTTCACTGGGGTTAACTATAATGAATGGAAACGTTTAATGAAAAAATTTCTCATCTCTTTAGACATAGATGTTTGGAATATCACTATAACAAAACCTCCAGATGAATTAAATAGGAGTGAATGTTTGTTAAACGCAAAGGCTATGAGTAGTTTATTTTGTGCAATTTTAGAAGATATTTTTAAACTACTATATTGTTTTTCTAGTGCATATAAACTTTGGAAATTTCTTGAAGAAATTTATTGTCTTCCTCGTGCATGCATGAAAAAACATCTAGATCATCAACCTATTATGGGAACAAGCAGAGAAGATGAAAATAACTCACGTTCAGATGATGATGCATCATCAAACACATGAAGGACAAACGAGAATATGAAAGGAACATTATGTTCAATTCAATATTCCGAGCCATAAATCACTATAAGCACTTCTACAACTTAAAAGAACAAGTTGATTCTCTCTCCATCATGTTAGATGAAGCAAAAGCAAAGATTAAGATTTTAGAAGAGAAAAATGAGGTTTTAACTTTAGAAAATTTATCTTTGAAATCAAAATGTTTAAATTGTCAATCTATTAAAGATGAAATAAAAGAGATGGATGAAACACTTGAAAATTTAAGAAATGATTATAAAATCCATATAAACTCAATTGCCACCATTTTAAAAAATAGCATGATTGCTTTTAACAAAACAAGACATGAACTTATCACAAAAAATAATAAGTTAGAATATAAACTAAAATCTCTCTCACTCTTGGTTAAGAAATACTCCAACAACTTTAGCATAAAACATGAAGATTCGATTCTTAAAAATAGAGATTTAAGTAAACATCACATAAATAGATATTGATATCCTACAAGTCATTATAACAATCACAATCAACAACAATGTATCTTATGAAACAACATTAACAAACATAAGCATATAACAAACAATTTTCCAAATCACTACCCTCACATAAAAGACAAATCCTATATAACAAATCAGGGACTGTCAAGTCATGTACCAACTCACCATTGTATGTTTGGGTGGCCAAAGGAACCACTACCTTAGGTTCTCTTTGGATCCCAAGATTGCCAACGAATTAAAAAGATCAGAGAAGGCATGAAGTAGAAACAAACAAAATTATCCCAAATAAATCTACTTCATGAACATATAAATGTTGTATCAAGTAATAATAAAACTACATGATATATGACGTCATAATAGAAAATTTCTGATAAACTAGCATAAAAAACAATGGTACAAAATGGTTCAAGATCAAAGAAAATCAAGCCACCGCCGACGGTAAAAGCTCTCGCGCAGCGGTAACTGACTAAGAACAAAACAACTTAGATATGTTTAAAACTCAAAGATCAACTCGGTACACTGCTCTTGCCTTCCTCTTGAACTGACATCTCAGATACTGCTTCATCATCTCTCCACTCCCTTCCTCGGAAGAGATTGGCTCCATCAAAAATGTCGCATCATAAATTGTACCATCTTTAGAACACGATCAATTTTCTGTTTATCTTCCTCTGCTCCTCCTTTAGACTAAGAACCGTTACAACAATCTAATGCTGAGACTCACAAAGTGAACTAGTACAATGAACCGGGTGATAGACATCGGGAGAAGATTAGTCAGAGTGGCCACCTTGAGGGTAGGGAGAGGGATAGAAATATGTGGGAGAACAATAAAGTTGAAAACCCATGCTACCAAAGAAATGATACGTATGAAATAAGACACATTGAATAACCCAACCCAAGGGGAGAATTGATACGCAAAACTATATCCACAAACGACAACGACAAGTGTACCGTATCAAAAGTTGTATATGTTTATAAAACCAAGGTCGTATTAGACTCGGGTGGTTGAGTACTTTTACTTCAAGAAAATCTCTATTATTTTATCAATAGAACTTTGAGTTGGTTTTGCGTGAGAAACTAGGTGAAATAAAATTAAAACAATAATAAGAATGATTAGCACTCGATCTTTGAATCACCTTGGAGATAAAAATAAGAAGAAAGAATAAAATCGCTTTCTCTTAATAAAATAGCTTTGACCGTGGAGATTCCCGAATTATGAACGCACCTCTCTCGAGGAATACGTCCACCTGAGATTAGGTTGATCGACCGAACTCTCGTTCTATAATCAAAACCCCTAAAGCTCGCTTTATGAGGTGAATCCCGCTATTAGATTTTACTCCAACCCGAAAGGGTAACGTCGTCCTCTCTCGAGGATTGCATTCTACTCTTTTTTAATCCTTGAGTGATCGATTCCCATTACGAGCCTCTCGGCTAACTAAAGTACGAAAACAAGAACAAGAATTATATATCGAAAATATAATCTCGTTATCTTAAAATCAATGATAAATCTTAAGCATTTTAGAAAAGAGAAAAACAATTCTAAACTATTTCATGACTTATATCCTTCCTTGGATCATCTCGATCGAATACTAATAATAATTTAGCTACTCATGAAGATGGAGGAACCAATAAAAATAAAAGAGTTCATGGTGAAATAAGAAGAGAATAAGAGAATAAGAAAGAACTATTTTATTGATTTTGCAAAGAAGAGAAATACAAGCTATTGAAATAAAAATTATAACTATTGAATTGATAGTACAATTGCAAGAAAGGAAGAAGGATTACAAGAACTACTAAAAATATGAAAATAAAACAAGAAATGAAGAATCTAACTCCTAAAAATTCGTCCCCTTGAGTTGTAGAGGTGCTGGCTTTAAATAAGCTGAAATTGGAGGTTACATGCCCTTGGTCACGCCCGTGACCAAGGGCGTGTAAGGGGCGTGATCGATGTTGGTGCGGGATGAATGCCTTTTGGCTTCAATGCAGGCATTACGTGTGCGCCACGTCCTAGGTCACGCCCATGACCTAGGGTGTGTAATCTTTAAATCTGGATGCTAGCAGGAAGCTTCCGTGGGAAAGAGCGCGGGATGAGTCACGCTCGTGACTAGATGTCACGCCCTCGGTCACGCCCATGACCGGGGTGTGTAATTTTAAATGACGTGGCGACTGATCTGGTATGCTGGCAGTGGGTCATGGCCGTGACTTGGGTCATGCCCCTGGTCACGCCCGTGACCTGGGGCGTGTACTTTGCGAATCTTCATGGAATGAGCCCGGAGTGGCGGCAGCAGGTCTGGAACGCATCTTGGGCTATCACGCCCTTGGTCACGCCCGTGACCTTGGGCGTGTACTTGACACTTTTGCTCAAAGTGCCCAAAAAACCTGAAAAACACAGAATAAACTTAAGTTAGTTTATAAAAATAAAGAGAAATGAATTTGATGGGATAATTCATGCAATTTATACAAATTCATATTTAAAAATTATTAAAATTATATTAAAGGATGAGTAGAAAAAGTACTAATCTAACACCCCCATACTTGAGTTTTTGTTATTCCAGAGTAAAAGAATGAGGAAAGAATTACAAGGCATCGATATTATTTTTAATTAACTAAAAAGTCATTAAACCAAGAGTAAGTTAAAAGTAAATTCTAGGAATTCAAGAATTAAGTCATAAGTTATGGTGATAATTTAAAAAGAGAAATCTGTTTAGCTAACTACTTCTCAAGATAACTATTTAGCAACCGGAATTATAGAAATTTTCAAACAAAATTAGATTGAAATTATAGACACTCTAACATAAAGAAGCTTAAGGAAAAGACACCTACCAAAATATCGCTCTCTTAATAATTTTATTTAGGACTAGAATCAATAGAATTGGCTAGGGATGGGTTTTACCAAAATGGCAAAATGAAGAGTTCTTGGATTGGAGGTGGTGAATCCTCACTCATAAATTCAAATTTGTATATGTTTAGGAAAATGATGAATTTTATCATCTCATTTTCCATGCCATATAATCTTTTTAAAATTTCTCTTCAATAAAAACCCAAAATGTATATGTTTAGAAGTAATGAATTTTATCCTCTTACTTTATGACATATAATCTTTTAAGCGATTTTGGGTGCATATGTTTAGGGGATAATGAATTTTATCCTCTTATTCCCATGACATATGATCTTTTACTACACATTTTTTTATTTACCAACAAAGGGTGAGGGGTAAAGAAATACTTCTAGTTTATAAATTAAACTATTTTGAGAGCAACGTTTTTTAGTGGAATGAAATTTCCCAAAATCTTAAAGTTAATAGAGAATATAATAAAAATCTAGAGATGTTTAGCCAATTTACCACAAAGTGAAGCTATATAAAATTAAAAGGAGAGGTAGTGCTAAATAAATTCAATAATCGAATTAAAAACATAAAGTGTTTCTTAAAACTAAATTACTTCAAATCTAAATTTAATAAATTCTGATAAAACAAAATATTAGCTAAATTAAAAATGTAAGAATACTTATAATCAAACCTCATACTAGATTTCTAGAAAAATAAAAACAACAAGTAAGGATTAATATATATTTTTGAAAAATTCCTAGACTTCCCAAGGTCTATACGGTAAAGGGCTCGCAAGGTACTAGGAGATACGATGGGATGATAGCCCAAACCTCCCTTTCCAAGAATTTGGATTTTTATAATATAATTTTTTTTCTTTTTTTGAAATAAAAAAAACAACAAAAGTCATGCTAACACACCCATACTTTAAATTAAACATTATCCCCAATGTTTAAAACTAAGTATGAAGAACACGTGAAATGAAAATGCGTAAAAAGAAAAGTGCATGAAAACTAAAAATAAGCAAGGGGTGCCTCCCAAGAGTGCTTTCCTTTTCCCATCTTTAAGCTAGACGATTAGTGTTAGGTAAATAGAAATTGAAAAGAAAAGTGCACAGGCAACTCCCTTAATTCACATTTAGGTGAATGTGTCGACGTCATTCGCCCGACTACTCCTTCGTTTAACATGTGATTCTCCTTTTGTCCTTGAGCTTGAATATGCAAATCCAAATCACATATACATACATTAGGTGATTTGGATTCATAAAGATGAGCGGACACCAATTTTTTGGGGTGGCAACGACTCATTTTCAACCTAAAAATTATTAGAATATAGAGAATCACAAATAAACAAGCCAGAAAATTTTTTGCAAGGAGAAGGCGATTACGAAAATATATGATCAAGCTCCGGTTGTTCATTTTATAAAATAAATTTTTATTTAGAAGAATCTAGTGCAATATCAAGCGGAATAAATTTTTTGGACACAAAGTTTTTATGAATTTTAGGTGGAATAGAAGAATTTTGGGAAAATCATGACAAACAAAAGATGGCCCGGGTGGATTAGGGGAAGAAACTTATTTTTCTTCAATTTCATCCGGTGTGGCCATAACATGAAGATATTCTTGGTACAATAATTTTTCTTCATTTTTGGTAAAAGAAACTATGAGAGTACATGAAAAATCATGATCCTCCATAACTAAATTTTCCAAAGACGAAGAAAGAGCATTAGAAGAAAGAAAATATGCATCTATGTTTTGGGGAGGAGAATTAAAGTGAAATTGCGAGGATTCCACAAAATTAGAGTGCAATACTTGCGGAGCAAAAGAGGAAGAACAAAAATTCGGATCTAAGGATTCATCTTCATCGCTATGAAAACTATCCGGGTAAGCTTGCCACCAAGAATAATCTACTTCGGAGCTAGATAAAAGATTATTAAAAACCAAAAAATTATTCTCGTGAAAATTAGAAAAAACATTTGCATCAGAGTTGGATAAATTATTTTCATGAAACGAGAAAAAATTATGATCGTAATTATTATCAAAATTATTTGCATGAGATTGAGAAAAATCATTTTCATAATATAAATTTTTAGAATAAGAATGAAAATAACATTCTTCACATTGATGAGGCGCACCACAATGATTATAACTAATTTGGCGCTTTCGTGCGGCTTCTAAAAGATTAACTTTGTTTTGAAGCTCGGCAACTTTTACGACCAATTCAGATAACCTCATTTAATAAAAAGAAAACAACCTTCACATAAATGAATGGAATTTTAGAGGGGGAATAGAGAAGAGAAATAATTATAAATAAGAAATATTTTCTTTTTCAAAAAGCGGGTTAAATTAGTCCCCGACTTCCCGAGGTCTACCCTGTGAAGGGTTCACACCAATACAAGGAGATATGATGGGGTGACATCCCAAATCTCCCTTTCCGAGAATTTAAATTGCGTTTTTTAAGATTTTTTTTAAAATTGTGAGAGGGGTGATAAGAAAGAGAACGATAAAATTAATAGATATTTCTTTTTTCGAAATATCAACTCAAGTCCCTGGCAACGGCGCCAAAAACTTGATGCACAAAACTATATCCGCAAACGACAACGACAAGTGTACCGTATCGAAAGTAGTATATGTTTATAAAACCAAGGTCGTATTAGACTCTGGGTGGTTGAGTACTTTTACTTCAAGAAATCTCTATTATTTTATCAATAGAACTTTGGGTTGGTTTTGCTTGAGAAACTAGGTAAAATAAAATTAAAACAATAATAAGAATGATTAGCACTCGATCTTTGAATCACCTTGGAGATAAAAATAAGAAGAAAGAATAAAATCACATTCTCTTAATAAAATAGCTTTGACCATGGGGATTCTCGAATTATGAACGCACCTCTCTCAAGGAATACATCTACCTAAGATTAGGTTGATTGACCGAACTCTCATTCTATAATCAAAACCCCTAAAGCTCTCTTTACGAGGTGAACCCCGCTATTGGCTTTTACTCCAATCCAGAATGGTAACGTCGTCCTCTCTCGAGGATTGCATTCTACTCTTTTTTATCCTTGAGTGATCGATTCTCATTACGAGCCTCTCGGCTAACTAAAGTACGAAAACAAGAAAAAGAATTATATATCAAAAATATAATCTCGTATCATAAAATCAAGAATAAATCTTAAGCATTTTAGAAAAGAGAAAGAGCAATTCTAAACTATTTCATGACTTATATCCTTCCTTGGATCATCTCGATCGAATACTAATAATAATTTAGCTACTCATGGAGATGGAGGAACCAATAAAAATAAAAGAGTTTATGGTGAAATAAGAAGAGAATAAGAGAATAAGAAAGAACTATTTTATTTATTTTGCAAAGAAGAGAAATACAAGCCATTGAAATAAAAATTATAACTATTGAATTGAAAGTACAATTGCAAGAAAGGAAGAAGGATTACAAGAACTACTAAAAACATGAAAATAATACAAGAAATGAAGAATCTAACTCCTAAAAATTCATTCCCTTGAGTTGTAGAGGAGCTAGCTTTAAATAGGCTAAAATTTGAGGTTACACGCCCTTGATCACGCCCGTGACCAAGGGCGTGTAAGGGGCGTGATCGATGCTGGTGCGGAATGGACGCCTTCTGGCTTCAATGCGGGTGTTACGTGCATGTCACGTCCTAGGTCATGCTCGTGACCTAGGGCGTGTAATCTTTAAATCTGGCTGCTGGCAGGAAGCTCTGGCGGAAAGAAGAGCGGGATGATTCACGCCCGTAACTAGATGTCACGCCCTCGATCACGCCCGTAACCGCGGGCGTGTAATTTTAAATGATGTGGAGGCTGATCTGGTATGCTGTCGGCGGGTCATGGACGTGACCTGGGTCATGCCCTTGGTCATGCCCATGACCTGGGGCGTGTACATGGCGAATCTTCACGGAATGAGCCCGGAGTGGAGGCAGTAGGTCTAAAACACATCTTGGGCTGTCACGCCCTTGGTCACGCCCGTGACCTTGGGCGTGTAATTGACATTTTTGCTCAAAGTGCCCAAAAAACCTGAAATACACAGAATAAGCTTAAGTTAGTTTATAAAAATAAAAATAAATGAATTTGATGGGATAATTCATGCAATTTATACAAATTCATATTTAAAAATTATTAAAATTATATTAAAGGATGAGTACAAAAAGTACTAATCAAGAACCATGAGAGGATTTTGAATAGGATATTTCAAATCATACGTATCATGGATGAAGGAGAGCAGAAGATAGGAAACGTCAAAAGTCATGCACTCTAAAATATGAAATGTGATTAAATTGACCTGAGAAGTGATATCTACACTCTCACCTCCTTTTAATAAGATAGTTCGACGTAGTATGTCTTGGAAAACACGAGCATTAGATGAGTGTGTAGGAATAAAGGAAATTAAATCCATGCAATTTGGCTTGTTATAAAGAACTTTGTTTTATAGGTCTCCAATCCTGGGCGAGTCTAAATCCAGATTCTATAATCATTGAAAAATCATAAGACTCTAACTTATAGACAGACTGAATATCATAAAAAAAATGATAACATGAGTACCTTGAATAATAGAACAAACTGGAATATGTGGATGATCTCTAGATGATTCTTGCAAATTATTATAGAATTCACGAACCAGTTCAAAGGAAAATGGGGTAATATCAGTTATGATATTAAGAAGATAAAAATATTCAAACAGTGAGTAAATGTGAGGGATCATCTCTTTTGAAAAGTGAATATTGCATGGAATCCCAATTGCCGTCTCTGAAATGCTCTAAAAAACCTGCACTGTAGCAGCCATCATCTGCAAAAAAGTGAAAGGAAATATATTAACAATCTTCTTCCTGTACACTATCGCGGGCTGTAATGCTATCGCGACGCTCCAGTAAACGGGATCACTTCATCTTCTTCCTCAAATCCTTCATAAAAACTTTCACAATCACTCCAAATCACTCACGAAAATTGACTCACTAAACATTACATACTCATTGAGGAAAGTCGACATTACTATTAATTATATTCTAACCAAAAATCCAAAAGTTTCTCATCAAACCATAATACTCCAAGATCATGGACATGACAGGAGTAAATCTAACTCAAATCAAGACACAAAAACTCAGAAGATCACAAAATCAACAAGAAAACAAGGCATATACCTGGACTTTGGGCACTGAACCTGGAAGGAAGAGGGTCTCGAGCTAGGGTAAGGAGGAAATGAAGTGAAATCGGGATGTGTGGCATTTATGTTTACACAAGTTACCACGTCGCGGTACCTCTGGCGTCGCACGATAACTTTATTTATGTAAAACATTATGGTTTAAAATTTTGAAAAAATGATTTTAGTGAAAAGGTAACATATACTATGTGAGATGTGGTTTTTGACTGCCTTATGGTGCATAAATTATTAAACTCAAATTGAGAATTTGCATGGGCTTAGGGAACAATTTAAAATCCGTAACTTTTGTAGTATTTTTCTGATTTCTTTACTGAAGTTGCTGGCCACCATCATGAAAAATTATAATCAAGAAAAATCAAAATAAAAAACATCGAAAATCATGATTTTAGAGCAAAATAACACATCTCTGTTTGCTAGTGTTGGGTATAGGCTAACGCCGGCGGTAGCGCAATTTCTTAAAAAATTCTGATTTTCTCTCTGATTTTTCTTTTCTGAAATATTTATTTACTGCTTTAATTAATGTTCTTTTCTGCACCCATGTTATGTGTCTCACAATAGCGAGGGCATATGATTGTGTGCATTAGATGTGCTAACCTATAAGTCACGTCTTATCCTTGAAAGGGGAGGGTTCTAGTGGGCCTTGCGAGACATTGGGGAAAAGAGTGTTAGGTTGAGCGACGTCTTATGTATGCATATGAGACTCATATCCCAACCTACGACATGACAACTCCTCATGCCCATCTGCCACTTAATACAGGGCTAGTGTGTAGATTTGTAATTGGGGTAGTTTGGTCGTGAGCTATATTCTATATATTTGGCATGCACTATTCATAAATTAAACATTTCATACATATTTGTTTTTGTTGAACCATGCTCATCATGTGTTTTGCATATCTCATCTTTTTGAATCTAGAAAACACAAGCTATTAAAAAATTACATTTTTGAACACCATAGGCCAAAATCTTAAATCCGTAACTTTTTCATTATTTTTCAAAACTCTTTGTGGTAGTTAGTGTCCCTTATCATGGAAAACATTAATCACGAAAATCAGAATAAAAAAATGCCGAAAACCATGATTTTAAAGCTAAATAACACATCTCTGTTTGCTAGCGATGAACGGTGTACAACCCCGATATTCGCCGGATAAAGAAATCAAGCGAGACGGGAGTGGCGAGATCCAGACCTCGCTAAGATCAACCCCCAGCCGACGAGACCTCAGCAGACCACCACCATGGGCTGGCGCGGTCCTCGCAAGGCAACCCTCCAAAGGGGATGCCGCTGGCGGCACTCGCGAGAGAGCTCGCGAGAGCTCCTTCAGCGGGGTTCTCGCAAACAGGATCCGCGAGAAGGCAGGCGAGAGCTCCGATCGTAACGGTCTCAAGCAGCGGAGCTTGGTTGTTAGCAGACCCACCTGGGGTACAGTTAGCCATTTTGGGGTGCAGTTAGCCATTTTGGGGTGCGGATAGCCACTTTGGGGCTTGGCCGGGTCGCAATTGGCGAGCCCAACCAGTTGAGGAAGGAGTTCGCTAGGCGAGCCCGCCTAGAGTGAGAGCGGATAGCCATCCTGGGACTCGCCGAGGTGGTGCAGGCGAGCGAGCCATGTAATGTGTCGATAATACCTCTGGGATTCGCTGACCCAGAGGCTCGCGAGCTCCACTCGCGAGGGAGGTCGCGAAGCGGGCTGGCTCGCCCCGTAAAAGTCCAGGAAGGGATTTCTACCAAGAGGCCCCCGGTGGTCTGCGTTTAGCCTCTCCGAACAGCGGAGTTTGGCTGTTAGCAGACCAATCCGGTGTGCGGATAGTGAGAATGGACAGCGGGATTTGGTTATTGACAGGCCACAAAACTAAAATCTATAAATAGACCTCAAAGGGCACCTTGGAAGATGACCGGTTCATTATTTTTGAGCTCTTCTCTTCCTAGGTCGCTTTGGTTTGAGCTCTCTAGCTCTCCAAGGTGCCCGAGTCTTAGCTTTGGCTTGGGAGGGGAAGCGCTCAACGATCTTCCGGGTTAGTGGAGGGACCTCCTCGCTGAGACTAGGGTCTTCGTTCTTGGCTCGAGTCATCAACCTTACCTCTCCCGAGGGACCGGTAAGGGCTAGCTGCCCCTCATTTCGGTGAGGGCCCCGAGCTCCACTCGAGACCGAGAAATCAGTTTCAACAAACGGTATGACATAACGCCAGCGGTAGCTCAAAAAATCAATTTTCCCTTCATTTTATTTTTCCTGACATAGAAGAATATTCTTACTGATGTGCTCATACATGACTTCTATGTTTTCACAAAATTTATACACCTCTTTATGTTTTTGAAAATATGAAAAATCAACTAGAAAATTACAAAATAATTTCAAAACACAAAAATATGTTTTTCCTGCTATTTTTCTAAAATTTTGTTTTGTGTATTTTCATAAAAATACAAAAGGATTAAAACTGCTTATTTTCATTGCTAAAAGTCAAGGATGAATATATATTTCTTAAGGATTCATTACAATGTATAATTTAATTTTCAAGTTTCTTACAATATTGTTTTGTTTTGTCATGTCTTGAATACTATCTTTTGTATGCAATGAATTATAGAAAACATGTGGAGTGATTATCCTGCCTCTAAGTATGAGCAACGCTTTAAATTTGATAACGATTTATTAACTTACTTCTTTGATACCTACATCTGTCTTTAATCTTAGTCTTGCATGATTGTGTAGTGTAATAACATAACAAAGTTGAAATACATAAATAGATTACCTACACAAAGAACATGCTTTGAATTGAGAACAACCACGGGGTGGTAGAACCTACCGTCAGCGGTAGTTTTGATGACTAAGGGACAGCTAGAAAAGTGCATTTGAATGCAAGGATTGGCGGAAGTGATAGTTTATAAGGTAGTAGTCTAATTCACCTAGAGGGGGGGGGGGGGGGGGGGTGAATAGGTCTCTTTGATTTTTCTTGTTAGCAACTAGCTGTTGTTAGATAATATGCAAAGCAAAGGCACAACATAGAAAGCACACAACCTTTTATAGTGGTTCCCCAAGACAGTGTATCTATGGGTAGTCCCCTTTCCCTCTACACCTTTCTAGCAGTGTGTTAGACAAGACAACCTCCTCCAAACTTTGCTCCAAGAGTTTATAACACAGATCCCACAGGATCTCTCAGGATTGCTCCAAACCCTACCTCACGCCCAAACATCCCTACCTCTCAGAGTGCTCCAACTCTTACACCTCAGAAATCCACTGATTTCCTACCTCAGGCCTATCAAGAATCCCTACCTCTGATCTTCACAGAGATCCTATACCTCAAGTTGGGAGTACAACTCTATAAGTTCAAGCTTAACAACCCTACACACTCAGGCTCAACAACCTTACTACTCAGGCTCAACAACCCTACAACTCAGGCAAAATGCCCAACAAACTCAGAACACTAATGTTCTTATAGAGGTTATAATATATGCTTACAGCAGAGGACTGCAAAGATGTATCTTTCAGCTTTTGTCTTCAATTGTTGATTTACTGCTGGTGCTGTCTTGAAGCAGGGCTGAAAGGCAACAGCTTCAGTCCTTGCTCCTATCTGATCATTCTCTTTAGTAGATGAAGAAAGATCACTTTGCTCTTCTTTAATGAATCAGGAAGAGCAATCTTCTCTCCTTGTATCTGCTAGTAGGTTCAGGAAGCAGGGAGAGATAACTTGTGGAAGCCGTCTTTAAAATAGTGTTTTCTTTTAGATTTGTTTTCCACTTTTCAGCACACTCTCCATAATGCCCTAACATGTTCTTTTATACCTCTTCCATCTGCAACAGCTCTAAGGAGGGCACTGGCACAGTATGGAGGGTAATAGAAAACTTTATCTAGCTTTACAGCCACTTGCGCCAAAAGCAGATCCCGCCAGTGCTTTATTCAAATCTGAACTGTCTCAACGGTTGGGCTGAGACAGTCTTCAGTCTCAGCGTCTGAATCTGTCTTCGTCTTAGCGGATCCGTTGAGACAGATAGTCTTCTCAGCAGATTCTGTCTAAATGCAGCTCAGCTGAGACAGACTCCTTCTCAGCGGCTCCTGGCCTCATCTCAGCGGTTCAGCTGAGACAAAGATGTCGACTCAGCGGTTTTGACAGCAAAACCACAAAACTATTCCATTGTTTGGAATAACCTAACCCTGCATATACATGATGAATAAGAGGGTTTATCAAATACAATATGTAATTAGCATTGAGTGTGATGCCTCTTCAAATCAAGGGAACATTAAGGACAATATTCCCAACAATCTCCCCCTATTTGAAGAAGGCAGAAGATACACCAATGCTAAGATACATAACAACAAAAAGAACTATCATGACAATATATGAAATAATAGTCATGATAACATAACAAGTAATTGTTAACAGAAAATAGGCATCATAGAAGATGTCATGACAGATTATGAATAATAGTCACGAGCATATAACAATAACATTGTTCAACACAACAATAACATTGTTAAATCCATATTGACACCGCAGAATATATAAAGCATTAACACCGAACAATATTAAGCTTAACTAATGTTGGCCTATTAACACAAGCTATCATTTCAACATAATTATCAAATTCATTAATGACAAAATGTTAATACATGATTCATTTTACATTTGCTTTTTATGAAAAACTAAATACATAGTTCAAGTTTTTATTTTCTTTGCTGAACTAGAGCATTCAACATCTTCAGCAACATCCTCCTTTCCTGCAGCAACAACTTTCATTTTAGCTAACTTTCTCTTGTTCTCCTACCTCTTGAAGTAAAGATATGCCTTAGGAATGTATCTTGAAGGCATCCTCTTTGGATTGTTCTTCCTTACAAGAGTTTCTTTGAAGACCCTTTCCCTATGGGAATTCCTCTCAAGATGCTTTATCCATTCTTCTGCAGGGTATATCCAGTCAATGTCTTTACAGATCAGGCCATGGTTCAGCCAAGCATTCAGAATAATGCTTTTGGAGTCATCACTCCAATGCTCATAATCAGGGTCATTGCCCTGCTTTTTTCTAGTCTTGGCCATGAATTTTTCTGCAAGCATGACATCTTCTGTTTTTCTTCTTGCTACAAGCTGAGCATCTTATGCTAACTTTGCTTGAGCTTCAAAATCAAAATCTTCTATTCTGAAATTGTCCAGCAGAGGAAAGTTCAGTGCTCTTCTTGTTCCTTATAGAACTTTGAGGGCCAACTCATAATTGGTTTCAACATTGTCCACCTCCCCCTTTCTTGCTTATTCAACCACTTTTTGTTCCAAGCTTTAGGAGGCAGCATCAACAGACCCAGATAGAGTTTGGAAGGCATTTTCTAAATCTGATTTTAATTCATCCTTCATCTTTTCTGCCTCTCCAATCATTATTGTTGCAGTAGACCATACATACTCTTCAATATGATTGGAGGCCTTCTCCATGACCTCATCAGTCTTACACACATAGTTCTTGACATATCTCATGTCTTGCTTAGAGAGTTGCAGGTGTTTGTCCGTTGATCTCAGTATTGTATTTTGAGCTACAACTGATTTTTCTGCTAGATCAAACCATTTTGTCATATGCCTATTAAGGTAAGAAGTTTCTTCCTTAATTATTTGAATTTTAGACATTACTTCTTTCTTCACTGAAGAGACAGACCTATCAATATAATCCTTTATTGAAGTCATATGACCTTCAATAATTGTACTTAATGAACTTAGGAGAAGTTTATTTGATACTACAGATGTGGAGGGATGGACTTCAGGTACCATGGTGAATGGCTCCATTGTATACTCTTCATGCTCCCCCTCAGCCTGAGCAGGGATATGCTCCTCCTCAATTGCATCATCAGTCTTGGCAGCATCATTATCTCATGTCTCCTTACTTTCTTTTCCAGCTGAGCCTACTTGCCCCCCCTCATTTTGAGCATCCTTATCTTCTTCATCAGATGAGTCCTTCTGCTGCTCCCCCTCAGATGGGACACTCATCCCTTCTTGATCATCTCCCCAGTAGTCTGTAGGTTCATTTGGGATTAGTTTAATTCTTCTTTCTAGATTTAATATAAATAAATCAATCTTACTTTGTATGTCATCAACAGTGTTCAATTGTTCCTCTTCATGATCTTCTGAAGATGAGGGCACATTCTTTGCATTGTTATCAACTGCTAGAGAGTTAGGAGCATCACTTTGAATGTGATCTCCGCCATGTTCATCTGGCTTTTCTTCAGTATCGGCAACATCCTCATCCTTTTCATGCTTTTCAGTGTCATGGTCTTCATGAACATTTCTTACTGGACTGCTGACATGACCTTGATTTTCCTTAGTAGGAACATTTTTTGCAGCCTCTGACTCATAATCAGAATAAACCATTCTGGTCTTCTTTAGTCCTTTGACTAATTTCCTTTCCTTCTCCTTTAGCTCAAAGGGTTGACTCATTGGGAGCACCCTTGAGAACCTGTACATGGTCTTTATGTCCATTCTCTTTAGGTAGTGAAGGTTGGATCCTTTTGACTTATCAAACTCCTCAGGATATGTGTTCAGAAGATATAGAGAAAGAATTCTGCCTAAGTTGGGGCCTGCAGACATTCTTTTATCCTTTAGAAAATTACAGCAGCCCAGGAGGTCTTTTTTTTCAAGACCACTCTTATCATCAATTCAAACATGTGTTTTGATATTGTATCATGTGACCCTGGCTTGCACAACAATGCCTCGCCTACTATATCAGATAGCAGCTTTCCTTTCTGATTGAAGAACTTCCTCTTCAGTGAGCCAGTTTTGGCATCACTGTACGCACACCATTTGAGGACCTTTTCTTTGTCCTTTTCAGACACACCATCTTCCTCATCATGACTACATGATGACAGGTGAAATGCTTTCTCCATCTTTTTTGGAGATATCTTTATCTTCAAGCATCCAATCTTGGACTTTAATGAGGAGTTGGAAGATGATAGCTTTGCATTGTTGTATATTTTCAGAACTTCAGTTCTGAGAATTACTGTTGGCTCTGATAGAAGGTATTCTAATCCTTGATCATCCAGAAATTGAATCACTTCTTGTTGGGTATTGTTACCACAATAACCTTGATTTGAATAAGTATCCCTTAATCTAAGATGAATTATTGTTGTATTTGATATATCCCTTTAGTTTTGTGTTTGCAGATTCTAATTGCTAAGTACAAACCAATGTCAGGTTTCAATGAGTCATTAAACACAGGCCTATACAATGTAATTCTTCATTATATGGACCAAAGTGTTGACTCATGTGAAATCTCTCTATTGGGATGTAATTTATATTCAAACACCAAGGAAAAGCCAAGGAGAGTTGCCGCTGATATTGAAAATTGGAAAAAAGGAAAGAAATTGGAAAATTTTCTTAAGAAACTTCCGTTCGACGAAATATGGAAATTTCGTCGAACGCAGGCAGGGAGTTCACTATTCGTCGAACGCAGACAGGTGGTAGTTCGTCGAACGCATGGAGTTAGCTGTTCGTCGAACGCAAACAGATGGTAGTTCGTCGAACGCAGGAAGCTCGTCGTTCGTCGAACGCAGTTTGAATTTCTGCGCTATTTCAAACCGTGTCTGCTCCGTCTTTCAGGGCTTTTGCTTTGGACATTTTCCTTGATAACCGCTTCTAGCCGTTGGAGATTGATTCGATTAATATCCTAATTGATTATTTCCGAATCAAGAGAATCGTAATTAAGTTTCCGTGATTTCGCAAATCTGTTTTAAGAAGAAGAAAAGCTGCTGTCTATTATTATTCAGCAATCTGTCGTTCTCTCCATATTCAGTACTCATGTGTGCGATTTTCTTGCTGCATATTGAAAAGCCATTCCGAGATTGCTGTTCTACAGGAAGAGTCGACAAGGAGTTCCGAAATCCAAGTCGAGGAAGAGATCTGATATTGTTATTTTCCGTCAGCCGACTGCTTTTATTATCTTCGTTCTTGTGCGAATTTTTTTTGCTACAGATCTAAAGACTTTTGTGGTTGCTGTTCAAGGATTAGATTCGACAAGATCCATAGATTTATTCTTCTACAACAATTCACTTGATCTTGCCGATTCTCTAAAGTCAGATCTGGTTTTCCAAGGATCAAAAGAAATTTCATTCCTCAATTCTCAACCAATTGAAGATCTTTTTCAAGGAGGAAATTTCTACTTTTCCAGATCTGAAGTAAAGAACTTTTTCTGGAGTTCTCAAGATTAGATTGCTTGTCAATCTTAGTTGTTTTTGTAAAATATCTTTACATACTTTTGTAGAAGGTTTTGCCTTCGAGTTTTTGTAGATCCTTGATTTTGGATCGAGTTTTTGTAGGAGTTGTTACTCCGAGTTTGTGTAGGAGTTGTTGGCTCCGAGTTTTTGTAGGAGTGGTTTACTCCGAGTTTGAGTAGGAGTTGTTTGCTCCGAGTTTGGTGTAGTAGCCGAATCTAGCCTTGGAGTGCTAGATAGGCGAGGCGGGAAAGTGGACTACCCACATCGGGGAACCACTATAATATCCTTGTGTTGTGCTGTGCTTGTGTTTCTTATATGCTTTCATTCTTATACTTTTTATTCCGCAAAAAGCCATAGAATCCACCTATTCACCCCCCTCTAGGTGATTTAGGCCGCAACTAGATACTTTCAATTGGTATCAGAGCTATGTTGTTCGTAAAAGGTTAACACCTTGAACAAGATCTCTAAATCTAGTTGCTATAGCAAGCATGTATGGAATAGAACGATCCAAGGATTCCGTCAAGTTACCCGTCTGCTCTAAAGAGAACTTCCCCATGTGAAAGGAAAGATTAAAGTTCTACATGGAAGCGGAAGACCCAAGAATTTTTCAGATTGTTGAAGAAGGCCCTCATGTCCCCATGAAACCTTCATCAATAAATTCAAATATTCAAATAGCCAAGAAAATGCTCGAATTGACCAAGGATGAGATTGCTCTCGTCACTTTGGATAAAAGGCTAAGAACATCATTGCTGGTGCAGTGGATGATTCAATGCTGCAAAATCTGATACACTGCAAATCTGCCAAAGAGATGTGGGATTCTCTAGTGGTTCTCATGGAAGGCACAGAAGAAGTGTGAGATGATCGACGATCTTTGCTAAATCAAGAGTATGAAGCATTCAAGCAAGATCCGAGAGATTCCATCTCAGACACTTATGAGAAGTTCTTCAAGATAGTCAACGGGCTAAGAAACTACGACCGGGAATTCTCTGTTGGCGAACTGAATGATAAGTTCTTGAGATCCCTGACGAAATAATGGGATACCAAGGCGATCGCAATAAGAGAATTCAGAAAGTTGGCTACCATGGAGCCACAAATATTGTTTGGCAAGCTCTTATCACATGAGCTAAAGTTGAGCATCCGCAAAGCTGAAGAGGAAGGGAGCAGAGCTTCAGGAAGAGAGAAGTCTGTTGCTCTCAAGGCCAAATGTTCGAGGAAAAGCAAGGATGTCTCTCCCGTCAAGAGACCGTCATCAGATGAAGATGAATCTGAAGCCGGCCTCTCAGGCTCAGAGATGTCGGATGGAGAATTCTCCTTACTCTCCAAGCAATTCAAAAGGTTGCTAGATAAAAGGAAACAAAGAAAGAATTCTTCCTACTCATCATATCATAGAAGATCTAGACGTGATGATGATCATCACAAGAAAAGCTACGATAACGACAGGTATAAATCTAAACCGAAGAAACACACTTCTTCTGACATCATTTGCTATTGTTGCAATAAGCCAGGACATGTGATTGCCGAGTGTCCGTATAAAAAGAAGGAAGGATCAAAGAAGGAAGAAAAGAAACTCTTCAAAGGTAAAAAGAAAGAAAAGAGCTTCATCGCAAAGAAGTCCAAGACTCTGAGCGACAGTGATTCAGATGAATCAAGCTCAGATGAAGAAGCCTACTTTGGGCTAATGGCACATTCAGATGAAGAAGTTCATGACACCCCAGCTGAGAGGGAGGTAAAAGTTCCTTCTTATCTCTCTGCTTCTGAAATTGAATCATATGCAAATGAAGGTTATTCTTCAGAGGAGGACTTAGAGTTGATGACTCAGTACAGAGCCCTTTTGAAGGGATTTGACAAATGTCGTAAGGTTGTCAAATCTCAATCAAAAGAAATTGAATCTCTTAAGACAATGGAACTAGAACTGAAAGAGGAAATCAAAAGGTTGACTCCTTTCAGAGATGAAGTCCAAAGCTTAAAAGATGATCTGAAAAGCTCCAATGAGGTATTAACTCTGAAGGAGAAAATTATAAACGGACTGGAAGATAAGCTGATGGTGGAAAGAAAGCTAGTTGAAAGCTTCTCTAAGCCAAAGAATATACTTCCAATAGTTCATAAATTTTCTGCACCTGCGAAGAATAATGGCATTGGTCATGAGGTTGAAAGTAGTAAGGCCGCTAAGAGAAGAGCTGTTAAAGGTAAGGGCAAGGTTGACCAAAATCAGACCCCCATTCAAGAAGGTAGTGTTTCCTATAAACATATATGATTTTGAGTCCATGTATGGTCACTTCACAAGACCAACACATGTTGAATCTAGCAATAGATATCAAGGTTGGACCAGACCCCGAAACTTTGACACGACTCCGTTCAAAGCACCTCACGAAGAAGTAATCCTCAAAGATCATGGTCCGTTTGTGCATGGATCAGCTGCTAAGAAAGCACCAAAGATTTAATCCATTATTGCCAAATCTGTTGAAAAGAGGAAGGAGCCATGTGTGTGATGCAACCACGAGGCCTCTACTTCTAAGAAAGCTGCTCCTGTTAAACTCCCCGTTCAAAAAGTAAAACAGGAGACCAAAAGAAGGTATAATCGATTTGATTGTTGGTGTTGTGGCAAGGTTGGTCACTTTGCCATCGATTGTTGGTTTGATTCGATGAATGTCAAGACTCCATGAGTTAACAATGCAAGAATGACCCCTCGCAATGTTAACACTCATAGTGGCGGTCATCTAACAAGAAGCCAAGGACCCAAATTGGTTTGGGTTCCTAAGGGCAATTGATTGTTGATTGCAGGTATGTCCAAAGGCCAATTCAAATCCCATATGGTACTTGGACAGTGGTTGTTCTCGGCACATGACCGGAACAAGAAGCCTATTACAAGAATATACTCCAGTAAAAGATGGTCCAAAGGTTATCTTTGGCGGATCTGATCGTGGAATTACTAAAGGCTACGGTATGATCACTAACGGTATAGTCTCTTTCACTGACGTGGCTTATGTGAAAGGATTACAACATAATCTCATTAGCATAAGTCAACTATGTGACAAAGTCTATATGGTAGAATTCTACAAGGACAAGTGCTTGATAAAGTCGTCTGATTCGTCAGAAACTATTTTAACAGGCACTCGGAGTAGAAATATTTTCTGCTTAAATTTTCTATGTTTAGACTCTTCTACACCAGTGTGCTTTTTAGCAAAAGATAGTGCATCTCTTTGTGACCAATGGCACAAGAGACTAGCACATATTAATTTCAAAACTATAAATATGCTATTTTCTCACAATTTAGTTCGTGACGCACCCAATGTTAAGTGCATTAAAGAAAGGCCATGTCATGCATGCCAAATGGGCAAGCAGACTAGGGCTACCTTGAAGAGCATAATTGGTAAAGATTCTACCAGATGCTTATATCTGCTCCATATGGACTTGTTTGGTCCCATGCCAATCTGAAGTTTTGGAGGTAAGTCTTATACTTTGGTTATTGTCGATGATTACTCACGTTTTGCTTGGGTATTCTTTCTGAAACACAAGTCAGACACCTTCGACTCTTTCACAACATTCGTCAGGCAGATTCAGAATGAATTAGAATGTTCCGTGGTCAAAATCAGAAGTGACCATGGTACAGAATTTAAGTCTGGGGCCATGACAGAATTTTGTTAAAGCTTAGGTATCTTTCATGAGTTTTCCTCTCCTCGTACTCCGCAACAAAACGGGGTAGCCGAGAGAAAGAACAGAACACTCATAGAGGCTTGCAGGACAATGTTGATTGATTCTTCACTACCAAAATATTTTTGGGCTGAAGGAATTAATACTGCTTGCCACGTGCAAAACAGAGCACTAATCAACAAAAATCATCATAAGACTCCTTATGAACTTCTGAAAGGCAAGAAACCAACCTTGTCTTATTTTAGAATCTTTGGCAGTAAATGCTTCGTGCTTAATAACGGAAAGCATTACAAAACTAAATTTAGTGAAAAGTGTTTTGAAGGTATTTTCGTAGGCTATAGTAGCCATTGTAAGGCATATAGGATTTTCAACAAGAAAACCCTGGTTGTAGAGGAAACTTACAATGTAATTTTTGACGAGACTAGTATGCTTCAATGCAGTCCTTCTAGTATATTTGTGGAAGATGCACGTGCAAAATTCAAAGAACTAAACTTGGAAGAAGCACCAAAGGAAGACGCTCCACAATCTTCAGAAGTAATTATTCCAACTCCACATGAAGAAGAATTTCAAGAAGAAAGTGAGGCTCCAGAGGTAGAAGAACCTCATGGTGGCAGTAATGTTGGAAGAAACTTATTGATTAGACACCAAAGAGATCATCCTGTCGATCAAATCATCGATGAAACCAGTGATGGAGTAAGAACAAGAAGAGGTACAGCTAACCAGATTTTGCATTTAAGTTTTCTCTCACAGGTTGAGCCAAAGAAGTTTGATGAAGCAAAGAACGATGCATCTTGGATCATTGTAATGCAAGAGGAACTCAATCAGTTCAAAAGATGCAAAGTATGGACACTAGTTCCTAGACCCAAAGGACAAAATGTCATTGGGACAAAATGGGTTTTCAGAAACAAGCTGGACAAAGATGGAACAATCATCAAGAACAAGGCAAGACTTGTTGCTCAAGGTTACAGACAAGAAGAAGGGACCGACTTCAATCAAACTTTTGCTCCCGTGGCAAGACTCGAAGCGATCAGGTTGTTTCTAGCGTATGCTGCTCACAAAGGCTTCAAAGTCTATCAAATGGACGTAAAGTCAGCTTTCCTAATGGTGATCTAAAGGAATAAGTATACGTAGAGCAACCCCCAGGTTTTGTTGACTCCACTCTACCTGATCATGTATATTATTTGCGTAAAGCTTTATATGGTCTCAAACAAGCTCCCCGAGCTTGGTATGAGACGCTCTCTAGCTTTCTTCTTGAGAACAACTTCACAAGAGGAAAGATAGATAAGACATTATTTCTAAGGGAAGTAAAAGGCAAGATTTTGCTAGTGCAAATCTATGTCGACGACATTATCTTTGGATCTACTGATGATAACCTCTGCAAAAAGTTTTCTAACTTGATGCAAGGGAAATTTGAAATGAGTAGTATGGGAGAGCTGAAGTATTTCTTAGGACTTCAGGTAAAGCAATCTGAAGATGGAATCTTCATCTGTCAGACGAAGTTTACCAAAGAGTTGATTAAGAAATTCGGAATGGAGAGTGCAACCTCTATGAGGACTCCAATGGCTTCAGCTATGTCCCTAGACAAGGATGAGAAAGAGAAACCTTTTGATGAAACCAAGTATAGGAGCATAATTGGATCCTTGCTCTACCTTACTGCGAGTAGACCGGACATAATGTTTTCAACATGTGTATGTGCTAGATTTCAGGTGAACACTAAGGAATCTCATTATGCTGATGCAAAGCGAATTTTAAAATACCTTAAAGGCACACCAAATCTTGGCTTATGGTACCCAAGAAGTAGTGACTTCGAGCTAACAGGTTTTTCAGATGCAGATTTTGCAGGTAGCAAAGACGATAGAAAAAGCACTTCCGGGACTTGTCAATTCCTAGGAAGAAGGCTAATTTCTTAGAGTAGCAAGAAACAGAATTGTGTAGCCATATCAACTGCTGAGTCGAAATACATCTCCGCAGGCAGTTGCTGTGCACAATTGATATGGATAAAGAATCAATTGGAAGACTACAACTTGATGTTAAAGAACACTCCCATGTATTGTGATTCGTCAAGTGCCATTGCCATTGCTCATAATCCAGTATCTCACAGCAGAACAAAGCACATTGAGATTCATTATCATTTCATCCGGGAACATGTGGAGAACAAGGACATTAATCTTTGTTATGTCCCGACGGATAAGCAAACTGCAGATATTTTCACCAAGCCTCTGGACGAGTCAAAGTTCAACTTCTTCAAGATGGAACTTGGTATGCTGAACAAAGATTCTTGATCTGAAGGCAAAGAAATTAGGCTCTGAAAATTTTTCAAGAGAAAACATAGTTCATCTCTCGGGCAATCTTAAAATTCGTCGATCACGGCTGAATACATTTCGTCGATCTCGGCTGAATAAATTTTGTCGACCTCAGAATTCGTCGATCTTAGCTGAATATAATTTCGTCGATCTCAATTATTCAATTTCGTCGATCTCAATTACTCAGTTTCATCGACCGCATCATTATTCTTCGCCGAACATATTTTTGGCGGGCGAAATATTGCCAATCTGGCGGAAATTCTTTTCCAGCAAATTGGATCAGCCGATTTAGTATACACAGCTTTAATTCCAAAATCAATCAGCAATCAGATCCGACAGTATTAGAATATAAGGATTTAATTCCTATTCATCCAGAAATTGGATCCGTCAGATTTGTAACTAAGGATTTAATTCCTATTTATCCAGAAATTGGATCCGTCAGATTTGTAACCAAGGATTTAATTCCTAATCTATAAGGTACGCGTCTCTCTCTTTATTCTTTTAAAAATATTTATAAAAGGGCTTAAGAGTTTAAGCATTGCATCAAAACACCTCTCTAGCCGAACCTTGAAAGTCCGCAAGTTTTCTGCCACTAGTCCTCGCCGCTCTCCTTCCTACTCTCTCGCCATGGCAAAGAAAAATATCTGGATTTCTAATGTTGGGGGAGAACATGTGCGTTCCAGTTTCGTATTTGCTCGAGATGTTGGTGATAATGGTAAATCTCCTGCCTCCAAATCTCTTCATACGGAAGTTATTGCAAGTTCTGAGGGGGAGCAAAGCCGAACAAAAGATGTTGCTCAAGGCTCGGAAAAGTCAGATATGTTGCTGCACTCCATTGAAGTCTTGCTCAGGTATCAAGCAGAACATATAGAGACTTCTCTCAAGCTTGTTTTCAACAAGGTTTTTGAAGTGGAGAAAGATGTAGGTAATGGTCTAGCAGCCATCAATCATAATATGGAAATTTTAAGAAAAGAACTTGATGAGAAGTTTGACAAAGCTGCTGAAGCAATGAATCTGTCTGCTCGAGGAATGTTCTCTCTGTATGAACAAGTTAACAAGGTGGACCAAGGACAGGAAAAATTGCTAAGATTGCAAGAAGAAAGTAATCAATTCCTCCATATTTCTTTTATAAGTTTTTCTGATGAAGTTGTTAAATCCCTCCATGAAGAAGTCAGAAAGGGGGAGGAAATTATGGCAGCAAAGTTGAAAGATTTAAACAGTTTTGTAGAAAATAAATTTCAGGAAAGCAATCAGTACCAATATCAAAATGCTGGATGGCTTCATGATGTTTTCACAGGAAAAGCTTCAGGGGGCTCTCCTGCTCAAAATCAAGTCCTTCCTGAGCTTGTATCTGAACAACTTTTTGTTCCTCCTGCTGCTCAAGAAGAAATTGAAGAATCTTCAAAGCATCCAAAGACAAAGCCAAAGGCTAGCTCATAAAAAAAACCTGTTCAGAATGGAAGAAAAAGAAAGGAAGCTTGCATAGATTTCAAAGAGCCTAGGTATGAAAGAAGAAATATCAATGAAAATTGGAGTCCAATTTCCAAGAATATAATTCTGGACACTTATAATCTGATAGAGATTTCAAATGAAGAGCCTCAGAATTATTATGATAAAAAAGAAATCTACAAGATGAAAGCATCAAAGCTGAAAAGAAGAATTCATTTCAATGAACATGGCTACAACAACCCAAGTGCTCCTCCTCCTCCTCCAAAGTATTATCCAAAACCCAAAGCTTATTTTGTCAGGCAGTTGAAGAAGAGCAAGTCAGAGAAAACCAAGATGACTTAAGAATGTGTTGTGACTGCATGTTGTAACTCTTAAAATCTTTTATTTATATGAATAAGATATTGTTGTTTCTTTCTCTTTGATTATATCATTGCTTATGTTTATTAATTTTATGTGAGAAATTCATCTTAGTAGAAAGGGTTCTGACTTCTTCAAATAGGGGGAGATTGTTGGGTATTGTTGTAACACCCCGGCCCAACCACCACACTGAGGGCTGGCAACCCGGCTCACCGGCCAGTCCATCTCCACCCAGTGGGCTGGCTGCCGCAGTTGACAGGCCGGCTGGCAACCCGGCTCACAGGCCGGTCCATCTCCGCCCGCTTTTTTATAAGGGCTGCAGCCCATGCAACCCCAACGCGTCTCTGGCCCTGTTTCTCAAGCACAGCGCATTGTTGAGGTCAGGTTTCGATCCCCTGACCTCCTAGATAAGAACTCCTTCAACTG
Source organism: Dactylorhiza incarnata (assembly GCA_033032865.1). Taxonomy (NCBI): domain Eukaryota; kingdom Viridiplantae; phylum Streptophyta; class Magnoliopsida; order Asparagales; family Orchidaceae; genus Dactylorhiza; species Dactylorhiza incarnata. The sequence goes on along the minus strand of JAWHQI010000011.1, from coordinate 22,866,756 downwards.
AGTCTCATCACCAACTGAGCAGCTCAGTTGGTGATGAGACTCAGTTGAAGGAGTTCTTATCTAGGAGGTCAGGGGATCGAGACCTGACCTCAACAATGCGCTGTGCCTGAGAAACAGGGCCAGAGACGCGTTGGGGTTGCATGGGCTGCAACCCTTATAAAAAAGCGGGCGGAGATGGACCGGCCTGTGAGCCGGGTTGCCAGCCGGCCCGTCAACCGCGGCAGCCAACCCACTGGGTGGAGATGTACCGGCCGGTGAGCCGGGTTGCCAGCCCTCAGTGTGGTGGTTGGGTCAGGTTGTTAGAAAAAAGCAGCTCAGTTGGTGATGAGACTCGGTTGAAGGAGTTCTTATCTAGGAGGTCAGGGGATCGAGACCTGACCTCAACAACACGCTGTTCCTGAGAAACAGGGCCAGAGACGTGTTGGGGTTGCATGGGTTGCAGCCCTTGTAAAAAAGCGGGCGGAGATGGACCAGAGTGTGAGTCGGGTTGCCAGCAGGCCCGTCAACCGCGGCAGCCAGCCCACTGGGTGGAGATGGACCGGCCGGTGAGCCGGGTTGCCAGCCCTCTGTGTGGTGGTTGGGTCGGGTTGTTACAATTGTTACCACAATAACCTTGATTTGAATAAGTATCCCTTAAACTAAGATGAATGATGGTTGTATTTGATATATCCCTTTAGTTTTGTGCTTGCAAATTCTAATTGCTAAGTACAAACCAATGTCAGGTTTCAATGAGTCATTAAACACAGGCCTATACAATGTAATTCTTCATTGTATGGACCAAAGTGTTGACTCATGTGGAATCTCTCTATTGGGATGTACTTTATATTCAAACACCAAGGAAAATCCAAGGAGAGTTGCTGCTGATATTGAAAATTGGAAGAAAGGAAAGAAATTGGAAAAATTTCTTAAGAAACTTCCGTTCGACGAAATATGGAAATTTCGTCGAACGCAGATGTTCGTCGAACGCAGGGAGTTCGCTGTTCGTCGAACGCAGATAGGTGGTAGTTCGTCGAACGCAGGGAGTTAACTGTTCGTCGAACGCAGACAGATGGTAGTTCGTCGAACGCAGGAAGCTCGCCGTTCGTCGAACGCAGTTTGAATTTCTGCGCTATTTCAAACCGTGTCTGCTTCGTCTTTCAGGGCTTTTGCTTTGGAAATTTTCCTTGATAACCGCTTCTAGATATTGGAGATTGATTCGATTAATATCCTAATTGATTATTTTTGAATCAAGAGAATCGTAATTAAGTTTCCGTGATTTCGCAAATCTGTTTTAAGAAGAAGAAAAGTTGCTGTCTATTATTATTTAGCAATCTGTCGTTCTCTCCATATTCAGTATTCCTGTGTGCGATTTTCTTGCTGCATATTGAAAAGCCATTCCGAGATTGCAGTTCTACAGGAAGAGTCGACAAGGAGTTGCAAAATCCAAGTCAAAGAAGAGATCTGATATTGTTATTTTCCGTCAGCCGACTGCTTTTATTATCTTCGTTCTTGTGCGAATTTGTTTTGCTGCAAATCTAAAGACTTTTGTGGTTGCTGTTCAAGGATTAGATTCGACAAGATCCATAGATTTATTCTTCTACAACAATTCACTTGATCTTGTCGATTCTCTAAAGTCAGATCTGGTTTTCCAAGGATCAAAAGAAATTTTATTCCTCAATTCTCAACCGATTGAAGATCTTTTTCAAGGAGGAAATTTCTAATTTTCCAGATCTGAAGTAAAGAACTTTTTCTGGAGTTCTCAAGATTAGATTGCTTGTCAATCTTAGGTGTTTTTGTAAAATATCTTTACATACTTTTGTAGAAGGTTTTGCCTTCGAGTTTTTGTAGATCCTTGATTTTGGATCGAGTTTTTGTAGGAGTTGTTACTCCGAGTTTGTGTAGGAGTTGTTGGCTCCGAGTTTTTGTAGGAGTGGTTTACTCCGAGTTTGAGTAGGAGTTGTTTGCTCCGAGTTTGGTGAAGTAGCTGAATCTAGCCTTGGAGTGCTAGATAGGCGAGGCGGGAAAGTGGACTAACCACATTGGGGAACCACTATAATATCCTTGTGTTGTGCTGTGCTTGTGTTTCTTATGTGCTTTCATTCTTGTATTTTTTATTCCGCAAAAAGCCATAGAATCCACCTATTCACCCCCCTCTAGGTCATTTAGGCCGCAACTAGATACTTTCACTTCTTTATCAGATTGGGCATGCAAGAATCTATTTCTTATGATCTCATAGTCTTCTTGGAGATCCTTTGACATTTTTGGCGCCATTTCTTCTGAAAGATGAGTCGCTGAGACGGGAGGGAAGATGGTTCATCTCGGCGGCTAGGTTGAAAAGATTTATAAGTTATTTAATCATCATTGCTCTATTTATAGAGGCTTGGCTGAGGTTTAGATTTTCCCTAATGATAGATATTGATTTGACTTATCAATTTAATTGATTTTATATTACTGAATTTTCAATTAAGATAGAATTTAATTGAACCAGCCCATCTCAGCGGAACCGCTGAGATGGAGTGGCAACCCGCTGGGACAAGGTATTGTCAACCACTGAGACTATTTTATCCATCTCAGCGGTTCAACTAAGACTTTCTCAGCTGTCTCAGCGGTTCAGCTGAAACTTTCTCAGCTATTTCAGCTGATCTTACTCCCAAACAGTGACTCATTTTTAAATTTGATTGTCCTTACCCCTAATCATGTCACTATATGTTCTGAGGCATTGTTATTTTCTATCAAAGCTTAGAAAATAATACAATAAGTATGGTAGACAAAATGAAATGTTGAAGGCCTATTCTAAGTTCAACATTCCTAGCTCAATTTTGAAAGCATTAAATTTAGTCTCATCCAATGGCTTTGTAAAGATATCAACTACTTGATTGTCAGTGGGGATAAATTCAAGGCAGATATCTTTACATTCTACATACTCTCTTATAAAATGATACCTTATCTCTATCTGCTTAGTCCTGCTATGAGAGACAGGATTCTTAGCTATAGAAATAACACTGGATGAGTTACAATACAATGGAGAGTGACTTATCTTGAGGTTGTAATCCTTTAGCTGGTGTTGTATCCATAATAGCTGTGCAGATCAACTCCCTACAACTATATATTCAGACTCAGCAGTGGATATAGCCACACTGGTCTACTTCTTGCTGTTCCAAGAGATCAACCTAGGAATTGACAAGTCCCTCTTGTACTTTTCCTATCTTCTTTGCATCCTGCAAAATCTGCATCTGAAAAACCAGTCAGTTCAAATTCATTATTCTTAGGGTACCAAAGGCCAAGATGTTGGTTGCCTTTAAGGTATCTCAAAATCCTCTTTGCAGCTGAGTAGTGAAATTCCTTATGGCATGCTTGGTACCTAACACAAACACATGTAGCATACATAATGTCTGGTCTACTAGCAGTCAGATACAACAGTGATCCAATAATTCACCTGTACATGGATTCAGCAAAGGGCTTACCCTTCTCTTCCTTATCTAGGGAAATGTTCGACCCCATGGGAGTCTTCATGGTGGAAGCAGATTCCATCCCAAACTTCTTGATAAGCTCCATAGTGTACTTGGTCTGAGAGTTGAATATCCCCTCATCAGACTGTTTCACTTGGAGGCCTAAAAGTATTTGAGCTCTCTCATACTGCTCATCTCAAAATCCCCATGCATAAGGTTGGCAAACCTTTTGCAAAGGTTGTCATTAGTAGACCCAAAGATCATGCCATCAACATAAATTTGGACTAAGAGACATTTGTCCTTTGTTTCCCTAAGAAACAATATACTATCTATCTTTCCCCTCAAGAACTTATTTTTGATCAGAAAACTAGACAAGGTCTCATGTTGGAACAACCCTATTACTGACTTGGGCTAGGATCACTATATGTGACTAGGACTCAAGTTGACCCCATTGTATAGTCTAAGGGTCAAGGTCTAAGTTTGTCTAAGTTAGCTAGAACTTAGGAAAATTCCAAGTTTCTGTGTTCGACGAACTTCATTCTGTATTCGACGAACTCCTTCCTGGGTTCGACGAACGTCGTGTTTCAGTTCGATGAACTTGTTCTTCTGCTCGACGAATTCAGTCTTCAAGCTAGTTCAACAAATTTTATCTCAATTCGATGAACTCAGTATTGAGATCGACAAACTCAGCTGTCTGTTCGACGAATGAATTCAGTTCGACGAACTCAGCTTTCAGTTCGACGAACTCAGCTTTCTGCTCGACGATATTTCCTCTTCAGCTTGACAATTTCCGAAGAATCAGTTATCTATTTTCTCTGAACTCAGATCGACTAATCAGCAACGGATCTATTCAATTATTTGGACTTATTCATTATCAGATAAGTTAATATTTGATCTTTCCTTTTATTATTCCTTTCTATTCTCTTCTTTCGAGAATACTAACCGTTGACATATTGGAAAAGGATACTTTCATGGAAAAGAAAAAGGAATTAAAGTATTATTGCTGAATCAGATTGCAGTTCCAAGAATAATCCTTTCAGATTATTTTATTCCTTAACTAGAAGATTTGAATTTCAAATCAGTCATATATCTCTAAGGAAAAGGATGAAGCAGTAAGACAAGTAAGACCAGAATAAAGAAGTAAGACAGTCGAGAGAAATACAGAAAGTTAAAAAGAAATACATAGAGATCTTCTTCATCAACAACAACATTTTCATTCTCTGAGAACAACAAAAATCTTCTCTCAGTTTCAACTGCTGGTTCTTAATCTTCAAAGAGCAACAATAATCTGAAAAAAATATTTTCTCTCAGATTCGTCTGCTATCAAGGAAGATCCTTTACATCTAAGAGAAAGCTCCATCCATTATCTGTCAAGAAACTCTATCAGACAGGGGGAGCTTTACAACACAACAATCCACTAGTCTTCTCACAGATCTTGTTGACAGAGAAGAACTTCATAAACACTTTTTTTTGTTTATCCTTTTTACCCATCTTGTACAGGGTTCTAACTCCCTTCAAAAGTTAAACCTTTGGTGGCAAGGCACCTGATCAAAAACCTGTGATTTGGTTTGCGCACCTGATCAAAAGCTCAGTGGTGATAGGACACCTGATCAAAAACGTAACCTAGTGGATTCCTACCAAGGGTGGTAGAAGAGTAGATGTACCCAGATTGATTGGGGAACTACTATAGATCCTTGTGTCTACTATGATTGTGTTTTTCTTTCTGTATTGTGCTGTGATTCTTGTTTTGCTTTTATTCTCACTCTGCTACACATATATATATCACTATTTTAATTCCACTATAAAATAAGTTAAAACTTTTTAATGCTCTATTCACCCCCCCCCCCCTCTAGAGTAAATCTAAGATCTAATACCTCACTTTCATCTCATACCAAGCCCTAGGGGCTTGCTTTAGACCATATGATGCTTTCCTAAGTAAGTAGACATGAGAGGATAGAGTTGGATGGACAAAACCTGAGGGCTGCTCCACATATACCTCTTCCTTCAAATCGCCATTTAGGAAGGCTGACTTGATATCCATCTGGTATACTTTGAACCCCTTGTGGGCATCATAGGAAAGAAATAGCCTTATTGCTTCTAACCTTGCAACTAGGGCAAAAGTTTAATCAAAATCAATACCTTCTTCTTGCCTGTATCCGTTGGCCACCAGTCTAGCCTTATTCTTGATGATGATGCCATTCTCATCTAGCTTGTTTTTGTAGATCCATTTGGTTCTAATGATATTGTGTCCTTGAGGTTTTGGCACCAACTTCTATACCTTGCACCTTTTGAATTATAGTAGCTCTTCTTGCATTGCTTGAATCCAGAAGGTGTCTTGATTTGCTTCTTCAAACTTCTTGGGCTCCATCTGTGACAGAAAGCTCAAGAATAGAGATTCATTATGAGCCCTGCTTCTGGTTACCACCCCTTGGTTCTCATCTCCAATTATTTGGTCTCTTGGATGATCCCTTAGGTGCCTGTTTGCTGCAGGCAATCTGCAGCTCTTCTTCTGGAGAAGCAGGTTCTTCAGCAGCCTGTAACGGCCCTGATTTTCATTAATTATTTTACATACCCGCTGTGACGTAATTTTGGCGTAAGGGCATTACGTCAGCTCGTCTGGTAGTGTGTTGAGCCTTAGCTTAGTTAAAGTATGTCTTGTAGATCGAGCGTGCGAGATATCGCGTCGTTTCAAGTTAAAGTAAAGATTTTGGGTGGATACCAAGATTTTAGCTTCGGGAAGCTTTAGCCCAAGTTTGGCTCGTCGGAATTGAATTCTGACTTCTCCGTTGGATTTGTAGCGCCGTGTTTTAGTTAAGGTGCGAATTTCGTAGAAATCCGAGGTGTTTTGGTCGCCCTCGCAGTTTAAGTGAATTGGGGAATTTATTTATTAATTAAATAATAATTTAGGGTTATATAAGCCTAAAATCTCCTCCTCCTATTCATCTTACCCTTCCTCGATCAAAAGCAGGCGCCGTGCGATAGAGCGAGAGCGAGGTTTCGTGGATCATTTCACCGGCAATTCCTAGGGCTGTAGTGGTCGGAATCGTGTTTGGTTTGAAGATTTGGAAAGCTTGATACGTGTCGGCAAGTGCACCGGTCGCTGTCAAGTAATAAATGTGGAGAGTGGCCTCCCCGAATGTCGGTCTCTTGAGGAATGCAGGTTGGGTGAACGAAACGCGTAGCGTGACTCTTGTTACACAAATGAAACACACATGAAAAAAAGGGTTTTTGGTTGGTTTGTCCTAATCTTAACAACAGTAAAAGAGATGCGGGTCGAAAACACCGCTTCGCAAGGTGAGATGGATGCAACGGCCGCGATGCCGTGCTTCGTGAGGCGGAATGGAGTGTGTTCTAGCGCGAAAGGGTGAGGGTCGTAAACACCTCTTCACAACCGTCGTTAGCTCTTGCTAACACGGAACAAACACCTTGCGTGCGTGTGCGAGTGAGTGAGTGAGAACGGAGTGGATCACAAACAAACCATGAAGAACAACAAGGAAACATTCATTTCAACAATCATCATCATAATATTCGAGTTTACATGGTTCAACGAGTACAATGGGGGAAAGAGGAAAGAAATAACCGATGGTGAAGACTAGCGGCCGTTCACGGCCGGAATGGTAGGTTGTCGGGCTACCTCCGGACTCGGGCGGACAATGCTTCCGGCGTAGAGAGCTGTCACGGTCTCCCTACGTAGCTCCGTCGTCTTCGACTTCAGGTTCCTTCTTCTTCTCACCGGGCGGAATGAGAGAATGGTTGCTTGGAGGCTTGCGGACGATGGAGAACACTCACGGACAATGGAGGAAGTCTTGGAATGGGTGGAGGAGGCTTCCCCTTGCGTAGAAGATGAAGTGGAGGCGTCCCACGGTGGAAATCGGCGACGTACGGAACAGGAATCCCGCTCCCGGAAGTGAACGAATGACCTAAAATCGCAACAGGCGTTTAAATAGGCGCTGGATTAAATACTGCGCACGGTCATTGGCGCACGACCAGTGGTCGTGCGCACTGGAATTCTGCGATCGTGCGCACTACCTGGGTGGAACCTGCAAGATACGAAATTATAAAATAAAATGTTCGCACGACCAGTGGCGCACGACCGGTGGTCGTGCGCACTGGAGTTGATGGTCGTGCGCACTACAGCAAACAGAACTCGGAAATTAAATGATAAGTGCGCACGAGCAGTGGCGCACGACCGGTGGTCGTGCGCACTATCGTTGATGGTCGTGCGCACTGCACCAAACAGAACTCGTGAAAAAGGGTTAAGTGCACACGATCAGTGGCGCACGACCAGTGGTCGTGCGCAATAGAACCGGCGATCGTGCGCAATGTTCCTGTGCAGAATTGCACCGGGAACACTTGCACGACTCCTATTCCAGCACAACCACAGATCTAGCCACTGAAAGTGGCACTTAACAGCACAAGAGTACTACTAATGACAATAAGCGCGAAAATCACACCAAAGTGGGCCAAGATGTGCACTTAGCATGGATTATCAAATATAAACTATAACAAGGCTCAAGTGCGGAGAAATGACTAAATAACGGCCCGGATGAGTCCATAAATGTGTATATGATCAGGACTCATCACACCCCCAGACTTAACTGTTTGCGCGTCCCGAGCAAACGAATCCGGCGGAGCGTGAAAACGATAATTAACATAGAGAATTACACAAGGGAGTACGGTGCGAAGTAACAACGCATGCGAGTAGAGATTCTAGTAGAAGGAGAGTTTAACTATGCTAACTAATTTACATAAGTATTAAAGCGTAATTAAAGATTTAGTTATACTCAGTTGGTGAATTACGAAGAATTTGACGATCATGCCCGGTATGAAAGTGACGAGACACTGAGGCGGGTGTTGCAAAAGATCGGGGCTTAGGAATAACTCCGCTGAAATCCATCAACGTCGTGAACCATACGCTTGCCCGGTCACACTCTCTCCACGGAGCTAGCAAACTTGCAAATCAAATCAGTAGGGCTTATAGGATTAAAACGGGGCTTAGGTTACGGTATGATATTCAAAGTTAAACGGTGGCTACGCAACCCAAGTGAGCTAACGGAACGCTGCACCACACAAGACCAACAAACTATGCTCGTGTGACACACCCCCAGACTTATCATGAAAACCAGGTGTGCACACGGCCTACTTCACCAATACCAACAGATTTTCTGTTTTTAGCTCGGGAGGATTTTTTTTCAAAAAACTCTTTTTTTTCTTTTACATATTTTACTTCTTTTATGTAACCCCCGGTTGGTTCAAAATCAGCAGATGGACGTTATTTTCCCACCACAACACAATGATTCCACACTCCACACAAGTTTAGAATTATGAGCGCAGTTAAAAACAATTTGGTTGCGGGCGTGGGATAGGCTTCAGGCTTTGGTGGATGAAGAGGAGCTGAACAAAGGATTGGTAGGCACAAAATAGGCTTGCAAAGGTGAATGAAATGGACATGGAATAACAAAGCTCAAACTAGCCAAAGGGTGGCCTACATCATGCTTGACTCAACGAGTAGCTCTCACCCATGCTTCGAGAGTCGCTTGGGGCAAGTTCTTAGCCCACGAGAAAGATAAACCTTCCTCCTGACTCGAGCAACACACGACTAGTAATCGCACACACACAACACCAGGTTATCGTCAATTCTTGTTATCAGCTAACTGCTGTTAGATAATATGCAAAGTAAAGGAACAAGACAGAAATCACACAACCTTTTATAGTGGGTACCCAAGAAAGTGTGTCTATGGGTAATCCACTTTCCCTCTACACCTTTCTAACAGTGTGTTAGACAAGACAATCTCCTCCAAACTCAGCTCCGAGAGCTTACAACACAGATCCCACATGATCTCTCAGGTTTGCTCCAAACTCTACCTCAGCCAAACAACCCTACCTCTCAGAGTACTCCAACTCCTACACCTCAGAAATCCACTGATTTCCTACCTTAGGCCTATCAAGAAGCCTTACCTTAGATCTTCACAGAGATCCTACACCTCAAGCTGGGAGTATAACTCTACAAGTTTAGGCTTAACAACCCTACACACTCAGGCTCAACAACCTTACTACTCAGTCTCAACAACTCTACAACTTAGGCAAAATGCCCTACAAACTCAGAACACTAATGTTCTTACACTGGTTATAATATATGCTACAATAGAGGACTGTAAAGATGTATCTTTCAGCTTTTGTCTTATGTTGTTGATTTACTGCTGGTGCTGTCTTGAAGCAGGGCTGAAAGGCTATAGCTTCAGTCCTTGCTCCTATTTGATCTTTCTCTTCAGTAGTTGAAGAAAGATCACATTGCTCTTCTTGAATGGATCAGGAAGAGCAATCTTCTCTCCTTGTATCTGCTAGTAGGTTCAGGAAGCAGGGAGAGATCACATATGGAAGTCGTCAATAGAACATTGTTCTCTTTCAGATTTGTTTTCCACTTTTTCAGCACAGTCTCCACAATTCCCTAACATGTTCTTTTATACATCTTCCATCTGCAATGGCTCTAAGGAGGGCCCTGACACAGTATGGATGGGAATAGAAAACTTTATTTAGTTTTACAACCACTTCCGCCAAAAGCAGATCCCACCAGTGCTTTATTCTAATCTAAATCTGACTCAGCGGTTGGGCTGAGACAATCTTCAGTCTCAACGGCTGAATCTGTCTTTGTCTTAGCAGATCCACTGAGACAGATAGTCTTCTTAGTAGATTCTATCTAAATGTAACCCAGCTGAGACAGACTCCTTCTCAACGGCTCCTGGCCTCATCTCAGCAGTTCAGCTGAGACAAAGATGTCGTCTTAGCGGTTTTGACAGCAAGACCACAAAACTATTCCATTGTTTGGAATAACCTAACCCTGCATATACATGATGAACAAGAGGGTTTATCAAATACAATATGTACTTAGTATTGAGTGTGATGCCTCTTCAAATCAAGGGAACATTGAGGGCAATATTCCCAACAGGGAGCAAGTTCATCTTTAGCAGATATTATCGTGGCTTGCTATCATTAATGCCCGACAATAGTATATAGCAAGCTCAACAATCAATGGATAATTAAGGAGCTAAAAGTAGCAAGAAATCATCCTAATGGCGGGAGTGAATATGGAGCTATCGCGATGTAGTAACTCTATCTCTGTGTGGTAACTCTATCGCGACACGGTAGATGTTGCCTAAAATAAGGAGCCTACATTCCATTTTTGGACGGATGCATCACAAATCTCATTCCATCTAGGCTACCTCTCGGTGGTGGACTTACTGCAGGTGCTAACTCCCAGAGCTATAAATAGAGCTGCTCTACTTATTGTTTGAGAGAACGGCCAAGGCTATAATTTTGTATCTTTTCATGTGAGCCCTCATCCCAGTCGACCAGAGCACTTCCTATACCATCCTTAAAGATCAAGAGAAGAACTCTAAGGAGGATTCAATCAATGCTCATTCTATACGAAGGAACAACGTATTGACTTCTCCAATCTCAAGCATGCGTTCGTCATCTCCTTTAGAGTTCTTCGGATTAAGGAGTTTTACATTTTAGATTTTATATTTTCCTCTCTTGTATTTCTTTTTTTATCATTTGATCATTTTTGAATCGGTAGTGGAATTCACCCGTTGTTGGTGACTAGGTCTGTGTGAGGCTTAGGGAGGAATTCACCGCAGGTGTTGACGATTAGATCTTGGGTTTAGATCTAAGGAGTGGCTTGAGGCCTTATCTAGGGAGAGATAAGCTAAAGTCAACTGGTCCTTGGGAGAAGGGTCAGTATAGAAAACAAAAAGTGTTTTTCATTTTACCGCCTTGATTTCTAGCATTATAGAAATCAAACTTTTGTAATCAACTTTATTATGAAATAAAATCATGTCTTTGTATATTCTATTAACTTGATTTTATTTCCTATGCTGTAAAAATATTTTTGAATAATCATTTTGGCAAAAGTTTTTCTAATAAATTATAAATTGATAAAACTCTTATTCACCCCCTCCTCTAAGTGCATCAGTAAATCCAACATACACTACGTGCATCACTGTTATGGACAATTAATGATGTTTCTGGGCAGGTTAATTTATCGGGATGGAACACGCATTCTAAACTTGGATGCCCATCATGCGGGTTTGAAACTCAATCATGTTGGCTAAAGCATAGTAGAAAAAATTGTGTATCAAGCTCACCGTCGATTCTTTCCAATCGATCATCCATATTGTAAAGCAAGAAAGTTTGGCCATCATGAAATGCGTATTAGTAATACGAAACCACTAGGTGGAAGACAAGTATTGAAGGAAACACAAAATCTTCTAGTTATATTTGGTCGAACGAACCAGTCCAGAGGACCGACATTAAAATGGAAAAAAAAGAAGCATCTATTTTGTTTGCCTTATTGGAAAACTAATCCACATGCACCCTCCTGACATCAAGGATGTCTCCTTCATCACAGGGGATGAGTACTATTGCTACAAAATGATGCCTTTTGGGCTGAATAATGCAGGGGCGACTTACCAACGGATGATGGACCGGGTCTTCCGAGAGCAAAAGGGAAGGAACCTGGAGGTCTATGTGGACGACCTCATAGTAAAAAGTCGGGACCTCGAGTCCCACCTCCGTGACCTTGAGGAAACCTTCAGGACTTTGAGAAAATTCAAGATGAAGCTCAACCCCTAGAAGTGTGTCTTTGGGGCCAGCTGAGGAAAGTTCCTAGGTCACCTGCTCACCCCGGCTGGGGTAGAGACTAACCCGGATAAGGTAAGGGAAATCATGGAGCTGGGGTCTCCGAGGAGTGCGAAGGAGGTCCAGCGTCTCATAGGGAAGTTGGCCAAACTAAGCAGGTTTCTCTCCAGGGCAGGGGAGAAGTGCTCGACCTTCTTCAAGGTGCTGCAGGGGAACCAAAAGTTTGAGTGGACCCCCCGAGTATGAAAGGGCTTTTCAGGCACTGAAGGAATAGTTGACCCAAGCCCCATTGCTGCAAGGGCCGAGACAGGGAGAGGACTTGTCCCTATACCTGGGGGTAAGACCCGAGGCGGTAAGCTCGGTGCTGGTCTGGGAAGAAGGAAAAAAGCATCTTTTGATTTACTATGTTAGTCAGGTGTTGAGGAAGGCTGAGCTCAGATACCCCATCTTGGAGAAGCTCGCCTTCACCTTGGTGGTTTCAGCCAGGATGCTCCGGCCCTACTTTTAAGCACACTCGATCAAGGTGGTGACCGATCACCCCCTTCGCAACATCATGGAGGAAGTGGAGCACTCCGGAAGGCTGGCCAAGTGGTCAGTGGAGTTGAGCGAGTTTGATATCTCGTATGTTCCCAGGTTGTCCATAAAAGCCCAAGCGGTGACAGATTTTTTGGCAGACTATGTGACCGAGGTAGAAGAGTCTGAGCTGCCCGACTTGGTGGCCTGGAGAATGCTGGTTGATGGGGCCTCAGGGAAGCATTCCTTTGGGGGAGGGGTGGTTTTGGTAAGCCCCCAAGGGACAAGGATCGAGCATGTGATCAACATCCACTTCCCCTCACCAACAATCAGGCCGAGTACGAGGTCGTGATAGCAGGGCTTCGCCTAGCCCGGGAGTTGGTAGTGCAAGATGTGGAGGTCTCGACAGACTCTATGGTGGTAGCTTGCCAAGTCAGGGGGAGTTCGAGGTGAATGAGTTGACTCTTCAGCGATACTTGGAAATGATCATGGGACTCATAGGGCAGTTCCGCACCTTCTCGATCCATCATGTGCCAAGGGAGGAGAGTGCCGCGGTGGATCTCCTGGCCAAGTTCGGTCCCAGGGCTGGAGGCACGGTGTCGGACCTCTTCCGACCATCCATCGAGGAGGGGGAACTGATGGAGGTGGACCAACGGGTATCATGGATGGACCCCTTCATCACCTTCCTAACGTCGGGGAAGTTCCCCGATGGGGGTATAGAAAAATGACGGTTTAGGTATAAGTCGACATACTACTCTTTGCATGCAGGAAGACTATACCGGAAGATGCTCTCGGGGATTGTAGCCTGTTGTTTGTCGGAGGAGGAGGTCCTGAGGGTCCTAGAGGAGATCCACTCAGGGGAGTGTGGCAGCCACTCTGGGAGCCGAACCTTGGAGTGGAAAGTACTGAGGCAAGGCTACTTTTGGCCCACCCTCAGCAAGGATGCGGCGGAGTTCGCAAGGAAGTGCTCGAAGTGCCAACTGTTCGCCCCTCTCCAGCTCCTGTTGGCCAAAAGACTTAGAACCATCACGGCCCCCTGGCCCTTTGCAATATGGGGTTTGGACCTGGTCGGTCCTTTCCCCCAAGCAGGTGGTCAAAGAAAGTTCTTACTAGTGATGATTGATTATTTATCCAAGTGGCTGGAGGTGAAGGCGCTGGCCAAGGTAACGTCCCAGGTGGTAAGAAATTTTGTATGGGGTGAAATAGTTTGCAGGCACGGATTCCCATTAGCCATAGTGACATACAATAGGCCGCAGTTTGCCAGTGACGAGTTCGTCAACTTCTGCACCCAGCTCGGCATAGATCTTCGGTTTGCGTCGGTCCATCACCCGAGGAGCAATGGGCAGGTGGAGGCAGTAAATAAAATAATTGTGAACCTGCTAAAGAAGAAGGTCGAGAACCTCAGAGGCAACTAGGTAGAGCAGTTACCCTCGGTCCTCTAGGCCTTGAGAACCACTCCAAATACGGCCATGGGGAAGACTCCGTTCAAGCTCTCTCATGGATCCGAGGTCGTCCTTCCAATAGAGTTTGAGGTGAAATCCCCCAGGGTGGTTGCCGCTGGTGAAGGGGATGAAGAATGGCTAGTGGAGAATGAGGTAGAGTAAAGGCTATCCTTGGACCTGGTGGAAGAGCTCCAAGACTTATCCACCGTCCGACAGGAGCAAGTCAAACGACGGATGGCTCGGCACTTCGACAAACATATCCGAGTAAAGCAATTTGAGAAAGGAGATCTAGTCCTGAAAAAGGTTGACACGGTCAGGAGTGGGGCCGCGGTAGGAAAGCTCGATCACAACTAGGAAGGTTCGTACATTGTAGATGAAGTGCTCAAGTCGGGAGGGTACCACCTCCAAGATGTGGAAGTGGTACCTCTCGACCTTAATCTTTTCATATTAATTTATTACATATTTGACTCATCCTGTGTTGATTTCACTATGTCTTCTAAGCATAGGTCCTCGAAGTGTGTTATGCTGGAATGCCTCGGACGATCCCGCTGTCGGGCTCTCACTAGCCAGTGGGTCAGGATGATCTCGCGGAGAGGCTGGCAAGGTATCAAGTGTGTTATGCTGGAATGCCTCGGACGATCCCGCTGTCGGACTCTCACTAGCTGGTGGGTCAGGTTGATCTCGCGGAGAGGCTGGCAAGGTATCAAGTGTGTTATGCTGGAATGCCCCGGACGATCCCGCTGTCGGGCTCTCACTAGCTGGTGGGTCAGGTTGATCTCGTGGAGAGGCTAGCAAGGTATCAAGTGTTTTATGCTGGAGTGCCCCGAACAATCCCGCTACCGGGCTCTCACTAGCCAGTGGGTCAGGTCGATCTCGCGGAGAGGCTGGCATGGAGATGACTTATGCTGGTCCTGGCTCACAGCATCTCTCAATGCGAGACCTAGGCTATACGAGCCCCGGGGCTCGCTCGCACAAAAATAAAAAGCGATGTCGAATGGAAAATATCCAAGTTAAGTGGTTATAGCGAGATGGTTGAACACAGCGGGAGAAAAACATTTCGAGGCGATCCCTGGCTCGCGGAATGCTCGGAGGGTCTCTAAGAAACACCTAAATATGCGAGTCATAGGGGGACCGCCGACGTGATAATCAATGAGTAATCTCCGGTCATAGAGGTTGTGGCAGGCAAGATTAGGCAATGCAGACCCTGCTCGCGATGGCTCATACTGGGTCTTTGTGGTCGGCTGGCTATCCCGTGAATGCTGGAATTCACGTGTGGAGAGTGTCCCGGCAAGACAAGTCCCTTTGGTGTTGACTGGCAAGAGCATGTGAGCTGTCAGACAAGCCTGATGGCATGGTGGGCCAGGCGTGGTGGGTCACAACGTAAGCTCTTGGCCTTGGGCTACGATGCCCTTTGGGGGAAGTGTCGAGTACCCCATGGTTGTGTTGTGCGTAATGTTGGCGGCAAGAGCAAGTGAGCTATCAGACAAGCCCGATGGCATGGTGGGCAGGAACGGTGGGTCACAACGTGAGCTCTTGGCCTTAGGCTATGATGCCCTTTGGGGGAAATGTCGAGTACCCCGTGGTTGTGTTGTTGATGTATGATGATGTGTTAGATTCATACGCTTTAGGGTGCCTTGGGTGAAACCCGGGTTGCATTCATATTGCATTTGTAGGCCCCTTTTAATACTTGCTCAACATAGAAACGTGGATGATTGTTGTGACACTCATGCATGTTGTTTATGTTGCTTTTATTAATATACATGTGCATACGAAGTGCTGACTTGCAGGGTGATGTAGTTCCCCGGGGTCCGCTAGGACAGCCGGGAGGAGGGGTGTTGTTACACCATTTATGGTCAGCCATAGCTGACCCTCGTTTACCGCTCTTTGTGATTTGGATGCCGGCCAAGGATCGCAGGCCGTACCCAGCTCGCAGGACAAAAAGGTCTAAAGCTTCATGAAGTGTTTACTTAGCTTTCCTATTTTTCTATACTTGTCTTTTGTTATTTCCGGCTTGCATGCCGAGGTAGCTTAGGGAAGCTAGTTTTTCCCCTTTTTGAGATTTCTTATTTGTGTTGAATATTTGATGACTTGGATACTGGTTTTGTAAGGCCTTAAGGCCGGTTTTACTCCTATGTAGTTGTGGACAATCTCTGTGTTTCTTAGTTTTGTTTCCGCTGTGTTATCTGAGTTTTGAGTTGGGTAGTTATATCATCTTTTAACACTGAAGCTGTGGCGGTTATATGTTGTGGGGTCCCGGTCGGACCTATATTATATAGTCATTACAGGGGAGGTGTTACAACTAGCACAACTAAGCGTTTGGGCGCGATTATGACAAAAGTATTAGCGCGAGCATAGTAAAAAGTTTTAAGCGTGAGCATAGTAAAAAGCATTGGTCCGAGCAAGACAAAATGAATGTTTAAAGATAAAAAAAATATTTCTTTTTCTTTTCTTGAAAGGTGGTCATTACCTGTAACGGCGAACTCGCCAGTCAAAATAGAAATGTACATGGAAAAACAAAAAAGTCAAGGCCAGTCGCCGAACACCTCCTCCTCGCTCCCGCAATCTTCGGGCTCTGGAATCGGCGCGAACAAGTCTGGGATGACGTCCTCGGTGCTAAGCTCCATTGCATCCATAGAAAGCAGGCTCGCCCCCTTGAGGGTGTGGAAGACGAGGTTGGCGATGCCCATCGAGTTCTTGTGGGTCGCCTCCTCCTCGTCCCACGTTTGGTTGTGAGCCCCAGCTCGCGGAGGGGGCGGGGGGAGCACAACCCTGGTCAACTCGCGTACTTGAGCTTTCAGGAGCCCGTTCTCCATCTCCAGGTCGGCGTTCTGCGAGAGGAGCTGGCTCGTTGTATCAGCGCCCTATAAAAGTCAAACAAATCGGAATATGGCGAGCAAGATATAAAGTTTGCACGGATCACTTACCATTCCGCCTTGGAGGCTGGCGAGGAGACCCTCAGAAATGGCCTCTTTCCCCTTGAGGCTCGCGACCTCATCTGAGGCTTCCTTGAGCTCGCGCTAGAGCTCTTTAGAATCCCTGTCTGAAGTCAGGTACCAGCGACCCACCATATGGGTGAGCTCCATAGCCCGGAATTGGGCTCGCATGGCCTCGTGATGAGCATCCTTGATCTCAGGGCGGCAAAGCCGGTGGCATCCTCGCGGCCATATAGTCCAAAGGCGAGGGCGAATGCCTCGCCTCCAACCTTGTCGCTCTCGACCCAGGAAGGGAGGAGCGAAGAGCATGAGATCCTGTTTTGATCAAGATCCCAGACGAGCCGCGGCTCGCCGACCGCATCCGGGAGCTTCCCGCCAAGGCCAAAGTTCTTATGGCCCACTGGTTTGGGCTCGCTCGGAGCATCTCTGGCCCCACGACTCCCCTCGGCAGTCTTCTGTCTCACTGGCGGGGAGAGTGGAGTCTATGCCTTGCTCAGGTCCACCAAATTCTTCCCCTTATTAGTGGCAGGGACCTTCTTGGTCTTCTTCCTCAATGAGGCTAGCGTGGCGGACTGGCTCGCGGATGGAGGACGCTTCCTCCCAGACAACGAGCCTGGGGGGTCTTGGCACACTTCGGCGGCCACCATAGCGAGCGAGTTGGAGGAGAGGGTTATAGCCCTTGCGTGCGGAGGGTGCAGTGGAAGGTCCCGCTCTCCTGCAATGGCGACAACTGTAAGAGTTAGTTACCGGAGTTAAAAAAGTACAGAAAATACAAAGCTTGCGAGTGCGAGTCGAACCTTCCCCTTGGGGCACCGGTGGTAGCGAGTCCACCTTCTGCCGAAGGTATGCGACCTCAAAGTTCTTCCCCTCTAGGCACTGGAAGAGCTTCGCATCGTCCCCGCCGAGCGAGGCAGGGGGCAGTAGGCCGCCTCGTCTCGCTGGAGGGGGGAGAAAGGTATGTTGCCGAAGGATCCTTTGACTAGGACGTACTTCTGGTGCCAGTAGTGGCTTTTGTTCACCGTCTCGCAGATGGTGACGTGCTGGCTCGCGAAGTGAGTGGTCCCATCTTTGTAGGCACAAAAGGAGAAGATCTTGCGAAAGGCGAGCAGGTTGAATTCTACTCTCTCCTCGCGCAGGTAGCTGGAGAATGCGACTATAAAAGCGATCGCGTTAGGGGTCAGCTGGCACGGCAGGACACCGTAATACTTGAGCACCTGAAAAAATCAATAAGGGAAGTTTAGCACCCTTTTTGCGATCGCGAGTAAGAAGTTCAAAGTTTGAATTGGTACCTGGCGAACTTCCGGCCAGAAGGGGAGTTGCAACCCATTCTCAAAGTGAGCAATGGGGATGGAGAGCTTGTCGGGTGACAACTCATTGATGGAAGCGATACTCGTCGGGCGGCGAGCTACTAACCCTGAGGGGATGTATCGATCCACCATGGTGAGAAACTCCTCGTCTTTGAGCGAGGAGCAGAAGAAGGAGTGGTCGCGGAAGGCTCCAACACACTTGGCTCGCCCCTCAGTTTAGCCATCAGCGACCATGGTTCTAGTATTAGCGAGCCGGAGGAAGAGCGAGTGCGAGCTGAGAATTGTGAGAGAGCCTGGAAGAGAGAAGAAAGGTTGAAACAGTTAATGCGGTGGTTAGAAAGTAAAAACCGATGGCTATTTATAGAAATGAAAAGGGCGAGAAGAATGTGAAGCGCCAGGGGGTGCCAATAGCTGGACCGCGTGGTGACTTTTCAACTTCTTGGACCATATCCGCTCCGGATGGCTCGCGTCCTGGCGACTTCTTCTAACTCGCCATTAGCGAGCCAAGCCGCAGAGAGAAAAGTAAAGGTCGCGAAGGAGAGGCAGTAGCCTGCAAGTCGTAAGGCGAGACAGGCATAAGAAGCATAAAATAAGCAACTTGCGAGCACAGTCAACATAATGGTAGAAATAATCGAAAGCGAAAGGAAAAGCTCGCGAGCAAGCAAATATATCCTTATTACAAATTCATAAGTTGTTCAAAACCCCCAAAAGGGGAGGTAGTAAGAGCGAGCAATAAATAATAAAAATGGCTATTCAGTAGTTGATCCATTTCCAGCGTACGCGGCCTCACACCCCAGATTGCGGGGGCACTTTTGGGTAATGATACTTGCGAACCGACTGGACTTCACGCTACATCAGGCGCATTTGATCCTCGATTCGCGCGAGGTGTACCCTGGGCGAGGTGACCTGGCTGCAAGCGACCTGGCACATCTCGACAAGGACCCGCGCTTTCGCATCCTCCATCGCGGCGAACCTTTCTTCATAGGCAGCTCGGTCCACCCGATTCTGGTCGTACAGCTCCTGTAGCATGAGGTCATACTTGTCGAACAAGTCGGTAACTCACCTTTTCATTTGCTCCGGGTCGCTGGGATCCCCCAGGAAGTCTGCGACCTGGCCCGGCGAGGGTGGTGGCGAAAGCTCCTCCTCTCCGTGCTCCAACTGGGCGGGTGGGGTCGGGGGAACACCTGCGAGGAAGAAATCAGCGATAAAGGGAGGAAAGAGGCATCCAACTGAAATAATTTTACCTGGCGAGATGAGGATGGTACGGGCTCGCAAATGAGAAGAGCTTGGCTGGCCCTTGAAAGCTTCAGTGAAGGCAGGGGTAATATATTTCCCCAGGCCAGGATGGTGCATCGTGTCGACCGCGAGTTCGGGGTCGGCAAGTAGCGACCCGCACGGACTCCGTTGGCCTAGAGAACCAAACCCCGGGGTGATGATGCTCACTTTAGGTGGGGCCGGCGAGCCCACCGATGTGGGGATTTGCCTCTCCGTCGCGGGAGGGGACTTTGCATGAAAGGAATAAATGCGGGTTCAGCGATTAAAGAAATACAAGAAATAGCGAGATGAATAACTCACCCGTTCGCAATGTTAGGGTCGCAGATCGGTAGCCCTCAGATCCGGGGGGGAGGGTCAGTCCTCCCAGGGGTTGCGAGGCGAGACCCCGTTGGTGATGGCCCGAAGAGATTTTCCCCAGGAGGGTTCTGCGAGCAAAGAAACAAAATTAGTTGAGTACTGCTTGGATTAGCGAACCTTCGACAGTAGAACCTGCGAGGCAAGCTCGTGGCGAGGAGAAGGACATAGTGGTGATGACTCATCCTCCTCGGACGGCCGTCGGACGGTCTTAGCCCTCTTAACCTGAGGCAGAGGCAGAGTAGGTTGCTGGGAAATCCAGGGAGCGAGCTCGGTAGCCTTGGCCTTTTGAATCGCCTGCGAGGCCTTGTGGCGAGCCAATATCTCCTCTTTTTGGACATCTTGATAGATGTACCGTCGAGCCGTGAGGGAGAGGAGTGGGAGAAAAAGTTCATGCACTGGCCCGAAGGAGTGGTATTTATAGCATTCGGCATGGGGCCCACCAAAAGATTCTCACCACGTCATCAAAGGGCTGGCGAACACTAGGGGTTGGATGTTTCTTTGCATGCCTAAGGGAGCCTCGCAAAGAGTGGGGATATTGTACAACCCCGATATTCGCTAAGAGTTGAGCGGAGGCCAAGGGATCCACATGCAAGAAGGATAGGAAGGAAGTTGAGCCAGGAGCTCAGGGGCCGCTCGCAAGGAGGCAGGCGAGCCGGGCTCTCACCGGCTGCACGCAGGAAGGCGAGCGGTCCGGGCCCTCGTCGTACGCTCGCAGGAAGGCGCGCGAGTCAGGCCTCTCGGTTCGTGAGAGGAGCCCTTGTAGGCGGCTCGCCCAGTAAGGGTCCAGGGGTGATTTTACCTGGAAACCCTTGGCGGTCCGCAGTTAGCCTCTCCAAATAGCAGAGTTTGGCTGTTGGCATACCATTTTGGGCTGCGCATAGCAAAAGTGTAAGACGGAATCCCGCTATTAGCAGGCCAGACTAGAAAAACTATAAATAGATCTTGAAGGGCACCTTTGGAGAAGATTCCAATCTCAGTACTCTGAGCTTCCTCCTCCTTAGGTTATCTTGGCTTAGCTCTCAGGCTCTCCAAGGTGCCCAGTCTCAGCTTTGGCTTGAGAGGGGAAGCGCTCAAATATCTTCAGGGTGTGTGGTGGTGTTGGATCGGTAGGCGCCCTTAGAGGGGGGTGAATAAGGGTTTTCAAAAACTTAAGTTATATTTTGAAAAGCTTTGTAATAATGCGAGATAAAGACAATAAGAAGTCAAGTAAAACAATTGAAATAAAGTAGAGACATGCTTTATTAATATCAAATACGTTTTTACAAAAGTTGACTTCTATAACACTAGAAATCGGTGGCGATGAATAGTAAACTCTTTTTGTTTTCTATCTCGACTGGCATCCCCACGAACCGGTGGCCCTAGCCTATCCTCCCCGGATTCGACCTCAAGCCGCTCTAGCCAACCCTTCCCCGGATATGGCCTCGAGCACCCCCTAGACCTTGCCTATATCTAGTCGCCAACACGAGGAGAATTTCTGCCCTAAGTCCTACCCAGACCTAGTCGCCAACACGAGGCAATTTCACTAACCGTTTACAAGAAATAAGAAATGAAAATAATTAAAGACTCCCTCTTGATGAACTTCTGAAGTTGGAGACGAAGATCCACTGTAGAATAAGCGTTGTAGAAGCGGACTTCGTTTGGATCCGGCATGATGAGATTCTCCTTCAGAAGTTTGCAGAACTATGGTAGGACATCAACTTTCGGCCAAGGCAGCCTCTGGAATTCTAGCTCTCAATCACTCTGCCTGATGTCTGTCTAAAACGAGAGAAGAGGGGTCCTTTTGATAGCCTCAGCGCTAGCGCCTACGCTAGTGGTACCGCCGGTGCTATCCCATTTTAGGACATATTCTGCGTGGCAGAATCTTCAATCCGAGGAAACATTTCTCTCTTGCCTACTGTGCTCCGCACTATCGCCTGCGCTATCGGATACCGCCAGGCGCTATCTCCTTCTATAATTACTCCCGGAATTTTTGCTTAAGCATTCTTTTCGTCGATCGAAGTTTCGTCGACCGGAGTTCGTCGAGCGGGCTTCATCATTCGTCGATCGGAAATTCGTCGAACGCAAGATCATCGAACGCAAGATCCAATTTCGTCGAACCAAGCTTCTGTTCTCAGCGGCTTGATTTCGTCAATCGCAACAGCAAGTTCGTTGAACGAAAGCTAGCGCCAGCGCTAGTACTAGCGCGCCGCGGTTGTATAAGCAGTTAGTCGAGCAAATTTTCATCGAACGCGGTAATGAGCATTTCGTTGAGCGCAAGCTAGCGCCAGGCGCTAGGTGCTACCGTCGGCGTTAGTAGGAGTTTTGGATTTGATGGCTCAACTTTGGGGGCAACCTTCTTATGTAATCCTTGAGTCATGTAGACTTTGTTATCCTGCACACTTAAACACACAAGATCAAATACACATAGGTTTTGTTATTCTCAAACCTAGGAAATGCGGAAGACCATGTTCCAACAAACTCCCCCTTTTGATAATAACAAAACCATTAATGATAAATCAGAGCATTAATATATATAAGCATGATGAACTGCTTGTGTGTGTGTGAGAGTGATGACTTAGGATAATTATCGATTTTGGCATTTAGAATTGCTCCCCTTAAATACATGCTCCTCCTAAGTGAATGCTCCCCTAATATGTAAGCTATCATCTTAATTAAGCATGTTAGTTTTATATTTTGATAGCAGATTATATTTATCATGTTAGTTCTCCCCCTTTTGTTATTAGCAAAAGCGGGTAAGGAGACACCACTTAAAAGTTGACAATAAGATAAAAGGCATGATCGAGCTTGTATAGAGAAGAAAATGATAAGGAGTTTTAGAATACTTTTCATTGAAATATATCAGAGTTTAAGTATCACAATATTTTCATAAATCAGAGTTTGTAGCATAAACAAATACAAGGTAAATGTAAAGTTGCGGAAGACTTAGAAAAATACAATCAAACATATGATGATTCATAACAGATATATGAGTTCAATTTTATAAAGAAGATGTTTTGTAAATCATTGTTCAAGTAAAATTTTTAAATTCAATAATAAAGTAACCAAACATGAAATAATGTTACCAAAAAGAGAGTACTACAATGTTATGTTAATTCATAATTTCAAAACATACTAAACATTGTAGAAAGCATGCTAGGTTATCTAGTGCATTTCATAAATAAAGAGTAGTATAGAATTTGCATTAGGGTCCAATACTCATGAGAAGAAGTATTATGGAAGATAATGATGTGCATATAAGTGTATTTTTTAGTAGAGTAAACACATGTTTTAATCAAAAATACAAGAAATATGTAAAGTAAGAGCACAATAAAACACAAATAATTTCACTTCCACACACTTCAATGCACAAACAAAAATGTACAACTACCAAGGTGCTTTGCACACACAATGCTCATTAAGACTTATCAGGGTGCAAAGACTAGTGATCCGGTGTACTTAAAAGTAAGTGGTTTTTATTTTGAAAGAAAGATTTGATTTGCACAAGATACTTTACTATTCTTTCCAAGGTGCTCAACATCACAACGCTTATTAAGACTTATCAGGAGGTTCAAGTAGTGCTTGGTGTAGTTATCTTTGTCACTTTATTTTATGATTTTTATTTTGTACAAAGTTCTCCGAATACACTTGTTTTGCAAACCAATATAATTTATGAAAAACATAACCACTTTTCTTAACTTTTTAAAAGTGCAAATAAAGGAGTGTAGGTAAGATACTTGTGCAATTTTTTAATTCATTGTACTAATACACAACATACACAAGCATTCTTAGATTAAACACATATGTAGACACTGCCAAAATAAGTGAGTGAATAAAGATCATTATCAAACATAAAACATTTACTCATACTTAGAGGCATGCAAAGCTTAGTTCTACACAACCTTTACAAGATAATTGATGCACATATTAATAGATATATCAAAGCATGATGAAAACAATGTTCAAAGAGTTCGAAAAGATAAATTGCAACATTATAGAAGTTCTAAGGAATAGATTAAATCATGCTTGATTTTCATAGGAAAAACCATACCGTTTTTTTTATAGTTTTATTGTTTTATATTTTTGTATTTGATTTTTGCAAAAAAATAAACTTTAAACAAATGACAAAAACAAAAGAGCAAAACATAAAAAAAAATTTGTAATTAGGCTTTTGTATTTTTGTATTTGATTTTGGCATAAAAATAGACTTTAAACAAAAAGCGAAACATATATATTTTGTAATTTGGCTTTTGTATTTTTGTATTTGATTTTTCAAAAATGAAATATAATCAGAAGTGCAAAAAGAAATAGAACATATAGATTAATATATTTTTAAGAAATTTTCAGAATTTTAAAAATACAGAAAAATGAATAAGTACGCTAGCGCCGGCGTTAGCGCTAGCGAGGGAAACAGTACACGATTTTTTAGGATTTTGAAATTTTTAATTGTTGATCTTGATTAAGTGTCCCAATAGTAGTTTCATGCTGAAATTTCATAATTTTAGGAGATGTTTTCGATGGTTAAAAATTACAAAATTGCGTGTGTGAATATGGTTTAACTCGAAAGATCTAGGACACCTAACTCAAGTCGTAATAATTGAAATCTAGCATCGGGAAGAGGTTTAGTAAATATGTCAGCGAGTTGAGAGTCCGTGCCAATGAAGCTTACTTTTACATGCTCTTTCTTAATGTGATCCCTAATGAAATGATGACGAACATCGATGTGTTTGGATCGAGAATGGTGTACGGGATTATATGTGAGGTCTATTGCACTTTTGTTGTCACATTTAAGATCAATGTTTTTGAGATGAAATCCAAAATCCTCTAGTGTTTGGCTCATCCATAACGCTTGTGCACAATAACTACCAAGTGCGATATATTCGGCCTCCGTGGTGGAGAGTGCAACCGAAGATTGTTTCCTACTAGACCAAGTACTAAAGAGGGTCTTAGAAAGTGACAAGTACCGCTAGTGCTTTTTCGATCTAGTGAACAACCGACGTAGTCCGAATCGGAATAGCCGTGGAGTGTGAATGAATCATTGTGTGGGTACCATAATCCTAATTTAGATGACCCTAATAGATAATAAAAAATACGTTTTACCGCTTTTAAATGAGATTCTTTTGCATTGGCTTGAAAGCGCGCACATAAACATACGACAAATATTATATCTGGTCTAGATGCACTTAAGTAAAGAAGAGATCCTATCATTCCTCTATATAACATTTGGTCAATGGAAATTCCAGATTCATCTTTTCCTAGTTTTAAAGAAGCACTCATAGGAGTAGAAGCTTGTTTAAGATTTTCAAATCCAAATCGTTTAAGCATATCGTGAACATATTTTGTTTGGCAAATAAAGATACCATCAGTTCGTTGTGAGATTTGAAAACCAAGAAAATATGATAGTTCTCCTACAAGACTCATTTCAAATTCATTTTTCATTACTAAGACTACTTCATTACACAACTCTTCATTAGTGGCTCCAAAAATGATATCATCAACATATATTTGTAAAATAATTAGATCGTTATTATTATGCTTAATGAAGAGTGTGTTGTCGGCACTTCCCATAACATAACCGTGCTTTAACAAAAACGATGTAAGTCGATCATACCATGCACAGGGCGCTTGTTTTAAACCATAATGCGCTTTTTCTAATTTATAAACATGATTAGGGAATTTTTCATTTATGAAACCGGGGGGTTGTTCTATATAAACTTCTTCTTTTATAAACCCGTTTAAAAAGGCACTTTTAACATCCATTTGAAATAATTTTATTCTTTTAAAACTTGCAAATGCCAAAAATATTCTTATAGATTCTAAGCGAGCAACGGGTGCAAAAGTTTCTTCAAAATCTACCCCCTCGATTTGAGAATAACCTTGAGCAACTAAGCGTGCTTTATTTCTTATAATCCTAGATTCATCATCTAATTTATTTTTAAAGATCCATTTTACGCCGATAATTGGATGATTAGATGGTCTATCTACTAGATTCCAAACTTTATTTCTTTCAAATTGACCTAACTCTTCATTCATAGCTAAAAACCAAAATTCGTCATTTAAAGCGGTGGAAACGTTTTTAGGTTCGATTTCGGAAACAAAGTAAATATTTGAAAATGTTTCATGAAGAGAGGATCGAGTTCTTACCCCAGTAGAAGGTTCCCCAATGACTAGCTCTTTTGGATGATTTTTTGAGAAGTTCAAAATGCTTGGAGGTACATATTCCTCTTCGTCGTACTCGATCTTTTGTTAAATATTCTATACGCTTTACTGGTTGAAGAATATCCAAGAAATATTCCTTCATCAAATTTTCCTAAAGAATCTTTTGTATTAAGAATAAAACATTTACATCCAAATACTTTAAAATATGATACGTTAGGTTTCTTTTGATAATATAGTTCATACGGTGTGAGATTTAGTGATGGGCGAAGCATGACTCTATTCATTACATAGCATGATGTGCTTACGGCTTCGGCCCAAAAAGACTTAGGTAATTTATATTCAGATAACATGGTGCGTGCTAGTTCTTGGATTGTCCTATTTTTCCGTTCAACAACACCGTTTTGTTGAGCTGTGCGTGGAGCGGAGAACTCATGCTTAATACCTAACATTTCACAAAAATATTTAAAATTTTCATTTTCAAATTCACCTCCATGATCTGAGCGAATGCATTTTATTTTTAAATCTAGTTCATTTTGAATACGAGTACATAATTTTGAGAATTCGCAAAACGCATCAGAATTGGAAGAGAGAAACAAAGTCCAGCAATATCTTGAGAAATCATCTAGTAGAACGAAAGTGTATATTTTACTACCAATACTTGTGGTGTTAACGGGACCAAAGAGATCCATATGAATTAATTGCAATGGTTTTGAAGTAGAAATTTCGTTTTTGCTTTTAAAAGATGATTTTGTAAATTTACCTTTTTGGCATGGAGAACATAGTGAAGATAAATTTCCA
This sequence comes from Dactylorhiza incarnata, assembly GCA_033032865.1. Taxonomy (NCBI): domain Eukaryota; kingdom Viridiplantae; phylum Streptophyta; class Magnoliopsida; order Asparagales; family Orchidaceae; genus Dactylorhiza; species Dactylorhiza incarnata. Next base: position 22,839,931 of record JAWHQI010000011.1, on the reverse strand, counting down.
TTCAACTTAGGCAATCCTCTAATCAATTCCCTTTTTGCTAGTTTTAAAATGAGCTTTGTACTAGCGTGACCTAAACGTCTATGCCATAGTTCTAATTCATCATTTTTGGTTATAAAGCATTTCATAGTGGATTTGGAAAGATCATGAAACGAAACTATGTAAACATTGTGAATTCTAGGTGCAGTTAGTAACACATCTTTTGTTTTAGGATTAACTATTTTGCAAAGATTAGTGGATGATTCAAATAATACGTCTAATCCGTTATCACACAGTTGACTTATAGATATTAAGTTATGTTTTAATCCTTTTACATAAAGAACATTTGAGATAAGAAACGATTCGTTACCCACTGTACCTACTCCCATGATCCTTCCTTTACCGTTATCACCAAACGTTACGATCCCTCCTTTCTTCTTTTCTAGGCTAAGGAATTTTGCTTTGTTGCCCGTCATGTGCTTGGAGTAGCCTGAGTCTAAGTACCACACATCCTCTGTTTCCTTAGCCTTCCTGCAAATCTATAGAGAAGATGAGAGTAAAGATCCATATACCCAAGAGGTACCACCCATAGAGTAAGTGGATTTCTTAGGTACCCAGATTTGTTTTAACGATCGTTATTTTATATCCCTGTAAGAGTTAGACGTGTGTCTAAACTTAAGACAATTAACATGCGAAATAAAGGGGGTTGAGACCCTTTTCTGAGTTTCACGTTGCTCTTGCTGGATGATGTTTGAACATTAGAAGAAACAGAAGATTTTTTGACAGTTGAGCTACCGCTGGCGTTAGTGGCTAGCGCCGGGCGGTAGGGTTCACTTTTATATCCGACCCCAAACTTTCCAGAACCATAACATTGGTTTCCCAAAATCATATCCAGGGATTTTTGACCAATTCCGAATTTTTGTATGGCTAAATTGAGGTCATGATTTTGTTTTTTAAGAAATGTATTTTCTTGTACAATCATAACACATTTATTTTCAAATCCCTTTTTGTTATTTTCAATTTGTAAAAGAGAGGTTCTTAGTTTTCTCTCTAAGTCCCCCTTTTCTTTTGCAATAGTTTTGTTTTGTGAGAGGGCCTTAGAAAGAGAAACTTCAAGTTCTTTTGTCTTAAATAAAGAGTGCTCACACTTTTGACATGAAACCTTTCTCTTTTCAAGGGAAATCAATTTTTTTGTGAGCTTGTGATTTTCTTTGATAATAGATTCATTTTCACGATTTAATATAATATTATCTTTTACACTTTGATCATAGGATTTGCAAGTTAGAACAAATTCATCATAGAGTTCTTCGAAAGTAGGAGGAGTTACCTCAGTGTCGCTAAGAACACTGGTGTCGTCATCATTGCTTTTTCATTAAGCATAAGTTTGCTTACTCCTTGCTGCTTGATTCAGACTCGCTTGACTCTTCAGAGGAAGAATCATCCCAAGTTGCAGCTTTCAGTACTTTCTTTTTCTCTTTTGCTTTGTATTGTTCTTTTTGCTCCTTTTGATACTTCGGGCACTGGCTTCGAATGTGCCCGGTCTTTATGCAGTGGTAGCACTCTGGCGGTGGTCTTTCTTCTTCATCTTCACTTCCTTTTTCTTTCCTTGATGAAGAGGAAGATCCCTTTCGTCGAGTATCCTTTTGGAAGTATTTTTAGAATGTGTTCCTTCTTTCTGGATTCCTGATGAACTTCCTGAAGTTCTTCACCAGGAGACCTTCTTCATCATCATCATCATCTTCGATGCTCTCCTTCTTTAATTTTAGTGCTAACGCCTTTTCTTTGGCTCTTTGTTGTATTCATCGTGTTGAATCTGGAGTTCTACCTCATGGGTTTTGAGATTCCCAATAAGGTTCTCGATCTGGAGCGTTCTTAAGTTGTGCAACTCTGAGATGGCTGTCACCTTTGGATTGAACCTTGGAGGTAAGGAACGAAGAATTTTTCTCACCAAGTCCCCGTCTGAGTAGGTCTTTCCAAGTGCCTTTGAAGCGTTGACGATCTTGGTGAAGCGAGTGTACATCGAGTTAATGTCCTCCTCGGTATCCATCCTGAATTTTTCATATTCAGATTCCAGTTGGAATAGCTTTGCATCTTTCACCTGCGATGTACATTCATGAGTAACTTTCAATTGATTCCAAATATCATAAGCAGTTATGCATGCAAAAATTCTATTAAACTCAGTCCTATTTAAGGCGCAATATAAAGCGTTCATTGCTTTAGCATTATTTTTACACCTTAGTTTATCATTATCATCCCATTTATCTTTAGGTTTTAGTAATGTCGCCTCTCCCACTACAATTGTAGGAGGAGAGTACCGAACTTCTACCATGTTCCATACTTCTACATCCATGGTCATAAGAAAACACATCATTCGATTTTTCCAGTAGTTAAAATCTGACCCAGTAAAGAGAGGTGGTCGACTAACCCCTTGACCCTCCGCAAAAGTGAGATCATGAGACGCCATTATTCCCGGTTGTTAAGCCGATTGGAATAAAACCCCTTTGATAGCACTTGTTGGATCGGTAGGCGCCCTTAGAGGGGGAGGGGGGTGAATAAGGGTTTTCAAAAACTTAAGTTATATTTTGAAAAGCTTTGTAATAATGCGAGATTAAGACAATAAGAAGTCAAGTAAAACAATTGAAATAAAGTAGAGACATGCTTTATTAATATCAAATACAGTTTTACAAAAGTTGACTTCTATAACGCTAGAAATCGGTGGCGATGAATAGTAAACTCTTTCTGTTTTCTATCCCGACTCGCATCCCCACGAACCGGTGGCCTTAGCCTATCCTCCCCGGATTCGGCCTCAAGCCGCTCTAGCCAACCCTTCCCCGGATATAGCCTCGATCACGCCCTAGACCTAGCCTAGATCTAGTCGCCAACACGAGGCGAATTTCTGCCCTAAGTCCTACCCAGACCTAGTCGCCAACACGAGGCGATTTCACTAACCGTTTACAAGAAATAAGAAATGAAAATAATTAAAGACTCCCTCTTGATGAACTTCGGAAGTTGGAGACGAAGATCCGCTGTAGAATAAGCGTTGTAGAAGCGGACTTCGTTTGGATCCGGCGTGATGAGATTCTCCTTTAAAAGTTTGCAGAACTTTGGCAGGACATCAACTTTCGGCCAAGGCAGCCTCTGGAATTCTAGCTCTCAATCTCTCCCCCTGATGTCTGTCTAAAATGAGAGAAGAGGGGTCCTTTTGATAGCCTCAGCGCTAGCGCCTGCGCTAGTGGTACCGCTGGCGCTATCCCATTTTAGGACATATTCTACGCGGTAGAATCTTCAATCCGAGAAAACATTTCTCTCTTGCCTACTGTGCTCCGCGCTATTGCCTGCGCTATTGGATACCGCCAGGCACTATCTCCTTCTATAATTACTCCCGGAATTTTTGCTTAAGCATTCTTTTCGTCGATCGAAGTTTCGTCGACCGGAGTTCGTCGAGCAGGCTTCATCATTCATCGATCGAAAATTCGTCGAACGCAAGATCGTCGAACGCAAGATCCAATTTCGTCGAACCCAGCTTCTGTTCTCAGCGGCTTGATTTTGTCGATCGCAGCAGCAAGTTCATCGAATGTAAGCTAGCGCCAGCGCTAGTACTAGTGCGCCGCGGTAGTATAAGCAGTTAGTCGAGCAAATTTTCGTCGAACGCAGTAATGAGCATTTCGTTGAGCGCAAGCTAGCGCCAGGCGCTAGGTGCTACCACCGGCGTTAGTAGGAGTTTTGGATTTGATTGCTCAACTTTGGGGGCAACCTTCTTATGTAATCCTTGAGTCATGTGGACTTTGTTATCCTGCACACTTAAACACACAAGATCAAATACACATAGGTTTTGTTATTCTCAAACCTAGGAGATGCGAAAGACCACGTTCCAACAGGTGGGACCTGTTGGATCTTGTGGTGCCCTTAGAGGGGGGGGGGGTGAATAAGGGTGTGTTTAAATTATAATTTTTAACTTAATAAATTTTAAAACAAATTTTGCTTTTCTAAAAATCACTTATAAAAATTTTCAAACTATGAAATTTTTTAAATTAATTCAAACACAAATTTCTAAGTTAAAGATTAATCAACAAATTTGCAATTAAAGAAAAGGTCATAATTTTTTAATCATGAAATTCACATACAATAAAAATGATATTAACAATGCTTAAGATCAAGGCACAAATATGATAATAAACTTTTAACAATTTTAGTTTACCAATCCTTCTCCCAAGGATCGGAAGGCTATCACTTGTCTCTCCCTAGACCAAGCCCAAGCCTATCCTCTAGATCTTCCCAAGATCTAGACGTAGCACACAAGGCCACGATTTCCTACCAAGCCACGCATGGACTTGGACGCTCCGCACAAGAAAGCGATTTTCCCCTAAGCCACGCAAGGACTTAGACATCATGCACAAGGAGACGATTTTCTTACCAATACAAAGTGAAATGTATATAAATGAAAATACAAAATGAAATGAACAACTCCCTAGAAATTCAGATCTCTGAAAGGAAGTTTGAAGCCTCGAGATGATTGTTGATGTAGAAGCGCGTCCGATCTCGTCTTCAATTTTAAACCTTCTAAGCACAAATGGGAGTTGATGAGGTTCTGGAGCTCTCTGGTTCGTATGAACTCAGGAAAGGATTTAGAATCTTCAAAGCTCTGGAATGCACGAACAAAACGAACCAATATATAGTTTTTGACTATCGCCTGGGTGACATCGCTGTCGGAATTCCGACAGCGCCAAACTACCATTCGTCGTGCTGTCATGCGGGCAGTTGCTGTAACTTCTGTGTTGTCGCCTGGGAGACATCGCTATCGGAATTTTGACAGCGCCAAACTGTTGCGCGTCGTGCTGTCGAGGAGGCTGCTGCTGTAACTTCTCTGCTGTCGCCTGGGCGACATCGATGTCGGAATTCCGATAGCTCCTCTTCATTTTTGTCATCCGAAACTTCTCCAGACTGTAGATGGAGTCGTTCTCATCTCCGAAATGGGGTGTACCATTCCGTAACTCTTCCTGGATTGAAAGTTATGGCCATTTTAAGATCAGCACACAAAACTCATCCTTTTGCTTTTTCTAAAGTGTACACACTCTTGGATCATGCCCATGAACGAGGACTTGTCTCCTCATTGAACCTGTACAACCTGGACACTATAAATACACAAAAGACTAGATCAAATACAATACGGTATTTGTTATTCTCAAACCAAGAGATGCGGAACATAGGCTCCAACAATCTCCCCCTTTTGATAATAACAAATACCTATATGAGAAATTAGTGAGTTTAAGACAATTTGTGTTTATAGATAAGTGCGGTAATAAGATATGCATGAATAACAGGTTAAAAGCGTGATAGATTTAAAAGCGATAATGCGTACTCTTTCTATATGAAGTCCTCCCCCTACATAAGTGTTCTCTTATAATTTACTCCCCCTATATATCTATTTGACTAGATTTCTCAATTTCTTCTCCCCCTTTGTTATTAACAAAAGTGCATAGGGATGAGTGTATATCTACTAAGATTGATGAGGAACCACTTATTGAAGGATTGTCATGATCGAGCATATGATAGTGTATGCACCTCCTATATGATTACTCCCCCTGCATAAATACTTTCTTTGAGTTTGAAATCATTATAATGTACTCCCCCTAAAGATTAGATTTATGTAATTTATTCTTCCCTTTTGGTAGTATCAAAAGAAGGTTTAGGTTGCAATTAAAGATTAGAGTGTGCAATAAAGAGTAATATGTTTTATGTCGAAAAGAAAAATAGGTTGCAAGTAAAAGCTTGTTAAATACTACTTGTTAAGAAAAAGATAAGCATGATGGAACATATAGTAGTAAACAACATAGCTGACATGATAAAGTAATCATTTTATTTTAAGATACCACTTCTTGAAAAGAATACCACGGTGTTAATAATAATAGACATGAATGAGCATAAATGGTAAACCTAGCAGAAAAATAAAATAAACACTCTTAAACATAAACATCATTTTAGAAGATAAAATCATATAAAGGATAATGTGTTTTAAATTTGAAAAGTTGATGTTTGAGTTATAGATTCAAGAGATACTATTCCATTAAGATAAAATTGCAAGCATGATTTTATATTATCAAGAAAAGATACATAAACTACAATGTAATAAAATTTGCATTTCAAGTAAACATAAACATTGTAGCGGTCATGCTTTGTTATCTAGTGCATTTACTTAAGTTTGTAGAGAATAGTGTAGATGAGCATTAGGATCCAATTCTCATGAGTAGAAGTTTTATGAAAGATAATAATGTGTACAAAATAGTGTTTTGATAAAGTATACAAGTGAATCAATCAAAAACACATGGCACATATAATGAAATAACACAACATTAAAATACACAAATACTATTACTTCCACAATATTTCAATGCACATGACTAAATAGTACAACTACCAAGGTGCTCTGTACACACAATGCTTATTAAGACTTATCAGGGTGCAAAGTAGTGCTTGGGGGATCACTTTTGTACTTTGTAGCTTTATTTTCAATTTTTTATGATCCGGTGTACTAAGAGAAGTGGTGTATAAATTGTTTGCTATAAGACACTTTGTAATTCTTTCCAAGGTGCTCAACCTCACAATGCTCATTAAGATTTATCAGGAGGGTAAGTAGTGCTTGATGGAGTTTTCCTTGTCATTCATTATTTGCTTTTTAGTTTAGTGACTAAGGACTCCGAATTCACTTGATTTGCAAACATAGCATTTTAAACCACATTTCTCTAAAGAATAAGTGCATGAAAAACAAAGAATTGTAATAACCAATTCAATGTTGTGTAGGTAATCAATTTATGCATTTTAATTGTTTATGTTATTACACTACACAATCATGCAAGTGTCAGATTCTAAACATATGTAGATTATCAAAAATAAATGAGTGATTGAATCATTATCAAACATAATACATTACTCATACTTAGAGGCATGCTAAGCATTTCTACACATGTTTATCTACAATCAATTTCATTGCACATAACAAGATAATTTTCAAGACATGATAAATACAAAACAATGTTTTTTAAGAAACTTGAAAGTTAAATTAAACATTGTATTTAATCTTTAATTGATATAATTAATCATCCTTGACAATGACAATGAATAAAAAACAGTTTTGTTTTATGAATTTTTTAATAATAATTTTTTTTATAAAAGCACAAAACAATAAACACACATAAAGGAAAAAAAACATATTTTTGTTCTTTGAAATTGTTTTGTAATTTTGTATATTTTTGTATATATATTCTATGGAAAACATAGAAGTCGTTAATAGCCCTTTCAGTAAATGATATTCTATGACAGAGAGATACACCAAAAATAATGCATGAGAAAATACATATTTTTTTTGAAAAGAAATAAAATTTTGTTTTTAAAGGAAATAAAAAGATAGAAAACTTTTTACAAACAGAGAAATATAACACACAAAATATTAAAATAATACCAAAAATAATTCAAAACAAAAAAAATATTTTTTGGAGCAAAGGAGCTAACGCCAGGCGTTAACTTCTTAATGCCAAAACAGAACTGCATTTCTTGATGTTTTGAAAACTGTTTTTCAAAATTCATTTGTATTATAAAGAGGCCTTCCTTCAGTTGAAATTTCAGAGTATATTGATTAGATTTGAAGGCTCTTTTAGCATGTTTTTGGTGATTTTTCAAATACTTGTGTTTTGTAAAATCATTAAAGCTCAAAATAATAAAATATGCAAACACAAGATGCAATGTTAGAACAAAAACAAATATGCATGATTTTAGTATAAAGAGTGAGATAATATTCATGCAATGAATATAATATGAGTATATCTAAGATCAAGTTACCTTAACTACATGACTACACTCTAGCCTCGTACTAAGTGACGGATGGGCATGAGGAGCTGCACATATGCCGTAGGTTGGGGTGTTAATCCCATATGCATACAAAAGACGACGCTCAACCTAGCACTCTTTCCCCCCAGTGCCTCGCAAGGCCCCACTGGAACCCTCCCTGGTTAAGGATAAGGCATGACTTAGAGGTTAGGCCTCTAATGCACACAATCCTACGCCCACGCTATTGTGAGACACATGTCATAGGTTAATGATTATGGATATACTAAGCGTTTTAGTCTAAGGATTGATTCATAAAACATGAGTTTGTTTTAGTTTTAGAACATATAGTAGATTTTGAAATCACAATGTACTCATGAATTTTAAAGTTCAAATTTCTCTACCTTTAGCATGTCACTATATTGATAATCCTAACATAAACACTAAATTGAGCATATACCAAGAGGTGCGGCTAGGGTAATGAATTTGGATGTTATGCAAAATATGCTAAATTTATATAATTGGTTTGCATGTAATCAATTTTAGAGTTTTGAAAATTTATAGACCTAGAATGAAGTGACAATTCTATTTGATTTCATCTTGTTGATACCAAGTTAATTCATAGGTCTAAAGATAATGATATACATGCAAACAATAAAGATGCACATCACACACACAAAACAAGATATGAAACTATAATACCAATTGCAATCATATATTTCATAATTCCTAAGGTTGATTGAATTAGTTGATTTAAGATTGGTCTTGATGGATCATGAATTATGATATATGATTATAGTGAATTTTAGCATAGGATATTAATAGATCATGGTGGTGATTGTGAAATCATATTTATCATTTTTGTAAATTTTCTTTTGATTTTAATTTTTAGAAATTAGACTAAACAAATACAAGGTATTTCACAATAATGATAGTAAAAATAAATTTTCAGAGAAATCAGAATTTTGTAGGAAAATATGCTACCGCCAGCGTTAGTGATAACGCCTGGCGTTAGCAATAGAGTTACAATATTTGATTTTAAAACACATTGTTTTTATATTAATTGATTCCGATTTTTCTTGATTATGATTTTCAATATAAGGAATATTATATGCAGCAACGAAAAATAGACAAATATGCAATTGGTTGCGCATTTAATATTTTAGCCTAAGACCCCTAATTGTCCATTTAAATCCAATTTTGAAAGTAATTTCATTAGTCTTGATAATATCATTTAGCAAATTTAGCATTCAATTTATAATGATAATATAAGACATTTATAGCCAATGGATTTAAAAAGGATAAAACATATAAAAAGGAATGATAGATCACTTGAAAACTTTATGACTTTATATTTAATTTAATTCAATTTTGATTTGATAAACATTAGGCTTAAAATGTAAAAGTCATATTTCATAATATATCTAAGTGACCATAAGCAAGTTAGCTCAAAAATAAAAAATAAACAAAAGAAAAAGCAATTACGCATATCATGAAGTAGAGTAATGATATTTCATTTTTAATTTATTTCTACTTCATGCAATACGATGATTCCTAGTGAATGAAAGATTTAGGTATCCAAAGGGGACCAGGTGAGATGGTTCCTTTGGGTACCCAAATACATCGTGTAGGCTTTTGGAGAGATAGTGATGAATGGGCCTTTACAAGTGGAGTTGGTGTTTCGTTTTTAATTTTGGGCCTCCATTCATACTTTGGTTGTTTATCTTTTAAATTCATATTATGATTATTTGACATCTTTTTGGAATAATAGTTGTTTGAAAAATAATTCATTTGGGATTCATGTTTATTCAAATTATTTTTCAAAATACATTGATGTTGATAATCATAATGAATTTTATTATATTGATTCTCTGAGAGTTTATAAGAGTGATGGTCTTTCTTAAGAATTGAATGTTGAAAAAGTGGGTTACAATATGTTTTAAATGATTTGTTCTTACTTTGATGATTTTCATTTCCACTCTTTCTTATAGACATACTCTTATAATATGAAGTTAAGCTTTTAGACTTTTGATAATTTGATAAACTAGAAATAAAAGATTTTTTATTATATGAAAAATTTTGAATAAACATTTTTAACGATTCTAGTTTATTCTTTAAATTTCATTTTCTTTTATCAATTTTTCATTATGCTCTTTTGAATTTACAAGACCCTTTTTTAAAACCTTGAGTTCTTCTTTAAAAGAATTATAATCAAAACAGGGTTTAGCATTTTCAATTAAAGAGCATGAACAAGATTTTGAAACATCAATATAAGATTCTACTTTAGCGTTTGCTTTTAATGTTTTATTTTCTAAACGTAATTTGGAATTAGCAATTTTCAACTTTAAAATTTTACGTTTAGCAATTTTAAGCATATGAAATGTAGAAATAGAATTTGTTACAAAAAAACGATTTTTGATTTTCTTACCTTGATATAGTTTCCGTCTTCTATTTTGCTTGATGTTTTGTCATCAATTGATTTCAATATTATTTCTCTCTTAGATTGATCTTCCTCCAAGAATGAGTCCTTGTCGATTTCTTCTCTTGGATCCATAAGAAATTCCTCGTGTTCATCATCTGTGGAAGGAAGACAGTAAGTATTCTCAAGAAATTTCCAAACTTCAAAAGCAGTAGGAAGTGTATAAATAAGTTTGAAAATATTTTGATCTAGAGCACAATATATGTTGAAACCAGTTTCCCGGTTTCAGCGTTCGAAAGGGGGTTGCGACTAACCCTTACTTGACCTAAGCTTAAGCCCTTGACCGGTTACTAGGAACTAGGAGAACTTGCCCTTGAAGAACACTTGAATCTAGAAACGAACCCCTTAAGCTTCAGCGAGGAGGTCCCACCACAAACCCGGAAGATCTTAGAGCGCTTCCCCTCCTAAGCCAATGCTGAGCCTGGGCACCTTGGAGGGCACTGAGAACCACCTCACTGTCAGCTGAAGGATGACAAGGGAGGGGGGGTGCTTGCTCACAAGACATACACGAGGGAGAGGGGTAGAGACCAACCTTTCCCAAGGTGCCCATGGGGGTCTATTTATAGACTTCCCAAAAATGGACTGCGGATAGCAAAAATCCTGCTATTCGCAGTCCAACCATGACCACCATCGATCACGCGTGAGGGGGGGGGGGGGGGGGGGGGGGCGAGTGGGACTCGAGGTGTCCGTCCCCCCCCCCCTCCCGGGAGGTCGCACTGACCTCCCTACCTACACTGGGCGAGTGGGAGGATCCCTCCCACTCGCCCAAAGGGGGCGGCGAGTGGGAGGCCTCTCCCACTCGCTCGGCGAGTGGGAGGCTGCTCCCACTCGCATGGTGAGTGGGAGGCCCCTCCCACTCGCTAGGCGAGTGGGAGGCCCCTCCCACTCGCTAGGCGAGTGGGAGGCCCCTCCCACTCGCTAGGCGAGTGGGAGGCCCCTCCCACTCGCTAGGCGAGTGGGAGGCCCCTCCCACTCACTAAGCGAGTGGGAGGGCTGCTCCCACTCGCCCGACGAGTGGGAGGGCCCCTCCCACTCGCCCGGATGAGTGGGAGAAATTCTCCCACTCCCTCCGTGGCCTCTTTCGCAGTTTAGGGTTTTGCGCAGTCGCTTTGCTCGCCTCGGCCATTTTCGCTACCTAGGCTTCGTCCGGGTCGGGTCACACCGATTCGAGAAATATGAGGGTTGTACACAATCCCCGCTCTTTGCGAGCTTGACTCAAGCTCGGAAAGAAAGTCCAACCCACCTATTGAACGAGTTGTTGGGACCCGGAGGGAATCTTTGGAGGGTTCCACCGGATGGCTATATAAAACCCCTCGAAGAGGAGGGTAAGGAGAGCACCATTCCTGAGTGCTTCCCCCACTCCCTCTTCGAACGAGATGGATCCACTTCGAGACTTCAGGGCTCGCTTCAAAGACTTTGCTGGGAAGGGTTCGTCTGACGTGACGGAGCTTAAAGCTCTGGTCCATGGCCCTCCGTCTTCTCCTACCCGCCCCGCGGTGCGATCACCTCGGAAGAAGCCCCGCCCCGAGTTGGTGAAGGAGGCTGCGTCATCATCCTCTCATGGGGTGACCGAGTTTGCCCGCGGACTGGATATGGATATGGTATCGGTTCTCTCCTCCTTCCTGCTTCGCACTTGTGGTTACATATGTCCATGACAACGTGCTTTTTCATTGTTCATAGCTTCTCGCGGATGACCTCGAAGGGATCCGAAGAGTGGTAGGGGGAACGGGTGCAGACGCTCGGGTGAGTCCTATCTCTCTCGTCCGGGAACCTGCCGCCCTCTCGACTGCTCACGATGACTCATCTGCTGGAGGGGGTAAGACTTCGACGGGCCAGTCGAGCCGAAAGGAAGTCTCGATGCCACCCCACTCTCCTACTGCAATCACGGAGCCCGTCGAGGACCGACCCGACGTCTTCGTCCGTCTGAGCCGCTTGGAGACTCTTACCCAGGAGCTGCGGGAGGGGAGGCTATCTTCCGGACCCGACCCCCTCGCCCGTGTTGGCGTGCTGGAGCGTCGGGTGGAGAGGCTGGAGGCTGAACTCAATCTCCTACGAGGGGAGGTCCGGCTCGCATTTGGCGGCATGACGACACCGTTCGAGGATCACTTTCGCCGGGTGGAGGCCTCTGTGCGTATCGTGACCGAGGAGCTCTCCTCAGCCAAGGCATGCTTTGAATCCACGCGTGGGGGGTCCCCTTCACCCAGGACCAGGGCTTCTGGAAGTGGACGGCGCATTAGCCACCCCTCCCCTTTGGGGATGTACTATTTGTCATGTAATAATGAGGATCGACTCGTCGCCGCAGCTCGTCTGCTTCGCGGCCAGACTATTTGTTTTGTCATGTTTATGTTATGTTTGTTTTAATAACTCTGCCGAGTTATATCTCATTTGAGCTGTCATTATTTGGCTAACTATCATGCAGGGTGAGCGCAGCAACACTGGGACAGCGGAGTAACAGGCGGGGGATAGGGACCTCGGGTGGACGGTCCGAGGGCAAAGCAGTTGGGTGGTGTGTCAGGGGGGAGAAGTAGGTGAAGAGACCCTTTGGTCCGCATCGCTACCTTAGGGGAGAGGGCCGCGAGGCCCTCCCTCCTCTGCCGGGCGAGTGGACCATGAGGTCCACTCCCGTGCACCGGGCGAGTGGACCTCAAGGTCCACTCGCCTATGCTCGGGGCGAGTGGGCCTTGCGGTCCGCTCGCCCGGGGCGAGCGGACCACCTGGTCCACCCCCCCTCCATGCCCTTGGGCGAGTGGACCCCATGATCCACTCGCCTCCTCTTTTACCCCTCCCTTATAAATACACCCTCCTTCCACCTCTGGACCCTCACCTTCATTTCCTCCTTTGCCTTGCCTTTCTCCCAGAGCCAGCTCTATCCTCTCCTTCCACTCCTGCAGGATGGCATCTAACCGTTCAGCTGTCAAGAGGAACGGTCGGGAACAAAACGCGGCCAACTTCTTGGGGGGTTCTTTCCCCGTAGGGAAAGTATCCAAAGAGGAGCTCTCCGCCTTCAGGACTTCCTATCTCCCAGAAGGGTGGAGATGCAGATGCCCATCAGGGGGTGAGACCGTCAATTCCTTTTACGATGACTGGCTTGCATTCCCTCTCCTTCACTTCGAGGCTGGGCTACGGCTGCCCTTGTGGCCTGAGGTGAAGGAGTTCCTGGACTACTTCAGCGTAGTCCCGGCTAAGGTTAACACAAATGCGATCTCGATGTTAACAGCTTACGCGTGCTATTTGCGGGAGGAGAAGGTGATGTTCGACCTGAACGTGTTTCGCAAGATTTTCACCTTCCGAGCGACCGCTGACGGGGTGTGTTTTCTGACCGGAACACACATGGAGGTGCACGAGACCCTCAACAAGGTCCACCACTGGAATGAGTCATTTGTGTTCATTCGGGGTGACCTGGACGGCATCCCCTTCTCCCCCATACAGAGGCCCGAGAAGGTCTGCAAACCCCCTCGCTACGTGGGGAGGCCGCTGTGCTGCATCGCTTCCTCAAAGGTGCGAGCTTCGAGGTTGATCACCTCTGGAGGAACATCAACCAACTCATCTACGTGGAACCGGGGACGGGTACTTGAGCCTTGACAACTTGCCTCCCTTATGGCTCATTTCCTCCCATTGCTGCTCAATTCGTTCTAACTTGTGCAGGTGTTCGGTCCCTTCCTCGACGCCTTCCCTCTGCGGGGGGAAGTTCCTCCTCCGCCCATGGGCTCAACGAGGAGATTGCGGCTGATTCGGCTTCGGCTCTGAAGATACCTGGGTCGAGTCAGAGGAGGAATAAGGAGCGGGTGGTGGAGGAGGGAGCGCCATCCTCCCCACTGAAGGAGCCGAGGATGCGGCGGGGGAAAGCAGTTTGCCGAAGGGATTCCGGGGTACTGCCTAGGGAGAGGGGGCAACCGAGTGACCCCAACGCACTGGCCAATCACCCCAACTTCGAGATGGGGGGAAAGGCTACGGACCCTCTTGGCGAACCTATCGTCCATTGGGATGAGACGATGAACCGGGTCTCCCTCACCTCCCACCGGCCTTCGTGGGCTGAGGGGGATGTCAAGGATGGCGCGGCGCATAGCCTCATCTATGGTATCTACGGTCGGCAGGACGCGGTAGCTTACAAGGAGATGTCTATGCGCGATCTTGCGTACGCGAGTTCCCAGGCCCAGCTTCGTGCGGCCGAGCTCTCCCACATGGCCGCCCGCCGAGGTCTTAGTCTCTCGTACAGGTGGATGCGGACGGATGCGTCGAAGTTGGATGCAGAAGAGAGGGCCACTGACCTTGCGGCTCGCTTGGCCACTGCTGAGAAACTCTTGGAGGAGTCATCCGGGGGCTTGGTTCGTGCCCTCAATGAATTCTCCTTTTCACCCTTTAATTCGTTATTATTCGTTGGCTCTACTTTATTTGTCGTGTTGGCCCGTAGGGACCCGGTGCCGCCGACTCGCTTAGGAGACGATGCGAGGAGTCGAACCAGGAGGTGCAGGACCTGAGAGCGCAGCTTGCCGAAGCTCAAAGGCAGTTAAGGGAAGGGGGAGGAGACGGAGGTGCACCTTCGAGAGCGGCGAGGCCAGCCCCATCTCGTCCTGCTGAAGTCGAGCGTGCTCGGGGGAAAATCATGGCGTCGACGGCCCGAGCCCTGGTGAGTCGCCTCCATGACGTGGACGCTATTCGAGACAGCTGGAGGGGGGTCTCTGCCAGCGACATTCTTCCTGAGCTCTTCCCTTCGCCTGGGCGGTCCAGCTCGCCCCCTAGCGGCGGCGGCTACTCCCCATGATCGTGGGGATGGCCTGTGACGTCTTCTTTCTTACCGTTCCTCACGGGAACTGTGTAACTTTTGTGTCTGCTTTTCTCTTTCAGGCCTGCATGTACTAGCAAGAGAGAAGCAACAATTCATGTAATACACGTTATCAATGAATTAGTAGTTATTGTAATGAATGTCCTAGTTTACTCCTCCCTTTCATTGCTTGAGGGTGTGATACCTTACTTGAATCAACCGTCGAGTAGTCGATTGAACCGGTGAGTTCCCCATCTGCCGGTATGACTGATCTTGGAGAGCGGTTGTCGTTAGTCGGGGATCTTACCGATCGGAGGCGGAAGTACCCATCTATGTCCTGGGAGTCTTAGCTCAACCGGGGGTGGAGGAACTCAACGCTCTCCTGTTCTAGCTGGAGGCGGAAGTACCCATCCACGTCCTGGGAGTCTTAGCTCAACCGGGGGTGGAGGAACTCAACGCACTCCTGTTCTAATCTGGAGGCGGTAGTACCCATCCACGTCCTAGGAGTCTTAGCTCAACCGGGGGTGGAGGAACTCAACGCACTCCTGTTCTAACTGGAGGCGGAAGTACCCATCCATGTCTTGGGAGTCTTAGCTCAACCGGGGTTGGAGGTGTTGAAATTATTGAAGTGGAAGTGGAGGAGGTTTTTGGACCTGGGCGGTCTGGGAGGAGACCGGGCGGTCTGGCGTGACCGCACGGTCTGGCGGTCTGACAATGGCGATCTGTTCTATTGGTCAGCTGCGGCTTCCAGGGTTGACCGCTGGTCTGGTCCAAGGGCTGCTGGAGAAGGAGGTCGTGCGGTCTGGCTGTGACCGCATGACGGCTGATCATCCTCAGGGTCGCGCGGTCTGTCTCTGACCGCGTGACAAGTTGTTCTCTTCAAGGACGTGCCGGTCTGGCGTGACCGCACGGGTTGGTTCTTGAATCCGGTCTGGTGGTTCTCCAGAGGGTTCTGAAGGAGTTCGCGGACTAAGTCATTCTTAGTCGCGCGGTCTCAGTTCGCGGTCTCAGGAGGAGACTGGTATGCGAGCTGGTTGCTGTTCGCGGTCTCAGGAGGAGATCGGCATACGGATAGGAGTTCGCGGGTTGATGGCGGACTGGCTGTGTTTGCGGTCTCAGGCGAACACAGGTGGTGGGCGACTTCTAGGCGGTCTGGCGATCTCCGTGTGGAGTCGTGTTCAGACCAAGGGAGTAGCGATCTCCCGCGGTCTGGAGTGAAGTCGGCGCTCACCAAAATGAAGCAGGAGGGTTGCAGTGATCGCGCGGGTTGACCGGTAAGGTCGCGCGATCTGATGGGTGGTGACTCTATCTCATAGGGTGGTGACTGGATCAGGTCTCACGCCTATAAATAGGGAGCCACTGTTGCAGCAAACAAGAACACACCAAGTGTAAGCCGAGTTTGCCTAGTTCCTGCGGTCTTGTTTATCTGACCGAGCGGTCTCTGATTGAATTCTTCTTTGTGCAGCTTCTGCGGATAATGCAGGCAGTAGCGATCACCTCTTCCTCTGAAAGTGTTCGGGCGGTTTGCGGCTTGGAGTTGTGGTGTTGGAGTTCGGGAATCAGGAGGTCGGCAAAGGAGCGTTCTGGTGCAGCGGTTTGGTGGTGTTTCGAGATCGGGAGCGGTTGCGGTCTGGCAGCAACGGTCTGGCGAGCTGCTGAGTTCGGCAAGAGACCGTGCGGTCTCAGTTATCTTCAGTTTCTGTTCTTTATCTTTGAAGTTTTGTGCTGACGAAATCATGTCTCGTCGAGCATGTCTTGCCCTGTAATTGAAGTGTTGCTATCAATAAAGATCGCTTGTTTGCCTAAGATTGTCTCTGGTTGTTTGGCTTGCATCTCTAGTTGTTATTCCTGCTTGCTCTCACAAGGTCCGGAAAATTTCACATGGTATCAGAGCTAGGTTGGAGTTGAAAGAGCAGTGAATAACTTAGAGTAGCCATCGCCTTTGTGAAGAAGGAACCAGAGGAAGAGCAATGGAAGGTGGTTTTGCAAGAGGTCTTGGTATTGAGATGCTTACATCGACTAACTTCAAGAAGTGGAAGTCGTGTATGCAGAGCTATCTTCTGGGTGAGGACCTCTGGGAGGTGGTAGGAGGAGATGAAACAGAAGAGGTGAAGGCAGTAGTAGGAGGTGATAATGGACCGACCGTGAGGGCATGGAGGAAGACCAACGCCAAGGCCGAGTTCACCTTGAAGCGTGCCATTTCACCTGATCTCTTTGATCACATCTTGGGGTGTGGATCAGCTGCTGAGATCTGGAGAGCCCTGGATGGGCTGTTTAACAAGAAGAATGTAGCGAGGCTGTAGTTCTTGGAGAATGAGCTGGCAAGGTCGGCTCAGGGTGATCTTTCTATCTCAAACTTCTTTCTGAAGATGAAGAATTTGTGCGCTGAAATCTTAGCACTGGATCCTGATGAGCCAATTTCTGAGGCGAAGCTGAAGAGGCACATCATCCGCGGCTTGCGGAAGGAATATGTGGCCTTTGTGACATCGGTGCAGGGATGGGCAAATCAGCCGTCTCTGTTGGAGCTGGAGAACTTGCTTGCATCGCAAGAAAGCTTGGCAAGACAGATGGCGGGGTTGTCAGTGACTGGGGGAGATGGCGAAGTTCTCTTCTCAGGGAAGAAGAAGAAGTGGGACAAGAAGAAGAAGACCACGGAAGACCATGGGCCTTCAACTTCTGGGCAGCAGGAAAGGGGGTATGCTCCCAAGGCTGACGGGAAGAAGAAGAAGGAAGGTCTCAAATGCTTCAAGTGCGGAAAGGTTGGGCACTTTAAGAAGGACTGCAGGCTGAATACTCAGCCAGGGCATGCTGCTGAGAAAGAGGAAGCACCGGCCAGACACCTTGATGGAGGATGGGGAGGAGCCTTCTCAGCTTCTATTGGAGCCTCGGCTACTATCAATTATCAGGAGGACTGGATCGTGGACTCGGGGTGTGGTCATCACCTCACCGGGGACGAGTCGAAGCTTTCTTCAGCAGAGCCGTACACAGAAGTGAAATTTCTACGAAACGTAGAGGCCGTGAAGGCCGAGGTCGTCCATGTCGGGAGAAGGGCGAAGGACTTGTTCGTTTTGTCGACAAGTTCCTACGTTGACAAGATGAAGACGAATGATGGTGCCATTATATGGCATGAGAGGTTGGGGCATGTAGGAATGGATAAGCTAAAAGCAATGGCGGTGAGAGGCCTGGTCAAGGGCCTGCCAAGTCTATCTTCCTACGGAGAAGGTCATGTTTGCGCAGGATGTCAGTTCGGCAAGTCTCATCGACAACCGTTTGACAAGTCGCAGACAAGGTGTAGTGTGCCGTTGGAGTGCATCCACGGTGACTTGATGGGACCAACTGCTACCCCAAGCCTCGGAGGCAGCAGGTATATGCTGGTGTTGATCGATGATTACACCAGATATGTCTGGGTATATTTCCTGAAGGAGAAGGCGGAGGCGTTTGCCAAGTTTGTGGAGTTCAAGGAGCTCGTGGAGGGTCGGCTGAATCTGCGGATCAAGAAGCTGAGGACGGACAACGGAGGGGAGTTCACCTCTGCTGAGTTCTCTACTTTTTGCAGGAAGGCGGGCATCCAGAGAGAGCTCACTTGTGCTCATACTCCACAGCAGAACGGAGTTGCAGAGCGGAAGATCCGTCATCTGACGGAGACCTGCAAGTGTTGGCTGCATGCCAAGAGTATTCCAAAGTCCTTCTGGGCGGAGGGAATGTCTTGTGCTGCCTACGTCATCAACAGGATGCCTCTGAGCCCCATCAACATGCTGACTCCACATGAGATGATGTTCAAGGAGAAGCCAAGTGTGGCACACCTTAGGGTGTTTGGTTCCACCTGCTACGTGCATGTTCCAGATGCTCTTCGGACGAAGCTAGATGCGAAAGCAAGGAAGCTAGTCTTCGTGGGATACGATGAGCGGAAGAAAGGGTGGAAGTGCATGGACCCAGAGACGCGGAGATTTGTTGTATCTCGCGACGTCGTGTTCGATGAGGTGACATCTTACAAGGGGTCTTCTGATGTGGAGTTACCAGAGAGCAGGGTGGAGATGCCGGAGAAAGCTGTGGAAAATCTTCAGGTGGAGCTACCTGTGTCACCAGGTGGTCCATCTCCTTCTAGTTCCGAGACGGGGGCTTCTGGTTCAGGAAGCAGGGGGAGCGATGCTCCTAGCACGTCTGGAAGGGGAGCTAGGGAAGAAGCAGCGGATGACATTGCAGTTCAAGGGAAGGAGCTGAGGAGGTCGAAGCGAGCGATCATTGCCCCTGATCGCTATACAGGAGGAAACGCAGTGAGCTTCGTCTCATGTTTCTTCGCTGGTCCCTTGGATGAGAGGGAGCCGTCGAGCTTTGAGAAGGCCCAAGGTGTGAAGGAGTGGGATGTTGCGATGCAAGAAGAGATGGCAGCTCTCGAGAAGAACGAGACCTGGTCTCTTGTGCCCAAGCCCAAGGGCATCACTCCTGTGACATGCAAATGGGTCTACAAATTGAAGAAGAAAGCTGACGGCAGTATCGAGCGTTACAAGGCTCGTCTTGTAGCTCGGGGGTTCTCGCAGCAATACGGTGAAGATTATGATGAGACATTCAGTCCGGTGGCAAAAATGACTTCAGTTCGGTTCATCATTGCCCTGGCGGCATTCAGTGGATGGGAGATTTGGCAGCTCGACGTCAAGAACGCTTTCTTGTACGGCGAGATTGACAAGGACATCTTCATGGTCCAGCCACCAGGTTTTGTGTCTGAAGATCTTCCGGAGCATGTCTGCAAGCTGAAGAAGGCCCTGTATGGGTTGAAGCAAGCGCCGAGGGCGTGGTACGGGAAGATCGCAGAATATCTCCTATTCTGTGGATTTGTTGCTTCAGACTCAGACTCGAGCTTGTTCGTCAAGAAGAGCGGGGAGCTTCAGGTCATCGTGCTGCTATACGTTGACGATATGATCGTGACGGGGAACTCGAAGGAGGAGGTAGCACAGCTTCGGGCTGAACTATCTATCAGGTTCGAGATGAAGGATCTTGGTGAGCTTCACCATTTTCTTGGACTTGAGGTGCAGAGGAAGGAAGGTGGAGTGCTGGTGACCCAAGCCGGATATGCGGAGCGGATCGTGGAGCGGTTCGGCATGAAGGAAGGAAAGGGCACTTCCACACCTCTGGAGAAGGCTATGAAGCTTCGGAAGGATGAGGGGAGGATCATGCAAGATCCGTTGGTGTTCCGAGCTCTGGTTGGGAGCTTGATTTATCTGACGATCACAAGGCCGGATATTGCATATGCAGTAGGCAGGGTGAGTCGGTTTATGGCGGAACCACGAGTACCTCATCTGCTAGCGGCCAAGAACATTCTGAAGTATGTCAAGGCGACCTCGGACATGGGTCTCCTATACAGGAGGGATGCGGGCTTCGAAGTGCATGGATACATGGATGCTGATTACGGGGGAGATTCGGATGATCGGAAGTCGACATCTGGATTCGTCTTCATGGCGGGCCCTACGGCTATATCATGGTGCAGCAAGAAGCAGGATTCCGTATCGGTCTCTACCACGGAAGCAGAATACAAGGCTTCGGCCTTGGCAGCTCAGGAAGCCATCTGGCTTAGGAGGTTGGTAGGAGACGTCCACAAGGAGGTTCGGGAGCCGACTCTGCTACGCGGTGACAACGAGAGTGCTCTCAAACTGGCAACCAATCCAGTTTGTCACGCGAGGACCAAGCATATTGAGATCGAGCATCACTTCATACGGGAGAAGGTGCTGGAGGGATCTCTTTCGGTCGAGCATGTGCGGAGTGCGGACAATGTCGCAGACATCTTCACAAAGGCGCTGGCAAAGGGGCCGTTCACACGGCTAAGGGAGCTACTTGGGCTAGTTTCCACTTCCCACTTCAAGGGGGAGTGTTGAAATTATTGAAGTGGAAGTGGAGGAGGTTTTTGGACCTGGGCGGTCTGGGAGGAGACCGGGCGGTCTGGCGTGACCGCACGGTCTGGCGGTCTGACAATGGCGATCTGTTCTATTGGTCAGCTGCGGCTTCCATGGTTGACCGCTGGTCTGGTCCAAGGGCTGCTGGAGAAGGAGGTCGTGCGGTCTGGCTGTGACCGCATGACGGCTTATCATCCTCAGGGTCGCGCGGTCTGTCTCTGACCGCGTGACAAGTTGTTCTCTTCAAGGACGTGCCGGTCTGACGTGACCGCACGGGTTGGTTCTTGAATCCGGTCTGGTGGTTCTCCAGAGGGTTCTGAAGGAGTTCGCGGACTAAGTCATTCTTAGTCGCGCGGTCTCAGTTTGCGGTCTCAGGAGGAGACTGGTATGCGAGCTGGTTGCTGTTCGCGGTCTCAGGAGGAGATCGGCATACGGACAGGAGTTCGCAGGTTGATGGCGGACTGGCTGTGTTTGCGGTCTCAGGCGAACACAGGTGGTGGGCGACTTCTAGGCGGTCTGGCGATCTCCGTGTGGAGTCGTGTTCAGACCAAGGGAGTAGCGATCTCCCGCGGTCTGGAGTGAAGTCGGCGCTCACCAAAATGAAGCAGGAGGGTTGCAGTGATCGTGCGGGTTGACCGGTAAGGTCGCGCGATCTGATGGGTGGTGACTCTATCTCATAGGGTGGTGACTGGATCAGGTCTCACGCCTATAAATAGGGAGCCACTGTTGCAGCAAACAAGAACACACCAAGTGTAAGCCGAGTTTGCCTAGTTCCTGCGGTCTTGTTTATCTGACCGAGCGGTCTCTGATTGAATTCTTCTTTGTGCAGCTTCTGCGGATAGTGCAGGCAGCAGCGATCACCTCTTCCTCTGAAAGTGTTCGGGCGGTTTGCGGCTTGGAGTTGTGGTGTTGGAGTTCGGGAATCAGGAGGTCGGCAAAGGAGCGGTCTGGTGCAGCGGTTTGGTGGTGTTTCGAGATCGGGAGCGGTTGCGGTCTGGCAGCAGCGGTCTGGCGAGCTGCTGAGTTCGGCAAGAGACCGTGCGGTCTCAGTTATCTTCAGTTTCTGTTCTTTCTCTTTGAAGTTTTGTGCTGACGAAATCATGTCTCGTCGAGCATGTCTTGCCCTGTAATTGAAGTGTTGCTATCAATAAAGATCGCTTGTTTGCCTAAGATTGTCTCTGGTTGTTTGGCTTGCATCTCTAGTTGTTATTCCTGCTTGCTCTCACAAGGTCCGGAAAATTTCACAGGAGGAACTCAACGCACTCCTGATCTAACTGGAGGTGGTAGTACCCATCCACGTCCTGGGAGTCTTAGCTCAACCGGGGGTGGAGGAACTCAACGCACTCCTACTCTAACTGGAGGCGGAAGTACCCATCCATGTCCTGGGAGTCTTAGCTCAACCGGGGTTGGAGGAACTCAACGCACTCCTGATCTAACTGGAGGTGGTAGTACCCATCCACGTCCTGGGAGTCTTAGCTCAACCGGAGGTGGAGGAACTCAACGCACTCCTGTTCTAACTGGAGGCGGAAGTACCCAACCATGTCCTGGGAGTCTTAGCTCAACCGGGGTTGGAGGAACTCAATGCACTCCTGATCTAACTGGAGGTGGTAGTACCCATCCACGTCCTGGGAGTCTTAGCTCAACCGGGGGTGGGGGAACTCAACGCACTCCTGTTCTAACTGGAGGCGGAAGTACCCATCCATGTCCTGGGAGTCTTACCTCAACCGGGGTTGGAAGAACTCAACGCACTCCTGTTCTAACTACCAAACAACGAGTTGAACCGATGCGCCCACATCCACCGACATGACTTAGCCCGGTGGAGGGCCTCTAGCTAAGGATTTTGGACTTGGATGTCTTTCCAGAACCCCTCTCCCATTCATAGTTCTTACCTATTACAACTTGCTTACACTACGCCCCTTTGGGCATTCTGTTACACCTCGCCCTTTTCCGGGCCCCTCCTTACATCTCGCCCCATCTGGGCACTTCACCATACTTCGCCTCTACCTAGGCACAATGTTACACCCCGCCCCTTCCCGGGCACTTCCTTACATCTCGCCCCATCTGGGGCTCACTTGACCGCCTGCTCCTTGGCCATCCCTGCCATTGCTTCTTCCACTTCTTCGGCTGCTTGCATCCATCCGATTGTGTTGACCGCAGTAACGTAGCACTGGCGCGCCTCCCGGGGATCCCCCCTGACTCTCACCTGGAGCTCTCCGGAGTTGTACTTCAAGCACTGATGGTAGGAGGACGGCACGCACTTGTACGCACTGATGAGGGGACGCCCGAAGATGGCGTTGTAACTGCTCAGCGCGTCCACGATGACGAACCGGCAATTCTTTGAAGTTCCCCCCAGGGTGACGAGGAGTTTCGACTCCCCCTTCCACCTCCTTCCTCTCCCCGGAGAATCCGAAAAGTGGCCCATCCGATGCTAGCACTCGCTTTGCGTCAACCTTCATTCCTTCAAAAGCCTTCTTGAACACCACGTTCACCGAGCTCCCGTTGTCGACTGGGATCCGGGAGACGGTGAAATTCTCGATCGCCGCCTTGATGACTAGCGCGTCGCAGAAAGGGTCCTCGTTGTCCGGCATGTCTTGGATGGAGAAGGTAATCTTCTCGCTCGAAGGTGGGGACCGGGAAGTCGAGGCGATGCTCCGACGGTATATGGCATGGAGGCTCCCCTTCCGGGTGGCTTCTTTGCCTGCTCCCACGTGGATGACTCCGATCCCTCCTAGGGCCCCTATATCGACCCTTTCTTCGCATGGATCATCCTCCTCCTTGTTCTTCCCCTTCTCCACTGCCCGAGGTCCTTCCAGGCACAGCTGCTTCCCCCCTGCTGGGGCTCTTCCTTCTTCCCTCATCTCGAGGAACTCGGGGCAAGCTGCGGTCGCGTGGCCCTCCTGCTGGTGGAAGTCACAATATAGCAGCGCCAGCTCGCCTCCCTGCTTCTCCCAACGTCCCTTCTTCTTTCCGCCTCTCTTTCGACCGATGGCCATGGCTTGCAGGGGATGGACTTGCAGCGGCCCTGGGCCTTGTTGCCAACCTGCCGGGTGGAAACGCCTGTGCCTCCCCTGATAGCCTCCTCCTCCCTGGAAGTGGCCCCTTCCTTGGCCTTGAGAGGGACCAACCTGTGACCTCCAAGCTGGTCGGGCGGCTGTCGGTTGTGACTTCCAGCCTTGCTCCTGCCCAACGGGAGGTCCCTGTTGTCCCTGGATCTTCACTTCCTCCACGCTCTTTCCTTTCCTCCTCTACTACCTCGGCTAACCTAGCCACGAACTCCTGATTGGTAGCTTCAACCTTGGTCTCGCGGTCGGCATGCTTCATTAACTCCTCGAAAGACAGCGTAGGGTCCTGAGTTAGACTCATCCGGAACAGCCCCGGCTACAGCCCAAGGGTGAAAGCCAGCTGCAGGGTGTGTCCGGGCACTTCGACGACAAGGAGGACCTCCGCCTGGAACCTGTCCATGTAGTCAGCCAGCGGCTCCCCTGGCTTCTGCCTGACTGCGAACAAGGCTTCCATACTCTTTCTCCTCTTCTTCGAGGTAGAGAATCTCAACAAGAAACTTCGACGCAGATCTTCGAAACAGAAGATTGTTCCCGCCGGGAGCGAGTGGAACCAATCGCTCGCCTTTCCCTGGAATGAGACGGCGAAAAGCCTACACATGAAGGCGTCCGACATTTGCCTGATCGAGGTCATGTCCTTGAACCACTGGAGATGCTGGAGTGGATCGCTATCCCCCTCATAGTAGGACATGGCGGGATCGCGGAACCCATCCGGGACGGGAGCTGACAAGACCAGCTCGCAAAAAGGGCTCCTCCATTCTTCTTGGTTGAGGGGAGGTGCTCCCATCGCCTCCCCGCCCGGGCAGCTGGTCTGGGGAGAACTATTGAAAAGCACCCATGCTTGGAGGCCCAAACCTTCCTCCGAAGCTGGTTCCCTCCCTTGCTGACTGCTTCTTACTTCCACTAGGGGGAGTGAGGCGATCCTAGGTGCAGGTGGTGTTGAGCATTCGCCGCGAGTGGAGGACACGGCCTGCATGAACTCCAGGATCTTCTTGCTGAATTCGTCGAAGTCACTCTTCTTCACATACTCGCAAGGCGGAGGCGGGTCTCCCAACTCGTCGCTTCCAGCCATGGGACTTGGCTCAGAGGTTTCCGAACTAGTCGCTTCCACGCTCACCGCACGAGAATGTTGAAACCAGTTTCCCGGTTTCAGCGTTTGAAAGGGGGTTGCGACTAACCCTTACTTGACCTAAGCCTAAACCCTTGACCGGTTACTAGGAACTAGGAGAACTTGCCCTTGAAGAACACTTGAATCTAGAAACGAACCCCTTAAGCTTCAGCGAGGAGGTCCCACCACATACCCGGAAGATCTTAGAGCGCTTCCCCTCCCAAGCCAATGCTGAGCTTGGGCACCTTGGAGGGCACTGAGAACCACCTCACTGTCAGCTGAAGGATGACAAGGGAGGGGGGTGCTTGCTCACAAGACACACGCGAGGGAGGGGGGTAGAGACCAACCTTTCCCAAGGTGCCCATGGGGGTCTATTTATAGACTTCCCAAAAATGGACTGCGGATAGCAAAAATCCTGCTATTCGCAGTCCAACCATGACCACCATCGATCACGCGTGAGGGGGGGGGGGGGGGGGGGGCGAATGGGACTCGAGTTGTCCGTCCCCCCCTCCCGGGAGGTCGCACTGACCTCCCTACGTACACTGGGCGAGTGGGAGGATCCCTCCCACTCGCCCAAAGGGGGCGGCGAGTGGGAGGCCTCTCCCACTCGCTCGGCGAGTGGGAGGCCCCTCCCACTTGCTTGGCGAGTGGGAGGCCCCTCCCACTCGCTCGGCGAGTGGGAGGGCTGCTCCCACTCGCCCGGCGAGTGGGAGGCCCCTCCCACTCGCCCGGCGAGTGGGAGGCCCCTCCCACTCGCCCGGCTAGTGGGAGGGCTGCTCCCACTTGCCCGGCGAGTGGGAGGGCCCCTCCCACTCGCCCGGATGAGTGGGAGAAATTCTCCCACTCCCTCCGTGGCCTCTTTCGCGGTTTAGGGTTTTGCGCGATCGCTTTGCTCGCCTCGGCCATTTTCGCTACCTAGGCTTCGTCCGGGTCGGGTCACACCGATTCGAGAAATATGAGGGTTGTACAATATAGACTATTCATAGATTTGGCATTTAAAAAGATTTCATTTTTATTTAAAATACTTGGGTGCATTTTAATTGTAATATCCCAAACTTCAATATCCAAAGTTTTAAGAAATTTTTCCATAAGTGTTTTCCACCCATTATAATTTTCATCCATAAATAATGGTGGACATAATGATTTTTCATTTTCATAAAAATTATCCCCTCTAAAAGATGCGAGATCATGAAGCGCCATTATTCCCGGTTGTGAAGCCGTATTGGAATAACCTCGCTCTGATACCACGTATTGGATCTTGTAGCGCCCTTAGAGGGGGGGGGGGGGGGGGTGAATAAGGGTGTGTTTAAATTATAATTTTTAACTTAAGAATTTTTAAAACAAATTTTGCTTTTCTAAAAATCACTTATAAAAATTTTCAAACTATGAAATTTTTTAAATTAATTCAAACACAAATTTCTAAGTTAAAGATTAATCAACCAAATTTGCAATTAAAGAAAAGGTCATAATTTTTTAATCATGAAATTCACATACAATAAAAATGATCTTAACAATGGTTAAGATCAAGACATAAATATGATAATAAACTTTTAACAATTTTAGTTTACCAATCCTTCTCCCAAGGATCGGAAGGCTATTACTTGTCTCTCCCTAGACCAAGCCCAAGCCTATCCTCTAGATCTTCCCAAGATCTAGACGTAGCACACAAGGCCACGATTTCCTACCAAGCCACGCAAGGACTTGGACGCTCCGCACAAGGAAGCGATTTTCCCCTAAGCCATGCAAGGACTTAGACGTCACGCACAAGGAGACGATTTTCCTACCAATACAAAGTGAAATGTATATAAATGAAAATACAAAATGAAATGAACAACTCCCTAGAAATTCAGATCTCTGAAAGGAAGGTTGAGGCCTCGAGATGATCGTTGATGTAGAAGCGTGTTCGATCTCGTCTTCAATTTCAAACCTTCTAAGCACAAATGGGAGTTGATGAGGTTCTAGAGCTCTCTGGTTCGTATAAACTCAGGAAAGGATTTAGAATCTTCAAAGCTCTGGAATGCACGAACAAAACGAACCAATATATAGTTTTTCACTGTCGCCTGGGCGACATCGCTGTCGGAATTCCGACAGCGCCAAACTACCATTCGTCGTGCTGTCGTGCGGCCAGTTGCTGTAACTTCTGTGTTGTCGCCTGGGTGACATCGCTGTCAGAATTCCGACAGCGCCAAACTGCTGCGCGTCGTGCTGTCGAGGAGGCTGCTGCTGTAACTTCTCTGTTGTCGCCTGAGCGACATCGATGTCGAAATTCTGATAGCCCCTCTTCATTTTTGTCGTCGGAAACTTCTCCAGACTGTAAATGGAGTCGTTCTCATCTCCGAAATGGGGTGGACCATTTCGTAACTCTTCCTGGATTGAAAGTTATGCCCATTTTAAGATCACCACACAAAACTCATCCTTTTGCTTTTTCTAAAGTGTACACACTCTTGGATCATGCCCATGAACCGTGACTTGTCTCCCCATTGAACCTGTACAACCTGGACACTATAAACACACAAAAGACTAGATCAAATACAACACGGTATTTGTTATTCTCAAACCAAGAGATGCGGAACATAGGCTCCACAGGACCTCCTCGTTGCGACTAAGGGTCTGTGTCTAGTTTTGAGTCTTCGGTCTGTTTCCCTCTGAGGAATCAGTAAGTGTCAGCTGCCCCCCAACCTTTTGGGGGGCCGAGCTCCACACGAGACCAAGTTCTAGTTTCAACATATTTGATGATTCTAGGACTGTTATGGCTTCAAGAAAGAGATAATGACAATGTGATTATTCCTCCAGTATGCATTATTATGAGTAAGGTTGAAAAGGATATTTTTGGGGAATATTAAAATCATTGCGGATTCCTGATGTATACTCCTCAAATATATCTCGTTGTATTAAAATTAAGCAAGGCATGATGCAAGGGCTGAAGTGCCACGATAATCACATTACCATGCAACATTTTTTCAAGAGTGTTTACGATCAGTGTTTTCAAGACACATAGTAACTCCATTAACGAAAGTTTCTATGTTTTGTAGACAATAATTGTGTTAAAAAAACTCGAAGTTTCAAATTTGAAAAAGATTGAAGATCACATAATATTAGCATTATGTCAGCTTGAAATAATATTCCCTCCTTCATTTTTTACTGTAATGATTCATCTTACGGTCCACCTCCAACAAGAAGCTATTTTGGGTAGTACGGTATAATATGTATCCTATTGAGAGAGAACTTGGGCATTATAAAAAATATGTTCGAAACAAGTCAAAACCTGAAGAATCGATATCAGATGATTACATAGCAGAAGAAACTCTAACATTTTGTTCTAGATTTTTAGAGGGGATAGATGTTGGAACATGGTCTTCCGCATCTCCTAGGTTTGAGAATAACAAATCCTATGTGTATTTGATCTTGTGTGTTTAAGTGTGCAGGAAACAATGCCAAATGACTCAAGGATAACATAAGAAGGTTGCCCCCAAGTTTGAAGCCAGAATTCCAACATGTTCACTAGCGTCGGCGGTAGCACCTAACGCGGGCGCTAGCTCTGATTAGGCAAGTTCAGGAAGAAAGTATAAAAGGCGGTAGCGCCAGGAGATAGCGGATAGCACATGCGGTAGCGCGAAGTACAAGAGGAATTTTGGAAAGGTTTCCTTGGAATGAAGATACGCACGCGGAGAATGTTTCCTAATTCGGGATAGCGCCGACGGTAGCGCTAGCGCGGGAGCTAGCTCCAAGGCTAGAAAAAGGACTCCCCTTCTCTCATTTTGAACACACATCCAAGAGAGAGGTCCAGTGCCAAAATTCCAGAGCATTATTCTGCTGAGAGTTGATCTCCCACCAAAAGCTTAGAGAGTTTCTAAAGGAGGACTTCATCACGCTATATCTGAAGGGATATCGCTTCAACCTTGCTTATTCTACAGCGATCTCTCGTATCCGACTTCAAAAGATTCTTAAGGTGAGTTTTTAATATTGTGGTTGCTATTTTATTTCATATCTTTTGTAACCGTTTAGAGAATTCGTCTCGTGTTGGCGACTAGGTCTGGGTCGGACTTAAGGAAGAATTCGCCTCGTGTTTGTGACTAGTTATGGGTAGGACTTAGGGAGAAATTTGCCTTGTGATGGTGACTAGGTCTAGGGTGTAGATCTAGAGGGTGCTCGAGGATGTATCTGAAGGAGGATTGGCTAGAGCGGCTTGAGGACGTATCTAGGGGAGGATAGACTAAAGCCACAGGTTTGTGGGGATACGAGTCGGGATAGAAAACGAAAAAGACTTTTTATTATTCGCCTTCGATTTCTAGCGTTATAAGAAATCAAGTTTTGTAATCCTTCATTTCATATTAATAAAATCATGTCTCTATTTGATTTCAATTGTTTTACTTGATTTCTCTCTATTTTAATCTCTTATTATTTCAAGTATATCAAAATATATTAAAAGTTTTACAACCCTTATTCACCCCCTTCTCTAAGGGCGCCTACAGATCCAACAAGTAGTATCAGAGCGGGTTTATTCCAAATGGTCTAACAACCAAGAATAAATGGTGTCTTATGATCTCGCTTTTCTGGAGGGTCAGGGTATTAGTAGACCACCTCTTTTTACTGGGTCAGATTTCAACTACTGGAAATCTAGGATGGTGTGTTTTATTATGACCATGGATATAGAAGTATGGAACATGGTAGAAGTTCGGTAATCTCCTCCTACAATTGTAGCAGGAGAGGATACCTTAGAAAAACCTAAGGATAAATGAGACAATAATGATAAACTCAAATGCAAAAATAATGCTAAGGCAATGAATGCTTTATATTGTTCTTTAAATAGAACTAAATTTAATAGAATTTCTGCATGTGTAACTGCTTATGATATTTGGAACCAATTGGAAGTTACTCATGAAGGTACATCAACTTATTCTATGGGTGGTACCTCTTGGGTATCCGGATCTTTTCTCTCATTTTCCTTCTAGATTTGCAGGCAGGCTAAGGACAAGGAGGACATATGGTACATGGATTCAGGCCACTCCAAGCACTTGACGGGCAACAAAGAAAAGTTCCTTAGCCTAGAAAAGAAGAAGGGAGGGATCATTACTTTTGGAGATAACGGTAAAAGAAGAATCATGGGAGTCGGTACAGTGGGTAACGAATCCTTTACTATTTCAAATGTTCTTTATCTAAAAGGTTTAAAACATAACTTAATAACTATTAGTCAACTATGTGATAAAGGATTGGTTAAGTCACATTCACAAACGTTATCATTTTATGCAAATTTTACCTATCCAAACATCTTCAAATCTTCTGAAATTTTTGCATGAAACTAATCTTTGGACACTTAATCAATATCAAAAATTAGATTTTTTAAAATCATAAAATTTAGTGTACTGTTTGCCGCGCTAGCGCTAGTGCACATGTCTGATTTTCTTTATTTTTTAATTTTTTAAAAATCCCTAAAAATATGCTCTATTATATGTACTACTTATTTTTGTATTTCTGCCTTTAATTGTTTTTTGAAAAATTAAAATACAAAATTACAAAAGCCAAATTACAAAAAATATTTGTTTTCTCTTCCTTTCTTTGTTTATTTATCTGATGTCTATTTCTATATGCAAAAATCAAATAAAAAATACAAAACAAAGAATTATCAAAAATTATTTTTTGAACTTAACTTTTCTATTTACATGTATCTTGCGAAAGGGAGATTTGCGATGTCACCCCATCACATCTCCTAGTACCGGTGCGAACCCCTCACAGGGTAGACCTCCGGAAGTCCAAGATCAATTTTATGAGTTCAAACTTTAAATCAAAATTATTTTTTTCAAAATATCAATAAAGCTGTATGGACTTTATTGTGAAAATCAAACATGGTTTAATCTATCATTTAGACCTTCTACAATGTTGGAATTCATCTTTTCAAACTACTTTGAACATTGTTTTTGTCATGCTTTGATATATCTAATCAAATGAGCATCAATTGTATTGAAAAAGTGGTGTGTAGAACCAAGCTTAGCATGCCTCTAATTATGAGTAAATGTTTTATGATTGATAATGATATTTATTCACTCACTTATTTTGGCAATGTCTACATATGTTTTTAATCTAAGAATGCTTGGTTGTGTATTGTAATTATACAATGAATTAAATTTGCACAAGTATCTTACCTACACCACTTTTACTTGCACTCTTAATATTTAAGAAAAGTGGTTGTGCTTTCAAAATTTCATTGGTTTGCAAAACAAGTGTATTCGGAGAACTTTGTACAAAACAAAGAATCATGAAATAAATTGACAAAGATAACTCCACCAAGCACTACTTGAACCTCTTGATAAGTCTTAATGAGCATTGTGAGGTTGAGCACCTTGGAAAGAATAGTAAAGTGTCTTTTGCAAACCATAAGCTTTCTTTTTACACCACTTATTCTTAAGTACACCGGATCACAAAAAAATCAATATTAAAAAATAAAGTATGTGATCCCCCAAGCACTACTTTGCACTCTGATAAGTCTTAATGAGCATTGTGTGTGCAAAGCACCTTGGTAGTTGTACATTTTTTTATGTGCATTGAAGTGTGTGGAAGTAAAATTATTTGTGTTTTACTGTGCACTTTACTCTACATATGTCTTGTATTTTTGATTAAATCATTTGTTTACTTTTTTAAAATACACTTATGTGCATATAATTATCTTCCATAACACTTCTTCTCATGAGTATTGGATCCTAATGCTAATTATATACTCTCTTTATTTATAAATGCACAAGATAACCTAGCATGCTCTCTACAATGTTTGGTATGTTTTGAATTTGTGAATTATAATAACATTGTAATAGTTTCTTTTTGATATCCTTCCTTCATGCTTGGTTACTTTATTGTCAAACTTAAAGATTTTAAATGAATAATGATTTACAAAAACATCTTCCTTTTTGGAATTTAACTCATATCTCTTCTTATGAATTATCATGATTACAAAAAGATGTTTCTGGTATTTCTATAAGTCTTCCGCATCATAACCATATAATTTTTTACCTTGCACTTTCATGCTTATTTAAAGTCTTTTCTTTTGTGTGTATCATCACTTGAATCTCCAAATTCATTTCCTTCAACAAGTGATAGACTTGCTTGGTAAAATTTATATTGGTTGTTCCAAACATGAATATTATTTTTATGCTAAAAACTCTGATCTATTTCTATGAAAATGTTTACGCTAAAAACTCTGAATTATTCTATGAAAATTTTTATTGTGCTAAAAACTCATCATCATCTCATTTCCTCTAAAAGATCGATCATGTCTTATCGTTTCTTATCAAATAACCTCTTTTATGGTTATTGCTTCCTTAGCCCACTTTTGCTAATAACAAAAGGGGGAGAACTAACATGATAAATAATAATCGCTATCAAAAGGGAAAACTAACATGATTAAAGATTAAGAAGATATCTTACATATAAGGGGAGCATTCACATAGGGGGAGCATGTATTTAGGGAAAGTAATTATAAATACTAAAAATGACAGTTATCATAAGTCATCACTCACACACACACACACAAGTTGGTTTCATCATGCTTATATGTTGATGCTCTAATTTATCATTAATGGATTTGTTATTATCAAAAGGTGGAGTTTGTTGGAACATGGTCTTCCATATCTCTTAGGTTTGAGAATAACAAATCCTATGTGTATTTGATCTTATGTGTTTAAGTGTGCAGGA
This sequence comes from Dactylorhiza incarnata, assembly GCA_033032865.1. Lineage (NCBI taxonomy): Eukaryota > Viridiplantae > Streptophyta > Magnoliopsida > Asparagales > Orchidaceae > Dactylorhiza > Dactylorhiza incarnata. The sequence continues at coordinate 22,807,161 of JAWHQI010000011.1, read as the reverse complement.
AACAAGTCCATATGACTCAAGGATAGCATAAGAAGGTTACCCCCAAATTTGAAGCCAGAATTCCAACATGTACACTAGTGTCGGCGGTAGCACCTGGCGCAAGCGCTAGATCTGATTAGAGCAATTTTGGGAGCTATTTTAGAAGGCGCTAGCGCCAGGCGATAGCGGATAGCGCAGGCGCTATCTTGGAGCACTTGAGGAATGTCAGGAGGCTTTCCTTGGATTGAAGATACGCACGCGGAGAATGTTTCCTAATCCAGGATAGCGCCGACGGTAGCGCTAGCGTAGGCGCTAGCTCCAAGGCTATAAAATCACCCATTGGCTCCGTCTTCCTCATCTTCTCACACCCCTTAATTCCAGAGCTTCGTGCCACATCATACAGAGGAAGTTTTAGAGAGATACTCCCACAAATCCATGAAGGCTTAAGGAGATCCGTGGAGAAGCTTTCAACATGCTTCATTGTGACGAAAGACCGCATCGACTACGATCATACTCTACAGGACTTCGTCTACTTCTTCAAGAGATCCACATAGGGAGTTTTTATATTGTTGTTGTTTCATTTCTTTACTCTTTCATACTCATGCAGTAAATTCGCCTAGCGTTGGCGACTAGGTCTGGGTAGGCTTAGGACAGAAATTCACCTCGTGTTGGCGACTAGGTTTAGGGTGTAGATCTAGGGGGTGCTCGAGGGCATATCTGGGTGAGGTTTTGCTAGAGCGGCTTGAGGCCGTATCCGGGGGAGGATACGCTAAAGCCATCGGTTCGTGGGGATATGAGTCGGGATAGAAAATGAAAAAACTTTTTACTTGATTTGTTTGGCTTTTCTCTATTTTGATCTCTTAACTTTTCAAGTATTTCAAAATATAACATAAGTTTTTAAAACCCTTATTCACCCCTCTATAAGGGCTCCTACAGATCTAACATTATATTCCTTGCACTGAGCATGTTAGATGTGGTGCCTAACAGAGATAAATAAACATTCTTCTCAAGCTTTACTTTTTATATTTTTTTGCATTTAACATGCTTGGTTTATTATCTAAAGGGAATAAATAGGATCATCTTGCTTTATAAAATCTACCTCGCAGAAGCCTCCACACGGATTTGCTACGCGGAATTTCTGCAGAGCAAACCCAACCATCTTACTATTGATTTTTTTAATTTTGAATTTGAAAATACAAAAATGGAATAATTATGAAAACTTCTCTTGGGAGTTAGCATAATTAAGGTTGCATCCCTCTTACTTTTGCTGCTTCAAAATCATAGAAACCTCTTTCAATGATTTTCCCATTGTGTAGTTTTTCTTAAGATCTCAATTTGTGGGCCTATAGTGGGTCTTGGTTATTCTGCATGATCTCATTCATAATTTGTGATAATGGCCACTTAACCTCAATCGAGGCAATGCTACCTTAATATGATCTTGTGTTTACCTTACAAAAAATTAATGGCTCCAAAAATGAAAGTTGATCCAAACCAGTTGTTTGTTTCTAGGGAGCAAAATTCATCTACGAATATTTTGTAATATGAAAGTTTAGTTGAAATAGGGCGTAGAGCTAATAGTAGTGATACTCATGTCATCACTAAGTGTTCCCATGGAGAGTCTCTTCAAGTTCCTGCAGACATGCAATATTTTTCTTCAGATGAAAGCAGTGATGAGGAACCTCATAGTGATCAACAAGCGAGCAATCTTAGTGCCGATATATGATTTATTAGGAATGCAAAAAATGGGGACTTTTGTTTGTAATGTGAATCTAACGACTTTTGTTTATTATATGATTTATACTTAGGCACAAGTAGAAGTACAAACACATGAGGACTGACAAGATGCAAGGATATTAATCTAATGCCATCTGATAAAATTATCCCATTGGAGCGAAATAAGTTTGGGTATATTGGCACAAAAATTGTACCTCCAAAACACACACTTCAAAGGGATGAGGGGAAATTGCGGAATGCCGGTTACTTGGGTTGAAGGATACCAGAAGGGAGGTTTCTGAGGGAAAAACCTGCTTTGATTGATCACCGAAGGGGGTTACAGGAAGGTCTGAAATAGGTCAAGGTGAGAGGTAGAAAAGTGACAAAATTCGATACCGCTTGTACAGGCCACAAGCTGGAGGCTCGAATCAAAAGTCCACTTTCTGGTACCCCTACCCATCTATTTATAGACGCAGGGACCTTCCCAAATGGGCATGTCCAAAAATAATGGGTTGCCCGGGGTAATTGCGAACTGGGGAAGAGAAGAGAAGATACATGGGTTGCAAATAGCAAAGAAGACAAAATAACCCAGACCGTGCGGTCACGCGGTTTCGCTGGAGTCTGGTCGCCTATGCCTTAGAAGATCTGCCGGAGGTGAGACATGCGGTCTGGGCGGTCTCAGAAAATTGAAACCGCTAGGGCCGACAATTCAGATCAAAATGTAGAGGTCGCAGACTTCCGGGCAAACATGATCCCCGCACATTTTCAAGTTTCGCTGGAATTTCATAAGTGTTTGCTTTGACCGTTGAGACCGCAACCATCATAAATGCGGGAAGGTCTATAAATACTGCTTCAAGGCTTCAGAATCCTGAACTTTCTGGAATGGGTTGCGAGATGGTGTCTTCAGCGATCACGCTTCTTCGGATTGCAGTGATCTCTGACGATTGACAAGATGATGATCCTTGATAAGCGGGCGAAGACTCAAATTTCGCCAAGGTAAGCCTCTTCGAAAAAGAGAATTGATGTAAAGGAAACTGCGAGCTCCAAGAAGATCTTGGTGTTGGATCTTGAGACGCCCTTAGAAGGGGGTGTGAATAAGGGATTTAGAAAACTTTTGGTTTTTAAGAAAACTTTTGATATTTAATATGAAGTGAATTGAATCAAGTGTGAAGAACTATAAATGAGAAATGAAATCTATTTTATTGAACATGAAAAGACATGATTATCATTTATAAAATTGATTACAAAATCTGATTTCTATGACGCTATAAATCAAGGCGAATATGAAAGACTCTTTTGGTTTTCTATACCGACTCTTCTCACTAAGGACTGATTGGCTTTAGCCGATCTCTCCCTAGATACGGCCTCAAGCCGCTCTAGCCTTTCTATCCACAGAAAGGCATCGAGCACACCTAGATCTACTCCCTAGACCTAGTCGCAAACAACTGCGGTGAATTCCCCTTAAGCCGCGCACGGACCTAGTCGCCAACAACTGCGGCGAATTCACTAAACGATCACAATGAAAGAGGTACAACAAAATAAAAAAGAAAAGTTAAACTCCAAATGAAGAATTCTGGAGACGGCGAAGACCTGCTAAATATCGTCGAAGTCGAAGCGTGCGTTCTTCGCGTTGGGTGAGCATTGATCTGATCCTCCTTCGAATTCTTCTCTTGAATTTGTGTGGGAGATGGTGGTATGAAAGTACGGCCCTCACAGAGTTTCTAAAGTGCTGGAATAGGGCTCCTTAGAATCAATAGTTGAAGAGAATGAATGCCACCTATTTATAGGATTGGAAGCTAACGACGGCATTAAGGCTAATGCCAAGCGTTGATTCTGTATAGAAATAATTTGATGGCTCGGATCTTCAAAATAGGAAGGAGATTCTACATCTTTGGAAACATTCATTTTAGGCAACCTTAACGCTGGCGTCGAGGCTAACGCCTGGCGTTAAGCCAAATCATTCCTAAAATGCTACTGCAATCACGACAGCTTCCCTCCATGCCATTTTCGTCTTGGTGGGAACAAAAGTTAATGTCGGTGTTAAGTCATAACGACTGGCATTAGACCAAATTCATCATTTCAGCTTGTGAGCAAATCCAGACCAACAATGCAGCATCCTAGTGTCTATTTTGTTCAAACTTGTATGCTAAAAACACAATGGCAAACTAGATCAAATACAAGTAGGATTTGTTATTCTCAAATCAAAGGGATGCGGAAAACTATGTTACAACACTTGGCGGTTAAGGCTTCCAGACCTTCAGCAAAAGGAGAAGCTCTGAAGGAGATCTTGGTTCTCCTTCAAAAGAGAAACAACAAGAACTTGTGAAGGATGGCGCGGTCTTGGCGGTTTCAAATGTCGTCGACGTTGTTGGAACCAAATACTTGGTTCACAGAGTTCAGACCCCACAATGGGTGCGACTCGCCCTTACTTCTACCTGGTGAGAGCTAACGACTGGACACTTGGGATTGAGATCTCTCGCGAGATGACCTTGACCCAAAAACAGACCCCTGAGCAGCAGTGAGGAGGTCACACGACAAACCCAAAAGATCTAAGGATCTTCCCCTCCCAAACCAAGACTGAGCTCGACACCTTAGAGAAACAGAGAGCAGGAAAGAAGAAGCTCTCTTTAGAAAACCAAAAAATCCGGATCTTCTCTAAGGTGCATATGGGTGTCTATTTATAGGACTCTAAAAATGTTCTGCGGATAGCGGCCTCCGCCTTTTGGTTTTTCCTATCCACAACCCCAAAATGGTCTGTGGACAGCTAGAACCCACTACCTGATAATATTATAGGCAGACCACTACCAACAACCTGGCGAGTGCCCCCTCTGTGCACTCGCTTAGGAAGTTGTCACTACCTTGCGAATACTCCTTGGTGCACTCACCCCGGGGCTATTAGCAACCTGGCGAGTGCCCTCTCCTTGGTGCATTCGTTAAAATAATTGAAGGCCCTTGTAGATTTGGGCGTTTCATGTGGGTGGTACACTCGCCCTTACCTAGGTGCACTCGCCTTTACCCAGGACCGACTCGCCAAAATATGGGTTTGTACACAATCCTCGCTCTTTGCGAGCTCACCTCTGGCTCGGAAAGAATGTCCAACACTTTTTTTGGCGAGTCCGCGCTCGCCTGGATAATCTTTTTGGTCGCCCCCACCAACCTGCTATATATTTCCCGGTTGTGGAAGCAAACCTTCTTTCTGGAATTTCTAACTCTTCTTCTTCCCGACTGCTGATATCCTCTCGCTCGCCTTCATCTGTGGCCTCGCCTACAGATCTTTCAGCTCTCCTCGCCGCCCAAAGGGAGAAATCCCGTGGGGGGGAGGGGCGTATAAATTGATGGCCCTGATCAAGGATCGCTCAACTCGCCCCAAGAAACATGGTGGGCGGACGAGTGCCAAAAAACATTGCCCTGAGCTTACCGAGGCCACTGTCCCCTCGATTGAGACCATGATACGGTCACCACTCGGCGGGGGTCAAGATATAGTCTCTCAGATATTAGCCTTTACTTTCAGTAACATTTCTCCTACCGCCAGAAGAACTCATTTGGATGCTTCTTTGCTTTGCAGCTCGCAGTTGAGAGGAATTCACCTTCTCCGGTGGTCTCTGAGCGGGGCGAGGTGAATGTCCCCACAGATTTAGACATTCGCTCCCAAATCCCTAGTATATACTATTTTGAATCTAGGCGACGCGACCGGCTCACCATGGATGTTTAATCTTCTGGATTTTGCAGTTCCCCCTCATTCAAATGCCCCTGAGGTCCAATCGTCGGTGCCCCCCTGACAAGGCATTCACCAAGGGGGTCATCGTTCGTGGATCCTCCTGTGAACCCGATTATTAATGACCTCGCTTTGGTGGCTACAGATCCTCCCCTGGTCAATCACCTGACTCCTACCCCTGGGACGACCCCTTTGAGGCTGGGGGAAGGAAAGTCTCTCGCTGCTGACGGTGGGCTACCTCCCCCTTTTTCGGGACGATGCGAACCTGATCGTTTGTCTTCTCGCCGAGCACTGGATGTCGGGACCTCGCGTGGTAAACTTTTCACAAAATATTGATATTGATTTGGATTGATTATGACTCATTATATGGCAGGTTCTATTTCCCCTGATTCCGGCGAGATGAGTCTATCAAGCAGGCCTCCCGAGTTGCCGCTGAGCCGCATTCGCGAGATACTTGGTCAGCTAGCCAGCATGGCCGAGTTGATTGATCGCGTGGCCACCCTCTTTGAGAGGCATGAGCGCCTCATGGTTGCCATCAACGAGGATCAGATCACGGAGGACTCTGACCCGTTCCCTCACATCATAGGCTTAGAGGAGAAGGTATACATACTGGAAGGAAGCGTTAGTCGACTCTCCAGGAAACTGCAAAGCTGCGGGGGCGATACCACAGAGTTGGAGGCGAACATGGTGTGGGTGGAGGAGATGATATTGGCGGCCCACCATGAGCTCGCGCAAGTGCGGGAATGCCCTCACACGATGAGAGGCCCTAGGAATCGCACTTGAGGTCGCGGGCTGTGGAAGTGGGGCCTACTCTGAATGCTTTATCTTCCGTTTGTCTTGTATTGTACTCGCATGCACTTTATCTGAATTTAATAAATAAATATGCATTTGCCTATTCTTATTTTATTTCTAGCTCTTCCTCTCACGCCTGCTGGATCACATGTCTGAAACTCGCGGCACTCGCCGATCTGGTAACATGTTTCTTGCGTGGCATTCAAATAAGGTACATTCGCCGAATGGGCATAAGTTTATGATGCCGCGAGTGGGCAGTGGGGACATCTCTGACGTGACGTGGGCCGGGCCCACCTAGGAAAGGCGGAGCGCCGCTTTTTCCCATCGCCTATTAATACTCCCCTTCCTCCTTACCTACCGTCATAATTATTTGACCGTCGTATTCTTCCCTATTCAACGCACTTGCACATTCGACTCGCTTATTTAACCAGCATGCCGAGGAAGTCGGGCGAGTCTGAGGATAGTCGATCCCATTGCGAGAAGAACTTTCGGGAGCACTCCTTCCCAAACAGTTGGGTGAAGCGAGCAGAGTTCAAGGATTTCCAGGATGCCTACCCAACGCCTGGGCTTGAGCTTCGTCGTCCTAAGTCGGGCGAGAGCATCAACAGTTTCTTCGTCGATGAGCTCGTGTTCCGGCTCGCTCATTTCGAGATGGGATGGTGTCTACCTCTCTGGCCTGAGGCGAGGCAGTTTTTCAAGTACTTTGGGGTTGGCCCCGCTCAGGTGAACTCGAATGCGATTGTGATGTTGGTCGCATTCGCCTGTTGTATGCGTGAGGAGCGAATAGAATTCGACCTCACTGTCTTTTGGAAGTTATTCACCTTCCGAGCCAACGCGGATGGGGTGGCCTTCTTGACAAGCTCGCACCTAAAAGTGCACGAGACCTCCAACAAGGTTCACCGTTGGATGCATATATAAGTTCGTCTTCGTCAAAGGTGATATCGGCACCATCCATTACTCTCCAGTTCAGAATACCGAGAAGATCTACAAGGCTTCCACAATGAATGGAGAGGCAACCCTCCTTCACGCGTTCCTCTGGGAGAAGGACTTCGAGGTTTCCAACCTGTGGCGGAACCTCAATAACCTTCCTCTCATGCTCCCGGGTGAAGGTAAATTCTTCGTGCATTCACTTATTTCCGCCTTTCCCTTTCTTTTGAAGCTAACTTCTTGCGCTTCACAGGAGAGAGGACCGTGTCGACCCACCCCCTTACTTTCCTAGGGGCAAGCTGAGTGCCCTGGATAGGGCGAAAGCGATGGCCGAGGCAGCCGCGGATCCTGCGCTGAGGTTGTCTCCCGCGAATATGCCTGTGGAGAAGTGAGGAGCCAATAAGACCGCGTCTCCCGAGCGACCTGCTCCTAAAAGGCCTAAGCCCTTGCAAGAGAAGGGTAGGGCACCGAGCAGGGGGCCTCCAAGTGCTCCCGAGATGCACGCCTACCATGACCTGGGGATGAAGGCGGTGGACGTTTCCTGCAACCCAGTGCTGCACTGGGGAACCTCGACGAGCTGAGTCTCTCTTTCCACCATCCAATCCTCCTGGGTTGAGGGCAAGGAGACTGGAGTACATGCCTTTAGTCTGATATATGGTCTTTATGGGTGAAAAGACGTCGCAATGTACCAGGACCTTCCCATTCAGAATCTCGCTTGCCAGAGCGCTGTGACATCTCTTCATTCCCTCGAGCTTTTGCATGCGGCAACAAGGCAGGGTTTGTCTTCAACCAGCAGCACGCGAAGGTCAGCGAGAAGCTCAAGCAGGCCGAGGAAAGGGACAGTCAGGCTGAAGCTCGCCTCCAGGCCGCCGATTTTGCCTCATAGAGGTCCATCCACAACACGATACAATTTCATTCTCAACTCCCTTTTTGCTAATCTCGTCTACTCACCTAGCTGACCTTGACTGTATTTCTCAAGAATCCGAGACCATAGATCAGCTAACCAGCAGGATTAATGAGCTGGAGCTGGAGAACGCACATCTGAAGGCGCGGCATGACTTTTCGGATAGGCGGGAGCAGGAGGCTGAGTGAGGCGAGTCAACGTCTATTGGCGTGAAGGCCCAGCACACCTCGCCTCGCGAGATGGAGAAGATCTGCAGGGAGATGGTTGTGACGACGACAGAATTCGTGGTGGAGTTCCTTCGCGTGGCGAATGCACTCACCGAGACCTGGTCCGCCGTCAAAGCCGACTCCATTATTCCTGACGTTTTCCTTCCACCCTCGAACTCTTCTTCTAGAGAGGAGGAGGAGCTCTCGCCGAGCCCCAGGGGTTCACCCCCCCCCCCCCCCCGCCTGAAAGACCCTTTTCTTTTCCCTTTTTTCTCTTCACTTGTTATTTATTGGCAATTTTTGTAAATGGCGAGTCCCTCACCTATCATTGATTCATGGAAAGATGTTTTTGGAAATTTTATTGTCTTCCCTTGTTACTTTTTCATGTATTCTCGCCCCGCTAAGCTTTAGGACACGATATAGATGTGCGCTCGTCTCGACCGCTCGCCGAGATAGGTTAGGAATATTTTAGGAAAACTTTTCTTCTAAGTAAAAAAACGAACTTACTCCTTCGTTCACGGAGCATTACCTTAACCCGGCCGTTCACCGAGGGCTGCGGTTATAGCGTGATTCAATTTACGAGCAAGGAACAAATACACTTCTTCGCCTCAGCTGCACGTCGAGAAATGATGAGGAAACGTAGGTCATACTTGACTGCTGCGAGCACTCGTTTACCTCGACCACTAGCCGAGGAGCCATAGTGCCCTAAGTTGCTAATCAAATCGTAAAGTCTACAACGCTTCCTCGCCTCGGCCGCTCTCCGATAGACAACAGGAAATCATGGATACAAGCGGCCAACACTCGCTTCCTTCGACCACTCATCGAGGAGCAACAATATATCGCAGATACAAGCGGCGAGCACTCGCTTCCTTTGATCAGTCGTCAATGAGCAACAATATATTGTAAATACAAGTGGAGAGAACTCACTTCCTTCGACCACTCATCAAGGAGCCATAACGCCTAAGTCACAAATCATTTCATAAGATTACGTTAAAATATTTAGAGGTCCGGAGTGAAGTAAAAAAAATGCGGAACACTTCACACAATCCACAAGCGTGACAATCAATGACAATGGGAAGGCAGAATAGTGCTCTCGTTATTTACTATCTCTTTACAGCTCGAGACATACATGGTGAGACATGATTCATAAGAATCACAAAGGAGAGAAGCACAAGACACAAAAACAAGCCAACAGCAAACTGCCAAGGCAGAGACCGCAAGACCGCTCGAACAGGCAAGTCGCATGGTTAACTCTAAGACCGCGCGAACAGAGCACAAGCCGCACCTGCCAGACCGCACACTTGCTGCTTTATTCAACTGTTGAAAACACATGTCCGCACTTTGTTAGAACAACCCTATTACTGATTTGGGCTAGGATCATTATCTGTTTATTAGGACTAAGTTGACCCCTTTGTATAGTCTAAAGGGTCAAGGTTTTAGGCTGTTAGAACTTAGAAAAAGATTCAGTTTCTGTGTTCAACGAACTCAATACTGTGTTCGACGAATTACTCTCTGCGTTCGACGAACGGCATACACTCTGCGTTCGACGAACGGCTTTCCTCAGTCTCAGCGGTCGACGATCTTCAATCTCAGTGTCTCAGCGGGTCAGCGGCTCAGCGGTCGACAAACAGTCTCAGCGGTCGACGAATTTATTCAGTTCGACGATCTTAGTTCTCCATCCAGGCCAGCAGATAAGTTCTCTTAGTTCGACGAACTCCAGCATCCGTTCGACGAACTCAGTCTGCGTTCGATGAATATCTTCAGGTCGACGAACTCATCTCTGAGATCGACGAATCCAATTCTGTTCGACGAACTTGTTTGTTCAGATCGACGAAAATTTCTCTACAGCAGATTTCTTTCAGAAGATCAGTTATAATTTCTCAGATCTCAGATCGACTATCATCAAAATATTCAAATCGACCTTCAGCAAGTTAAGTAAGAGATTTATTCCTTCCTTATTATATTCCTTTCCTTTCTCTTCCCTAGAAAATCGCCGTTGGCTTATATTGGAAAAGGATATCATATTAAAAAGGAAAAGGAATTAAAGGCTTGCTTGTAGTTCCAAGGAAATATTAAATGCAGATTATTTTATTCCTTATTCTGTTGATTTGAATTTCAAATCAGAGATATATTGTAAAAGAAAAAGAAAGAAGGAAGAAACGGCATTTACAGGAACTCGATAAAAGAAAGTTGTCGACAGAGAAGAATACCATTCTTCAGAAGGTTACAGGAAGAAAAAGAAGAACAAAAGTTTTACAGATCATCTTCATCTTCTTCCTCAAGCAGCACTCATTTACTGAGAACTACAACACAAATCATCCTCTCAAATTTCTGCTGCAAGTTCTAGATCTTCAAAGAGCAACAAACAATCTAATAAATCTTGATCTCTCAAATTCATCAGCAATCAAGGAAGATATCTGTTTCAAGAGAAAGCTCCATCCTCAAGCTGTCAAAAATTTCAATCAGACGGGGGGAGCTTTACAACACATTTCACTAGAGTCTTCTCTCAGATTATTGACAGAGAAGAACATCTAAACCCTCTTTATCCTCTCTTGTACAGGGTTATAACTCCCTTCAAAAGTTACACCCATTGGTGGCAGGGCACCTGAACAAAAACCTGTAGTTTGGTTAGAGCACCTGATCAAAAGCTCCTTGGTGTGTGGACACCTGATCAAAACCCCCTTGGTGGCAGGGCACCTGATCAAAAACCTGTAGTGGAATCCTACCAAGTGTGGTAGAAGAGTAGACGTACCCAGGTTTAGTGGGGAACTATTATTAAATCATTGTGTCCTCTGTATTGTGATTTTCTGTGTGTTGTGTTGTGTGCTATGATTTGTTTTTATTTATTTTATAACTCACTCAATACACATATAAGTATCACTATTTTAATTCCGGTATAAAAATAAGTGAAAACTTTTTAATACTCTTTTCACCCCCCCCCCCCCCCCCCCTCTAGAGTAACTTTAAGATCTAACCTCACTTTCAATTAGTATCAGAGGTTGGTTGATTGTATACAGGCTAACACCTGAATCAAAAGATCAATTAGATCTTAAATTTATTTTAGAGTTTTCTTTTATTCTCCTTTTGCTTAAAAACTCATGGCACAGAACAAAGAATATTCTAGCACAAGACCTCCTATGTGCAATCTCAATAAGTTTGCACTATGGAAGGCAAGGATCAGATTGTACATGAATTCTATTGACGAAGAAAATTTTAATGTTATTTTGACAGGACCTCCTACACCTACAGCAACAATAAGTGCTGAAGCACCAACAACAAACAATATTGTTCCACCACCTGAGTGGACAGATGCACAGAAGAAGCAGAGAAGTGCAGATGCCAAAGCTATGAACATATTGGCACAAACAATGTCTGATGACATTTTCCAAAGAGTTGTGGATTGCACTTCAGCAAGGGAAATCTGGATCTCACTCAACAACATGGTTAAAGGATCAGCAAATGAAAGAAAGGACAGAAGATCTCACCTTATCTCTAAATATGAGAACTTCAAGAAGGGAGAAAATGAAAGTATAGCTGATATGTACAACATGGCTCAGCCTAATAATTAATGAGCTGAAATCTCTAGACAAAGTGATCTCCATCACTGAAGTCAATGATAAGATCCTAATGTGCTTCCCCAGCACATGGGACTCTAGGATCTAGCCAATCAAGGAAGCCAAAAGCCTTAATGAGATCTCCACTGAGAGCTTGTTAGGCAAACTCAAATCCTATGAGCAGCTTATCAAACCCAGAGAAGCTGAGCAATCTACATCATCTTCAACATCCAAGAAGGAGAGAAGTATAGCTTTCCAAGCTACTGAAGAAGAAGAAAAAGCTCCAGGAGAAGTGGAGTTCATGAGCCTTCTAGCCAAAAGGTTCTACAAGATGGCTAGAAAGGATTTCAGAAAGAAGGATTCTAGATCAAGAGAAAAGCCAAGGTATGACAAGTCAAGTTCTAAAGAAATAATTTGTTTTGGCTGCAGGAAACCTGGACACATTCTGCCAGAGTGTCCAGAGAATCAGAAGAAGGAAAAGAGAAAGGACAAAGAAGACAAGAGGTACTCCAGCAAGTCTTCCTTCCACAAACACAAACACAAGGGAAGAGGATTTGTAGCTGAAACTTGGAGTGAAACAGAATCAGAATCATCATCCAGCTCATCTGAAGATGAAGAAGAATCAAAGGAGAATGACCAGTGCTTGATGGCCATTTATGACTCAAGCAGTGAGTCAGAGAATGCATCTTCATCCAGCTCTTCTGATGATGAAGATAATGAAGAAGAGAGAAATTTCTGCATGATGGCTATCAATGCCTCAGCAAACAACTTAGATGAAGAAGAATCTGAAGCTGACAGTGATCAGGTAATCTTAAATTTTGATTTTAATTCAATTGAATTCAAAGATGAATTCAAAGTTCTTTGCTTAGATTTAATCAAATCTGAGAAAGAGATAATCTTTCTCAGAAATTAGTTGGCTGAAATGAACCAACTAAGTGAAGAAAATGCTAATCTTAAGAAAGATTTGGCTGCCTCCAGAGAACATATTATTCTCCTTGAGAACAAACTATCTGAGGCTAAGAAATTTGAAGAATCCCTAAATGGGAGAAGCATCAAACTGATGGACATCACAAGCACAGTAAATGCCAGATTAAGTAGCAAACTGGGCTTGGGTGCATCATCAAGTGAGCCACATCTGATTAAGAAGAACATACTTTCTACACCAGTAAAGTTCATCTCTGTCAAGAGCAAAGAGGTAGTAGAAGTAAATAAAGATATTTCAAGCAAGGCTGTTAAGAATAAAAGAATTCAGCAGAATTCGTCGAACGGAGCTCGACGAAATGAATTCACTTCGTCGAACGGAGATCGACGAACTCTGAAGATAGATTTACATTATAGTTATTATTCGAACGGCGCTCGACGAAAGCACTTCACTTCTTCGAACGGCGATCGACGAACTCAGCCCAGTTCGTCGAACGGAAAATATACAGAAAATCTGAAGAATTCTTATTCTAAACATACTAAAAATCCTTTCACTGAGTGGATAATTCCTCCAAGGAGATATCATCCACAAGACTATAAGGATCAGCCTGAGATATCTTATATTTCAGATTTTTGTGAAAAAACAAAAGGCCCCAAAGTAGTCTGGGCCAAGAAAATCTAATGTATCAAATAAGGAGAGGAACACCACCTCTACCAGAGACATTTTGCAGGTACATGATCACTATCTCAAGCAGTCATTTCTTCCAAGATATTCTTCAATTGTTTGAAGAATAACAACTTAAGAAGTCATTGACCACCAGGATCAAACTCATTTTTCTTTTGATATCAGAGACCTCAACTGATATCAGAGGACTTTCAATCAGAATCAAACTATCAGTTGCAAAAATACAAGAATGGGTTCACACCCTTAAGACAAAGAATGCAACAACATTATCAGATCAAATTTTTGGAAATCAGATTGCATCCTTTCCTACTGTTGGATCGGTAGGCGCCCTTAGAGGGGGGTGAATAAGGGTTTTAAAAACTTATATTATATTTTGAAATACTTGCTTATGATTAGAGATCAAAATAGTGATTATAAATAAAGATCTAAATTGTTTTATAATAAAGGAGAGGATAATAAACAATTTAGAGAAATGAAGAACAAATCAATTTTATTACACAAAGAGAGACATGATTATTATTAATAAAATTGATTACAAAATTTTGATTTCAATGATGCTAGAAATCAAAGCGAAATATGAAAGACTCATTTTGTTTTCTATACCGACTCGTATCCCTACGAACCGGTTGGCTTTAGCCGATCCTTCCCCAGATACGGCCTCAAGCCGCTTTAGCCAACCCTTCCCCGGATATGTCCTCGAGCACCCCCTAGACCTACACCCGAGACCTAGTCGCCAACACGAGGAGAATTTCTGCCCCAAGTCCTACCCAGACCTAGTCGCCAACACGAGGCGAGTTCACTAAATGATTACAAGAAAAGATGTGAAATAAAAAGACAATAATATAAAAACTCCCTCTATGTGGATCTCTTGGAGAAGTAGACGAAGACTCATAGAGTATGATCGAAGTTGATGCGGTCTTTCGTCACAATGATGACGCGTGTTGAAATCTTCTCCACGGATCTCCTTAAGCCTTCATGGATTTGTGGGAGTATATCTCTGAACCTTCCTCTCTATGCTGTGGCACAAAGCTCTGGAATTCTGGATCTCAAGAGGATGAGGAAGACGGAGCCAAGGGGTCCATTTTATAGCCTCAGCGCTAGCGCCTGCGCTAGCGCTACCGCCAGCGCTGTCCCATTTTAGGACATATTCTGCGCGGCAGAATCTTCAATCTGAGGAAACAATTCTCTCTTGCCTTCTTTGCTCTGCGCTACCGCCTGCGCTATCGGATACCGCCAGGCGCCATCGCCTTCTATAATTACTCCCGGAATTGTGCTTAAGCAAATATTTCGTCGATCGAAATTTCGTCGAAAGCAGCTAAGAGTTCGTCGAGCGAATTTTCGTCGAACATAGATATGAGCATTTCGTCGAGCGCCGCTTACAGTTCGTCGAACGACAGCTAGCGCCTGCGCTAGTACAACCGCCAGCGCTAGTAGGAGTTTTAGATTTGATGGCTCAACTTTGGGGGCAACCTTCTTATGTAATCCTTGAGTCATATGGACTTTGTTATCCTGCACACTTAAACACATAAGATCAAATACACAGGATTTCTTATTCTCAAACCTTGGAGATGCGGAAGACCATGTTCCAACAAACTCCCCCTTTTGATAATAACAAATCCATTAATGATAAATCAGAGCATTAATATATATAAGCATGATGAAACTTACTTATGTGTGTGTGAGA
This sequence comes from Dactylorhiza incarnata, assembly GCA_033032865.1. Taxonomy (NCBI): domain Eukaryota; kingdom Viridiplantae; phylum Streptophyta; class Magnoliopsida; order Asparagales; family Orchidaceae; genus Dactylorhiza; species Dactylorhiza incarnata. The sequence goes on along the minus strand of JAWHQI010000011.1, from coordinate 22,792,081 downwards.
GTGATGACATAGTACAATTCTTGATTTTAGCATTTTAGAATTGCTCCCCCTAAATACATGCTCCCCCTAAGTGAATGCTCCTCTAATGTGTAAGCTATCATCTTAATTAAGCATGTTAGTTTTCTATTTTGATAGCAGACTATATTTATCATGTTAGTTCTCCCCCTTTTGTTATTAGCAAAAGTGGGTAAGGAGGCACCACCTAAAAGTTCTGATAATAAGATAAAGGCATGATCGATCTTGTAGAGAGAAGGAAAAAATAAGGAGTTTTAGAATACTTTTTAGTGAAATAGATCAGAGTTTGAGTATCACAATATTTATATAAATCAGAGTTTGTAGCATAAAAGGTAATGATTTCCAAATAACCGATCTACCCAGACAATATGTCTACACCCTAGCCCCGTACTAAGCGACGGATGGGCATGAGGAGCTGCAAACATGCCGTAGGTTGTGGTGTTAGTCCCATATGCAAACACTAGACAAAACCCAACCTAGCACTCTTTCCCCCCATTGCCTCGCAAGGCCCCACCGGAACCCTTCCCGGTTAAGGACAAGACATGACTAGAGATAAGGTTATCTAATGTCTACAACCCTACGCCCCCGCTATGGTGAGATATGAAGTCAGGGATAATAATTATTAGATAGATTTAGTGATATGTTCATAGCCTATGGATTTGTATTTTTATTTGAATTTATGAAAACACTCACATAGCTATTTTGAAATCCATCAGAGGTTTTAACAATATTTTCATAAAAATAAATCCGAGTTTTTAGCACAAACAAATATTCATGTTTAGTGTAACCAATATAAAGTTTACCAAGCAAGTTTACCACTTGTTGAAAGAAAGGAATTTTAAGATTCAAGTGATGATGCACACAAAATAAAAGACTTTAAGTAGGCACGAAAGCGCAAGGTAAAATAATTATATGGTTATGATGCGAAAGACTTATAGAAATACAAGAAACATCTTATTGTAATCAATGATGATCCATAAAAAGATATATGAGTTCAATTTCAAAAAGAAGATGTTTTTGTAAATCATTTTTCAATTAAAATCTTTAAGTTTGACAATAAAGTAACCAAGCATGAAATAATGTTATCAAAAAGAGATTACTACAATGTTACTTTAATTCACAATTTCAAAATATACCAAACATTGTAGAAAGCATGCTAGGTTATCTAGTGCATTTCATAAATAAAGAGTAGTATAGAATTAGCATTAGGATCCAATACTCATGAGAAGAAGTGTTATGGAAGATAATGATGTGCACAAAAAGTGTATTTTTGAATAGAGTAAACAAATTTTTTAATCAAAAATACAAGAGATATGTAAAGTAAAGAGCACAATAAAACACAAATAATTTTACTTCCACACACTTCAATGCACAAAAAAAATGTATAACTACCAAGGTGCTTTGCACACACAATGCTCATCAAGACTTATCAGGGTGCAAAGTAGTGTTTGGGGGATCACATATTTTATTTTAATGTTGTGACTAGTGATCCAGTGTACTTAAGAGTAAGTGGTTTTTATTTTGAAAGAAAGAATTGATTTGCACAAGATACTTTACTATTCTTTCCAAGGTGCTCAACCTCACAACACTTATTAAGACTTATCAGGAGGTTCAAGTAGTGCTTGGTGGAGTTAGCTTTGTCACTTTATTTTATGATTTTTGTTTTGTACAAAGTTCTCCGAAGACACTTGTTTTGCAAACCAATATAATTTATGAAAACATAACCACTTTTCTTAACTTTTAAAAGTGCAAATAAAGGAGTGTAGGTAAGATACTTGTGCAATTTTAATTCATTGTACTAATACAAAACATACACAGGCATTCTTAGATTAAACACATATGTAGACAATGCCAAAATAAGTGAGTGAATAAATATCATTATCAAACATAAAACATTTACTCATACTTAGAGGCATGCTAAGCTTGATTCTACACAACTTTTAAAATATAATTGATGCACATATTAATAGATATCAAAGCATGATGAAAACAATGTTCAAAGTAGTTTGAAAAGATAAATTGCAACATTATAGAAGTTCTAAATAATAGATTAAATCATGTTTGATTTTCACTGGAAAGTCCATACAGTATTTTTGATATTTTTGCGAAATAATTTTAATTTAAAGTTTGAACTCTTTTAATTTGATCTTGGACTTCTTGAGGTCTACCCTGTGAGAGGTTCGCCCGGTACTAGGAGATGTGATGGGATAATAGCCCAAATCCCCCTTTCGCAAGATACATGTAAGTAGAGAATGTAAGTTCAAAAAAATACTTGTTCATATATTTTTTTTTGTATTTTTTTTATTTGATTTTTGCATATAGGAATAGACATCAAACAAATAACCAAAAGAAATATTCTTTGTAATTTGGCTTTTGTAATTTGTATTTTAATTTTTCAAAAATCATTTATAGGCAGAGAAGCAAAGATGAGTAGTACATATAAGATAATATATTTTTAGTGATTTTTCAGAATTTTAAAATTACGGAAAATCGGATACTTGAGCTAGCGCCGGCGTTAATTCCTAGCGCCTGTGTTAGCTCACAGAGAGTGCTTATTTTAATCATATAGCCTAGATTTTCTTCGATTTTGCTTCTAATTTTTCTTAATTATGTTTGTGCAATGTAAGGCCTGTCTAATGAAGTGAAAAGACGAGAAGAAATCGCAAAAAGTTGCGGAAGTCAAATTTGTAGAACATGGGTTTCACATTCATTAAAGTTCCATATTCATTAAACCTTAATTCTTGAGTTTTGCACAACCATTTAAGCTTAATTATTATTGAATATGCAAACAAAGAAGATGTGAATAATGTTATGCCAAGGTTTGATTGTGTTTCAACTTAGAGACCTAGAATGAAGTGATGATTCTATTTGATTTGATTTTATTGATATCGCAATGATTCTAAGGTCCAAACTTGACATAACTCACAATACGTACATAATACACCAACCATGATAAACAATTATAATGTCAATTGTTATCATCTAATTCATATACATGTGATAGAGATAGTTGTTTTTAGATGACTTTTGATATGGCTTAAGATATATGATGTTAGGAAATCTTTAGCAAAGGTCATCAATAAATCATAGTGGTGCTTGTGAATTCAATATTCATTATGAGGGTAAATTCTTTCAATACATATTAGTGATTTTCTTTTAATTATGAATTTTGATAGTGATGGTTTAGATCATGATTGATATCAAGGAGCGAACACAATATAATTTTTATTGTGAACAAAGACAACCATATTGAGAGTTGAGCTTTCTTGAACTTTCTTGTAGATCATGTTATTTCTCTAAACCACTTGTTGGTGAAGGCTAAAAAGCTTAATAGCCTAATAACTTGATTTAATTTAAAATATCTTACAGCAATTTTAGAATTTAATTTATATAGATAATATAAGATATTTATAGGTAATGAATATAAGAGAGATAGATAGGTCATCAAAATAAAATATGACTTTTGAATTTTGATCAATTTGATTTTATAAACTTATTAAGCTTTTAAGAGATAAGATCATATTTCCAATGATATATAGGATGACCATGACATGATAGTTTAAAAAGAAAAACAAAAAGAGAAAAATAAAAAAGCATTAACGCACATCATGAAGTAAGAAATTTGAATATCTTATTTTGAAAAGTTTCTACTTCATGCATTTGATGATACCTAATGAATAAGTGTTTTAGGTATCCAAAGGGGACCATGTGGGATGGTTCCTTTGGGTACCCAAATATAGCAAGATGTCATTTGGGGAGACAAGTATGAATGAACCCTTTCAAGTGGAGTTAATGTTTCATCTTTAATTTTGGGTCTCCACTCATACTTAGGTTTAATATTATAATTTTACATCAAATTTCCATATTCATTAAATTTAGGCTTAAAATAATGATGACTTTTGAAATCATTTTTCATAGGAAATTTTTGCATATTTGAATTTAATTTGGGAGATACATAATTTTGTAAATAATGGTGATTTTGATTTTGATTTACAAATCCTTTCGATTTCTTACTCCCATTATTAAACTTAGTTAAGATATTCATATTTATATTTAACTTGCTTTTAGATATTTCTTGATATTGTGAATTATTATTTATAATTTTCATAAGCAAGTTGATTTTTTATTTTAATTCGTCATTCTTGATCTTTAGATTATGCCTAGCTTTATTATAAGCTATTGTGCTATTTTTAAGAGTGGAAATAATAGAGTCAATATGATTTTGATAGTTATTTCTAAATTCTTCAAATGTTTCATCCATCTCTTTAATTTCAATGTTATAACTTTTACACATAGCACAATCACTTTTCAAAGTTGAATTTTCTAAACATAATCTTTCATTTTGTTCTTTAACAAAAATAAGTTCTTTTTCAAGTTCCTTGAATTTTTCTTTAATATCATTATAATCAAGACAAGGTTTTATAATTTCAATTGAAGAGACATGCGTTAAACTAGATAAATCAGAATTTGATTCTACTTTAACTTTTGCTTTTAAATCTTTATTTTCTAAGCGCAATTTGCAATTCATATTTTTTAATTTCTTAATTTTGCGCTTTGTAATTTGTAGCAATTGTAAAGTAGAAATAGAGTTACAAACAATAAGGGAATTTGATTTCCTTACAGTGCTATCGGAAGAGGCAAGATTTGAACTAATAGTTCCTTTGACATCCTTTTGGCACTCTTCTTCCATTGATGCCATATCATCATCCCTTTCGCTTGATGTACCTTCCATGGATCCATCATGTGTGGAGCTTTCTTGAATACCTGTGCAGGCTTGCATATTCTCCGGTTCTTGTGATTGTTCCATACCTGCAGAAGGAGAATCATAAGTTATTTCAAGAAAATTCCACATCTCGTATGCAGTATGAAAAGTATAAATGAGTTTGGAAATATTATGATCTAACGCAAAAAATAGACTATTCATAGATTTTGCATTTAAAACCATTTCGTTTTTATTTAATACGCTAGGTGGTTTTTTGATAGTAATATTCCAAACTTTTTCATCTAAACGTTTAAGAAAATTTTCCATTACTATTTTCCATCCTTTATAATTTCTTCCTTCAAATAACGGTGGTTTAAGAGATTTTTCTTCTTCATAAAAATTTACCCCACTAATAGAAGCGAGATCATGAGACGCCATTATTCCCGGTTGTTAAGCCGTTTGGAATAAAACCGCTCTGATACCACTTGTTGGATCGGTAGGCGCCTTTAGAGGGGGGGTGAATAAGGGTTTTAAAAACTTATATTATATTTTGCAATACTTGCTTATGATTAGAGATCAAAATAGTGATTATAAATAAAGATCTAAATTGTTTTATAATAAAGGAAAGGATAATAAACAATTTAGAGAAATGAAGAACAAATCAATTTTATTACACAAAGAGAGACATGATTATTATTAATAAAATTGATTACAAAATTTTGATTTCAATGACGCTTGAAATCAAAGCGAAATATGAAAGACTCTTTTTGTTTTCTATACCGACTCGTATCCCCACGAACCGGTTGGCTTTAGTCGATCCTTCCCCAGATACGGCCTCAAGCCGCTCTAGCCAACCCTTCCCCGGATATGGCCTCGAGCACCCCCTAGACCTACACCCGAGACCTATTCGCCAACACGAGGCGAATTTCTGCCCTAAGTCCTACCCAGACCTAGTCGCCAACACGAGGCGAGTTCACTAAACGATTACAAGAAAAGATGTGAAATAAAAAGATGATAATATAAAAACTCCCTCTATGTGGATCTCTTGGAGAAGTAGACGAAGACTCGTAGAGTATGATCGTAGTTGATGCGGTCTTTCGTCACAATGATGACGTGTGTTGAAATCTTCTCCACGGATCTCCTTAAGCCTTCATGGATTTGTGGGAGTATCTCTCTGAACCTTCCTCTCTATGATGTGGCACGAAGCTCTGGAATTCTGGATCTCAAGAGGATGAGGAAGACGGAGCCAAGGGGTCCATTTTATAGCCGGCGCTATTCCATTTTAGGACATATTCTGCGCGGCAGAATCTTCAATCTGAGGAAACAATTCTCTCTTGCCTTCTGTGCTCCGCGCTACCGCCTGCGCTATCGGATACCGCCAGGCACTATCGCCTTCTATAATTACTCCCGGAATTGTGCTTAAGCAAACATTTCGTCGATCGAAATTTCGTCGAACGCAGCTAAGAGTTCGTCGAGCAAATTTTCGTCGAACACAGATATGAGCATTTCGTCGAGCACTGCTTACAGTTCATCGAACGACAGCTAGCGCCTGCGCTAGTACTACCGCCAGCGCTAGTAGGATTTTTGGATTTGATGGCTCAACTTTGGGGGCAACCTTCTTATGTAATCCTTGAGTCATATGGACTTTGTTATCCTGCACACTTAAACACACAAGATCAAATACACATAGGATTTGTTATTCTCAAACCTAGGGGATGCGGAAGACCATGTTCCAACACATACCTCCATCAAATGTCCCTTCTTCAAGGGACCTAGCTTCAGGCCTTCCTGAAACTAGGCAGGGAGAGATGTTCTATGAAGAAGCTCCATATGATGCAGTTTTTGCTCAGAGGGAGATGCTCTATGAACTAGGCAGGGGGAGATAGTTTCAAGGGGAGAAGATTTATAAAGAACCTCCAGTCTCAGGGGGAGATGCTTTCAGAAAGGGGAAGATGACTTATGAACAAGCTTCACATAATGCAATTTCAGATGCAGTGTTTACTCCAGCTTAATGTAGATTTAGATACAGCTTTTGATATAGAAGAAGCAACAGTGACAGATTCAGATAATCAATTTTTGCTGCAGCTCAGAGAATCAAATCCAAAGCAGAAGATTTTGAAAAGCAGAATTCAGAAAGACAAAAGGTTTTTATTATTTCTGTTTTCAAATGTAATGTTTCTAAACTCAGAGTATCATATTTCTTATATATCTGCTGAAATATTTAAAACTTGTCAGATATATATACTCTGTGTTTTGTTGTTTATTTTATTCAATTTTGTCAAATAGTGTCCTAACACAAATATGGGGAGATTGTTGGAACAACCCTACTACTGATTTGGGCTAGGATCACTATCTGTTTATTAGGACTATGTTGACCCCTTTGTATAGTCTAAAGGGTCAAGGTTTTATGCTGCTAGAACTTAGGAAAAGATTCAGTTTCTGCGTTCGACGAACTCAATACTGCGTTCGACGAATTGCTCTATGCTTTCGACGAACGGCTTACACTCTACGTTCGACGAACGGCCTGCCTCAGTCTCAGCGGTCGACGATCTTCAATCTCAGCGGCTCAGCGGGTCAACGGGTCAGCGGCTCAGCGGTCGATGAACAGTCTCAGCGGTCAACGAATTTATTCAGTTCGATGATCTTAGTTCTCCAGCTAGGCCAGCAGATAAGTTCTCTCAGTTCGACGAACTCCAGTGGCCGTTCGACAAACTCAGTCTGCGTTCGACGAATATCTTCAGGTCGACGAACTCATCTCTGAGATCGACGAATCCAATTCTGTTCGACGAACTTGTTTGTTCAGATCGACGAAAATTTCTCTACAGCAGATTTCTTTCAGAAGATCAGTTATAATTTCTCAGATCTCATATCGACTATCATCAAAATATTCAGATCGACCTTCAGCAAGTTAAGTAAGAGATTTATTCCTTCCTTATTATATTCCTTTCCTTTCTCTTCCCAAGAAAATAGTCATTGGCTTATATTGGAAAAGGATATCATATTAGAAAGGAAAAGGAATTAAAGGCTTGCTTGCAGTTCCAAGGAAATATTAAATGCAGATTATTTTATTCCTTATTCTGTTGATTTGAATTTCAAATCAGAGATATATTGTAAAAGAAAACGAAAGAAGGAAGAAACAGCATTTACAGGAACTCGATAACAGAAAATTGTCGACAGAGAAGAATACCATTCTTCAGAAGGTTACAGGAAGAAAAAGAAGAACAAAAGTTTTACAGATCATCTTCATCTTCTTCCTCAAGCAGCACTCATTCACTGAGAACTACAACACAAATCATCCTCTCAGATTTCTGCTGCAAGTTCTAGATCTTCAAAGAGCAACAAACAATCTGAGAAATCTTGAGAAGATATCTGTTTCAAGAGAAAGCTCCATCCTCAAGCTGTCAACAATTTCAATCAGACAGGGGAGCTTTACAACACATTCCACTAGAGTCTTCTCTCAGAATATTGACAGAGAAGAACATCTAAACCCTCTTTATCCCCTCTTGTACAGGGTTATAAATCCCTTCGAAAGTTACACCCATTGGTGGCAGGGCACCTGAACAAAAAAATGTAGTTTGGTTAGAGCACCTGATCAAAAGCTCCTTTGTGTGTGGACACCTGATCAAAACCCCCTTGGTGGCAGGGCACCTGATCAAAAACATGTAGTGGAATCCTACCAAGTGTGGTAGAAGAGTAGACGTACGCAGGTTTAGTGGGGAACTACTATAAAATCCTTGTGTCCTCTGTGTTGTGATTTTCTGTATGCTGTGATTTGTTTTTATTTATTTTATAACTCACTCAATACACATATAAGTATCACTATTTTAATTTCGCTATAAAAATAAGTGAAAACTTTTTAATACTCTTTTCACCCCCCCCCCCCCCCCCCCTCTAGAGTAACTTTAAGATCTAACCTCACTTTCACACTTCTTGATCGCCAAGACCGCACGGTCTCAAGATCACAGAAGAACCCGCGAACACTTGACAAAGAACTGCTTCCTGCTACAGATCGCAACTCAAGATCGCCTGATCACTTAAGACCGCCTGATCAGTTGAGTCCGCTGCACAGTCCAAGAATACCTAAACACAGTCTGCCCAGACAGACTGCTGTCAGACTGGTTTATTCAAAGCTGGAAAGAAAGGAGAATGCTGACGGTGACTGCTAGCCGCTAACCTACGAACAAACAAACCGATCAGGCAAAACCTCAAACCGCGCGACCTCAAAAAGAGACCGGCACAATCAAGCCAACTTTGGTTCTTACAGTTCTTGCGTTATGGATGGCTACCCTGGCGTCCTTATTTATAGGCAAATGAACGGATGTTGTCACAGCCCCAAGGGATTACAGTCACCTTCCTTATTGAAGCACGGGGTCTCCAGAACCAGACCTTGCGGTCTCTTCAAGACCTTATTACATCTAAGGCACAACTGTCCAAGAAAGACAGCTCGCCAAGACAACCCGGCAGTACGAGACTGCAGTAGCGACCTCAGTGCAGACCGCCCGGTCTAAACCGGAACAAGGATACTTGGGTAGAACAGGCAGACCAAACACAGGCCGCCAACACCAAAGATACGCGACCACAACAACCAGGTCGTCAAACCGAGCTCGCGGATTCTAGAGGTAAACCGCAATACAGGCCGCGCGGTCTCTGCAGTATCCAAAAAATAGAACGCCCGGACAGATCCACTTCCACTTCAAAAATTTAACACTCCCCCTTGAAGTGGGAAGTGGAAGTCAGCCCAAGTAACCTCCTCAACCGTGTAAACGGTTCCTTCGACAACGGCTTTGTGAATATGTCAGCGACATTCTCCTTGCTCTGCATATGCTCAACCATAAGAGATCCCTCCAACCCCTTCTCCCGAATGAAATGGTGTTGAATCTCTATATGCTTGGTTCGCGCATGACAAACTGGATTGTTCACCAGTTTGAGGGCACTCTCATTATCACCTCGTAGCAGAGTAGGACCATGCACCTCCCTATGAATGTCCTCCATAAGCCTCCTAAGCCAGATGGCTTCCTGAGCTGCCAAAGCTGAAGCTTTGTATTCCGCTTCTGTGGTAGAGACAGACATATAATCATGCTTCTTGCTACACCATGATATAGTTGTAGAGCCTATCATAAAGACGTATCCAGAAGTCGATCTCCGATCATCTGAATCTCGTACATAATCAGCATCCATGTATCCATGCAAGCAAAAGCCTGAGTCCTTCCCGTAGAAGAGACCCAAATTAGAGGTGGTCTTGACATACTTCAAAATGCTCCTCGCCGCCACCAGATGAGGCTTTCGTGGCTCTACCATATACTGACTCACCCGGCCAACCACATAAGCAATATCCGGCCTTGTGATCGTCAAATATATAAGACTTCCGACAAAAGCCTGGAACACTAAAGGATCAGAAAGAACCTTCCCCTCATCACGTCGAAGATGAATACCAACCTCCAGTGGAATAGAGCTTCTCTTCCCCCCTTCATTGTCGAATCGCTTCACAATTCGTTATGCATACCCCTTTTGGGAAACAAGCATTCCGCCATCTTTCCTCTCCACTTCGAGTCCAAGGTGATGCAGGACGACCCGACCCGGCCCAGTCGGCGGATAAACACCAGCTCTCGGAGCACGTTCAAGCACGCCTGCTCCGAGAGCAGGCGTGCTTGAACGTGTTCCGAGAGCTGGTGTTTATCCGCCGACCGGGCAGGGTCGGGTCGTCCTGCATCAAAAGAAAAAAAAAAGAAAAAAAAATAATAAAAAATCACCAACTCCTTCATCTCATATCTGATAGCTAGCTCAGCATGAAGCTTAGCTACCTCCACTTTAGAATTCCCCATGACGATCATATCATCAACGTATAATAGCACCAAGACCTGAAGCTCCCCCATCTTCTTTACAAATAAGCTCGAATCAGAATCAGAAGCTTTACTCTGAACCACCTCTTCAACTACTTGTTCTGGACTAACTCTCTTCTCAGGCATGCTTGGAGCATCGCTCCCCCTGCTTCCAGAACCTGAAGCACCTGACCCAGAGCTAGAAGCACCTGGAGCACCTGGAGAAACAGTCAACTCCACCAGAACCTCCTTAGTAGCTTGACCTAGTCCACCATCTACCCTGCTTACTTGTAACTCAACAGAAGAGCTACCCTGGTATGACGTCAGCTCATCAAATACTACATCCCTTGAGACCACAGCTCTCCGTGTCTCAGGATCCATGCATCTCCAACCCTTCTTCCGGTCATCATAACCGACGAAGACTAACTTCCTTATTTTCGCATCTAGCTTCGTTCTGAGGGCATCAGGAACATGCACATAGCATGTAGAACCGAACACTCGAAGGTGTTCCACTGAAGGCTTTATCTTGAACATCAACTCATGAGGGGTCTTCATGTTGATGGGACTGAGAGGCATCTGATTGATAACATAGGTTGCACAAGACATTCCCTCTGTCCAGAAGGACTTTGGGATACACTTGGAATGAAGCCAACATTTGCAGGTCTCCATCAGATGACGGATCTTCCTCTTTGCAACGCCATTTTGTTGTGGAGTGTGAGCACAAGAAAGCTCTCTTTGGATGTCATGCTTCCTGTAGAAGTTAAAGAATGCTTTGGAGGTAAACTCCCTCCATTGTCAGTTCTGAACCTCTTCACCCGCAGGTTGAGCTGACCCTCCACTAGCTCCTTGAACTCCATAAACCTCGTGAACGCTTCCGACTTCTCCTTCAGAAAATATACCCAAGTTTATCTAGTGAAGTCATCGATCAGAACTAGCATATACATGCTGCCTCCAAGACTGACAGTTGCGGTAGGTCCGAACAGATCACCATGAATACACTCCAATGGTGCTTTACATCTGCTTTGTGATTTGTCAAATGGAAGACGTTGAGCCTTACCATACTGACATCCTGCACAAACATGACCTTCACCAAAGGATGACAAACTAGGCAAACCTCTCACAAGTCCTCTCCCTGCCATAGCTTTCAATTGACCATCCCAACATGTCTGAGTATTTCATGCCAGATAGCAGCGCTATCATTATCCTCATCTTATAAACATAGGAACTTGTTGATAACACAAACAAGTCCTTTACCCTTCTGCCGACATGAGTGACTTCAGCCTCCACTGCTGACATGTTTCGAAGAAACTTCACTTCTGTTGGACCAAACATATCATGATAGGCAGCATCCACAGCGTTGGTCACTGAGAAGAGGTTTTTCTTCATCCCCAGAACATGATAGACACTCTTCAACGTAAGAGTACCTCTATGATCGTTCAAAGAAACTACACCCTCCTTTTCTACTGCATGTATAATATCATCAGCCGTAATGATAGCATCATTACCTGTATATGCACGCAAAGAAGAGAACTTCGACTCGTCTCCGGTTAGGTGATGACCACAACCCGAGTCCACTATCCAATGATCCTGATAGTTGATGGAAGCCATAGCCCGAACACACGTGCCCGTCATGAAAGCTCCATCACCCCATCTATCATCTGCATTAGAACCAGCCTCCTCCTTTCCTGCAACATGCCCTGGCTGAAGATTGACCTTGCAGTCACTTTTGAAATGACCAAGCTTGTTGCACCTGAAACATCTCAGTCCTTCCTTCTTCTTCCCTTCAGACTTAGGAGCATAACTCCTCTCTTGCTGATATGAAGTAGACGGGCCATCTTTACCTGATGACTTCTTCTTCTTGTCCCAACACTTCTTCTTTCCAGAAAAGAGGACCTCTTCTTCTCCCCCAGAGACTGACATCCCCTCCATTTGCTTAGCCAAACTCTCTTGCGACGCAAACAAGTTCTCCAGCTCCAGCAATGATGGCTTATTTGCCCAGCCTTGCACAGAAGTAACAAAGGACGCATACTCCCTCCGCAAGTCGCAGATTATGTGCCTCTTCAGCTTCACTTCTGAGATAGGCTCATCTGGTTCCAATGATGATATCTTTGCGCAAAGGTTCTTCATTTTCAAGAAGAGCGTTGAAATGGACAAGTCTCCCTGAGTTTCTTTCGCCAACTCATTTTCTAAGAACTGTAGTCGAGCTACATTCTTCTTATTGAACAAGCCATCTAAGGTTGTCCAAATTTCAGCAGTTGGCCTACATCCGATGATGTGGTCAAACAACTCCGGAATGATAGCTTGCTTGAGAGTGAACTCAGCCTTTGCATTAGTTCTCTTCCAAGCCTTCACGAGCTTAGCATTCCCTTCAGCAGGAATAACAGCTTGTCTTTCTTCTCCTCCGACTACCTCACATAAGTCATCGCCAAGCAGATAGCTCTCCATGCACGACTTCCACTTCTTAAAGTTAGTCTGCGTAAGGAGCTCAATACCAAGACCTCTAGCATATCCTCCTTCCATTTCCTTCCCACTGATTGACAACTGACTTGCAGAAAAACAAGCAGAAGACAACATTGATTACTGCTCAGGAACCTCCTCTGATACCATGTTAAAATATTTAGAGGTCCGGAGTGAAGTAAAAAAAATGCGGAGCACTTCACACAATCCACAAGTGTGACAATTAATGACAATGGGAAGACAGAATAATGCTCTTGTTATTTACTATCTCTTTACAGCTCGAGACATACATGGCGAGACATGATTCATAAGAATCACAAAGGAGAGAAGCATAAGACACAAAAACAAGCCGCCAGCGAACTGCCAAGGTAGAGACCGCGAGACCACTCGAATAGGCAAGCCGCACGGTTAACTCTGAGACCGCGCGAACAGAGCACAAGCCGCACTTGTCAGACCGCAACCACAAACCACACACTTGCTGCTTTATTCAACTGCTGAAAACACCTGTCCTCACTTCTTGATCGCCCAGACAGCACAGTCTCAAGATCACAGAAGAACCCGCGAACACTTGACGAAGAACTGCTTCCTGCTGCAGACCGCAACTCAAGAGCGTCTGATCACTTAAGACCGCCTGTTCAGCTGAGTCAGCTGCACAGTCCAAGAACACCTAAACACGGTCCGCCCAGACAGACTGCCGCCAGACTGGTTTATTCAAAACTGGAAAGAAAGGAGAATGTTGACAGTGACTGCTAGCCGCTAGCCTGCGAACAAACAAACCGGTCAGGCAAAAGCTCAAACCGCGCGACCTCAGAAAGAGCTCGGCACAATTAAGCCAACTTTGGTTCTTACAGTTCTTGCATTATGGATGACTACCCTGGCATCCCTATTTATAGGCAAACAAATGGATGTCGTCACCACCCCAAGGGATACAGTCACCTTCCGTATTGAAGCACGCGGTCTCCAGAACCAGACCGCGCGGTCTCTTCAAGACCTTATTACGTCTAAGGCACAACTGTCCAGGAAAGATAGTGAAAGACTTTAATTAAGGGTAGCTAATCACCTAGAGGGGGGGGGGGTGAATATGTTATTTAAAAAACTATTGCGATTCTTGATTATAACCGAGATAAAACTGATCAGAGCTTTCAATAAATAAAAACATACACAGAAAAGAACACACAGATTTTTATAGTGGTTCCCCGTATCTTGGGTAATCCACTTTCCCCCTTCTCCCCTTCTAGCAGTGTGCTAGATAGAGGTTATAGCTCTTCCAGATCTCAGACCACAAACAGGTCTTACAGCTCAGATCACAACAGATCTTACAGTCTCAGATCTCACAGATCTTACTAACTCAGATCACACAGATCTTACTAACTCAGATCACACAGATCCTACCTCAGCCTTTATAACTAGGCCTACATCTCAGATTCACCCCTGAATCCTACAACTCAGATCACACCTGATCTTACAACTCAGATCCTTGACAGATCCTACACTCAGATCTGACAACTCAGATCCTACATGAATTTATAAAGAGAATAACAAATACTTAGATTCAGATTTGAGATTGTTGAGCCTTCTTGATCTGCCTAAATGATCAGATAGAAATCTTCAATAGAACAGCAGCAGCAAATGATCTTCTTGATTCGACAGGCTGAGATGACTGTTCTTCTTCTTGGGAAGACATATTCTTCCTTCTTGATCTTCTTCTTTCAAAAAGAGGTATCAGCACAAGATTGCTGAATGAGATCATCAATTTAGATTGGTTCTGAAAGGGAATACAACTTCTCCAGATTCTATCTCAAACTTTCTCTCAAAATGATGGAGACGATAATGGCTTTTGAGAAGATAGGAAAACTTTTCTAACTTAACTTTTCTTCACTTCATAACTTGGATTAACTACGCAACCCATAGGTCATGCCTTCTATTTATAGCCCGCCATCTGCAATGTCTGTTACGCTTCTCCACGTCAGCATGACGTCACATCTTCAACGGTCTTCAATGAAAACAAAAGCTCAGCTAGCTGTGGAAGATATTCCTCAGTTCAGAGTATTTGTAGAAGAGGCGTTGAGCACTTAACATCACTTAGTCGACGCTTTTTATCTGAAGAAGTCGAGCAACGTCCAGGGGCTCGACGTTTCTTAACCAAGCCTTCATATCTTGACACTTCTGGTTGGCGCTGAGCTGACTGAAGTTAAGTCGACACTTCTCTTTCTAAGGCGTCGAGCAACACAACTTGGCTCGACGCTTCCAAAATTGATCTCAGAACTTCAGCGGCGACCTTGTATATTTGAGTAGTAGACATGAGTCAACGCTTCTGGGTCACAGGCGTCGAGCGATGTATGATGTCTCGACGCTTGTGAACTTGAATGAATTCCATGAACTTTTTTCCTGACCTGATCTCCTGCACATTGATTCTAGAGAGTATATCAAATACATTCTGAGATATATCTTTGACTTAGGAATGGACTTCTCCAAATCTAAGACATTGTGGGCAATGATCCCAACAAATAGCTCGCCAAGATAACCCGGCAGTACGAGACCGCAGTAGCGACCTCAGTACAGACCGCCCGGTCTAAACCGGAATAAGGATACTTGGGCAGAACAGGCAAACCAAACACAGGACGCCAACACCAGAGATACGCAACCACAACAGCCAGGTCGCCACACCGAGCTCGCGGATTCCAGAGGTAAACCGCAATACAGGCCGCGCGGTCTCTGCGGTCTCCAAAAAACAGGTCGCCCGGACAGATCCACTTCCACTTCAAAAATTTAACAGATTATGGATGTTTCCCCGCTTCCTAGGCGAGTGCTCAGGCCCTGCCGGACTCTACCCTTATGTACCTACTTTTCCTCCCGAGTGAGTGCATCAGCCCTACCGGCATAAAGGAGCTCGGTCAGCGGTCTCTTCTCGGGGCCTTATCAAAAATATTACTTCTCGCCTCTCGAGCGAGTGCATCAATCCTGCCGACATAAAGGAGCCTGGTCAATGGTCTCTTCTCGGGGCCTTATCAAAAATATTACTTCTCGCATCTCGAGTGAGTGCATCAGCCCTGTCGGCATGAAGGAGCCCGGTTAGCAGTCTCATCTCGGGGTCTTATTAAAAATATTATTTCTCGCCTCTCAAGTGAGTGCATTAACCCTACCGGCATAAAGGAGCCCAGTCAGCAGTCTCTTCTCGGGGCCTTAACAAAAATATTACTTCTTGCCTCTCAGGTGAGTGCATCAGCCATGCCGACATCAAGGATCCCAATCAGTGGTCTCTTCTCGGGGCCTTATCAAAAATATTACTTCTCGCCTCTCGAGTTAGTGCATCAGCCCTGCCGGCAGAAAGGAGCCCAGTCAGCGGTCTCTTCTCGGGGCCTTATCAAAAGTATTACTTCTCGCCTCTCGAGTGAGTGAATCAGCCCTGCCGGCATGAAGCAGGCCGATCAGCGGTCTGTTCTCGGAGCCTTATCAAAAATATTACTTCTCGCCTCTTGAGTGAGTGCATCAGCCCTGTCGGTATAAAGGAACCCGATCAGCGGTCTCTTCTCAGGGCCTTATCAAAAATATTGCTTCTCTCCTTTCGAGTGAGTGGATCAGCCCTGTCGGCATCAAGGAGCCCGGTCAGCGGTCTCTTCTCGGGGCATTGTCAAAAATATTACTTCTCGCCTCTCGAGTGAGTGCATCAGTCCTGCCGACATCAAGGAGCCCAGTAATCAGTCTCTCCTCGAGGCAGGCAAAAATAAGGAATAAGATTCCCAAAAGATCCTGGGTGTAAGCTCAAAACATAAGTGCAAAATTTATCCAAACGGATGCTCGAAATTTATTAAGGATAAAATCGTTTGAGGTCAGCACCACTCCAAGTATTACCGAGAGGAGTCCCCTCAGCATTTTGAAGGTGGTACCCTACCAATTTCAGCGCTTCCAAGATTACATAATGTCCTTCCCAATTGGGATGGAGCTTCCCAACATTAGTCGACCTCCCCGCGGCGTCAACCTTCTTTAGGATTAGGTCTCCCAGGATGAATTGTTTCTCTAATATTTTTATCAAAGTACTTGGCCATTCGACGCTTCACCTCCTCTTGTCGAATTATGGCCAGGTCCCGGATTTCCTTGACCATGTCCAGAGAGAGTTGTTGTGCTTCCTCATTGTCCATCCTCCACTCTTCATCTCCTTCCTCTGCGGATGTGACCCGGAGGGTTTGACCTCTCGTGCTACTGGTATCACTACCTCCGACCTGTGAGAGAGCCTGAACGGGGTCTCTCCCATTGCTGAGTTGGGCGTCATTCTCATGGCCCTCGGGACTGAGGGGAGCTATTCCACCCAATTCTGCTTCAAATTTTCCACTTTCTTCTTTAATAAGTTGACTATAACCTTATTTTCTGCCTCCACCTGCCCGTTGCTTCGGGGATGATGAACCGAGGCGAAGCGGAGATCTATACCTAGCGGGCTGCAGAAGCTGGTGAGCTCTTTGCTAGCAAACTGCAGCCCGTTGTCGGTCATGATGACGAGGGGGAGCCCGTACCTGCAAATTATCTCCCCCATATGATGTTCCTAATTACCTGTGAGGTCATTTTTGCTAGAGCCTTGACCTCCATCCACATTGAGAAATAGTCAAGCATGACTAAGAGGAACCTCCTTTGCCCGCTGGCCTGAGGGAATGAGTCGACCAGATCCATCACCCAGATGGCGAAAGGCCATGGTGCTGTGATGGTCCGGAGCCTTTGCGCGGGTTGAAGCTGAAGTGACATGAAGATTTGACACTTCTGGCACTTCTTTGCAAACATTGTGGTATCCTTTAGAATGGTCGGTCAAAAATACCCCTGCCTCAACACCCTCTTCTCCAAAGTCTGGCCCCCAGAGTGGCTGTCGCACCTCCCGAGTGGATTTCTTCCAGGATCTTGGTGACTTCATCTTCCGCCATGCATCTCGCCAGCAGGCCGGTGAGGGTTTTCCGATACAAATTCCCTTCTCTCATCTGGTAATAGGCTGACTTATATCGGAATTGCATTTTTTCCGGAGTCCCCTCTGAAAACTTTCCTGAGCACAAAAAGATGACAAGAGGATCCATCCATGAGGCCTTCTGATCGATCTCCATCAGCTCGCCTTCCTCGATGGATGGGTGGAACAACTCCATCACCATTCCCCCTGCACGAGGTCCAAACTTTGCCAGGGAGTCAGCTCGAGCGTTCTCCCCTCTTGGTACGTGCTCGATTGAGAAGGTGAGGAACTGACTGATGAGAATCATGACCTTCACAAGGTATCTTTGGAGGGTATTCTCTTTAGTCTCGAACTCCCCTCGGACTTGGGAGGCCACTACCATCGAATATGTGAACACTTTAATATCTCGGATCCCCAGCTCATATACCAGGTGAAGGCCGACCACTACTGCCTCATACTCAGCATGGTTGTTGGTGATAGGGAAACAGATATCCAGTGCCTGTTCGATTCTCATCCCCTGGGGGCTCACAAGAACCATCCCCCATCCTAGGGAGTGCTTCCCTAACGCTCCATCTACAAATAGTTCCCAGGCCGCCACCTCGGGGAGGTTTGAGTCTCATGCTTCAACCACATACTCTGCAAAGAAATCTTCGACTACCTGCGCCTTCAAGGATAGCCGCGGAGCAAAGGAGGCATCAAACTCGCTGAGCTCCATAACCCACTATGCTAGCCGGCTCGAGTGCTCCACCCCTTCCATGATGTTGGGGAGGGGATGGTATGTTACTACCTTAACCGAATGTGCCTGGAAGTAAGGTCGGAGCTTCCTGGCCGAGATGATTAAAGCGAACGCCAGCTTCTCCAAGATTGGGTATCTTAGCTCTTCCTTCTTCAAGACCCGGCTGACATAATAGATTGGAAGCTGCCTTTTTTCCTCTTTCCGGACCAGGACCGAGCTTACTGCCTCGGTGCCAACCCCTAGATAGATGAACAAATCTTCTCCTTCTCTTGTCCCTTGCAATAGCGGTGCTTGCATCAGCTGCCTCTTCAGGGCTTGAAATGATGCTTCGCACTCTAGCGACCACTCAAACTTTTGGCTCCTTCATAGGGATTTGAAGAAAGGTGAGCACTTCTCCCCTGCCCTGGATAGGAACCTGCTCAACACCACCAACCTCCCTGTCAGCCTCTGAACTTCCTTGGCATTCTTTGGCGACTCCAGCTCTAAGATGGTTGTAAGCTTATCTGGGTTAGGCTTGACCCATGTCGGGGTGAGCAGATGGCCAAGGAACTCCCCCTGCTGACGCCAAACACACATTTGGAGGGGTTAAGCCTTATCTTGTATCTCCTGAGCGCCGCGAAAGTCTTTGCCAAATCTCGCAAGTGAGACTCCACGTACTTACTCTTTACCATGAGATCATCCACACACACTTCCTAGTTCCTCCCTTTTTGCTCCCTGAAGACCAGGTCCATCATCCTCTCGTAGGTTGCTCTCGCGTTTCTTAACCCAAAGGGCAACATCTTGTTGTAGTAGCACCCATCATCCATGATGAAGGAGACATCCTTAACATCTGGCAGGTGCATTCAGATCTGATGGTAGCCAGAGAAAGCATCTAGAAAACTCATTACAGGGAAATCGATGGTTGAATCTACCAGTGCGCCGATTCAAGGAAAGGGGTAACAATCTTTAGGACATGCTTTATTCAAAAAGGAAAAGTCAATACGCATCCTCCACTTTCCTCCACTCTTCTTTAACATTACAACGTTGGAGACACAGCCTAGATACTGGATCTCCTCTACGAAGCCTGCCTCAAGCAGCTTCTCTACTTACTCTCTAATTGGTCCGGCAAGAGTGGTCGACACTGCTCTCTTCTCCTGGTGGATGGGCCGAACTCTTGGATCGAGGTTGAGGTGGTGGCACACTATGTCTGCATCGATGTCTGGCATCTCCGCATCTCTCCAGGCGAGGATGTCAACATTTTGCTGGATGCACCTCTGGATTTCTTCCTGATCCTCCTTGCTTATCTCCCCGCTTATCCGCACCTCCTCCATCCTTCCTCTACGGCTGATGACCTCCTTCATCTCCACCTCTTCTACCACCTCCAGTCTGGTCAGGATCTCTATCACCTTATCCACCTCCTCCGCATCCTCCTTCCAAGAGATAGTGTTAATCGCCGTGACATAGCACTGACGAGCCATCTTTGGGTCTCCCAGGACCCGGATTTGTAGTCCTCCTATGCTATATTTCAAGCATTGATGGTAGGAGGAGGGTATGCATTTGAAAGCGCTGATGAGGGGAAACCCGAAGATCTCATTGTAGCTGCTTAGTGCATCCACAATGATGAACCGGCAATTTTTCGACGTTCCCCCTAAGGTGACTGATGAGTCCTAATTATATGGGCTTTTTCGGACTCATCTAGGCTTGTTTTCTCACTCGTGCACTACCCTTTTAGCGTTAAATGCTCATATTTACTGTAGTTATCATTTTACACGTAGTGCACTCTTTTCGCCTATCGGGGTGTGCAATTGCACATTCTGCGCTGGGGGTATGCCTTTGGGGCTCCCCATGCCTGTTCATGCTTTTACTGTGGATGCTATGTGATTTCCTATGTGGTATGAGCCTATATTTTGATTGAATGCATGTGGATCAAACCCATGAGCTGAGCATTGTAGTCTAGGTAAATCGCACGACCGTGTGATTATTGTTAACGCACGATTGATGTGATTGTGTGATTTACTCAGAGCTCTATATGGTGATGTTCATCGTGCGTTATCCTTAACGCGCGATTGAATTTAATTGTGCGTGAACGAAAACGCGTGACCTACCTGAATACCATCGAAATATGTGGTCTGTCATACCCCGTGTGTTTTTGGTCGCGCACGAGCGCACTGCTTGTGCGTGAACAAAAACGCACGACCTTCCTGTAGCTCCAGGCGCTGTTTATCTCTGTAAATCACACGGCCCAAAATGCACGGTCGTGCATTTTGATCGTGCGTTCCTTAAAATTAACGCCTCTATTTAAGTGCGCAGGATCTTCCGACCTAAACATATATTTTTCAGCCTTTTCATTGTCGGGCCGTCCAGAGGAGTGGGAGAGATCCATCTTCACCCTCAATTGAGCTCCACCTTGGGAGAGAAGCTCCGACCACCATCTCTTTGTAAACCTCTCGCTAGAGCTTCGTCTATGGCCACTGCCAATGTTGCCAGCTCTCAAGTTCCATTTTCGGTCATTATATGCTGCATTTTGGGAAGTTTCTGGCAAGATTGCTGCCAGCATAGATCAGCGAAGAAGACGGGCTCAATAGAAGGAGTTGACAGCCCTTCCGTACCCCAAACGTCAACCGTGGATCGAGCTCGGACAAGGACTGACAACTCTTGAGTCCGGCCGCAAATCCCGACAAGCCTTCGTATGCTCGGTTGTATTTCTTCCCCCTTTCCTTATTGTAGTATTGATTATGTGTTTTGAGTTGTTGTCATGATGTATAAAAACCCTAACTTTGCTCTAGATGATAATCATGTTTGTGTGATTATTTTGGTGGTTTTTATATAAGTGGTGTGTCTTATTCTAAGATCTTGTGTTGCAGTGTGCTGTGATAGTGTTGTCCTAGCAATAGCTAGGAGCGTGCTTGGCGAAGAGGTGATTGCGACACTCATTTTATATCTTGTTGATAACCTAGGATCCCAAATCAAAACCCCCGTTCGGTTTAATATCACAGTTGCAGTTATTTTTCTGATTGGGAAATCCACACACCCTACTTGCACTCCTCGAGAGATCGATACTCGGGGACTTGCTCCCATTTTATTACTTGTGTGACCGGTGCACTTACCGAACGCGCATCAAGTTTTTGGCGTCGTTACTGGGGAGTGCAACTGTCGTGTGTTTTCTCTACCAGGAGAATAGTTGTAAGTGTGTTGTTTTCTCTTGATTGTTTTGTGTCTTTTGTGTTATGGAAGGAGAGAATCCAGGTGAACCTGTTGGTGTTGATCTGGAGACGGAATGGGCTATAAGAGCTCGTCTGCGTGAGATGGCTGCGAGAGAAAGAGAAAGAGTTGAGGGTGTGGGCCAAGCTGGTAATGGCTGGGGTGAAAGAATTCCTGATGACGAGGAAGTGGTCCTTCATCGTGTGCGGACAATGCGTGATTTCACTACTCCTACTATGGGGAGTGTCTATCCGGGGTTTGGCCCAAATATCGTCAACAATCACTTCGAGATCAAGCCGGCCATACTGAACATGATTTGGAATAACACATAGTTCTCCGGGCTGCCGAGTGAAGACCCCCATCTTCACCTTGCAGAGTTCTCGGATATCTGCGGTACTTTCCGCTATGCTGGGATCACTGATGAGGTGGTCAAGCTTAGGATATGATGTTTCCTTTTTCCTTAAGGGATAAAGCTAAGGCATGGTTGCATACTATCCCCTCTGGGACCGCTGCCACTTGGGAGGCCCTCTCTGTAAAGTTCTTGTCAAAGTTCCACCTTGTGGATAAGATTGTGAATGCCCGACGAGAGATTGCTACTTTCATACAGGTGGATCAGGAGTCTTTATCCGAAGCATGTGAGAGGTTTGCGGAACTACTGCGCAGATGCCCGCAACATGGTTGTGAGCCCTAGAATATAGTGGATATCTTCTATTTTGCTATTGAACCTAACTACAGGGCAATGATAGACGCTGCTGCGGGTGGAACGATTATGATTCTAACTCCAGATATGGTGATAAGGATCATCTGTGACACAGCTTTGCATAGCACCTATTGGACTGCGGGAAGGAATACACCGAGAGGTGCTAGGAATCTTTTCGAGGTGAATGTAATCGCATCACCAAGAGAGATTACTTAGCAGGCCCAAGCGATGGCAATTTCATGCCAAGGTTGTGGAAACCCCGGGCACCATGTGTATGAGTGCCCCGCAGGTGAGCAATCTACTGACCTTTATTATGATGAAAGTGTGAATTTTATGAATAGTCAAAATCGGGTGGTGTCATTTAATAATGCTTATAACCCGGGTGTGAGAAATCACCCAAACTTTTTGTGGAATCAAAAGGCTCCTGGCCAACGATGGCAAGGTGGCCAACATCAATATGATGCTTAATCCTCCGGTAGCCAGACGCGACCACCACACCTGAGTTATACGCAACCTGCACCGCCCCAAAGGAAGAGTGCTTTGGAAGAAATGATGGAGAAATTCGTTGATCTGGCCCAAACTAATATGGTCAATCAAATTGCTTCCATGAGGAACTTGGAGCCACAGTTAGGCCAATTGACCCAAGTGATCTCCGAGTTCACCCAGGGCGCTCTCCCGAGTAACACTGAAGAAAATCCACAGGAGCATGGAAAAGCGTCTCGGATGCGGGTGGTATCCATAAGGACACATGTGTAGTTGGCTGCAAATTTAATGATGTTGAGATGTCCGCACTATGCGACTCGGGATCATCTCGAAATGTTCTTTCTTTGCAAGATATGGAGAAATTGAACTTGAACATGAACAAAGATGAGTGGGCTGTGAAATTTTTCTAAGGACCTTGTGAGAGCAAGCAGGAATCGATTATGCAACTTAGAGATACAAGCCAAACAACCAGAAACAAACTTTAGGCAAGCAATTTATCTTTATTGATAGCATAAACTTCATTACAAGGCAAGGCACGCTTGGCGAGACATGATTTCGCCAGCACAGATACCAAACAGAAATACAAGTAGATGAGGATAACTTGAGATCGCTCCAGACCGCGCGACCTCCCTGCGACTTCAACACACTGCCAGACCGCAGCGCCTTGCCGATCACAGCGCACCACCAAACCGCTGCACAGACCGCTCCCTTCTTCCGATCTCCTGATCCTCCCGAACTCCAGCACCACAACTCCAAGCCGCAGACCGCCCGAACACTTTCAGAGGAAGAGTTGATCGCTGCTGCCCACACTATCCGCAGAAGCTGCACAAGAGGAATTCAATCAGCAGACCGCACGGTCAGAATAAAACAGACCGCAGGAAACAAGCGAACTCAGCTTACACTTGGTGTGTCCTGTTTGCTGCAACAGTGGCTCCTATTTATAGGCGTGAGACCTGATCTGGTCACCACCCTAGAGATAGGATCACCACCCCTCAGACCGCGCGACCTGACCGGTCATACTGCGCGATCAGCAACATTACTTCTGCTTCATTTTTGGTGAACCTGCTAGCTTCAATGTCGCCATGAGAGACCGCCACTCTCACAGCAGACCGCGACTCCACAAAGAGCTCGCCAGACCGCCCGAAGCTATTCACCACCTGTGTTCGCACGAGACCGCGAACACAGTCAGTTCGCCATCAGATCGCGAACTCCTATCCGCATGCCGATCTCCTTCTGAGACCGCGAACAGCAACCAGCTCGCATACCAGTCTCCTCCTGAGACCGCGAACTGAGACCGCGAGACTAAGACCCTTAGTCCGCGAATACCCCCAGAAAGCCCGGTCAGCTACCAGACCGTATTCCGGAGAGAACCTGGATCAAACTGTGCTGTCATACCAGACCGCCACAGCCTTGAAGAGGACAGCACGCCACGCGGTCACGCACAGACCGCGCGGCCCCTTCAGCAGACTTTGGACAAGACCAGCGGTCAACCCGGGAGACCGGAGCTAGGCTAAGGTCAGCCAGACCGCCAGGTCGTGCGGTCACGTCAGATCGCCCGACCTCCTCCCAGACCGCCCAGGTCCAAAAGCCTCCTTCACTTCCACTTTAACAATTTCAACACTCCCCCTTGAAGTGGGAAGTGGAAACCAACCCAAGTAGCTCCCTTAGCCGTGTGAATGGCCCCTTTGCCAGCGCCTTTGTGAAGATGTCTGCGACATTTCCGCACTCCGCACATGCTCGACCGAAAGAGACCCCTCCAGCACCTTCTCCCGTATGAAGTGATGCTCGATCTCGATATGCTTGGTCCTCGCGTGACAAACTGGATTGGTTACCAGTTTGAGAGCACTCTCGTTGTCACCGCGTAGCAGAGTCGGCTCCCGAACCTCTTTGTGGACGTCTCCCACCAACCTCCTAAGCCAGATGGCTTCCTGAGCTGCCAAGGCCGAAGCCTTGTATTCCGCTTCTGTGGTGGAGACTGATACGGAATCCTGCTTCTTGCTGCACCATGATATAGCCGTAGGGCCCGCCATGAAGACGAATCCAGATGTCGACTTCCGATCATCCGAATCTCCCCCGTAATCAGCATCCATGTATCCATGCACTTCGAAGCCCGCATCCCTCCTGTATAGGAGACCCATGTCCGAGGTCGCCTTGACATACTTCAGAATGTTCTTGGCCGCTAGCAGATGAGGTATCCGAGGCTCCGCCATATACCGACTCACTCTGCCTACTGCATATGCAATATCCGGCCTCGTGATCGTCAGATAGATCAAGCTCCCAACCAGAGCTCGGAACACCAACGGATCTTGCATAATCCTCCCCTCATCCTTCCGAAGCTTCATAGCCTTCTCCAGAGGTGTAGAGATGCACTTCCCTTCCTTCATGCCGAATCGCTCCACGATTCACTCCGCATATCCAGCCAGGGAAACCAGCACTCCACTTTCCTTCCTCTGCACCTCAAGTCCAAGAAAATGGTGAAGCTCACCAAGATCCTTCATCTCGAACCTGATAGATAGCTCAGCTCAAAGCTGCGCTACCTCCTCTTGTGAGTTCCCCGTCACGATCATATCGTCAACGTATAGCAGCACGATGACCTGAAGCTCCCCGCTCTTCTTGACAAACAAGCTCGAGTCAGAGTCTGAAGCAACAAATCCGCATAATAGGAGATATTCTGCGATCTTCCCGTACCACGCCCTCGGCGCTTGCTTCAACCCATACAGGGCCTTCTTCAGCTTGCAAACATGCTCCGGAAAATCTTCAGACACAAAACCTGGTGGCTGGATCATGAAGATGTCCTTGTCGATCTCGCCGTACAAGAAGGCATTCTTGACGTCGAGCTGCCAAATCTCCCATCCACTGAACGCCGCCAAGGCAATGATGAACCGAACTAAAGTCATTTTGGCCACCGGACTAAAAGTCTCTTCATAGTCTTCACTGTATTGCTGCGAGAACCCCCGAGCTACAAGACGAGCCTTGTAACGCTCGATACTGCAGTCAGCTTTCTTCTTCAATTTGTAGACCCATTTGCATGTTACAGGAGTAGTGCCCTTGGGCTTGGGCACAAGAGACCAGGTCTCATTCTTCTCAAGAGCTGCCATCTCTTCTTGCATTGCAACATCCCACTTCTTCATGCCTTGGGCCTTCTCAAAGCTCGATGGCTCCCTCTCATCCAAGGGACCAGCGAAGAAACATGAGACAAAGCTCACTGCGTTTCCTTCTGAGACCTGTGTTCGCACGAGACCGCGAACACAGTCAGTTTGCCATCAGATCGCGAACTCCTATCCGCATGCCGATCTCCTTCTGAGACCGCGAACAGCAACCAGCTCGCATACCAGTCTCCTCCTGAGACCGCGAACTGAGACCGCGAGACTAAGACCCTTAGTCCGCAAATACCCCCAGAAAGCCCGGTCAGCTACCAGACCGTATTCCGGAGAGAACCTGGATCAAACTGTGCTGTCACACCAGACCGCCACAGCCTTGAAGAGGACAGCACGCCACGCGGTCACGCACAGACCGCGCGGCCCCTTCAGCAGACTTTGGACAAGACCAGCGGTCAACCCGGGAGACCGCAGCTAGGCTAAGGTCAGCCAGACCGCCAGGTCGTGCGGTCACGTCAGATCGCCCGACCTCCTCCCAGACCGCCCAGGTCCAAAAGCCTCCTTCACTTCCACTTTAACAATTTCAACATGGGCGTCGCTAGTGCTGGCGAATGGTGCTGTAGTTGAGACCGAAGGTGAGGTAAAAAATGTGCACATTAGTGTGGATGGGACGGATGTCATCACCAACTTCCAGGTCTTGGGACCCATGGAGAACGACTATATCCCTATCTTGGGTACTCCCTTTCTGAAAGAGAGTGGGGCAATTCTACATTTCTTCGTGAGGCATGCAGCCTTATCAACTAAGGTTGAACACCCTCTATCCCTTCCCATGCGCACTATGGCCAATGATGAGCCTAATTTATTCCGTGATACATGTTTATTGAAATCTGATGACAGTTCGAGTATCATTGACTACAGGGAAGAGTGTATCGAAAGGAGAAAATACTTTGATGAAATCATGGAAGAAATTGAAGTAGACACTGTTGTGGAGAGATGCAAAAGTCTGCGGGAGTGGAAGAATGATATTATTGCTGCTGCTACTGCCTGTATGGCGAGTGATGAAATATTAGAAACCTCTTTAATTTTGAGCAATGACTATAAAACTATAAAACAGGTGCAATGGGCCGATCTTTCATCCACAGGGGGTGAGGAAATGAAGCCCCAATTTGAGAATGATGACACTGAAATTTTTCTGAGCGAGCGTCTGGTGCTCATTGGCGACCGCCTTCTGTGGAGAAATTAAAGCGGGAAAGATTGGAGCACAGGGCTCGCAGGTTCGCTCTCCAGCGTGCGAAGGAAAAGGCGTGGGGCAGGGGAGACAACTCTCCCATGGGCCCAAAATCTTTCACCTCTTCTCTTTCTCATATAGCGGGGGAGGATCATCACAAATCAGCATATTGCTGAGGTGTGGTGGACCCTTAGCCGCCCTTCTATTTCTTTGTTGTTAGTTTTGATATTTTTTGTTGTTTAGTTTGGTTTATGTGCTGTTTTTCTTACTGTGATGTCTTGTTTTGGTCAAAAACACTTGTTACTACTGCTTAATACAGGTATTGAGTCCAGCTTAAGGACGGTAAACAAAAGCGCTGCTAGGAGACAACCCAAATCTTTTTGTTTTATTTGTGTTAATATGCTATTAGTTGAGTATTATATATGTTTTGCTTGGAGTCTCTCTTTCCTGCAGGTGCGCGAAAATTATCTTGTGTGGTGGATGCTGCGGCTTTGTTTTGTTTTACACACCAATCTTCTGGTATGCTCACTTCTGAGCATTGGGTAACTTCTTTTCCCCTAGCTGTTATTTTAGTCTTTATTATATATCTTGTATTGGAATGTTTAGATTAAGTCTGGGGGAGAGCTGCTGTATTTGTTACCCACTGCACGCACTCAATGTCAATGCATGCTAGAAGTATATTTATTTCATTTATTTAGTATTGTTCATCTTCACCACACACCACAACACCCACTTGAGCGCGCACTTAGCTGTAGGCGCGTTACGAGTTCAACTCATTTCTTTTGTGTGATTGGGAAAATCTCTGTGCTGGCTTAGGATTGTGAGGTGGAATAAAATGTTGACTCATGTAGTGCTCCTAGTCGAGTGCTCATAATTTACATAGAAATCCGTGAAGAGTAGATTTCTCTTTATGCTTTTAGTTTACATTTTTCTATTGATGTAAATGTTGTTTACTCTACTCAATTTGATGAATTTGTTGTGAATCAAACGGTAGCATAGGGATGAGTGTAGACGATTGTTAGATTCGTATTGCTCGAGTAGGGAGGAAGGATTGCCTTTCTCGGTGGCTAATAACTTGCCCCAAGCGACTCTTGAAGCATTGGCATTGGATGATTCTAATGCTCGAGCGTGATGTACGCCATCATATTGGCCCGGTTGAACTTGTGTACCCTGCAGCTAATCCTATCCTCGCTAGCCCCTTTGTGTCTACCCCTTTCTTTTGATTCAGCTCCACCTTTATCTCACCAAAGCCTAAAAGCCAATCCTAGTCGCACACCCAAATATGAGCTTTCGTCTTATTTTATTTTCATTATTGGGGTGTTGTTGTGGTGATTTTCATAGTGGAAATTGTGGTTTTGTTTATTAGAAATTTGCTGGAAAAAAAAAGAAGAATGAAAAAGAAAACAAAGGAAAAGAAAATTTTTGTACGAAAAAGTTAAATTGAAAAATTCTGAACATATTTATGTTGGGAGTAGGTGGTGCACACACCATGTTGTGAATTCCAAGTCTGGGGTTGTGGTGCTCTCGCAAGTCTTGTAGTGCGTGGGTAGCTTTCTGTATATGCTCATTTGGGTTAGGTGATAGCCTTCTCGTTTATCATTTTATACCATACCGTAGCCCAAGCCCCGTATCTTACCTAAAGTCCTACTAACTCGCACAGTGAACCGATCTAGTGTCGTGTAGAGAGTGCGAATGAGTGAGCTTATGGTCAGCGACACTGATGGATTTCGGTGGAGGCTGTTCCGAACCCCAATCCTTGGCAATGCACATCTTAGTAATCAATCTATTTTCTTCCTATGCATGACCGAACGATTCACCGTGATTCACATTTTGAGTAGTATTAATAGACATTTACTATAATAGAAATATATAAACTATCTTGTATAATTAGAAATCTATTCTGCTGTATTTCAGTGCACGTGAGCGTGCGACTTCGCATGGTATTTCGTGTCACAATTTTTGTGCTAGCTAGCTGTATTCCCAATCTGTATAGAATGGTTTGCTCGGGACGCGCAATGGTTAAGTCTGGGGGTGTGATGAGTCCCAATTATATAGGGTTTTTCAGACTCATCTAGGCTTGTTTTCTCACTCGTGCACTACCCTTTTAGCGTTAAAACGCTCATATTTACTTTAGTTATCATTTTACACGTAGTGCACTCTTTTCGCCTATCGTGGTGTGCAAATGCGCATTCTGTACTGTTTGTATGCCTTTGGGGGCTCCCCATGTCTGTTCATGCTTGTATTGTGGATGCTATGTGATTTCTTATGTGGTAGGAGCTTATATTTTGATTGAATGCAGGTGGATCAAACCCATGAGCTGAGCATTGCAGTCTTAGTAAATCGCACGATTGTGCGATTATTGTTAACGCACGATTGATGTGATCGTGCGTTTTACTCAGAACTCTATGTGATGATGTTCATCGTGCGTTATCCTTAACGCGCGATTGAATTCAATCGTGCGTGAAGGAAAATGCACGACCTACATGAATACCATCGAAATATGTGGTCTGTCATACCTTGTGCATTTTTGGTCGTGCATGTAACATCCCCAGAACAACTAGACCCCTGAGATGCATTTTGTCATGACAAGGTCATGACATTTCTCTAAGAGACCAAAATGGCCCTAAGAACCAAGGTGAATAAGTGAAAAATCACCTTGGTGTGCAAATAGCCAAATTTGACTCCATGGATTATGACTTGATATTTAGACTTCAAAATGACAAATTGAACCCACCAACTCTTCTAAACACCTTAAGGATTCCCTTGGGTCATTTAGGACCCATTGGGGTCAACCCAATGGATCAAATTGGCCAAAGTCAACTCTAGCTTGAAATAAGTCAACCATCTCTATTAAGTGTCAATTAGGATTCAAATGATCAAATTGGTCAGACCCAAACTCTCCAAGCCACTAAGGGAGATCATTAGGTCATTTTTGACCCATGAAGTTCAACAAAATGCATGATTTTGACCAAAGTCAACTATAGGCCAAACTGGCTCAAAATTGGCCTATATGGGTTCAATTGACCCAATGTGGGCCCCACCATTGCCCTATACATCATTGATGGTGTACACAGACCCATGACCAGCATGTGGGGCCAGCCTACCCTTTAATTTGACCAAGTCAACCCAAAGGTCAACACTTGGTCAAATAGGCCTAAATTGGGTTCGAGAGGAAGTTAAGCCTAATGCCCATGGGGCATGGGCTCAATTTGAGGCCCACTCTGCAGCCCTATACCATTTACCTTGGATGCCTCTGAAATGGGGAAGAAACCCACATGCAAAGGGGTAAATTTGGGTTTTCCCCCAAATTGGAGAAGGGACAAAAGAGGAGGCATGGATTGAGTGCCAATTGGAACTCAATTCCTCTTCCAATACCTCCCCCTGAGCCCTAGCAGCAATTCCCAATAGTTTCCAGGCCGGCCAGCTGCCAGGTGGAGCTCAATTCAGAGCTTATAGGCCGGCCAAGAGGTGGCACTAATGGCAACCTTGGAATAAGCCACCCCCAGCCCTCTTCAGACCTCCCATTAGCTTCAGAAGGTGCCAAGGAGGAGAAGCCCCATGGTTTCAGAAGGAGGTAAGCTCTGAGGAGGAAGATCGAGCAAGGAAATGGAGCTTGGATTCGGCCATGGCAAGTGCAAAAATTCCACTCCCCAGGCTCGATTCAAGGCAAGTTCCTTCCCCTCTCCTCCCGTGCTAGTCTTCCTCTTCTTCCTTTTTCAAAATCGCCAAGAAATGGTGATACACCATTTCGGTTTTTCCTTGTTCCTAACCGTAAAAATGAAAGGTGGCGCAGGCCACCTCCGACCACCTCCGGCCGCGTTATCACTGCCAAATGATAGCCCTAGGTCCGGTGAAGGTAAGGGCTTGGCAGTTTTGCCGGGGATGGCCGGAGCTCGCCGGAAATCGCCCCGCAAAGAAGGCATGCGCGTGCGATCTGGGCCGTCCGAATCTGGGATGATAAACCAGATCTGTTGGATCCGGTTCATTGAACCTAGACTTGGTGCACTGTTCACCAGTAAACCTAGCACTTTGGGCTCCGTTTGACCCTATCTTCAGCCCGATTCAAGGGAACTTCTGAATACGAAATTTATAGAGGGTTGTCACACCTTCCAATGGACACCAAAATCATTCCATTTGGTTAACTGTAGCTATAGTTATATTTATTTGAAAATCTGCGTGTTTTTATGTAGATTGCAACTTAGAATCATTGCGTAGGGAGTTATATACACCCAAATGCTTTGAAATTTGGGGGCATAATTGATTCATGCCTAGGGAGGCTTGGGTTAAATTTCCAGCCCATATGCATGAGTAGTTTTACCTGGGCTTCAATTTGAAGCTTAGGGCTCAAAGGGTTAATTGTGTGCGATTAGCCAATTTTGGCTCTTAGGGCTTTTAGCAAATTTGAAGGTGTAAGTCACCTTGCATGTCACTGATTTTGTTTCCATGTTTGTTAGGAGACTCAACGGCATGACCCCTTGAGTTTGGGTCTTTTGGAATAAATTTGTCATGAGCTTAATATTTAAGTGCATTTGATCACACTTACAAATAAATGAAATATTAGGCCTTAATCACTTAGGAGAAATCCAAATTTCCAGAGTTATCTTGTTATGACATAATACATCAGTAGTAATTATCTCATATTATTTTGATGGACATGTAGGGTAGGACCTTCACCCTGAATAGTACTTAGATAATTTATATAAGTGTATTTTGTTAAGTTAAATAATTTGTACAGAACTTGCATGTTGATTTTACCTAGGTTAGGCTCATTTCTGGAGGAAGTGATCAACATAACAATTGTAGATCTTGAAGTTACCTTTAAAATGCCACTAATTTCATGTCATTTGGATCCCTGTAGCTCCCTCAGCACCATTTTTGGTGAGACATGTATATAAGTGTATTTTGTTAAGTTAAATAATTTGTACAGAAATTGCATGTTGATTTTAACTAGGTTAGGCCCATTTCTGGAGGACGTGACCAACATAACAATTGTAGATCTTGATGTTACCTTTAAAATGTCACTGATTTCATGTCATTTGGATCCCTGTAGCTCCCTCGGCACCATTTTTAGTGAGACATGTATATAAGTATATTTTGTTAAGTTAAATAATTTGTACAGAACTTGCATGTTAATTTTACCTAGGTTAGGCTCATTTCTGGAGGCAGTGACCAACATAACAATTGTATATCTTGAAGTTACCTTTAAAATGCCACTGATTTCATGTCATTTGGATCCCTGTAGCTCCCTCATCACCATTTTTGGTGAGACATGTATATAAGTGTATTTTGTTAAGATAAATAATTGGTAACAGAACTTGCATGTTGAGTTTACTTAGGTTAGGATCATTTCTGGAGGAAGTGACCAACATAACAATTGTAGATCTTGAAGTTACCTTTAAAATGCCACTAATTTCATGTCATGTGGATCCCTGTAGCTCCCTCAGCACCATTTTTGGTGAGACATGTATATAAGTGTATTTTGTTAAGATAAATAATTGGTAACAGAACTTGCATGTTGATTTTACTTAGGTTAGGATCATTTCTGGAGGTAGTGATCAACATAAAAATTGTAGATTTTGAGGTTACCTTTAAGATGCCACTGACTTCATGTCATTTAGTCAAGTGTAGCTCCTCTTAGGCCATTTTTGGTGTGACATATATAAAGGGCATTTTGATTAAGATAAATAATTGGTAACAGAACTTGCATGTTGATTTTACTTAGGTTAGGATCATTTCTGGAGAAAGTGACCAACATAACAATTGTAGATCTTGAAGTTAACTTTAAAATGCCACTAATTTCATGTCATTTGGATCCCTGTAGCTCCCTCAGCACCGCTTTTAGTGAGACATGTATAAAAGTGTATCTGGTGTGTTTAGTGACTTTGGCTCATGCAAATGCTTTGAAAAGTTGTCCATGCCTCAGATATGATATCAACCACCTCTATTTAAGAATTCAACTCATGTGCATGATTGGATTTCTCTGAACTTCAAGTTGAAGTTTTGGACTTAAGGGTGTAGGAAAAATTGGGGTGCATTTAGCAAGAATGTAATAAATGATAATTAAGGATAAATACACCTTGGATTAATATGAGACTTAGGACCTGGTGCTTTTAGACCAATATTGAGCTATAGTAATTTTCCCAGGATTTATTGAAGCCTTAACATAGCACTTATAGTGTAAACCCTTATTGGCACACCAATAGTATTAATTGGTAAATGAGGATAAATATCCTTTGTAAAGTTATGAAACTCGGGCACTGCAGTTTTTAGGCCAATATTGAACTACTGTAATTATGTCAGAATTTATTGTGACCTATAGATGGTAGTTGTAGTGTAATACCCTATCGGCACACCATTTGTATTATATAGTAATTATGGATAAATACTACTTGGTAAATTATGAAACCTTGGATTTGGTGTTTTTAGATGATTATTGTTCTAGGTTAATTTTCCCAGAATTTGTAGAGACCTGTAGATGGTAGTTGTAGTGTAATCCCTTATTGGCACACCATTTGTATTAAATAGTAATTATGGATAAATACTCCCTGGTAAATTATGAAACCTTGGATTTGGTGTTTTTAGATGATTATTGTGCTAGGTTAATTTTCTCAGAATTTATAGAGACCTGTAGATGGTAGTTGTAGTGTAATCTCTTATTGGCACACCATTTGTATTAAATAGTAATTATGGATAAATACTCCCTGGTAAATTATGAAACCTTGGATTTGGTGTTTTTAGATGATTATTGTGCTATGTTAATTTTCTCAGAATTTATAGAGACCTGTAGATGGTAGTTGTAGTGTAATCCCTTATTGGCACACCATTTGTATTAAATAGTAATTATGGATAAATACTCCCTGGTAAATTATGAAACCTAGGATTTGGTGTTTTTAGATGATTATTGTGCTAGGTTGCTTTTCTCAGAATTTTTATAGATCTATAGATGATACTTGTAGTGTAAATCCTTATTTGCACCCCATTTATGTTAAATAGAAATCATGGTTAAATAATCCCTGGAAAAATGTGAAACTTGGGGTTTGAGGTTTTTAGACCAATACTATACTAGTGTGAATTCATCAGAATTTATAGAGATCCGTAGATGAGACTTGTTGCGTACAACTTTACTTTCATCCCATCTATTTGAATAGAAACTATGATTAAGAATTCTCTGGAAAAGTATGAAATGTAGGATTTGAGGTTGTTAGATCATTACAAAATGTGAACCGATGGTAAGAACATGGAACTCATTAGGACTTGATAGGACCAAGGTTGCATCTTAAGAGTCAAACCTAGTTCAATTCCACCTTGGTCTGCGAACAGTAGAAACTGAAAACATAAATTCGGACACCTTCCTTATGGTCACCACCAATAGAGTTACTAACTCTAAGAGAATTGCAAATGCCCAATTAGGTTGAATGATTAGTCACCAAGGGCAGTCATCGAAAATAAAGACGGGTGCGTTTAGTAAAAATATCAATTCAGAAATTTGACAAGGACCAATTAGGGGTGGTGAAGGATGACTTAGCAAGAAGTGAAAATTGTGATTGAGAGATAACACAAGGAAATAGTCGGTCACTAGGAATGACATGGTTCGGTGTTCAATAGAACATCGACACATGTCTGCCCGAGTCAAAAGGTAATCCACCACAGGATTTTAGAGCAATCAGAGAGCAAATGGGCATACAAGAATGGGTAGCAACTAAATAAAATAAATATCCTGAAAAGGGGAATTTGGGCTTCAGTCACCATTACATTCCCTAGTACCGTTGCGAGCCCTTCACCGGGTAACCCGCGGGAATTCTGGGATCCACCCCAAGCTTCTAAGATCAACTAATAATAGACAGGAGTAGTAAGTAGGAGAACTTGAAACATAATCTCCCTCCCAAATTTGGGAAGGAATGAAATAAGGACTAAGATAGTCCTGCGAGCGGTAGGCTCGGGTTATAAGGAAGGACTGGGATAGTCTAGCGAGCGGTAGGCTCGTAGTTTAAATATAAGACTGGTGTAGTCTAGCGAGCGGTAGGTTCGTAGTTTTAATATAAGACTGGTGTAGTCTAGCGAGCGGTAGGCTCGTAGTTTAAATATAAGACTGGTGTAGTCTAGCGAGCGGTAGGCTCGTAGTTTAAATATAAGACTGGTGTAGTCTAGCGAGCGGTAGGCTCGTAGTTTAAATAAAGGACTGGTGTAGTCTAGCGAGCGATAGGCTCGTAGTTTAAATATAAGACTGGTGTAGTCTAGCGAGCGGTAGGCTCGTAGTTTAAATATAAGACTGATGTAGTCTGGCGAGCGGTAGGCTCTACTTTATAAATGATGATTTAGAATTGCGAGCTGGAGGCTCAGTAGTAAGGGTTAATACATGTTGCTTGTGTATAAGATGTGGTGGGTCTTCAGTTCTGTCTTAGTCATCACACCGACTGCAGTTCGTTGACTCGGCAGTGCTAGTGGTTTTATTGGGGCCAGGTTGTCTTACTGCGCGTCCGACGGGATGGATACCCTAAACCCTGCCTGGCCAATTCAGTTTAGTACGCAGGAGCTCGTGAGTACCGGGTACCGGTATCACAGCGTACGTTAGGGCCTAGGTCTGGTAGTGTGACTTACCCACCTAGGTGGGGAGACGCCCGCTCCTCTGCCACCGTTTGACCACGACGGGAGGTGCCCGAGAGATTAGCTACCTCCAAAAAGTGGGAACTAAAGGTCTGTACGTACAGAGTCGTGTGCGTGAGTTGCATCATTGTATTGCATATCATGACATAGCATACTTGCATAAAACAGAGACCTCATCATATAAATTAGTATGGGCTCTTTTATAAGATGAGTTTACTTCTTGCCAGATCCCTTAGCTTATGTGTTTGTGTGTGTATACACATAAGTTAAGGTTACTTTCATAGCTGCTCTAGTTGTTTATTTACTTGCTCTAGTTTTCTTTATAACTACTCTGGTTTACTTTCCTAGCCACTTAGACTATTTTATAACTGCGTGTGTATACTCACTTTGACGCTCGTTTATATACTACTCGGTTTCTTTGTAGCCCCTTGATTTATTATGATAGATTTGCTAGAAAGGTGCTTGATGTATATATATACATGTTGTTAGCTACGGATATAATTGCTAGATGTAAATGCTTTTATATACATGTTGTTATCTATTGATATATACTTCTAGGTTAGTAATACCCACTTGTCACCTGCTTTTGATTTACCCTTTGATGTCCTCCGCTTCCTCCTCCCGCACGGTGCCTAGGAGTCGCGGGTGGAGGCGGTGAGGAATATGCTGAGTCTTATAGACTAACGGTCGGCGGACCTCGTCATTTTAGGGATGATGTGTCGGAACAGCAGGACCTCGTTCAGGAGACAGGACAGGAGGACGGGATGAAGCAGAGCAGCCACTACACGTCGTCGCAGCAGCGGCTACAGATGCATGAAGACAGTGTTTGATAGCTTCCGCATAGATGTAGAGTGAGAGTGTTGTCGCACTATATTTGAACATGTACTGGGTGTAAGCCCTTATTCTTTTAGTTCTTTCTCATCGTGGACATTGTAATCATGTATTATGATAAATATATAATGTAATTTTGTGGACTTATTTCATTTAATACTTCAATTACTGTGATTATGGTTGGCCTGGATGATGATGAATAGCTGGCAGGATCTGCGTCTTGTGGCGGCGACCATTGGGTATAATGGTGTCGCCGCAAGACGGCGGTTCTGGGCGGTAAGACCCGGGAAAGAAGCAAAAAAACAGAGGGTCTTACAAACTGGTATCAGAGCTAGGTTTCGATCCTAGGACCCGTGGGTTATGGGCCCACCACGCTCTTTCGATCCAAGTAAAAGAAGTCCACAAACCCTGGGCCACCCCGCTCAAGCTAGTTTGAGGACAAACTAGCAGCGGAAGCAGTGGTGTGCCCATATGGGAAATCACATAACCGTGTCCACTTAATGATGAGATTAGGCCAACCTGACTAGTACACCGTATCGGTTTGACTTAGCAAGACATCTCATAAGGTATCCTAGTCCAACATCAACCTCAAGTATATTTTGACCAAGTAGTAGGATACCCCCAAAGTGACTAAAAGAAGGAGTTGAAAGCATGTGTAAGTGTTCGGGGCTTACTCCCCGATATACCCACGTCACTTCCTAAGTGATATTAACACCCCTCACACAAACAAATAGGACAATCTTAGGTGGATTTGGTGCTTGTGATTGTACTATCGGATTAGTAGGAGAGTTGTAAGGCTTAACTTATGTGCTTAGAAGTTGATACTCCACACATCCACCCTCGAAAAACCATCACAAGGAAAGGATGTCAAACGTGGAATGAGAATCCCAACTTAGAAAAGACCACTTAATAGGCGCACGACCCTTGAAAAAGTGACGACAAATGGCATGTTGAGGGTAGAGAACCTTACCATATACACAAATCTCAAGGATTATGTATCCATAAGGATTATGTACATGCGTGAAATGTCCAAATTGTCGGAGATAAGAAACTCAGCACAAGATTTACGGGAGGCTAATCTTGTTTCTTCATTTATTGGGCCGCTATAATATTAACTTGGGTTATTTTAGAAACACAAAAGCCTCTGCAATACAACTCCCTGGGCACCTATTTTGGTGCAGGGTATATAAAGTGAACCCTAGACCCAAATCTGTGTGCACCCATCGTCTGACTTATCCAAATAATCTGAATTTTACACCGTACATGTAAACTTGGTACGATACACATGCAGTCCAAAAATCAGAATTTTGGAGATAAAGTTCTATAGATTGGAAATAATTTCATTACATACGATTGTGATGGACCTAAGGCTTAATGAAGACCAATCCACTCAAATCTTTTATGGATGGTAGGTCTTGGAAAGAAAGGTCCCTGGAAAAATTTGAGGCCATTTGGACCCCATACATATTGGTGGGTCCCACCTACAAGACCAAGATAGCTTAGGGCAATGCCCTTGCTGTTAGACATATAGAGCTTTATGGATAATAATTATTTCCTTGGTCAATTATCTTGAAATTTGAAACATGCTCTTACTATCAAGAGATCTTTCATCTCTGAGGGAATCAAAGACTTTGAGGATTGTTTTTCATAGGAAATTAGGGTTTGTGAACTTTTGGGACATTAAACACTTTTGAGAATTCCAGGGTTAAGTTCCCCTAGATCATTATGGAAATCTGGAATTTATCTTAGAGGGCGTAATTACACCCTGGAAACTTTATTTGGAATTTTAGAGGCATTATAGTCCACAATTGTTTGTTGAGATAAATACATTGGTCCTTTCACAAGATGAAATTTTGTTCCTTTACTAGATTGATTATTATTGCTGGTCAAATAAAATATGGAAAAATCATGAGATTTGGGCAGTAGGCTTGATTGGAGCACAATAACGCCCTGGTGATTTTATTATAATTGATCCCTGATAATTTGTAGTAGTTCCTTCATAACGAGTAAATAATTAGCCCCTATGGTTATAAATTAATTTTCTGAAGAATATTTAGGGAGTAAACTATGAATTTCTGTTGAACACTATCTTAGATCATAATTAGTCTCTAGAAATTCTGTTAAACCAATTAGGCCATGATAACTGATACCTTGTGTACATATTGGTGGACTCCATAATTATGGAATAAATAAGGATTAGGCCCAAAAATATGACAATATTTAAATGAAAAGTTGAAATCAGTAAAATTACCACGCACCTACAAAACTTCTGCAATGAGTTACAGATCAAATGATGACTTGTTTTCGATAGTTGATTCATAGGTGATAGGTCTCGTGCAATATTTGAGCTTGGTTTGCATTTAGCAAAAATGAGAACTATAAATTTGACCATCAGTAAACGTGGATTTGGGATAAAAATCAGGAACGAGGCTTTAGGACATTTACATGATTATGTGCACTTCAAGAATTAATCTTGGAGGATTTACGACATATGAATTTTGTAAGCTTTGGAATTGACGACTCACATAAATTTAAGTACCAGAACTGATATTGATTATTACTAGAGTATCCTTTAGTTCAGTAAATGACCATGAACATATTTAGATTTACTCATATCATTTCGGATTTTTAGAAGCATGATTAATCATTGACATTTAATATGAAAAGAATGACGATGTCATGAAAATTAGGAGGACTAATATTGCTTGAACTATAAGCCTATCATGATCTTGGAAGACAAGTCTAAATTCCAATTGCCAACACCTAACAAATAAGAGTAATGACACCACGTGTACAATGGTTATGACCCAAAGAGTTGTTAATGTTGGTGTCGAGAATATTGACGGTAAACTTGACGATATACCCTCCAAATCGAGAATTGTATACCTACGAAGACATCATACAATGGATTATAAGACCCGATGAATTTCTACGCTCGCCATGTAAATGTGTAGCATTACTTCAACCTATGTCCTCCCTCCACTATGTATATCTTCATCAAACTGATGAATATTTAAGGACCCTCAAGAAGAAGATCTTGATTACGGACGTAGTAAGATTTAACGAAAAGTGCACTTGGGAGAAAACTGAGGATGAGGCGATGTGAACTAGACCTAACCGTTGCCAATATTAGTTGGGAGTCATGTTGCACAAAAAGTATCAAATCTTCCGGGTATATTCTGGACTCTGACTTCTGTAGACCCAACATAAATTTCGGGGACGAAATTGTTTCTTAGTTTATTGGGATTTGTAACATCCCCAGAACAACTAGACCCCTGAGATGCATTTTGTCATGACAAGGTCATGACATTTCTCTAAAAGACCAAAATGGCCCTAAGAACCAAGGTGAATAAGTGAAAAATCACCTTGGTGTGCAAATAGCCAAATTTGACTCCATGGATTATGACTTGATATTTAGACTTAAAAATGACAAATTGAACCCACCAACTCTTCTAAACACCTTAGGGATTCCCTTGGGTCATTTAGAACCCATTGGGTTCAACCCAATGGATCAAATTGGCCAAAGTCAACTCTAGCTTGAAATAAGTCAACCATCTCTATTAAGGGTCAATTAGGATTCAAATGATCAAATTGGTCAAACCCAAACTCTCCAAGCCACTAAGGGAGATCATTAGGTCATTTTTGACCCATGAAGTTCAACAAAATGCATGATTTTGACCAAATTCAACTTTAGGCCAAACTGGCTCAAAATTAGCCTATATGGGTTCAATTGACCCAATGTGGGCCCCACCATTGCCCTGTACATCATTGATGGTATACACAGACCCATGACCAGCATGTGGGGCCATCCTACCCTTTAATTTGACCAAGTCAACCCAAAGGTCAACACTTGGTCAAATAGGCCTAAATTGGGTTCGAGAGGAAATTATGCCTAATGCCCATGGGGCATGGGCTCAATTTGAGGCCCACTCTGCAGCCCTATACCATTTACCTTGGATGCCCTCTGAAATGGGGAAGAAACCCACATGCAAAGGGGTAAATTTGGGTTTTCCCCAAAATTGGAGAAGGGACAAAAGAGGAGGCATGGATTGAGTGCCAATTGACACTCAATTCCTCTTCCAATACCTCCCCCTAAGCCCTAGCAGCAATTCCCAACAGTTTCCAGGACGGCCAGCTGCCAGGTGGAGCTCAATTCAGAGCTTATAGGCCAGCCAAGTGGTGGCACTAATGGCAACCTTGGAATAAGCCACCCCCGACCCTCTTCAGACCTCCCATTAGCTTCAGAAGGTGCCAAGGAGGAGAAGCCACATGGTTTCAGAAGGAGGTAAGCTCTAAGGAGGAAGATCGAGCAAGTAAATGGAGCTTGGATTCGGCCATGGCAAGTGCAGAAATTCCCCTCCCCAGGCTCGATTCAAGGCAAGTTCCTTCCCCTCTCCTCCCGTGCTAGTCTTCCTCTTCTTCCTTTTTCAAAATCGCTAAGAAATGGTGATACACCATTTCGGTTTTTCCTTGATCCTAACCGTAAAAATGAAAGGTGGCGCAGGCCACCTCCGACCACCTTCGGCCGCGTTATCACTGCCAAATGATAGACGTAGGTCCGGTGAAGGTGAGGGCTTGGCAGTTTTGCCGGGGATGGCCGGAGCTCACCGGAAATCACCCCGCAAAGAAGGCCTGCGCGTGCGATCCGGGTCGTCCGAATCT
Organism: Dactylorhiza incarnata; assembly: GCA_033032865.1. Taxonomy (NCBI): domain Eukaryota; kingdom Viridiplantae; phylum Streptophyta; class Magnoliopsida; order Asparagales; family Orchidaceae; genus Dactylorhiza; species Dactylorhiza incarnata. The sequence continues at coordinate 22,750,642 of JAWHQI010000011.1, read as the reverse complement.
GGGACGATGAACCAGATCCGTTGGATCCGGTTCATTGAACCCAGACTTGGTGCACTGTTCACCAGTAAGCCTGGCACTTTGGGCTCCGTTTTACCCTATCTTCAGCCCGATTCAGGGGAACTTCTGAATACGAAATTTATAGAGGGTTGTCACACCTTCCAATGGACACCAAAATCATTCCATTTTGTTAAATGTAGCTATAGTTATATTTATTTGAAAATCTGCGTGTTTTTATGTAGATTGCAACTTAGAATCATTGCGTAGGGAGTTATATACACCCAAATGCTTTGAAATTTGGGGGGCATAATTGATTCATGCCTAGGGAGGCTTGGGTTAAATTTCCAGCCCACATGCATGAGTAGTTTTACCTGGGCTTCAATTTGAAGCTTAGGGCTCAAAGGGTTAATTGTGTGCGATTAGCCAATTTTGGCTCTTAGGGCTTTTAGCAAATTTAAATGTGTAAGTCACATTGCATGTCACTGATTTTGTTTCCATGTTTGTTAGGGGACTCAACGACATGACCCCTTGAATTTGGGGCTTTTGGAATAAATTTGTCATGAGCTTAATATTTAAGTGCATTTGATCACACTTACAAATAAACGAAATATTATGCCTTAATCACTTAGGAGAAATCCAAATTTCCAGAGTTATCTTGTTATGACATAATACATCAGTAGTAATTATCTCATATTATTTTGATGGACATTTAGGGTAGGACCTTCACCCTGAATAGTACTTAGATAATCTATATAAGTGTATTTTGTTAAGTTAAATAATTTGTACAGAACTTGCATGTTGATTTTACCTAGGTTAGGCTCATTTCTGGAGGAAGTGATCAACATAACAATTGTAGATCTTGAAGTTACCTTTAAAATGCCACTGATTTCATGTCATTTGGATCCCTGTAGCTCCCTCAGCACCATTTTTGGTGAGACATGTATATAAGTGTATTTTGTTAAGTTAAATAATTTGTACAGAACTTGCATGTTGATTTTACCTAGGTTAGGCTCATTTCTGGAGGAAGTGATCAACATAACAATTGTAGATCTTGAAGTTACCTTTAAAATGCTACTAATTTCATGTCATTTGGATCCCTGTAGCTCCCTCAGCACCATTTTTGGTGAGACATGTATATAAGTGTATTTTGTTAAGTTAAATAATTTGTACAGAACTTGCATGTTGATTTTACCTGGGTTAAGCTCATTTCTGGAGGAAGTGATCAACATAACAATTGTAGATCTTGAAGTTACCTTTAAAATGACACTAATTTCATGTCATTTGGATCCCTGTAGCTCCCTCAGCACCATTTTTGGTGAGACATGTATATAAGTGTATTTTGTTAAGTTAAATAATTTGTACAGAAACTTGCATGTTGATTTTACCTAGGTTAGGCTCATTTCTGGAGGAAGTGACCAACATAACAATTGTAGATCTTGAAGTTACCTTTAACATGCCACTAATTTCATGTCATTTGGATCCCTGTAGCTCCCTCAGCACCATTTTTGGTGAGACATGTATGTAAGTGTATTTTGTTAAGATAAATAACTGGTAACAGAACTTGCATGTTGACCTATTAGGGGAGGTGAAGGATGACTTAGCAAGAAGTGAAAATTGTGATTGAGAGATAACACAAGGAAATAGTCGGTCACTAGGAATGACATGGTTCGGTGTTCAATAGAATACCGACACATGTCTGCCCGAGTCAAAAGGTAATCCACCACAGGATTTTAGAGCAATCGGAGAGCAAATGGGCATACAAGAATGGGTAGCAACTAAATAAAATAAATATCCTGGAAAGGGGGAATTCGGGCTTCAGTCACCATCACATTCCCTAGTACCGTTGCGAGCCCTTCACCGGGTAACCTGCAGGAATTCTGGGATCCACCCCAAGCTTCTAAGATCAACTAATAATAGACATGAGTAGTAAGTAGGAGAACTTGAAACATAATCTCCCTCCCAAATTTGGGAAGGAATGAAATAAGGACTGAGATAGTCCTGCGAGCGGTAGGCTCGGGTTATAAGGAAGGACTGGGATAGTCTAGCGAGCGGTAGGCTCATAGTTTAAATATAAGACTGGTGTAGTATAGCGAGCGGTAGGCTCGTAGTTTAAATATAAGACTGGTGTAGTCTAGCGAGCGGTAGACTCGTAGTTTAAATATAAGACTGGTGTAATCTAGCGAGTGGTAGGCTCGTAGTTTAAATATAAGACTGGTGTAGTCTAGCGAGCGGTAGGCTCGTAGTTTAAATAAAGGACTGGTGTAGTCTAGCGAGCGGTAGGCTCGTAGTTTAGATATAAGACTGGTGTAGTCTAGCGAGCGGTAGGCTCGTAGTTTAAATATAAGACTGATGTAGTCTGGCGAGCGGTAGGCTCTACTTTATAAATGTTGATTTAGAATTGCGAGCTGGAGGCTCAGTAGTAAGGGTTAATACATGTTGCTTGTGTTTAAGATGTGGTGGGTCTTTGGTTCTGTCTTAGTCGTCACACCGACAGCAGTTCGTTGACTCGGCAGTGCTAGTGGTTTTATTGGGGCCAGGTTGTCTTACTGTGCGTCCGACAGGACGTATTCCCTAAACCCTGCCTGGCCAATTCAGTTTAGTACGCAGGAGCTCGTGAGTACCGGGTACCAGTATCACAGCGTACGTTAGGGCCTAGGTCTGGTAGTGTGACTTACCCACCTAGATGGGGAGACGCCCGCTCCTCTGCCATCGTTTGACCACGACCGGAGGTGCCTGAGAGGTTAGCTACCTACGAAAAATGGGAACTAAAGGTCTGTACGTACAGAGTCGTGTGCGTGAGTTGCATCATTGCATTGCATATCATGACATAGCATACTTGCATAAAACAGAGACCTCATCGTATAAATTAGTATGGGCTCTTTTATACGATGAGTTTACTTCTTGTCAGATCCCTTAGCTTATGTGTTTGTGTGTGTATACACATAAGTTAAGGTTACTTTCATAGCTGCTCTCGTTGTTTATTTACTTGCTCTAGTTTTCTTTATAACTACTTTGGTTTACTTTCCTAGCTGCTTAGACTATTTTATAACTGCGTGTGTATACTCACTTTGACGCTTGTTTATATACTACTCGGTTTCTTTGTAGCCCCTTGATTTATTATGATAGATTTGCTAGAAAGGTGCTTGATGTATATATATATACATGTTGTTAGCTACTGATATAATTGCTAGATGTAAATGCTTTTATATACATGTTGTTAGCTATTGATATATACTGCTAGGTTAGTAATACCCGCTTGTCACCTGCTTTTGATTTACCCTTTGATGTCCTCTGCTTCCTCCTCTAGCACGGTGCCTAGGAGTCGCGGGTGGAGGCGGTGAGGAATATGTTGAGTCTTATAGACTGACGGTCGGTGGACCTCATCATTTTAGGGATGATGTGTCGGAACAGCAGGACCTCGTTCAGGAGACAGGACAGGAGGACGGGATGAAGCAGAGCAGCCACTACACGTCGTCGCAGCAGCGACTACAAATGCATGAAGACAGTGTTTGATAGCTTCCGCATAGATGTAGAGTGAGAGTGTTGTCGCACTATATTTGAACATGTACTGGGCGTAAGCCCTTATTCTTTTAGTTCTTTCTCATCGTGGACATTGTAATCATGTATTACGATAAATATATAATGTAATTTTGTGGACTTGTTTCATTTAATACTTCAATTACTGTGATTATGGTTGGCCTGGATGATGATGAATAGCCGGCAGGATCAGCGTCTTGTGGCGGCGACCATTGGGTGTAATGGTGTCACCGCAGGACGGCGGTTCTGGGCGGTAAGACCCGGGAAAGAAGCAAAAAAAAGAGGGTCTTACAGTGCACGAGCGCACTGCTCGTGCGTGAACAAAAACGCACGACCTTCCTGTAGCTCCAGGCACTGTTTATCTCTGTAAATCGCACGGCCCAAAATGCACGGTCGTGCGTTTTGATCGTGTGTTCCTTAAAATTAACGCCTCTATTTAAGTGCGCAGGATCTTCCGACCTAAACATCCATTTTTTCGGCATTTTCATTGGCGAGCCGTCCGGAGGAGCGGGATAGCTCCATCTTCGCCCTCAACTGAGCTCCACCTTGGGAGAGAAGCTCCGACCACCATCTCTTCATAAAACTCTCACTAGAGCTTCGTCTCCGGCCACTGCCATTGTTGCCAGCTCTCAAGCTCCGTTTCCGGTCATTACGTGCTGCATTTTGGGAAGTTTCCGGCAAGATTGCTGCCAGCATAGATCAGCGAAGAAGACAGGATCAATAGAAGGAGTTGACAGCCCTTCCGTACCCCGTACGTTAACCGTGGGCCGAGCTCGGACAAGGACTGACAACCCTTGAGTCCGGCCGCGAATCCCGGCAAGCCTTCGTATGCTCGGTTGTATTCCCCCCCCCCCCCCCCACTTCCTTATTGTAGTATTGATAATGTGTTTTGAGATGTTGTCATGATGTATAAAAACCCTAACTTTGCTCTAGATGATAATCATGTTTGTGTGATTATTGTGGTGGTTTTTATATAAGTGGCGTGCCTTGTTCTAAGATCTTATGTTGCAGCGTGCTGTGATAGTGCCGTCCTAGCAATATCTAGGAGCGTGCTTAGCGAAGAGGTGATTGCAACCCTCATTTTATTTCTTCTTGATAACCTAGGATCCCAAATCAAAACACCCGTTTGGTTTGAAATCACACTTGCATTTATTTTTCAGATTAGGAAATCCACACCCCTACTTGTACTCCTCGAGAGATCGATACTCAGGGACTTTCTCCCATTTTATTACTTATGCGACCGGTGCACTTGCCGAACGCGCATCAGTGACTAGGAGCTCAACTCCTCCCTCAACTTCCTTTCTTTCCCCTGAGAAACTGAAAGTGGTCTGTCCGATGTGACCACCCTCCTCGCTTTCACCTTCATCTCATCGAAGGACTTCTTGAAAACCACGTTCACCGAACTCCCGTTATCTACCAGGATTCGGGAGACCGTGAAATTCTCCACTGTGGCCTCGATCACAAGCGCATCACAGATGGGGTCTTCATGTGCTGGCATGTCCTTTGAAGAGAACGTGATATTCTCTCCTGGGGGCGGGGTTCAGGAGGTTGAAGCGACGCTTCATCGGTAGATTGCACGGAGGCTCTCCTTGCGGGTGGCCTCGATTCCTACCCCTTCATGAATCACCCCGATTCTGCCCAGTGCCCCAGAGTCCACCCTGTCCTCACACCTATCTTACTCTTCTCTTTGTTCTCTCCCATCGCCAAGCAATAATTGTACTCCCTCTGCAGGGGCTCTTCTCCCGTCCCTGACTTCCAAGAATTCAGGACAGGTGGCCGTCGCGTGACCTGCCACCTGATGGAAGTCACAAAAAGGCAACTTTCTCCTTTCTCTTCTCACTCCGCCTTCGCCGTTACCAACGCGGTTCTTTCTTCCTCTCCTTCCCTGGCTAACTTCCATTGCGTGCTGAGGCTGAGGATGAGGTTGAGGCTGCACCGGCCTCGGGCCCTGATGCCACCCGGAGGGTTGAAACATCCTTTCCCCCCTTGGAAATTTCCTCCCCCATGGAAGTAACCTCTTCCTTGGCCCTATGGGGGCCCTCCTGCTGGCCTCCGGGCCGGTCGGTTGCGTGGTGGTTGAAACCTCCATCTTGGTTCCTTCACCGCAGGAGGTACTTGGGAACCTTGCCTCATTGGCTCCTCCCTCTTTTTCTGCTCCGACTGCTGAGCCTCTCCTGATTTCCCTTTGCCTTTCATCTACTTGGCCATCTTGGCCACGAACTCCTGGTTCGTCGCCTCTACCTTAATCTCACGCCCTGCTCGTTTCATCAACTCCTTGTACGATAGAGGAGGTTCTCGGGCCAAGCCCATGCGAAACAATCCTTGCGCAACCCGATGGTAAGCGCAAGCTGTAAAGTATGCCCGGGCACCTCGTTGACGAGAAGGACCTCTTCTTGGAATCGATCCAAATAACTTCCCAGGGACTCCCATGCCCTTTGCTTGATCTCAAAAAGGGTCTCCGCCCCTTTCCTCCTCTTCTTCGACGTAGAGAACCTTAACAAAAAATTTCATCTCAAATCTTCGAAGCCATAGATGGACCCCGACGGGAGCTGATGAAACTAGTCCCTCACCTATCCTCTCAAGGTGATGACGAACAGTCTACACTTAAAAGAGTCGTTCATTTGCTTGATGGACATAGTGTCCTTGAACCACTGGAGGTGCCGGAGGGGGTCATCTTTTCCCGTGTAGCAGGACAAGGCCGACTCTCTAAATCCTTTCGGAATGGGAGCATATAGGATCAGCTCGCAAAAGGGGCTCCCCCTTCCTACCTGGCGAGTTGCCAACACTCACCCGACCTCTTCACCAGGATGCTGAGCACTCGCCGGGCTAGGGAACAACACCTGCGCATGGAGGGCCCGATTCTCCTCCACCTACACTTCCTTACCGAGTCGCCCAACCGGCGTTGCCTCGCCCAGAGTAGGCGAGGCAAGTATGGGCACTGCTGGGGTTGAGCACTCGCCCGAGGGGGTGAATGCGAAGCGCAGGGTCTCCAAAATGGACTTATTAAACTCGTCGAAGTCACTCTTCCTCACGTAGTCGTCGGGAGGGGGGGCGAGCTACCCAGGTCTTCGCTTCTAGTCATAACTCTCGCCTAATATTTTCCGTGCAAGTTATTGTCCATGCTCACCACACCAGAATATCAGAACCAAAAACTTGGTTCATGGAGTTCGGACCCTACAATGGGTGCGACTTGCCCTTACTTCTAGCTGGTGAGAGCTAACAGTTGGACACTTGGGATTGAGATATCTCGCGAGATGACCTTGACCTAAAAACAGAACCCTGAGCAGCAGCGAGGAGGTCCCGCCACTAACCCGAAAGATCTAAGGATCTTCCCCTCACAAACCAAGACTGATCTTGACACCATAGAGAAATAGAGAGCGGGAAAGAAGAAGCTCTCTTTAGAAAACCCAAAAATCTGGATCTTCTCTAAGGTGCATATGGGGGTCTATTTATAGGACTCTGAAAATGGTCTGTGGATAGCGGCCTCCGCCTTTTGGTTTTTCCTATCCACAACCCCAAAATGGTCTGCGGACAGCTAGAACCCACTACCTGATAATACTACAGGCAGATCACTACCAACAACCTGGCGAGTGCCCCCTCAGTGCACTCGCCCAGGAAGTTGTCAACTACCTTGAGAATACCCCTTGGTGCACTCGCCCCAGGGCTATTAGGAACCTGGCGAGTGCCCTCTCCTTGGTGCATTCGTTAAAATAACTGATGTCCCTTATATATTAGGGCGCTTCGCGTGGTGGGGTGGGGAGGGGGGGTACACTCGCCCTTACCTAGATGCACTCACCTTTACCCGGGACCGACTCGCCAAAATATGGGGTTGTACAGACATGACGACCACCTCTTTAGGGCCATCTTAGCTAAATCTTACAGAACTCACAATCACCTTTGACTGCCAAAAAGTCGATTGAGTCTCTTAACCAGACTGTCGTCAAGTCCAGTGAGACTGCTTCCACTGAAGTCATAAAGGCTGGGATGCAAAAACAAAAGACCTTAGCTGAAAGGCTCAGGCAGCAAATTGGAGAGCAGCAAGAAGAGCCAAATGGAACAAAGAGAAAAGAGGCAAATCCTTATGTGCAAATTGCTAAAAGAAGAAAAAGCAATGAAAATAAAGAAGTGATTGCCAAGACTGCTTTGGTCAAGCCAACCACCCAGTCTGAAGAAGGCGGTCTCGGACATACTGCTATGGATACATCTGCTAAGGTAAGTGACCGCTCAGGTCTCTCTTTTCCTCTTGCGGTCTCAACATCTTCAATGGGAGAAGACTCTGAACTGATAGCTTATCTTGATGACTATTCTTCTAACAATATTCCATGTTTGATCTCGCAGATGTTTGATCCTTTTGAGTTTAGACGACTTTGGAAGATCACCGAAGAGGAGAAGCAGTTCGCTGAGAAGGCGGCAGAAGAAGAAGAGGAAAGACAAAGAGTAGAGGGAGAGAAGAAAAAGAAAGAAGAAGAAGGGGATAATAGGAAGGAGGTGGAGAGCAGAAGGAAGGAGGAGGAGGAGGAGGAGGAGGAGGAGGAGGAGAAGGCAGAGCTAATCGCTGAAGAGGGAAGGAAGAAAGAGAAAGTGATGAAACTGGAAGAAGAGAAAAAAGTTGTTGATGAGAAGAAGAAGAAGAAGAAGGTGTTGGAACATGGTTTTTCGCATCCCTTTGATTTGAGAATAACAAATCCTACTTGTATTTGATCTTGTTTGCCATTGTGTTTTTAGCATGCAGGTTTGAACAAATATGACACTAGGATGCTGCTATTGGTCTAGACTTGTTCTCATGCTGAAAAGAAAGGAAGACAGCTAACGCTGGCGTTAGCTATTAACGCCCCGCGTTAACAACCGCTGAGAACAAAATGGCGTTCGACGAAATGTGGAGCTGTTCGACAAAATGTCAGTCGACGAAGTATTTCTTAACGCCCGGCGTTAACTCGTAACGCCGGCGTTAACTTCTGTTCCCGCAAAGATGCGTTCGACGAAAATTGCGTTCGACGAAAATTGCGTTCGACGAAATAAGAAGTCCGTTCGACAAAATGATTAAAGAAAGAAACTCAACGCCAGGCGTTAGGTCTTAACGCCGCGCGCCAGCGTTTGACGAATTTGAGCTCGACGAAAATTCCGTTCGACGAAAATAGATGTCGTTCGACGAAAATTCCGTTCGACGAAATAAAATGTTTGTTCGATGAAGATGTCGTTCGACGAAGATGCCATTCGACGAAATGACGGGTGAATGAAACTCAACGCCACGCATTAGCTCTTAACGCCAGGCGCTATCCGGTCGACGAACTTGGCAAGGAGAAAGGAGCCGTGATTGCAGGAGGAACTTTAGGAATGATTTGCCTAACGCCCCGCGTTAGCCTTAACGCCGACGTTAGTATTGCCTAAAATAGAACATTTCCTAAAGTATAGAATCTCCTTCCTCTTCTGAAGATCCGAGCCATCAAAATGTTGCCATAAATGGTCAATGCCCTGCGTTAGCACTTAACGCCGACATTAGCTCAAATTCTATAAATGGGATGATTTCGATGTCTCCAATAACTGATTGCCAAGAGCCCTATTCCAGCACTTCAGAAACTCTGTGAGGGCCGTATTTCCAGAGCAACACATCTCCCGCTCATATTTCAAAAGGAGAAAACAAAGGAGGCTTGGATCAACACGCTAACTCAACGCGAAGAACGCACGTTTGGACTTCAACGATCTTCAGCGATTCTTCGGCGTCTCCTTCAGATTACCTCATAGGGAGTTTTACATTTATATTTTGTATTTGTCCTTTATTTCAACTTTGTAATCGGTTTGTAAATTTGCCTCGTGTTGGCGACTAGGTCTGGGTAGGACTTAGGGAGTAATTCACCTCGTGTTGGCGACTAGGTCTAGGGAGTAGGTCTAGGGGGTGCTCGAGGCCTTTTTGGTGATAGATTGGCTAGAGCGGCTTGAGGCCGTATCTGGGGAGAGATCGGCTAAAGCCAACCAGTTTGTGGGGATACGAGTCGGTATAGAAAACAGAAAGATTCTTTCATTATTCGCTTTGATTTCTAGCGTCATTAAAGTCAAGTTTTGTAATCAAGTTTATTAATGATAATCATGCCTTTTCATGTTGAATAAAATTGATTTCATTATTCCAATCTCTTTACTCTCGATTTAACTTACTTTAACATAAAATATCAAAAGTTTTCCATTAAAGGTTAAAGTTTTTAAAACCCTTATTCACCCCCCTCTAAGGGCGCCTCAAGATCCAACAAGTGGTATCAGAGCGAGGTTATTCCAAATCGGCTTAACAATCGGGAATAATGGCGTCTCTTGATCTCGCTTTTACTAGTGGAGTAAATTTTTATGAAGAAGAAAAATTTCTTAAACCACCTTTATTCGAAGGGAGAAATTATAAAGGGTGGAAATTATTAATGGAAAAATTTATTAAAAATTTAGATATCAATGCATGGGATATAGCAATAGTTAGACCAGCGAATAAATCAAATAAACAGGAACGTCATCTAAATGCAAAAGCTTTAAATAGAATTTTCTGTGCTTTATCCCAAGATATTTTCAAATTAATATATTGTTTTTCTAGTGCATACAAAGTATGGAAATTTCTTGAAGAAATGTATGATTCTCCTTCTACAGGTATGGAACAATCGCAAGAACCGGAGAATATGCAAGTTTGGACAAGTCTTCAAGAATGCTCCTCTCATGACGGATCCATGAAGTGCACATCAAGTGAAAGAGAAGAAGAAATACTATCTTCGGAAGAGGAGTGCCAAAAAGATGTCAATGAAACGATATGCTCAAATCGTGCCTCTCCCGAAAGCAATGTAAGGAAATCAAATCCCATTTTATGTACTTCTATTTCTACATTACAAATGCTTCAAACTACAAAGCGCAAAATTAAGAAATAAAAAAATGCTAATAAACATTTGCGCTTTGAAAATAAAAATTTAAAGGCAAAAATTAATGAAGAATCAAATTCTAATTTATCTAGTTCTACACATGGCTCCTTAGTTGAAAACACTACAACTTGTGTAGAATATAATGAATTAACAGAAAAACACAAGAAACTTGAAAAGGATTTTATTTTTGTAAAAGAACAAAATGAAAGATTATGTTTAGAAAATTCATCTTTGAAAAATGATTGTGCTAAGTGCAAAGACTATAAAATTGAAATTAAAGAGATGGATGAAACATTTGATGAATATAGAAATAACTATCAAGATCATATAGATTCAATTGTTTCCACTCTTAAAAATAGTACAATCGCTTATAATAAAGCTAGACATAATTTAAAGATCAAGAATGATGAATTAAAATAAAAAATCAACTTGCTTATGAAAATTGTAAATACAAATTCACAATATCAAACTATATCTAAAAACAAGTTGAATATGAATATGATCATCTTAACTAAGTTTAATAATGGGAGTAAGGAACATAAATGATTTGTAAATCAAAATCAACATTACTTACAAAATCATGTTTCTCCCAACTTAAAATTAAATGTCCACAAATTTCCTATAAACAATGTTTTACAAAATCATCATGGAAATTTGACAAATAAAAACAATATTAAACCAAGGTTTGAATGGAGACCCAAAGTTAATGATGAAACACTAACTCAAATCAATAGGGCCCCTTCAATCATATCTCCCCAAAAGCAAACACGATGTATTTGGGTACCCAAAGGAACCGTTACACCCGGACCCCTTTGGATACCTAAATCTCTCATTCATTAGTATCCAATCATTTGCATGAAGTAGAAATCAACTAAAAATAAAATATCAATTCTCTACTTCATGATATGCTTAATTTCCTTTTTGTCTTTTTGCTTTTATTTCTTTGAGCCATCATGATATGATCACTTTATATAACTTGTGATATGACTTTCACATGCTAAACCAAAATTCATAAATAAATCAAATTGATTAAAGTTGAATAAAATGTCATTTTTCAAGTGATCTACTTATCCTTTTTATTTTTTATCCTTCTAAATCCATTTCCTAAAAGTCTTATAAAATTTGAAAAACTAAATTTGTCATATGATATTATTAAGACTAAATGAAATAAGTGTCAAAATGGATTCAAAAGGTGTATTTTAGGGGTATTAGGCTAAATTTATAAAATGCGCAAGTTTTGCTTAAGTATTTAATATATTTGCGTCATTTTTTGATTACCCATAGTATGTTTAATCATAATCATGTCAAACCGGAATTGAAAAATTGCATGAATATTATTTCACTTATTTATGATCATTTCACTCATGCATATGTTATGCAAAACTCAAGAATTAAGGTTTAATGAATATGGAGATGAAACCCATGTACTAAAATTTTAACTTCCTCAACTTTTTGCGATTTCTTCTCGTCTCCTCACTTTATTAGACAGGCCTTACATTGCACAAACATAATTAAGAAAAATCGGAGGCAAAATCGAAGAAAATCTAAGCTATATGATTAAAATAAGCACTCTCTGTGAGCTAACGCAGGTGCTAGGACCTAACGCCGGCGCTAGCTTAAGTGTCCGATTTTCTGTAATTTTAAAATTCTGAAAAATCACTAAAAAATATATTATTTTATATGTACTACTCATTTTTTGTATTTCTACCTATAATTGATTTTTTGAAAAATTAAAATACTAAATTACAAAAACCAAATTACACAAAATATTTTATTTTCTTCTATTCATTGTGAGAGGACCCAGCGCCACCAACTCGACCAAAAGCCCAGACTGTTTGGTGAAGGCGCGACTGTTCTTTATATCAACTTGGTCCTCGGGCGGATCCACAGGGCAGTCAGTTAGACCCACGAGGGACACACCTTTTCGCTTCGAATAGCACCGCAGCGCCGGGGGCAATTCTGGCACCCCAATAATCCCCCCCCCCCCAGAATCGACCCCAGGGTTTCGAACCCGCGACCCCCTCTGATACCAAATGAGAGGACCCAGCACCACCAACTCGACCAAAAGCCCGGACTGTTTGGTGAAGGCGCAACTGATCTTTATATCAACTTGGTCCTCGGGCGGATCCACGGGGCAGTCAGTTAGACCCACGAGGGACACACCTTTCCGCTTCGAATAGCACCGCAGCGCCGGGGGCAATTCTGGCACCCCAACACTTTGGTTATTTGTTTGATTTCTATTTATATATGCAAAAATCAAATACAAAAATATAAAACAAAAACAAGTGGGAGAATTCTTTTGGTAAAATCAATTATGTTGTGCATGTATCTCATTTAAATGAAGATCATAGAATCATCTTTATATCTAAAATAATAAATTAACTAGAATCATCACTTCATTCTATGTCTAAAATTTGAATCTTTATTGTTGAATACATGCAACATTATATCAATTAACCTTATGGCGTAATAATACATTCAAACTCATCATATCTAGCATTATCAACTAATAAATATTATCATCCATTATATTTTTATTGTCGTAATGAATCAATCTTAAAGAAGAACAATTGAAAGTTAAAACTCATAATAACTATGTTGCTAATCGCGCATAAAAGCCATAGTTTTGTTTCCATTGAACAAAATGCTTAGGAAGTCCATGATCATTCACCCACATTATGTGTATCACAATAGCGAGGGCGTAGGATTGTAGACATTAGATAACCTAATCTCTAAGTCATGTCTTGTCCTTAACCGAGGAGGGTTCCAGTGGGGCCTTGCGAGGCATTGGGGGGAAAGAGTGCTAGGGTGAGTTTTTTTGTCTAGTGTTTGCATATGGGATTAACACCCCAACCTACGGCATGTGTGTAGCTCCTCATGCCCATCCGTCACTTAGTACGGGGCTAGTGTGTAGGCATACTATTTGGGTATTATAATCTAGGACTTTCCTATTTCATATATTTTGCATGCACTCTTTATGATTATATTATTCATGCATTCTTGTTTGTGATCGAACATGCTTATTTTGTGTTTTGCATATTTTATCATTTTTGAGCTCTAATGGTCTTATAAAACACAAATATATGAAAACCACATAAAAAATATAAAAACCATTTTTGAACAAATAAAAACATGCTTGAATAACCTTCTAACCATTTTCAACGTCTCTGAAACTTCTACCCTAAGAAGGTCTATATATATACTATCTATGCCAAAAGAAAAAATTTCAAAAAATCTCAAAAAACGAGTACCATTTCGGCGTTAACTAGTTAACGCCAGGTGCTAGCTATTTTGGCCAAATGGAATTTCTGATTTTTTTCAAAATATTTCTAATATTTTTATAATGACTTTTCTCTGTTTATTTTCTCATATTTGAAATTATTGTGTTATTAATTTGGTTGTTTTATTTCAAAATACAAAAAAAATTCAAATAATTCAAATGACCAAAAATATGTTTTTGTTATTTATTTTGCTTTAACTCTTTACAAAATTATGGTTTGACTATAAAACTTCACAAGAGCAATATTTGTGTTATTTCGTTTCCAATGGTCAAAATTGATTTTGGCATGCTCACAAGGATTTGCTTCAATGTCTAATTCTAATTTCAAATTTCCTAAACATTGTTTTATCTTCATGCCTTGAACTTAATCTGATTATGTGCAATGAAATAGTCTATAGATAATTGTGTATGATTGCCTAGCATGCCTCTAAGTATGAGTAATGGTTTATGTTAATCAATGAATTATACACTCACTATTTTGGTCATCTACATGTGCTCATAATCTTAGTCTTGCATGATTGTGTAGTGTAATAGTTTTAACATATTAAGTTGTATGTCTAAATTACCTACATCATCTTTCAAAAATAAATTTCATGCACAATATTGAAGTGTTATTCCAATAATATAAATGTTTGCAACAACAAGTGAATTCAGAGAACTTTGGCCCAAAATAAAAATCTGAAATAAAAAGCCAAAATAACTCCACCAAGCACTATTCACCCTCCTGATAAGTCTTAATGAGCATTGTGAGGTTGAGCACCTTGGAAAGAATTGTAAAGTGTCTTGTGCAAACACATTCATCTTTTATCACTTCTATTTGTACACTGGATCACTAAAAATAAAAGATCAATAAAATTGCTTATGTGATCCCCCAAGCAATTAATACTCCGCTCCCTGATAAGTCTTAATGAGCATTGTGTGGGCGAAGCACCTTGGTAGTTGTACGTATGTTATGTGCTTTGAATTTTATTCTAGATGTGATGTGTGAAAGTAATTATATGATTACAATCTTAATGTTGTTGTCACTATTTCATTATATATGTCATGTGTTTTGATTATCTCACTTGTATACTTTTATCAAAACACCTTATGCACACATCATTGTTTTTCTTAAAGTTTCTACTCATGAGAATTGGATTCTAATGCAAACATTACATAATTCTCTAAAAACTTAAGTAAAAGCACTAGATTGCAATGCATGATTTCTACAAATGTTTTCTTTACTTGAAATACGAATTGGGTACATTGTAGTTATTATCTTTTTGAATATGTTAACTCATGCTTGCCTATTAGTTATGAAAATTTTCAAAGTTAAATGCTCAAATGGGAAGAGTCTAGACATTTTGTTAAAATGGTCAAACTATAACAAAAATACTACTCTTATTTGTTTTATTTTTTGTTTTTCCGCATTTCTTTTGGTCATGTACTTCGTTTACCATGGGTTCCCATGCTTATTTCTAAGGATTTGTCTTTCACTTGTGCTTGTCAAACAATATTGCATCTCTTTTTACAAGTGGTACAAACAAGTAATATTCTTCTTTAAAAATTAATTTGCAAAGCAAGTGATTACATTCCTATGGTATAATCTTTGAATATTGTTCTTTCATGCCTATCATATATATTTTTTTCTGTTGTGCTACTCTCTCCTTTAGCTCGATCATGACTTACTTTTTGCTTACACAAAACTCTTAATCCTCTCTTAGTTATGTCCCAACTTGTCTTCTTTATTCTAGTTTTGTTTCACTCCACCCTCTTTTGCTAATAACAAAGGGGGAGAATAAAATGATAAATCGTAATGATTAATGGAGTAGGATTCACTAGATTAAGGGGGAGCATAAATCTAGTCTATGGGTGCATACACAAAGAGGAAACACTTTTGTAGGGGGAGCACTTTTAAATGATCAATAATTCTTATCATTATCTTATAATTGCTTAGTGTCATATATCTTTCTAAAAACACAAATTCTTTATCTATGAATCTGATTTATCTCTATTGGATTTGTTATTATCAAAAGGGGGAGATTGTTGGAACATGGTTTTCCGCATCCCTTTGATTTGAAAATAACAAATCCTACTTGTATTTGATCTTGTTTGCCATTGTGTTTTTAGTATACAGGTTTGAACAAATATGACACTAGGATGCTGCTATTGGTCTGGACTTGTTCTCATGCTGAAAAGAAAGGAAGACAGCTAACGCTGGCGTTAGCTATTAACGACCCGCGTTAACAACCGCTGAGAACAAAACGGCGTTCGACGAAATGTGGAGCCGTTCGACGAAATGGCGGTCGACGAAGTATTTCTTAACGCCCGGCGTTAACTAGTAACGTCGGCGTTAACTTCTGCTCCCGCAAAGATGCGTTTGACGAAAATTGCGTTCGACGAAATAAGAAGTCTGTTCGACGAAATGATTAAAGAAAGAAACTCAACGCCAAGCGTTAGGGCTTAACGCCGCGCGCCAGCGTTCGACAAATTTGAGCTCGACGAAAATTCCGTTCGACGAAAATAGATGTCGTTCGACGAAAATTCAATTCGACGAAATAAAATGTCCGTTTGATGAAGATGTCGTTCGACGAAGATGCTGTTCGACGAAATGACGGGAGAATGAAACTCAACGCCACGCGTTAGCTCTTAACGCCAGGCGCTATCCGGTCGACGAATTTGGCAAGGAGAAAGGACCCGTGATTGCAGGAGGAACTTTAGGAATGATTTTCCTAACGCCCCGCGTTAGCCTTAACGCCGACGTTAGTATTGCCTAAAATAGAACATTTCCTAAAGTACAGAATCTCCTTCCTCTTCTGAAGATCCGAGCCATCAAAATGTTGCCATAAATGATCAACGTCTTGCGTTAGCAGTTAACGCCGTCGGTAGCTCAAATTCTATAAATTGGATGATTTCGATGTCTCCAATAACTGATTGCCAAGAGCCCTATTCCAGCACTTCAGAAACTTTGTGAGGGCCGTATTTCCTGAGCAACACATCTCCCGCTCATATTTCAAAAGGAGGAATCAAAGGAGGCTTGGATCAACATGCTAACTCAACGCGAAGAACGCACGCTTGGACTTCAACGATCTTCAGCAATTCTTCGGCGTCTCCTTCAGATTACCTCATAGGGAGTTTTACATTTATATTTTGTATTTGTCCTTTATTTCATCTTCGTAATCGGTTCGTAAATTCGCCTCGTGTTGGCGACTAGGTCTGGGTAGGACTTAGGGAGTAATTTGCCTCGTGTTGGCGACTAGGTCTAGGGAGTAGGTCTAGGGGGTGCTCGAGGCCTTTCTGGTGATAGATTGGCTAGAGCGGCTCGAGGCCGTATCTGGGGAGAGATCGGCTAAAGCCAACCGGTTCGTGGGGATACGAGTCGATATAGAAAACAAAAAGAGTCTTTCATTATTCGCTTTGATTTCTAGCATCATTGAAGTCAAATTTTGTAATCAAGTTTATTAATGATAATCATGCCTTTTTCATGTTGAATAAAATTGATTTCATTATTCAAATCTCTGTACTCTTGATTTAACTTACTTCAACATAAAATATCAACAGTTTTCTATTAAAGGTTAAAGTTTGTAAAACCCTTATTCACCCCCCCCCCCCCCCCCCCTCTAAGGACGCCTCAAGATCTAACAGAAGGATAAGAAGAAGAAAATGGAGATCGCTGAGAAGAAGGAGACGGAAAAAAGAGAAGGAAAAAAGATAAGGAGATCGGGAGAGGAGAGGGAGAAGAAGGGGAGATTCAACAACTCGAGAAAGAGAAGACCGCGCTGTCTGTCGGTATGATAGAGCTTTTCGCTGGCCAAGACGCTAAGTTAAACCAGGTAGCGGCAGACCGCGTGGCAGCAATCTCTACTTTGCGGACTGGTAAGGCAAAAATGATCGCGAGACCGCCAGATTCTCTTCCTTTGTTCACTTTTTGACCTAAATCTCCAAAGGAGCGGCATGAGATTGTCATCATTGAAAGATATGACATTCTTATTAGTAATGCAGAATTAAAAAGAAGAAGAAAAGAAGGAGAGAGATCATAGAAAAGGGAGTTGGAAAGAATGAACCTGGAATGCTTTAGAGGATCAGACCGCCTTTTGCTGACCGCAGACCCTGCAGTCACAAAAGATGTCAAAAATTCTTTGCACAACTGCAGTCTCACTTTATTTCCAAGTATACTTTCTGCGCGGTCTCTTTCGTTTCCTGAATAGTTATAATCGAGCTAATAATTCACTTCTTTTGATCGCAGATACTGAGGAGATCGAGTCAAAAACTTGACGCGCAATCCCGCCGCACCGCTATAGGCGGGAGCAAGACTGCGGTCCGAACGACAGTGAACCAGTCATTGTCAAGTAATAAATTTGGGGGGGTAAATCCCCGGACATCGAATCTCTCGAGGAACACGGCAAGGTGGAGTAATCTGTTGAGGTGAGACTTGAGATAGAAGTCTTTTTATGTCGATGTTTTTCGGGGGGGGGGGGGGGGGGGGGTTGATTTGGTACTAACAACTACTTTGCAATAAAAGAAAACTAACTAACTCTGCGGGTCGCCGGCCTCCACATCGCACCTTCGCAGGTCTCCTTCCTCCGCTTCGCTCTTTCGCGGGCCGCGAGCCTCTGCTTCGCTTGTGTCGTAGCAACACAACACAATCACAAACACTTCACCAACACACCACCTCCAAGCCAAGACTCATGAACATAACAATAATGATTTTAATTTAGATTAAACACATAAATAAATATAAGTGAACGTTATTTTTATACAACTCCATCATCACATATATGAAGAAATCCAAAAAGAAACAAACCTAAATAGGATGAGATATATCAAAGCAATATAAACACTACTCGAGCCTTTTCCTCAGAAGTGAAGGAGGTAGCAAGACTCCTAGTACGATCCTTGGTTGTCATCTGTGGTCCTTGAAGTTGTCACACCCTCTCACCCGTCTTCTCGGTGGTGTTGCAGCGATCACGTTGAAATCCATGAAATCACCGTCAATAGAGCTTGAATCCTTGGAGGATGTCTTGATCTTTGAAGCTTTGGTGATGGGGAGGAACCTAGGGGCAAACCCTAGCTTGGAGGGCCGAAAAATGGCGAAACGATGCTGAAAAATTGAACGGAAAATAGGATAGGCGTAAGAAATCGCAAAACAGGCTATTTATAGGCCGCACAGAATTTTGAACGCGCACGAGTAGGTGCACGACCAGTGGTCGTACGCTAAGAAAAGTTATGTACTCGTGCGCGAAGGAACCTGTACCAAACTTTTCTGGTGGAGAAAAAGTGATAAACACGCATGAGTAGGCGCATGACCACTGGTCGTGCGTGAAGGAATGTCCTCTACTTGTGCGTGAAGAAGCTTGCATCGACTAGAACTAGTGGAAGACAAAAGCGTCGAGAAGTTTTTTAAGGAACGACTACTGGTCGTGGGCGAAGAAATCATATACTAGTATGCGAAGGAGGGCCAGTGCTCGTGCGATCGTCTGGAAAATTCTGGCCAGATAACGCGCATGACCACTGGTCGTGCGCAAAGGATCCACTGCTCTTGGGAGAAGAAAAATGCACGATCAGTGGCTAATGATGCGGAATGGAGCCGAAACTCCCTAGAAATTCTATACAAGGTTGTACCTGCATGAAAAATAGCCAAACCCACCAGAACAATGCATCCACAAAGACAAACATAAAGTAAAATAGAAAGAGAAAGAGAGACAATCTCCTTCATGCAAGGAATGACCTAAACTAAGCTCCAAATAGCTAAATCTTGCTTAATAGACTATAAGACTACAAACAAAGATTTTATGCTATTATCAAATGAAAGATCAGCGATAGGAGAAAAAAACTGAGCTATTAAAGGAGACTAAAATACTATATGAAATGCGCTCATCAAATACTCCCTGACTTGAATTATGCCTAGAAGAAGAAAGAAATTCAAATGCAAATGATAGAGAATAAGTATGCTGAGAGGAGAAGAGAAAGAAAACGAACTGATTATTATTCTATCTGTGTAAATATGGCTTCTTCTTCCTCCTTCAACCCTAAGACAGAAAAGAAGAACATCTCTCTCTGCACAGAAAAATAACAACACAGCTGCTTCATCTTCTTCATCACATAGCAACAAGACAACAAAAGGGCAGAGAATCAGGATCAAGCTCATAACCCTTGCAATCATCATAATCATAAAGCAAGGGTTCATCACATTCTGATCCTGTGATAAACAGAAGCTACAACATTCAAGAAACAACTTCTGAAGAATTTTGAAAGCAGAATTCTATTCTCCTCTTTCTTTCTTCTTCTTCATTCACCTACTGTAAAAGAGTTTTATGAATCCTTCTTTCAAAGGATTCAGTGGTTCTAAGGTCTCCTTATCAAAAGACTCAGTGGTTCTAAGAGTCTCCTTATCAAAAGACTCAGTGATTCTAAGTATCCCCTTATCAAAAGACTTAGTGGTTCTGAGAGTCTCCTTATCAAAAGACTCAGTGGTTCTGAGAGTCTCCTCGTCAAAAGACACAAGCATAGTTAGTGCAATCCAACCAGAGAGGTAGAAGGGTGGACTACCCATATTTTGGGGAACCACTATGAAAATCTCGTGTCTTCTGAATTAATTTTCTGTGCTATCCCAGTTTACTGTTTTCTGTATTTATATTTCCTGTATTTACTTTATTCTGTTTTGGTAGTGTTGATTGCATACTACTTACTAGTTTTATTATGTGTGTACATTTAGGGTATAAACTATTTAAAACTCTATTCACCTCCTCTAGAGAATACTCAGAGGCACACTGTGCATTTTCAATGATATTTCTTCTCGTATTCCCTTTACGACAGCATCCCTTCTTGTCGACATAACTTCTCGACGATATGCTACCGTTGGCGGTAACATTACCGCCAAGCGTTAGCTTTCTTTCCAGAGCTTTGGATGCATTCAACATTCTACATATAGGGGTATTGTTCCAGTTGTTCTTAAACACTATAAACACACAACAAGCATGATCAAATACACAATGAGATTTGCTATTATCAAACCAAGAGATGCATAACACATACTCCAACAATTAGTAGTTTGGTATGTCTACTGATGATGCTCGCAATACAAGGCCTTATTTCAGGGACGAAGAGGAATTGGCATGGGAGGAGGTGGTCGGAAGAAATTGGAGGGATGAATTGCTGCACCGATCTATGCTAAAGGATGATTCAGAGCAGGGAAGATTGAATTGACATGGTGGATGGATAAGTGGTGGACGGTTTATGGGTGGAGGCAGATGTCATGGACCAGAGGATGCATCAGCTAACATGGTTGAAATGTTGAGGGTGACCAACCATCACTCGTCTTCTTCCCGTCTTGACCGACGAGCAACTGCATGAGGAACAAGTTGATGTAATGGGTCTTCCATACTTTCCTCCATGTCCATGTACCAACTAGAGGCTAGAGGCCTCTAAAGCTTGAGAAAAAACTGGGGGGGGGGGGGGGCATTCAACTAATATTTAGAAAACCATCGTGAAATCCCATATGAGGGCGACTTGCGAAATGTTATCATCTGCTAACCACACTCCATTATTTTCCTTCTGAAAGTGAGTGGCATAATCTCATAAGGATTCATTCTCACCTTGTCATAAATCCAACAGATGACTAGGTCCACACTTCAACCTCTTCGAACTAGCAAAGTTCGAGGTCAACAAACCTCTGAATTCTCCATAACTTGTCTTTCGGTCAGTAGACCGTAGAACCAATCTATCGTCGATCCTTCCAAAGTAGCAAAAAAAGTTGATACTTTAGGCTCCCTGATAAGTTTCATGTGGCCAAAGCTAACTCGAAACACCTATGATGTGTATTCGTGTCCTTGTTCTTATTGTGCATTGGCAATTTGGACAGTCAAAACTCTTTTGTAAATAAATCAACCTAGATTTTGGTAGAAAAGGGGGCCAATAATTCATGGTCTTCCTCTTTTTCGGACTCATCATCTTCACGTGGATTTGGAATATGTGCACCAACTAGTGCAACAAGAGGAACAATAGAAGGAAAGCCTGGTGGATGAGAAACTCCGAGGACAAAAGTGGATGTAGAATGAGGTTATGTGGGCGAATGAAGCGACCGATGGGTTTGTTTTGTGGGAGAATGAGTCTGTGGTGGAATGAAAGGTGTGAAGGAACAAAGGATCTTTGTCAAGGTTCCAACCGTTGAGAGAGGAACTCAACCGGTTGATGCATAATGACTAGGTCATTTTTTGTGGCGAACTATGTGGGAGAATTTGGAGGGTGTTCATTGGGATCAACCATGGCTTAGGAAGGAAGAATTTTAGATCAATCACCCGTGTCTACGCTCACCGCACCTTCGATGGTGTTGGACCTTGAATGGTTTGTGGTCAGGGCTGCCCTTACTAACTGGTGATTGAGAACAATGAAGGTGGTCGACATTCATTGGAGATCCCACCACACACCCGATAGCTTGTCAGGTGAGCTCCCTTTACAGAATTTGCTTAGTACTTCCAAGTGGAATTGGAGAGACAAAGGAAGGCGAAAAAACTAGGTCCATTCATTGTTCTCAAATTATGCTGTATATTTGAGAATGCATTGTGTCATATTGTTCGATAGTGGCTGATAGTGGAGTCTCGTTTATAGACCTGTCCTTCCCATCGGGGTTGTCTGAGGAAACCCATACGAAGTCAGGGTTGAATCTAACACATTATACACACGATGTGCATTGGTGGAGAGCGGAGAGATCGAGGAAGATCTTGTTAGCGGGGTAGATGGACAAGGATGATGGGCAAAGAACATATTTTTTTGAGAGAATGAGAGATTTGTCTGTGGGGATAAAGAAAAAGTGGGAGAGGGGAGTTAATCACGTGGCACTCATTGAGAAAAGGGAAGCAAGATGTACGTCTAGGCGAGCGAGATGAACATCTCGGTCATCACACCATCTCAGGGCATCCCAAATAAGTCTCTTCGAGCGGCTCGTTCCTTAAAAGGAGGGAGAATGCGTGACGTGTGGGGAAGTGGGCTAACGAACTAGCAGGAAGTGTGCTATCAGAAAATAGACTAGTGGGAAGCATGCTAGCGGGTCATGAATGCGGATTTTCAGATCTGATAGAATTAGTGCGTGGTGATCCGATGAAGTGATCTGATGGTGACGTGTATGGCGTGATGCAATGAAAATATGGGATAATTAATGTCAAATTCACTCTTGACCAACAAGCAGAACACTTGTTCAAGAAGAAGCAAGGATAAAGAACCAAAATACTCATTCAATTCATGTTCTTAGTTGTGAAGAATGTGAAAAGAGTTTTAAAATAAAGTCTGAAATTAGCAAGAACGGGTTAGCCTTTTAAAACTACTCAATCTACGAGTTATTTGTGTCACAAAGTTGGACACTTGAAGAAAGACTGTTTAAGATGTAAAGTATGGTTCGAAAAAAATGATAAGTATTATGGTTTGGTACATTTTGAATCACATGTTCTTTATAATATTTGATGGATTGATTCTCGCTCAACTACTCATGTTTTTAATATGATGCATGAGTTTGTTACAATGGGTGGGAGAAGATGAAACAAAAACAACGGTGATACCTAAACTCAAATAGGTTTGAGCAAACAATGATAATATGATGATTAGGGTATTTAGGTACATCATTACTTCGATTGCAAATTTTTTCCCTCACAAGAGTATAGTTAATTAGACATTGAAACCATGTTGATTTAATCAAATTTGTTTTTATATACTTTCTCGACGGTTATCTTTTTGCGTGACCGTCGAGCTCTGCAAGGTCCGTTCACGCGATCTGCACTCTTCTGAAGGAGCACGCAGAATACACTGCTATTTTCCTTCTTCAATGGCAGCGGCTGAGAAGATTCAGCGGGAGCAAAAATCCCGCTCCCTTTTCGATCTTCCTTCCGATTTCTTCGAGTCCTGCCGCTTACTCCTCTTTCACCATTCTTTGAATATACCCAAGGAGGACCCTTCTCCATCTCCTCAACTTGGTTCGGATGGCATGGTCGCAATCGCAGAGGGCGTCGCCGTGGGAGAGGAATCCAAATTAAATGTCACGGAAGAGAAGGTGAAGGGATCTGTCCAGCGATGGACATGCAACACCTGCAAATTGGATTTTGAATCCCTCCAGGATCAGCGTTTTCATTTCAAATCAGACATACACCGCCTCAATGTGAGCTCCCCCTCCTCAATTTACTTTCTAAGTCCATTCGAAGGTTTTCTTCCTTTAACTTGTCTTATATTGCTATCTGAGAAAACCCTTTCACAGTATCTGCATTTTTTTTTGTTTAAAATCAACTTTTCAAAATTCGACACTTCAATTTACCATTTTTGTTTTTTAATTTCTATCGATTCCTAGATTAAGCTGAGTGTTGCTGGTAAGAATATCGTCAATGAGGAAGAGTTTGATGAGCAGAGCTTCGATTCTTCATTTGATGCTTTCGATGTATCTAGTATTTCGGGCTCCGAAGATGAGATTGAAAATGGTGCAGTCGCATCACTGAAAACAAGGGAAGGAGTTAAACAGAAGTTGCATATCCGTCTCCATTCTGGAGAAATAGTTTCTGTATGGAGAACTTTGATTCTGGATGAATCTGAGGATGTTTCTCTAGATGATTTTAAAGTAAGACAGGCAAAACATGATGGAAGTACATTGATTATAGGGGAGGATGAGCTGACCAGAAGGTTGAAATATTTACTCTCTGAACCTCGAGATAGAACCCACTTGAGGATTGTTTTGCTTTTGACTGGTGGGCATTTTGCTGGATGTGTATTTGATGGGAATTCAATAATAGCACATAAGACATTCCATAGGTAAGCCAAGCAAATTCATTGTTTTTAATATTTTTCTTAAATTCTTAGATAGCCATCCATAAGTATATTTTTCATCATGTATTCTAGATATTTCTCGTACTTAATAGTTTCCATGCTCATATGTTATGGGCAAACCCACATGACATGGGTCGCTTCGCTGGAGGGTGGCAGAAGGGCGGAGATGACGTTACTATGGAGCCAAAACCGCGACTACCTAAGCGGGGTATGCTTGAGAGAGAGAGATGCTACCAAAATCTCATACAAGGGACAAAGAAAATAGATTACATCTTACATGCCTTCATTAAGTCATCATTTGCATATAAATAGCCTTACATGACTCTTAAATGTCAACCTATGAACTACTAACTACCAACAACTAATGATGTGGCTGCACAGGTAGACGACTCCTTCGTTAGTCGCCCGAAAGAGAAGATCCTTTTGAAGACAGAAGATCGAAGGCGATCTTCTCCTACCGCAGAAAGCAAAGGAAGGCGACGATCATCGCCACCCTGTTCGGATTGATCTGGGCGGGAACTATCCCATAGTAGCGGAGTATTTGACAGTACTTCCGCCCACAAGGGAAATCGCAGGCCGACCTCGAAGTGGCAGATGAGGAGGATGATCTCGCTCTCCAAGACAATGTTTAGTCGCTCCGCGAGGAAGTCTGGCTGAGTATCCTTCCGGCAGGAACCTCTCCTTAAAGTCATCCCTGTTAGCATTATTAGGGTGTGCTATTAGCATTTATGTTCCTTGTATTCCTCCTCTATATATAGAGGAGCCTCTCTTATTGAATGAATATGTTTTTTTCCTTGCCCGTAACATGGTATCAGAGCGGAGGAAACCCGTGCCCTAAGTTTTTTTTCGCCTTGCGCTTCCGCCTCGACAGCCGGCGCTCCTCGCTCGCCAGCGCTCGCCCGACTGCTAGCGCTCCTCGCTCGCCAGCGCTCGCCCGACAGCCCGCGTTCCTAGCCTGTCAGCGCTCCTCGACAGCTAGCGCTCCTCGCCCGCCAGCGCTCCTCGCCCGACCAGCGCCCTTCGCCTCGCCCGTCCAGCTCTCCTCTTCTGCTTCGCCCTCTCCTCATGGCGCCGGAATAAGTCCTCCTTCCCGGCGCCACATTTCTTGTGATGCTTGATGGCTGAAACCTTTCACCCCTTGATGCTCTAATTTTTTCTTGGGGCTTTCCTCCTATCCGGATTTCTATTCCGGTTTTATCTTTCTCCCCAGATTTCTATTCCGGTTTGCCATGGGATCTAGTGGAATGGATTCTCCTACTATCTCTACCGGTGTTACCCCAGATCCTCTCTCTACCGGTGTTGCCCCGACTCTCTCTAGTGGTCCTTCTTCATCGGTTTTTTACCGTGGAACCACCGATCACAATACCTCTCAGATCACTACTCTCCGACTCGATGAATCCAATTACCTCTCATGGTCCCGTTCCATCACCCTGGCGCTGAAAAGTCGGCGTCTCTTTGGCTATGTCTCCGGCCACATGAAGGAACCTGACAGGACTTCTCCTGAATGGCAGCAGTGGGAGTCCGAGAATTCCTTGGTTATGTCCTGGCTCACCAACTCCATGCAAGAGTCCATTGCCCGCAACTACCTCTTTCTTGATAGTGCTGCTGATATTTGGCGTCGTGCGGAGTCCACCTACTCCCGTCGTGGCAATGCGGCTCAGATCTTTCAGCTACGCCGCCGGATTAGCTTACTCCGACAGGGTGACCGCCCTCCTTCAGCGTATTACTTGGAGTTCACGCAACTTTACCAGGAGTATGATCACTTTGATCCCCTTGTGTTCGTTAGTCCTATTGACGAGGCGATGGTTCGGGCCAGAGATGATCGCAATCGCATATTTGAGTTTCTTCATGGATTGCATCGCGACTTCGATCAGATCAGTGTTCAGATTCTCGGGCGACCGTTGATTCCTTCCCTTTCTGAGGTCTACAGCATAGTGCAGCAGGAGTTTGATCGTCGTCAGACTCTTCTACCTGACCCTCTGCCAGAGAGCTCTGCTCTGGCTGCTTCTACCCCCTCTCTTCTTGGCACTCGTCCATTCCGTGATCTCAAGTTGAGGAGCTCAGATAAGGATCATCTTGTATGTGATTATTGTGGCAAGAATCGCCATACACGGGATACATGCTTCAAACTTCATGGGTTCCCTACCCCAAGAGGGGGTGCTTCGCTTCGTGGTGGTCGTGGTGCTGGACGCTCCTCGGGTCGTCATGCTACTCCCCGTGCGGCCCATCTTACTGATGCTACTGCTGATGCATCTCATGGATACTCTGGTACTGATGTCTGTGCTACACCTGGTGGCTTCACGGCAGATGAGATGCTAGCTCTGAGACGCATGATGCAGGGTCTTTCTACGGAGCCTTCTGCCTCTTCCTCCTACGCTCATACAGGTCTGCCAGGTGCTCATTCTGCTGTTTCTTCCTCCTCCACCCAATGGGTCATTGACTCTGGGGCCACGGATCATATGACCGGGTCCTCTACAGGTTTTGTTTCCTATACTCCTCTTTCTGGGCGTGATAAGGTGAGTATTGCAGATGGTTCCCTTTCCTCCATTGCTGGAAAGGGAACCATACCCTGCTCCTCCCTCACCTTGTCCTCTGTCCTTCACGTGCCTACCTTTACTCGTAATCTACTTTCCATTAGTCATTTGACCAACTCCATGAATTGCTCTGTGACCTTTCTTCCGTCTTCTTGTGTGTTTCAGGACCTGACGACGGGGAAGGTGATTGGCTCTGGTAGCATGGTGAATGGTCTCTATGTGCTTGACTCTGGCGGCGCTGATTCTTCCCCTCTAGCTCTTCATTCCAGCACTGTTCACCCTCTGTACTCCTGGCATTGTCGCCTGGGACATCCATCTCTTTCTGTTATGAAACTGTTATTTCCTGCTTTTCCTGCTACTATTTTGGAGTCTTTTGTGTGTGATGTCTGTAGTGTCAACAAACATCATCGTACTTCATTTAAACATGTATCTTTGCCAAGTTCTATTCCATTTGCTGTTATTCATACTGATATCTGGGGCCCATGTTTGCTCCCTTCTATTTCTGGTTGTACGTGGTTTATTACTTTCATTGATTGCTTCTCGCGCACCACATGGTTATATTTGATACGTCGCAAAAGTGATGCGTTCTCCGTTTTTCGACAATTCCATGCCATGATCGCCACCCAATTTCAGTCCAAAATTCTAATTCTTCGCAGTGACAATGGCCGGGAATACATGGATTCTCAGTTTGAGCGCTACCTGGCTGACCACGGTATCTTACACCAGACTACCTGTGCGTATTCCCCTGCTCAAAATGGTGTTGCTGAGCGGAAAAATCGCCACTTGTTGGAGGTTGCTCGCTGCCTCTTGTCCGCAATGCATCTCCCAAAATTCTATTTGGGAGATGCGGTTCTCACTGCTGCTTACCTCATCAACCGTATGCCCACACGTGTCTTCGGGAACTCTACCCCTTTGGACACGCTGGGGGTGACTCCCACCCACCTTCCTCCTAAAGTGTTTGGCTGTGTTTGCTTTGTTCACATCCATCACCCTCGTCCGTCCAAGCTTGATCTGCGTGCCCTCAAGTGTGTATTTATTGGGTACTCTCCTACGCAAAAGGGTTACAAGTGTTTTCATCCACCTACGAGAAAGGTGTTTGTTAGCAAGGATGTCACTTTCCATGAATCCGAATCGTATTACCCTTTCTCCTCTTCCACACCATCGGGTGTTCCCTCAGTCTCTTTGCCCATACCTCCACCGTATCCCTCACTTCAGGGGGAGACTTTACCAATGGAAGTGAGTCCTGCTATTCCAGTGGAGGTGGGCTCTTTTCCTATGTCTCCTCCTGTCTCTCTGGACTCTTCCTCCGCTATGCCTCCACCTCCGACTCTGCAGGTCTATACTCGGCGTGCAAAGGGGACAAGCACACAAGAGCCTGCTATGTTACCAGAACAGTCAGTGGATCCTGACTCAGGGCCTTCTGATTTACCGATTGCCCTTCGAAAAGGTATTCGGTCTTGTACCCGCCATCCTCTCTCTAATTATGTATCTTATGATTCTCTATCTACCTCCTATAAGGCCTTTGTCTCCTCTCTTGCTACTTCTTCTATACCTGTGTCATGGCAACAGGCTCTTGAGGTTCCTGTGTGGCGTGAGGCGATGGTTGAGGAAATGAAGGCTCTGGAGAAGAACCATACATGGGATCTAGTCTCTCTTCCCTATGGAAAGAAACCTGTTGGGTGCAAGTGGGTGTTCTCTGTGAAACAGAATCCACAAGGGATTGTTGAGAGATGCAAGGCACGGTTGGTTGCAAGGGGTTATACCCAAACCCAGGGCATTGATTATCAGGAGACATTTGCCCCTGTTGCTAAAATGAATACCATCAGGGTATTGGTCTCCGTTGCTGTTTGCAAAAATTGGGATCTTCTGCAGCTTGATGTGAAGAATGTCTTTCTCCATGGTGACTTGGAAGAGGAGGTCTATATGTCTATTCCTCCAGGTCTCACTCCGGCTGGTGCTTCCGGGAAAGTTTGTAGATTGTTGAAGGCTCTATACGGACTAAAGCAGTCCCCAAGAGCATGGTTTGGCCGGTTCCACAAGGCGATGGTGTCGTTTGGATATTCTCAGAGCAATGCTGACCATACGTTGTTCATCAAACGTAGGCTTGGGAAAATCACTGTTCTTATTGTGTATGTTGATGACATTGTCATAACTGGTGATGATCATGAAGAAATTCAGAACCTAAAACTGAAGCTTGCCAAAGAGTTTGAGGTCAAGGATCTAGGAAAACTCAAGTACTTCTTGGGAATTGAAGTTGCTAGATCAAAGCAGGGGATCTTTCTCTCTCAGCAGAAATATACGTTAGATCTTCTTGAGAAGATGGGGATGAGCGGATGCAGACCGGCTGATACTCCGATTGAGGCAAATCACCGATTGGGGCGTGATGATGGAGTGGCGATTGAGGACATTTCAGGGTTCCAAAGGTTAGTGGGGAGGCTGATATATCTTTCTCATACTCGTCCGGATATTTCCTATGCAGTGAGTGTTGTGAGTCAGTATATGCATGCTCCAAAGACACGACACATGGATGCAGCACACAGAATTCTTCGGTACCTCAAGTCCTCACCAGGAAGGGGAATCCTGTTTTCCCCGAGTACTGATCTCAAGATTGAAGTTTATACTGATGCTGACTGGGCCGGGTCAGTGGATGATAGGCGATCCACTTCTGGATACTGTTCTTTTGTTGGAGGTAACCTTGTCACTTGGAGGAGCAAGAAGCAACAGGTTGTGGCACGGTCTAGTGCCGAGGCTGAGTTTAGAGCTATGGCCCATGGGGTCTGTGAAGGCTTATGGCTTCGGGCCTTATTGAGCGACCTTGGTCTTGTTGAAGAAGGACCCATCCGTCTATATTGTGACAATAAGTTTGCCATTAGTATCGTTCACAACCCGGTTCAACATGACCGGACGAAACACATTGAGGTGGATCGACACTTCATCAAGGAGAATATTGAAAGGGGAATCATTTGTACTCCGTTTGTGCCCTCCAACGGGCAACTTGCTGACATTCTCACCAAAGGGTTGTGTGTAAATTCTTTTGACCAGATTGTGAACAAGTTGGGCATGTTCAATATCACTCGCCCAACTTGAGGGGGAGTGTTAGCATTATTAGGGTGTGCTATTAGCATTTATGTTCCTTGTATTCCTCCTCTATATATAGAGGAGCCTCTCTTATTGAATGAATATGTTTTTTTCCTTGCCCGTAACAATCCCAATCTTTCTGCTCGGTGGACGACTTCTTGAACATCGCAGCAACAAAATTCCTCGCATGACTTATTCGCCGAGCAGCAACATCGTCAGTCATTTTAAAGAAGCGCGAGAAAGAAGAACGAGTATTGACGGCGAGAAGGAAGGAAGCCGGAGGTACTCGCGGGAAGAAGAACCAAGTCGTCGATAGCGTAATAAATATATACCCCGCTATTTATAAGCGGAGGCGGGGGGGGGGGGGGGGGGGGGGTGTATCGGCCAGCACGCCGCGACTAGGAAAAAGGGTCTAGCGAGCATCATGTTAAATCGCCGCTACAACATTGCGCACAGAAAGTCGCCGACCCCAACTCGCGAGGACCTGCATAAAAGCGTTTAGAAGCTCGCCGAGTCTACGAGACGACCTAACATCTATACTCGTAAAAATTGAAGAAGACACGATAGAAGCATCATCGCAGAATACAAGACAATAAATCAAAGGCAAGATCGAATGCTCGCCAAATAAAATTACAAATTGAAATCAAAATGTCGGTTTACATAGTCGTCAAAGGCGAGCACTCAAAGAAGAGAAAGGCAAAAAAACTTCTAAAGCCCAGAAGGGTTCGCGCGCTGATCCGGAGGCTGTGGATATCGCTCGACCCATCCCATGCTACACGCGCGCTTGAAATGCTCGGCGGCTACAGTCATCGCGTCTTCGCCCTTGCGAAGTTGATCCTCCATCCTCGCCAGCCTTCCCGCCGAGCCCATGCTCGCTCACATGCCGACCAGTTCCTCATGATGAAGCTGCAGACGATGTTCTATCATCGCTACTCGCCTCTCCATCTCGTTGATCAGATAGAATCGAGATTCCGCGCCGACTAGCCGCTCCCCAAATTCCTCCGTCTTAGCTACTCGCACCTCCAGCGCGGAGAGGCGGCGATGAGGCTCGCAGATGACCATCTGGTCAAACTTGGCCTCTAGCTCCATGTAGGCGCGAACATTCTTCGCCTGATACTCACGGGGCGGAAGCCTGATGACATCAATCCGCTTTCCCTGGAGTAGAAGAGCGACCTGCCAAAAGAGAAGATAATTGCCCAGTTAGCGAGGATCCCAGCAAAAGAGCAGTGACTGTGCAGAAGCGACGAATTACTAGGACGAGGAGTGTTAGTCCTCGCCTTGCGGCGAGGGATGCTAGATCGATCCCATCGAGGAGACCGACCTCGGCGGGGAGAAGGGTTGCGATGAGTAGAATCGCGTCGCCCTGACGAGGAGCCCCCATGATGATCCCTGTCCGTTGGAGCAGAGCGCGGTGGCGACATTCCAGGCCGCCTGTGAAGGTCGGCGACGAGTCCCTTGCCGCGACCATCCAGTGGTCGCCCTCCCCCTCTTGGCGCAAAGAAGACCAAGGGCCTCCCGGTCCCCTGCCCCGCGATGATCCCACAGGAGGGATCAAGGGGTTAGATGCCGACGATGGGCGGATGTCAGCCAGAGCGGCAGCTGATGACGACAAAGGAGGCGGCGGTGGGAGGTTACTCACGGGCAACTGCGATGTACTCGCAGGAGTTGGTTGCGAGGTACTTAGAAGCGGTGGAGGCGGGTTACTTGCTGGAAGGACTTCTTGATCGCCCGCTGGAGGCGGAGGTGCCTTGCTCGCCCCAGGTTGCGAAATCCTCTCTGGGTGAGGTCGCTTATCGCTCGCAGAGGGGACTTGTTTCCCCGACAACGTCCTCGTGGCCAAAATTGATCAGAGAAGGTTGGCCAACTTGCAATCCTTGCTGGGATTCGAGGGCGATCAAAGGAGTTGATCGCAAAGGAGGCACCGATAGATGCTCAACGGGAGCTCCAGTAGTCGGTGGCACTGTAATGAAAAGGAATATCATCAACGCGTCATCAGTGCGAGTAAAGCGAAGTCGGCGACAATCTATAAAGCAACACTAAAGCCCTCACCTCGCGAGGAGGAGAGTTCAGGTTGCCACCAGGTCTGGGACCCAGTAAGGTCCGCCTTGAGGGCGACCTGCTGCGCGGGGAGGCGAGATGGCTCGGGAGCGGGTTGATCGACATTGTTGCCAAGGCCCAGTTGGTCGAGCACACTTTGGGTGCCCGCGAGAATCCTCTGTTGATCGGCGGTGGAGGTAGCAACATCCGCTGGAGCGGGTTGCTGGTTCTTCCTCTTCTTCGCGCTCTTCATCTTCGACTTCTCCTTTAGCACGAGAAACACATCAACGTCGTCGCCCTTACGAGGATACTTCAGAGAGTGCGGCTTCAAAAATCCCGACAACTCGGCCAGGTTCGCTTGAAGTTCTTCCTCGGCAGTGAGCGACATCTCGGGCGAATTCAGAAAAGGTGTCCAATGAAAGAACCACCCCCTCTATTTATAGAGTTCAGGAGTCGGCAAAGTGGTGCCGAGTAGGTCAGATACTCGCCAGGAGCAGCTCGCCGAATAAGGGTTGGATGTTTCTTTCCGAGCTCCTTTGCAGCTCGCAAAGAGTGGGGATTGTGTACCACCCATATTCGTCGAGGGTAGGACACATTCAAGACACGAAAGCAGAAGTCAAAGTCAAAGGTCAAAGTGGAAGCCAGGAGTCAGAGATCAAGACAAATCAGCCAGCAGGAGCAGTAGAAGGCCTGGGCGAGTATGAGCGAGCATGTGCGAGCATCCCCTCATACTCGCCAGTTGGGCGACCAGGGGAGATCATCGCCGAAGCCAGGCAAGATCCTCTCAATGTTGCATAGTCGGCGGGCAGGGTAGGGCTATAAATAACACCCCCCCTTTTAGTTTTCCCTATAAATATGACCCTAGGGGTTCTAGGAATTGCACCTTTGGTTGAGCTTTCATAATCTTTTTTCGAAGACTTGGACCGTGAGATCTTGATCACCACTTTAGATACTCGCCAATTTGGTGCCTTCCTCGTACCTGGCTCGACCATTTTTGGTTGTGAAGGGGAAGTCTCTTTTGAGCTTCCGGGTACGTGGTGGGACCTCCCTGCCGCAGCACCTGGGGTCCTGTTGTTGCTCCCTTAGTCTCTTTGTCCTTGCCCGTCAAACCGTCAAGTTGGACTACCAGACTAGTAACCTTAGGTTGCACTAATCCGAATATTTGGTGTCGGGAATTTCCTGGCTTCAATAATCATAATTTCTAACAATGCTGTGTCTCCAAAGGTCTCTAAGCTCAGTCTATGTGCAAAAGATTCTATTATGAATAAGTGGGAAGCACCTGTATCAAAGAGAACCTTAGAAGGAAAGTTTTGTACCATGAGGATACCTATATGCATGGATGAGACAGTTTGTTTAAAATACAAACCTAAATGGATGAAAAGAGATAATAATTAAATCTAATTAAATGTTACCTGTAATAATATTCTCTTGCTCTTTAGTCTTTTGCTGGCCAAGTCCGTAAGTTCTAGGATGCAACAGGCCTCGTCCTGGGGCTGACTTTGCGTTAACATCGATCACCGCTTTTCCTTTATCGTTCTTACTAGGAGCACCAACCTCAAACTTCGACTGCAGGATAAGTTACAATAATAGGTATTAGATTGCGAAGGAAATAATTAAATCCGTGTGACACAAAATTTAGGATTAATTACCTGATTGCTCATAGGTCCTACACAATAATTAGTTATGTGCTCTGCCAGTTGACACTTGAAACATACACCAGATGCAACCAAATACTCTCCCGAATGATGTCTGTTGCACTTATGGTAGAGCGAATAGTCTATGTTCTTTGCCCCAAATTGATTCCCTTGTTTATCGCCCGTATTCTATTTTTTATTCCAATTCTGCCCCTACTATTGTTGGTATGGTTCTGGAGCGCGTTATGTGGTCGTTTGTTCTTGTAATTATTGCGCCTCTGCACCTTTTCTTGATCAACCTCCAACTTTTTAGCTGTATCCACTGACCTCCTGTAGCTGGCAGTGTCCATAGTCATTTGAGCGAATCACGAAGGTCTTCCTAAAGCGATATCATTTGTCCTCCTTATTGCCCAACAGTGTGCCCACATAACAAGACATATGAGTGAACTCCCACTCATATGAAGCAGTCTTATCGCCTTGTACCAGACTGAGAAACTTCTCTTGTAGGATTCGTCGCTCCATAGGAGGGGCAGACTAGTTGGAGAGCACAGTAACAAACTCATCCTAAGTAATCAGGTCTACTGTACGGCCTGAATAAGGAAGAATTATTAACATAAACCGGGACCGATGAAGGTTAAAAGAAATGAATCCAGATTCAATTCTTACCCTCGGGGTCATTTGCCAATTGCCTGCATCACCACTAATTGGCCTCGCTCTCGAGAAGGGAAGCCGCTAAAGCAATCTTTCTATTCTGAGGGAACTAAATCAGGTTCAGTAGATCCCTGGTATTAAATAACTTATCTTCAGTCTCTATATGATTTTCTTCTCCACTGAAGTTGAAAGGGTTAAATTCCCTAAAATTTCTCAGATAGCGATCCATTCCAATCTCCACGACAACAGATGTAAAAGCTGTGACTGAAATCGTTGCAGGTAATGTATTCCTAAACTCCATCAGGGCTGGAGTTATTGCCCTCACAATTTCAGTTGCAATCCATATAGGTGCCAAAACTTTTGATGTATTAACTGCTTCCATTATAATCTCAGGCATCCCATTCTGCTCTGAAGATACGTCTATGTCACTACTACGGGGTGCTTGCAAGATGTAAGGAGAAACCGTCAGCACTAAAAATTTCATGATGGGGAAAACTACGACAAAACATCTAATGTCCACATACAAATCCTAATGACAAGATCAAACTTAACAACTATAATGTCCAAGGAGTGATTTAGATGAAATCCTAAGGCTCTATGAATTTCTAGGGTTCATAGGATCCTAAATATGACTTTGATATCAAGTTGTAACACCCCTACCTTGTTCCACAACATTTCAAAAGCCGACTGATACTCATGATATGAAGTAAAATAAGCAACAGTAATAAAATTAATACCATTACAGAAATACTAAAGTACATAGAGGAAACAAAATACCAGAGCTAGGTTAAAGAAATACCTTAATATCCGACTCACAAAGTCCACTAGATAGTAAAAGTGAATATATCTGAATACTGAAATTACAACATAATTTTGGTACATTGAGTTTATACAAATCAAGAGCCCATCCCAAAACAAGAGGGGAAAATTTTAACGAAAGACATAAAGTAAAAACTGCATAAAGACACTTAGTGGTTCATTCTAAGCAAAATCTCCACCTGTATTCCCTGAAAAGAAAGGTCCAAAACAGAGTCAACCCACTGGTAAGAAAAACTCTTCCTCTCAGTGACACTAAAATGACATAAGTCTGATATGAACATCTATAAATATGCAATAATTGAATCTAAAGACATGATACGACATTAATAAAAGAACACATATGATGCTTGGCCGATGCCCATAACATCATCTCTCAATTTGTCACTTAGCTTCTATTGCCTCGTATTTTTGATAGTATGCTGATCTTAGGTTCTTTTGCAAGTGACTTTGGATGTGGACCATGTGGCAGAGGACATTGCTCTCTGTTGAAAGAGGGGAAAGTAGAACTAGTGCATCTTATTCATCCACAAAGGGGCATATATATAGGAACTACAATAGGACTCCCAACACCGATAGGCGGTGTGGGACTAAACTCCAACAATATTAAAATACTAAAACTCAATAACTCTAACACTCCCCCTCAAGCTGAAGGGGGACCCTTCAGCTTGGACATAACAAACTAACGGCAAAGGAGGTGGATGATGTGGGACAAAACATCAGATGAGCCACCGGGGGAAATACCAAACCGGGGAATCAGGTCGGGGACATAGCCACACACGACACTGACCCACACACGACGCAGGACCCACACACGACGCAGACTCACTGGAAACCGGTCAACCAACATCACCAACACACACAACATGCGACAGAGAACGAAAGACGTGGGGCAAATCATCAACCGGGCAACCGGGGATAATCCGTCGGGGATAATCTGTCGGGGATAATCCACAAGAAGGGCGGTCCCACACGACACAGTCCCACACGACACAGTCCCACACGACACAACCCGCTGAGATTATAACAACCAACACAATCGTGTCCCAACACATGACTAACTCGAAAGACAAACTGGGGAGACACAAACAACATACGAAATCGACCTGGGGGTCATGTGTGACTAAGGCAGGAGTCGGGAAAAGAGACATCCGAGTCGCCGTTATCACAAACACTCCCCCTCACGTGGAACACGTGCATGAAGGCATAGACTCGCATGGAGACACAGACGAAGATAATCAAAACAACACATAAAAGAACAACTATGGATAACGGTTGCCGGCAAGACCACGATCCGAGATGCAGCGAGCAAAGCACAAGCCAGCTGCGAGCAGAAGGCTCAAGCGGCTGTGAGCAGAGTGCTCAAGCAGCAGCGAGCAAGAAAAGGCTCAAGCAGCGGTGAGTGAGAAGGGAGGAAGAGAAGAGCTCAGCACCCAGAGAGCAGTAGCACGGGAAACCATCGTCCACAAACCGACTAGAAGACACTACCAACACAATAACGACGACAACAACACAACACAAACTACAACGACACGTTAAAAAATTGAAGAGGGCACGTCATAGCAGCAGCGGCACAGGGCGTCGCAGATGTCCAGCAGGAGAGTGGCAGCAGCGGCAGGAAGAGCAGGGAGGAGAAGCTCCAGCGGCAGATCAGCAGCGGGAGAAGCCAGAAGAAGGCTGGAGAAGTAGCAACAGCTGGATCTGCAGCAGGAATCGATGGGAGAAGCATCCGGCGTCGAGTTCGACGGAAGAAGCAGGAGACGGCGTCGATTTCGACAGTAGAAGCAGCAGACGGGGTCGATTTCTACCGTAGAAGCGGCAGACGGGCTCGATGTCGACGGAAGACGCGGCAGACGGGGTCGTCTTCGACGGTAGAAGCAGCAACCTGCGTCGATTTTGACGGAAGAGGCCGTAGACGACGTCGATTTCGACACTGGAAGTGGCAGACAGGGTCGTCTTCGATGTCGACGGGAGAGGAAGACGTCGTCGATGTCGACGGGAAAAGCAGGCGCCGATGTCGACGGGAGAAGAGGAAGGCCGGGCAGCAGATGTCGTCGAGAAGAGATGGCCCCGCTCCCGTCTTTGGAATCAAGAGACGATCCCATTAACGGGAGCGAGGGGGAGAGGGAGCCGTCGAAGCCCCAGAAGTCGAGCCGGAAGCGGAAGACGAACGGTCGGTCGGGCTAGGTCGCGGGATGAGCAGCAGGGAAATAATAATTTAGGCTTTCAGATCTTTAGCTCTGATACCATGTTGAAAGAGGGGAAAGTAGAACTAGTGCATCTTATTCATCCACAAAGGGGCATATATATAGGAACTACAATAGGACTCCCAACACCGATAGGCGGTGTGAGACTAAACTCCAACAATATTAAAATACTAAAACTTAATAACTCTAACACTCTCCAACCCGAATTTATTTGTTTATAATCATAATCACCATCATCACTAGCCATATCCCCAATATTTGCTGTTGACTTTATATGTGTGTATCTATCTATATAAATAAACAGATTATATATATATATACTTATTTATCCAGTTATTTAGGGAATAAGACTTTACGTAGTAATGGCTTGCTTGTGTGTATTTGAACCTATTAAGTAGAGTGAAGTTGTATCTTTTGATGAAAAATATGTGCAGTTAGAGTGTATTCCTTTGTTTTATTGCCTTCAAGATCTATCAATATCATTGCTCTTTAGTCCTACTACTTGTGATTAACTCAATTCTATGAAAGAGTCGGAAGGGAAAATAGAGGTTGTATACTGCATAGATTTTTTGCTATATATAATACACATATGGCTGTACAATGTGCACAAAGAGTTTGTTGATAGAAAAAAGGTTTAGAATCATTTTCTCATGCAAGAATTGATGATGAACCTCATGAGGCCAGGTTGCATATAGTATATTTCATCACATTCTCCAAGACTTTCTCTAGCATAATATCTTGACTATACTCACATAGTAGTATACACAATTTGATGGCGCGTCCCCTCCGACACTCCTTGATGATGATGACCCGGCTGCCGAGGCGCTGCGCCACAAAGATCTGAGGCGCCATAATGATGCTGATGGACGACCGCGTTATAATCTCCGCCCGCGGCGTGCCAAAACCGCCATGAACAATTAGTATTTTATTCATGCACTTTTATCTTATATTAAATAAATATAAAATTATTTCATGCTAGATGATAATTTTATATTTATTAAAATGGTTGTTATTTTTAATTTTGAACTTTTAATTTCATTTGGTGTGTATTTAACCATGCGTGTGGATGAGATTTCATCTCCATCATGGATGATTATGATTTTGTGTAAACTCCTATTTAAGGGAGTCTTTATGAAGGAATAAGATATTGAAGATTTTAAACCCTAAATCCCTCCTTGGAGATTTCGGCCAAGCAAGGAGCCTCCTTCTTGCCGCCCCCCCCCCCCCTCTCTTGGTGTGACTCCAAGGCCGCCTCCTTCCATCCTCTTCGGTGCGACTCCGGCGAGACTTCCGCGGTGTGACTCCAAGGAAGAAAGGGTGCTACTCCGTTCGGTGCGACGCCGGTGGAATCGTGGAGAGAGAGATTCTCCCACCATTATCTTGTGTGTTCATCTTCTTGGTTGGGTAACCCCTCTCTTTGTTAGTGATTCTTGCTACTCTTTAATTTGTGGAGGTTTTTGTCGAATCGTTTTATCCGCGGCTTTAATTTCTTCGCTTGCAAAAATCTGAGATCTAAGTGTTGTTATTGAATCTCTTGTTGTTCGGATCGGGTAGATCCGGTGCGGGAGCGAAACTCGGCCTAGCCTTGGTTTGCTCTCCAAGATTGGCGCACTTAGCGCTAACAAGGGAGTTAATCTCAACTAACGTTTTACCGCCGCTTGAAAGTTCACCACCGCTCCAAGAAAATTGCCGCTGCGTTTTGAAATGAATCGATTGATGGAATAGATGCTTGTGTAGGTGCGGTGAGTTGTGTGCTTGTTGGAGAGGTAGGTCTTAAGGACGTTGTATCGAGTCCGGCTTACGGCGAGTTGTGTGCTTGTTGGAGAGGTAGGTCCTAAGGACGTTGTATCGAGTCCCGCATATTTATTTTCAATCGGATTTGGGAGCCAACCAACCCCCTTTCGTTCGCTCTTGGTCGGAGCCCTCCTATGTTGTTTTACTTTTTTTGTGATGAACATGTTTCCGTTAGCGTAACGTACACGTCGTCACGGTACCCCTACATCAATTTGGTATCAAAGCCGGTCGTTTCGACTCCCACGTTGCAAACATCCTCGCTGCGATCCTTGTTGGTCGTCCTAATCAATAGGAAAATCTGAAAATTTTCGGATTGGTCTGCGTTTAGCAAAATCTCAGAAAATTAAAACTTGTCAGAAAATTCTGAAATTTTTTCTGTAGCTTCCTGCACGTATTTCCAGCAACATTAAAACTGAAACTTTTTCGATTCGTCCTCGTTAGGTCGGCCTAAAAATTGGAAGCGTCGTAATTCTGTCCAGGTGGTGTGCGAATAGCGGTCTGAAATCTGAAATTTTTGTCAAAATTCAAAAAATAACGAGCCACGTGTTACGCACATCAGGAATCTATAAAAAAAATTCTTATGTCAATCTATCAACGGCCCTAGAAAAAAACCACCTTCCTAATTGTCCTGACCCTGAATGCCCACTAGGCTAGGAACGGAGTACACGTTACCGTCTACGTCTAGGATGGCTGCGAATCAGCCCAATGATCCCAACACCGAGGCCATAGCAGGCCTACGCACCGAGCTGACTGACCTTAGGACGATGTTAGAACAAATCTTACGGAATCAAGGAGGACCACCACCACCACCCGGTGATGTTGAAGGGCTCAACCGGCACCAACCGGTCACTGATTCAGATTCTGATGGGGGCTATCCCCGAGCGCCTCCTCGAGAGCGCCGCCCCGAGCGTGGTTTCGATATCACTAAAGCCATCAAGATTGATGCCCCCACCTACGATGGCATGGGAGACCCCCAGGTCTTCCTTAGCTGGGTAGTTGACATGGAGTGTTACTATCAATGGCACAATCTCACGGACCTCCAAAAGGTGCAAGTCGCACGCATGAAGTTGACAGATCGAGCGAAAACCTTTTGGCTGAATGAGGAAAGGAGGTTGGGAGCCGGACAGGAAGTCCCACCTATCGGATGGGCGGTGATGAAAAATTTGCTCACCGATCAATACGTTCCCGCTTACCACCGAACCCAAATGTTCGATGAACTAGCCACCCTGCGGCAAGGTTCAAAATCGGTGGCCGAGTATATGGGAGAGTTGAAGGATCGTATGGTGCGTTGCGAGCTTAGGGAACCCCCAGAGGTCACATTATCCAGGTTTCGCAAGGGGCTTCAACCCGATATCCAGCGGAAGCTCTTGCGTTATGGGCACACAGATCTGAACACGACTTTCAATGCCGCTCTAGACATTGAAAAACACTTAGCCGCCAAGGCTCACTCTTGTTATTCCCACACGAGGAATAAGACCACCGTTGGAGCGTCTTCTTCCACCTATCCGGACAGGGGAAAGTCTAGAACCACCGAGTCTAAATCAGTCGTGATCACCGCTAGGAACACCCGGAACCCCACGAGTGAGCGTGTTCCCATTGGGAAAGTTAGTAAAGCCAATACCACCTGTTATTCGTGCGGCGTTCAAGGCCACTATGCCTTTGAATGCCCAACTAAGACTAAGGCCGTTGCCCTCTTAGACATGGCCGCCGATTCTACTGATTATGTGTATGAGGCCGCTGAGGAGAGCGACCCCGAAGGGGTCCCAAGCGATTTGGAAGACGATCCCCCACTCATGGTGATGCGTTGTATTCTGACCACTCCACGTCCACTTGATGACTGGAGGAGGACGAGTATCTTTTCTCTGATCTTTAAGAGCGGTGACAAGCTGTGCAAACTCATTATAGATAGCGGTAGCTGTGTGAATGTTATCTCTGAGAACGCCGTTAAGCGTATGAATCTGACCACGGAACCACACCCCACACCCTACCGGGTAGCTTGGATTAGCAAGGTTACCGTCCCGGTTAGCAAGCGTTGCCTGGTCCCTCTTACCTTTAAATCTTACACGGATGAGGTCTGGTGTGACGTCCTTCCCATGGACGCGTGCCACGTGTTATTAGGCCGCCCTTGGCTTTATGACCGTGACGTCACACATTTCGGTCGAGCCAATACTTATGAATTCAAATTCAACGGTAAGACCATCACATTGAGACCGACCGTTCCGAAGGAGCCGATAGCTTTGGCTAAGGACACTACTGTCCCGGCCGAGAGGAAGGCTTTGAGCCTAGTTAGTAGGAGAGAGTTCGTGAGAGATCCTTTTCTTGAGGGAGTTATGTACGCATTAGTTCTTATGAGTGCGAAGGGTGAATCGGAGGCGTTGAATGATTTGCCTAAGGAGTTACAGGTACTTTTAGACGAATATAAGGACGTGTACCCAGACGAGTTGCCTTCTGTGTTACCTTCATTGAGGAACATACAACATGCGATAGATCTTATTCCGGGTTCGTCCCTGCCGAACCAACCCCACTATAGGCTTCATCCCGCGGCCCACAAAGAGCTGCAGACTCAGATCGAGGATTTGATGAAAAAAGGATTCATCAGGACTAGCATGAGTCCTTGTGCGGTGCCGGCCCTTCTTGCCCCCAAGAAGGATGGTACGTGGCGGATGTGTGTTGATAGTCGCGCTATCAACAAAATCACCATCAAGTACCGATTTCCTATACCGTGCTTAGATGACCTTCTAGATGTCTTGTCTGGCGCCACAATATTTTCTAAGTTAGATTTATGGAGTGGCTATCACCAGATAAGGATCCGCGAGGGAGATGAGTGGAAAACTGCGTTCAAATCTAAGGACGGGTTATGCGAGTGGCTTGTGATGCCCTTCGGGCTATCTAATGCCCCCAGCACATTCTCCCGGATGATGACGCATGTCTTTCAGCCATTCATGGGGAAGTTCGTAGTTGTCTACTTCGATGACATCTTGGTTTACAGCACTACTACCACCGAGCACATCTCCCACATGAGAGTGGTTCTTTCCACCATACGGAAGGAAACTTTATTTCTGAACCTCAAGAAATGCACTTTCCATGTTACGGAGGTGGAGTTTTTAGGCTACATCGTTGGAACGGAGGGCATTAGAGTCGATCCTAGCAAGGTTAAGGTGATTAAGGACTGGCCCGTGCCGACCACGATACGTGAGGTGAGGAGCTTCCATGGGTTGGCAACTTTCTATCGTCGTTTCATCAAAGACTTTAGCAGTATCATGGCCCCCATTAGTGACTGCATGAAAAAAAGTGAATTTACTTGGACGAAGTCCGCCACCTTCGCTTTCCAACGCATCAAAGAGCTTATGACTGAGGCACCCGTCTTACGTCTACCTGACTTCTCGAAAGTCTTTGAGCTTACTTGTGACGCTTCGGGCGTGGGAATAGGAGGTGTCTTGAGCCAGGAAGGGCACCCGGTGAGTTTCTTTAGTGAAAAGCTGGCGGGCGCTAAATTGAATTATTCCAACCATGATAGGGAATTTTATGCGGTCATTAGATGCTTGCACCACTGGCGGCATTATCTCCTCTCTAAGGAGTTCGTGATCCTCTCCGATCATGAAGCTTTACGATTTATCAATGGCCAACATAAAATCAGCCCGCGTCACGCCAAGTGGGTATCCTTCCTACAGGGTTACACGTTTAATCTCAAACATCTTAAGGGAGCGGACAATCGGGTTGCGGACGCTCTTAGTCGCCTAGCCCTTTTAGTCACCACTATGGAGGTTAACGTTGTCGGATTCGAGCGAATCAAAGATGAGTACGCTACATGCCCGGATTTTCAGGATTCTTACCTATCTGCCCAGGATAGTTCCCCCACCACTATTACTGCGTTCGTTATCAAGGATGGTTACCTCTTTAGGCATGGGAAATTATGTATTCCGCAGTCATCCCTACGTCTCCATATCATCTGGGAACTGCATAGTGGCGGGTTGAGTGGCCATTTCGGTAGAGATAAGACTATCACCCTGGTTGAGGAAAAATTTTATTGGCCAAAGTTGAAGGCAATGGTAGGACGAGTAGTGAGTAGTTGCCGTACTTGCCAAATTTCCAAAGGCACCAAAACCAACGTCGGGTTATATACTCCGTTGCCTATCCCATCCGTACCTTGGGAGGATGTGAGCATGGACTTTGTCTTAGGCCTACCCACCACTTTTCGTCGTCACGATTCTATCTTCGTAGTTGTGGATAGGTTCTCTAAAATGGCCTATTTTATACCGTGTACTTGAACCGACGACGCATCTCATGTCGCAAAGCTTTATTTTAAGGAAGTTGTTAGTCACCGAGGAGTGCCGAAGACAATTGTCTCGGATAGGGATGTTAAGTATACAAGCTACTTCTAGAAGACACTTTGGATCCTAATGGGTACCAAACTATTGTTTTCCTCCGCCTATCATCCTCAAACCGATGGGCAAACTGAGGTGGTTAACCGGAGCCTAGGGAACCTTCTTAGATGTCTCG
Organism: Dactylorhiza incarnata; assembly: GCA_033032865.1. NCBI lineage: Eukaryota > Viridiplantae > Streptophyta > Magnoliopsida > Asparagales > Orchidaceae > Dactylorhiza > Dactylorhiza incarnata. Next base: position 22,706,914 of record JAWHQI010000011.1, on the reverse strand, counting down.
TGAATGATCATAAGGGCACATGGGATCTTATTCTTCCCCACGCTCAGTTAGCCTACAACAATTCCAAAAATCGGTCCACCGGTTTGTCGCCAAATGAGATTGTCCACAGGTACAAGGCCCCTGTGCCTCTTGACTTGGTTCCCTTGCCCCCAACATACAAGGCAAGTCAATTTGCACAATCCTTCGCCCAACATATTCACGACCTTCATGCACGTATACGAGCTACCTTGACTGCTCAGTATGATTCCTATCAGGCACACGCCAATATACATCGGAGAGTGTCGCACTTCCAAGTTGGCGATTTGGTCTTAGTACGATTAGTTCCCGAACGATTGCCATCTGGCACCGTTAGAAAGTTAGCACCTAAGCGCGCCGGCCCTTTTCGGATCATCAAGAAAATAGGTGACAACGCTTTTGTTTTGGATTTGCCTGCCGAATGGGGAATCTCCCCTATTTTTAACGTCTCGGATTTAACGATGTTCGTATCGCCTCCACATGAGTTGAGTTCTTTGACGTCTTCTCCTTCCACCAAATCTTCTTATGGGTTGGGGAGTGGTAGTACGGATGACCTCTCTCTATCGGTTCCCCCAGGTATTTCACCGGATGGTAAGTCGCATACTTTTATTCCTACTGCTGATATGTTTCCCAGGTTTCCGAAGACTTTTCTCACTCCGGACATGATACTGTCTGCGGAGCCACTTACTACCTCGGAGGGTGCTACTTACCGCTTCCTCATCCGTTGGCGTGATCGCCCTCCTTCAGACGATTCTTGGGTCCTCGCGACAGAGCTTCAACGACTGGATGCTGATCTTCTCCGCCGCTACATTTCGGACCACGCATCGGAGATGCTTGATTTTGAGTGGGGGAGGATTGATGGCGCGTCCCCTCCGACACTCCTTGATGATGATGACCCGGCTGCCGAGGCGCTGCGCCACAAAGATCTGAGGCGCCATAATGATGTTGATGGACGACCGCGTTATAATCTCCGCCCGCGGCGTGCCAAAACCGCCATGAACAATTAGTATTTTATTCATGCACTTTTATCTTATATTAAATAAATATAAAATTATTTCATGCTAGATGATAATTTTATATTTATTAAAATGGTTGTTATTTTTAATTTTGAACTTTTAATTTCATTTGGTGTGTATTTAACCATGCGGGTGGATGAGATTTCATCTCCATCATGGATGGTTATGATTTTGTGTAAACTCCTATTTAAGGGAGTCTTTATGAAGGAATAAGATATTGAAGATTTTAAACCCTAAATCCCTCCTTGGAGATTTCGGCCAAGCAAGGAGCCTCCTTCTTGCCGCCCCCCCCTCTCTTGGTGTGACTCCAAGGCCGCCTCCTTCCATCCTCTTCGGTGCGACTCCGACGAGACTTCCGCGGTGTGACTCCAAGGAAGAAAGGGTGCTACTCCGTTCGGTGCGACGCCGGTGGAATCGTGGAGAGAGAGATTCTCCCACCATTATCTTGTGTGTTCATCTTCTTGGTTGGGTAACCCCTCTCTTTGTTAGTGATTCTTGCTACTCTTTAATTTGTGGAGGTTTTTGTCGAATCGTTTTATCCGCGGCTTTAATTTCTTCGCTTGCAAAAATCTGAGATCTAAGTGTTGTTATTGAATCTCTTGTTGTTCGGATCGGGTAGATCCGGTGCGGGAGCGAAACTCGGCCTAGCCTTGGTTTGCTCTCCAAGATTGGCGCACTTAGCGCTAACAAGGGAGTTAATCTCAACTAACGTTTTACCGCCGCTTGAAAGTTCACCACCGCTCCAAGAAAATTGCCGCTGCGTTTTGAAATGAATCGATTGATGGAATAGATGCTTGTGTAGGTGCGGTGAGTTGTGTGCTTGTTGGAGAGGTAGGTCTTAAGGACGTTGTATCGAGCCCGGCTTACGGCGAGTTGTGTGCTTGTTGGAGAGGTAGGTCCTAAGGACGTTGTATCGAGTCCCGCATATTTATTTTCAATCGGATTTGGGAGCCAACCAACCCCCTTTCGTTCGCTCTTGGTCGGAGCCCTCCTATGTTGTTTTACTTTTTTTGTGATGAACATGTTTCCGTTAGCGTAACGTACACGTCGTCACGGTACCCCTACATCACAATTGTGTCTATTAGATATCAAAATCATAGTGCAAGTATTTTGTCCACGGTCAATGTTTATGATGAGACTATCAACCAGTTTCTATATCATAATTGCCTAAACCTCTCAGCCATTTGATGCAAAATTTTGAAACCAACACAAAATTTAATTTATAATTTGGATTTGTAAATCATAAACTATAAATTATTTTAATTTTCACACATTTAGTTTTTTTTTTCTATTAGTGCACAGGGAAACCAAATCAATTCTAGCCCATTTGTCGAGAAAGGAGGGGTAAATGTTAATATCCGAGGAAGAAATATCTGAGTTACAGAGGAGTTTTTATTTAGGGAAGAAGGATCAATTCTAGCTCATTTGTCGAGGTGACCGTGACTCAGAGAAGGGAATCCAACTTGACAGTAGTAGAGGCCGTCTCCTTCATGGGAACTTCCCTAAACAATAGGCGCAGAGAAAAATTATGCTAATGAAAAGGAAACATGAGTAAGGAAACGAAAAGGATGTAGAATGCCAGTAAAAAGACTTACTGATGGTAGGATGGCAAACATTGATAACATCTACCAGCCCCAAATAGTAGTTGTAATCAAAAGATGCTGCTTGAATAAGTTCAAGAGACCAGTTTTTCCATCTCATATAATTTCCGCTCTTTAAACGTATCAACAAACTATCAAGAGTTGTGGAGGAATAAGCCAGGCATTAGGGCCGCCTATGGAAAAGAACTTTTTATTCCAGTTTTGCAGTTTCAGTGAAGCCCATGAAGGGCTGGTACAGGTACAAGTACCGGACACGATACATATCTAGTATACGGTGGTACACCAAAATAAAAAAAGATTAAGATACGGGTACGTTCGACATACGTACATTGTGATTAAAAATATATATATATATATATATATATATATATATGTACATATGCTATATTTAAAAAAAAAGAATATAAAATGTAGAAAAATCCATATTGAATAAGTAGAAATTCTACCAATTTAAAACATTTAATTTTCAATATATAATAAATAAACTAAATAATTAAATTTAAATCAAATTCTTTGCGGTTCTAATGATAAAAAAACTTAAATATGGATCACATTTTGATATTATAATAAACTAATATCACCAGTTGCATTTATGAGTCACAACTTTTTCTTTTTTAAATGACATAATAAGTCTTTTGTTTACTTTAAAAAAGCGGAATCCTATCACAATATGTATAACGATCTACCAAGTCCAAGCATACCCACAGACTAGAGTAGCATGCATTTGGTTATCCGCAAAGTATCAGGTACATACCGGTATAGGAAATGTACCCGATACGGGAAATGTACCCGGTATGAATACGCGGCCCTCATGGAAGTATCAATGCTTCATCTATGTAGCACGAGGACGGGATACATGAAATGCGATTTTCCAAAAAACTAGGATACGGGAAACATTAAAAAACAATTATTTAACTATAATTATTAATTAATTATTAAATAATTATTAAAAAACTAGGATGCTGAATGAAGGAAGCATGGTTATGTGCACATAAATCAAAATGGATTCTTGGGTCTGCCCTCTCTGATGTCCTTGGCTTTGATTTGAGGGCATGATTCCGCAGCAAACGCGATGGTATAGGGGGCCACTATTTCAGTGGTACTCTGTGAGCAGCCACTTTGTGCATTTATTGTCAAAGGTTAGGTCTTTCTCCTCTGAGAGAAGCCACTTTGTGCATAGTGCCAAAGGTTAGGTCTGTTTCCAATCTTCCCCCGCCCATACCCCCAATGATTGGGGACTATATGGGTTCTGTTGTTGTTGTTGTTGTATTAATTAATGTGGAGAAAAATGGGAGTTGCGGAGATGAGAATGCTTAGGTGGATGTGTGGTCACACAAGACTGGATAAAATTAGAAATGAATGTATCAGGGATAAGACATGAGCGGCGCCAATTGTAGAGAAGATGTCAGAAGCTCGTTTAAGATGGTTCGGACATGTACATAGGAGACCATGAGAGGAACCTATTAAGCGTTGTGAGAGTTTAGTCACTAAACATGTTAAACGGGGGAGGGGTAGACCAAAAAAAGACTTGGAATGAAACTATAAGGAAAGACATGATGTACTTAGGCATTAGTGAGACTATGATTAAAGATAGGGCGCAATGGCGACAAAGGATCCATATAGCCGACCCCACAATGGTGGGATAACGGCTTGAGTGTTGTTGTATTAATTAATGTGGAAACAAGACAACTAACAAACTAAGTGTACATATTTTGAGTTATAAAGAGAGAATTTTATAAGACTACAACATATATATTATATATCATTCGTATTTCATAATTCATATAATGACATAATCTATAAAAAATATAGAAAAAAGTCAATGAGACAAGCATTATAAAAACCAATCACCATTGTACCACATGCCCACATTATTACATAAATTCATAAATGTTTCAATTTTTCATTACATGCACATACAAAATATCAATAGCTTAAAAAGTAAACATTTTCTCTAATAATAACAACTTCATCTTCTTCTTCCACAATCGAGAGCTTCAACCTTGGTTCATCAAGCAATAGATTAGCTATTTCTAGTGTACCTACATCTTCGAATGACTCAAAGCTATTGTCCACAATATCCTACAATTTAGACTCCCCTTCATTGTATTTTTGATCTCTTCTTGAAAGAAGTCGAAAATTGCTATGAATACTTATTAAATCTTCAGCAAGTTGCTGTGTCATTCATGTCCTTTTCATTGAATGGATAAATAAGTAAGTACTCTAATTTCTCTCGGCACATGCAAAAGAAGATGGTTGTACTAATAGCTACAATACTATTGTTTGAAGCGAAGGGGCTGATGAACCATGATTAATGCACCAAGTCTTTGGATGTAAGAGATAACGATTTTGAATTGAATCATAATCATTAAAATCTCCCGGTTTGTCAATGAATTCTTCATACTCCTTGGCGACCACATTACACTTCATTAAGGGTAAAAAATATTTTCTTGAACATTTAACCCTTTTCTTGCCCATACCCCCAATGATTGGGGACTATATGGGTTATGTTGTTGTTGTTGTTGTTGTTGTATTTAACCCTTTTCTTGCTAACTTCCAGATCTTTACGAGGAGTAACTTTATTTGTATACTTCGCTAGCCATTGTTCACTATAATATCTAGTAAAATAACCCAAAAAAATCAGTAATATAAAAGACATACAAAACTAAATTTGTAATTAAAAAGATAATTACCTTGGATTTAATGAATGTACAAAGTAATAAAACGAAGTGTTATTCTTGTTCCAACGATCCACACGAATAACATGTATGTTACGCCCCAGCTACGCTTTACGGGGCGTCAGTACGCACGGAGGAGCAAAGACGCGCTAAACAACGAGGCTGAACCTTCCGGTTCAGCCCCCATTCAGTGAACCGGCCGGCCGAGGGCTGAACCAGGCGGGTTCAGCCCTCCTTGGAGGGGCCGGCCGGCCCCCTCCTTGCCCGGGTATTTATATACCCGAGCAGCCCCCCTTTTGGGGTTATGCAAGAAGTATTTCCTGGTTAGTCTTTTCCCTCTCTCAAACCCTAATCTTCCCACTCTTTCTCTAGATCTTCTTCTTCTTTAGTCTCTCTAGTAGTTTGCCCTAACATTTGGTATCAGAGGCGTTCATCTCTCCGACATGGTGAACACTCGCTCTCAAGAGGAGTCCTCACGGATTGAAACCCTAGAGGAGAACGTTGTTGGCCTAACCGACTCGATGGCAGCCATGGAAGGGCGGATGGAGGCTCGGATGGAGGAATTGAAGGCCTTGCTGAAAGGGAAGGCATCGACGAGTGAGGATTTGGCCGGATCGGGCGCCGATTTGGCCGCTGCGGGCGCGCGGGTCGCGGTTGGTATCGGCAGCGTGCGACTGACGGAAGACGATCGGGCATGGGGCAGATGGATTCCGCCTGGCACGGGCTGACAGGGGGGTACGTCGGCCTATGGGGTAGCAGCGGGGGCTCGACAGCAGCTTATGGGGGTCCGGCGGGGCCGATTCCGCCAGGAGTTGCAGCGGCGGGGTTCGCCGACCCCGGAGCGACCCGGGGACAGGGCCGGCAGGGCTGGGCGGAGCCGGCAGGGCTTCGTCGAGGCTGGGAAGAGCCGGCTGGGCTCCGGCGACCTCCAGATCCCGCGGGATACCAAAGGGGGGGGGGCTTCTTCCTCCTCCCCGTGGGTTTGGGCCGCCTGGCATGGCCGGATTTGGCCAAGCGTGGGCCGGACAGCAACAACCTCCTCCTTGGGGAAACGGTCCGCATCAAGGCTACGGCGGATTCGAGCAAGGTGAGCCTGCAAGACGGGAAGGAGGTCATGGGGGACAACGCTTGACTTCCGGATTAACTCGCATGTACTTTCCGGAGTTCGAGGGCGGCGACGCATTGGAATGGATTCAAAAGGCCGAACTTTTTTTCCAGTACCAGGAGGTGCCTGAAGGTCAGTGGGTGCAGTTAGCGTCCTTCCACTTGAAGGAGGACGCTTTCCAGTGGACGCAGTGGTTCCTACGGGGACGGGAGTACGTGCCATGGGGCGAATTTGTGGATGGATTTACGGCCAGATTTGGGCCACTAGAGTACGAGAACTTTGAGGCCCTCCTTCAGAAGCTTCGTCAGAAAGGGTCGGTGCTGGAGTATCGTACAGAGTTTGAAAAGCTGGCGAATCGCGTTCAGTGGCCGGAGCGGACACTCTACAGCTGTTTCATATCTGGCCTCAAGGAGCACATTCGGGACGAGGTACAGGCACTCATGCCTTGGTCATTGACCCACGCCATTACTTTGGCGCGCATCCAGGAGGAGCGGTTCAACAGGCAGCGAGCACGCATCACGAGTAGACCACCTTCGGCTCCTACCACAGCAGCACGAAGGGAGCAGCCCACGGGTAGCAAACCGACGGTGACTCGGTTGTCGTGGAGTGAGTTGGCCGCTCGGAAGGAGAAGGGGCTGTGCTTTAATTGCGACGAGAAGTTTGTACCTGGCCATAAATGCCAGAAGATACAGGTCTTCATGTTGCATCAGGATGTGGACGACGAGCCGGCTCCAGATGAGGAGTTGGAGGTGGATTTGGACGACACGGAGTTCGGGGTTTTTCTTCATGCTCTTGAGGGTTGCGCTCCCCCGCTTACTATGCGGCTGGTGGGCCGGATCGCCCAAGAGAAGGTTACTATTCTGGTGGACAGTGGGAGCACCCACAACTTCATACATCCCGACGTGGCACGGCGAGTTGGGCACGTGGTTGACAAGGGGGCTGCCTTTCATGTTATGGTGGCGGATGGCAGCAAGCTGCGATGCGAAGGGGTGCTGAAGGGAGTGGAGCTGCGGCTACACGGCTATGTGGGACGGACTGATGTCTACCTGTTGCCTATTCGGGGCTCCGACATGGTACTGGGAGTTCAGTGGTTGCGCCAGTTACAGCGGGTGACTTTCGACTGGGACCACATGACTATGGAGTTTGTGCATGGGGACATGCAGTTTTGCTTGCAGGGTCTCGTGTCATCTCCTATTAAGGAGGTTTCTCTTCGCAGCATGCAGCGGTTGAGCGGGGATGGACAGATGATGGCCGTCCTTCGGGAGGTCCCGACCGGCGATCCCACGCCTTCTGAGGTACCGGTTCAGTTACAGTTACTTCTGACAGATTATGCTGATGTTTTTCAGGAACCACGCACTCTGCCTTCGCCGAGGTTCCGCGATCACCGTATTCCGCTCAAGGCGGGTGCTGAGCCTACGAATGTTCGTCCAACCGCTACCCACACGTCCAGAAGGCGGAGATCGAGCGCAGTGTCCACGAGATGCTGGAGGCCGACATCATTCGGCCAAGTACGAGTTCCTTCTCGGCTCCCATTATTCTGGTCAAGAAGAAGGATGGGTCCTGGCGATTCTGTGTGGACTACCGTGCCTTGAACGGCGCTATGGTCAAGGATAACTTCCCGATTCCCCACATCGAAGAGTTGCTGGATGAGTTGCATGAGGCCCAGCGGTTCACCAAGCTGGATCTTCGCTCCGGCTATTACCAGATCTTGATGGCACAGGAAGACATCCACAAGACGACTTTCCGGACTCATGACGGCCACTACGAGTTCTTGGTTATGGCCAATGGGCTGACCGGAGGGCCCTCTACATTCCAGGCCAACATGAACGAGATATTCAGAGATTTCTTGCGGGTATATGTGTTGATCTTCTTCGATGATATACTCATCTACAACGCGAACTGGGAGGACCACGTGGGCCACGTGGCGCAGGTCCTTGCCAGACTACGTCAGCACCACCTTTATGCCAACCGTTCCAAGTGCTCCTTCGGTCAGGAGGAGGTGGAGTATTTGGGCCACTTGGTTTCCGGTCAGGGCGTCAGGGCCGACCCACGGAAGATTCAGAGTATGCAGTCTTGGCCGCGGCCGGTTACAGTCTGCGCCCTGCGGGGCTTTTTGGGGCTTACAGGGTATTACCGGCGGTTTGTGCAGGACTATGGCAAGATAGCCCGACCACTGACCCAACTACTGCAGAAGGACTCCTTCTCCTGGAGTGAGGAGGAGGAGGAGGAGGCTTTTCAGGCCCTCAAACGGGCCATGACCACCACGCCAGTCTTGGCATTACCGGATTTCACACAGGAGTTCGTTCTGGAGACGGACGCCTCAGGTGTCGGCATTGGGGCGGTTTTGATGCAGGCAGGGCGGCCGATAGCCTTTTACAGCAAGGCACTGGCTCCTCGTACTTTGGGCCTCTCGGCCTACGAGAAGGAGATGTTGGCGATTATTCATGCGGTGGCTGTTTGGCGGCCATACCTGTTGGGCCGACACTTTAAGATTCAGACGGATCACCAGAGCTTGAAGCATTTCCTAGACCAACGGGTCTCCTCGCCGCTACAGCAGAAGTGGGTGACTAAGCTTCTCGGTTACGACTACGAGATTGTGTATCGCCGCGGCAAAGAGAATGTGGTCGCCGATGCTCTTTCTCGTCTTCCAGAGGCTGCTCTCGCTCATATTTCGGGGCCGTTGGTCGATTCAGTGGAGGATATTCAGGAAGAGGTCCGGCGGTCAGACACGCTGCGTCCGTTGGTGGAGGCTTTACAGCGGGGAAAGACCGTCGCAGCTGGCTATCACTTGTGTAATGGCCGGCTTTACTATCGGGGCCGGGTGGTCGTGCCCGCCGATTCTGCCTGGAAGACCGTGTTGATGCATGAGTTCCACTCTTCGCCCACAGGAGGGCATGCGGGGGTGCTCCGGACCCTTTAGAGGGCGCGGGCGAACGTTTTTTGGGCAGGCATGCGACGGGACATTCAGCAGTTCGTTCGCCACTGTGAGATCTGCCAGCGACAGAAATACGAGACCTCTTTTCCGGCGGGGCTGCTTGTACCGTTGAAGATTCCGCAGCAGATTTGGGACACGGTGTCCATGGACTTCATTGATGGCCTGCCGAAGTCTAAAGGGAAGTCTGTCATCCTAGTGGTGGTGGACAAGCTGTCCAAGTATGGCCATTTTCTGGCGCTCAGCCATCCGTACACTGGGGAGTCTGTGGCCGCACTCTTTGCTCGAGAGATCGTTCGCCTGCATGGCCTCCCCCGCGCCATTATTTCTGATCGGGACCCTACCTTCGTCAGTGGGTTCTGGAAGGAGCTGTTCCGGCTGCAGGGCACTCGCTTACACTTCAGCACAGCCAACCACCCGCAGTCGGATGGTCAGACGGAGGTGCTTAATTGTGGGGTCGAGACTTATCTGCGTTGCTTTGTGATGGATGAGCCGCGGAGCTGGCCGTACTGGTTGCATTGGGCCGAGTACTGTTACAACACGACATACCACTCCGCCAGCAGGATGACACCATTTGAGGTGGTTTACGGACGGCCTCCTCCTACCTTGGGCAGCTATGAGCCCGGGAGCACCGCTCTTCCAGCGGTGGATCGCGCTCTGCTGGACCGGGATCGTATGTTGGTCACACTTCGGGCGAATCTCCGTCTAGCCCAGGATCGCGTGAAGGCCCAAGAGGACAAGCACCGCACTGAGCGGGAGTTCGCTGTTGGTGACGAGGTGTTCCTCAAGCTCCAGCCGTACCGGCAGTTGTCCGTTGCTCGTCGCGGCAACCAGAAACTGTCCCCACGCTACTACGATCCCTTTCAGATTGTCAGCAGGGTGGGACCGGTGGCTTATACCCTGGCATTACCGGAGGGTTCGCGCATCCATCCTACATTCCATGTCTCTTTGCTCAAGCGGAAGGTAGGGCCGCATGTCCAACCAAGCACTTTGTTACCTGAGGTCACTTCGGCAGGGGAGCTGCGGCCGCTTCCTGAAGATATTTTGATGCTCAAGTGGAAAAATCGGGGCGCGGAATACCGGCCCGAGCTCTTGGTCAAATGGAAGAACCTGTCGCCGGCACACAATTCATGGGTGGACTTCTTCGACTTCAAGGAGCTCTACCCCGACTACCACCTTGGGGACAAGTTGGTTCTTGATGGGGAGGGGAATGTTACGCCCCCGCTACGCTTTACGGGCGTCAGTACGCACGGAGGAGCAAAGGCGCGCTAAACAACGGGGCTGAACCTTCCGGTTCAGCCCCCATTCAGTGAACCGGCCGGCCGAGGGCTGAACCAGGCGGGTTCAGCCCTCCTTGGAGGGGCCGGCCGGCCCCCTCCTTGCCCGGGTATTTATATACCCGGGCAGCCCCCCTTTTGGGGTTATGCAAGAAGTATTTCCTGGTTAGTCTTTTCCCTCTCTCAAACCCTAATCTTCCCTCTCTTTCTCTAGATCTTCTTCTTCTTTAGTCTCTCTAGTAGTTTGCCCTAAAATGTACTACCTCAAAAAAGGTAGATACATCACCTTCTCTTTTCTTCTCATGAGCAAAGATAACCTTCTTTATCCTTTCAATCATTGTGTCCAACATATCATATACTAAATGAAGGCAAGACTTATCCGTATCATAAAAGTGAATCATATCATAAGTAGGAGCGGTAAATGATATAATGTATTTAATGGAATCCCATCATTTATCATCCAATACCTTCTCTTTCACGTATCGGGCATTTTCCATATCATCATCACGATATATAAGCCAATGATCACTAATAACTGTTGGGAGGTACGACTTGTGGGCTATGGTCCAGCAATGCCCCCGGTGTTGCGGCACTAGTCGATACAGAAGGGCGTGTCCCCTGTGGGCCTAACTGGCCGCCCAGTGGGTCCTGCCTTGGGATAGCCAGCTCTATAAAGGTTTGGTAGCGCCTTCCCCAATAGTTCGGGCTTTTGGGAGAGTTGGTAGCGCCGATTCCCGACAAGTGGTATCAGAGGAGGTCACGGGATCGAAACCCCGGGGTCGTTTCTGTGGGGGGGGGGGGGGGGGATTGTTGGGAGGTACGGCTTGCGGGCTATGGTCCAGCAATGCCCCCGGTGTTGCGGCACTAGTCGATACAGAAGGGCGTGTCTCCTGTGGGCCTAACTGGCCGCCCCGTGGGTCCTGCCTTGGGATAGTGACGCAGGACGAATCTATAGGTGGCGGAAAATCCGCGACATAACCCTACATGCTATGCAAATCCGACGACGTGAATCCAAATTAGATAATAAATTTAAAACATCCCACGCAAAATAAATTCACAGCAAGGCAGAGTATTTTATTAGGACGAAAACAAGCTTAGGCTTTCCTCCGCGTGGAGGGCCAAAGCTAGAGCGCGCGGCGAATAAACCCTGCAAATCACAATAATAATCTAGGGCAAAATTCCACAATAATGGTCTCCAATAATTAAAAATGCTGAAAATAATAAGTCCAATACAACGAAATCTCACCAAATAGTGGGCTGACCAAGGCACTGAAGAATCCGGAGCCGGAGATGCGTGAACGGCGATCCGAGGTGGAACCGTTGGCGTGGAAATGGCAGAGGTGGCTGTCCTTGGCGGAAAATGGGGAAATCGGGCCAAAAATGGATAGATCCGGCCACTAGGAAGTAGATCTGGGTAAGGTGATAGTAGATCCGATGTTTGAGAGCGGATCCGGGCTACGAAAAGATGTATGACGGTGGAAATAACGGATCGGGGGTGGAAAAACCTAGATCTGGACTGATCTAGGAATATAGAGGGGAAAGGAGGTGGATCCACGTGAACGGGGGGGGGGGGGGGGGCTGCTGAAGGCAGGCGGCAGGGAGGGGGTTGCTGGAAGTTGGCAGCAGGGAGGAGTGGCTGATGGGCGGCGGGTTTGGAGAGGGCTGCTGCAGGCAGCGGGCTGGCAGGGAGTGGTCGGCTAGGGGTGTGGATTGCCTGAAGGAAAAGGGGCGGCTGGGAGTCTTGTGGGAGTCTTGCTGGACAGAAGGTGGAGGAGGCCCGCCGTGAAACTGGGGAGGGGAAAAATATAGGGAATGAATAGTTCATTTCATTTTTGAATAGTAAATTTTGAATAGGAATTCCTGGACAGCAAACAGCAGGTTGCTGGACAGAGGGAAGGTGGCGGCTTGGGAGGGGTTTTAGGGTGGCCGGCGGTGGCTAGGGGAAGGGGATGAAGAGGGGATGGATAGGGGGTACCTTGGGGGGAAGAACGAGCACCTAGGAGTCATCACCTAGGGTTCCACGGCGTCGGCACCGCGGGGTGATCGCTGGAATCCGGGAATGAGTTTTCTCCAAATTCTGCAATGCCTCCAATCAGCCCACTACTCTGTTATTTATAATAAAAACAAAGCTAGGGCATCCCAATCAACGACTATGATTGGCCGGGGAAAAATCCACTTAAATACAACAATAATAAACCAAAATATATAAAGTAATATATGAAATCGACTCGCAACACGAATCCGAACGCATCCACAGAGTCGGATCATCGATCCGGGCACGCCATATATGGTAAGTCGCCAAATCATCCCAGAATGGACTCAAAGCTCGTCCTCGCCTCTGCTCCGCATCAATCTCCCCGGTTTGAAAGAATTCATCTCCCGATGAATAAGGGTCAGAATTCTCTCGCCGAATGCCAGGTTAAACTCGAAGATGCCTGCCAGAGGTCGTCCAAGTGTCGTCGCAGAAAAGTGGCCTCGCCAATCAACTCCCCCTGACTGAAATGCCGTCATCTCCGGTGAATGGAGACGGTCGTACTGAAGGCGAAGTCCAGGGGCGAATCGATCAAGCTCTCCTGCAAGTGCCCAGGTGTCACCAACGTCTGTTGTAGGAATGCACTGGTGGAATCTGGTCTCCAGGAGGCTCTCAACGCTCAACTCACGAGTGGTGGATCCCGGTGCGATCGGTGGCGCCGTAGGTAGAACCAAAGAAGACGAGTCCCCAGGTGGGTGGGTGTCAAAAGTGGGTGAGTAGTGGTGGCCATCAAATGTGGGTGGGCTATGCGGGTGGTAAGGCAACGGGAGTGGAGGTGTGGGCGGCTGGAAGTCCCCACTGCTTGGGTCCACATACTCGCGAGGCTCGTAGTACGGCGTCATATCTTCAACACTAAATACCAGGTGGATACCCATACTTGCAGGGATATCAAGATCGTAGATGTTTGCTTCGATCTGTCTCATGATTATATAGGGATCCATTCGCCTAACGCTCAAACTTTTAGCAAGCCTCGCACGGAGCCTCACAACGCAGATTCTCACCATCACCTGCTCGCCTTCATGAAGTACCTGCACTTGCCAATGAACATCCACATGTGATTTACAATATTTATTACCAATATGGATTATTCGTCGGACCGACTCATGACACACATGCAAACGATGAACAGACAACACAACAGACTCATGCAAATTATGACGAAACGACTCAACAGACTCATGCAAATGATGCATATGAAACTTGACCGACACAACATACTCTCTATGGGAGAATTTAATAATGACCGTGGTGTCTCTAAAATGTGGTGGCCGATGAGGTGGTTCCCTCGGTGGAGTGTAGAAAAATTCATCCCGTGGGTGACGAGTGCTCAGATGATCGTGAGAGACAACTATACTCAAATACGAGCTCGTAAAGATCTCAGTGTCTCTCAGGGAACGTGACATATCAGGGGCTCACCAGGAGGTGTGTAAGAAAAGTCATCTCGAATGCGACGACCGCCTATGTGAAAATCATGTGCACCGACTAGAAAACGTGGCGCTATAATGTGGTGAGTGTCCCCGACAAGACTCATCGGGTGGGTCAGTGGGTGGTGTGTCCCAAAACTCATCACGAGTGTGATGTGTCATAAAGTAGGTCCTCAAAATATGAGTAGGCTCTAGTGTGCTCAAGGTAGGTCCTACATACGTCTTACTGCACTCACGACCCATCCTCTGGGACAAGGCCAGAGATGATAGGGGAGGAGACGTCAACAACTCGAAACTCGTAAACAAGCGCCTCACTTTGAATCTCATGTTCACCAGGATGTGGTGGATCATCAGGAGGCTCAACTGGGGGCTCGTCATGGAACTCGTCACTAGGTTCAAGGTCCTCCAGATGAGTACCTACAAAAGGGGTAGTGTCCCCGTGAATGGATGACATGGCCACTACGAGATCAACACTAGGCTCTGGGCTCTCGGTCGCGATGAAACTCAGGGACATGATAATGGGAGAGCGACATAGACCTAGAATCAAGAATGGATCCGTAGGTACGGTGTCAGGAAGTGAGTCTGTGGTTGGGGTGCTAACTAACCTGGTGGATGACAGGGGAAGAGGTGTGGGTGGGGGACACAACACTACAGACTCAATAGGCCGCTCAGGTTCGCTTACAGTCGGGGTCACAGGAGACGGGTCAGAAACAAGAGATAAGTCACGCACTGGGCTAAGCTCCTCACTGGGGTGAGAGCAATCCGTATCAGGTATCACTTCTGCCATGTCCGACTGAACAATGGTAGGCATAGTGGTGTCCTCGGTGTGGGAGGGGCTTGTACTGCAGAGGTCAAAGTGAGGATCCAACCGATCAGCTCTTGCGGATCTCAAAGACTGTTCGTAACTAAGGGCAAGCCGATACGTCTGCTCGAGGGACTTCGAGCTATGATAAACTACCTTAGTACAAATGTCTGATCGAAGGCCAGATCGAAATCTGCAAGAGGTCATGGTTGGGTCCTCTCGGATATCACTTCTCACAACTAACTCATCAAAGCGATCCATGTACTCAGCGACGGACATGGATCCTTGTTGAAGAGAAAATAATTGGTCGAGCAAGCGAGTCTGATACGGCGACGGAAGATACCTCTGACACAATATACACTTCATGTCCACCCAGCTAGTGATGCGATGTAGATGACCTCGCTCGCGGGTCCTCTCAACGCTAGACCAGTAAGCCCTCGCCTGATCTAGAAGTCTAAGTTTTGCAAACTTGACACGGCGCTCACCGAATAACTCAAAATGATCGAGATAATACTCCATATCCACGAGCTAGTAACTGAAAGACTCGGGACACGATGAGTCGTCAAAAGGAGGGGCAACAGTACGAAACTGAACCTCAAGATCTCTCTCAAAGCGGCGATCCTCATAATAGTCGTCCCTAAGATAACCGAGTCGTGTCGAAGGATCAACCCGATCTGCTTGCGTGTACGGATAAGAACGACTACAATCATCATACTGATCGTCTCTAGCATAGTGGGGTCGTGTCAGTGGGCCAACACGATCTCTGAAAGTGGTGTATTGCGATCGCGAATAATCATCGTAGTGTCGTGAGGGTCTCCCTGAAGGGGATCTATGAGGGCGGGTGCAAGTGGACTCGAGACCTCTAAAGTGAGGGGAGGCATAATTTGGACACCTAGACATAATGAAAAATCCTATAGACTCTACGACTGCGTATCGAAAAGTGCGCACAACCTGACTTTGATACCAATTGACGCAGGACGAATCTATAGGTGGCGGAAAATCCGCGACATAACCCTACATGCTATGCAAATCCGACGGCGTGAATCCAAATTAGATAATAAATTTAAAACATCCCACCCAAAATAAATTCACAGCAAAACAGTGTATTTTATTAGGACGAAAACAAGCTTAGACTTTCCTCCGCGTGGAGGGCCAAAGCTAGAGCGCGCGGCGAATAAACCCTGCAAATCACAATAATAATCTAGGGCAAAATTCCACAATAATAGTCTCCAAGCAAATATAAAATGTCCAACCCAATAAATAAAAATGTTGAAAATAATAAGTCCAATACAACGAAATCTCACCAAATAGTGGGCTGACCAAGGCACTGAAGAATCCGGAGCCGGAGATGCGTGAACGGCGATCCGAGGTGGAAACGTTGGCGTGGAAATTGCGGAGGTGTCTGTCCTTGGCGGAAAATGGGGAGATCGGGCCGGAAATGGATAGATCCGGCCACTAGGAAGTAGATCCGGGTAAGGTGATAGTAGATCCGATGTTTGAAAGCGGATCCGGGCTACGGAAAGATGTATGACGGTGGAAATAACGGATCGGGGGTGGAAAAACCTAGATCTGGACTGATCTAGGAATATAGAGGGGAAAGGAGGTGGATCCACGTGAACGGGGGGGGGGGGGGGGGGCGGCTGCTGAAGGCAGGCGGCAGGGAGGGGGTTGCTGGAAGTTGGCAGCAGGGAGGAGTGGCTGATGGGCGGCGGGTTTGGAGAGGGCTGCTGCAGGCAGCGGGCTGGCAGGGAGTGGTCGGCTAGGGGTGTGGATTGCCTGAAGGAAAAGGGGCGGCTGGGAGTCTTGCTGGACAGAAGGTGGAGGAGGCCCGCCGTGAAACTGGGGAGGGGAAAAATATAGGGAATGAATAGTTCATTTCATTTTTGAATAGGAATTCCTGGACAGCAAACGGCAGGTTGCTGGACAGAGGGAAGGTGGCGGCTTGGGAGGGGTTTTAGGGTGGCCGGCGGTGGCTAGGGGAAGGGGATGAAGAGGGGATGGATAGGGGGTACCTTGGGGGGGAAGAACGAGCACCTAGGAGTCGTCACCTAGGGTTCCACGACGTCGACACCGCGGGGTGATCGCTGGAATCCGGGAATGAGTTTTCTCCAAATTCTGCAATGCCTCCAATCAGCCCACTACTCTCTTATTTATAATAAAAACAAAGCTAGGGCATCTCAATCAACGACTATGATTGGCCAGGGGAAAATCCACTTAAATACAACAATAATAAACCAAAATATATAAAGTAATATATGAAATCGACTCGCAACACGAATCCGAACGCATCCACGGAGTCGGATCATCGATCCGGGCACGCCATATATGGTAAGTCGCCAAATCATCCCAGAATGGACTCAAAGCCCGTCCTCGCCTCTCCTCCGCATCAATGCAACTCAGTTGGTGATAAGGCCTGTTAGGAGAGGTTCTTATCAAGGAGGTCTGGGGATCGAGCCCCAGCCTCAACAACCCGCCGCGCTGAGAACAGGAGCGGAGACGGGTATTTAAGTGGATTTTCTTGATGCAGGACGCCCAGGGCCGCCCCACCCTGGCTCAGCCAGAAGGAACACGTTCCGGTCGCACCGCCGGGCTGCAGCCCAAGCACCCAAACCCGTCTCCGCTCCTGTTCTCAGCGCGGCGGGTTGTTGAGGCTGGGGCTCGATCCCCAGACCTCCTTGATAAGAACCTCTCCTAACAGGCCTTATCACCAACTGAGCCTTTTATTGTAAAGTCCCAAGGCCCTGGACTTACCATCGGGTCAACGTCCACCGACTTCCTCGCCTGGCGACCGTTACCGGGCTGCAGCCCAAGCACCCCAACCCCTCTCCAGCCCACAGGCGGGTTGTTGGTGGCCACAACCTTCCTTTGGTGAGAAGTGATCCAGTTAAGCGCCTCTACGGGGCCTTCCCAGGAGGTCACCCATCCCAGCACTACTCCAGCCCGAGCACGCTTAACTATATAGTTCTTTCACTTCTCATCACCAATTGAGCTGCAACTCAATTGGTGATGAGAAGTGAAAGAACTATATAGTTAAGCGTGCTCGGGCTGGAGTAGTGCTGGGATGGGTGACCTCCTGGGAAGGCCCCGTAGAGGCGCTTAACTGGATCACTTCTCATCACCAATTGAGCTGCAACTCAGTTGGTGATAAGGTCTGTTAGGAGAGGTTCTTATCAAGGAGGTCTGGGGATCGAGCCCCAGCCTCAACAACCCGCCGCGCTGAGAACAGGAGCGGAGACGGGTTGGGGTGCTTGGGCTGCAGCCCGGCGGTGCGACCGGAACGTGTTCCTTTTGGCTGAGCCAGGGTGGGGCGGCCCTGGGCGTCCTGCATCAGATAGCCAGCTCTATAAAGGTTTGGTAGCGCCTTCCCCAACAGTCCGGGCTTTTGGGAGAGTTGGTAGCGCCGATTCCTTACAATAACCATTATTTGTAGTCCATTATTTATAAGTTTGAATCGTTTTAACATGATCATTGATGCAAAACGAGTTTCAGAAATAAATAATAATTTTAAGCTCACAAACTCATTAAACATCACTAATCTCATGTAATGATTCATTATATAGTTTTTAATGAACATTGCATCATCACCTGTATGGGTAATCCATGAGCATTCTTCATATGTAACCACTTTATTCTCCAAATTCTTAGCGGCACATATGTTCTTCAAAGTTAGATTGAGAGTGTGCACCACACAAGGTGATGCAGGACGTCGGGGCCCCGACCGCACCCCGTGGCATCACACCAGCTAGCGGACCACGACCAAGCACGCCTGCCAGAAGGACTGCAGTCCAGGCACCCCAACCCGTCTCCGCGCCTGTTCTCAGCGCGACGGGTTGTTGAGGCTGGGGCTCGATCCCCAGACCTCCTTGATAAGAACCTTTGGTGATAAGGCCTGTTAGGAGAGGTTCTTATCAAGGAGGTCTGGGGATCGAGCCCCAGCCTCAACAACCTGTCGCGCTGAGAACAGGCGCGGAGACGGGTTGGGGTGCCTGGACTGCAGTCCTTCTGGCAGGCGTGCTTGGCCGTGGTCCGCTAGCTGGTGTGATGCCACGGGGTGCGGTCGGGGCCCCGACGTCCTGCATCACAAGGAGTCCAAAAAATTGATGGAAACTCACTCTCAATTAGTTGGCCTGCCCCCTTGCAATTTGTCGCATTATTCGTTATAACTTGAACATCCTTTTCATGTCCAATTTCTAGAATTACCTCCTTGATCAAAGATGCAATGAAGTACTTGTCTTTCGTTTGGCCTTCACAATTAACTGCCTTCAAGAACATTGTTTTTGAATCCGTTATTGCTATAAAATTGATGAGTGGTCGTTTTTGTGGATTGCTCTATCCATCTGTTATAATTCTAACTCCCTTGTCGACCCACATCCCTCTTAAAGGAGCTAATCTTCTTTCAATTTCTATCTTCTCCTTCAACAACAAGGTAGTTCTCAATGAATTATAGCCGGATGGTACATATCCCGCAAAGTTATGACTAGCGGCAAAGTAATATGATTCTCTTTAATACGGATTTCTTGCTAGATTGAAAGGAAACCCCACCGAATAAAATGCTTTAGCAATTAAGACATCCAAATGAGCTCTATCCTCATTATTGAATGCACTAGAAATTGGATTCTTTCCGCTATTGCTTGGATCATCATTTCTTCTTCGCTTATCACCAACACTTTCAATTCTTCCAACTCCACTTGAAGTACTTGAAGTTACCGGTATAAATTTTGGAAACCGTCGCTCAATAAGCTCTTGAGCATCTCTATCATCCTTCAACATACCCTTGTATGTGGAAGCCAGAACCTTGGTACATGCTCCAATTCTGCTACTCTTAAACTTCAGTAATTGACCCTTCACGCGAGTGTATGAGCTTTTGTAAGGCTTACCACAAAAATTACATGTCCAACTTATACTTTCACCTTCTTCAGTTAACTTGTTTCCTTCTTGTCACATATTTCCAAAGAGTCTTTTCGTTATTTTCAGTCACACCACAACTTGAATCCATGTTACGCAAGATAAGACTTAATTTAAACAACAAATAATATTATGCCAACATATTCTAATTCTAAACATAATTTACTTAAACAGAGAATAAGTATTGTTGTTTGCATATTAGTTGGATAAACATATTAGTTGGATAAACATAACATGATATTGCAAGAATAAGTATTGTTGTTTATCCATCACAAAAATTACATGTCCAAATAAGTATTGTTGTTTGCATAATTTACTTAAACATAATAGTTATTTCAGAGAATAATATTTGTAGTCATACGTCTTTACTGCAAACAAAATTTACTTAAACATAATTCACTTAAATAGAACTTAAATATTATGCAAACAAAGAAGTAACTATTACGGATCCACGTTGGGGGTTCACGTACAAGCGCCGCACCTCGACGCGCACCGCTTAGAGTTATCTTTTATGATTTACCGCATTGTATCTTTAATTTCGGCATTTGTATTTTAATTTGGAACCTTGGGTTTGGTTTGGACTCCAACCAGTTATAGGGTTGGGGTGTGCTTGGTTTGGAGGTATCAAAATCATTAATCAAATCCCTCTCTCTCTAATTCTCCTCTTTATCTCTCTACCTCACGGAACCCGCCGACGCCCTAGCCGCTTCCTGTATCGCAATTTCAATCGCCTCCGTCACCCGTATTCCGCCAGTCGACCGCTCCTCTCCATCCTCCTCCGTTGCTCCTCTCCCGGCAAGATAGTTTCGAGAGGATCTCACAAGGTCAACACCGATCCTCTACGGGACTTCTCCCTCCATCCCCCGCGAACGAGGGCTCAAACGAAGGTCCATGGCATCTTGGTTTCAGAGCTCTCCTCCTCCACCGCTCCTCCGCTGCCCTTTACGCCTACCGCTGCCACTGTTTTCGCTGCCGACAGGCCTTCTCAGCCCCGATCCGCCTCTTCCGCACCCAGATCCACCCACCCATTGCTCCGGGTGAGCTCTCCTGTCCTATTGGGGGCCTCTACCACCGATCTTCCGTCGTTATCGGGCATTGCGGGCATTTTTCCACTCTCCTACCTCTTCTCACTTCGTTCGGACCACACCCATGGACGACGACAACCCAGGCGACCTCACTTTGGCCCAGATTTTGGACTCTTTTCAACACATGACGGCGACCAACAATAAGGACCTCATCGAGGCCCTTCGACCGGAAGGTTCACCGCCGCCCTCGCGCGTCGCTTCAGGTTCATCGCAAACAGTTAATGAATGTCCTGCACCGAGAACTGAAGGAGGCGGCTTTCCCCATTTTGTGAAGATAGATTTTCCGCTTTTTGACGGTCGGGAGGACCCTCTCACGTGGCTCTCACGCTGCGAACAGTTCTTTGAAACCCAACGTACCCTGGAAGAGGATTGGATTGGTATTGCTCCGTTTCATCTCATGGGTTCCGCGCAGCTATGGTTCTCACAGCTCTGTCGTGAGTGTCGACACCTGGTGTGGGAGGACTTTAAGACGCAGCGCACCCTCTGCTTCAGACTTCCCCTTCACGGGAATCCTATTGGCGATCTCATTTCACACCGACAGACTGGCTCCATTGATGACTATATCAAGAAGTTTCAGGTGCTCCTTTCCCACATGCCATCCGTCCCAGCGGCACACGAGCTGCTTTTCTTCACTGCAAGCCTCCACGAGCGACTTCGTCTGTACGTCGAGTTGCAGTCTCCTCAGGACATCTCGATAGCCATGAGCTTATCCTGCGTTTTTGAGAAACGCTTATTGATGGATCGTCCGTATTTGGGACTTCGATCTGGTGACAAGCCCTCCAAGGGTTTTGGCCCTTATACTTCCCCGGTTAGCACTGGGGCCGGCAAGGGCAAAGAGGCGGACCGACCGTCCACCATTCATCAGCTTTCCACTCAGGAGATGGCGGACCGCCGGGCCAAGGGCCTATGCTTTCAATTATGATGAGTCTTTCTGATGCGGAGCAGTGAAGGACGAGTTTTGTGCCCATTCTGGCTGATTTGGCGACTTACCATATATGGCGTGCCCGGATCGACGATCCGACTCCGTGGATGCGTCCGAATGCGTGTTGCGAATCATTTTCATATATAGCATTATGTATTTTGAGTTTTATTTCATATAGTTATGGGATCGGAACCGTCGGCCAATCATAGCCGTCGATTTCAGATGCCCTAATCTTATTTTCTTATAAATAGATGTCTTAGGGCTGCAGGAATTTCATTGCTGCTGAAATTTGGAGAAGTCTTCTTCCTTGTTTCCGGTGATCTCCTCCGCGGTGCCGACTCTGTGGAGCCCCTTGGTGACGACTCCTTGGGTAAGTATCTCTTCCTTTTGTTATCCCCTCCTTCCTCCTCCCGCAGCCACCCTCCAAACCCTAGCCGCCCATCTCCCTGTCCAGCCACTGCCGCCAGCCTGCTGCAGGAATTCTGCCGCCAGCCTGCTGCAGGAATTCAGCCGCCAGTCCCCCCTCCAAAGCCCCAGCCGCCACCCTCAGGCCACTTCCGCCAGCCTCCTGCTCCCTGTAGCCCCACGCCGCCAGCCCTCCTACACCCGCCAGCAGCCTCCCAAAAGCCGCCCTCAGCCACCCCTGCCCCAGCCCCCTTCTCCCTGTTCCGCCAGCCATAAATCTATCCACATCTGGACAGATTTGTCCAGATCCAGTCCCGGACCCCGATCCAGCCCCTAATTCACCCGTACCCGCAGCCAACCCCTTTCCCTTCCGTGGATCCACCTCCCCCTTGCCCGATCTAGTCTTCCACCACCCGGAAAGACCCCATTTCGCCTCCAAACTTCAGATTTGTTCTAAATCGCCGCAACCCTAGTTTATTTCAGATTTGTGATATGCTTTGTATTGGTTAAAGGTTGTAAAACATTGTTATCATTTGGAATATTACATGCTTGCTTGGATGTTCATTTTATTATAGTTATTTGTGCCTAGATTAATCTCTAACTGCAGGAAGGAATTATTCGCCGCGCACTCTTGCTTTGGCCCTCCACGCGGAGGAAAACCTAAGCTTGTTTTGCCTTAATTAATCACGTTGCCTTGCTTTAAAATATTTGCGTGGGATTTAATTTTATTGTCTAACTGTGGCTTAACCGTCGGATTTGCATAGCATGTAGGGTTAGGTCGCGGATTTTCCGCCGCCTATAGATTCGTCCTGCGTCAATTGGTATCAAAGTCAGGTTGCGCGCACTTTCGATACGCAGTCGTAGAGTCTATAGGTTTTCCTTATGTCTAGGTGTCACGATTATTCCTCCCCTCACTTTGGAGGTCTCGAGTCCACTAGCACCCGCTCTCACAGAGCCCCGCCAGGGAGATCTTCACATTACTACGACGATTATTCTCGATCGTAGCACACCACTTTTAGAGATCGTGTTGACCCACCGACACGAGACCACTACATTAGAGACGATCAGTATAATGGTTGTCGTCGTTCTTATTCGTGCACGCGAGCGGATCGTGTCGATCCTTCGACACGACTCGGTTACTTTAGGAATGATTATTATGAGGATTGTCATTCCGAGAGAGATCTTGAGAGTTAGTTTCGTACTGCTGCCCCTTCCTTTGACGGCTCATCGAGTCACGAGTCTTTCAGTTATTGGCTCGCGGATATGGAGTATTATCTTGACCATTTTGAGGTATTCGGTGAGCGTCGCGTCAAGTTTGCGAAACTTAGACTTTTAGATCAGGCGAGGGCATATTGGGCTAGCATTGAGAGGATGCGCGAGCGAGACCGTCTACATCGCATCACTAGTTGGGTGGACATGAAGCGTACATTGTGTCAGAGGTATCTGCCTTCGTCATATCGGAGTCGCTTGCTCGACCAATTATTTTCCCTTCAGCAAGGATCCATGTCCGTCGCTGAGTACAGGGATCGCTTTGATGAGTTAGTTGTGAGGAGCGATATTCGAGAGGACCCAGCCATGACCTCTTGCAGATTTCGGTCTGGCCTTCGACCAGACATTCGCACTGAGGTGGTTTATCATAGCTCGAAGTCCCTCGAGCAGACGTATCAGCTTGCCCTTCGTTAAGAATATTTCAAATTTGACTCAATTAGGAATATTCCACATATGATAATTAAGGATTAGAATGAAATGCATAAATCTGCCTGATATTCCAGTCATAATAATTGATAATATTATTCCATAACCAATTCTCCAACGAATTAATCCTTTAAGGTCTTCCATAAATGTACCACTGTAATACGCCTTGATTGACGTGAAAAGATTGGAGAATTAATGCTGTCACGCGCTATTCAAGTACTTAGAATATTTCTGAATGAATTGGAGTCCGTCCCGTCGATGTTGAGATCATCCCGTCGATCGACATTGATCCAGTCGATCCTTTGTCCAGTGGACTTTTCAGAATAGTTAGTCTGACCCGTCGATTGATTCTGTCAACTTATCTTTCCGTCGATGTTTTGAGTTTGATCGACAGGCCGTCCCGTCGATTTTTACTTGAACTATTTTCTGGCTTTCACAGTCTTCTAAATTCAGTAATTTTCTTTGAACTTTTCAGGTAGAGTCTTCAAGATTGATGTTAGTATGTCTTCAAATAAATACTTGAGGTCATATAATACAAATAAATGCTTGGTCTTAGTGACCTTAAGCAATATTCAGATATTTACTAAGAGTACCTGTCTCAAGCATTAACAAGATTTCATCAAGCACAATAAGTTTATTATTATGTAGATGTTCTTCTTCAAATCAGGAATCTTGAGTATCAAATTTCCAACAATCTTCCCCTATTTGAAGAAGTCAGAACCTCACATAATAATAAGCTTTTATAAGTGAAACATAAAAAAATTAGAGATAAAGTGAGCATTCTAATATATAGTAAATACTAGAGTTCATGGGCTTAAAAAAAAGTTATAACAATAATCATAATGTCCACATATTAAAATTTTCAGATTCAATCACTTTCACCATTGACCTTCCTCTTCTGCCTTGAGAAGTAATTCCTGGGCTTTGGGATATACCTTGGAGGCACTGGTCCCTCAGTCTTGTTCTTCCAATGGAGTCTCCTTTTAGTTTCTTGATCTTCATGCTTTTTCAACTCAGCTGAGTTATAGAATCTTTCCTTGTGCAGTCTTTTACTTCCAAAATCTCTCCATGTTATAGAATCTTTCCTTGTGCAGTCCTTTACTTCCAAAATCTCTCCATGTTGAGAGAATGATTTCTTTTGAGATGAGACTCCACTCTTCATAGCTAGACATCTGTTTGATTTCTTCTCTCCTTCTTTGCCTGTACTGCTTATAGTCATCTTCATTGCTGGGAGCCTTTCTTTTGTGAGATGGACCTGCTTCCATCCTTGGGGGACTTGTATAATATTGTTCAGGTGGAACATAGTTTTCTTCTTCATCATCATCATCATCATCATATTGAATCTCATAATTTAATCTTAGTAGATTCATTGTATCTCTTGCCTCATTTGCTATCCAAACAGCTTGATCTGCCCCTGATTTTCTCAGCTTCTCCTCCCCCTTTCTGACTTCTTTCCTTGTGCAGTCTTTTACTTCCAAAATCTCTCCATGTTATAGAATCTTTCCTTGTGCAGTCCTTTACTTCCAAAATCTCTCCATGTTGAGAGAATAATTTCTTTTGAGATGGGACTCCACTCTTCATAGCTAGACATCTGTTTGATTTCTTCTCTCCTTCTTTGCCTGTACTGCTTATAGTCATCTTCATTGCTGGGAGCCTTTCTTTTGTGAGATGGACCTGCTTCCATCCTTGGGGGACTTGTATAATATTGTTCAGGTGGAACATAGTTTTCTTCTTCATCATATATTGAATCTCATAATTTAATCTCGGTAGATTCATTGTATCTCTTGCCTCATTTGCTATCCAAACAGCTTGATCTGCCCCTGATTTTCTCAGATTCTCCTCCTCCTTTCTGACTTCTTCAGATAGGGTATTGCAGATTTATGTTGTGCTGACAGTTATTTGTCTTTGTAGGTAGTTGATTCCAGTTGTGATGTGATATTTTGTTTCCAAGAGATGATTATCCAACATCTGAGTGTCTGCATCTATTCTTTCCTGTATGATTCTTCTGTTGTCCTGGATGTGATGTTCAGAATCTGCAAAGGCATTCCTCAGGTTTTCATTAGTAGTGTACTGGTTTTTGATGATGTCATCTATGCCTTTGTTGGCATCCTTCAGCAATGTGGCTGTGTAATCAATTGCTCCTGCTGCTTTGTCAAAGAATTGATATGATTGCATATTCATCTTTTCTATATTCTTCTGTAAAGCTGAGTAATTCTGTTTCATTTCTTGCCTTAGAGTTTGAATAGATTTGTTAATATAGGATTCAATGTTCTTTCTCTGGATTTCAAGTAGAACTTGAATTTGATTTAAAAGGGAGGGTGAAGATGTTTCGGGCATTGTGTTGGAGGGGATGAGTGTTTGTTGTACAACTGGAGGGGGACTTGGTGTGTTTGTGCCAAAGTCCATGTCCTCATAGAGATAGTCAGGTATGTCTGCTCTTGCTTGCTGAGGTAGTCTTTTGCAACTCCTTTTCCTTTATAAAGAACAATTTCCCATCCTGTCAGCTCATCTTCAATGTTCTCTTGTTCAGGGGTCTTGGGAGGAAGATTATGGGCAGAGTCTTTCAACTCAGACTCCCCCTCATCATTGTTGTCAGAGATGGCTACCTCTGTTTCAACAATGGAGTTTGATTTCTCAGGTGGTGTTATCTGGTTTGTATCAGTAACTTCTGCTGCCTTTGGTTGTATTTGTTCTAGCTCAGTAATGATTTTGTCCATTTGAAGATATCTCTCAAGGTCTTCTTCAATGGAAGAGGGGATTGTCATAGTTTGCTCACTGGATTCACCTATTACTTCAGTAACTTCATGAGCAGGTGTAGTTGGAAGTGGGACTGATGTAGACAACTGTGGTGCTGTGGACTCCCCCTCAGGAGAATGGGGGGCTATGGACTCCCCCTCAGTAGATTGGTGGACTGGGAGAGAGGCTTTTCCTTTCTTCTTCTTGGTAGGTGTTGTTTCTTTGCTCCTTCCTGGATGATGGACATGTTGATCCCACCTTCTTAGTGTGTTGAGATCAATCTTTTTCAGATGATGTATAGGCATCCCCAGGCTGGGATCCATTTAAGATGGTAAGCATATAGAGAGATAGAGGGAGATGATTCTGCCAAAACTTGGGCTATCCAGGCTCTGTACTATCTTTTCAAATAAGAGTCTACTCCAGTTTGTTTTCTTGACTAGTATACTCCTTGTCATGAGGGAGAACATATCCTTGGAGATTCTATCAAAAGATCCTGGCTTGCAGATTAGTGCTTTGCCAACAACATCTGTCAATAATTTTCCTGGTGAATTCATTTTCATTCTATACAATGACCCCTTTGTCTCTTCAGTGTATTCACAGAATTCCAGGGCAGATTGTCTGTCTTCCTCAAAGATTGACTCTTCATCTTCCTCTTCTTCCAGTAGTGGTAGATGTAGATGTCGATTAATACTGCTGGCAGAGATTCTGATGGCTGCACTTCCTATGCTGCTCTTTATCCTTGTCCCATTGTTGTTCAACTTTGCGTTCTGATAGAATTCCAATACCTCTCTCTGGAAGATTAGAGAGGGTTCTGAGAGGATGAAATGCAGGCCTGATGCTGCAATTATCCATATGATGCTTTGAATGTCTTCGTCAGCAGAATCAAAACATTTTCTTACCAGTTCACACCCGATGATCAATGAGCTTTGTTTGGAAGAGCTGGGTTTTGGCGCCATTGAAGGAGAAGGAGAACACGCTTTCGACGAGATACCAGAGTGATGTGGGATATGCGGCTTAGTGATTAAGTTATCTATATATATATATATATATATTCTTAAGCCCGGTTCAAACCCTAGATTTCGTATAAATTAGGTAGCTCAAGAGGCGCGTACCTAATTTGACGTTATTGCCTAATTTAAAAGAGCCAATATTTGGACTTTTGAATAGTAATTAAGGAAAGAAGTCCTTTTCGAGATAATTGATTTCAATATGCACCCAGTCCAGTCGATTTAGACTTTGTTTCTGAGTAATTCTGTAAAGATAGGTTTTGATCCTGCATGCTTAAATCAAATATTAAATCATCAAGTGTGAATGCCAAAAGTTTGACCTCCACATTAAGATTGAAATTAGTTTAAATTTAACATTCCTAGTTTATTTTTGAATTGAGTAAATTTCATTTCATCAAGGGGCTTTGTGAAAATGTCTGTCACTTGTCTATCAGTTGGAACAAATTCCAGACAAATGTCTTCCTTTTCAACATGCTCCCTGATGAAATGGTACCTGATCTCAATGTGTTTGTTTTGCTGTGGGAGGCTGGATTCTTTGCTATAGATATAACACTTGAAAAGTTACAATAGAGAGGTGTCTTCTTGTTGTGAATATCATAATTTTTCAATTGATGTTGAATCCATAATAGTTGTGCACAACAATTTCCAGCTGAGATGTATTCTGATTCTGCAGTGGAAATAACAACACTTGTTTGCTTCTTACTACTCCATGAGATTAACCTTTTGTCTAGAAATTAACATGTTCAAGATGTGCTTTTTCTATCCTCTTTGCAACCTGCAAAATCTGCATCTGAAAATTCTGTTAGCTCAAAATCACTGCTTCTAGGGTACCATAGACCAAGATTATGTGTACTCTTTAGATATCTCAAAATTCTTTTGGTAGAGGTGTAATGAGATTCTTTGGGGTTCACTTGATATCTGACACAAACACATGTAGAAAACATGATGTCTGGTCTACTGGCAGTAAGATAGAGTAGGGAACCAATAATACATCTATACATGGTCTCATCAAAAGGTTTCCCTTTCTCATCCTTGTCTAGAGATACATTTGTTCTCATTGGAGTCCTCATTGAGGTTGCACTCTCCATGCCAAATTTCTTAATGAGTTCCTTCGTAAACTTGGTCTGAGAAATGAAGATTCCTTCCTCAAATTGCTTAACCTGGAGACCCAAAAAGTACTTTAGCTCTCTCATGCTACTCATTTCAAACTTCCCTTGCATAAGGTTAGCAAATCTTTTACAGAGGTTGTCATCTGTAGATCCAAAGATGATGTCATCAATATAGATTTGTACCAGCAAGATCTTGCCTTTGATTTCTCTAAGAAACAGTGTTTTTGATATGATCTTGCAAGAGAGAACGAAAAAGTAGAGAACAACTAAGAAAGAGGAAACTAGGGTTAGGAAGAAGAAAGAAATACCTGATGATAATACTTGATGAGCACTCCAGGGGGAGGGGTATATATATCACCCGGACCCAAGAGGGCCGGCCGGCACCCCATAGGGGCTGAACCAGTGTGGTTCAGCCCCACTTCTTCTTAATTAATGTTGGCGGGCTGAACCGGATGGTTCAGCCCGATCTCCTTCCGCCGTCTCCTTTGGCCTTCGCGCGTATTGATATCCTCGGAACCGGATGGCGTCAAGAGGCGTAACATTTCCCTCCCCATCAGGAGCCATCTTGTCCTCAAGATGGAAGTCCGGAAAGAGCTCACGGACATAAGGAGGTCAACCCAGGTGTTGTGCGCTGCCGACAGATTCTTCCATTTGACAAGAACTTCAGGACAATACTCAGGGCCGCGCTTCTTCCACTTGGACAGTAAGATTTCCTCGGGAATGGGGCGTAACTCCCCGACAGTCGTGGCTTCGGGTAGCTGGGGACTAACTTGGACAGTATCGCCCAGTTTCTTCTTGAGCAGGGAAACATGAAAGGTCGGGTGGATGCGTGAGCCCTCCGGCAGAGCAAGGGTGTAGGCGACGGGTCCGACCCGATGAGTGATGCGGAACGGTCCATAGTATCGCGGAGCCAGCTTCTGATTCGCCCGACGTGAGACTGATAGTTGGCGGTACGGCTGTAGGCGAAGAAAAACCTCATCACCCACCGAGAACACCTGCTCGGTCCGGTGTTTGTCGGCTTGGAACTTCATCCTATCTTGCGTTGCACGGAGATTGGTCCGGAGTAGTGTCAGGGTCCGGTCCCGGTCCCGTAATGTGCGATCCACTACTAGGAGGGTTGTGCTCTCCGCCTCGTAGGTACCAAGAGAAGGAGGGGGTTGCCCGTAGACGGCCTCAAAAGGAGTGAGTTTCCTGGCTATATGATAGGACGTATTGTAGCAATATTCGGCCCAATGTAACCAACGTGTCCAAGAACGTGGCTCGTCCATAATAAAACAACGCAGATAAGTCTCCACACCCCGATTGAGCATCTCTGTCTGGCCATCTGTCTGGGGATGATTCGCCGTACTCATGCGTAACGGGTGCCCTATAAACGAAATAATTCCCTCCAGAAGCTGCTGATGAAAACCAGGTCGCGATCCGAGATGATCGACCGAGGGATGCCGTGTAAGCAAACAACCTCCTGAGCAAAGAGATCGGCCACCGTTTCCCCCGAATACGGGTGGCTCAGGGCAATGAAATGCCCATATTTAGACAACTTGTCCACCACATTCAGAATCACCGATTTGCCCTGTGACTTAGGCAGCCCATCAATGAAATCCATGGAGATTGTCTCCCAAATGTGTTGCGGAATCTCCAACGGTGTAAGTAGGCCTGCATGGGAGGTCGTCTCATATTTCTGCCGCTGACAGATCCCACACTGCTGTACGAACTGCTGCACGTCTCGTCGTAGCCGCTTCCAAAACACATTGGCCCGTAGCCACTGAAGGGTGCGGAGCACGCCTGCATGGCCCCCTGTCAGCGAAGAATGGAACTCGTGGAGCATGACTGCCTTCCACGCGGAGGTGGCGGGGATGACGACCCGTCCCTGGTGGTAAAGATGTCCGCTGTGCAGGTGGTAGCCTGGCTGGGTCGGCCGGCCCTGTAGAAGTGCCTCCCAAATGGGATGTAGCTCCGGGTCTGATGTGATCTCCTGTTGAATATCATCCAATGACTCAATCAAGGGCCTGAAAATGTGATAGAGGGTGCTCTCCGGTAAGCACGAGAGAGCGTCGGCGGCCACATTTTCCTTGCCCTGCTTGTATACGATCTTGTAATCATAGCCCAAGAGTTTCGTCAGCCACTTCTGTTGGAGAGGTGAAGCTAGCCGTTGTTCCAAGAAATGCTTCAGACTCTGATGATCAGTTCGGACCTTGAAGTGGTGTCCCAATAAGTATGGCCGTCATAAGGTCACGACATGCAGTATTGCCAGCATCTCCTTCTCATACGTAGATAAGCCCAAGGTGCGCGGGGCTAAAGCCTTGCTAAAGTAGGCCAGCGACTACCCTTCCTGCATCAGGACCGCACCGATACCGACCCCGGAGACGTCCGTCTCCAAAACGATCTCCTTACTGAAATCTGGGAGGGCGAGGACCGGTGTAGTCGTCATAGCCTGCTTGAGAGCCCGAAATGCCGCCTCGGCTTCCTCATTCCATCCGAAGGCCTCCTTCTGCAGAAGCTGTGTGAGGGGACGTGCCAACTTGCCATAATCCTTCACAAATCGGCGGTAGTAGCCAGTAAAGCCCAGAAACCCTAGTAAGGCCCGCACGGTCGTTGGGCGCGGCCATGTAATCATACTCTCTATTTTGCTCGGATCGGCACGTACTCCCTGGGCTGAAACTAAGTGGCCCAAATACTCCACTTCCGCCTGCCCGAAAGAACATTTAGACATCTTGGCGTTGAGCTGGTGCTGGCGGAGGATAGTGAGGACCTGTGTCATGTGCTCCAGATGCTCCATCCAGCCGCGGCTATAAATCAAAATGTCATCGAAGAAGATCAACACCGAACGACGTAGGAGTGGCCGAAAAATCTCATTCATCACCGCCTGGAACGTAGACGGAGCATTGGATAACCCAAAAGGGCATCACTAGAAACTCATAGTGCCCGTCATGTGTCC
Organism: Dactylorhiza incarnata; assembly: GCA_033032865.1. Classification (NCBI taxonomy): domain Eukaryota; kingdom Viridiplantae; phylum Streptophyta; class Magnoliopsida; order Asparagales; family Orchidaceae; genus Dactylorhiza; species Dactylorhiza incarnata. The sequence goes on along the minus strand of JAWHQI010000011.1, from coordinate 22,675,233 downwards.
GAAAAGCTGTTTTGTGTATGCCCTCCTTCTTCATTCAGATCTGATGGTAGCCGGAACGCAGGTCCAGCTTGGTGAAAAGGCACGCCCCGTGCAACTCATCCAGTAACTCCTCGATCATGGGTATGGGAAACTTATCCTTGATGGTGGAGTCGTTCAGGTTACGATAATCAACACAGAATCGCCACGAGCCGTCCTTTTTCACCAGAATAATAGACGAAGAAAAAGAACTAGTGCTCGGTCGTATGATTCCTGTTGCCATCATCTCCCGACACTCCGCTCAATCTCTGCCTTCTGTATGTATGGGTAGCGGTATGTACGTTTGTGGGAGGAGCGCCCTCCTTCAACTGGATCCTGTGATCTCTGAACCGTGGCGGTGGAAGGCCCCGTGGCTCCTGGAACACGTCCTCGTATTGGGCCAATAGTGGCTGCATCTGATCTGGGACCTCCGGAGCGGCCGCTGAAGGCGCCTCTATTCCCACGATCATCGCCACGGGGCTGCCTTGTTCCTCCAACCGCTGTAAGCTCCGAAGTGAAATCGCCTTAAGAGGAGATGATCGTATGCCATGCAGACAATGGTCCGTCCCCTGCTGAGTGAATTCCATGGTCAGCCTGTCCCAATCTGTGGTGACACGCCGCAACTGACGCAGCCACTGCACTCCCAGAACCATGTCAGAGCCTCGAATTGGCAGAAGGTAAACGTCGGTGTAGCAGACGTACCCTTGCATCCGTAGCTCCACCCCTTTCATCACCCCCTCACACTTCAGTTTGCTACCATCTGCCACCATGACCTGGAAGGCAGCCTCCCTATCAACAGTATGTCCCGTCCGTAAGGCCACCGCGGGGTTGATGAAGTTGTGGGTGCTCCCACTATCAACCAGTATGGTTACCCGCTCTGTTCTGACCCTCCCGGCTATGCGTAGAGTTAAAGGTGCGTTGCACCCCTCCATGGCTTGGATGGATACTCCAAACTCGGCGAGATCCAACTCTTCCTCTTCAACGGCTGTTGTAGGATCTTCCTCCTCCTCCCTCAGCATGAACGCCTGAACCTTCTGGCAAGTATGTCCGCGGGTGTACTTCTCATCACAGTTGAAGCACAAGACCTTATCCTTCCTGGCCTGAAGCTCTTGCCAAGTCAGTTTGGTCACCGTAGGGCGAGTGGTCGGCGGGGGATCCCTCCGGGCCGTCACCGGAGCCGCTGGCGCCCTCTCTGTGGGTCGGTTCCACTGCCTGTTGAAGCACTCCTCCTGTATCCTTTCCAGGCTGATGGCATGACTCAAACTTCGGGGCATATAAGCATGGACCTCATCCCGCAAATGATCCTTCAAACCGGAGATGAAGCAGCTCAGCATAGTTTTCTCCTCCCAGGTGACCCGATTTGCCAATCTCTCGAACTCGGTCCGGTACTCCATCACCGTCCCACGCTGTCGCAGCTTTTTTAAAGTAGCTTCGACATCTTCATATTCCAAAGGGCCAAAACGTGCGGAAAATGCCTCGACGAACTCCATCCAAGGGGCGTAGGTACGACCCCTTAGGAACCACTTTGTCCACTGGTAGGCGTCGTCTTCAAAATGCAAGGCCGCCAATTGCACCCACCGATTCTCGGGGATCTCCTGATAGTCGAAAAATAACTCCGCCTTTTGTACCCATTCCAGTGCGTCACCGCCCTTGAATTTCGGAAAGTTCATGCGGGTTCGCTTTGGCTGCATGTATGCCCGCTGGTTGGCCATCCCGTACCCTCGTGGATCTTGGCTGGCTGGCCATCGTTGCTCTCCAATATGGTTGGGTGGCCCAGGTGGGGCTGCTATGTACCCACCCGCTTGTCCCGTTTGACGAAGTCGTCCCCGTTCCGGTTCGTTGCCCATTTGCTGTCCTCCGCCCCATGGATTGGCCATGGGCGGCCTTTCCTGCCACTGGTTGCCGTTCCCGTACCCTGTAGGGGGAGCCCAAGCTGGTGGGGGCGGACAAATTCCGGCCATGCCTCCAATCGGCGCGCCCTGCGCTCCAGTAGGTCGAAAAGATCCAGCGCTTTGACCCGGCGGCCGCCAACTGTGGCCCGACTGTTGTCCGTCTCCATTCCAGGCCGGTTGGTAGGGTCCGAGACCTGCTATCCCTGCCGCTGTGTCTGTCGGCCTCCAAATTCCCGGCCGGATGCTGCCGCCCTCCATGCGGCCTCGCGGAAGAGCACCAGGCTCGGCGTAATACGTCGGAAGCCCTTCCGTCGAACGAGCCTAAAGATCGACAACCCTGGACGGGTCGAAATCGACTCGTGTGCCCGTCGAAGTCCCCGATCCGGCGTTTCCCTGAGCAGGCGGAGTCCAGCCGTTCGTTTGTCGCGAATTCTCGGCCATTCTGATCCCGATTGGTGGTGCGGGAGGTTGATAAGACGCTTCGGCCTCCGATCCGTCAGCGACAGTGGTTTTCCCTTTCAGATTTTGCACGAGGAGGGCTTTGATCTCCTCCATACGAGCATCCAAGCGTTCCTCCAGATTTTTTTGGGAAGCTTTCACTTGTTCTTCGATCGCCGCCACCGTGTCCGCTAAGCCCACATAATTCTCTTCTAGGGATGCTAGCCACGTGATCTCCGCTTCGGTGCGTGTTACCATGGTCGCAAGAACGGTGCTCTGATACCAATTGATATGCTCTTGCAAAAGAATGGAAAAGTAGAGAACAACTAAGAAAGAGGAAACTAGGGTTAGGAAGAAGAAAGAAATACCTGATGATAATACTTGATGAGCACTCCAAGGGGGGGGCCGGGTATATATATCACTCGGACCCAAGGGGGCCGGCCGCCCCCCCATAGGGGCTGAACCAGTGTGGTTCAGCCCCACTTCTTCTTAATTAATGTTGGCGGGCTGAACCAGATAGTTCAGCCCGATCTCCTTCTGCCGTCTCCTTTGGCCTTCGCGCGTATTGATATCCTCGGAACCGGATGGCGTTAGGAGGCGTAACAGTTTTATCTATCTTTCCTCTTGAAAATTTGTTTTCAAGGAGAAAGGAAGATAAGATCTCATACCAAGCTCTAGGTGCTTGCTTTAGACCATAGATTGCTTTCTTAAGAAAATAAACATGATCAAGATGAGTTGAGTTGATAAAACCTGGAGGTTGTTCTACATAAACCTCTTCTTTTAAATCTCCATTAAGAAATGTTGATTTCACATCCATCTGGTAGACTTTAAATCCTTTGTGGGCTGCATTAGGCAAGGAAGAGTCTGATTGCCTCTAACCTTGCCACAGGTGCAAAGGTTTGATCACAATTAATTCCTTCTTCATGTCTATATCCTTTAGCAACTAATCTGACTTTATTCTTGATAATGACCACTTGCTCATCCAGTTTGTTTCTGAACACCCATTTGGTCACAATTAGTTTGTTTCTGAACACCCATTTGGTTCCAATTATATTGTGACCATGAGGTTTTGGAACTAGTTTCCAGACCTTGCATCTTGCGAATTGGTTTAGTTCCTCTTGCATAGCCAAAATCCAGAATGGATCTTTATTGGCATCTTCAAACTTCTTTGGTTCTTCTTGTGAGAGGAAGCTTAGAAATAGCGCTTCATTTATTGAGCTGCTACTTGTTTGTACTCCTTGATTAATGTCCTCAATGATCAGATCAGGTGGGTGATTTCTTTGAAACTTGATGACATTGGCCAGATTTTTGTTTTCTGCTATGGATCTCTTCAATTGAGGATGCTGCTTCTTGTATTTCAGCTTGTTGATTGTCTTCATCTGTTGAATTATCAACTTGGTCTTCTACTCCCCCTACATCTATTCCCATTGTATGAGAGGGAGAGAGTTCTTTTTCTTCTTCTGAGATTGATGTCTTCAGTTCCTTGAGCTTGGAACTTGAGCCTGTCACAGAAATTCTAGAGGGCTCTTCAAGTATCATGCTTGATTCATCAAATATTACATTAATAGATTCTTCTATAGTTTTGGAATGTATTATATATATCCTATAAGCTCTGCTGTGATGACTGTATCCAACAAAGATGCCTTCAAAGTATTTTTCAGCAAACTTTATCAGGTGATGCCTCCTATTATTTAGGACATAGTACTTGCTTCCAAAAATCTTGAAGTAGGCCAAGGTTGGCTTCCTGCCTTTCAAGAGTTCATAGGGAGTCTTGTTGTGAATTCTATTTATTAGTGCTCTATTTTGCACATGGTAAGCTGTATTGACTGCCTCAGCCCAGAAGTATTCTGGTAGAGAGGAGTCACTCAACATAGATCTGCTTGCCTCAATGAGTGTCCTATTCTTCCTTTCAACTACTCCATTTTGTTGTGGAGTTCTTGGAGATGAAAACTCCTGTGAGATACCTAGACTTTCACAAAATTTTGTCATTGCTCCAGATTGAAATTCAGTTCCATGATCACTTCTGATTTTGACCACTGAGCAGTTTAGTTCATTCTGAATTTGTTTGACAAATGTAGTGAAGACTTCTAGGGTATCAGACTTGTGTTTAAGAAAGAACACCCATGCAAACATAGAATAATCATCTATAATTACAAATGTATAAGACTTAACCCCTAAACGTTGAATTGACATTCGGCCAAACAAGGCCATGCGCAACATGTATAAACATTTGGTGGAATTTTTCAATCCAATTGACTTGAAGGAGACCTTTGTTTGCTTCCTCATTTGGCAAACATGGCAAGGACCTTCTTGTGCACAATTCCACTTGGGCCCATCTCTGACCAAGTTTTCTGATAGGAGCTTATTGATGGATTTATAATTTATATGAGCTAGTCTCTTGTGCCATTGGATGCAAAGAGATGCCCTACTAGTGACCATTAAATAGATAGGAGCATTTAAATTAGAGCAAAGAAAATTGAGACAATATACATTCCCACTTCTAGTGCCAGTAAGAATAACTTCAGAGTTTTCAGTCTTCTTAATGAGACACTTATCCTTGTGGACAACTACCACATAGTCAAGATCACAAAGTTGACTTATGCTTATCAGATTGTGTTGCAATCCTTCCACATAAGCTACTCTTGAGATGATAACTATGTCATCAGTAACTTTACCATAACCTTTTGTTTTTCCTCTGTCAGATCCCCCAAATATCACTTTAGGACCATCTTGTACATGAGTGAATTCTTTCAAAAGGCTTCTTGTTTCAGTCATGTGCCTGGAACATCCACTATCCAAATACCAGATTTGAGTTTGATTGGTCTTTGGACATACTTGCAAAAATGAACTATTTCTTCTTAGGTACCCAAGACTGGTTGGGTCCTGGATTCTGTTAGTCATAAAGAACACACTAGATCTGACTGCTCCAGGATGTGCAGAATGGATCTTAACAAGATTGTTTGTCAGCTTGACATTGGTTACCTTTAGAACTGTTGGATTGAACCAACAATCAATTGCAAAGTGGCCAATCTTGCCACAACACCAACATTCAAACTTGTTATATCTCCTTTTCTTGCTGTCAGAAGGAACATGATTCCTTTGCGTGTGAGCAGATGGATATTTAAGGGAGATTGAATTGCACCGCTTATGATTGTGGTGTTGGATATTCCCACCCACAGCTTTACCTCTGAGGTCAGTCTTCCTTAAAGATGTCTTCCTCTTCCTAGACACAAGAGATTCATGTTTCCTCATAATGATCCCTTCATGAGGTTCCTTTGAAGCACTAGGCACATCCTTGAATCCACTTGTAGAGCACTCATTCTTGAGGTGTTCATGAATAGATTCCTGATCATACTTGTTGGAGGGTGATATTACCTTCCTAAAATTGATCTTTTTCTCAATAGATTCACCTGATTTACCTTCCTTAAGGTATCCTAGGCCTCTTCTATGAGTGGAGCAAAAACCATCAATCAAGGGAAGAATAGTCTTAGGTTTGGAGAAACTTGCTACAAGCTTTCTTTCAATAAAAAGTTTATCCTCCAAATCTTTGATTTTCTTATCCTTAGATTTCAGGACATCAGATTGATCTTTACCCTTCTTTAGAAGTACAATATCTCTGGATAGGGCTTGGCATAGCTCCTTGCTGTCCATTAACCCCTTCAGAGTTTTCCCAAACTTGCTTATTAGATCAAGATTGAAGCTTGCATTGCAGTCCTTCTTGAGTTGGCAGAATTCTGCATTCTCCAGAGTTAGCCTTTCAGCTTTTTCTGAGAGATCAGAGTTCCTTGCTTGAAGAGATGAGATCTCTCCAGCTTGCTCTTTGCAAAGCTTCTTACTTCTTTTAAGTGCTTCAAGCAATTCTCCATATTGATCTAATAAGTCCCCTTCAGATTCATCTTCTGAGGAAAGAATTGCCACAGAATCAGTATCTGGCATAGATAAGGAAGCTTTGATTGGTACCTGTGCAGAGAAAGAATTTTCCCGCTCTTCTTCTTCACTAATGACCATGGCATCCATATGTTCTTCTTCTTCTGATGAGGAGGAGCTGCTCTCTTCATCACTCAGAGTTTTGCATTTCTTAGCCAGAAAACTCCTTTCTCTGTGCTTTTCCTTGAAAGCTTTCTTATCTTCAGATTTTCTGCTCTCTCTTCTTTTGGAAGGACAATCAGCTATCATGTGTCCAGATTTCCTGCAACCATAGCAAATAGTTTCAGTAGAAGAGTGTTTGTTATGTTTGGATTCATACTTGTCCTCTTTTTCTTTGTGGGGATTGTGGCTTCTTCTTGAGTTTGAGGAAGATGAGTGTCTTCCTTTTTCTTTCCTCCTTTTTCTGAGAATCTTCATGAAGTTTTTGGAGAATATAGTGAGTTCCCCATCAAATAGTCATGTGCTAGTGGAGCTTGTTTCAGATTCTTCAGCTTCAGATTTCTTATTCTTCTTAGAGCTCTCAGCCTTGAGGGCTACTGATTTTTCTTTGTGATTTGGTCTGCAGCTATCTTCTTCAGCTTTCCTGGTATTTAATTGTAGCTCATAGGAGAGGAGTTTCACAAACAGGTTTTGGGGTTCCATATTGCTCAGATTTCCTACTTCTCTTATGACACAAATTTTAGTGTCCCATTCTTTATGAAGGGATCTCAGAAATTTGTCATTAAGCTCATAGTTAGAGAACACCCTTCCATAGGTTCTCAGACCATTCACAATTCTGAAAAAAATGTCATAGCACTGAGAGATGGAATCCCTCTTGTCTTGTTTTAATGCCTCATATTCTTGATTCAGAAGGGATTTCCTGTCATCCCTTACTTCACCTGTTCCTTCCATGTAGACTACAAGAGAGTCCCACATTTCTTTGGAGGTTTTGCAATGGATTAGATTCTGGAATGTAGAATCATCAATAGCACTTACCAAAATATTTTTGGCCCTCTTGTCCATGGTGGCAAGCACTATCTCATCTTTACTCATTTCAGCATATTTCTTTTGAACTACAGCTTCAGTGCTGGAGGATGGGGTATTCATTGGAATGAATGAGTCATCTTCAATGGTCATAAAGATTCTTGGATCATATGCTTCCATATAAAGTTTTACCCTTTCCTTCCATATAGCAAAGTTCTCCTTTCTGCAGATGGCCAATTTCATAGAACTAAGTTCTTTGTAATTTTCTCCAGTCATGGTGTGAATCTAGATCAGTCCTTAGTGGATCTTGTTCCTTAGCTGTAAGACTATTTAGAACAGAACCTCCTCTGATACCAATTGTTATTCTTAAGGAATGACAAAGATCATACCTAGAGGAGGGGGGTGAATAGTGTGATAGGTGATTTGTGATGTCTTTTTGAAATTAAAGGGCACAAAAAACAATCACAGCAAAGCACACAGAGATTTATAGTGGTTTCCTCTAGACAATGTGTCAAGAGGTAGTCCACTGTCCCAACACCTTTCAAGCAATGTGCTTGATAAGGCCAAACTCCTCCAAAACTCAGAACTCACACAGAGTTCCTACCTCAGTCTTTTATAACACAAGACTTACTCTCAGATCTACAAGTAGATCATACACTCAGATCACTCAGATCTTACACTCAGGTCACAAAGACCCTACACTCAGATCACCAAGATCTTACCTCAGATGCTCACAGGAATCCTACACTCAGATCACAAAGATCTTATACTCAGGTCACAATGACCTTACACTCAGATCACAAAGATCTTACACACTGTTTATAGATTTACAGTGATTTTTACAATGATAGACTCAGTAAAGAATAAGAATTAGATCTTAGGTCTTCATTAGAAGTCTAGCAGTAGGCTTCTTCTCCCTTGACAGATGATAAAGTATAACTTGTCAGTTTAGATCTATATCAAGGAGACTGGCAGCAGCAGCAAAAATCCTTTTTCTTGTGTTCAGTAATTTCTTTCTTCTGAATCTGGATCTAGCAGGATTCTTAAAAACTTAGAAGGATTATGCTCTTGATAGCAGGATGACTTAAAGAATGATTGCTGTCGAATTTTCTTGCATACTTCAAATCATTCAGATCATTAGTATCAACAGGTAAAGATGTTCTCCTTTTATAATGTTGCTTCTACTGAAGAGGAATTGGAGTAGTATATGAAAAGACATAATTGTCTCTAAATTTGAATCTTCAAATTCGATCAGAAAAGAGAATATTTCAAATTTGACTCAATTAGGAATATTCCACATATGGTAATTAAGGATTAGAATGGAATGCATAAATCTGCATGATATTCCGGTCATAATAATTGATAATATTATTCCATAACCAATTCTTCAATGAATTAATCCTTTAAGGTCTTCCATAGATGCACCACTGTAATACGCCTTGATTGGCGTGAAAAGGTTGGTGAATTAATGCTGTCACGCGCTATTCAAGTACTTGGAATAATTCTGAATGAATTGGAGTCTGTCCCGTTGATGTTGAGATCATCCCGTCGATCGACATTGATCCAGTCGATCCTTTGTCCAGTGGACTTTTCAGAATAGTTAGTCTGTCCCGTCGATTGATTCTGTCGACTTATCTTCCCGTCGATGTTTTGAGTTCGATCGACAGGCCGTCCCGTCGATTTTTACTTGAACTATTTTCTGACTTTCACAGCCTTCTGAATTCAGTAATTTTCTTTGAACTTTTCAGGTAGAGTCTTCAAGATAGATGTTAGTATGTCTTCAAATAAATACTTGAGGTCATATAATACAAGTAAATACTTGGTCTTAGTGACCTTAAGCAATATTCAGATATTTACTAAGAGTACCTGTCTCAAGCATCAACAAGATTTCATCAAGCACAATAAGTTTATTATTATGTAGATGTTTTTCTTCAAATCAGGAATCTTGGGTATCAAATTCCCAACCCCGTTATCTGAATGAGTTATGATATTCTTTTAGGGATCAATTAGAGTTACATGACTATAGGGTTTAGGAGAAGTCTCCAGTCGAGGACGTAGAGTAGAGGCCTGGTAGAAGAGAATGTCCGGGATGAGGTTTACTGACTGACCCGCATCCACTCCCTCCTCTAGATCCATAATACCCTCTCACCCACCATTCCACGAGCACTTCTACCCTCTTGCCACTTCCTCTAGGGGTAAGAAGAACATCAGGACTAGTCCCCAATCTCTCGTCTTTAGATGTTTTAAGTGTATGGAATCATGCCACAAGTCCTCTGAGTGTCCACTTTGCGACTTTGTCGCTATAATCGATTCTAAGAACGTACTAGAGCCTGAGCACGAAATCTTCCTTAGTGACTCCCAGCTTGACCCTGCATCTGAACCCACATTAGAAAGCGATCTAGAGGTCGAATGAGAGCAACTCGACCGGTTAGTTTGTATTCTCCAACATAGCTTATTGACCCATATGACTCCTGCTGACGATGAGTGGTTGAGAAACAATATCTTTCGTACGACCATACGCATTTAGGGACAATTTTGTCCATCATTATTGGCGGTAGTATAGAGATCTTTATTTCTTATCGCATGGTAGAGAAATTGAAATTGAAAATGCAACCTTTAGGGAAATCTTGTAGCCTATCTTGGGTCATTAACACTATGACAATTCCTACTATTCACCAGTATCTTGTAGAGTTTTCCATAGGTAACACTTACCAGGATGTTGTATGGTGTCACATTGCCGTTATCAAGGTCTATCACATTATATTAGGGTGACCACGATAGTACGATATGTAGGAGAAAATAATGAAAGCTCATGTCTCCAAATGAGGAGACAAATCAATTAAATAGACAAAAGAATATTACAGGCTAAAGACAGACCAGACCAATAAGTACAAATACAAATATACAACAATAACTCCAATACTCCCCCTCAAGGTGGAGCAAAGATGTCAATCATACCCAGCTTGGAAGAGAGCAAATCTGAACGAGTAGGACCAAGGGCCTTAGTGGAGGCATCAACAAGTTGGTCGGCCGAAGGAACATAAGTAGGAAGGACGGTCCCAGTACGAACGTGATCATGAAGGAAGTGAACATCCATCTCGATGTGCTTGGTGCGCTCATGAAGCGCCGAATCCTGAGTGAGAAGAAGAGCTGACTTATTTTCACAGTAGAGAGTCGAGCCAGTGGTCAGGGATAGACCAAGTTCAGTCAGCAGCGTTCGAAGCCAACTCAGTAACACCGTGTGCCATGGCACGGTATTCAGACTCAGCGGACGAGCGCGATACAATGTGTTGTTTCTTACTCCGCCATGAAACAAGATGATCACCATGAAACAAACAAAGGCCGGTAGTAGAGCGCCGATCAGTCAAAGAACCGGCGAAATCAACATCAGTGAAGCAGGAGAGACTGGAGACACTGTCAGCCCGATAGAATAGCCTAAGACCAGGAGCATGCTTGAGATAGCGAAGAACACGCCTAACGACGTCTAGATGAGCAGTCCTAGGAGAATGCATAAACTGACTCAGAACGCCTACTGAGAAGCTGATGTCTGGCCTCGTATTTGTCAAGTATATCAGGCGGCCAACCAGACGCTGGTACTGAGAAGGGTCTGGTAGAGGATCACCAGATTCAGCATGCAGACGATGATTGGTATCCATAGGCGTATGCACAGGACGACAACCCAGGAGACCAGAATCCCGGAGGAGATCTAAGGTGTACTTTCGCTGGGATATGGAGATGCCCTGTCGGGAGCGAGCCACTTCAATCCCAAGGAAATAACGGAGAGATCCAAGATCTTTCACCTCAAAGGCTGAGCGGAGAGTAACTTTCACCTTAGAAATACCAGCAGAGTCATCCCCAGTAAGAATAATGTCGTCAACATAGACCATGACAATGACACGACGGCCCTCTGGCGTGGCGCGAACAAAGCAAGTGTGATCCGCATGACACTGAGTAAAGCCTATCTGAAGGATAACAGTGCTGAATCGGTCAAACCAGGCACACGGTGATTGCTTCAGGCCGTACAGGGATTTGTGCAGACGACAAACCCTGCCCAAATACTCCCCCTGAAGGGCAAATCCCGGTGGAGGAGCCATATAAACCTCCTCCTGTAAGGTTCCATGAAGGAAAGCATTCTTGACGTCGAGCTGGTAGAGCGGTCATGCCCGGGACGCCGCAAGGGAGAGCAGAAGACGAACACTAGTCAGCTTGGCCATGGGAGCAAACGTGGCCCCAAACTCATCAGGAGCCTGAGTAAATCCCTTAGCCACCAAGCGAGCCTTGTAGCGATCAATCGAACCATCAACACCATACTTCACAGTATAAACCCAGTTGCACCCAACGGTGCGTTTCCCGGGAGGCAGAGGAATAAGAGACCACGTCCCGGTATGATGAAGAGCAGACATCTCCTCCTCCATGGCCCGAACCCACCGCGAATCATGGAGACCCTCAGTAGTCGAAGCAGGGATTCGAACCGAATCGACAGCAGCCACAAAAACCTGGTAAGAGGGAGAGAACCGCTGGTAGGAAACAACACTAGCCAGCGGGTGCTCAGTAACAGAAGAACGAACACAAGTACGGTGGCCCTTTCGTAAGGCAATAGGTAAATCATCAGAAGTAGTAGAGGGAGGAGGCTCAAGAGAGGTACCTGCAACCGGAAGGAGCAATGGATCCGGAACTGAGGGAGAAATGGGAGTAACGGGTGGTGTGGGCGCGCGACGACGAGTGTAAGTAAGTAGGACAGGCGGAGGTGATGGAGGTGAGACGACGGGGACGATTGGGACAGGCTGCACAATAGTAGGGGGGGTCCGGGGTAGTCGAGGGAGAGGGAAAGAAGAGAACCTCCTCGTGAAACGTCACATCACGAGAGTGAATGATACAGCGGAAACGGGGATCATAACAGCGATACCCCTTAGTGGTAGTCGAGTACCCGAGAAAGAGACAACGGACAACCCAATCGTCGAGTTTTGTCCGGGAAGGACGCCGATCCTGGACAAAACACACACAACCAAAGACCCAAAGAGGGATGAGAAAAATAGAGGCGGAAGGGTGGACAAGACTGTAGGGAGCAATACCGCCAAAGGGGCGGGACGGAGTTCGATTGATAAGAAAGGTCGCGGTAAGGAAAGCAGCACTCAAGTAGGACTTAGGAACATGCATGCCTCGAAGAAGGCATCGAACAGTGTCCAACAGGTGACGGTTTTTGCGTTCGGCCACGCCATTTTGCTCGGGGGTGGCCGGACACGAAAACTGGTGGAGGGAGTCTTCAGTGCGAAGAAACATGTCAAAGGAGCGTGAGGTGTATTCACCTCCACTGTCAGAGCGAAGAATGTGAACAGACTTGCCATGTTGTGTCTGTATCATTCGATTAAAGTGAGTGTAAACAGAAAGAACGTCAGATTTACGTTTCAGAAGGTAAACCCATAAACAGCGAGAATAGTCATCAATAAAAGTGACAAAATACGAGAATCCATCAAAAGAAACAATAGGGGCAGGACCCCAAACATCAGAATGTATCAACTCTAAACAAGAAGTAGTACGACTAACAGAAGATACATAGGTACTGCGAGTGTGTTTTGACAATTCGCAAACATCACATTGAAAAGGAAAAGAGAAAGACACATCAGGGCAAACAGATAACATCCGAGGAGGGCTAGCATGACCGAGGCGGGCATGCCAAAGCAAACTCGATGACGAAGCAGAAGCAACAGTGGTGGTGGTAGCAACAGTGGGGGGAGGCATCACCAAATGGTACATCCCATTCTTCTCAATCCCCGTACCAAAAGTCCTCCTGGATCGCAGGTCCTGAAAAACACAATGATCAGGGTAGAAAGTGACTGAGCAGTTCAACGCACGAGTAATACTACTAACAGATAAAAGGTTGAGAGCCATGTGAGGTACAAGAAGAACAAAGTCAAGGGAAAGAGAGGAAGAGAGAGGGACGGTGCCCCGGCTGAGGACAGGAGTAAACGAGCCATCAGCAAGGCCCACATCCCGGTGGGAGCAAGGAGCAACCTGGCGCAGGAGGGAAGACGTACCAGTCATATGGTCGGTGGCACCAGAATCAATCACCCAGGGTGACGAACCCTGGTCAACCGTGGTCGCAGAGCAAGCAAACAGAGTACCTGAGGATGAAGAGCTAGGAGAGGCAGAGGCAGCAGTGAAGGACTGAGATTGCTGGAACTGCTGAAACTACTGAAACTGGGCCAACAGGTGACTGAAATCCGAAGAAGTGACTCCCGAGGGACGCTCGACGGTATCAAAAGACTCGACAGTAGCAACGGTAGAGCGCGGAGCACCAGACGAAGTACGATCAGAACCCCGGAGGTGTGGGTAGAGCTGATAGCAACGACTGCGGTCATGATAGAGACGCCCACAATGAGAGCAAGGGCCAGGCGGACCCGTAGAGCCACGACCACCGGAGGAGCCACGTCCCCTAGACTGTGTAGAAGAACCACGACCTCCACGGCTCCGAGAGCCAGAAGCGGGAGGACGAGAAGAAGCTGCAAGAGCCATCTGCTCAGTAGGGAGCGAGGAAGTAGTACGCACGCCGGAGAGGCATGAGTGACGCTGCAGGCGTTTCTCATGCTCAGAGACAATGGAGTAGGCCTCAAGGAGATCTGGCAAAGGAGACCTGCCCACAATCTGAGCACGAGTGGACTCATACTCGGGGCGAAGCACCATCAAGAACTGGTAGGTCTCCCGACGCTGTCGCTGTTGCCAGATAAGGGTGACATCCTCGGGAGATTTCAGGGCACTAAGAGGCGCCAGATCGTTGAGTTCCAGAAAACGATCCTGAAGGTAGGTGAAGTACTCTTGAACAGACCGCTCCCCCTGAGTAGCGGAAGCAATATCCTGAAAGACACCAAAAATCTGGGCATCAACACGTGTGTGCCCGAAGGTGCGCTGAAGGGCAGACCAAAGTTCAGCGATGTCTTCAAAACGCATGAACTGGCCGAAGATACGAGGCTCCATCGAGCACTGGATCCAGCCAAGAACCATGAATTTCTCCGTGGACCACTTGACCAAATCATCTTTCTTGTCATTAGGAGGCTTGGGAGGGCCGCCAGTCAACCAAGAAAGTTTATTTCGACCAGCAAGAGCCACCTTCATCGATGTAGCCCAAGAAGAATAGTTCCGCTCATCCAGAAGGATGCTAGTAATCCGCCTCGAGGAGGATTCGTAGGTGTCCGTAGAAGCCATGAACCAAGAGGAAAGAAACACCGAGATCCCTCCCGCAAAGGAGATCGAGGATCGAAAAGAAAAACAACGCGGGAACCTGAAGAAGCGCTAGAACAAGCGCTGGAACAAGCGGGATGCAGGAATCGAAGTCGATCGAACAAGCGCTGGAACAGCGCGGGAAGTCGATCGCGGATCGCGCGGGAACAGGCGCTGGAAGTCGATCGCGGGATTCAGAGCGCCGGAAGTCGATCGCGCTGGAACAAGCGCTGGAAGACGATCGCGGGATGCAACGCTGGAAGTCGATCGCGGGATGCAGCGCTGGAACAAGCGCTGGAAGTCGATCGGGATGCAGAGCGAACGCCGAGCGGGAACCCTAGGTTTCCTCTGATACAATGTAGGAGAAAATAATGAAAGCTCATGTCTCCAAATGAGGAGACAAATCAATTAAATAGACAAAAGAATATTACAGGCTAAAGGCAGACCAGACCAATAAGTACAAATACAAATATACAACAATAACTCCAATACGATAAACATGCATTACACAACGATGTAAAGAACTCTCACTCCTTTGTTCACAATGGGGGCAAGACTGTTCTTCTTCTCCATAAGAATAACCTTGTATCCAAGACCCCAGAGAGATCCTCTCATCTTCTAGCATGAGTGCCCCACCTGCTATTTTGGCTATATCCTTCCCCCTGCCATCATGCTACTAACTGGATTGCAGTTTCAGGAGGAGATGAAGAATAATGACGTAGTTGATATCCTTTCCATTTTTGAGTCGACCCTTACCCCGATAAATATCTTCAGTATAGTATGATCTCTCATTGGGAAGTTTTCTAAGATTATGCTAGAGGAGTTACTCGATAAACTCCGCCCGATAAGAGACATTCAACATTGCATTGATCTTATGCTTGGAGTTAGTTTGCCTCATTTACCTCATTGTCGCACGAGTTAGAAAGAGTACAAGGAACTTTGCAGATCTAATTTCGAAGGGTCACATTAGGGAAAACACAAGCCCGTGCGTCGTTCCCGCATTATTAGTTCCTAAGAAAGATGAGACCTGACGCATGTCGTCGATAGTCGAGCGATCAATAAAATCACCATCAAATATCATTTTTCAATCCTCCGGTTGGATGACATGCTCGATATGCTTAGCGAATTGAGTATTTTCTCTAAGATTGAGCTGAAGAGTAGATACCATCAGACCCGCATTCGCCCCAGAGATGAGTGGAAGACTGCCTTTAAAATGAAAGAGGGCTTATACGAGTGGTTGATGATGCATTTTGGCCTTTCTAATGCACCTAGTACATTTATGCGAGTGATGAATCAAGTACTTAAGCCACTCATTGGAGTCTATATAGTGGTATGTTTTGATGATATTTTGATTTATAATATTGATCCTGGTCAACACTTGATTCATCTTAGTTAGGTCTTAGAGATCTTAAGAAAAATAAATTATATGCAAACTTGAAGAAATGCACATTTATGATCGATAACCTCACCATTTTAGAATATATTGTTTCTTCCGAAGGTATTAAAGTCGATAGGAAAATGTCAAGGCGAGGATTTTATGGGTTGACATCTTTTTATTGTTGACTTATTCAGAATTTAATGCATTGATTGCTCATCTTACTGACTGTTTAAAAATGGACAATTCCTTTGGACTAAGGAAGCAGATCGAACATTTCATCTATTTAAGGAGATATTGACTAGGACACCTATTTTCGCATTGTCTTATTTTGATAAAATTGTTGAGATTGATTGTGACGCATCCATTATAAGCATCAATGTTGTTTTGAGTCAAGAGGGTCAACCTATTGCATTCTTCAGTGAAAAGCCGAACGAGGCAAAACTCAATATTCCACTTATGACATTGAGTTTTACGCCATCTTCTAGTTTTTTTTCATTGACGACATTACCTGATTCAACACGAGTTTGTACTGAACACAGACCATGAGGCACTAAAGCATCTGACCTCTGAGAGAGAGATCATGCGACATGCCAAGTGGGCTGCATATCTTTAAGAGTTCACGTTTTATCTTAAGCACAAACCAAGAGTCACTAATTGAGTAGCTGACACTTTTAGCCGACGATCACACTTTTAGTCACTCTTCAGCCACACGGCTTAGACTTAGACTCTCAGCAAGACATGATGCCACTAGCTCATTTTTCGACACTATTTGGACTTCGTGTTGGCTTAGTGGGACACTATTTTGTGAGTGAATGATATTTATTTAGGGGGACCCATCTTTGCATTTGCGAAATTCCACTTAGGGAGACCTTACTTAAAGGGCTGCACTCGTCGGGATTAGGCGGACATGTAGTCCAATCAAAACCATTAGATCTCGCTAGCGTTTAGGTACTACTTCCCCAAGATGAAACAAGACGTTATATATCTCAGTAGGCATTGCAAGACATGTAAGTTGTTTAAGAGGCATCCTCAAAACACAGGCTTATACACCCATTTACCTATACTTGAGAGGTCTTGGGATGACATTTTGATGGATTTCGTCATAAGACTTACTTGCACTAAGAGGAAAGTAGACTATTTTTGTAATGGTATATCGTTTTTCTAAGATGACATACTTCATACCCTGTAGAAAAACCTCCAATGTCGCACACATCACTGAGCTTTTCTATAGAGTGGTCATGAGATTGCTTGCGATTCTTAGGTCGATCACATCTGATAGGGATACACACTTTATGAGATATTTTTGGAAAACTCTTTTGGGAAGACTTTGGACCAAACTCGAGTTTAGTAGCTCATACCATCCTCAAATAGATGGGCAGACTGCGGTTGTTAATCGAAGATTGAGAGATTTTCTCAGGTGTTTGACCGGAGAGTCCGAAGCATTGAGATCTTGTAATTCCACAAACTGAATTCACATTTAACCGTTCTAAAAATTGTTCTATTGACATATCTCCTTTTTAAATCGCTTATGATTTTTTCTTACCACGCCTGCTTGGCCACCATTCCCGTCATCACATGAACGCATATCCTTTGACGCTTAAGCACATGTTTGATCATTTAAAAGAAGTGCATAAGAATATCTCATAAAATTACTAGAAATTTATGAAAATACAAATCCTTGGCCTATTGAGAGTTGTACTTTTCATAAGGAGACTAGGTGTTTACCTATTTCAGGAAACAGAGATTTACTCCAGGTACATAGCATAAGCTAAATCAAAGGAAGTTTGGTCAATTTCAAGTTCAGAAGCGGTTGGGTTTGAGCACCTACTTCTTAGATCTACCCGTTGAATTCGGCACCTCCCCGATGTTCAACGTGCCTAATCTGATATCTTCTATGGAGAATCTCCCACCACCATCCCAAGCCCACCCACAACAGCCCCTGACATTCCACCCAGCTTATGTACAACACCTACACCCCTAGAGTTTCAGACTCGCCACAGAACATACCAACTTTACTTGGTTTCTTGAGGAGTCTGGGAAGTGAAACAGAGCTACAACGATGACCCCCAGACCTTACGATTGCCGGTCATTACGAGTTCTCGATGAGGTCGAACTCCTCCAACCCCATGGGAATCGATGTGACCTTCGTCTTATCGAGAGCCAATAACACACAATAGTGTCACGCTGCTTATCCTCTACCCATTATTGTCACTATCTATTTTTATGTTCCGTATTTGTATTCATCGTATTTATTTACCGCATGTTATTTTATTTCCGACGCTCATCGATATTTATGTGCGCATATTTTGTATGCTAAAGATGGGTTGTCGGACCGATCGATCAACAAAATCTTAAATAACTAAGTCCGCCAATATTGGATAGTTAGGGGAAGAAAGGCAAGCCATCAATTAAATCAGTATCGCATTAAATAAATATTCTAAATTTATTCTCATACTTAAAATAAGAATAACATTACTAGGAAAGTGATAATGAGAAGGTCCAAAAATTTCCTCCTATTAAAAGGCACTCATGGCAGTAGCAAGGGGCACATAAATTACAGAGGATGACTCCTAGGTCGTCCCTTTGTTAAGCGCTAGAAATCAAGCCGTCCCACCTCTTCTCCCAGCGCCTGGATCTCCCAGCAGCAAAGTCGTCGACGCATCCGTTGAACCGACCTCTTTATGGACGCGCATCCTCGATGTCTCCACCGGTTGAGCCCTCTGCCCTTGCCTCCCCTCACATCCTCCACCCCCTTGCCACCTTCCCCTCATCTGCAAATCCACCATCCTGAACCATCGCCCCCCGCCCTCAGCCTGTGCCCATGATTCCCTTGCCCGCAATCCACATCCCTCCGACCCATTCTCCCCGTTTGTAGCACACGGCCCTCTGAGCCCTCTTCTCGTTGACTCCGTGTTACCTCGCGTATTTGAGCCCCTCTCCCATTTCCTCCGTTTATATCCCTGTCGTTACTGATCCCGCAGTGGACTCTTTTTCTCTTTTGGCTAGTGATTGGGTATATCTTTTGACTCTTCTCATTATTACTCTTGATTTATTAGAATATTATTTATGCAATGCTAAGAAAATTAATGTGCTGAGTTTGCCCAGATTCCCTTATCGATTATTGGCGTTATTTATCATAAACCGTTGCCTGTGGATGTTACCCGTGGAATTACAGGAATATTGTTAGGATTACCACATCGTCGCGTGCGAATAACTCTTGAAATTTAATTTTCAACTTTACGTTCATTCATCGTTTTGAGTTCGAGAGCGCCAGAGAGGCTCGAGAGATCTCACGTCTTCAAAATTGGGTTCACACACCAGTTTACATCATAAGTTCAATGTGGTGTGATAATGTTAAGAGAATGTGGTCAAATTATGAAAGATTGATAGCAAAAATAATTATGATTAAAAATGAGTACACGTTTTGTTATGGATAACTTCTAGGAAACAAAATAGTATTATGCGGTCTGTGCATGTAGGATGGAGAACTTGAGTTGCATCAATAAGAAGTTTTGATAGCATAGTATGAGAGGTATATGGAGGTAACGGGATGAAATGTAACATCTCTAGAAGTAAACTTATATAATTTAAGTTTCATACTATAAGAATAAAGTAGAATCAATTACGAAGATTGCACGAGACTGTCCCCAAATTGTTGGTAAAAGAGTCGTCGGTTTAAAAAAGTAAATTCGATGGTTTAGACTGCCACTTGTTATTCAATGTTTTTCTATTATGTAATGTTCAATTTCTAGGCATCATTTTTATTCTTTATTTGAACTATTTTAATGTAATAATTCATCTCTACCATTAACTTACCTAAAGGATGAACATAACTCTCGGAATCAAACTATAGGTATGTAGTTAGAGCCAAGTCTGGTAAGAAACAATCTACTAAAGATGGGACAGGAAAATCTGCGCATTCGGCAGGTTCATCTCTGCGACGTTATAATGAAGCAGCACTGAAAAAGGTAATGCGCCATTTTAAACATTTTTGGTTCAAATTCTTGTATGTGTAAAGTATTCAGTGCAAGTTTAAGGAAGCTTATGCTTTTCTACAATTAAAGTATATCATATCTTTGGATGTAAATTTGGGTCTAGAATTTTTACAGGGCTTTTGATTAATAAGGTGCCCTTAGTTTTCATTAGTTTGTGTCAGGGTCCAACTACATGCGTACGAATTTAGCTTATCCTTATACGTGTAGATAATAAGCTAAACATTTAGGTGCACTTAGTTTTTCACTTTTCATTATTGAAGTAAAACCTCAATAGTTATGTGCTGATTTTAGGAAGAGTTTATTTATAGAATCAGGGAAGCTCATATCAAAGCACCCATTTGATAGATCTTCCAAGCTAACATACTTTGTGATCTGTAACTGAGTGAAATGATTCCTAACATGAGAGTGGAGCTGTGAATTGCCATGATGATATATAAGAGACAACACTATCTCGTTGACTCAAAGGATCCTTGTGTAAGATGATGGTTAATGCAATGGGAACATGAATAGGAAGATAACTTAATATTAAAGGGAAAGGGGAAGAAGTATATGCAATTTCTTCGATAGCACCTTAAGCAAGCTTCATGATTTGAAGTTAGTGGTATGTGTTAAAGAGAATCAATCACCACTGCTATCTGACCTTTTGTTCTGATATCAAACATATAATGTTCGACTATGTACATTATTAGGGTTAACCTGATGTGGTGTTATCTTTTCATATGGGTGGGATCAGAATTGCTAGTTTGAAGACCAATGCGTCATCATTGTATGCTTGCAAGTGGATGCTTCTCACACAAAACTCAATGTCAACATCTTCAACTACCTTATTCTTCTGCCCTAGCCACGAGTTGTCGTCTTCGTGCAACTCCTTCCTCATCATTGATTATTTCTGTCAACGCCTAGAGTTTTCTAATCGTCTCAAGCGGATCTACTGTCTTCTTCATGCTGCTCCTTTCTCATCATCCAGCCTTTATCTAACGACTCAAGCGCTTACTGCTATCATCTGGGAGATACTGTTTCCATTGATTGAAACATAGGAGGGGTGGAATTGTATACAAGAAGGGTACCTCTCGTTTCACCAACCTCATCACTTGAGAAGGAAGATAGTTCTTCTGTCATTTCAAAGGAGTTGAACCTTGATTGTATGGCGTTGAATGCCAACAATTATCTTCTTTGGTCGCCCACTATCAAGCGTGTCATCATTGGGCGTGGTTGACTTGGCCATGTTATCAGAGTAGGGGGATTTTAGCCGTGGTAGCGGTTGGTGGGGTGGCCGGGTAGAGGAGGGATGATGGGCTACATAGAATTCCTTGTCGAGGTAACGAGATTGTTCCATGGCGAGAGAGAGAGAGAGTAGTCAGGTTGTGGATCCGAAGGCCTGCCCTGAGGTGGGGCTACAGGTCCGCGAGAAAATACCCCAAATAATGGTCATGGGATAGTCCGAGAATGTGCGTGGCGACCTTGATGAACTCGATGATGTAGGCGGCGACGGTGCCGAACTAGCAAACTGAGATGAGGCGCTCATAGGCATTTTCCACTTGGCATGTATCACATTGACGGAGGAGTACCTCCTTTAATGTGGGCCAAGAGAGATTAGGGTATGCTGACATTTCCAACACACCCAGCGGAGCGTAGAGACTTCTGTATAGATAGTCGCCATGAGAACCTTCTGGTTGGCGGGGGTAGACTAGAGGGTGAAAAATTATTTAGCGCAGGCAATCCAACTGAGGGGTTCGGCGCCGTCGAACATTGGAATCTCAATATAGTGGAGGTGGGTCGGGTGGATGTTTGCGTCAGGGTGAAGGAATCCCTTGTAGTCAGTGGAGGTCCAAGTGGGGGGGGGGGGGGGGGCGGTGGTGGCGCCAGAGGTGCTGGTGGACAGATAACTGCTGTGGACGCGAGCTCGCAAAAGAGAAGAGTGAGATCTTCTAATCGGGCTTTGAGATGATCCAAGCGAGTGGAATCACTGGAGGCTGAACCGGAGCGTCCTTGTCGGCATAGAGGGCCTTAGAATGGGTCTAGAGCATGTAAAGGAACCCAATTTTATGTTTGCATTTTATTTGTTTATGTCAGAAATTTCATATATTTCGCTCACTTGTTTCATGCCTTCAATTTCCGTTAATTTATGTTGGAGGACTATAGTGATATTCCTTTGATTTGTTAGATGCCGTTAAATTAGTTTAGCTTATGCGGAAGTGTAATCCTTTGATTTGTTTTGGCCGACTCTTGTTTCCCCTCCCATTGAGCCCGAGCCTTAATTTTGAGCCTAAGTCTATTTTATTCTCGTTAGAAGTTGTTTTATTTTGTTAAAAACATAGTTAAAAAATTTGTAAACAAAAATTATGTTTGAAAATTTAAAGCTTCATGTGAAGGAAAAGCTTGCCTTCATTTGAAGGCAAGAAATGTTGAAGGCAAAGCTTGCCATCCTTTGAAGGCAAAGTTTGCCTTCATTTGAAGGCAAAGTTGAAGGGGATTTATTTGGAAACCCTACGAGCAGCCACCCCTTCTTTTTTTCGTCCTTGGACCTTTACTCCTTTGTTTGTGCAAGGCCAATGCTCTGGATGCTGAATGAAGGAAGCATGGTTATGTGCACATAAATCAAAATGGATTCTTGGGTCTGCCCTCTCTGATGTCTTTGATTTGAGGGCATGATTCCACAACAAACGTGACGGTATAGGGGGCCACTATTTCAGTGGTAATCTGTGAGCAGCCACTTTGTGCATTTATTGTCGAAGGTTCGGTCTTTCTCCTCTGAGAGAAGCCACTTTGTGCATAGGGCCAAAGGTTAGGTCTGTTTCCAATCTTCCCCCGCCCATACCCCCAATGATTGGGGACTATATGGGTTCTGTTGTTGTTGTTGTTGACCTTTACTCCTTTCTTCCACTTTTTTGCATCTCCCCGTCATCGTCTCGGTCTTCCTTTTCCTCTGTGTTTTAATGGATTTCGACGTCATCCTACTTCCTCTTCCCCGTCTAATGGTCGTTCTCCTTGCGAACCATTGCCTCCTTTGCAATGTTTGCGGTGAGATCATTCCTAAATTTTTGGTTCGTCTTTGCTTAGCTTAGATTAGTTTAACCTAGTTTATCCAAGGGAATCTTTATGTGGTTGTATTTGTTCCTACTTAATTGGATTACTCCGCACATTTCATTATTACTCGGATGATTTTTTATTATTGAATGTTTGCCAACTGTTGAATGAATTGTGTCGTTGTGATTGAAATGAATTACTAATTTTGTGTATGTTATTCTCTAAGTTGTGATTGAAATGAATTACTAATTTTGTGTATGTTATTCTCTAAATTGCCCTGTTGAATCTTTCGTTGCTTCTTTTCATTTAAATTGCATTTAGAATTACTTTTACATCACATTCATCCCATCGGGTGTGAATACGACATAATCAAATCTTGATCACCATTCTCGATCCATCATGTAACATTGATTTTTCTTCTTTGCCTCTTAGACCTCTCCGTATTTCACTGGAACCACACAGAACCACTCACCTTAGATTGATGCAGTGCACCTCTCAGTGGACACCTAGTAGGTGTTTGCTATAATGCATTCTCTACAGGGCTTGGGTGACCCAGCCAACCACACAGTCCCCACCAAAAATCAAGTAATACCCGTCTGCAGTCCCCCCAAAGAGAATTTTTTTCAATCCACCTCCCGGACGCCTCGACCGCGTGTGGTCGCGAGGTGCGATATCGAGCTCTTTCTGGGTCCCACACGCAACTTGTATCCCACACTTGAATTCGTGATTGGTCTCGAATGAGGATTTTCGGAATGGTTCCCGGACCAACAAATCCCTCCCCCGAAGAGGTGAAAACCATACGGGTTTTCATTCCCCACCTCATCCAAAAATTACAGTGTCCGAAAATTGCAGTGATCCGCAACATCGATCCATTCAGCTAGATAACCCATGTCCAAACTAACCAACACATTTTGAAATACACATGCAATTTCTCTCTCCTTGCACACAAATTGGAAGTGTCTAGGGGTGTTCACATACCGAATTGAATCTCTTCAATCAAACCCAAATTTTTCATAGAATGCAGAGATTCAGATTCGTTCGAATATTTGAATTCAGGTTCCGATTCATTCTGAAATCCTGGATTTCAATTTGGATTCGAGCTTGGATTCGAATTTGAATTCCCTTCAAATGAAGGGCCAAATCGACCTTGATCAGATGACCAGGATCATCTTTATATGCAATATAAATATTGCTATTATTCGTGACCTATTCGCGAATCTTGCCAATAGAGATAATATTGTTCGGATTCAGATTCAAATACCATTTGAATCCGAATTTGGATTCGAATCCGAAAAAAATGAATCTTTACGAATCGATTCCCAAATTATTCACGAACTATTTAGTTTGTGAACAACCCTAGAAGTGGCAACCCCATCACCCTTGGGCTACAAGTACAAGCCACATTCTATATCCATGATAGGAGGCTGCCCACCGACTCCAGGTATCACACAAAAGACCAGCCTCGTATTGTATGTTATGGCAAGTTGAAGCAACCATCTAATTTATATTGCCTTGGAGCAAGATAAATCGTCAAGGGGTAGATATTGATGCAACTACCCAAGCCACCAAAACAGGTGGACTAGAAGTCACAAAGGCGACACTCGATGCACTTCCTCATCGAATGTCATTATTCCGAGCATGATTATTGTTCAACCCATATTCTTCGAGGGTAGGACACGTCCAAGCCACATAGGCAAAAGTCAAAGTCAAAGGTCAAGTCAACGACTACCAACAGCATCTCGCTAGGCGTGAGCGAGATCCTTCCTAAGTGGCGACTACCAATAGCATCTCGCCAGGCGTCGACGAGATCCTCCTAAGTGACGATTATCATCAGCATCTCGCAAGGCACGGGAGAGATCCTTCAATAGTCGCCCGTTCACCAGGTTAAACTATCCAATCTCGCAGGGGCCAGGTATAGTCGCCTGCATCCCCCCTTTATAATTTGTCTATAAATAGACTCCCAGGGGTACCAGGAATGACACTTGAAAAATCAGAGATCAACCCCCCTCATCCAGGCGAGATTCTCATCAAGCCAGTGCCTTCCTCGTACCAAGCTCGGCCATTTGTGGTTGCGGAGGGGAAGTTTCTCCCAAACTTCCGGGTACGTGGCGGGACCTCCCTGCTGAAGCTCCCTAGGGTCTGTTTGTGGTCCCTCTTTTTCTTCTCCGCGCTAGCCTCCAGATCCAAGTCGCCGAAGCGCGGAATCAGTAACCTTCGCCTACACCTAGGTCCGAACATTTGGAACTAGGATTTTCCTGGCTTCAACACTTTGGTGCGGTGAGCGTGAACCGTAGTCGGAGAAAGAAAGCTCTATGTTGCAGACGAGATGGTGGAAGGAGGCGAGCCGGAAAGGGGAAGTTGAAGAGTTCGCGCGGCGAATTGAAGATACCTTGCGAGTAGTGCTGGTTCCTCGCGCCGAGGTCACAACAACCTCGCCTCTCCGCGAGACCCTGTCAGAAGAAGGTGCGCCATCCAGCTTTCAGGGGATCAGGTTTCGTGAAGTGGAGAACCCGGCGAGGTTCCCAGATACTCGCGCGGGTGGAGAGTATAGTGTTGTTACTCGCCGCATGGAAGATCGTCGCCAGGGTGGAAGGAGCCCTTTCAGTTGTGAGGTACTGGCCGCCCCAGTCCCATAAGGGTTCAGAGAGCCTGCCCTCAACTACCACTCCGCGAGGGATGATCCGATCTGTCATCTTCAATGGTTTGAGGATGTGGTTTCCATCCGGAACATGACGGATGCCTTCAAATGTCGAGGAGGACAGAACCGCTGATTCCTAGCGAGGCTTACCAAGCTGATCAGGGAGGAAGATAAGGAAGAGGAGCGACCCCAGTGCTGGGAAAGAAAGGGGAGCCCAGGGAGTAGGAGAGGAGGCAGCCAACTGGAAAGAAGGTGCTAAGGAGGAGAGAAGAATCGAGGAGGACAGAAGGACCAAGAAGACAGGAAGTGAGGAGACCCTTTGCAGCTCCTGAGCATCGGGAAGAGGAGAGAAGGTACCAGGTACCGGAGCAGCGGTCGCCGTGGAGACCAATGGGAAGGCCCCGGCCGCAGGAGCAGGGAAGAAGATTCTCTCCGGAGAGGAGGAATCGTGATCATCAAGAAAGGCGTCAGGAGGGAGCATGCAAAGAAGCGATGGTTGTTGCCCGGCAAGGCAACAGACATCACCGGAAGAACAACCGAAGGAGACACCAGGTGGTGGATATCCCTCTGTACTGTGAACTGCGCCAGGTGGAGGGGCACGAAACGATGGCCTGCCCCGATTTTTGGGAGGACAGGAGAAGGCTATGTGCAGGAGCAGAGGGAGGAGTGCAGCAGAGGCAAGAGATCTCGGTGTAGCCGGTGGTGGGTCAGGCACCCGTCCGGAGGAGGAATGAGGACCGGGTTGACTAGGGAGGTCGAGGTATGGCCCAGGGCGGAGTAGGAGTGATCCATGGAGGGGCGGGGCTCGGAGCCTCCCGAAAGGTGAGTCTCGACCAAATCTATCGCAAGAGCTTCACTTCGACCTCTCAAGCGCCGCCCCCGCTGGAGGAGATTACCTTCTCAGAGGAGGACATGTTAGGGAATGAAAACCCCTTTCATGATGCCCTAGTGGTTCAGGAAGCCGTCGAAGAATTCACCGTCAATCAGATCCCGGTGGACAACGGGAGTTCGGTCAACGTCATTTTCAAGAAGACGTTTTACGAGCTGGAGGTGGAGGCAAGCAGGGTGATAGCCTCAGATGGCCCCCTCTTCGGTTTCTTGGGAGAGCGGAAGGACGCGGAAGGAGGAGTGGAGCTGATAGTAACCCTCGACGACAATTCAACCAAATGCCGATTCATCATCGTTGACGCGCCGAGCTGTTACAGCGCCATTTTCGGCAGGCCACTCATCAACACCTTCAAGTCTGTTCCTTCCTCCTACCATCAGTGCTTGAAGTACTGCCAAGGAGACGTCCAGGTGAGGATCCGACGCGATCCTAAAACTGCTCGGGAGTGCTACCTGAGCGCGGTAAGCACTATCAGCTGGATGGAGGAGGCAGAAGAGATGGACCGAGTCCTGGAAGGAAGAGCAAGCCTGAAGGCAACGAAATAAGTGGAGGAAATAAAAGTACTCTCCGAAGCCGGAGGGCCTGGACTGCTGAAGATCAGGGGATCCCTGAAGACCGGCGAGAAGATGAAGATGACGGCATGTCTGTAAGAGAATATCGACATCTTCGCTTACAGCGCCGCCGAGATGCCATGAATTGACGCGGAGGTTGCTTGTCATCGCCTCAATCTAGACCCCGCGGTCAAGCCCGTCCGACAAAAGAAGAGGGCGAGTGCCATCATGTTGGCTGGACCCATCTGCGAGCAAGTAAAGAAACTGCTTGAGGCAGGGTTTGTATCCGAGATCCAGTATCCAGTCTGGGTCTCAAATATTGTAATGGTAAAGAAGGCTGCGGGGGGTTGGAGATTGCGTGTAGACTTTTCTTTGCTGAATAAAGCTTGCCCGAAGGATTGTTATCCCCTGCCTCGAATCGACGCGCTGGTTGATTCAACCGTCGGTTATTCTGTGATGATCTTCCTTGATGCCTTTTCAGGATACCACCAGATTCGGATGCATCCTCCCGATTGTCGCAATGTCTCCTTCATCACTGACGATGGTTGCTATAACTACAAAATGATGCCTTTCGGTTTGAAGAACGCGGGGGCTACATACCGCAGATGATGGACCGAGTTTTCAAAGAGCAAAAGGGAATGAACCTGGAGGTGTATGTGGACGATCTCTTGGTCAAAAGCAAGAGCGCCCAAGAGCATATCACAGATCTGGAGGAGACCTTCACAACTCTCCGTAGGTTCAAGATGAGGCTCAATCCTGCGAAGTGCGTGTTCGGGGCAGGACGAGGGAAGTTCTTGGGACATCTTCTCACCCCCAATTGAGTGGAGCCTAATCCCGACAAGGTGAAGGCTATCATCGAAATGACCTCCGAAGAACATCAGGGAAGTCCAGAGGCTGACTGGAAGGTTGGCCGGCCTTAGCCGTTTTCTGTCGAAGGCGGGAGAGAAGTGTTCTCCATTCTTCAAGATGCTCCAGAACAATCAACAATTTGAGTTGACTGAAGAGTGCGAAAGTGCCTTCGAAAAGTTGAAGCAACAGCTAACCCAGACACCTCTCCTCCAAGGCCCGAGGGAAGGTGAAAACCTACTCCTCTACTTGGGAGTAGGGGTGGAGGCGGTAAGTTCTGTGCTTGTCAGAGAGGAAGGGAAGAAGCAGCTAGCCATCTACTATGTAAGCCGGGTACTAAAGAAGGCAAAGATGCGGTATCCCATCCTCGAGAAGATAGCTTTCGCCTTGGTGGTGTCGGCGCGGAAGCTCCGACCTTATTTCCAAGCCCACTCCATCCGAGTCGTAGCCGATCATCCCCTCTGAAGTATCTTGGAAGGAGTGGAGCAATCAGGAAGACTGGCAAAATGGTCGGTAGAACTCAGTGAGTTCGACATTTCCTTCTCGCCCCGGGTGGCAATAAAAGTGCAGGCAATGACAGACTTTCTAGCTGACCTCTCGGGGGAGGAGGGCAAAAGTGAAGGAAACTAGGATCTGTGGGAGTAGGCATCGTGCTTATCAGTACGCAAGGAACTAGGATCGAGCAAGCAGTCGAGATCCTCTTCCCCGTCACGAACAATCAAGCGGAGTACGAGGCCATTGTGGCAGGCTTGTGTCTCGCTAAAGAGTTAGGAATCCGGGACATCCAAGCTTTCACGGATTCGATGGTGGTCGCTTCGCAGATTCGAGAGTTCGAAGTGCGCGACGCCATCCTGCAGAGATACCTGATCAAGGTTAAAAGGCTGATTGGAGGTTTTCAATCCTTATTCGTCGAGCACGTGTCGAGAGATGAGAACTCGGCGGCAGACCATTTGCTTGGTCCGAGAGCCGGGGGAACGATAACCGAGCTGTTTCGGCCATCCATCGAAGAAGGGGAGATGATGGAGATCGAGCAGCAACCTTCCTGGATTGATCCGTTCGTGGCATTCTTGACTACCGGTCAACTCCCAGCAGATGGCGAAGATCAAAGAAAGTTCAGGTATAAGGCGGCTTATTACCTATTGCACAACGGAGAGCTATATCGCAAGACCATCTCGGGCCCCTTGGCCAGATGCGTTTCAGAAGCCGAAGTACCTTGAGTTCTGGAGGAGATCCATTCAGGCAAGCTTGTCAGGATCGAGATCTTACGTAAGATCGGTCGACAGTGGTACGATCGTAAAACGTGGGATCGACACGAACCGGTAAGATCTTACTTATTATACAAAATAAAAAAAAATCTAATTTATATATAAAAATATCTAGTAGATCAACAATCATAAAGCAATATATATATATATATATATATATATAAGTTCAAGTGTTCAACTGCATAGTAATTAGTAAATAATAATTAGTAAAAAGTTCAACTGCATAGTAATTTATCTCATTCAAAATAAAAGTAAGTCATCTAAGCTAAAGTCCTCCGAATTGCCTAATGAAGCATCTTCGTCGCCTTCATATATCCCAAGATCTTGTTCTCCTCCCCCTATGTGAGCAGCTACCTCTTGGTCCTCTTCAATATCCTGAGGCTCTATGTCAAGATCTTTATCATCTTCATCGGCAACAATCCACTCATTATCGGATGGAATATCATCAAAATTATGTGCATGAGTTTTCTTCAACTTGCTATTGGTCAAACGTGAATTCGCCATCACAAAGACAACATCATTCATTGTCTTTTGCTTCAAACGATTTCTTCTTTTTGTGTGTACCTAGAAAAAAATCAATTAGTATACAATACTTTTGGTGAATGGTGATTAAAGATATTTAATAAAATTGTAATTATACCCTTTCAAATGCACTCCAGTTTCGCTCACATCCAGAAGAACTGCACGTCAAGCTCAATACACGTATTGCAAAATTTTGTAGTTCCGGATGTTCTTCTCCCTAAGAATCCCACCATGCCGCCGGAGTTTTGATATTAATACCAGTTTTGGCTACTATAGAGCCAAAGAATTTTTTCTTATTCTTAAAATCCTCCAATTGGGCATCAATCTTTGAAATTTCATCAATATCTCCCCCGATCATTCTTTCTAAACAGTCATATAGTCCTCGCTTCACCTCATAATCAGCTTTAAATGACGGACTATAGTGAAATTGAGGGTTTAGATAATAACCTGCAGTATGTAATGGTCTGTGCAATTGTTTGTCCCATCGAGCATCAATCACATCCCAAACTGGTTGATAACTAATCATTACAAATACTGGAATTAGTATATAAGGAAAAAATCTCATATCTATAATACTTAAAAAAAATAAACTAATTGACTTACAATTTTTGCACACCATTAAAGGCACGGGCAATGCGTTCTTTTGCTCGATCCATTTCCTCATATATATATATATATCCCATAGCAGGCTTCTCATCTGAATCAACCAAACGAAGCACCTTCATTAAGGGATAAGCACCCTTCAAGCAAATGACAATTTTCTTCCAAAAATCTCTATCCATCACCACCTCCTCAGTTAGTTTTCCTTCACTTGTACATGCAGATCGGCTAGCTTTCCATTCATCTGAATTGAACATTCTTATCAAAGCAAGTTTGTTCTCATGAAGGCAGCCCAAAGTTAAGTATGAAGTGGCGAAACGTGTCATTGCCGGTCTCACCAAATCTCTGTCCTTAGTGAAGGTTTTCAATAAAGATATGAGGGATGTTCTGGAATAAATATATGTCGTGATTCTTTTTGCTTTAGGAATTGTATCATGATGCACTTGTATCTTCTTCTCAAAATCCTCTAGCATCAAATCAATACAATGAGCAGCACATGGAGTCCAATATAAATTTTTCCTCTTTAACATTAACATTTCTCCAGCGGCTTTGTAATTTGCAGCGTTGTCCGTCACCACCTGGACAACATTCTCTTCACCCACCTCATCAACAATATCGTCAATCATCTTGAAGACATTTTCTGTTGTTTTGGATATATGAGATGCATCAATGGACTTTAGAAATATAGTTCCCATTGAATTATTCACTAAGAAATTTATCAATGTTCTCCTTCTTTTATCAGTCCATCCATCTGTCATTATAGTGCATCCCATTTTCTTCCAATGAGCTCTATGTTCTGAAATATTCTCCATAGTTTGTTGATATTGTTGCTTCAGATATTTCACTCTGATATCATTATATGATGGTAGCTTAAAACCCAAGCCATGCCTTGATATAGATTCACACATCTTATGAAATTCTTGACTTTTTACCACATTGAATGCTAAAGCATTGTTGTAGATGAATGATGCTATATCATTGCATGCTTCTTCATGCAATCCCTTCTTGAAAATTGAATTGATGGTAGTTTGATTTGAACTTGCTCCACTTCTCTTAAAAATTCAAGTTGAGCTTCTATCTTCCCTTTTCCTCTTCAAATCTCCAACATCTTCTTCTTCTTCCACTACGGGGATTGTTTTCTTCTAACTTTTGTTGTAAACCAACAACAATCTCCTATATTTCTTTCTTCACTTCCTCAGGAACAGCTCTACATGCTCCAACGTCTTTTTGAGTACCCGCCAAATGATGCTTCAATCTATAAATTCCACCGGTCACTGTTTTCTCACAAAATTTGCACTTTATTTTTCTCCCATCTTCTTCAACTGGGCATATTTGGTCATTTTAGATCCTTTGCTAGTGGTGGCAAGAGCTTGAGCATTGCTATTCCCAACTGCACTACTTGAAGAGGCACCACTTGAAGACATTTTTTAACTACCTACTCAAAACAATTATACAAATCAAACCATAAGAATATGAACGATGAAATGACGAAAGACAAAGTAAGACGCATTCAGTTCATTTACTGTTTAGCATTTTATAGTTAATCCAGCTTAAAGAAAGCAAAATACAGAAAATATCATAAACCATTAATCATATAACATTATAATCTCTCATTAAAGCTTACATGACTTCAACATTGACCGACAAATCTTAAGCAAGCGCATTTCTCTAATAAATCATCATTATGACTACAGATATCTAAGGAAGAACACTTAGAAGCTACAACCTAAAGAAACTTAAGTTATGACCTATCTAATTAATATTTATTTATAATTGGCTAACCAAAGAGAGTATTGCTAGTGTCTTGATTTCAAAAGACGCCTCAAAGAAAAAACGACCTAAATATGAAAATATATAAAATACTGCTATGAAACGCAGATTAATGAGAAGTATACATTTTTTATGAACCAAAGGTATACTCATGAAAATAGGATATGTTTCACGAGGACCTGAACTAGCTGGGTCATAAATTGGTCTTCTGCGGCTGTGAGCCTGTGATGCAGAGGAAGAGGCGTCGAATGCGAGCGTCCTGCGGGTAGCGTCGAGTGGCGATCGGCGAGCGTCGAGCGGCGAGCTGCAGAGGAAAGCTAGAGGCGAGCGTCGAGCGGCCTGCGAGTGACGAAGTGAGGAAGAGAATTGACGAGTGTGGAAGAGTCGATCCGCTCCGCTCTGCTTAAACCTAAAATAGGTTGGATTTACGCGTGGAGTAGGATCGGCAGGATCGCAAGATCGGGCGATCTTATGATCCTGAACGGCGATCTTGCCGATTCTACTCCAGCGGCGATTTTACATCACGCACGAAACGCTCCCCTCTAAAAAATCGTAAGATCATACGATCTTACGTGTAAAAACGCGTTTTTGAAAACCTTGCATTCAGGAGAGTGCAGTAGTCATTCGGGACTCGCACTTTAGAGCAAAGAATCCTGAGGCAGAGCTACTTCTGGCCAACCATCCGAAAGGATGCCGAAGCTTTCTCGAAGAAGTGTCAGAAGTGTCAGAAGTGTCAGCTGTTTGCTCCTCTCCAGTTGTAGCCAGCCCAGCAGCTCCGTTCAATCACGGCCCCTTGGCCGTTTGCCATCTGGGGAATGGATCTGATAGGACCTTTCCCCCAAGCTAGCGGCCAGAGGAGGTTCGTTCTCGTCATGATCGACTACTTCTCCAAGTGGATCGAGGCCAAAGTTCTGGCCAAGATTACCTCTCAAGTCGTGAAGAACTTTATCTGGGGGAGATCGCTTGCAGGTTCGGGATTCCTCTCTCCGTCGTCACGGACAACGATCCGCACTTCGCCAGCCTGGAGCTGACCGACTTCTTCCGTCAGCTGGGAACTGATCTTCGATTCGCTTCAGTACATCATCCTTGGAGCAATGGGCAAGTGAAGGCCGCCAACAAGCTAATTATCAACCTCTTGAAGAAAAAGGTCGAGAACTTGAAAGGGAATTGGGCGAAGCAGCTCCCTTCGGTCCTATGGGCTCTGAGGATCACTCCTAATTCGGTCACGAGAGAAACTCCTTTCAAGTTATCTCACGGGTCCGAAGCTCTCATCCCAGTGGAGTTTGAGGTCAGGAGTCCTAGAGTGGTTGCGACGGAAGATGGGGATGAGAAATGACGGCTAGAGAATAAAGAGGCTCAGAGGCTATCTCTCGACTACATCGAAGAACTCTGAGACCTAGTCTTGGCTCGGCAGGAAGAGATCAAGAGACGAATGGTGAAATACTTTGACAAGCACGCTCGCATCAAGCAATTCCAAGCGGGCGATCTCGTTCTGAAAAAAGTGGACGCAACAGGGAGAGCAGCTGCTGTCGGAAAGCTTAATCCGAGCTGGGAAGGGTCTTTCATCGTCCGCGAGTCGCTGACAGCTGGAGGATACCGCCTGCAAAATCACGAATGGGAGCTGCTTGGGAATACCTGGAGCGTTGATGACCTGAAAAAGTTCTACCCCTTACAGGAATGTATACACCCTCCTCAATGTATTTGTTTTGTATAAATGAATTCCTCGCCCCATGAAGCAAGGGATGGTGTGAGTCTCTTTCTCTTCCGACAAACTTTCTCAAAGTAGGTCAAATCGATCTCCACGACACGTTGGGGAATAGGCTCCGACTCGACTCTCGTAAGACCCAGGACGGGTGATGGGACGGTGCGTCGGGATAACTAGTTTTCTTAAGACCAAGCCTCTGCATTGACGACCGAGATCAGCTCCCCCCTTGCACGTTGGCCGAATGTGTTGGATTTTCCTTAGGGGTAGACACATCAAATGCGCGCAGCGGAATATTCAAGAACAACCCAAAAGAGAGATAACAAGATCTTGCTTTAACCATGAATCAAGAAATTGTAGCAATAAAATAAAAGTACCTGTGCGGAATTGAGTCACTACTCAATCGGATGCTCCAAGAAAAATTCTTACTCGGAATCGAAATCCTATTCCGAGTCCTCTTCCTTGTTCCTACGGCTCCGTCAAAATCGGCAAGCTCGGCTGAAGGAGTTAGCACAGAAATAGATCTGCACCTCTACGGAAGTCAACACGAGCTTTTGGAGAACCCTAAGTTCTTGTCAAACAAGAACTAGGTCGGAGATGGAATGCCCTCTATGTCTCCAAGGATTACTAGATCCGTCTAAGGAGAGGCGACGACGGGTCTACAGAAACAACGGCAAGATCGACATGAACTCTTCCTACCCGATCTCCAGAAGCGACAAGATCATTCAGGAACTTTTCCTTCAGGATCTCCAGAAGCGGCGACAGATTGAGTACGGGTCGTCGATCGAGATCGCCGTCCTCATCTCGTGTCGCCCACTTCGCTTCTGTCTGTTCTGATTGATCGATTAATGAAAACCTAAAGTGTCTGGCCTTATATACCCAGGAGTATAAAGTAGACAAGTTTTCTCTATCCGCAGACCCAATTAAAATCAGAGTATAAAGTCTCGTTGGGATCAATTCATTCGTCGAGACCAACACAATCCCTTCGATATGCTCCTTACAATATTCACAATATCTATGGAGTAGTCTTCCCGAACCAACTCTATTTCAAATAGTCATAGGATTGGTCCTACCACTCATATCCAATATGAGCAAGACCAACACAATCCCTTCTCCAACTTCTCCAAACGCTTTTATGTGCGACCCTATAAGCTCATATCGCGTTGGCAGTGAGACTAACTACTTAGTTACTTCCGGATCACCGTAGAAACTCCAACAGTCCCTCACTTGATCTAGAAGATATCAACAACAGACCACTGCATCATTGCTACCCAAGCAATAAAAGTTCATAACTCAAACAAGCCAGTCCGTGACCAATGTATCAGTGTTGTCACGTTCCTTTGTCCTTTACATCCGGATTGAACTAGAGGCATGGACCGTGTCACCCTCATAATTGTTCAACTCATGCTTTCTTGATCTAGAATATACCTTATGAGAGTGGTGAGCTCAATATCATATATTGACTCAACCCAGCATGACCATGCATTTCTCAGTCTCATTCCATCAAGGGACCCATGGATGTAACTCCCGTCATATAGGAGGACAAATTCCATTTCTGTCCACACACAAACACCCAAATGATTCGTAGCATACCCAATAATACTCTTATCATCAACCTTTCTCAAGGAAGACTTTAGATGACATCAAAGTACGCTCTTCCTCACTTGATGAATGTTGTGACTTCAGGTCAAAGATCCACAAACACCATTGTCACTTGAGATATATTTGTGACACGTTCATATAACAATCCACAGAGTAATCTCATGGTGGGTCTGTCCAGTACAACTTATTCCTAACAAGTACCTATGTGATGACTTGATATCTCATATCATGACCTGTGAGAACCGGTCATCAGTCACCCACATACTAGTCTTGATGTATCATCCTCACCCTAATTTCTAAGATGATACCTTGACCAGGGACCATTTATGAATGATGCTTTAAATAAATATAGGCCCTCACATTCAAGTCACGCATTTGAATTCCTATGAAAACAAACATTCTAAGGACATTTATTATGTTAACTACTATATCAAATATAGAAACAAATTGACATAACAAAAAAACTTGCCATAAA
The DNA here is from genome assembly GCA_033032865.1 of Dactylorhiza incarnata. Taxonomy (NCBI): domain Eukaryota; kingdom Viridiplantae; phylum Streptophyta; class Magnoliopsida; order Asparagales; family Orchidaceae; genus Dactylorhiza; species Dactylorhiza incarnata. The sequence continues at coordinate 22,639,526 of JAWHQI010000011.1, read as the reverse complement.
TGTAAAAAGAAATACATAGTACAAATCACAATTCATTATATGAATATACAACCGACAAACATATAATCCACAAGACTCTCATAAAAGATGATCATTCAGGTATCTAATACCCATTGATCTAACATGACTATCATGTTTCCTTTGCGCAAGAGGCTTTTTCAGTGAATCCGATATATTTTCTTCAGTCGGTACTCTGCAAATGTTCATATCTCCTCGATCGACAATCTCTCGAATAAGATGGAACCGCCGGAGTATGTGCTTGGAGCGCTGATGAGATCTAGGTTCCTTAGCTTGTGCAATTGCACCGTTGTTGTCACAGTAGAGAACTACGAGATCAACAATGCTAAGAACTACATTGAGCTCGCCAATGAATTTTCTAATCCATACAGCCTCCTTTACCGCATTAGCAGCAACAATGTACTCGGCCTCTGTTGTAGAATCGACAACTGTCTCTTGTTTGGAACTCTTCCAGCTCACAACCCCTCTATTAAGGCAAAATACAAAACCCGACTGGGATTTTGAGTCGTCCATATCAGCTTGGAAGCTAGCATCCATGTAACCTTTTACAACGAGCTCTTCCTCTCCACCAAACACCAAGAACATATCCTTAGTTCTTCTCAAGTACTTTAAGATATTCTTGGCTGCTGTCCAGTGACCATCACCAGGATCAGACTAATATCTGCTCGTCATGCTCAAAGCATATGAGACATCAGGTCCTTAGAGAGACTTACACCATGTGACATGAGTAAGAATTACACCATGTGACATGGGTAAGAATCCTTTCTTAGATTCAAGCATGTTGAACCGTTTCAACACCTTCTCAATGTATGTACTCTGGGTCAAACCCATCAACTTCTTCAATATATCTCTATAGATCTTAATACCAAGTATATAAGTCGCTTCACCTAAGTCCTTCATAGAAAAGCAGTCCCCTGGTCTGTTCTTAACAACTTGTAGGGTTGGAATGTCATTCCCAATCAACAGTATGTCATCCACATACAATATCAGGAATACGATAATGCTCTCATTAATCCTCTTGTAAATACAAGGCTCATCATCGTTCTTGATGAAACCAAACTCTTTGATTTTCTCATCAAAACGTAGAATCCAACTTCGAGAAGCTTCTTTCAATCCATAAATGGATCGATTTAACTTGAATATTTTAGTGGCTTCACTTGGAGATACAAAACCCTCGGGTTGTGTCATATACACATCTTCAAGGAGATTTCCATTAAGGAAAATCGTTTTGACATCCATTTGCCAGATCTCGTAGTCATAATACGTAACAATAACAATTAGAATTCTGATGGACTTAACCATGGCAACAGGGGAAAAGATTCATCATAGTCAACACCATGAATTTGCTTGAAACCTTTTGCCACCAGTCGCCCTTTGAATGTCTATACATTCTCATCCATGTCGGTCTTCTTCTTAAAGACCCACTTGCACCCTATGAGGCGTACCCCTTCCACCAAGGTCTAAACTTGGTTTGCATACATGATGTCCATTTCAGATTTCATGGCTTCAAGCCACTTCTCGGAGTCTGGTCTACACATAGCCTCTCGTTAGGTTGCAGACTCATCATCATGATCCATAAGTAACACACTACCTATTTGAGACATGAGAAATCCATATCTCTCAGACTCAACTCTAGGTCTACCAGATCTACGTAAGACTTGTGTTTCGTGAGCAGGTTCTCCAGCTACAACAGTTTGCAGTCCTTGCTCAGGTTCCAATTCTGGTTCATTTATTGTTTGTGGTTCTTGAACCTCTTCAAGTTCTACTTTGGTGTTTTCTCTAGACAGAAACTCTTTCTCTAGAAAAACACCACTTCTTGCGACAAACACTTTGTCATCGGATCGCAGGTAGAAGTAATACCCTTTGGTTTCCCTAGGATATCTCACAAGATAATACTTATCTGACTTGAGTTCCAGCTTGTCAGGCATTTGACGTCGCACGTATACCTCACAGCCCCAAATCTTAATGAAAGACATACTAGGATGCTTCCCAGTCCATATCTCCTATGGTGTCTTTTGAACCGTTTTTGTCGGAACTCGATTTAGTGTGAAAGCAGCTGCCACTAGAGCAAAAACTCAAAAGGAAACGGGCAAATCTGCATGACTCATCATCGATCGTACCATGTCTAACAAAGTACGATTTCTCCGCTCATAAACACCATTATGCTGTGGTATTCTAGGTGGAGTGAGTTGTGATACAATACCACACTCTTTCAGATGATCACGGAACTCCTAACTCAAATATTCGCCACCTCGATCAGATCGGAGTGCTTTAATTATTTTTCCTAGTTAGTTTTGTACTTCATTCTGGAACTTCTTGAGCTTTTCAAAGGATTCGGATTTTTTCTTCATAAGAAACACGTATCCGTATTTACTGAAATTATCAGTAAACGTAATGAAGTAGTGAAACCCACCTCTAGCCATAGAACTCATGAGTCCACATACATCACTATGTATGATACCCAAAAGATCATCAACCTTCTCAGTATGCTCAGTGAAAGGGGATTTAGTCATTTTGCCTAATAAACAAGACTCGCATCTCTCAAATGATTCATAATCAAATGAGTCCAGTAGTCCATCTCTATGGAGCTGGGTATGCGTTTCTCGTTTATATGGCCTAAACGACAATGCCAAAGGTACGTAAGATTCGAGTTATTTGTTCTTAGTCTTATAGTATTTTTTACATTATAGATCGGCTAGTCTAAGTTCAAAACATATAAACCATTAAACAATTGGGCTACACCATAACAAACATCATTCATAAAAATTGAACAACAATTGTTCTTAATTATAAATGAAAAACACTTCATGTCAAGACATGAAATGTATATAATGTTTCGAGTTATGGCTGGAACAAAATAACAATTATCTATTTCTATTACAAGCCCAGTGGGCAAAGAAAGACGATAAACTCCAACGACAACGCCATCAACTCTTGCTCCATTTCTAATGCGCAGGTCTACCTCTCCTTTACCCAGCATTCTTCTCCTTCCCAGTTCCTGCACATTTGTGCAAATGTGAGAACCGCATCCGGTATTCAATACCCAAGATGAACGAGCAGAAAAATTTATTTCTATAACGAAAATACCTGAAGCGGAAGTCACACTTTCCTTCTTTTTCTGCAGATCCTCAATATAGAGAGGACAGTTCCTCCTCCAATGCCCTGCCTTACCGCAGTGGTGACACTTCGCTTCCTTAGACAGACCTTTCTTCTTCAGTGCTGAAGACATGGGATCAAAGTAAGACTTGGATCCTATCTTCGTCTTCTTTGATCCTTTGGCCTTGCCCTTGACTTTATGCACCATCAGTATGGGGCTAGTAGGCTTGACCTTCCTCATATTATTCTCGGCAGTTCTCAACATGCCAAGGAGCTCGGGCAGTGTCTTGTCTATTTCATTCATGTTGTAGTTCAAGACAAACTGCTCATAATTGCCCGACATTGATTGCAAGATCAAATCAGTGGCCAACTCTTGGCCCAAGGGAAATGCCAGCCTTTCAAGGTTCTCAATATACCGAATCATCTTGAGTACATGAGTCCCTACTGAGTCTCGAGCTCCCATTTTGCACTGAAACATTGCCTTGGATATGTCAAACCTCTCTTGCCGAGCGTGCCCCTCAAACATTTTCTCGATGTGCTCGATAATCTCATAACCACACATGCTCTCGTGTTGCTTCTGAAGCTCAGAGGACATGGTAACAAACATGAGACATTCAACATCCAGAGTATTATCCTGATACTTCTTGTAAGCATCCTTGTCTGCTCGGGGAGCATTCCCAGTCGGCTCTGTGGGGGCTTCCTCTTCCAAGACATAGAGCTTGCGCTCTTGCCTGAGGACAATCCTCAGGTTCCTATACCAGTCAAGGAAGTTCGTCCCGTTGAGCTTGTCCTTCTCAAGGATGGCTCTCAGGGACAAGGTGGAGTGAGTTCACTTGCCATGGAAATTTTACAATAAATTTACAAAACATTTTAGTACTATATTTCAAAATACATTTTATTCTAATAAATATTTTTATTAAAAGCTCCCACTATTTTATTCAAAATGATAACCCTTAATATCAATTCAGAGAGTTTATGCAAGCTACTCTCTTAGTGGACAAGATCTGTATTTCACCGCCATCATAAGTCATCTTTGGCTGATCACCCGTAATGTGACTATTTAGGTAGACAACGTTTGCCAATTGCATCACTATGCATCTCTTGTATGGTTGGTGAATAACTCTTTATTCGCATCCCTCATATGGTGCATGCCAACTCTATGCCTCTAGGCACTCAACATTTGAGGTCACATAGTTAAGTTGAACCCGATGTCGACAGTGGGATATCACAATTATTCGCTCGCACCCTTACCAAGATAGATTAATGCATCTTGCTTTGGCAAGCCCACACTTCATCGATCGAGGCAGGAAGAGTGTCATCCATCGGAAGGCATCTGAATACTTAATATTAATCAAGGTTTTAAATGTCGTCCGACATGTCACCGACATGTCCTGTTTGATAAGAAAACGACTTGCATAATCAAAATATATAGGTTATGACGTTTTCGAAAATGTCGGCCGACTTTTTGTATAAAACCCGACATTTCGGCCGACACGCAATAATCATTATATCCCGACATTTTGAAATGAACATAAAATCCCTGCAAAAAAAAAACAAAAAAAAATATATTAGGATATACAGATGAAAATAGATGAATGATTAGAAAGATAATAATATTTGAAGATAAATTTGAGTATTTAGGAAATATATACAAGTATACAACTACTAATAAAGCTAAGATATTATGTTACAAGTTATAATATAAATATTTCTTAGAAATCCGACATATTGAAATGTCCCCAACATGTCTCCGACATCCGACATCTAAAAACCCAATCCGACATGTCTCCGATATCCGACATTTAAAACCTTGATATTAATTTTAAGGGATTTTCATGATGTTTGATTAACAATTAATCTTGATTAACATTTAATTAATGTGCACACAATTCACAATCATGAAAGAAACAACTAGCATAACCCGGATACATTCCAGATGCACAAAACCATCAACACTTGATCATATGGATTAAATCTGAATATTTAGAAATTAGAAAATTTCTAAATCTTCGGATTTACATGTACCGGATGCTAGCACAGACAAACACCCTTATGACAGTAGACAAGCTCGTCTCTCTATGCTTTAGTTTCACAAACTAATCATAGAGAAGGACGGTTACTACAAAGGGAACAATTTCTGAAACATGGAAATCGCAGAACCTAACTCTGATACCACTGTTGGGTTTTCCTTAGGGGTAGACACATCAGATGCGCGCAACGGAATATTCAAGAACAACCAAAAAGAGAGATAACATGATCTTGCTTTAACCATGAATCAAGAAATTTTAGCAACAAAATAAAATTACCTGTGCGGAATTGAGTCACTACTCAATCGGATGCTCCAAGAAAAAATTCTTCCTCGAAATCGGAATCCTATTCCAAGTCCTCCTTGTTCCTACGGCTATGTCAAAATCGGCAAGCTCGTCTGAAGGAGTTAGCACAGAAATAGATATGCACCTCTAGGGAAGTCCACACGAGCTTTCGGAGAACCCTAAGTTCTTGTCAAACAAAAACTAGGTCGGAGATGGAATGCCCTCTACGTCTCCAAGGATTACTAGATCCGTCTAAGGAGAGGCGGCGACGGGTCTACAAAAACAGCGGCAAGATCGACATAAACTCTTCCTACCCGATCTCCAGAAGCGACAAGATCATTCATAAACTTTTCCTTCAGGATCTCCAGAAGCGGCGATAGATTGGGTACGGGTCGTCGATCGGGATCGCCGTCCTCGTCTCACGTCACCCACTTCGCTTCTGTCTGTTTTGATTGATCGATTAATGAAAACCTAAAATGTCTGGCCTTATATACCCAGAAGTATAAAGTAGACAGAAGTTTTCTCTATCCGCAGACCCAGTTAAAGCAGAATATAAAGTCTCGTCGGGATCAATTCATTCGTTGAGACATCTAGACGAAATCGTCGAGACAGTCTCGACGAAATCGTCTAGACAAAGTCAGTTAGCTCTTTATCCTTATCAAACTCAGTTAACTCTTTATCATTATCAGCACTGTCAGCAAAGTCTTCATAATCTTCATTATTTTCAGTATGTTCAGTGCTATTAGCCTCAGCTATGCTTTCAAATACTTGGGCTGTAGCACCCCAACTTAGTTTATCAACGAATCAGCAGTCCGACCGGGCCCCGTGATAAGAAGTTAACTAAGTAGCAGTATTTAAATTGATATATAGTATGCATAAAAGAGAAGTGCTAGATGAGTACTTACAGCGGAAGTAAGAAGACAAGCTAAGAGTAAAAGTGTACCTCAAAAACAATCTGATTTCACATAGCCACTATAATTGAAAGAGTCACAATGCTTGTAAAACTGAAATCTTAAACATAATCTGGTATAAGAAACATCAGAAGATTCTGATACAAGTCCAATAACACCGAACAAAACTGAAAGAACAAACTACAGAATGAAAACACACTAAAAGAGGAGTGGACTGCAAGGATGCACATCCTAGGCGCAACACCCCACCTGTGACTCCTGTAATGAGAAACCCAAAAATGGGTCAGCCCAACTGAAGAGTAAGAAAAAAAAACCATTTCCCCTAGTGACACTAAAAATGTTAATAATTGAAGAAACATGAGTGCGTGTCAAATACAGAAATAATTATTTTGTACTAAATAAATAATTATACTTTATTGTTACGCATGCTTTTCTATCAAAGTGCCACAAATAAATGACTATTCTGCTGTAATTTGATCGTGTATTTCTATTTAAAAATCACAATAACTACGAGGGGGTTTCTAACCCGTGACGTAGACTTAAATCTTGGTGTTGCATCTTATGCGCAATCTAACGATCCGAGTCCTTACTAACGAACGCATCACGTTCTATGTCTCACGGACTTGGACTCGTATCTACTAAACTATAAGAGGGTGTATTTTCCCCCCAAAAGTTGAGGCTCAAAGGGACTACTACGCCCTATGAGTAAGATTGTGCGCCTCAATCTATCACGAGCGAAACCATCATTCGTGCCTCCTAACTAGTTCATGTTAATATTTGGATTTTAATAACATAATTTACTAGATGTCCGAGATCGAAACTTTTACTTGTTGCCGCCCTAGGCACACATTCAACTAAATGCTCTACTAATATACTTGAATGTCCGATATAGTTATTTACTCGTACTACCAACTGCGAATTACGAGACGTAAGTACATGTTTCTGGTAAATTGTTCATCTACACTTAATTATTAATGCGCTACTAAGTGATATGTCTAACCAAAAGAAATAGAATTTCTTACCGCGGTACTGCGACGCTCGTATACAAGGCGCGGCGGCATAACTCCTGTTGAGAAAAATTCTGAAACCCGAGTTTGATCTCCGATTGGTACGGGGCTTATTTCCTCAGGGAACTAGACGAGAAGAATATCTTTCCCCCTTGAAGGTCTACCCTTAAATTTGGGAGGAGAAGGAGTTCCCAACACCTTCGCTGATTGCAATGAGGGGGAAATGGGTTGATGAAGGATACGCCAGATGGAGCCGACCAACTCTGTACTTAGGTTCACACGGTGGTTAGGGCCCAGAAGAAACTCCTAAGAAATGTTGTTGCTAACTCCAACAGAAAGGAGGCCTATTGCGACCAGAAAGAGGGAGTCGGCTAGATTCAACAGCGATGCATACCTCTCATAAACAGAGGAAAAACCCCAAGCGAGAGACGACCTGGCTATCATCGGCCTTCAGGGTTGACGAGGAAAGATCGTCGAAGGAGGGGCTTTCGATCCTACCTAGACTGCGCAACGGCGAACTCTCGGACGAAAGAAGAGGGGGATAGCGGCGGTTTCGTACAGACGAGCGCTTACGGGAAACCAGAGGGCGTGAAAGGTTGCGAGGATTTTAAAGGAAAGGTGCGGGGTAAAGGGCGGTTACAGCAACTACCGGGGAGGGGAAAAATCGTGCTAAGGCTTAATAATTAGCGAATTTGATGTTTCTATATTTTTACAAGATTGCCCTTTTTACTTCAACAGCTAGAATTTATTCTTCACACTAAATCACAAACGCTAAAATGCGTCGCACAAAATAACGTAGCTACGATTATTTTAATAACGCGTGATAATTAACACAACAACGTCGTATTCCTTCATGACATTAGCTTGGTCAAAATTGCTCGCAATCGGGCCTGCAATCAATAAATTTCGTAATAAATTACGGGTGTTACATGGGCAATAGCTTCACTGGCCATATCAAGAATGGGTTGTTCTCCCCCTACATTTTCTGGAACAATATAATCTGGATCAACCTCAGAGAGAATGACCTTCTCAGGAGCATCAATTACAACATTTGTAAGCAACAACTTCTGGGAAGGCACTCATCCGTGAGTACAAATTTTGAAAAGCCAACTCATCTTTTTTTGGCTCATCTGTAGGGATATACTCTAAGGCAACTCTGCCTTTTCTACATTATCCCTAACGAAATGATGCATAATCTCAATATGTTTAGTCTTGCTGTGAAGAACTGGATTAGAAGTTGATTTTGTATCCACAACATTTGTAAGCAACAACTTCCAGCAACCATATACTTAGCTTCTGTTATGGATGTGGAGACAATGATTTGCTTCTTACTAAACCAGGAGATAAGTCTAACTCCAAGGAATTGGCATGTCCCTGAAGTGCTTTTCCTGTCTAGCCTACACCCGACATAATCTGAGTCTGAATATCCTGATAATTCAAATCCTGATTCTACTCGGTACCACAACCTTAGTTCAGGTGTCCCCTTTAGATATCTTAAAATTCTTTTCACAGAGGTCAGATGTGACTTCTTAGGATCAACTTGAAACCTAGCACAGATACATGTAACAAACATGATGTCTGGTCTACTAGCTGTTAAATAAAAGAGTGAGCCTATTATTGCTCTGTAGAGTTTCTGATCCACAGTTTTCCCTTTCTCATCCTTATCTATGACAACATTTGTAGCCATGAGAGTTTTCATAGTGGAAGCATTCTCAATACCAAACTTTTTGATAAGTTCTTTGGTATATTTTGACTGAGAAATGAAAATGTCTTCACTAGATTGCTTTACTTGGAGGCCAAGGAAGTAAGAGAGCTCTCCCATGCTACTCATTTCAAACTTTGATTGCATGAGTTTAGCAAATCTCTTATATAATTTGCTATCAGTAGATCCAAATATGATGTCATCTACATAAATTTGTACTAGTAGCAGTTTACCCTTTTGGGTTCTAGTGAATAAGGTTTTATCTATCTTTCCTTTTTCAAAGGAGTTTTCAAGGAGAAAGATAGAGAGAGTCTCGTACTAAGCTCTAGGTGCTTGTTTGAGACCATACAAGACTTTATTTAATTTAAATACACAAGATGGAGAGTTATGATTGATAAAACCTGGGGGTTGTTCTACATATACTTCCTCTTGTAGAACACCATTTAGGAATGCACTCTTGACATCCATTTGATAGACTTTGAATTTGTTGTGTGCTACGAAAACTAGAAAGATTCTTATTGCTTCAAGTCTTGCAACAAGTTCAAAGGTCTAGTCATAGTCTATCCTTTCTTCTTGTCTGTATCCTAGAGCTACCAACCTTGCTTTGTTTCTTGTTATAACACCATTTGCATCTAAATTGTTCCTGAACACCAATTTGGTTCCACTAACAGGGTATTTCTTTGGTCTAGGAACAAGTTTCCATACTTGGCTTCTTTCGAACTGAGTAAGTTTTTCTTGCATGAGCATGATCCAGTGAGAATCAGTGTTGGCTTCTTCCAATTTCTTTGGTTCTAGCTGAGATAAGAAACATTGGAGAACCAGTCCACTTGAAATTTGACTTCTTGTTTGAACTCCAGTTGCTATGGTACCAATGACTTGAGATGGGGGGTGATTCCTCAATGTCATCATCTCTTTCATAGAGATAGGTGCAACAACTTGCATTTCTTCTTGCTGAAATTCTTGAAATTCTTGCAGATTTTCTTCAGTAATAGCAATCTAAGTTTGCTGGATTGAACAGTCCATTGTTTGAACTAATTCTTCTTCACTATGTTAATCCCCGTGCTGGTCATTATCCTTCTGTAAGTCAACACCAACAGGAAGAATTGAAGAGCTGGGAGATTCTTCATTTACATTCAATTCCCTGAATTTTATGAACATATTTTCTTCCTGCAAAGTACTAGAAGATAGGTTTTTCCCTGCATTCAACATGTTAGTCTCATCAACATGCATGATTTCTTCTATCCTTGAAGTCTTTTTATTATAACATTTATATGTTTTGCTTGATGATGAGTATCCCAAGAATATACCATCATTAGCTTTCTTATCAAACTTTTCTAAATGTGTTTAACCATTGTTATGAATGTTGCAAATGCTTCCAGAATTTTTAAAGTATGAAATGTTTGGAGCCTTGCCTTTTAGCAGCTCATAAAGAGTCTTATTCATGTTCTTATTAATGAGACTTCTATTAAGAACATAATTGTTTAGGCCTCGGCCCAAAATTGTTTAGGCAGGTTAGCCTCAGCTAGCAATGTTCTACTTGCTTCTATTAGGATTCTATTCTTCCTTTCAGCTACTCCATTTTGTTGAGAAGTTCTAAGAGCAGAGAAGTTATGCCTGATCCCTTCATTCTCATAGACCTCACACATCATATGAGACTCAAACTCAGTGTCATGATTACTTCTGATCATAACCACTGAAGTATTCAGTTCATTTTGGATCTCTTTTAAGTATCTTGAGAGAATCTTGAAGGTGTCAGACTTATTTCTCATGAAAAATACCCGAGAAAATCTAGAGAAGTCATCCACAATTACAAGAGTGTAAGACTTGCCTCCTAAGCTGTGAAAAGCAATAGGGCCAAACAAGTCCATGTGGAGCAAGTATAGGATTCTGAGGAATCATTTTTTGAAACACTTTAAATGAAGCTTTTGTTTGTTTGCCTAGTTGGCATGCTCTACAAGGTCTCTCCTTGGTGTATTTACCTAGGTGAAGACTTCTCACAAGATTATGCTTAGAGAGCTTAGAGATGGTCTTAAGATTCAAGTGACCCAATCTCTTATGCCATAATTCATTATTATTAACATTTATATTAAACAAACAAAGTTCTGAATTAACTGAAGTAAAGTTAACCAAGCAAATGTCACATTTCCTAATGCCTTTGAGAATTATATTACCTGATTTATTGCACATGATCTGACATTCACTTTGAGTAAAGATCACCTTGTATCTTCTATCACACAGTTGACTAATGCTGATCAATTTGTGCTTGAGCCCTTCTACATATGCAACCTTCTTGAATGCAGTTTCTCCTACTCTGATCTTCCCATATCCTTTGGTTTGACCACAGCTGGAGTCACCGAAGATTACCTTAGGGCCTAACTTTTCTTTAAAGTCTTCCAGCAACCTAATGTCTCCAATCATGTGTATGAAGCATCCATTATCCAAGTACCCCAATTGGTTTGTGATAGACATGGCTTTAAATTACAAAACAATCATTAGTTAGGAGGAGCCCAGTTTACCTTGGGTTCTTGATTTCCAAAGTAAGGTGTTACATAGGAATATGAGGGTCTTCTCATGTATCCTTTAGGATGGGAGTTTGTTGGTAAATTATACCAACAGTCCTTTATAAAGTGCTCTACCTTATGACAACAATGACCCTCACACTTATTATACTTAGTTATTCTTTTTAGATAAGTGTTGTGAGGATGAGAGCGAGAAGTGCTCAAATTTATTCCATCAGATCTGCCGTAGAGAAAAGCAACAATCTGATAGCTAAGATCAGGTCGAATAGTATTCGACGCATATGAGTTGCGTCAGCTAGTATTCGACGGAACTTGATAATTGCGTCGAATAATATTCGACGTGACTTCAAGATTGCATCAATTTGTATTCGACGTGACATATTTGCGTCGATTATTATTCGACACATTTTTGAAGTTGTGTCGAGTATTATTCGACGCATACTCTGAATACTTAAGATTTTTTAAATTTCTGTTAAACTTCATATTTTCTTGAATTAATTTTCTTGGAGCTTTTCCAAGGATTCCTTCCTGAGAGGATGAGCTAGGAAGGTTCACATTATCATGCTTTTTGTTTGAGTTTGATATTGAAGAAACATCTTCAGCTAAAGAAATTTGAGCTTTACCATTTGGTTTAACAAATCTCACTGAGTTTTTCTAGGCAGGTGTGTTGGAGGTACCCTGAGCAGTTGAAGCATTAACATCCTTGAGCTTGTTGCTTTTACCGTTAAGACAATCCTCAAATTCTTTTGCTTTTCTAAGAGACTCCAGAAGGTCAGCATTTTCTGCGTTCAGGGTTGTTATAGATCTATTCAAGATGGCTATTTCACATCTTAATTCATAATTTTCTTCTTTGGATACTTCATTTAAGGCAACAACCTCTTTCTTTAGAGATTCAATTTATTTTTCTGCCTTCACTTGTTCAAGGCACATTTACTTGAAGAATTGTTTAAATTTATCTGATTTGAAATCAATTTCATCAAGTAAGGTTACATTAGTAGAAACCGATAGGGAGAGAAAAGAGATCATACTATTATTGAGCCCAATAGGGTTATATAAAGGAAACACAACGAGTCCAAACCTCAAACAGGTGAGGTGGGACAAATACGGAAATACATAAAATAATAAACACGAACAATAACCCAATACTCCCCCTCAAGCTGGAGCGAAGATATCAAGCAAGCCCAGCTTGCCATAAGTGGAGAGAAGTCGGGAAGGTCCAACAGCCTTAGTAAAGGCATCCGCAATCTGATCATCAGAGGGAACATACGAGGCAGAAAGAATCCCTGAGCGGATGTGCTCCCTGAGAAAGTGAATGTCCACCTCAATATGCTTTGTCCGCTCGTGCAAGACAGAATCAGAAGCAAGCATGAGAGCAGACTGATTGTCACAAGCCAACGTTGAAGAGCAGGTAGGAGGAAAACCAAGCTCAGTCAAGAGAGTACGAATCCAGAGGAGCTCAGTGGCGCCATGGGCCATAGCTCTGTACTCAGCCTCAGCAGAGGAACGAGATACAACGCTCTGCTTCTTGCTCTTCCAGGAAATAAGATTGCCACCATAGAACGTGCACATCCCAGAAGTAGATCGACGATCAGTGAGGGAGCCAGCATAGTCAGAGTCGGTGTAACATGAAAGATCTGTGGATGGCGATGAACGGTAGAAGAGGCCGAGGCCAGGTGATCCCTTCAAGTAGTGAAGGATCCGTAATACAGCATCAAGGTGAGCGGTCCAGGGAGCATGCATGAACTGACTGACAATGCTCACAGCAAAGCTAATATCAGGACGAGTATTGGTCAAGTAGATGAGTCTTCCAACAAGTCGCTGGTATCTGCCAGGATCAGTGAGTGGTTCGCCAGATTCGGCGTGCAAGCGGTGTTTCGGGTCCATGGGAGTAGATACTGGGGAGCACCCAAGAAGACCAGTATCACTCAAGAGGTCAAGGGTGTACTTGCGCTGAGACAAAGAAATCCCCTGGTGAGATCTAGCAACTTCAATTCCGAGAAAGTACTTTAGAGGTCCCAAATCTTTGACTTCAAACGCCTTTCGAAGGACTTCTTTGATCTGAGTTATTCCAGAGTTGTCGTCGCCGGTAAGGATGATGTCATCCACATAGACAAGAATAATGACTCTACGGCCATCCGCTGCAGTCCGAACAAAGCAAGTATGATCGGCATGACATCTGGTGAACCCAGCCTGAAACACAACAGAGCCGAAACGTTCAAACCACGCCCGAGGGGACTGCTTCAGCCCATATAGGGACTTCTGCAAGAGGCACACACGACCCAAATACTCCCCCTGAAGTTTGTACCCGGGCGGCGGGTCCATATAAATTTCCTCAACCAAATCGCCATTGAGGAAGGCATTCTTCACATCTAGCTGATGAAGAGGCCACCTATGGCAGGTAGCAAGGGAGATAAGGAGGCGAACAGTTGTCAGCTTGGCGACAGGGGCAAAGGTCACCCCGTAATCATCCGGAGTCTGGGTGAATCCCTTCGCAACGAGACGCGCCTTGTAGCGGTCCAAAGATCCATCAGCATTATACTTGACAGTATAGATCCAACGGCAACCAACAGTCCGCTTGCCGGCAGGTAGCGGAACAAGACGCCAGGTCCCAGTCTTGTGTAAGGCAGACATCTCAGCCTCCATGGCTGTCACCCACTCAGGATGCTGGAGAGCCTCAGTAGTCGACCGGGGAATACGAATCTGGTCGGTGGCGGAGAGGTAAGCCCGGTAACCCTGTGAGAGGCGCTGATAGGACACAAAACTAGCCAAAGGGTGAGCAGTAACAGGTAAACGCTTACCTTTGCGAATAGCAATAGGTAAATAAAGAGAAGGAGTGTCACCTGCCGGAGGAAGCGACACCAGGTCCCGTGAGCTGGGTGCAACCAGTGGATCCCGAAGGATGGGGTGACTGTGGGAAGGACCACGGGGGGCACGAGAATACTGATGTAGGGGAACGGACTCGGGAATGGGAGCAATGGAGACTGGTGTAAGGGGAACCGGAGCAGGCTGTGGTGGTGGAGAGGGTGGCACATGGGCGTCAACGGGAGAGGAAGGAGGGGAGTAGAACGGAACGTCTTCAAAGAACGTGACATCCAAAGTGTGAAACGTCCTGCGAGAGCAGGGGTCAAAGCACCGGTACCCCTTGGACGAGGAGGAATAGCCCAAAAATACGCAGCGGATCGCTTTGTTATCCAGCTTAGTCCGAGTGGGGCTACGATCCTGGACAAAGCAAACACACCCGAACACCCGTAGTGGAACGGGAAATAGGGGGCGGCTGGGAGAGAGGAGACTAAGGGGAACACGCCCCTGAAGAGGCTGGCATGGCAGCCGGTTAACCAGGAAGGTGCCCGTAAGGAGGGCAGCACTCCAGAAAGACTTGGGGATATGAGACCCACGAAGGAGGCACCGGGTGACATTCAGGAGATGACGGTTCTTGCGTTCCGCCAGACCATTCTGTTCCGGGATATAAGGACAGGAGAATTGGTGAAGAGTTCCTTGGCTGGCAAGGAAATTAGTAAAAGGGGACGAAGTGTACTCCCCCCCGTTATCGGAGCGGAGGACACGAATACGAGAGGAAAATTGGGTAGTAACCATCGCCGAAAAATGAACATATAAATCAAAAACTTCAGATTTAGAACGCATGAGATAGAGCCAACAACATCTAGTAAAATCATCAATGAAGGAAACAAAATACCGAAAGCCATCATAAGATACAACCGGGGCAGGGCCCCAAACATCCGAGTGAACAATATCAAAAGGTGCTGAAGTACGGGAAACAGAAACAGGATAGGAAGTGCGTGTGTGTTTGCTGAGTTCACACACATCACACTGAAAAGAGTGTCCGAAAGTGACACTCGGAAACAGAGATGATACAATCTTAGGACTGGCGTGTCCTAGTCTGGCATGGCAGAGAGCAGGAGCGGTAGTAGCAGCGGAGCAGGTTGGCGAGGGGAGACTGGTCGATGGTGGAGGAGGAGGAGGAAGATCCAACTGGTAAAGCCCGTCGCGCTCACGGCCGTAGCCAAAAGTCTTCCTCGTGGTCTGGTCCTGAAAAACACAACCAGAAGGGAAGAAAGTCACCGAACAGTGTAAGGAGCGAGTCAATTGACTAACAGATAAAAGATTTAAAGTAAATTTGGGAACATGGAGGACAGAGTCCAACGAAAAGGAGGGAGATAAGTGAGCTGTGCCCTAGTGAAGAATGGGTGTCACAGAGCCATCAGCAAGACGAACCTGGCGATGGACACCCGAAGGCACAAGGGAAGAGAGTAACTGGGGCTCACCTGTCATGTGATCAGTGGCACCAGAATCTATCACCCATGGTGATGTAGGTCCCGCTTTGGTGACCTGTAGGGCCGTCGAAGTACCTGAGGCAGATGCTGAAGTGGACGACGGCTTCTGAAGCTGAAGTTGGGACTGAAGTTCCTGAACTTGAGCCATAAGTTGACTCCAGTCAGCAGAGGAGGTCTCAGACGGAGCAGAGGATCCAGGCTGGCAAGTAAGGTCAGAAGAAGCAGCGGCCGCCGTGCGCGGAGCAGTGGACTGCGGGCGAAGATGAGGAAAGAGCAACCAGCATCTTGACTTCTCATGGCCGGTCCGGAGACAATGCTGACACTGAACAGAGGCGAACGGGCTCCCGCGTCCACTAGCTCGACCCCGGGGGGGCAGAAGAACGCCCCCCCCCCCCCCTCCGGGCCGAGGGAGTGCGGCTCGAAGCAAGGGCCATCTGGTCCGGAGGGGGAGGGGGGGTAAGGCCGGAACAGGAGCAGCAGTCAAACGAGCCCGGCGCTCATGTTCCTCCACCATGGAGTAGGCATCCAAAATATCCGGAAGAGGGTTCATGTTGACAATTTGAACCCTAATCTGCTCAAACTCTGGTCGTAATCCCATCAGGAACTGGTAGGTCTCACGCTTTTCCTGACGCCTCTTGGCAACCAGCATATCCTCAGCATGAGGAAAAGCAGTGAGCGGCTCAAGATCAGAAAGTTCCTGGAAGCGGCCAGAAAGAAAAGTGAAATACTCATGCACAGAGCGATCACCTTGACGAGTAGTGGAGATCTCCTGGAAGATAGAGTAAATCCGCGTATCCACACGAGTGTGCCCATAAGTCCGAGTCAAGGCAGCCCAAAGAGACGGAACAGAATCAAAACGCATAAACTGCTCATAAATGCGGGGCTCCATGGAGCATTGGAGCCATCCGAGAATCTTGAAATTTTCAGTGCGCCACTGACGGGCGGCCTTGTCTTCTGCTGGCTTAGGAACCCCATTAGGTTCAAGCCTATACAACCCTCATTCTCCGAGGGTGGACCCCCCCCAAGGCCACGTAGACAGAAGTCAATGTCAAAGGGTCAACACGGAGACCAGCAGCCCAAGATAGAAGCAGAAGAGACCCTGACGAGTATGCAGGCAATACTCGCCAGGTAGGCGAGTATCAACCAGAAGAGCTCGCCGCGCACAGAAGACAGCAGAATCCCTGGACGAGTATTGGCTCGGCGTGTGCGAGCAACACCCAATACTCGCCAGATGGGCGACTATGGCATGATACTCGCCGAGTAACCCATAGTCGCCGGGTTGGGGGCTGGGCTATAAAAAGCCCCCCCTACCCTTTGGTTTTCCTATAAATAGGACCCCAGGGGTACTTGGATTGGCACCTGGACTTGAGCTTTTGGACCCCGATTCCCGAACTCTCGAGCCCGTCACCCTTGCTTTCAGCCAAGCCGGTGCCTTCCTTGTACCAAGCTCGGCCACTTTGGTTTCGGAGGGGAAGACTCTCTTGAGCTTCTGGGTACGTGGTGGGACCTCCCTGCCACAGCATCTGGGGTCCGGTTCGTTGCTCTTCTAGCTTCGTCGTAGTTGCTAGCCAAGTCATCTCGTTGGACTGCTGGGCGAGTAGCCTCCGGCTGCATCGGTCCGAATTTTGAGGTCAGGATTTTCCTGGCGTCAACACTTTGGTGCGGTGAGCGTGGACCGTAGTCGTTGGAAGAAACTTCAGTAAGAAGGCGAGATGGTCGCAGTTGGCGACCATGAGGAGGTAGTCGGCAACCCGTCCGCAAGTGGCGAGTTCGTGACGCTAGCAGTTTTTGAAGCCTTCGCGCAGCGTATGGAGGGGACCATGCGAGCAGTGCTTCAGCCGCGCGCCGAGGTCACGGCGACCTCGCCGCATCGCCCAGTTCCGTCCGAGGGAGGGAGTCCACCTCGGCGAGCAGGAAAGGAGCACGTGGAGGATGAGACCGAGCGACCAAGGAGGTCGCAGTTCTACCAGCCAACCTCGCAAGGGATTCGCTTCTGCGAGCCGGGCGAGCAGGCGAGGTACCAGGATACTCGCCCATATGGCGAGTATGGAGGTGATACTCGCCAGGTGGAGGATCGTCGCCGGGCAGGAGGGAGGAGCCCTTTCTGCGAGGAGATCCTTGTCGCGCCAGTGCCAGAAGGATTCAGAGATCCCGCTATGAATTATTGCTCGGGGAGAGATGACCCTATCCGTCAGGGGAACAAACGTAACCGAAGGAATAACCGGAGGAGGAATAGGGATCGGGTCAGCCAAGGATGTCAAGGAAGTATCAAGGCCGGGGAGGTAGGAGTGAGTTATGGAGAAGCGGAGCTCGGATCTTTCCGCAAAGCGAATTTCCACCAGGCCTACCGCCAGAATGTCGCTCCGACCTCTCAAACACCACCCCCGCTAGAGGAAATCACCTTCTCGGAGGAGGGCATGTTAAGGGTTGAGAATCCCTTCCATGAGGCCCGTGTGCTTGATGCGATCGTCGAAGACTTCACCGTCAACCGAATCCTGGAGTGCAACGGGGGTTCGGTCCGTGTCATTTTTACGTCGTTCTCACGAACACGTTTGACAACCTGGAAGTCGAGGCGAGCAGGATGACAGCCTCGGACGGTCCTCTTTTCGATTTCTCAGGTAAGCAAAAGAAGGCGGACGCGACAGGAAGATCAGCCGCCGTCGGGAAGCTTAATCTTAGAACAAAGGGGAGCTGTTGGCAAACACTTGGAGCGGCGACAACCTAAAAAGGTTTTACTCCTGAGCGGGAGTATGTGCATCTCACCCCTGTAATTTTATTGTTCATAAATAAATTCATCACCCCCCTGAAACATGGGGTAGAAAAGAGTTGTTTACATTAACCTCAAATTGAAAATGAGTTTTCAAGCAAAAGAAGAAGGCCAGTGAAGTCGATCTCCACGCTAGGTTGGGAAATGAGCCTCCGACTTAACCCTCGTAAAAACTCAGAACGGATGATGGGACAGTGCCTCGGGTGTGCGTTCCCTTAAGTCCAAGCCTCTGCAATGACGGCCGAGATCAGCTCCCCCCTTGCACGTTGGCCGCGGTTCCCACCGACCGCATTTCTCGTCCGACTGAAGAGATTACCAGGAGAAAAGTCTGGACGCCGACCTCCCGATTCGGCGAAGAGATGATCGATTTAACTAGCTCAGGGGACCCTTGAATAAAGGTGTCGTGTACCCTCAAGAGCTGAAAACTCGCAGCGAAGCAAGCCGTTTTTTCTAAAATATTGTGTCCGATCATGTGAGTTGGTGTGCTTAAGTGTGCTTGACTCCCTGCTAATTTGTTGAGCAACAGGAAGCAGGTTTGATCCACATCCAGCATCCAAGTAGGGTGGAGGCCTCGGGATGGTATGTCCCCTTGGACCTCCCCGACTACCACTCCCTGCTTGACGTCATCCTGCATCGACATTCGACACCGCAAGTTGGAAGACGAGCCTCCGACTTGACCCTCGTAAAAACTCAGAACGGATGATGGGACAGTGCCTCGGGTGTGCGTTCCCTTAAGTCCAAGCCTCTGCAATGACGGCCGAGATCAGCTCCCCCCTTGGCCCTTGCACGTTGGCCGCGGTTCCCACCGACCGCACTTCTCCTCTGACTGGAAAGATTACCAGGGGAAAGTCTGGAAGCCGACATTACAACTTTGGGAAAGGGCAAGACCGATTCGACCGACCGAAGAATGGAGACATTCCGGCATCCAAGTAGGATGGAGACCTCGGGATGGTGTGTCCCCTTGGACCACCCCGACCGTCATTCCTTACTTTATAACATTCTTCGTCGACATCCGGTATCCAAGTAGGATGTAGGCCTCGGGAAGAGGTGTCCCTCCCGACCTCCCCGACTGCCATTCCCTATCTCTTTCCCTTAAAAAAGTCCATTTTTATTAAAATAATTCTAATGCACTCTTCACCAGGTGCAAGGCAAGGCCTTGAGAGCATGTGTCCCTCGAGACCCTCCAAGTGCCCCTCACGACTAGACTCAAGCAGAAGGAACCATTGAAAAGGCGAGTATGAAGGTAATACTCGCCGGATAGGCGAGTATATACCTGCGAGTATACACATGCGAGCATACAGGTGCGAGTAGGCAGGCGCGAGCATTCAATCGCGCCCCGAGCCGAAGAGCCTAGCGAGCACTCAATCTCCCCCCGATCCTAAGAGCCTAGCGAGCACTCAATCTCGCCTCGAGCCTAAGAGCTTAAGCGACATTCAAGACAGGAAGCAGGGCAGAAGAAACAGGCGAGCAAAATTTTGTCCTTTATCATTTGTATGTTTGATGTACATTACAAAAGAATCTTAAAAGGGCTTACAAAAGGTCGCCGGGCGAACAAAAAAGGGTGCCCAGGCGACTAGGAGTCATCCTCGCCATCAATATCAGCATCTGGTTCATCGCCGCCATCGTCATCATCCTCGTCCTCGGAGTCATCATCCTCGGAGTCATCAGACAGCTGGGAAGATGCTCGCAAGGGAGAGGTGGACTCCTCGGCGAGCAGCGCCGGGATGAGGTCCACCACTGTCAGCTCCATCGCCGCCGGCTTCAGAAGGTCGTCCGCCTTCAGTTGGCTCAGGATGACAGTCCCCGTTGCTCGCGCGATCTCCCGACGAATGCGAGGCATATCGTCGCCGAGTATCCTGATCTGCTTGCCGACCCTGGAGGAGCCCGCCACCGCTGGCTGTTGCTTGGCAGGCCGAGTTTCCAGCTTAGCGATGCGAACTTGGGCGGCCTCCAAGGCCAGTCGGGTGTCGTCCAGCTCCTTCTCCAGCTGGGAGGTCTTCTTCGCCATCTCCACTTCAGCGGCCTGCAAAAAGAGAAGACGCAGAAGGTAAGCAAACTATTCGGCCAGGTGGCGAGTATCCCACAAGCGAGTATAGAAGCGAGGCGAGTACCTCATGCTCCTTCTCTTTGAGCCCCATGGAGATCATCTTCTTACTTTGAATCTTGATCACCCCTTCATACTCGAGCAATCGCCTTGCCGTCGAATGGGCCAGCTCGGCAGATCGCAGCAGAGATCGCGAGGTTTGGTGAGCGAGATACTCGGAGGTCTCTTCCTGCAGTCTCTCGGCATCCTCGCGACCATAGACGGCGTGGAGCATGTCGAAGCCCTCACCCTTGTCCTCCCAGTCCTCCGACCATGGCGGGAGGTTGGAGCTTAGAGACACCACGTGGGCGCTCTCCGTCCAGGTCACCAAGGGGCGACCATAGAGATCCTCGCCACGTCCACCCAGGTTGAAGTTCGGATGGGCGAAAGGCTCGCCAGCCTCAGAAGGGTCCGCCTTCTTGCCAAGTCCCTATGAGCGACCTCCTTCTTCTTCCTCAAGGGCTCGGAGGGCTCGCCCCTCTCCTTCCGTTTCTTCGAAGGCCCCGATCCTTCGCCGACGATCAAAGGTTCATCGCCTCCTGGCGATAAGTCGATGGGCGAGTAGACCCCATCCCCGCGAGCAGAGGTCCCCACACCTCCCTGTGTGGAAGCCGTCGCCTTCACCACCACGGGAAGAAGCTCGCGTGGCAGAACATGGACTGCTGCAACAGACAGAGAGTTAGCCCCAGTTAGTCGCCAGAACAAAGACGAAGAGCGAGTAGTGCGAATACTCGCGCGATAGGTTACCTTCGCCCGGAAACACCTCAGCGAGTTCGTCTACTCGCCTCCTCCAGAATACCACATCAAGGCGGCGATTCTTGAAGGATTCGAGCAGTTTCTCGCTACCCTCGTTCAGGAAGGAAACCCCGAAGACGCTCTCCGGCGGCTGGAAGGACCTTTCAGGGATCGCTTGGAAGTCGCCAGCGATGACGACTAGTCGCTCTCCCCAGCGGGGGTTCTTCTTCGCCGTGCCGACCAGCGTGCAGACATGGCTGCACAAGAAGACGACGCCCTCGCCTGTCGCCATAAAGTGAAATATCCGCCTGAAGACGGAAAGGTCGAAGGCGATCCCCTGGTCGCGCAGGTTGCAGAGGAACCCCACGATCATCGCCACCCCATTGGGGTTGATCTGGGCAGGGACTATCCCAAAGTAACGGAGTATCTGAGAGAACTCCGTCCACAATGGTAGTCGCAAGCCCACCTCGAAGTGGCGAGTAGGGAACACCCGCTCAGTGGTCAGGACCGTATTTAGTCGCTCGCCCTGGCGAGGAAGCCGAGCGACAAACCCAGGCGGGATGTACTTCGCCTTGAAGACCTCCAAATCCTTCTCAGTCGTGACAGACTTCTTGAAGGTGGTCGCCGCAAAGTTTTTGGCATGATTGGCACGCCGGATGGTCACCTCGTCAGACATCTTGGAGCAGAGAAAGGAAGAGAGGCGAGTATCAAAGAAGACAAGAAGAGGGGAGGAAGACGGAAGATACTCGCGTATGAGTTGGAAGGTCGCCGAAAGCGTAATAAATATTCACCCACCCCCCCCCTATTTATAGTAGTCGGGTAGCTTGGCTTATCAAGCACGACGGCGCGATCAGGAATAAGGGGGTGGCGAGTATTAAGTTAAGGCCGCCAACTCAACAGCACGCGTCAGCAAGGAGAGGACCTCCAAGGCGAGAAGACCTGCAAGAAAAAACATGAAAGAAGCTCGCCATGCATAGGCGACACGCAGACAATACTCGCCAAAATGAAAGAAGATAGAAAAAATCAAGACAAATAAGCCATCACAGAAAAAGAAAGCAGAGCAAGTAATGGAGGGTGAGTTTCCAATACTCGCCTAAATAATATTACATCAAATCAAAAATGTTTCAGAGTTACAAGGATACTCGCCAAGGGCGACATAACATGGAAAGAAGAAAATAAAGAAGGACAACATCTAAGGAGGCGCCTGAATATTCGCCTGAGGATCCGGAGGCTGAGGATGTCGCCCGACCCAGCCCAAGCTGCGAGCTCGCTTGAAGTGCTCGAAGGCTACGGACATCGCGTCCTCGCCCTGCCGTAGCTGGTCTTCAATCCTCGCCAGCCGACCAACCGAACCCATGCTCGCACGCATCCCCACCATCTCGTCATGATGTAGCTGCTGGCGATGCTCGAGCCTCGCAACTCGGCGCTCTAGGTCGCTAACGGTGTGAAGGCGAGATTCTGCACCAGCCAGGCGAGTATCGAACTCTTCCAGCCGCGATACTCGCACCTCCAGCTCGATCAAGCGACGATGAGCGTCAGTGCTCGCCAGGCGCTCAACCCGCGACTCCATGTCAGTCAGGCGGCGATGGGGCTCGCTGACTGCCAAGCGCTCTAGCTTCGCCTCCAGATCCAAGATCGCGCGAGTGACCTTCTCTTGATACTCGCGAGAAGGAAGCCCGACGGCGTCAATCAAGGCTCCTATAGGAGTACGAGCGCGAGCTGCAAAAAAGGGCAAAAATATCAGGACTTTGACGACTAAAGGAACCAAGTGAAGATAATGGCGACTATCACAATTGGCGACCAAGTACCTGGCCGAGGACTGCGAGAATGACGGCGAGGAGAGCCCCTGCCTCGCTGAGGAGACGTGCTGTGATGATGATCGCCTCGCCGAGCAGGACGGGACCCAGCGGTCTGATCCCGGCTAGGAGGCGCGTTCCCACGACCGCGACTATCGGATGGTCGCCCTCCCCCCCTCGGAGGAAAGAAGCCCGAAGGGCCCTCAGTCCCACCACGACGCGAGGATTCGCCTTGATGAGTAGAAGGAGCGGTCGAAATCGAAGGGCGCTGCTCGCCCTGAGTCGTGACGGGAGGGGGAAAAGGAGGAGGTGGCGGAAGCCCACCCACGGGCAGCTGCGAGCTGCTCGCCAACCCCGAAGAATCAAGAGGCGGTGGTGGTGGTGGAAGCACGTTGCTCGCCAGAGGAGCCCGTTGCTCGCTCATCGGTCTCCTCTCCAGCAAAGAGCTGTGGAGAACTCGCGCCGAACGCCCACCACCCCTATGCGAGATCATTGACGACGATCTCAGAGGAGGCACGGCCAGAGGCTCCTCCTGAGCACCGATGGTAGACGAATCTGCGAGCATAGCAGAAACATTTAGCGACTACGGACCAAGTCAAGACTAATCGAGGAGGTGACGAGTAGGAAGCTCTCTACCTCGCGCAGGAGCGAGATTCTCCGATTGATTCTGGGCCGAGGTCCCAGGCATGCTCGCCTCCTCGGCGACATTTGGAGCAGGAGGATCGGCGGCCGGCGAGTCGCCCTCGTTAGAAAGCCCCAAGTCGTCCAGCTGCTGCTGATGTTGGTCGCCCAAAGGGGCGGCGACATCGTCTTCAGCGACCTTCTTTTTCCCTTTCTTCTTCTTCTTCTTCGCGAGCCTCTTCCTCTTCTTAGAAGCGAGGAAGTCCTCAACCTCGTGATCTGGGCGCGGAGGGAGCGAAGAACCGTCGAACAGGCCAACAAGACCAGCCATGGCCGCCTTAGCCTCTGCAGCATAGTCGCGCGTCATCTTGAGCGAATTCAGAAAAGACGTGCCATCAGAGGCCCCAGCCCCTCTATTTATAGAGCTCGAGCGTCGGCCAGCGAGATGCCGAGTATAGACCAAATACTCGCCAGAAAGACAGCTCGTCAAATAAGGGTTGGATGATTCTTTCCGAGCAACTACGTTACTCGCAAAGAGCGGGGATTGTGTACAACCCTCATTCTCCGAGGGTGGACCCCCCCAAGGCCACGTAGACAGAAGTCAAGGTCAAAGGGTCAACACAGAGACCAGCAGTCCAAGATAGAAGCAGAAGAGACCCTGGCGAGTATGCAGGCAATACTCGCCAGGTAGGCGAGTATCAACCAGAAGAGCTCGCTGCGCACAGAAGACAACAGAATCCCTGGGCGAGTATTGGCCCGGCGTGTGCGAGCAACACCCAATACTCGCCAGATGGGCGACTATGACATGATACTCGCCGAGTAACCCATAGTCGCCGGGTTGGGGGCTGGGCTATAAAAAGCCCCCCCTACCCTTTGGTTTTCCTATAAATAGGACCCCAGGGGTACTTGGATTGGCACCTGGACTTGAGCTTTTGGACCCCGATTCCCGAACTCTCGAGCCCGTCACCCTTGCTTTCAGCCAAGCCGGTGCCTTCCTTGTACCAAGCTCGGCCACTTTGGTTTCGGAGGGGAAGACTCTCTTGAGCTTCTGGGTACGTGGTGGGACCTCCCTGCCGCAGCATCTGGGGTCCGGTTCGTTGCTCTTCTAGCTTCGTCGTAGTTGCCAGCCAAGTCATCTCGTTGGACTGCTAGGCGAGTAGCCTCCGGCTGCATCGGTCCGAATTTTGAGGTCAGGATTTTCCTGGCGTCAACAAAGCCAATCAAGTTTGTCATGTCTGGCGAGATGGACACGCACGGAGTTGGACCAAGCAATGAAGTTCTTCTCATTGAGAAGGGTGGTGGTGATTCGACGGGCAAAGCCTTCATTCGAAGAATCCATGGAAGAGGGATCAAGAACAATGCGAAAGGAAGGGGAAGAACCCCCAACGGAAGCAAGGGGAATAAACCTTTACGTGAAAGGGGGGGATCCCATCTCCAAAGACCACGAAAATGAAAGAGAGGAAGGTAGAGAATCTAGGGCATTGAGGTGAAAGAGGAATACGGGATCAGGAGCGGCTGTAGTAGCGACAGCGGGATCGGATACGGGATCAGGAGCGGCTGTAGTAGCGACAGGGGCAGCGGATGCGGGAGCGGCAGCGACAGGCGGGAGCGGGTGCGACAGCGACAGCGGAAGCGGGAGCGGCTGCACTAGCGGGAGGCGGTACCGTCAGCGGATGCGGGATGCGGTATCGGGATCGGCAGTGGATGCGGGAGGCGGTATCGGAAGCGGGATGCTTACATTCCGACGGAGGAGGAGGAGGCTAGGGCAGACGCGGGTGTCGACAGGGGGGGATCGGTCCCTCTGATACCAAGTAGAAACCGATAGGGAGAGAAAAGAGATCACACTATTATTGAGCCCAATAGGGTTATATAAAGGAAACACAACGAATCCAAACCTCAAACAGGTGAGGTGGGACAAATACGGAAATACATAAAATAACAAACACGAACAATAACCCAATAACATTTTCTTCCTCTTGAGGTAGTTCTTCATCAAAATCTTCTAAGGCCATGAGGGCCATCATCCCAGTGCCTTCTTCCTCTTCATCTTCTGAGTCTAAAGAGCTGTCTTTTTCAAAGTTGCTCTAGGTTTCAACAATGAAACCTCTTCCTTTCTTCATATGTTTCTTCTTAGGATCTTAGTTTTTCTTTTGATCATTTCCCTTTTTGCTGTCCTTCGCATTATCTGGACATTCTGGAGCAATGTGTCCTGATTTCCAGCAAGTGTAATAAATAATTTCTTTAGTTGGAGTTTTATCGTTCCTGGGTTTTGAGTGCTCCTTTTCTCTTCTTCTGGAGCCTTCAGCTCTAACCCATTTTCTGAATTTCCTGGCAATGAAGCTCATGATCTCATCATCCACTGATGAGCCTTCATTTTCCTTTGCTTTTAGTGCGATTGATTTCTCCTTGAGTGGAGGAGTCTTCACTTGCACACCTTCTGCCCTTGTCTTTAGCAACAACTCATGACTTGAGCTTTCCCAAGAGAGCATCAGTGGTCATCTCATTTTGACATCTGGCTTTTCTTATAACTCATAATCTACTGTTCAATGAACTAGGCAGGCACATCATCAACTTATCATTGATCTCAGTAACTGCGATCTCCTTGTCTAGGCCTTTTAGCTCACTTACTATAATGCTGAATCTGGTGTACATATCAGTTATAGTCTCATCAGCTCCTTTCTTAAAATTTTCATATTGGGAGATGAGAGAGGATCTCTTATCTTTCTTTTCGTCAGAGGATCACTCTACCATTTTTGCGAGGGAATCACATATCTCCTTTTAGCAGATTGACAATCTGCAACTTTCTGAAAAATGTCAACAGATATTATAGTGACAAGAATGTCCATAGCTTTGGAATTGTTGGATCTAGCCTTTTTGTCATTCTCTGACCATTCTGCCATAGAAATATGCACCATCTTTCCCTCAGTGTCTGGCTTAGATGGAATGACAAAATCAGTCAAAATAGAGTCAAAATAGAGTCAAAATTATCTTCGTCAATAGAATTCATGTACAGTCTAATTCTAGATTTCCATAAAGAGAATTTATTTAGATTACAAATAAGAGGTCTTGAAGTTGCATAATCTTTGGCTTGTGATGTGCTCATGTTTGTGATATAAACTTTTCTCAAGTGATTAAGTCTTCAGAAGATCTTGCTGATCAATGTGTTAGCCTTTTCTGATCAACGTAACTCTGATACCAATTGAAAGAGAAGGTAATCTCTTGAGAAGTACTATAGGGGGGGGGGGGGAGAATAGAGTAATTGAATTTCTAAGGAGATTGTTTCACTGTTTTTCACAACTTCACACGGCACCCAAGTTATGTCACAACCATATAATTAATTACAGCAAACACAAGTAAATAAAAGCATCAGATAAAAGAAAAGCACAGAGAAAAGACAATCTACACAAACGACACATTTTTATAGTAGTTCCTCAATCAATATGGGAACTTCTACTCTAGGATCAAACACATACCCAACTGGTCCATAAGCTCGAACTTACGGAAATGGTGCTACTTTTTCTTTTAAATAAGTAGCAAATGCGTCATGGGTCAAGTGAAGGACGCTGGCAGCCAACAATCCCCCCTAGCGTCCAGCAAGACCCGCCATCACCCAGCGGCCACCTGACCCACTGAACCCACACAGGTTGACGAGACAATTGATTTATGGGAGATCACACACCTAAAGCAACGCTCCCCGGTCTCGATCTCATGACCTCCTCTGATACCAATTCTAGGATCAAGCGCATACCCAACAGGTCCATAAGCCCGAACTTATGGAAATGTTGCTATTTTTTCTTTTAAATAAGTAGCAAACACGTCATGGGTCAAGTGAAGGACGTTGGCACCCTAACATCTATTCTTCTGCTTGCAAGCAGGGTTCCTATTCCCCTCCACACAACCCAGCAACCAACCCCTCCATTTCCTCCTCAAAAAATTACCATCTGGCCTCGTATTCCCCTCCCCACAACCCAGCAGCCATCCCCTCCATTTCACCCTCAAAATCCCCATCTGGCAGCCCCAATCACCCCTACAGATCACCAGCCACCCCCTTCCAACCCCTCCCCATATCCCTTCCCAAATCAGCCTTAATCCACAATGTCCTTCAACAGCAAATCTCTGAAGGAGCTAGTTCATGCAGTACTGTGTGGATTCTGTTAGGAATGAGCAGCAGCTTCCTTGTAGATGAGAAGAGAAATTTAACCTCAAGAGAAGAGAGAATGTTCTAGTTATCCTCCGAGTGTAGAGGATTTCTTGATTGCTTGCTTGCTGCAATAGTTCTTCAGGAATGAAGAATATCCAGTGAGAAAGAAGAAGAGAAAAAACAGGAGAGTGTAAGCAGCCCGAATTCCTGATGGCGATCGACAGGCCACGCACGTCTATTCCGGCAGGAGGCGGTGATCGGCGACCCATTTGGGCGATCCGAGTCCGCGGATGCGCCCGGATGGTCGTTCCGAGTCAGTTTGATATAATAGTTTATTTATTTTGTGTTGTATTTAGCCCCCGATCAACCCGAACATTATTAGTCGTCCGATCGGGGTGCCCTAGTTCTTATTTCCCCTCTCCCCCTATATATACTCATGTATGTGGCTGGTTTGGGGGATCAGATGTTGCCTATCTAGCAGCCACTGGTCACCCTCGGCGGATTCCGAGCGAGTCTCTCCCGTGCTCCTTCCGCCTGGATCGCGTAATTCCCAGTACCCCGCAGCCTCTTCCTCCCTCCCTTGCCGACCTACTTTATCTTTCCATGTATAATGGTCACAGCAATTGGCCGTCCTACTTTATCTTTCCATGTATAATTAGTGAAATTTGTTAGTCAGTTGAATGTGAACTTCGACCTTCTATAGAAGTAGTTGCACATTTATTATAACTTGAATTTTCTTTTCTTTTTCTATGCATATGTACTACGGATACTCTGAAAATGAGAGACGTTTAAGTAATTCAGATATTCGATAAAGGTCAGAACAATATTGTATTTACGATGATTAGATGAAGATTAAAAAAAGTCTTCTGTTTGAAGGTTTGCTGTTGCAAAACAGAATTCAACTTCTAAGAAAACCGTATTCTTTGAGTTATATGTTGCATTCAAAGAACTGAACTTGAGTTTATGGTTGCTACTTTGAGATGCATTATTTATTCTCTTGATTTCAAAATGTGGTTATTTTCACATCTATTTCTTTTTTATCACAACTAATGCTTGGGCTATGCTTTACCAATCAAATTATACTCATAACAGCTGCATTTTGATGCAGGAAATTCAAGACCTACTAGTTACTTGGAAATCATACATAAGTTCTTCCCAATCCATTTTCTTTTATGCTCCGTCAAGAAATCGCCAAATTCTTTTTGATGGGGAAAAACAAAACATAAGTTTTCATGACCATGTTTTTCGACACATTCCTTTGACAATCCGTAGACCAACATTGAAGGAAGCCAAGCGCATTTATCTTTGTTTGACGCAGTTGTTCAGTGAAGTGGATGAGAAGGGTTGTCCACTGGAAGAGCCAAATTTACACACAGTTGAAGGAAAAAGAAATCAACTATTTCAAGTGTCAGAATTCATTGAAAACCTGGAAGTTAAGACATCTGATCCACCATTAGATTCAGCTGTTGAGCATTTGCCGAGTGATTTAGCAAATATTAGTTTATCCGGTAGCGAAAACATATCAACCGTTTTGCATGCGGCTGCACAATCCGGTAATGCTCAACGGACTCTTGAGCTTCTCAAGCAAGGTTTCAGTCCTTGCTTAAAAGATGAAAGAGGCCGAACTCCTTACATGTTGGCAACAGAGAAGGAAGTCAGAAACACCTTTAGAAGGTTTATGGCTGAAAATCTTGATAGATGGGATTGGCAGGCTGCGCATGTGCCAAGTCCATTGACGAAGGAAGTGGAGGAATCTCAAGCAGTCAAGCAGGTTTTTTTTCACCATATCACCGCAGATGTGTATAATGCTTTATTTCCTTTTAATATCAGTTTCATTGTGGACCGGGCTGCCCTTATCATTTCAACCTTGTGGTGGGACCCTTCCCCGGACCCTCGCTGCATAGGGATGCTTTGTGCACCGGGCTGCCCTTATCAGTTTCGTTGTGGATCAAAATCCCTCTTTTCAGTCAAGTAATAGAAGTTTAACAGAAAGTTTGTCTAGAAAGTGCTTGATATTGATCCAAGTAGATGCATTCTCAAGAAACTTAAGTTACTTCAGTATCCATTTTCATAATAATGAATATATTACAATGCTCTTGAACTGGTTCAAGGATTGGCTATTAGCTATTAGTAGGCTGTAATAGTTTTAATTTTGTTTTAGTTTGCTTGCTCAATAAAGGGACATTACTTATCACTCCTAGAATACTTCTACAGTTGTACTTTAGGTGTGTTTTTGTTTATTTTATAGTTGAACTACAACAATGACTGACTCCATACCCTACTAAACACAACATCACACGAAAGAGGAAGACAATTTCTTTTTGCAAGTATATTATCGTTTTCAAACTGTATCTGTTGTTATTCAACAGGTTAACAACTTAAATGCATAAAAAAATTCTTCTTCAATTTATAAACCTCACAAAATCTTTCAAAATTAAAAAAGAACCTATTTAGTAGTGTTCTAGAATTTTAACTGTGCATCCATGGAGATGCAGGCGGAGAAGGATGCCAAGAGGAAAGCTAAAGCTAAAGAGTTGAAGAAGTTGCGGAAGGCAAAAGAAAAGGCCAAGGTAATCTACTTATTTTTCTAAACAAGCTATTATTATTGATTAGTAATGTTATTATGACTTTTTGGTATTCCATATCCTAAGAGGTTGAATGGACACATGCTTATTTTTTCCCATTGAGTATAGCCTATTTGGTTTTGTTAACATAAACCTCGAGCTAATATTGATCTTAATTATGGTGGTGATATAATGGAAGGGGAGCCTTGGGGCACCGGTTGAGGTGTTTGCCTACATTTCACCCTTGTGGTGCGACCCTTCCCCGGACCCTCGCTGTGCGGGGATGCACCGGGCTGCCCTTTTTTTATGGTGGTGATATAATGGAGATTGAGATGGAGACACTATTGATTCCGATATAAGCCTATTCATCTTTTATAAATAGTCAATTATTTTATTGGTTCTCCAAAAGGACTCTCTTCTTTCCTCCTCTTTTATTACCACATTTTAGATGCCTTAAAGTCTCTCTTAAGATCCAGTTGGATTCTCCAAGGAAACATGCATTGGAGCTTGCTTTTCGTGGTATCGGAACGTGGTCCTGCTAGTTAGGTGCGCATCAATGTTATTCTAAATAAGTGTCTCATCACAATCAAGCCAATTGAGTGTAAAACTTGTGTAAGCCTATCCAATTAGCTTCCTCATCAGGACACCCCTGCCACTCAATTAATGTTAAAAATTTTAATAAGCGGAAAACGGGAATCAGGTCGCAGGACACTCTCAACCATACCAAGCACCAGAAACCAGAGACAATGAAGGAACAAGAGAAATCTTGAATCAACTATCTTTTGTACATTTCGTTACATACATTGCGAGACATGATTTATCAGTACACACAATGATGAGGAGAGAAGAAAACCAAACTACAAGAAGCTGGCGGTTACAACATGAACCCGCCCGGCTAACGAAGGTTGTTCGCGCAAACCGCCAAGTCGCCAAGCTGACCGCGCGACTAACCGCGAAATCACCAACCCCAACTCAACACGCGGACTAACCATTATTCCAATGCTCAGTCTGTTCGCCCAAGTAAGGCCACCTGACCGCAGTCACTTGGCCGCTCCTAACCGCGAACAAGCTGCTGAAGAACTGAACAGAAGTAACAGACCGGCAAAGGCAAGCCGCCTAACCGCCGTGGTCTGAACATTATTGAAAGCTGGAAACGAGCTGAAGAGAACCTGTCTTGTCGCTAACCGCGACCTCCTGCTGCTACCCTAAACCCTAAAATCAGAACCACAAGCAAGCCGCACAACCTGCGAACAAAGCAAAGGTAAGCCTCAAACCGCGCGAACAGAAAAGTCTATCCGCACCACAAACTCGCGAGCTCTCACTTACTGTTCAAGTTTTTTTATGACGAGCCGGGGAGGTCCTATTTATAGTAGAGGTGAGAAGTGTGGTCACCGCCTACACAATAGGATAACCGCCCATAGCAACACCGGCGGGTAGAAGACAACTCGCTTAGCTTGCTAAGAACCCTGTCTAACAGCTCGCCGACTTAGTAACAAGCCGCGCGGACTACTTCGCAACTTCCAGCAATACCAGCAGACACCTGCCAACCCGCAAGTAAATAACCGGCCAGAACACAAAATCTAGAAGTAACCGCGGGTGCTAACCGCCCGGTTACAACCAGATAGCTAACCCCAGATGGTTGAAGAACCAAAGCCATCTGCCACTGGCTAGCCGCCAGTCCAATGCGGGAAGACAACCCCCGCGGTCTCCTTAACAGACCTCCCGACCTCCGCGGTTTGCCAGACCGCTCGGTCTGATACCCAGACCGCCCGACCTCCGCGGTTTGCCAGATCGTCCAGTCTGATGCCCAGACCGCCCGACCTCCACTTACACTTCAAAACTCAACATTCCCCCTTGAAGTGGGAAGTGGAAGTCAGTCCAAGCAATCCTCGTAGCCGAGTAAATGGTCCCTTCGCCAGCGGCTTCGTGAAGATGTCAGCGACATTGTTCTCACTCCGCACATGCTCAACCATCAAAGATCCCTCCAGCACCTTCTCCCGAATGAAATGATGCTCGGTCTCGATGTGCTGGGTCCGTGCGTGACAGACTGGATTATTAACCAGTTTGAGGGCACTCTCGTTGTCACCGCGCAACAGAGTAGGACCTCGAACCTCCTTATGGATGTCCTCCACCAATCTCCTAAGCCAGATGACTTCCTGAGCTGCCAAGGCAGAAGCCTTGTATTCCGCTTCAGTGGTAGATGTTGGATCTTGCGGCGCCCTTAAGGGGGGGGGGGGGGGTGAATAAGGGCTAAAATTTACTTTGAAATTTTTCTAATATATTATGATAATTTTAACGGATAAACAAGTAGATTTTTAGACAACCCAAATAAACACTTAGAAAATCATAAGAAATTGGAAATCAAATTTTATTTCCACAAGTGATGAATACAAATGATTGTCGATCTTAATAAAGCTTAAAATCAAGGCTATGATAAAAATAAAATTCTTTTCAATTTACCGGTCCTTCAACCAAGGACCGGCCGGCTATAGCGAATCTCTTCCTAGATCTTGCTACTAGCCTCCCCCTAGATCTCTCCACGATCTAGACGTTGCACACAAGGCGACGATTTCCTCCTAAGCCTCACACGGACCTAGACGCGACGCACAAGGAGGCGATTTCTTCCTAAGCCACACACGGACTTAGACGCCACGCACAAGGCGACGATTTTCTCTACGGATTACAAGATGAATAAATGAAATACAAAATAGAGATTAAGATATGAGAACTCCCTAAATCCACAGCTCTGAAAACGACGTTGAATGCTTGCAAAGGTTGCTTGAGATTCCGCGCATGAACCGTCGCTCCTTCGATCTTGAACGTTCTTGCCGAAAAGAAAGTTCTCGAATTTCTGGAGCTCTCTGATGAAAAGCACTCGGGAATTGGTACTCCAGAAAAGTGTGTAACTTCTCCTCCACGAAAAATGAGACAATATATAAAATTTTGATGTCGTCGACTACATCTAGATGTCGTCCGCCGACGTTATCTCCAGTTGACACGTGTCCCATGCGAACGAAGTGTGCGCGCGACGTGACGGTTTTCGCTGAGACGTGGAGCTGTCGTCGACGACATCGATGTCGGAATTCCGACAGTGCATGGAACTTGCAGAACGTGTGGAAACCGCTGAGACGTGGGATGTCGGATTCCGATATCTAGCTGTCGCAGACGACAGTGATTTTTCTGGAAACCGCTGAGACTGGAAACCGCTGAGACTGGAACCGCTGAGACTGGAACCGCTGAGACTGGAACCGCTGAGACTGGAACCGCTGAGACTGGGATGTCGTCGGCGATATCTAGCTGTCGCAGACGACAGTGATTTTTCTGGACTATTCATTCTGAGCTCCAAACAGTAATTAGCATAGTTGCATACCTATTATACCTGCACACCATAGAGAAAATAAGATCAAACACACCCGGGATTTGTTATTAGCAAACCAAGGAGTTCGGAAAACATGTTCCAACAATCTCCCCCTTTTGATAATAACAAATCCACTTTGAAAGAAATCATAGTGTCCTATTAAGTGATATAAGATAAGCAAGACTAAATAATTGGTTGTGCGATAACGTTATTCGGATGAAGTTCCCATATATGTATTCTCCTCCTAAGTGTGTATTCCCCCTACATAGGATAAGAAATTAATGTGTTTAGGATGTTCAACTCCTTATATGTAATCTCCCCCTAAGTATGTACTCCCCCTAAATATGATAAGAAGTTAATGTGTTTAGGAATGATTTCTTTCTTTCTTACAAGAATAATTCTCCCCCTTTTGGTATTATTAAAAGAAATTAGGGTTAGAGAAATAATGATGCAATCTTTTGGAGTGAGGAACCATGATTGACCTTTTGTAATAAAGGTAATGTTTAAGAGTTTAAACATAGTAGTGTAGAGATTTCACGAGAATTAAATACGAGATTTAGGCTAGCGGAAGATTATCAGAAACATTGGATTGTAAGCATGAAAATCATAAGTGTAAATATGAGTTTGAGTTCAAATTGTAAAGTTTTGTAACCTTTGTCAAATCTCATAAGTGTTCATAAATTTCTCAAGCATGATATGAATATATCAGAAAGAGAATATACTACAATGCTACCGAATTTGAAGTGTAAGAGATACCAAAAACATTGTAGAGATCATGATAGGTTATCTAGTGTTGTTGAAACCAGTTTTCCGGTTTCAGCGTTCGAAAGGGGGTTGCGACTAACCCTTACTTGACCTAAGCCTAGACCCTTGACCGGTTACTAGGAACTAGGAGAACTTGCCCTTGAAGAACACTTGAATCTAGAAACGAACCCCTTAAGCTTCAGCGAGGAGGTCCCACCACATACCCGGAAGATCTTAGAGCGCTTCCCCTCCCAAGCCAATGCTGAGCCTGGGCACCTTGGAGGGCACTGAGAACCACCTCACTGTCAGCTGAAGGATGACAAGGGAGGGGGGGGTGCTTGCTCACAAGACACACGCGAGGGAGGGGGTAGAGACCAACCCTTCCCAAGGTGCCCATGGGGGTCTATTTATAGACTTTCCCAAAAATGGACTGCGGATAGCAAAAATCCTGCTATCCGCAGTCCAACCATGACCGCCATCGATAA
Organism: Dactylorhiza incarnata; assembly: GCA_033032865.1. Taxonomy (NCBI): domain Eukaryota; kingdom Viridiplantae; phylum Streptophyta; class Magnoliopsida; order Asparagales; family Orchidaceae; genus Dactylorhiza; species Dactylorhiza incarnata. The sequence continues at coordinate 22,604,375 of JAWHQI010000011.1, read as the reverse complement.
CGCATGAGGGGGGGCGAGCGGGACTCGAGGTGTCCACTCCCCCCCTCACGGGAGGTCATAATGACCTACCCACCTACACCGGGCGAGTGGGAGGATCCCTCCCACTCACCCCAAAGGGGGCGGCGAGTGGGAGGGCTCTCCCACCCAACCGGCGAGTGGGAGGGCCTCTCCCACTCGCCCGGCGGGTGGGAGGGCCTCTCCCACTCGCCCGGCGGGTGGGAGGGCCTCTCCCACTCGCCCGGCGGGTGGGAGGGCCTCTCCCACTCGCCCGGCGGGTGGAAGGGCCCCTCTCACTCGCCCGACGGGTGGGAGGGCCTCTCCCACTCGCCCGGCGAGTGGGAGGGCCCCTCCCACTCGCCCGGATGAGTGGGAGAAGTTCTCCCACTCCCCCCGCGAAGGGTCGGTGAGTGGGAGGAATTCTCCCACTCATCCAAAGGGGGCCGGGTTAGCAGGTGCTTCCTCCGTCTCTCCCGCGACCTCTTTCTGCCTTAGTCAGTTTCGACCGTCTCCACGCGGTCGTTTTGTCCGTCCTGGCCTACCCTTGCTATCTTGGCTTCATCCGGGTCGGGTCGCACCGACTCGGGAAATATGAGGGTTGTACACAATCCCCGCTCTTTGCGAGCTTGTTCCAAGCTCGGAAAGAAAGTCCAACCCACCTATTTGACGAGTAGGTGGGACCTCAGGGGAATCCACGAAAAGATCTGCCAACGGGACATCCCTGCCGAGCTTTTCGGTTGATCCTGACTTGAAACAGAAGGTGAACCTTTCTCCACTAAAGAACCCTCCTATGGGCCGAGCCCAACTGGAGGTGGAGAAAGCTCAACACCTTGGGTCGGATTAACCTCGACCTGGGGTGGAGGAGAAACTCAGCACCTCTAGTCGAGCCGAGCTCGACCTGAGGTGAGAGGAAAACCTTTCTCCACTTAAGAACCCTCCTATGGGCCGAGCCCAACTGGAGGTGGAGAAAGCTCAACACCTTGGGTCGGATTAACCTCGACCTGGGGTGGAGGAGAAACTCAGCACCTCTAGTCGAGCCGAGCTCGACCTGAGGTGGGAGGAAAACCTTTCTCCACTTAAGAACCCTCCTATGGGCCGAGCCCAACTGGAGGTGGAGAAAGCTCAACACCTTGGGTCGGGTTAACCTCGACCTGAGGTGGAGGAGAAACTCAGCACCTTTAGTCGAGCCGAGCTCGACCTGAGGTGGGAGGAAAATCTTTCTCCACTAGACACCCCTCCTGTGAGTCGAGCGCAACTGGAGGTGGAGGAAACTCCACACCTAACAGGGAGCCGAGCTCACCTGGAGGTGGAAGAACTCAACACCTAACAGGGAGCCGAGCTCACCTGGAGGTGGAGGAAACTCCACACCTAACAGGGAGCCGAGCTCACCTGGAGGTGGAAGAACTCAACACCTAACAGGGAGCCGAGCTCACCTGGAGGTGGAGGAAACTCCACACCTAACAGGGAGCCGAGCTCACCTGGAGGTGGAAGAACTCAACACCTAACAGGGAGCCGAGCTCACCTGGAGGTGGAGGAAACTCCACACCTAACAGGGAGCCGAGCTCACCTGGAGGTGGAAGATCTCAACACCTAACAGGGAGCCGAGCTCACCTGGAGGTGGAGGAAACTCCACACCTAACAGGGAGCCGAGCTCACCTGGAGGTGGAAGAACTCAACACCTAACAGGGAGCCGAGCTCACCTGGAGGTGGAGGAAACTCCACACCTAACAGGGAGCCGAGCTCACCTGGAGGTGGAAGAACTCAACACCTAACAGGGAGCCGAGCTCACCTGGAGGTGGAGGAAACTCCACACCTAACAGGGAGCCGAGCTCACCTGGAGGTGGAAGAACTCAACACCTAACAGGGAGCCGAGCTCACCTGGAGGTAGAGGAAACTCCACACCTAACAGGGATCCGAGCTCACCTGGAGGTGGAAGAAACTCAACACCTAACAGGGAGCCGAGCTCACCTGGAGGTGGAGGAAACTCCACACCTAACAGGGAGCCGAGCTCACCTAGAGGTGGAAGAACTCAACACCTAACAGGGAGCCGAGCTCACCTGGAGGTGGAGGAAACTCCACACCTAACAGGGAGCCGAGCTCACCTGGATGTGGAAGAACTCAACACCTAACAGGGAGCGGAGCTCACCTGGAGGTGGAGGAAACTCCACACCTAACAGGGAGCCGAGCTCACCTGGAGGTGGACGAACTCAACACCTAACAGGGAGCCGAGCTCACCTGGAGGTGGAGGAACTCAACACTTAACAGGGAGCGGAGCTCACCTGGAGGTGGAGGAAACTCCACACCTAACAGGGAGCCGAGCTCACCTGGAGGTGGAAGAAACTCAACACCTAACAGGAAGCCGAGCTCACCTGGAGGTGGAGGAAACTCCACACCTAATAGGGAGCCGAGCTCACCTGGAGGTGGAAGAACTCAACACCTAACAGGGAGCCGAGCTCACCTGAAGGTGGAGGAAACTCCATACCTAACAGGGAGCCGAGCTCACCTGGAGGTGGAAGAACTCAACACCTAACAGGGAGCCGAGCTCACCTGGAGGTGGAGGAAACTCCACACCTAACAGGGAGCCGAGCTCACCTGGAGGTGGAAGAAACTCAACACCTAACAGGAAGCCGAGCTCACCTGGAGCTGGAGGAAACTCCACACCTAACAGGGAGCCGAGCTCACCTGGAGGTGGAAGAACTCAACACCTAACAGGGAGCCGAGCTCACCTGGAGGTGGAAGAACTCAACACCTAACAGGGAGCCGAGCTCACTTGGGGGTGGAGGAAACTCCACACCTAACAGGGAGCCGAGCTCACCTGGGGGTGGAGGAAACTCCACACCTAACAGGGAGCCGAGCTCACCTGGAGGTGGAAGAACTCAACTCCTAACAAGGAGCCGAGCTCACCTGGAGGTGGAGGAAACTCCACACCTAACAGGGAGCCGAGCTCACTTGGAGGTGGAAGAACTCAACACCTAACAGGGAGCCGAGCTCACCTGGAGGTGGAAGAACTCAACACCTAACAGGGAGCCAAGCTCACCTGGAGGTGGAGGAAACTCCACACCTAACAGGGAGCCGAGCTCACCTGGAGGTGGAAGAAACTCAACACCTAACAGGAAGCCGAGCTCACCTGGAGGTGGAGGAAACTCCACACCTAACAGGGAGCCGAGCTCACTTGGAGGTGGAAGAACTCAACTCCTAACAGGGAGCCGAGCTCACCTGGAGGTGGAGGAAACTCCACACCTAACAGGGAGCCGAGCTCACCTGGAGGTGGAAGAACTCAACACCTAACAGGGAGCCGAGCTCACCTGGAGGTGGAGGAAACTCCACACCTAACAGGGAGCCGAGCTCACCTGGAGGTGGAAGAAACTCAACACCTAACAGGGAGCCGAGCTCACCTGGAGGTGGAGGAGACTCAACACCTAACAGGGAGCTGAGCTCAGCTGGAGGTGGAGGAACTCAACGCCTTCCCAATCTGACTGGAGGTGGAAGTACCCATCCACGTCCTGGGAGTCTTAGCTCAAACGGGGTGGACGGACTCAACGCACTCTTGATCTAACTGGAGGTGGTAGTGCCCATCCAGGTCCTGGGAGTCTTAGCTCAACCGGGGTGGAGGGACTCAACGCACTCCTGATCTAACTGGAGGTGGTAGTGCCCATCCAGGTCCTGGGAGTCTTAGCTCAACCGGGGTGGAGGGACTCAACGCACTCCTGATCTAACTGGAGGTGGTAGTGCCCATCCAGGTCCTGGGAGTCTTAGCTCAACCGGGGTGGAGGGACTCAACGCACTCCTGATCTAACTGGAGGTGGTAGTGCCCATCCAGGTCCTGGGAGTCTTAGCTCAACCGGGGTGGAGGGACTCAACGCACTCCTGATCTAACTGGAGGTGGTAGTACCCATCCAGGTCCTGAGAGTCTTAGCTCAACCGGGGTGGAGGGACTCAACGCACTCCTGATCTAACTGGAGGTGGTAGTGCCCATCCAGGTCCTGGGAGTCTTAGCTCAACCGGGGTGGAGGGACTCAACGCACTCCTGATCTAATTGGAGGTGGTAGTGCCCATCCAGGTCTTGGGAGTCTTAGCTCAACCGGGGTGGAGGGACTCAACGCACTCCTGATCTAACTGGAGGTGGTAGTACCCATCCAGGTCCTGAGAGTCTTAGCTCAACCGGGGGGGGAGGGACTCAACGCACTCCTGATCTAACTGGAGGTGGTAGTGCCCATCCAGGTCCTGGGAGTCTTAGCTCAACCGGGGTGGAGGGACTCAACGTACTCCTGATCTAACTGGAGGTGGTAGTGCCCATCCAGGTCCTGAGAGTCTTAGCTCAACTGGGGTGGAGGGACTCAACGCACTCCTGATCTAACTGGAGGTGGTAGTGCCCATCCAGGTCCTGAGAGTCTTAGCTCAACCGGGGTGGAGGGACTCAACGCACTCCTGATCTAACTGGAGGTGGTAGTACCCATCCAGGTCCTGGGAGTCTTAGCTCAACCGGGGGGGAGGGACTCAACGCACTGCTGATCTAACTGGAGGTGGTAGTACCCATCCAGGTCCTGGGAGTCTTAGCTCAACCGGGGGGGAGGGACTCAACGCACTCCTGATCTAACTGGAGGTGGTAGTACCTATCCAGGTCCTGGGAGTCTTAGCTCAACCGGGGTGGAGGGACTCAACGCACTCCTGATCTAACTGGAGGTGGTAGTACCCATCCAGGTCCTGGGAGTCTTAGCTCAACCGGGGGGGATGGACTCAACGCACTCCTGATCTAACTGGAGGTGGTAGTACCCATCCAGGTCCTGGGAGTCTTAGCTCAACCGGGGGGGAGGGACTCAACGCACTCCTAGTCCCTTTACCGATTGGAGGTGGAAGTACCCATCCGCGTCCTTGGTGCTTACCTTCACCTGGAGGCAGAGGAGCTCAACGCCTTCCCAATCGGTTGTTGGACCGCGAGTCGACCTGACGAGTCCCCCATCTACCGGCATGACTGAGCCCGGCGGGGGATCTCCAGTCAGGGATCTTAGATCGGGGTATTACCCCAGAACCCTTTTTCATTCCTAGTTCGTCTATTACAACTTCACTACCCTACGCTCTTGCAGGGCACTTTATTACACCTCGCCCTTCTTGGGCACTTCACTTACATCTCGCCCTTCCTGGGCACTTCACTTACATCTCACCCTTCCTGGGCACCTCACTTACATCTCGCCCTTCCTGGGCACCTCACTTGGCCGCACGCTCCTTGGTCATCTTCTTCGCCACTTCTTCTGTCTCCGCAACTCCTTCTTGGCCCTTCCAGGTGAAGTTACTCCCCCCTGGTTGGACGAGGGCGTTCTTATCGCCTCCCTGCAGGTGGTGTCGAGCATTCGCCGCGAGTGAAGGATGCGACCTGCAGGAGCTCCAGGATCCCTTTGCTGAACTCATCGACGTCGCCCTTCTTTACATACTCGCATGCCGGAGGCGAGTCTCCCAACTTGTCGCTTCCAGCCATGAGACATGGCTCAGAGCTTTCCGAACTAGTCGCTTCCACGCTCACCGCACCAGAATGTTGAAACCAGTTTCCCGGTTTCAGCGTTCGAAAGGGGGTTGCGACTAACCCTTACTTGACCTAAGCCTAGACCCTTGACCGGTTACTAGGAACTAGGAGAACTTGCCCTTGAAGAACACTTGAATCTAGAAACGAACCCCTTAAGCTTCAGCGAGGAGGTCCCACCACATACCCGGAAGATCTTAGAGCGCTTCCCCTCCCAAGCCAATGCTGAGCCTGGGCACCTTGGAGGGCACTGAGAACCACCTCACTGTCAGCTGAAGGATGACAAGGGAGGGGGGGTGCTTGCTCACAAGACACACGCGAGGGAGGGGGGTAGAGACCAACCCTTCCCAAGGTGCCCATGGGGGTCTATTTATAGACTTTCCCAAAAATGGACTGCGGATAGCAAAAATCCTGCTATCCGCAGTCCAACCATGACCGCCATCGATCACGCATGAGGGGGGGGGGGGGGGGGGGGGGGGGCGAGTGGGACTCGAGGTGTCCACTCCCCCCCTCACGGGAGGTCATAATGACCTACCCACCTACACCGGGCGAGTGGGAGGATCCCTCCCACTCACCCCAAAGGGGGCGGCGAGTGGGAGGGCTCTCCCACCCAACCGGCGAGTGGGAGGGCCCCTCCCACTCGCCCGGCGGGTGGGAGGGCCCCTCCCACTCGCTCGGATGAGTGGGAGAAGTTCTCCCACTCCCCCCGCGAAGGGTCGGTGAGTGGGAGGAATTCTCCCACTCATCCAAAGGGGGCCGGGGCAGCAGGTGCTTCCTCCGTCTCTCCCGCGACCTCTTTCTGCTTGGTCAGTTTCGACCGTCTCCACGCGGTCGTTTTGTCCGTCCTGGCCTACCCTTGCTATCTTGGCTTCATCGGGAAATATGAGGGTTGTACAAGTGTATTTCTTATATAAAGAGTAGTATAGAGATAACATTAGAATCCAATACTCATGAGAAGAAGTGTTATGAAAGATAATGATGTGCACATAAGTGTATTTGGAGCAATGTTAACAATGGATTTAAATCACAAAATACAAGACATATGTAGAGTAAAGTGCACAATAAAACATAAGTATATTTTCGTTTACACACTTTAATGCACATATAGTTAGAGAAAAATGGTGTAAAAACAAAGGTTTGCACAAGACACTTTACTATTCTTCCCAAGGTGCTCAACCTCACAATACTTATGAAGACTTATCAGGAGGTTCAAGTAGTGCTTGGTGGAGTTATAGTTGTCTACATATATAATTTTTTTGTTAACATTTGTGTGACAACATTCTCCGAATACACTTGTTTCCAAACCCACAATTTTTGAAACTTAACCACTTTTCAAAATTTCATAAGTGCAATTCAAATATAGTGTAGGTAATAAACTTATGCAAGGTTTAATTTATTGTGCAAATACAAAACACAAACAAGCATTTTTAGATTTAAACACACATGTTGATTACAAAAATAAGTGAGTGAAAGGTATCATTATCAAGCATAATACATTTACTCATACTTAGAGACATGCTAAGCTTGTTTCTACACATATTTGTCAATACAATTGCTGCACTTTAAATAGATATATCAAAGCATGATAAACAAAACAATGTATATATTAATTTGAAGAAATAAATTGTAACATTGTAAATAATTCTAAATAATAGAATTCATTCATGTTTGATATGAGCAATAAAGATCATAAATATTTTTTTTAATTTGTTTAATAGAAAAAGAGAAAAAAAAATTGGATGTGCGAACTTTTAAATTGATGTTTCAAAATAAAATAGTGCATATAAAAAGAAATATGTTTGATTAATTTTTGAAAACTAAAAAAAATTGCCAAATGAAATTTGACTCATTTTTTTGGATGTCGGAAAACGACATCAAGGTGTCGTCGACGACATCAAAAAAACGATAAAAGATCGCGAATCCGAGAAAAGCAGATCTGGGAGGCATTTTCTGTAAGGTTTGCGCGAGAGCTACTGTCGGAAGTCGTCAGAAATCCAAGGATTGAGGTAAGTTTATGGTTTTTTGTTAATTTTTGTTGAGATTTTTGAAATTGGAACTTGATTTGAGGATTCCTTTTCGTTTTTGTGAAGTTTTTTAGAAAGAAAATCCTAGATCTAAGAGAATAAAAACTTGGTTTAAGTAGGTCATTTTGTGTTTGTGAAGTTTTGAGAAGAGATCTGAGATGTATGTGTAGATCTAAGAAAATACTAGATTTCATGATACAAAGTATAGTTAGAAAATTCTAGATTTCATTTGTTTGAAGTTTTGATGATGTCGCTAAACGACAGCGAAAAGAACAGAAATTTTTTTTGGTTTTTAGATCTGGAGGAATGAGATGCTACATCTTAGTGTGGGTTTAATTTTTTTTTTTTTTGATATGAAGGTTGGTCTGGTAAAGAGATGACATCAAGTTCTAGAGCACGGAGAAGTACTTCTGGTGACTCCTATTCGTCATACCAAAGTTATCCGGGCATTGAAAAGTCACTTATTGGAGTAGCTAAGGTGGTGGAGTTTGACCTTCCAAGACACGAACACATATATGATCTACTCGTCGAGGCAGGTATAATTTCCGTCATAATTGCAGACATGTTCTCATCAGTGCTAATTCGAGAGTTTTACAATCACTTGGAGGATCCAAATTATACTGATTTAAATGGTGGTGTAAGATCAAAAATCCAAGGACAATATGTGGAAATTACCCACATAGATTTGAGAAATGAATTTGGACTGATTGAGAGTGAGCACGTGATTGACATAGTAGAAAACTATAGAAAAGAACGAGATTGGACGCTCCTCAATATGGTATTGCATGGAAATTCTATGAAGAATTTAATCACAACTGCAACGAAGCTCACTCCTGATGCACAGGTTGTTCAAGAAATCCTAAGGAATACGGTCATGTACAAAGCCGGTGACTCGAGGAGTATTACGGCACAACTTAGTTTTGTGACGTATTTAATATTAGAAAGAGAGTCATTTGATGTTGCAGATCTACTGTTATCCATTATGCGTTATACATTTAGATTGAAGAGTCCGACTTGGAAGAAAGTTCATAGCTTGCCGATGGGAGCAATCATCCAACGCATATTATATAAGAAATATTCTTGGATAGACCAATAGTTTTATTTGAGTGATTGTATTCCCGGTATTTTCACTACGGATACTATGCGACCTAGTCGATCTCAGCGTGAGCCATCGGTAGAGATGAGAAATCCACGAATCTCACATGGAGGATCTGTACGCGAAGCTGTGGATGAGTTACGTGACTCACTTGAGGAGCATAGGGGGTCGTTTGAGGAACACAAGAAGGATGTGAAGAAGAAGATGAGCAAGATGCAGAAATTTATGAAATTTCTGGTGAAGGGGTTAAAGCTGAAGCCTACACCTGCTGAGGCCGCTGAATGGGAAGAGTCGGAACCAGAGCCGCCGCGGCAGTCGATGAGACGAACGCGACATGGAAGAGATGCTGGTCAGAGCTCCAGAGGGGATCAGGAAGAGAGTAGTGGTGCTGAGAGCAGAGATTTTTGAGTGTTTTTCTGCAGATTTTGATGTTCTGGTAGATGTCGTCGGCGACAGCTAGATGTCGTGGCCGACAGTGATGTTGTAATTTTTCTTTCAGTTTTCTGTGTTGTAACTTATATGGAGAAGTTATATTCAGTTAGTTTTTTTATGAGACTTCCAGGTAGTGTGAATTTTAGGAATTTTAATGATGTTTTAATTACATGGTGTGGAGTTAGCATGTTTGAAATAATTTTTTTTTTGTTTTTGTTTTTGTTGAAATTTAATTTGGATATTTAATTTAATATGTCTAGGATTCCCAATTCTAGTCTTAGCATTGAAAAGCGGGAATCAGGAAGTGGTTTTGTGAATATATCGGCAAATTGTGAATCAGTGCCTATAAATGAAATTTTAATGTGGTTTTGTTTGATGTGATCTCGTATAAAATGATGGCGAACATCGATGTGTTTAGACCTAGAATGATGTACTGGGTTATTTGTTAAGTCAATAGCACTTTTGTTGTCACACCATAATTCTATTGTTTGATGATTAATGTTATAATCTTCTAAAGTTTGTTTCATCCAAAGAGCTTGTGCACAACAGCTACCAAGTGCAATATACTCGGCCTTGGTGGTGGAGAGGGCAACAGAATTATGTTTCCTACTCGACCATGAAATGAGTGAAGGGCCTAAAAAATGACAAGTGTCACTAGTGCTTTTGCGATCTAATGAACACCCAGCATAATCAGAATCAGAATAGCCATGCAAAATAAAGTTATCACTATGTGGATACCATAAACCTAGTTTAGAAGTACCAATTAGATAACGAAAAATACGTTTAATCGCTTTTAAATGTGATTCTTTTGGATTAGCCTGAAATCTAGCACATAAACATACAGCAAACATAATGTCAGGTCTTGAAGCGGTTAAATATAATAATGATCCAATCATCCCTCTATATAAAGTTTGATCTATAGAAATTCCACTTTCATCCTTTCCCAATTTTAATGAAACACTCATAGGAGTATTAGCTTGTTTAAGATTGTCAAAACCAAATCTCTTTAACATATCATGAATGTATTTAGATTGATTAATAAAAATTCCATCATGTTTTAGTGTAATTTGAAAACCGAGAAAATAATAAGTTCTCCTACCATGCTCATTTCAAATTCATGTTTCATCACTTTAACAACATCATTACATAACTCTTCATTAGTTGATCCAAAGATAATGTCATCAACATAAATTTGCAAAACAATTATATCATCATTTACATACTTAATGAAGAGTGTACAATCAGCACTACCCATTTTAAAATCATTCTTTAATAAATAGAGCATCAATCTTTCATACCATGCTCGGGGTGTTTGTTTCAAACCATAAAGAGCTTTATATAACTTATAAACATGATTAGGATATTTATCATTAATAAAGTCAGGTGGTTGTTCGACATAAACCTCTTCCTTAATGTATCCGTTTAAAAATGCAGTTTTAACATCCATTTGTAATAACTTAAATCGTTTAAAACTAGCAAATGCAATGAAAATCCTAACTGCTTCAAGACGTGCTACAGGTGCAAAGGTTTCATCAAAATCTATTCCTTCAATTTGAGCATAACCTTTTGCTACAAACCTAGCTTTATTTCTAGTAATCCGAGATTCACTATCTAATTTATTTTTCAAAATCCATTTTACTCCTACAACAGGATGATCACTAGGTCTTTCTACAAGCTTCCAAACCTTATTTCTCTCAAATTGATTAAGTTCTTCTGTTATAGCTAAAAACCAAGAGTCATCATTTAAAGCGGTTGAAACATCTTTTGGTTCTATGTTGGAAATAAAACAAAGGTTTGAAAATAAATCATATAGAGAAGCACGTGTACTTACCCCTCTTGTAGGTTCTCCAATGACCACGTCTTGCGGATGATCAGTAGTGAATCTAAGTTCGCTTGGTGGCACAAATTCCTCAACTTCTTCTTGTACTTCTTCCTCTTTTCTTCTTTTTCTTCTTTTTCATTTTTCAAGTATGTCTTTTTCATCATCATTTCTTTTCAACGGAAGTTCTTCACCATCGCCTGCAGAGTTATTCTCCACTACACATGGAACAAGTTCATCAAATTTTACATGAATTGTTTCTTCAAATACTTTAGTTCGTTTATTATAAACTTTATAAGCCTTACTAGTTAAAGAATAACCAATGAAAATACCTTCGTCACATTTTTCATCAAATTTACCTAAAGTATCTTTTGTATTTAAAATAAAACATTTACACCCAAATATTTTGAAATAAGATACATTAGGTTTCTTTTGAAAATATAATTCAAATGGAGTAAGTTTCAACATAGGATGTAGCATGACACGATTTATAACATAACATGCAGTACTAACAGCTTCGGCCCAAAAATATTTTGGTAGTTTAAATTCAGATAACATAGTGCGTGCTAGTTTTTGAAGTGTTCTATTTTTCCTTTCCACTACACCATTTTGTTGTGGTGTACGAGGAGCGGAAAATTCATGCTTTATCCCAAATTCAGTACAATATGAAATAAATTTTTCATTATCAAATTCACCACCATGATCTGATCGTATACATTTAATTTGTAAATCTAATTCATTTTGAATGCGAGTGCATTGCTTAGTGAATTCAATATACCATCAAATTTGGATACTAGAGAAATAGTCCAACAAAAACGAGAATAGTCATCAATTAAGACAAACGTATATTTTCTACCTCCTAGACTTTGAGTTGAAATTGGACCAAACAAATCCATGTGAATAAATTGCAAAGGCCTAGAAGTAGACATAATATTTTTGCTTTTAAAAGATAATTTTGTAAATTTTCCTTTTTGACATGGCGAGCACAATGAAGAAAGCTTTCCATCTAATAGGGGTAAACCCTTAATCAATTTCTTTTTGGAAAGTTTCACTACAAGTTTAGTACTAGAATGTCCTAGTCGCCTATGCCACAATTCTAACTCATCATTCTTTGAAATAAAACATTTAAGTGATGAATGAGAAAGTTTATGAAAGGTAATCATATAAACGTTATGAATTCTTGGTGCGGTAAAAATAACTTCATGAGTTTTTGAATCTATTATTTTGCAAAGGTTTGACGATGACTCAAATAAAACATTCAAGCCTCTATCACATAATTGACTAATAGATATTAAATTGTGTTTCAAACCTTTAACAAATAAAACATTAGAGATTTTGAAAGAATCGTTACTAACATCACCAACTCCCTTTATCCTTCCTTTTTCATTGTCGCCAAACGTTACAACTCCTCCTTTCTTCATCTCCAGGCTAAGGAACTTTTATTTATTGCCCGTCATGTGCTTTGAACAACCAGAGTCCAAATACCACACATCTTCTTTATCCTTAGCCTGCCTGCATACCTAACAAGATGATGAGAGTAAAGATCTGGTTACCCAAGTAGTTCCTCCCATAGTATAGGTGGACGTCTTAGGTACCCAGACTTGCTTAATATTACATGATCCCTTCTTCCTGCAAGTGTCCGCGATGTGACCAAATCTATTACATTTGGCACATGCAACAAAGAGAGATGATACTCTTGTCAAAGTTTTCTGTGGACTATTACTGGAAGAGGATGTTGCAGCAGTAGTATTATACTTATTTTCATTATTAACTTTCCATTTACTGGAATTTTCACTGTCGTCGGCGACAGTGGCTGTCGTTTTCCGACAGCCTCCAGCAACATATCCAAGTCCAAACTTAGCAGTTCCATGGCATTGGTTGGCTAATATCATATTCAGTGATTTCCGGCCAACTCCAAACTTATCTATAGCCAAGTTTAAATCATGGACTTGAGTTTTCAAAGCGATGTTTTCTTTGACTAACATAACACACCGATTTGAAAATCCTTTCTTGCTATTATCCAATTGTGAATAAGAAGATTTTAAAGATCTTACTAAATCCATCTTTTCTTTGATAAGAAAATCTACTTTGGATTTGGATTTAGAAAGTTCTAGTTCTAATTCTTTAATTCTTATCAAAGAGCGATCACACTCTTGACAAACAATCTTCTCCTCTCAAGAACTTTCAATTCATTTGTTAGTTTTCTGTTTTCTTTTGAAAGAATTTTATTTTCAGATTTTAGACTATCAACATCTTTAAGATTTTTTTGGAAAAAATTACAAGTACGGAGAAATTCATCATAAAACTCATCATAAATTGGGGGAGTTACCTCAGTGTCGCTCTGGACGCTGCAACCGTTCTCAGATGATGCGTCGCTTTTTCCCATTAAGTGCATATTTGCTTCTTCATGACCTTCGGAACTTGTATCATTTTCTCCTTCCGATTATGTGTCGTCCCATGTTTCCGCCTTTAGAACTTTCTTTTTGTATCTCTTATTTTGCCCTTTCTCTTTTTGCTCTTTCAGAAACTTTGGTCACTTGCTCCTTATATGTCCAATTTTCTTACAATGATAACATTCCGGTGGTGGACGCTCATCATCTTCCTCAGTTTCACTCTTTCCTTTTCCCTTCTTATATGAAAAATCCTTCTTGTTAAAGTATTTCTTAAAAGTGTTCCTCCCTTGCGGATTTCTCATAAACTTCTTAAATTTTCTCACAAACAAACTTTCTTCATCTTCTTCCTCATCTCCATCAGTCTCACTCTCAACTTCTTTCTTAGACTTTAGTGTCAATGCCTTCTTTCTTGGCTCCACACTGTACTCTTGTTGTTGGATTTTCAGTTCCACTTCATGTGTCTTCAGATTTCCAATTAAACTTTCTAGTTGAAGAGTCTTAAGATCATGAGAATCCGAGATGGCGGTCACCTTCGGATTGAACTTCGGGGGAAGTGATCTTAAGATTTTTCTAACTAAATCTCCATTTGAAAAATTCTTTCCAAGGACTTTGGAATTGTTGACGATCTTGGTAAATCTGGTGTACATCGTATCGACGTCTTCATCAACCTCCATTCTGAACTTTTCAAATTCTGACTCAAGTTGGAACAGTTTGGAGTCCTTCACCTGCGAAGTACCTTCATGAGTAACTTCTAATAATTTCCAAATTTCAAACGCAGTTTCACATGCACATACTCTATTAAACTCAGTTCTATCTAACGCACAAAATAGAGCGTTCATTGCTTTTGCGTTATTCTTACATTGTAACTTATCAGTATCATCTCATTTATCCTTAGGCTTATCCATTGTTACACTACCAAGGACTAATGTCGGTGGAGTATAACTCGTTTCTACCATGTTCCAGACTTCGATATCTAGTGCAATTAGAAAACAACGCATACGAGTTTTCCAATAGTTATAGTCCATGCCTGTGAATAAAGGTGGTCGACTAATCCCTTGGCCCTCTACAAATGCGTGATCGTTATGCGCCATTACTCCCGGTGGTAAAACCGTTTTGGAGTAACCTTGCTCTGATACCAAGTGTTAGATCTTGCGGCGCCCTTAGAGGGGGGGGGTGAATAAGGGCTAAAATTTACTTTGAAATTTTTCTAATATATTATGATAATTTTAACGGATAAACAAGTAGATTTTTAGACAACCCAAATAAGCACTTAGAAAATCATAAGAAATTGGAAATCAAATTTTATTTTCACAAGTGATGAATACAAAGGATTGTCGATCTTAATAAAGCTTAAAATCAAGGCTATGATAAAAATAAAATTCTTTTCAATTTACCGGTCCTTCAACCAAGGACCGACCGACTATAGCGAATCTCTTCCTAGATCTTGCTACTAGCCTCCCCTAGATCTCTCCACGATCTAGACGCTGCACACAAGGCGGCGATTTCCTCCCAAACCTCACACGGACCTAGACGCCACGCACAAGGCGGCGATTTCCTCCTAAGCCACACACGGACTTAGACGCCACGCACAAGGCGACGATTTTCTCTACGGATTACAAGATGAATAAATGAAATACAAAATAGAGATTAAGATATGAGAACTCCCTAAATCCACAGCTCTGAAAACGACGTTGAATGCTTGCAAAGGTTGCTTGAGATTCCGCACATGAACCGTCGCTCTTTCGATCTTGAACGTTCTTGCCGAAAAGGAAGTTCTCGAATTTCTGGAGCTCTCTGATGAAAAGCACTCGGGAATTGGTACTCCAGAAAAGTGTATAACTTCTCCTCCACGAAAAATGAGACAATATATAAAATCTTGATGTCGTCGACTACATCTAGATGTCGTCCGCCGACGTTATCTCCTCCAGTTGACACGTGTCCCATGCGAACGAAGTGTGCGCGCGACGTGACGGTTTTCGCTGAGACGTGGAGCTGTCGTCGACGACATCGATGTCGGAATTCCGACAGTGCATGGAACTTGCAGAACGTGTGGAAACCGCTGAGACGTGGGATGTCGGATTCCGATATCTAGCTGTCGCAGACGACAGTGATTTTTCTGGAAACCGCTGAGACTATAAACCGCTGAGACTGGAACCGCTGAGACTGGAACCGCTGAGACTGGAACCGCTGAGACTGGAACCGCTGAGACTGGAACCGCTGAGACTGGAACCGCTGAGACTGGGATGTCGTCGGTGATATCTAGCTGTCGCAGACGACAGTGATTTTTCTGGACTATTCATTCTGAGCTCCAAACAATAATTATCATTGTTGCATACTTATTATACCTGCACACCATAGAGAAAATAGGATCAAACACACCCGGGATTTGTTATTAGCAAACCAAGGAGTTCGGAAAACATGTTCCAACAGTAGAGACGGACACAGAATCTTGCTTCTTGCTGCACCATGAAATAGCCGCCGATCCGCATAAGAAAACATAACCAGACGTCGACTTCCGATCGTTTGAATCTCCCCCATAATCCGCATCCATGTATCCATGCAAACAAAAGTCTGTGTCTCTCCCGTAACGGAGAGCTGTGGTATTGCTGGAAGCTTGACATCCGGAGAGAGCTTCTTGCTTTCACATATAGCTTCGTTCTGAGGGCATCAGGAACATGCACATAGCAGGTAGATCCGAACACTCGAAGGTGTTCCACCGTAGGCTTTATCTTGAACATCAACTCATGTGGGGTCTTCATGTTGATGGGACTTAAAAGCATCCGATTGATGACATATGTTGCACAAGACATTCCCTCTGCCTAAAAGGACTTTTTGATACTCTTGGCATGAAACCAACATTTGCAGGTCTCCGTCAGATGACAGATCTTCCGCTCTGCAACACCGTTCTGTTGTGGAGTGTGAGCACAAGAGAGCTCTCTCCGGATGTCATGCTTTCTTCAGAAGTTGAAGAACACATTGGAAGTAAACTCCCCTCCATTGTCGGTTCTAAACTTCTTGATCCGCAGATTAAGCCGACCCACCACGAGCTCCTTGAACTCCACGAACTTCCCGAACGCTTTCGACTTCTCCTTCAGAAAATATACCCAAGTATATCTAGTGAGATCATCAATCAAGATCAGCATATACCTGCTGCCTCCAAGACTGGCTGTTGCGGTAGGTCCAAACAGATCACCATGAATACACTCCAATGTTGCCTTGCATCTGCTTTGTGACTTGTCGAATGGAAGACGTTGAGCCGTACCATACTGACAACCTGCACAAACGTGACCTTCACCGAAAGATGACAGACTAGGCAAGCCTCTCACAAGGCCTCTTCCCGCTATAGCCTTCAGCTTATCCATCCCAACATGCCCAAGTCTTTCATGCCAGATAGCAGCGCTATCATTAGTCCTCATCTTATCAACATACGAACTTGTAGATAACACAAACAAGTCCTTCACCCTTTTACCAACATGAGTGACTTCAGCTTTCACCGCTGACATGTTTCGAAGAAACTTCACTTCCGTTGGACCAAACAGAACGTGATAGCCAGCATCAACAACGTTGGTCACTGAGAAGAGGTTTTTCTTCATCCCCGGAACATGATAGACACTCTTCAATGTAAGAGGACCTCTATCTCCGTTTAAAGAAACTACACCCTCCTTCTCAACTGCATGTATAGTATCATCAGCAGTAATGATAACATCATTACCTGTGTATGTCTGCAAAGAAGAGAACTTCGACTCGTCTCCGGTGAGGTGATAACCACAACCCGAGTCCACAATCCAATCATCCTGATAGTTGATAGAAGTCATAGCCCGAACACAAGTGCCCGTCATAAAGGCTCCATCACCCCAACTAACATTAGCATTGGAAACAACCTCCTCCTTTCCTGTAGCATGCCCTGGCTGAAGATTGACCCTGCAGTCCTTCTTGAAGTGACCAAGCTTATTGCACCTGAAGCATCTAGGTCCTTCCTTCTTCTTCTCATGCTTAGGAGCATAACTCCTCTCCTGCTGATATGAAGTAGATGGACCACCATCTCCAGATGTCTTCTTCTTCTTGTCCTAACGCTTCTTCTACCCTGAATATAGAACCTCACTTTCTCCCCCAGAGACAGACATCCACGCCAACTGCATAGCCAAACTTTCTTGCGACGCAAGTTTTCCAGCTCCAGCAACGGTGGCTGATTGGCCCAGCCTTAAACAGAAGTAACAAAGGCCACATACTCCCTCCGCAAGCCGCGAATTATGTGCCTCTTCAGCTTAGCTTCTGAGATAGGTTCATCCGGGTCCAAAGCCGAAATCTCTGCGCAAAGGTTCTTCATCTTCAGGAAGAACGTTGATATGGACAAGTCTCCTTGAGTTGCCTTAGCCAACTCATTTTCCAAGAACTGTAGCCGAGCTACATTCTTTTTATTGAACAAGCCATCCAAGGCTGTCCAAATCTCAGCAGCTGATCGACATCCAACGATGTGATCAAACAACTCTGATGAGATAGCCCGCTTGAGTGTAAACTCCGCCTTAGCATTAGTTCTCCTCCAAGCTCTCACCAGATGAGCATTTTCACCAGCAGCAACCACTTCTTGAGTTTCTTCTCCACCAACAACCTCCCAGAGGTCCTCACCCAAAAGATCGCTCTCCATGCAAGACTTCCACTTCTTAAAGTTAGTCTGCGTCAGGAGCTCAATACCAAGACCTCTTGCTATTCCTCCTTCAATTGCTATACCACTGATAACTGTGCTTCCAGAAATCCAAGACAGATAACTGCGACTGAATCACTGCTCAAACCTCTGTCCCCTCTGATACCATGTTAAAATTTTTAATAAGCGAAAAACGGGAACCAGGTCGCAGGAACACTCTCAACCATACCAAGCACCAGAAACCAGAGACAATGAAGGAACAAGAGAAATCTTGAATCAACTATCTTTTGTACATTTCGAGACATACATTGCGAGACATGATTTATCAGTACACACAATGATGAGGTGAGAAGAAAACCAAACTACAAGAAGCTGGCGGTTACAACATGAACCCGCCAAACCGCCCGGCTAACGAAGGTTGTCCGCGCAAACCACCAAGTCGCCAAACTGACCGCGCGACTAACCGCGAAATCACCAACCCGCAACTCAACACACGGAATAACCGTTATTCCAATGCTCACTCTGTTCGCCCAAGCAAGGCCACTTGACCGCTCCTAACTGCGAACAAGCTGCTGAAGAACTGAACAGAAGTAACAGACCGGCAAAGGCAAGCCGCCTAACCGCCGCGGTCTGAACTTTATTGAAAGCTGGAAATGAGCTGAAGAGAACCTGCCTTGTCGCTAACCGCGACCTCCTGCTGCTACCCGCCACAGACTGCTACCGACTTATCCGCTGCGGTCTCCTCTGATCAAATCAGAACCACAAGCAAGCCGCACAACCTGCGAACACAGCAAAGGTAAGCCTCAAACCGCGCGAACAGAAAAGTCTATCCGCACCACAAACTCGCGAGCTCTCACTTACTGTTCAAGTTTTTTTATGACGAGCCAGGGGGGTCCTATTTATAGTAGAGGTGAGAAGTGTGGTCACCGCCTACACGATAGAATAACCTCCCATAACAACACCGGCGGGTAGAAGACAACTCGCGCGGCTTGCTGAGAACCCTGTCGAACAGCTCGCTGACTTAGTTACAAGCCGCGCGGACTACTTCGCAACTTCCAGCAATACCAGTAGACACCTGCCAGCCCGCGAGTAAATAACCGGCTAGAACACAAAATCTAGAAGTAACCGCGGGTGCTAACCGCCCGGTTACAACCAGATAGCTGACCCCAGATGGTTGAAGAACCAAAGCCATCTGCCTCTGGCTAGCCGCCAGTCCAATGCGAGAAGACAACCCGCCCGGTCTCCTTAACAGACCGCCCAACCTCCGCGGTTTGCCAGACCGCCCGGTCTGATGCCCAGACCGCCCGACCTCCGCGGTTTGCCAGACCGCCCGGTTTGATGCCCAGACCGCCCGACCTCCACTTACACTTCAAAATTCAACAATTAACACATGAACGACATCAACTCACTCTTTTTAACCTCATGGTAGGATAGTAGGGCATCAAGTCATAAATGTGAGTTGCATCGATATCGCCATCAATTCTGTTCATAAGCGAAATTTATATGGGTGCGATCAGAGAGAGGTTTTCCAGAGTAGGCTATAGTTGTCTTTTTTATGTCTAGACTGCCCTAATTTTGGATCCATACGCATCACATTCGACCACAAAGATTTTGTTAAAATCTAATGGCACCACCAAAATATATTATATTAATAATAGACAAATACGCTCGCGAGGTATACTCTTGCTTAATGCCTCGAGGGTTGGTTTCCCCTAAGTAGCCCCCTCCAAGAGAGATTTTTAACCTAGACTTCAAAGGCAACCTCTTAAGTCTCCATACCCTTATATAGCAGGGAAGACTGCTCATAATTACAAATATTCCACTAATATATCATAACTCACTAATATATGCTCCTGATTGGTCTGCTTAGGTCACAACTTCTTGGGAACAATCATCCACAAGAAATGTATATGTATCACATACATATCATCTAACCCAACAAGTACTGTAGCTAAAACAAAAAAAAATGTTGTAAGGCCTTAAAAGCCTCTGATAGCTTTCGCTATTGTCGAATGAAAATAAGTTGATTAATGCGAAAGAAGGTACAAGATTTTGAGACAAGCTTGGCCTAATCCCTTATATGGGTGAGAGTGAGACATACATAATTATGAAAATGCCCTAAGACTATATAGGTAGATAGGAGGATGCGTTGATGGACAACAAAGTCGTATTCGTATCAACGCTCCCCTCTCGAAAATCGACCCTGTCCTTAAGGTCAAGGTCCGTAAGGGTTAGCAACGTGCTTCAATAGATCCAAGTCAGCAAAGTCACAATCATCGTCTTCAAAGCTGAGCAGCAAGCACAAATCCTTAAGAGGGCATTTGTGGGTGGGAGAGTACGACTGATTGCAGTGAAAACAGAAGCACTTCTAGTGAAGCCCAATGTACTTCTGGTGGGATAAGTGCTGAGGTGATGGAGGTACCAACGAAGGTGGTGGAGGTACCGACGAAGGTGGTGGCAGGCCGATGAACGGAGGTCCATGTGGAGGCGAGGAATCCAGGTGATGGAGTGGTGGCGTTGGTTTTGTTGGCAATAGAAACTGGTGGGGTGACCGAATAGTGGACGGTGGCTAGCCATGTAAAGTTCCTCGTCGAGACAACAAGCTTGCTCCATGGAGCATGAGAGAGTAGATGGGTAGTGGACATGAAGTCGCGTGCGGATGTAGGGCTGTAGGCCTACTAGGAAATACCCTAGATAATAGTCTGAGAGTCCGGTGACGTGCATGCTGACCTCAATGATCTTGGCGATGTTGGTGGTGATGGTGTGGAATTGGCGAACGGAGCTTAGGCGCTCACAAGCTTACCCGCTCTGCGCGTGTCATAGTGGCGGAGGAGTTCTTTCTTCAGTGTGGGCTAGGAGAATTATAGACATTTTGGCACATCAAACGCCATGAGGACCATGGAATGAGGTGGACTGGAGGTTCAAAAATTGTTCAGCGCTGGCGATTCAATTATGGGGGTTGGTGTCATCGAATACTTGAATCTCAGCTCGATAGAGGTGGGCCGGGTGGATGTCCTTAACGGGTATAGTTACTCCATGTCATCAATGGCGGGCCAATTGGGGGTGGTGGAGATGCCTGTGGATGGTTGACAATGGTGGCCGCGAGCTCGCGGAGGAGAGTCAGATCTTCTAACCGAGTTGTATCAGTGGAGGTCAATGTGGAGGTATCCTCGTCGGCACGAAAGGCCATGGAACGATTCCAGGTCATGTAGTGGAGGAGAGGGAGAAGAGAATTGAGTGGAAAGTGGACAGCGAAAGAAGAGACGCGACGAGCAGGGACTACTCTGATGTCCGTTGCAACGACGCTGAAGTGTGGTGGCATGTCGGAGGGTTACTTCCCTGTGCGGGCACGCTTGACGAAGAGCTGTAGCAGGACAAAGATGTGATGCACTGGTTCTTGCGGGTGTGCAAAATCTCGATTATGCCGAAATGTGGGGTCTAGCTGTGGAAGTGGCGTCGGTGCGGTGAAGTAGGCTGGGGTCATCACTGGATCAAATTGTTGGGCGCGGAAACACGGAAGAGGAGCGCGTGGGTCGTTGAGGCCGGTGCGCATTCAGGTTGACATGCGGACGAGGGGGATGAAAACCAAGGAAGCGAGACCGAAACGATGCACGATCGGCTGTTGTGATGACCCAAAATCAAGAGGGATTAGGGCTTCGAAGTGAATCCTAATTATTAGGGAAGGTTGGATCACTTGATAGCTTTTGCTATCGTTGAATGAAAATAAGTAGATTGATGTGAAAGAAGATACAAAATTTCAAGACGAGCTCAACCTAATCTCTAGAGAACAGGTTCCCTCTAAGAGTTTTCTCTCCAAAGAGAGTCTAATGCCAAATGATCTAATATGCCTAAAACACTCACTACCACTCTCTTATATATGTGGAACTGAGACATACATAATTATGGAAATGTCCCAAGGCTTCGTAGGTAGATAGGAGGGCGCGTGGATGACCCGAGAAGTCGTATTCGTATCAGCCTCCAATGTCTTGTTGTTCATTAGAACAGGGTGATCGAGTCCTTATTGATAAGGATTGTCATAATTCTAGATGAACCGATGATATAGTACCTTATAAACTGCCGGAACGACTTTAGAATAATGTGGCCAAGATTTCACTTGCCAATGGCATAATATTCACTTTTCCTGTTAACTAGAAATAGGTGATTCTTTAATGTCACCAAAACCATGGCTAAATAAGAGAGATGCTAATGTCAA
Organism: Dactylorhiza incarnata; assembly: GCA_033032865.1. Classification (NCBI taxonomy): domain Eukaryota; kingdom Viridiplantae; phylum Streptophyta; class Magnoliopsida; order Asparagales; family Orchidaceae; genus Dactylorhiza; species Dactylorhiza incarnata. The sequence continues at coordinate 22,582,244 of JAWHQI010000011.1, read as the reverse complement.
AAACGGCTGCAGCCTACAGATGAGGATATAAAAAAGGGACAAACTTACATAAATCTGGTATGAAAATGTCGCGCATGGTTGTGTGAAAAGTTGCAGGCACATTGGTTAGGTTGAAGGATGTGACAAGAAGGAAGTCACCATGCGTTCGAGAGGATGTACTGGAAACATTCTTTGAGCAAAACTCAAATTTAGTGATACTTGAAAAGTTGTCTTCGAAAGATACCACTTTCAGCTTGTCCAAGAGTTTTTGGGATTTGATATTTGCTCGACAAAAATTGCACAGTTTTGCGCCTATAATCTATGAAAAACCCATCTCCCATTTTTTTTGTAGGAGAATCAGGCTAAACGAGCTTGAGGTGGGTCGAATGATCTCGGGTGTGAACATCTAAGCAACACGATGCTCAATCTATTCCTTTGGAGTTGTTAGGGATGAATAGGAGGTAGGGTAACCCATGCGGTTCCTCATAACTCGATGGAAGTTTTCACTTGATTTGTTAGAGTGTGAGTGTTAGTTTGTCAAGAGCCAAGTGCTTGTGCCTAATTTACCAAATTATTACACAAAAATTAATATATGTAGTCTTTAGGACGGAGAGGAGTGTGTGGTGTTGAGGTCAATAAAGAATTCTTATTGTAAGGTGTGGGTGACCCATAATGGTAGAAAGTCTTGGCGAGCTTGGACCAGTTGATTTAAACATCACCCAAGATTTACAACCAAGACATGCCAAGGTGGATGTTGATTCTGTAGTGAAACGAAAGAACTTAGGTCTCCAAAGTGGAGGCCTACTATATATATAACAAATATCAAAGATAATTACAAATAAGCCCTACACCAATACACACGATATAAGCAGACCAAAATATACAAATACACAGATAATAATAACTCCAATACTCCCCCTCAAGTTGGAGCAAAGTTGTCAATCATGCCCAGCTTGGAAATGGTCAAATCTGATCGAGTCGGACCAACAGCTTTAGTGAAGGCGTCAGCAAGCTGGTCGGTAGAGGATACGTAAATTGGAAGAATAGTCCCGGTACGAACGTGATCTCGCAGAAAATGAACATCCATCTCAATATGCTTGGTGCGCTCATGTAGCACCGAGTCCTGAGTAAGAAGGAGAGCAGATTTATTATCACAGTAGAGAGTCGAGCCAGTAGTGAGGGATAGGCCGAGTTCAGTCAGCAGCGATCGTAGCCAAACCAACTCAGTAACGCCATGGGCCATAGCTCGGTACTCGGATTCAGCTGACGAGCGAGATACAATAGGTTGTTTCTTACTCCGCCAGGAGACAAGATGATCACCATGGAAAACACAGAGACCGGATGTGGAGCGCTGATCGGTCAGAGAGCCAGCAAAATCAGCATCAGTGAAGCATGAGAGACTGGAGGTACTATCGGTCCGATAGAACAGCCCAAATCCAGGAGAGCGCTTAAGATAGCGAAGAACACGACGAGCAGCCTCTAGATGAGTGGTCCTGGGAGAATGCATAAACTGGCTCAAAACGCCGACTGAGAAACTGATGTCCGGCCTAGTATTGGTCAAGTAGATCAAGCGACCAACCAGGCGCAGCGGAAGCGTGGTGTGCCCATAACCCACAGGTCGGAGGATCGGAACCTCCCTCTGATACCATGTAGTGAAACAAAAGAACTTAGGTCTCCAAAGTGGAGGCCTACTATATATATAACAAATATCAAAGATAATTACAAATAAGCCCTACACCAATACACACGATATAAGCAGACCAAAATATACAAATACACAGATAATAATAACTCCAATAGATTCCTCCCAAACTGAAGACAGAAATTTGTTACCCTCTTGGCTGTTTGTTGACCGGCTAGGAGGAGGAGAAGAAGAGAGGAGAAGAGAAATACTAAGGTTGAACCTCCAAAGCCATTGCTCGGCTCTTATAATCAAATTACCAAGCATGAGTTTAATACCTACCATCCCTACTTTAACTCTAACATCCAGTGGCATAACCATAAATACTGAAAACGAAATAACATAACAAAAGAATGAATTCATAAAGTTCGCGTTTGGGGTTATTTGTCGATATCTTCCGTGGTCGTCATAGTCTTCTGTGTTGTCTACCGAAGTACACACGCACCAAGTTTCCATATCCATATCCTCTTACGATTCACCGTCCCCTTCTTCCATAAAAAAATACCCAGTGAAGATCAAGTAGAGCTTGAAAGAAATTATGATGTCGGAACACTTCCCATTCATTGGGGAGTATTAGCCGTCACCAAGGCATACCTGAAAACAGTTGTCTGTTTCCATTAACATGTGCATGCCATTAAGTTCTGGGATAGAAAATTGTGGCTTGCACTTTGTAGATCTAACCATGATCGACTTGATGTGCACGAGTCCCTAGAGCTTCAATTCCCCGTTTGGGGGTAGTTTGGTCCTTTGGTATCTCTAGGTCTTGTATATGTATGAGTAAGGTCTTGTATTGTAAGATAATGGATTTTATTTTCGGTTTAACTTGGTATCAGAGGGAGTAGGAACCTAGCCGCAACCGCGCATTGTCGTCTTCGCTATAGCCTGCTCGCCGATCGCTTCCGCTTGCTCGCCGATTGCTTCTGTCCCTTTCGTTCCTTCCCTCAGACTCTTTGAGGGCTCTCACCGCATCGTCTCCTACATGCGTACCCCAGGAGGACCAGTCGCCGTCGCCGGTTGCTGAGATGAACGCCGCTGCCGCCCTTCTATGATGCCGCCAGACCTCCTAATACTCCTTTCTCCTTAATTTGGTTCTATCCAGCCGCCGCTTCAAGCTTCTTCTGTTCACTGCTTGACGGTAGTGCCTCCTGCTGGTCGATGAGTGTTGTTGTTCATTGTTGTACCTTCGTTCCTCTGTCGGGACGTCCCGTTGTGCCCTCTGCTGCTCTCATCAGTCCTTGACTCTTTTTTTTTTCTGATGTCGATTGTCACCGACGACATGATTGCTCATGCCGTGATTGCTCATGCTGCTTGAGCTCCAATGTGCCTCTTCTCAACGTGTCTCTTCTCAACCTGCCTCTTCTCAACGTGCGTCTTCTCAGCGTGTCTCTTCGCCGATATGGGTGATTCTTCTGCTTCGTCGTCGGGTGTGATACAGCCTCAGATGAGTGACCCTCAGCGGCCTCATGACCACTCTGGTTCTTTGAAGATTACTACGGTTCCTTTGGATGACACGAATTATCTTGAACGGTCTCGCGCTGCACAACATGTCATTCGCAACCACCAGATGTTTGGTTACATTGATGGGACGACTAAGGATCCCCCCAAGACCGACCCCTCATGGAAGCGTTGGGACTCTAAAACTCTCTAGTCGTCTCCTGGCTCCTGCATTCGATATCTCTCAAGGTCTATCGGAGTTATATGTTGATGGACTCTGCATACGAGATTTGGACCCGCGCACGGGAAACGTACTCCCAAATGGGTAGTTCCACCCAGGTTTATGAGCTTACTCACCGCATTTTGGAGTTGTGGCAAGGATCTATGACGGTGTCGTCTTTCTTCTCGGAGTTCAAGCGACTGTATCAGGAATTGGACTACTTTGCGCACTTTACCCTGTTTGTACTGCGGATGCTGTTCAGTTAAAACAACAGGAGGACCGTTTTCGTCTCCATGTCTTCTTGATGGGCTTGAACATGAAATCTTATATGGTGCGGACACGTATCCTTCACCGCTCTCTTCTCCTGTGTTGGATCTGTGTCCAACCTTGGGGGGGGGGGGGGGGGGGGGGGGTGAATAAGCTTACAGTAGAAATATGAGATTTTAAATCTTTTCTTGCAGGGATACACTTTCTCGGAGTTAGCGCTAAGCGGTAGGGTTACCGCCAGCAGTATCTCACAGAAACCGTATTCTTGGAGATTATCTCGTTCGATTTTCAAGGTGATCTTTTCAGTGATTACTAGATTACGATTTCAGGAAAGCAAGCAACTCTCAGATGTAAGTACAGATTGCACACAAATGTCAGAGCATGAAACATGATTTCATTAGATGATTAAAATGAAAGTGACGATTACAAAAATATGATCTCCATGACACCGGAGATTGAAAGCGATGAATAAAAAGCTCTTGGGTTTTCTATACCGACCCTCCCCTCGAGGACTGATTGGCTCTCTCCCTTCTCCCCCAGAAGGTCTTCGAGCTCAGGCTAGACCCCCCCGGTCTAGACGTCCTCCCCGAATGATTTCTCACGGAATCCCCTCTGGAATCCGACGTCCTCCCCGGACGATTTCTTCACGTCACACGAAACACTAAAGTAGAAGAAAAGGAATTACAAAGATGGAACAATAGATCTAGAAAGAAAAAGATTGCTCCCTCAAAAATATTATCTCCGGAAGCGGTGAGCGGTCGATGCTTTTGATTATCGTTTCTTGTGCACTCGATCGTCTTCAGAGTCACGTTCACGTTCACGCTCTACGGAGATCTTCCTTGTTCAAGAGGGTGAACGATCTCTCTTCTCTTCTCCTTGGACGGTGGCTACTTGCTCCAGAAACGGCGAGGCAAACCTATTCCCATGTGTATGTCCGTCTGCCCAAAGAGAGAAAGAAAAACACTTTTATATGTCATTTAAGTAAGCTACCGCCTGCGGTAGTGATACAGCGGGGGGTAGGCTCTGTGTATGGGTTTTTCCCAGCTGTCCGGCTCCATGTAAAGTAGGCAGCTGCGCTTTTCTTCTGATCATCTGGTAGCGCGGAGCGGTAGTGTTAGCGCGGCGCAGTAAGCATGCTTAATTTGGCGTGTGCACAGCTTCTAGAAACGTCGAAAGGAAATAGATTCAGCGCGCCAAAATAAGTCGAGGTAGCTTCTAGAAACAAATACTGTTCGCGCTCGGCTTGTCGACGTTGTGTCGAGTGGTAATCGACGTGACTTCGAATTCATGCAGCAACTATTAAGTCGACGCATGCATCGATATGAATTTGACGATGCGTCGAGTGCTATTCGAATTAACTATCCCAGACAACTCTCGAAGCTGGCGTCGAGTAGAACTTAACGGTGCATCGAATTCTATTCGACGTAGCTCTGAATTAACATTTGAATTTTCTTCAAAGAACTTTGTTGTTTTTCCCAACAATAGATTTTTATTGAAAATGAGATTTATTAAATAATGTGTGAATTAGAAAGCTCCATCAAGAGGCTTAGAGAAAAGATCACCCCTTTGATTATCTATAGTTGCACATTGAAGGGTTAATTTCCTTTTTTCTACATTGTCTTTGAGAAAGGGACCCTAAGTTTACCTGCACATAAATTCAAACATTAGAGGGTACCTAGGTTTCCTTGGGCTCTTTGTTTTTACCATTGTAGGGTGATATGAAAGTGTAGAGTGATCTTTCATTATACCCTTTTGGATGGCAGAGAATATGTCTATCAAACCAAGACATGTTAGTTTAGTACTGGAAATTTGCATAAAATTTATCTATGTATAATAAATCAGCAGAATGCCTAATGATCTTTCTTTTGTTTTTAGATTTTTGATTGTTGTTCATTGGTTTTTCTAAAGGATTCTTGCATAGAGTTCTTTACTTATTATTAAGATTCACCATATTAAATACAATAGCTTTATCATGATGGTTATTTAATTCTTCACACATTTTACTGATTTCATTTACTTGATTTTCACTATGTCTAACAAATATTACTGGATTTTTCCAAGCTGGTTTGCTGGAAGTTACAGTGATAGTTGATGACTCTGCTCCTAAACCAAGATATTTGAATCTCTTAGAGAGATTCTCTGAGATATCCTTTAGCTTTTGACTTCTCACATTGAGAGAATCTTCAAATGCTCTTGCCTTACTAAGCTCTTCCCTTAGTGTTTGATTTTCAACATTCAATCTATCTATTTCTTTTTCTTTCTCACATACTTTACTCCTCAATTCATAATTATCAGAATATACATCATCTTCCTTAAGATTTTCTAATTCTTTTCTAAGTGTTTTAATTTCTTTTTGAGCTTTTAGATGATCATGACAGAATTCTTTAAATCAATTTTTAAATTCAACTGAAGTAAAATCAAAATCATCAAAGAGAGATACCTGATCTTCCTCAGAGGAATCTTCCAAAGCCATCAGACAGACTTCTTCAACAACAGTTTCTTCATCACTTTCAGATGAAGAACTTGACTCAGATTCTGAGTCACTCTAGGTTTCAGCTATGAAACCTCTTCCTTTCTTCTTGTCCTTCTTTCTGAAGGACTGCTTCTTGTGATCCTTCTTACTGTTTTTGTCCTTCTGCTCTTCTGGACATTCACGGGCAATATGCCCTGGCTTTCTGTAAGCAAAGCAGATTACCTCTTGTTTGGGAGTTTTATCAAATCTTGGCTTGCTTGAGCTCCCGTTCCTTCTTCTGGAGTCTTCAGTTTTTACCCACCTTCTAAACCTTATGACCAAGAGATTAAACATCTCTTTTTCAGAAGTAGAAGGCTCTCCTTCAGCTGCCTTTAATGCTATGGTCCTTTCCTTAGGAGTTGAGACTTTCTCCTTAGCTTCTGTCTCAGCTCTACTTTTTAGTAGCAGCTCATAGGATTTAAGTTTGCCTAGTAGGCATCTGTGGAGATCTCCATGTGACATTTGGACTCTCTGATAACCCAGATCCTTGAGTCTCAAGTGCTTGGGAAGCACATGAGCAACTTATCATTTATCTCAGTCAATGAGATATCCTTGTCCAGTCCTCTGAGCTCATTGATTATGATGTTGAACCTTTCATACATTTCAGCAACAAGAGTTATAGTGTAACACCTTAATGAATGTTGCAGGTGCGAATTGAGGTGTTGGGGTGCGGTTAGCATCTTGAGTTAGGGTTTTATTTAAAAACCCCAAACAATCCCCTCTCCCCATTTACCATACCCCTCTCCCTCTCCCTCTCGTTCGCACAGGCCAGCCGCAAACACCCTCCCCGTCGCCCCTTCCCTCTCTCTCACGTCGTCCTGAAGCAAGGGCAGTCGGGCCCTTCTCTCCCTCGCTCATGTTTGTCTAGGGTTGCCGCAAGGAAAACCCTCCCCGTCGCCCCTTCCCTCCCTCTCTCTCGAGCTCACTCTAGGGCTGCCGCAAGGGGAGACCACAAGCCGCGACGGTGTGCGCCGCTTGGAGGAAGAGGAAGCTCTGGCGTAAGCTTGGAACGTCGATTGGAGACTCGAATACTTGAATGGAGGCCGATTTCGTGGAAGGGCAGGTGTTACGACCTTTCACCGTCAAGTTCATGCAAGTCAAAATGCTTCTGAAACGTGCATCAAGGGTAACTATTCTCTTCTTGGGCAGGTGAATCCCTTATTTAGCATGTTTACATTAAAGCCCCCCCCCCCCCCCCCCCCACACACGCACACACACACACACACCAATTGGTGGAGGAATGGTGCTTTCCAACGGGGTGATGCGTTCTAGCCCTGTTTATTAATTGCATTTAGTATCCGGAAGTGAAAGTACGGAATAAACATGCTGTGTGAAGCCCATCTGGACAAGTTGGCCTAGATTGGTGATGTTTGTTGTGCTTGCCGGAGAAGACTCCGTGAAATTTGTGTGGTTGTGGAGTCTGGGGGTCTGCACGGTACTGCAGTTAGTACTGGAGGTATGCTCTAGGAAACACCCTAATTGCTATGTTAGTGTGCGAAGCCGGTCTCTCGGAGACCGTTGGGCTAGCGTGTCGAGTTGTGCATATGGAGTGCCCAACTTTGGTGGCCGCGAGTGCCAACCTCGGAACATAACATTGGTGATGTGGCATACGGGAAAGGGGAGGCCTACCCGCGTCGTTGTCGTTGATTGACACATCGATGTGAGCAACGGGAAAGAGCTGAACTGTACCCGCACTATATTGTCCGGCTATAGTGTCTACTGTACCTGGCTTTCGCCGTTGGCATAAGAGAGAGTCGTGGCTATATGCCTGACTAGTAATGCTCAAGCGAAACCATCCGGTCGAGGACCGATTGGTGGTGAAACTCATGGAGCTCACCGAATTGGGTGCGTAATGCACCAGTGATTGTCTGTGATGGAAAAAGGTGAGACCCTGGGAAATCCGGTACACCGATAATGTGCCCTGAGTGCACGAGACGTTTGTCCGATCGCGCAAACGTTTGTGATGAGTGGTGCTTAAGTTGCACATACTTATTATATGTGAACATGCTATTAGCTTGCAGGGAAAAAGCACCGCCACCCCGAGGAAGGGGTGGGGTCGTTATAATTGGGTCAGCTAATGCTGACCGTTGCCTTGTATGCCACCGCTTGGTGGAATGCTTTTGTGCAAGTGCCGACGAGCCGAGCGGGAAATAGCGGTTGAAGCCCTTTTAGCTGAGCTGGCCCTTGATGGCCCAAATGTGATGATTAGTATTTTCTTGTGTTGTCGGCCTGCGTGCCGAAGTATGGAAATCACTTTATCTGCTAAACATTGATGATGTAAGGTCTTAAGGGCAAAACCCCTTCTGGTGTATGACTTTCATTCCTGGTTATTTTATTAGTGGACATTCCTCGTTGGGTGCTTCTTTAACTCTTTAAAGCTTCCGCTAGAATGCAACTCTGTGTTAAGGTGCATTTTAAAATAAAAGAAATGTGGTCTCATTTAGTAACGCGTTCGTCTGTCCGTTTAATATGATGTGGGGGCCCCGACCGGACTTTCTGTTATATTATTCGCGACGGATGGGGTGTTACAATTTGGTGTCAGTGGCAGATCTCGTTTCCTTCTCCGAATTCGTGGTCGAATTCTTTTATGGGGTGGTGAGCACTTATGTGCGCCACCGTTATAACAAGAAAGAACCCATGAATGTCCACTTAGGAATGAAAATACACATGTTTGAGGAACCTACGTGTTCCTATGATCGCTGTTTGCAATACCATTTAGTTGCTTAATTGTGTGTTTCACGATTATAGGTGTCTAGAAGTGGTGCTGGGTAGTCTGAACCCCAACGCTCGACGGAGAGTGTTGCACCAGCTGAGGTGCCTACACCGCCTCCTTCTGCTGAAACAGTTCATTTGATTGCGGAAGCCGTCTTTGCAATGTTCAATGTGCAACCATGAGGACTGAGACAACCTCCTACTCCTGCAGTGGCCTCGATGCCGGTTGGCGTAGTTGAGCCCTTGACGGCAGAGCAAGTGCCTGTAGAGCCCTTAGTGGCAAGGCGAGCAACGGAAAAGCAACTGAAGCATGTGATGGGTTTCAACCCTCCAGTGTTTGCGGGTACGGGAACCCCAACGCAAGTCGAGGATTGGCTCTCTCGGATTAAGAGAACCATGACGGCAACATAGACGGAAGAGTGGCAGAAAGTCACCATAACTACTTTCTTATTGGATGGAGAGGCGAGGCTATGGTGGGACGAGTTGGAGTCGCACCAATTCGCGGGAAGACAACTTACTGATATCTCGATGGAAGAGTTCTCGAGGGTGTTTCTAGATAGGTATCTCCCGTCTGTGCAGAGGATTGCGATGGAGAATCCGTTCCAGAGGTTGACTCAGGGTGAGAGTTGTGTTGATAACTACTTGCATGAGTTCACAAGATTGGGGCGGTATGCAGGCTCTACGTTTGTGGACAAAGAGCGGAAGACCAACCGGTTCTATGAAGGTCTGCGCGATGATCTGAGGTTACTTCTCTCGGCTCCGATGACGCAGGGTTTCCTTACCTTGGTCAATACTGCGCGATCACTTGAGCAGGATATGAAGGTCCAGAGTAAGAAGGACCTCTCAGTGAAAAAGCAAGAGTTCAAAGTGTCGGGCTCTTCGAAGTCTGGGTTCCGCAGCAAGTGGAGCAAGAAGGCTAGGTCTTCTGGACCAGCTCCTTCTACTGTTTCTGGAGCTACTACAGGGCAAGGTCCGCTTACGTCCTACAATTGCGGAAAAGTGGGACACTATGCTCGGGACTGTTGGAGTCATCGTACGAAGACAGATAAGAAGGCGGGTGCGTCGTATGCTGAGAAAGGGAAAGCAGCGGAGTCGTCTGCATCTCACTATACGCCAACGCAACCTAGAGTGTACAATCTTGGCCAGCAGGAGGCCATTAAACAAAGTGACGTGGTGACAGGTAGGAGCTTTACACAGCTTGTGTAGTTTATCTACTATATACCTTGCGTCCATTTATTTGATTTTGTTGTGTATTAGGCTTTGTCCTAATTCTTAACTATCCGGCGAGAGCGCTATTTGACACGGGAGTGTCTCATTCGTTTCTACCTGAGGATTTCGTTCTGCGAATCGGAGTGTCTTCTTCCATGACAACAGATAGATTGGATGTGTTACTGCCCAATGGGTGCATGATGCGCGCGGATAGGTATTGCTGTGTGAAGGTGCGGATAGGAAATCAAGTGTTTGACTTGGAAGTGTCGATATTACCAATTTCAGAGTTTGATGTGATCTTTGGCATGAACTGGCTTTCGGAGCAGCGTACGTGCATTGATTGCAATCTGAAGGAAGTCAAGCTGGGGCAGAATAGAGCATAAGACTACCTTTTCTGGTATGAAGGGGTCGAGCAAGATACTGATGTCTGCTCTCCAGGTAGTCAAGGCTGTTCAGAAAGGCGCGGAGTTATTCTTCACGCTAGTGGAGGCTTCGAAACCCAAGCCCGGTTTGAGTAGCATCCGTGTAGTATCAGAGTTTGCGGACGTGTTCCCTGATGATCTCCCTGGAGCTCCACCTCAACGAGAGATCGATTTCACTATTGAGCTAGTGCCAGGTGCCAAACCTGTGTCACACTCTCCGTACCGTTTAGCGCCAAAGGAGATGGCGGAACTGAAAGTACAGTTACAAGAATTGCTAGATCAAGGTTATGTGCGTCCGAGTTCGTCACCTTGGAGCGCACCGGTCTTTTTTGTGAAGAAAAAGGATGGAAGCTTGCGGTTGTGCATAGACTACCGAGAGTTGAATAAGCTGACGGAGAAGAATAAGTATCCGATTCCGAGAATCGATGATCTGTTTGATCAGCTAGTAGGTTCTACAGTGTACTCAAAGCTGGATTTGAAGTCCGACCATTATCAGTTGAGAATCAGGGAAAGTGACATTCCCAAAACAGCGTTCAGTATGTGTTACGGGCATTACGGGTTCACGGTTATGCCGTTCGGCCTAACGAATGCGCCTTCGGTATTCATGTACATAATGAACAGAACCTTCAGAGAGTATTTGAACCAGTTCGTGATAGTCTTCATTGACGATATCCTGGTGTACTTACAGTCGGAGGAAGATCATGCGGATCACTTACGCACAGTTTGGAGACCCTGAGGAGGAGTCAGTTGTACGCCAAGTTCACTAAGTGTGAGTTTTGGCCGTCATCAGTAGCGTTTCTCGGTCATGTGGTTAGCGGAGGGGGAATTGCGGTGGATCTGACGAAGATAGTTGCGATACGAGAGTGGCCTGTGTTGTCTACAGTGGCGGAAGTCCGGAGTTTCCTGGGGCTTGCCGGCTACTACAGGCGCTTCGTAGAGAACTTCTCGCGGATAGCGTTACCCCTCACTACCTTGACATGGAAGGATCAGAAGTTTGTTTGGTCGCCGGCGTGCGCACAAGATTTTGAGGAATTGAGGAGCCGTCTGACCACGACGCCCATTTTTTGCTCGCCATGTGGTACGGAAGGCTACGAAATCTACAGTGACGCCTCAGGGAGCGGCTTAGGCTGCGTTCTTCTTCAGCATGGAAAGGTAATCGCGTATGGCTCTCACCAATTGAAAGTGCATTAGAGGAACTATCTGGTCCACGACTTGGAGTTAGCGGCCATGATATTCACTCTTAAGCTTTGGCGGCACTACTTGTATGGTGTGAAGATTGATATGTTTACGGACCACAAGACCCTAAAGTACCTGATAGATCAGAAGGACTTGAATATGCGACAACGGAGGTGGATGAAGTTCCATGGGGACTACACCTTCAAGATACACTACAACCCCAGTAAGGGAAATGTCGTTGCGGACACGTTGAGTCGGCGGGCTTCTGCATATGCCAACTGGATTTTGAGGCACGATGAACGTCTAATCAGTGACTTTGAGGCCTTGGGAATCTCGTGCGTCGAGAGAAGGACAACAACGAAGGCATGCTTGAACTGGACGGGGATGCAATGTGACCTCGCGGACAGAGTTCGTCGGGCGTTGGAGCTTGATGAAGGCATGAAACGCTATGTGGCAGAAACCGTGGATGGGTCTAAGGCGAAATTCTCGTATGAAGACGGTCTTTTGCGAAAGGGCGATCGTTTGTGCGTTCCCATGTTTGGCATTTTACGGGAGGAGATGATGTACGAGGCTCATAATACCAAGTACTCGATCCACCTGGGGAGCACAAAAATGTACAAGGATATGAAGACACTGTTCTAGTGGTCAGGCATGAAGAAAGATATAGCTCTTTACGTGGCAAAAGTGTCAAACGTGCGCGTTAGTGAAGGTCGAGTGTCAACGGCCAGGAGGATTCTTGAAGTCATTGTCAATTCTAGAATTGAAATTTGATGATATTTCCATGGGCTTTGTGCACGGGTTGCCAAAGTCGCTGCAGAAGAATGACTCGATCTGGGTAATCGTTGATCGGTTGACTAAGGTTGTGCATTTTATTCCGAATCAGAAAAGCGATTCAGTGGAGAAGCTGGCAAAGCTTTATATGGAGAACATCGTTCGACTTCATGGCGTCCCTCGTAGTATTGTTAGCGATCGTGATGGACGGTTCACGTCCGGTGATTGGAGACATGTTCATCATTTGTTGGGCACGAAGCTCAAGTTTAACACAACCTTCCATCTGCACACGGATGGACAGACCGAGAGGACAAATCGGACGATGGAGGATATGCTTCGTATATGCGTTTTGGATTTCGGACAACGTTGGGAAGATCACCTTTGCATGGTAGAGTTCGCCTATAACAACAGTTATCAGGGGAGTATTCAGATTGCTCCGTTCGAAGCGTTATATGGTAGGAGGTGTCGTACTCCTTTAGCATGGGCGGAGACCGGTGATACCGCACTGTTGAAACTTGAAACTCAAAGAGGTTGTTGATGCGAATGAGTCGATACAGACCATTCGAGAGCGGTTGTTGACTGCCCAAGACTGACAGACAAACTATTACAACGCCAAACACCAGAACTTGGAGTTCGCAGTTGGTGATTGGGTGTATTTGAAAATAAAGTCTTTCAAGGGAGTGTCGAGGATCCGACGCTTAAAGAAACTGAGTACGAGGTATTTAGGCCATTCGAGATCACCGAGCGCATCGGCGGGGCAACTTATCGAATTGCTTTGTCGACCGAGCTGAGTGGGTTGCACGACGTCATCCATATTTCTGTTTTGAGGAAGGCGGTGCGAGAGCCCGAGTCTATGTTGAAGGTCGATAGTGTGCCGGTGGATAGTGGTCTATCTACCAAGGTGACGCCGCTTTGCATCATCGATGTTGAGATTCGGCAGCTGCGGAGAAAGGCAATCAAGATGGTGAGAGTGCGTTGGAACAATTGTGGTCGTGAGGAGCTTTCTTGGGAGCCAGAAGAGGTCATGCGCGAGTACCCTGACCTTTTCACTTAGGTATGGTGAATTTCTTTTCGTTGTTCATGCCTTAAATTTCGGGACGAAATTTTGTTAAGGAGGAGAGAATTGTAACGCCTTAATGAATGTTAGGGGTCTATCTACCAAGGTGACGCCGCAAGGTGAGACCACAAGCCGTAACGGTGTGCGCCGCTTGGAGGAAGAGGAAGCTCCGACGTAAGCTTAGAATATGTGTTCTCTCCCCGTTTATTAATTGCATTTAGTATCCGGAAGAGAAAGTACGGAATATGCATGCTGTGTGAAGCCCATCTGGACAAGTTAGTCTAGATTAGTGATGTTTGTTGTTGTGCTTACCGTAGAAGACTCCGTGGAATGTGTGATTGTGGAGTCTGAGGGTCTGCACGGTGCTGTAGTTAGTACTGGAGGTATGCTCCAGGAAACACCCTAATTGCTATGTTAGTGTGCGAAGCCGGTCTCTCGGAGACCGTTGGGCTAGCGTGTCGAGTTGTGCGTATGGAGTGCCTACTTTTGGTGGCCGCGAGTGCCAACCTCGGAACGTAACGTTGGTTATGTCGCGTACGGGAAAGGGGAGACTGACCCGTGTCGTTGTCGTTGATTGACACGACGATGTGAGCAACGGGAAAGAGCTGAACTGTACCCGCACTATGTCATCCGGCTAGAGTGCCTAACGTACCTGACTTTCGTCGTTGGCATAGGAGAGAGTCATGGCTATATTTCTGACTAGTAATGTTCAAGCAAAACCATCTGGTCGGGGACCGAATGGTGGTGAAACTCATGGAGTTCACCGAATTGAGTGCGTAATGCACCAGTGATTGTCTGTGATGGCAAAAGGTGGGACCCTGGGAAATCCGGTACACCGATAATATGCCCCGAATGCACGAGACGTTTGGTCGGTCGCGTAAACGTTTGTGATGAGTGGTGTTTAAGTTGCACATACTTATTATATGTGAACATGTTATTAACTTGCAGGGAAAGAGCACCGCCACCCCGAGGAAGGGGTGGGGTCTTTATAATTGGGTCAGCTAATGCTCACCGTTGCCTTGTTTGCCACCACTTGGTGGAATGCTTTTGTGCAGGTGTCGGTGAGCCGAGCGGGAAATAGCGGCTGAAGCCCTTTTGCTTTGCTGGCCCTTGAAGGCCCAAATGTGATTATTAGTATTTTCTTGTGACGCCGGCCTGCGTGCCGAAGTATGGAAATCACTTTATCTGCTAAACATTAATGATGTAAGGCCTTAAGGCCAAAACCCCTTCTGGTGTATGACTTTCATTCCTGGTTATTTTATTAGTGGACATACCTCGTTGGGTGTTTCTTTAACTCTTTAAAGCTTCCGCTAGAACGCAACTCTGTGTTAGGGTGTGTTTTAAAATAAAAGAAATGTGGTCTCATTTAGTAACACGTTTATCTGTCCGTTTAATATGGCGTGGGGCCCCGACCGGACTTTCAGTTATATTATTCGCGACGGATGGAATTTTACATATAGTGGTTCCCCAAAATTTGGGTACTCCATTCTTCCACCACCTTGGCAGAAATACACTATCACAGTGCCCGAGTCTTTTGATATGGAGACTCTTAGAACCAGGAACTAAGTCTTTTGATAAGGAGACTCTTAGAACCAAACCAGATCTTTTGATAAAGAGATCTTGAACCAAACCAGATCTCTTGATAAAGAGATCTTGAACCAAACTGAATCCTTTGAAGAGGGATTCTTAAAACTTTTTACTCAATTTACAGAAATAAGAAATAGAGCAAGCAGAAGAAGAAGAAGAAGAAGAAGAAGAAGAAAAAGATGAATTGTATTCTTCTGATTTTAATCCTCTTTCAGCAGTCACTGAGGATCGTAGGCACTAACTGTTCTGGATCCTTTTTCAGAGAATGAATCCTTGCTTAAAAGAAGATGCAAGGATTATAAGAGCACTGATCCAGTCTTGATCTCTGTATACTTTATATGCTTCTTTCAGAGATGGAGGAAGAAGAAGCCTTCTTTAGCTTGTAGAAGATGATGTGTTGTACATAGATCTTACGGTACACTGAGAGTGAGAGAGAGAGAGAGAGAATTCACTTTGCCCCCTTTTTGAATTTTGTATGCATAATCTTCTGTCGATTCAATTGAATTGAAGATGGATGACTTTCCTTTTCTGATCCTTCTCCAGTTGGAATATCCAACAAGAAGAGTTATTGCTCTCTTTCTATTTATGTTGACAGCCTGTCTATAACCTTTTGAATAACTTCCAATTTCATCACTTTTGAATCTCTGGAATTATTCTCTCTTCTTGTACATATGCGACCCGTTATAATTCAAATATCTTCCATTTATACCTTCTGAATAATCATCAGAATCTATTCTGGGAAGTTTTCCAAATCTGTGACTGTATTCGACGTTGCGTCGAATAACTTCTGACTTCTTATCGACGCACCTTTGAATACTATTAGAAGCAGCTTTGAAATCTTCCTCAGCTTTGAATTGAACTCTGCTATCGACATTGCATCGATTCCTTATCGACGTATCTGTCGAGTAAAGAACGTAGACTTCAAACTCTGACTTCTGCGTCGAATGTCATTCGATGTTGCGTCGACTTCCAAAGAAGCATCGACTTCCAGTCTGAGTTTTCTTTGCTTCTATTCGAAGTTACTTCGACTTTCAATCGAAGTTGCGTCGACTTCTTTTCGACGCAGAATAAACTCAACTGGATTTTGATCTCCTTTTGACTAGACTTTGACACTCTAATGTGAGTATGTCATCCTAGTACATCTAAAGATCATATTACCCTCACTATACAACATGGATAATAAATCCTATAGGATGAAAACACTTTTACAGAATTTGTAAGAGAAATCAAAGAATGTTTTCCCCAACACATTCGTCGCTACAGACGACACCCTTTCGCCTGATTACGGTTGGGATCCCCCGCCTATTGTCCTACGAGAGCAGCACAACCCACATGGATGCTGTCGACCGCGACTTTCAGGACCGGGACCAAATTCTCTTATTCTCCTGAGGGCGCTTTCTTCAGACATGTGCGCATGGAGGCTGCTTACAATCGGGGCCATCACGAGCTAGCGTTTGCCCCGAGGGAGTGGTGTGGCTTAAACGCCGCCCTTATCGTCAGACCTAGGCAGCCAGGACCCCATATCACAACTTGGGTCTCAAGTTCTATGGACCCTTCGAGTTCTTCCAGCGCATTGGGGTGGTTACTTACCTCCTTCAGGTCCAACTGGAAGCCCGCATTCATGATGTCTTCCACATCTTCCAGCTGAAACTGTTTTGCGGTGCACCACCCACAGCTCCCTCGGTGAACCTTCCCCCGCAGCTCAATGACAAGCTTGTGGACAAGCTTGATCTCAACGGGAAGGGAGATGTTACGGACCGGCACTGGGGCGTCACCTACCATTGCCGCTGCAGGACTCACGCAGACTAGAGGAAGGTGCATTCTATATCAGCCATCGTTTATTTTTATATTCCGTTTTATTTTTATAGTTCGTTGTTGTTGCCTTTATTTCCGAGCAATGTTAAAAGCATAGTATTTTTGCTATCGACAGTCAAAATATATTAACGCATCAAAAAAAATTATTTTCAAACCGACGTGTTTTTGCCACACCAAATAAAAAAATCATTTTATTTTCGCTATTAGCTTTTTGATTGTATATCACTCTCATGATACATGACTCATTATATCTTCTAATTTATGATACATTCGTCGCAACATTCATCTCAATATTGACTGAGAGCAACTAAAATTGGATATTAATTGATTATGCATTTCCCTATCCACCGATACCTTCAGAACTTCTGCATCGCAGAGAAAGAAAAAGACATATCAATATTCTTGTTGCGGCTTCTCAACGCCCTCGGTAGACCGGTTCAGATTCGGTCCGTCTTAGCCCGGGCGGTCGAGTGCGCACACAGTCAGAATGTTACAGAGATTAAATGCTGAAAATTGTACACGCGGATCTTTAGCGTGGAAAACCCTCCAAAGGGTGAAAAACCACGTGGTCAGGACGGTGCTGGCCGAAATCCACTATATTAGGCTGTTACAATGCTTTCTTAGAGAATGCGAGGGCGACAGGCCGCGCCTCGTTACAATTGTGGGGGAGAGAGAGAGAGAAGACTCTGTGGGTGACAGGCCACCGCGTAGGAGTTGAGCGCCCTGCTACGCATCTGGTGCGGTTGCGCGTTTCCTGGGTGAGCACTTCGCGGAGTGCCTTGACTTTGCTGCTCGGCTTGGAGCGCTCGCCTTGGACCGTGGTGCACTTCTTCCCTGGTGAGAGGCGCTCGTAAGAGGAACCTGTCAGTTAGTAGAAAAGAAGTGGCGGAATGTAGAGAGAGAAGCTCTGGGGAGAGGAGGAAATGAAGAGAGAGAAAGAGAAGGAGAGAATGAGAGATCCCCAAATGAAGACCCTTGAGGGTCTATTTATAGGCTTGGGGGGTGGAAGTTACGGTGGTTACGGTGGTTATTGCGGATAACCACCACATGGAGGGCCGAGATCGTTTGTGACGATCGAATGGCCGTGATCGCGTGGGATGATCGGAGGGCCGCGGGGGCCTGGAGAGATCCGACGGTGAAGAGCGAAGGGCGGCGACGACGGTGGCCGGCCGCCAAGGGGTGGCCGGCCATGGCCGCCGGCCACGAAGGGGGCGGTGGCCGGCGGCGGGCGGCGGCGGCCGGCCGGCGGCGGTGGCCGGTCGGCGGTCGGCGGTCGGCGGCCGGCGGCGGTCGATAGCCGGCCGCCGGCCGGTTGTTGGCGGCTGCCGGCCGCCGGCCGGTTGTTGGCGGCGGGCGGCCGGCGGGGGTCGGCCGGCGGTGGGCGGCCGGCGGGTGGCGGCCGGCCGGCGGGGGTCGGCCGGCCGGCGGCGGGGGTCGGCCGGCGGCGGTTGGCCGGCGGCGGTTGGCGGCGGTTGCGATCTCGCGCGGGGCCGTTGGGATCCCGCGCGCGGTGGTTTGGATCGGTGTGTGGTTCGGATCCGCCGCGCGGGAGTGGGATCCGGTGAGCGAAGGTGGGATTCGGCGTGCGGTGGTTTCGGGATCCGCCGAGCCGTAATGGGATTTAATGTGCGGAAATGGGATCCGGTGTGCGGTGGTTACGGGTTTTTCCATAAATAGAGGGGGATCCCATCATTTGCCCCCCAAATCCATTTGCTTGGAGCGCACGGAGAGCGATTGGATTTTTCCCTTGTGACTTGCATCTGTGCGTGATGGCCGGGACGAATTCGGGCATGGAGGTTGGCGGTGACGACGGCAGCGCCAAGGTAAGCATGGGGGCGAAAGGTCCAATTTCCAAAAAGGCGGGCGAACGGCGCACTAGAGGCGCGGGGGGTCGTGCGGAGGGAACGGGCGGCGCACGCATGCGCGGGCCGCCGAGTGCTCGCGTGGAGGGGCGCGCGCGCGGCAGGGCGCGTGCGGGGGGCGCGCCCCAGCACGCTCGCGCGGAAGGGCGCGCTCGTGCTGCAGGGCGCGCGCGCCCGCGCTCGCTCGCGTGGCAGGTCGTGCGCGCCCCGCCGGGCGGGGCGCACGCGCGCGGGCTCGCGCGGCGGGGCGCGCGCGCGGGCTCGCGCGCGGGCACGCGCGGCGGGGCGCGCGCGCGGGCTCGCGCGGCGGGGCGCGCGCGCGGTCACGCGCGGCGGGGCGCGCGCAGGCTACCGTGGGGGCAGTCGTGCGAGCTGCCCCGCGGGGTCTGCTGCGCGTGTGCTTTCGGGTCTTTCCTGCGCGCGAGGCTTGCGCGGTGGTTAGTCTCGTGGGTGGACTCCCCTTATACTTGTCTGAGGTTTGTACTGACGCTTTTTCCTTTGTCTTTCAGGCTTCTCGGCGTGGCGGGCAAAGTCGCCCCATGCGACTGGGCTCGAGTCTTACTCTTGATCATGTTGCCATATGGAGGAAGCGTTTCAACCTGCCCCCCGGATTGGAGATTCGGATCCCAGGTCCTGAGGAGCGAGTACAGAATCCGCCTCGGGGTTGGATGACCCTTTGCGAGTCATCGCTTCGGAGCGGCTTTCGTCTTCCGGCGTGCGAGGAGGTGGTTGCGATCCTGAAATTTTGCGGCGTCCCAGTGTCACAGTTTACGCCTCAGGGGATGGTGCGGATTGAGTGTCGGAGATCATGACGAGCCTGTAGTTTAGCGTTGAGGCCTGATGAGTTTAGTGGCGAGGTGGATAAGCAACGTGGTGGTGAGGGGCCCAAGCAGCGCGGAGGTGTGGTGCCTGAGCAGCGCGGAGGCGAGATGCCCAAGCAGCGCGGTGGCGAGGTGCCCGAGCAGCGCGGAGGCGAGGTGCCCATGCAGCGCGGAGGCGAGGTGCCCATGCAGCGCGGAGGCGAGGTGCCCCAGCAGCGCGGAGGCGAGGTGCCCATGCAGCGCGGAGGCGAGGTGCCCATGCAGCGCGGAGGCGAGGTGCCCATGCAGCGCGAAGGCGAGGTGCCCAAGCAGCGCGGAGGCGAGATGCCCATGCAGCGCGGAGGCGAGGTGCCCATGCAGCGCGGAGGCGAGGTGCCCAAGCAGCGCGGAGGCGAGGTGCCCATGCAGCGCGGAGGCGAGGTGCCCATGCAGCGCGGAGGCGAGCTGCCCAAGCAGCGCGGAGGCGAGGTGCCCATGCAGCGCGGAGGCGAGGTGCCCAAGCAGCGCGGAGGCGAGGTGCCCATGCAGCGCGGAGGCGAGGTGCCCATGCAGCGCGGAGGCGAGGTGCCCAAGCAGCGCGGAGGCGAGGTGCCCATGCAGCGCGGAGGCGAGGTGCCCATGCAGCGCGGAGGCGAGGTGCCCAAGCAGCGCGGAGGCGAGGTGCCCATGCAGCGCGGAGGCGAGGTGCCCATGCAACGCGGAGGCGAGGTGCCCAAGCAGCGCGGAGGCGAGGTTCCCATGCAGCGCGGAGGCGAGGTGCCCATACAGCGCGGAGGCGAGGTGCCCAAGCAGCGCGGAGGCGAGGTGCCCATGCAGCGCGGAGGCGAAGTGCCCATGCAGCGCGGAGGCGAGGTGCCCATGCAGCGCGGAGGCGAGGTGCCCAAGCAGCGCGGAGGCGAGGTGCCCATGCAGCGCGGAGGCGAGGTGCCCATGCAGCGCGGAGGCAAGGTGCCCATGCAGCGCGGAGGCGAGGTGCCCATGCAGCGCGGAGGCGAGGTGCCCAAGCAGCGCGGAGGCGAGGTGCCCATGCAGCGCGGAGGCGAGGTGCCCATGCAGCGCGGAGGCGAGGTGCCCATGCAGCGCGGAGGCGAGGTGGCCAAGCAGCGCGGAGGCGAGGTGCCCAAGCAGCGCGGAGGCGAGGTTGTCTTTTTTACGCAAACTTAATTAAGATTGTTGTCCTCGATGCCAATCCTTTACTTGTATGAGGCCTTTTCTTATCACCGAGTTTGGCGAGTTAGCTGTTTGGTGTTAGTACCGAAAGTTATTGCCTTACTTTAGGCGATCCATATCGTTAATGTAGTCAGGGAGTAGCAGTAGTAATTTTAAATACACAATGGGTACATGCGCGCAAGTACAATCTTGCGGCTTACAGTTTTTAGAAGCAAAGAACTGGAAGAAGTAAAAATGGAAATTGATGATATGTGAAGCGTAGGATGTATGCGCTGTACTATGGGGAAGTTCCCCTGCCTGGTTCCTCTGGCTCAGCCCCGGCGGGGTATGACGTTGTCCTCTACTGGATTGTCAGCCTGAGGTCCGTGTGGGTTCGGGACCTGGTTTAGTAAAAACCTTCCGAGGAGGCCTTGCCGGATAAGACGCTCGATTTCCTCCTTCAACCGGTTGCAACCTTCAGTACTGTTTCCATGCCCGCGATGGAAGTCGCAATATTGCGACTGGTTTCCTCTGTTTGGTGCAAGCGGCTCGGGCCGGCGAAGCGCGTTGCTATCACGAATGGCAAGAAGAACGTTAGTTCTGGTAGTGTTCAATGGAGTGTAGTCCTGATGCTGCCGAGACCCTCGGTCTCTGCTGGCGTTGTCGTGATGCTTGTTGTTCTTATTGGGAACAGTTTGCGGCAACGAGTCATCTTTCTTCCTCTTCGAGCTCCCCTCGAATTGCTGGCGGTGTGCTTCAATTGCTTCATCAGCTGCTATCTGGGCCTCGACCCGGTGAACGAGGTCTGGGTAGCTGGGTACTGTTTCCCGCATCAGTGCGGAGTAGAAGCCACCGGGGCGGAGCCCTCCAAGGAAAACTCCTCGCAAAAGCTCGGGGTCCACCCCTGGAATCTGACGTGCCTCAGTAGTGAAGCGGCGGAAGAAATCCTTAAGAGTTTCTCCGTCGCTCTGGCGGATCCCCGAAAGATGGGAGGGGTCTCGAGCAATCCTGCGGTTGGCGATGAACTGGTCGGTGAACTGTCGC
Source organism: Dactylorhiza incarnata (assembly GCA_033032865.1). NCBI lineage: Eukaryota > Viridiplantae > Streptophyta > Magnoliopsida > Asparagales > Orchidaceae > Dactylorhiza > Dactylorhiza incarnata. Next base: position 22,560,526 of record JAWHQI010000011.1, on the reverse strand, counting down.
GCCATTTCTGCGAAGCTATCTATGACTCCATCTTGCAGAGAGTGGAACCAAGTGCGCGCTTGACCTTTTAAGGTTGCTGGAAACACCTGACAGAGGAGCTGATCTGGAGCGTTGTAAATTCTCATGATGGTAGCGAAATGATTGACGTGCTCCAATGGGTCGTCGGTCCCATCGAACGTTTCCATGCTAGGGAGCTTGAAGCCGTGAGGAACTGGGTGAGCTAGAACGTGAGGTGCTAATGGGGAGCCGTTGAGCAAGGGACGGCGGGCGAAAGCAACACGCCGCCCGACCTGACCGTACTCCTCTGCTACTATATCACGTATTTATTCTCGAGTGGTCCTCCCTACTGCTTGTCGAGGGCCGAGTCTTCCTTGGCGTTGGCGATGATGATCGCTTTCTGGTCCCCGAGCGGGATGAGCGGAGCTTGCTGCGTCTGAAAGTTCTTCTGAGACATTGTCCTCCTGAACTGCTGCCTCGATTGGAGCATGATTTGAGGTTGGGGGGAGTGGATCATTCAGCAATGGAGGTGGAGCGGGAGCCCGAGGAACCTCGTGATTTCTCAGCAGGGTTAACATCTCAGTTTGATGTTCCTCCATCTGGCGCATGCGCCCTTCTAGCGCGGCAACGGGTGCTAATGGGGTCTCTTCGGCGAGAGTTGCGTTGATGAGCGTATGAGAGGGAGCGGGATCAATGCGTTCTTCTGGGAAGGAACCATCGGTGGTGCGAGCACTTTTTCTTGCCATTGTTGTTAGTCACGAGTATCGCTATGAAGCAAATACTGTCTTCGAAAAGTCTTTGCAGAGTTTGGGGAACACCTTTCCCACAGACGGCGCCAAACTGTTGCGGCTTCTCAACGCCCTCGGTAGACCGGTTCAGATTCGGTCCGTCTTAGCCCGGGAGGTCGAGTGCGCACACAGTCAGAATGTTACAGAGATTAAATGCTGAAAATTGTACACGCGGATCTTTAGCGTGGAAAACCCTCCAAAGGGTGAAAAACCACGTGGTCAGGACGGTGCTGGCCGAAATCCACTATATTAGGCTGTTACAATGCTTTCTTAGAGAATGCGAGGGCGACAGGCCGCGCCTCGTTACAATTGTGGGGGAGAGAGAGAGAAGACTCCGTGGGTGACAGGCCACCGCGTAGGAGTTGAGCGCCCTGCTGCGCGTCTGGTGCGGTTGTGCGTTTCCTGGGTGAGCACTTCGCGGAGTGCCTTGACTTTGCTGCTCGGCTTGGAGCGCTCGCCTTGGACCGTGGTGCACTTCTTCCCTGGTGAGAGGCGCTCGTAAGAGGAACCTGTCAGTTAGTAAAAAGAAGTGGCAGAATGTAGAGAGAGAAGCTCTGGGGAGAGGAGGAAATGAAGAGAGAGAAAGAGAATGAGAGATCCCCAAATGAAGACCCTTGAGGGTCTATTTATAGGCTTGGGGGGTGGAAATTACGGTGGTTACGGTGGTTACGGTGGTTATTGCGGATAACCACCACATGGAGGGCCGAGATCGTTTGTGACGATCGAATGGCCGTGATCGCGTGGGATGATCGGAGGGCCGCGGGGGCCTGGAGAGATCTGACGGTGAAGAGCGAAGGGCGGCGACGACGGTTGCCGGCCATGGGTGGCCGACCGCCAAGGGGTGGCCGGCCATGGCCGCCGGCCACGAAGGGGGCGGTGGCCGGCCGGCGGGCGGCGGCCGGCGGCCGGCGGCGGTCGATAGCCGGCCGCCGGCCGGTGGTTGGCGGCGGCCGGCCGGCGGCGGCCGCCGGTGGCGGCCGGCCGGTGGCTGCCGGCCGGCGGGGTTCGGCCGGCGGCGGCGGCCAGCCGGTGGTTGGCGGCGGTTGGCGGCGGTTGCGATCTCGCGCGGGGCGGTTGGGATCCCGCGCGCGGTGGTTTGGATCGGTGTGTGGTGGTTCGGATTCGCCGCGCGGGAGTGGGATCTAGTGAGCGAAGGTGGGATTCGGCATGCGGTGGTTTCGGGATCCGCCGCGCCGTAATGGGATTTAATGTGCGGAAATGGGATCCGGTGTGCGGTGGTTACGGATTTTTCCATAAATAGAGGGGGATCCCATCAATTCTGAAAGGGTTTGAAACAATTTTCTTAATGTATTTGTAATAATAGTAATCATTTGGTCAAATGCAAGAAACAGCAGACTGATCCGTAAAAGAGGTGGGGAAAATCAATTAAACACATTCACAATTAATGCATAAAAATGGTGAATCTCTGTAGCATAAATCAGGAAAATTTATCTCAGATTCGACCCCCCAAAACCCTAATTATCTCAATATGAAAAAAAAAATCCTCCGTATGATTGTATTCCCGCAAGCATGGCTTCTCGTAACCCCAAGATACAAAATCAAGTAAATCCATGGAAGAGGAACGGGAAGAACCTGCAAAAGAATCCTGCTGGGCCAATATGACCTTGTGCATCTCGACGAGCTGCTCGCAGATTGTCGCGTAGATGGCAATCTGACAGTGGAGAACTTCCATTTGCTCGACGGCGGAGAACTTCCATTTGCTCGACGGCGGAGAACTTCCATTTGCTCGGCGGCGGAGAACTTCCATTTGCTCGATGGCGGAAAACTTCCATTTGCCTCTTCCGTCTCTACCCGGACGACTTCGCGTGCCTGCTTTAGTTGATGAGTTGGAAGTGGTTGCCTCGGAGGTTGCTGCAACGACGGCGTAAGAGGGTGGAGTTGGCGATGAAGTAGATGATCTTGAAGTGTTCGGAGAAGAGGACCTGAACGGCGATTCGCGGCGGTTCCTGTGCCCTAGAAGAAACGCGCAAGCCACACATCGCCTACCTCTCGCCCGCCGGCTCTCCCCTTCGTGCATCGACCATAGGTTCCCGGGGATCTAAAAAGGGGAACTTCAACCTCCTTCACGACTTCCACCTCTCACGACCACGGACAAGGTCTCAATCCGGGGCTCCTATCAGTCAACTAATGCACATATCGAGAAAACAAAGTCATTGCCTGATGCCTCATGTGCACTAGTAGAATTTGAAGATTTCATCTCCTCTTTAGAGCTGTGGCAATCTTTCTTCTAATGCTCCCTCTTCTTGCCGTAGTTGCACATATCTCCTTTGAGGTTCCTTGTTTTTTATCATGATTTTCCTCTGACACTCTTCATATCTCGCTTATGTGGTTGTCCTGTTACGAATATCCCATCACCATGTCCATCATATCGATCCGATTACATCTCTACCAGTTTTCAGAGTAAAGAACTGAGAGTAGAAGAGAATGAACAAAACAAGAGAACCTACGACCAGTCAGTTAACAGCCAACCGCTCTACCACTGAGCTACTGTGGAACAACGGGAGATTCGACCTCATAGAGTTCAACTCCCGTTCTCAACCCATGAACAATATGAGTCCGAAGCTTCCTTCGTAACTCCAGGAACTTCTTCGTAGTGGCTCCGTTCCATGCCTCATTTCATAGGGAACCTTAATGTGGCTCTATTTCATTATATTCCATCTATATCCCAATTCCATTCATTTCATATCCCTTTTGTGTCATTGACATAAGAGATGTCATTTAGAGTATATCTGTTTCTATCTATATAGATAGGGAAAGTTAAGAAATCATCATATAATAATCGATAAATTGCAATAGAAAAGAAAAAGGGGAGGTTTGTGATGATTTTGAAATCTTTTCTACTAGGTAATCCATTATCCTTATGCATGAAGATAATAAATTCGGTCGTTGTGGTCGGGCTCTATTATGGATTTCTGACCACATTCTCCATAGGGCCCTCTTATCTCTTCCTTCTCCGAGCTTGGGTTATGGAAGAAGGAACCGAGAAGGAGGTATCAGCAACAACTGGTTTTATTGCGGGACAGCTCATGATGTTCATATCGATCTATTATGCGCCTCTACATCTAGCATTGGGTAGACCTCATACAATAACTGTCCTAGTTCTACCGTATCTTTTGTTTCATTTCTTCTGGAACAATCACAAAAACTTTTTTGATTCTGGATCTACTACCAGAAATTCAATGCGTAATCTCACCATTCAATGTGTATTCCTGAATAATCTAATTTTTCAATTATTCAACCATTTCATTTTACCAAGCTCCACGTTAGCCAGATTAGTCAACATTTATATGTTTCGATGCAACAACAAGATTTTATTTTTCACAAGTAGTTTTGTTGGTTGGTTAATTGGTCATATTTTCTTCATGAAATGGGTTGGAATAGTATTATTCTGGATACGGCAAAATCATTCTATTCGATCTAATAGGTATCTTGTGTCAGAATTGAGAAATTATATGGCTCGAATCTTTAGTATTCTCTTATTTATTACCTGTGTCTACTATTTAGGCAGAATGCCGTGAAAGAAGAAAACTCGAGATCTTCCAGAACTAGATGTCTACTAAATGAAGACTATTTGCATCATCACTTATATCATCCTATCATTTACATCATCTCTTACATCATCCTATCATTTACATCATCTCTTACATCATCCTATCATTTATATTACCATCCTCTCATTAATGTGCAAGCATTACGTTTCAAAATTAAGCTTTTGTATCAAGAAATCAACACTAACTCCCTTATTTATGGTGTTTACCATTAATAGCAGATATCAAAATAAGAAATAACATGCAATATGAAATAATATAAAATGAGAAACAAGATAAAATGTTGGCCTAGGCCTAAGCGGTGCACACACCTAGCTCAAAATCTGGCTTGGGGTCCGTTCCCTTCTTCTCCCTGCGTGAGTAGAACCGCAATGAGGTGGTGGCTGTGTGCGTGTCAAAATCCAAGCAAAAAAGAAATCACACATATTCCCTTAAACAAAGTAAACTAAACTAAGATTAACCATAAAACAAGCAGACTGATGACCAAAATTGAGGATTGCCCCACCTGTGTCCTGCATCAATGTGCCAGTAAACCATTCATCAACCACCACTTCAGTCAGCCCTTCAAAGAAAATCTCCATGAACTCTGAAAATTCTTTCATCTGAATTCTTTGTACAATAATTCCGCTCAGATGCAGGCCCAGGAAACCGCGTCTCAAGATGCTCCCACGGCAGTTCCCCAGAACCATACTTCCCTGCGTGCACCACCATCAAAACAACCACCACAACTACGAAATATTCAAAGCGACTTCGCCGATGAGGTTAGTTATCTTCGTCCCTACTGGCTTAGTCCAAATGTTTCCACACGATCCTCAAGATAACCTCCTTTGTTTTTCAGGGCACCGTTCGAGTGGCGCCTTCGAGGCAACATCCAAGCTCAAGCTTTGCGACGCCAATTTCAAAGGAGGTAAATTTTCGCTAAATATTCGCCTCACATTTATATTAGCAGCAGCGAAACGTTTGTGTTATGAATATGTTTTCATCAGGAGGAAGAGAAAAAAGCTCTAGCAGAAGAGAGGGAGAAGAGAGCTGTGGCAGCAGAAAGGAGAATAGCAGCCATGAAGAATAAGGGCTGCGCAGCCGGCTTCGCAGATGATATCCCATGCTCTTGCTGCAATGCCTCGCTGGCGGGGAAGATACCATTCCACAGGTACCATTACAAATATTGCAGC